>OX104029.1:25516271-26986195 GCA_944470205.2 Schistosoma margrebowiei | reverse complement strand
GTTACTAGCACTGAAGTAACTACTTCTGTGAATTTGGTGTCGTAACATTTGTTATTGAGAATTCTGATAGTTGTTCTGAATTCCAGATGTCTTTTAACTATAGGAACGCTTCCATTCCTCCACCAATCCGTGCTTTCACATCTGCAGATTCCCAATGCCTATAGATGATGCCACCCAGGTACGTGAGTTCCTATATCTCCCGGGACTCCACCAAGTGTGGTTTGGTTGGTGCTCACTGTTGTATTTTAGAATCCTGGTTATTTCGTTCTGTATGTTGATGCCTACCCTACCCCCTCAGACTAATACTATCAACGCACATGAAAAGCAAATCACTTTAACACTTTGTTTTTAGAGTTCGTACACTTATCAAATGAAAAAATCTACACCTGTCTGTTGCCTGTATCAATTCATTTACTTGGCAGCAAAAATTTATTCGCGCAAAACAACCTTGACGAGTTACCAAACTAAGCTTAGATTTTTATAGATCCCGGTTTACTATTACTTTGATAAAGTTAATGCTAGTAAGTAGCGAAACGTTAGTAAGAACAATTTTGTTTTTTTTTCCCTCACCGAAAAATATGGATTTTTAATGACGAAAAATTTGAATTTAACAAAATATTTGTATATATTGCACATTTAAACGATTAAGATTCAGAAAATACAAAGGTTAAGTTGATTGACAGGTACGTACAATAATTGGCATTGGTAAATGATTATATCTGACTGGACTGCCTTTTCCATCTGTAAACTGTGATGTCCAACTAACATACGCCTGTCGAATTACATTTTTAATAGTTTCACTATTATCTATTACACGCCACCGGTCTTTTAAATTTACTTGACTACGATTACTATGTCGAAAGGATTGATGCCAGATTTGAGACCAACTTTTCGAACCAGGAGCATACATTACTCCATGCCATAATGCTATAGATTCTTCAATTGTCCAAGGTGTTTTGTGTGATTTCCATTCCTCTTTCGGAAGACGGATAATATACTTCCGAACTTTCTTCTTTTCTGGAAAAAGATACGAACAAATTGAGTAATCCATTCAACCAAAATAAATTATGGTCAGTTAAAATCAGGTTGAATGTCAAGTCATATTGGCATATTAAAAACGAATATTAGTGCTATAGATGTAATTACATTGATGAGACCATCAATTTTAACTGATATATTTTAAAAATCCGTAAACACAGATCATTTGTGTGCACTTTTGCTTAGTAATTTAGAAGAGTTTGATTTATATGAGTTGAGGAAATCAACTTCATGACTTTCGAGTATTAGTCTGTCGAAATTAGCTACTTTATCTGTAACAATGGTCTATAAATAGACATTATTACTTAATATAACAGTTGTATAACTATCTGGATTTAATGATGATAACCTTTGAACGTCTGAGTAGTTAAATATATTACTCCTGAGTGATAAAACAAATTTTTTATAGATACTTTAAAAAGAAAACATATACCTTCAGGGACAGGTGTACACATTGATGTTGAGGGTGATGGCCCACAAAATCGTTCAAAGCAATATTTATCAACTAATTTTCTTCCTTTTCGTTCACAATTCATATCAGCGTTTTCATTACCATTAATTATAGGCGTTTGTTTCAATCCCTTACTATCGGCTAAAATTACTAGAATAGTGAAAACCAAAACAGTAGTATTGAACGAATGATACGATAAGTTAATTACACATTTGCTTATTGAAAAGGAATTTCGACACCCGAAAAGATGCTGGTGCAATCCAGACGTTGATTTTTCTTACTTGTTATGATATCAAAATAAAGATATGCTGTCATTAAAATTAATTATTATGCATAATTTGAAGCTGCACTTATCAATATTTTAACCTAGCTCTCAATTTTTAAACGACGAAGTTAACATGTTTAGCGCGTAAAACATACAGGATAAGCTGTTTATCAACAGGTTTAACCCCTTCAGTATCTCATATTACGCGATCTTCTCAAATGCTGAGGAATGATAAGTTCGTAGCTTACCGTTAGATATTGTTATTATTTATATCATGACAGTGTTGTAGTTTTTGGCGTTTGTGGTAATTACTTAAACCAATGACGTTTGCTTCAAAAAACTTGGATGTAGTTCTTTTAAACAATTGGTGCAGAGAACCAAAGGTGATGGATATTTTTCTCATCTCGATATCGACTGCACAAAGTTTTATTAACAACAAGCCAATCATTGTTACAATGAGCCGGTTGAAGTTAGAGCCCACAAATTAAATGAATGTTGGTAATGGTAAAGATTACTAAGCTTTTATTTTACAAAACTCCTAAATTGGGGTCAATGTTATTTCCACATGTATACAACAAGCAGAGAACACATTCACAATACTTTTAAACCATTCACGTGTAACACAGAACCCGGCAGATTTTCATATCGGTTCAAGTTACCATACCACATTAGCACAGTAAGATGAAATTATCAAGATAAATTCCAGAGTAGCAGAAATATTAACAGTATCAGTAGTTATTAGTATTCAAATTCAATTGTCAAAAAGCCCTAAAGCTATATATGTCTGCGACGGCCCCTCAGACAATTATTTATGAATACATCGTGTTTCCAAGTCTGTATGATTTTCAAATAAACATTGATAAATATTACACCGGGAAAGTGGGGAATTTCGAATCACCTTTAGTTAAATATAAAATAATGGAATGATTTTCACCAAGAATCAGCAACGAACGGAGAATTATTGAACGTTAGATAACACCGGACACAGCTATTTAACTTATAACAGATAATAAAGTAAGAAAAAAATCCGTATAAGATTGTCACAAAATGACTTAAATATATATTCCAAACTCAACTAGTCAAGGTTAGTAAGTAAAGCTGAGTGAAGGAAATCTATATATCAGATAAATATCTACTACCTAAATTTGTAGTTCTTTCACTAAATATAAAACATTCGTCAACTATCAGTGATAAATACACTATTATATGTTTTAGGTAGTTACGACTGTTAGCAATGAGTCAGGAGAGTCGTGGTGTGCAGAGAATCTAAAAAAGATTAGTAATCTATTTTACTGGAAATTGATTTAAAAAAAATACTTTTTATGGTAATGGATTAATCGTCTAGAAAAAAGTATTACTATGATTATAGATATATATTTCGCAAGAACGTTTTAATATCGGGTCGGTCGGTTAACGAATGTGTACATGGTCTCCGGGGCACTTAACAATAAAATGTACTAATTTTGTTATAACAAAAAGTTTTAAACACACATGGAGATTTCCCAGTATATATACCTGGTGTTTGGAGTTGTTCAGGTGGTATTTCGTCACTGAATCGCCTCAAAGTATCCAAAGTAATAAAAACTGATGACAATTTAAGTAAATGTTGTTGAATGTTGGCAAGACTGGGTAAGTTTTTATTATCTGCTTTATTTAGATCCTATAAGTAATTAAAAACGATTTTAAACAAGTAGTTATATTTTTCTTTAGAAAAATTATAACTATTGGGAAAATGATATGAAAACAGTTCCAGCATAGTTGCTGAAGTATAGTTACTATCCCAGTGTTTTAGCTGACCGTGCTCAATTACGAATACTAGTGAGTAAATATGTCCTTAATACCTTTAGAGGATGAAGTAGCTGCTTGGCTAAATTAGAAACAATCCGAAATAGAGGCGTATAGATGGTATGAAAATGCACATTTCCTACCAAATATAAAAACTGACGAGCTAGAATAAGTTTGTCAAACATATATTAATAGTTGGACAATAACGCAAATTAACACCAAATTATAGGTGATATATGTGTATCAACTAACAGCTCGGAACCAGTAATTTCTGATGTTTTTTTATAATCTTTTTTATTTTTTAAATAATTAACAAGCTGACTCTTCAAAGTTGAACTTCGAAGGATAGAAATTCTAGGAATCTCTCTGCTCATTACTAGTATTCTACTGAATGAAAGCCAAATACTTTAGCCGTTAATCTATCGCTCCACTCTAAATCCCATAACCACAAATAAATGGCAAAGATAGTCGGGAGTTAGTTTGGTAAAGTGAAAAACCAAAGAACCCAACAAGTAATTAGATGGATACAACCGTGAAATAGGTTAAGAGTGTATACTGATGAAAGAAAACAACTAATAAGCATGTATGCTGTGAGTCATTTTAAAGTTTAGCTCAGAATAGACTTCCTATGTTCATATTAGTCATTACTAAGTAAAAAGGATTATGAAATTCTCACTAAAAAATAGATATTCTTTGTAAACCTAACCTGGTAATCTGTTTGCACCTGTTGAATGATCTGTATAATACCGCTTTTATCATATGCCAGTCTGTAAATGTTACTGAACAAGTTTGAATCCATATGAATATTCAATGAGATTAATGAGTCCTCAATATTAACAGTGTCTTTCATTACTTCACGTTTAGTTAATGTTTTTAATGCTGAAATACTCAAGCTTTCACTATCCTCTATAAGAAAAAAAGGTAATTTACGTGGTGCTTGGGATTTTCGAATACGGTTCAAAAACTTCCTCTAAATCCTCTTCAGAAGACTAGATGTAAATTTATACAATAAAAAGTATAACTTGCCAAAGATGTATTTGTGAACTTGATACAATGTAACATTCTGCTACAGTAACTTCTTAATTTACAACAATAATCAATCCAGCCAAAAGCACGCCTAGATGAAGTTTTCTGTAATATAAAAAAAGATGTAATAAACACTGATGTATGTTTGAGCACTACAACTTGTTAACAATCGTTAGCTTAGCAACAAATATTTATAGAACCGGGTCCTGGAAAGCAAACAGAATTTTAAATCTTAGTTCTACACTTAGCGTCTTTAACACCGATAAAATGTGTCCCACTGCAGCGTTAAGATCTATGGTCAACCATTCTATTTGCTGGATGACAACTCTGAGACTGAATCCATACAGGAATGTTTTTATTTACATGGTTTTTCAGCAGACTACATTTTAATATTGATATCCTTCAACTAATGATGACCAGATAACAAATATGTACCGGAAAGTATCAAAGAGCTATAGGTGAAATTGTTTTCTCTTATTTATTGTAGACTTATAATTTCCTGATTTAAGCACTCGACTATCACAAGTTTAAGATTTTCTGTACATACTATCTGAATACTTAAATGACCCGTACACAAAGTACGTTGCAAAAGTATCTGGTGAGTTGCTTCATGAATGTGGTAGTCATTCACTTGCAACTAAAGACAGTTTTATTTTGTAGTGAATACTTCATAGTCACAATTGTGAGATTTTATAGCTCTGTACCAGAGGGATGAAGTTTGACTTCGCTATAGAAAGAGGTTAGGAATAGATAGATCCACGAAGATGACTGCCAACATGGATCACATGAAGGAACTGCAGAAAATTCATCTGGAGTCCCACTGAATGCTGACAGTCACGTTAGAATATCTAAATAGTATCAAATATACAACTTAGGAGTTCCATGTATATCTATAGATCAAGTTATCAGAGTACCCACTTCGAGATAGTTTCCAATATTATTCAATTTCTCATTAGCTCCTGAAGTTGAGTGAGCTTTGGAATCCATGACATAACAGCTAAAAGCTTATTATTTAAGGACATGCTCTATGGTCGAATAACCACTCCTATACTGAAGAATTCATATTTTCTTTAGTCTGCTACATAATAAAATTAATGTCTGCACACAAAAATGTACTTAAAAATAAAGGTAAGAACTCCACTTGTCACATTATGTTTGTGGCGTCATTCTGAATAAACCTATGCAATACATGATTACTATTATTACTCATTCGAGAATATCTAGGCACATCAGAACTCAAAACTTATTTACCCAGGTCGGAATTTCTAGTAACAGTAGGGAAAAGATGTAGGTTATTTATCAAATGCATAGAATATACGGGTGTGGAACCCTAAGAAGACCACCTGCTTCGGTCTGAGCACCCGAGTGATATCACAGCCCACACACAAATCAAGCGACTTGTATGGCACATATGTACTTTTTTTGTGAAGGAGAAAATATGGAACTCAGTAATTTATTGTTTTGTTAGGTAATGCAGTTAAATATATTGTTAATGTAGATCGTATACATACATTTAGTTAAAAAATTTATATTAACTGTCTAGTTCAACATATTTAATTTAGCTTATTAATCGGGTCACTAGGTTACACACTATTCAGTGTAGTTTTGGTAGTTTTTAAAACGGTTATGAATCTGTGGTTGGTGAATATGTAAATCTTCATCTGCAGTCTTACCTTCTTCCTCACTCCGGGCGGTTTCAGCTCTTGTCCAGTTACACAGGGTCAAGTAGACAATGATCTGTGGTCATAATAGGTTGCAGTAATAATATTTTGTCAAATTATTAAACTTTCATAACGTTGCACAGTTCGAGCCATCGGTTTTTTTTAAAAGTGATAATACATAGCTGAAATAGTTATGGCAAACTTACTGGTTACAAATAACTACCAATCCTTACGCAGTTAGATACCATACGGGAGCGAATAAAAATTACGCATTTAGAAGAAATATCAGTTAAAAGTCATTCATTAAATACTGTCAGGTGCTACCTCATTTCTGCTTATATGAAAAACACAGGAATCTATTGCAAAGGCAGCTAGGAATCGGGTTGTGAGGACATTGAACGGATAACTAGTAATTGTAGAAGGATACATGAAGCACTTCGCGTTATGAACACAAGAGTGGTGTTATGAAAATATTTACGTTAAGGCTAACGAGTTTAATGTGTGAAGCATCAGTCCAAAAAACGCATGCACCTACGACTCTCGAAATTAAACGAAGACTAATGTGGCTTGGTTTTCAGGCGAGGAAACAAGTTTTGTGTTAGTGATACTGTACAGCGTAACAGTTGCAGTAATCCGAAGCAATGAATAGATATGTATTATATTCACCTATTTTACATAAAAGCTTTGCATTCTCAATGCACAAGGTTAAAATAAACAATAGAAGTATATGAAGCTAGTTACAGAAATACCAAATTAACGACACGAACGATAACCTGAACAACCAATCACATATAATGCATTTTGCGGCACATCATTTCGAGACATGATACCTAGTAATGTCAAGATTATTGTGTTTTTATTTTTCGAGTCACTGTCCTGCAAATAAAAAACAGAAATCTATACCCACTGAAATTCCTCACAAAAGTCAATCTTCGGCTTAATAGTTCAAAACACTGCGTAATATTGAGATGTGAATTACCATGCCATTGACTTTTAACAACTATTAAGCAATAGTTGTTAGTCCAAACTGGGGTGAATCAATCGAGAAGTGAAGAGTAAGGTATGTCCGAATACAACGAGTAGTATAAAGTGAGGGTTTCAGTTTGAACAACACAGGTAGTGATGTTAGTGCAGTAGGAATGTGACGTTTTAACAGGATAATTATAGTTTCACTTAGATTATAATACCGTCAGTAACTATCCTTAAAATTAGGCCGGTGAAACTATACTATACCAATGATCTTAAGTGAATTCAAGGGTGACCTTGGGTTTAAGCTATAAGAGTGCTACTTACGCGTAAGAGCCCTAAACTATAGAAAAGTGGTAAAATTACAAAGGATTAGGATACACAAAGATATAAGTGAATTCATTAGTGCTAAATAGCAATAGGTTGTAGGCCATAGCTATGTGATCAGAAAAAGTACTAACCCTTAGCCTTAAGTCTTTTAAAAGCCAAATCAACACTAAAACTTCCTGGCTCTAACTCCCAACCGAACACAGTAAGACTGTACTATAGCAAAGACCACCGAATACAAAGGATGACCTTGAGACCAGTCAATCGGGAGGCAGATTATTTGTAAACGCTCAAAATATAGTGAAGCGATAAAAATGAGGAGGACAAGATGTTTTAAAATCAATAATGGATTTACTGGTGCTAAATAACGATCATACAGATTGGACATCATAGTCCTGTGATTAGAGCACCTTAATTTTTAGCTTTGCAACTAACAAAACCCAACTTCTAAACCTAACGCTTAATCCTAGTAATCCTCATCTTGACACTGATAGCCCAAACATAGTGACCTTAACAATTTATCCCACGAGGAAACCACCACCCAGTCTTCTCGAGATATGAAATATAATGAAAACCAAGAGTTTAGTTGCAAGAAATCCAAATTCGCGCAACGGTTAGCTTAATCCTGATTAACCGCCTAAGTATAGTCTTACCGGTAACATCAGTTCCGATGTTTTTTGAATTTAATAGATGTAGAGCCGGTTCGTCTTTATTACAAAACTATATCTAACCTGAACAATCGATATTTGACACTATTAAGTCCACCCAACCCCTTACGATTTATTCGTTTTGACAGATTTCGGAGTTCGACCGAAGCTGCTACCTTGACGCGGTGGTCGGGCTTGCCCATCGTGATGACCCAACCGAGCTATATTGGCTGGAACATATGTTCCTGTAGGTTTTACCATGCCAGGCAGGTCGATTGGTGAACGGTAAGACTAGAAGCAGCAACTCAAAGTCTGAAGGCGAAGTCGTACTGCTGACTGTACAGAGGTGTGACAGCAGTAAGGTGTTTCCTTCGGACAATCAGCATGACAGCGATGCTGCCTTCCCACAAGGAGGGGTGGGGTTAGAAAAGGTCGACCCTAAAAATGTCACACCTCACCTTACCTCACGGATTTCCGTCTCCGGCCGTAAGGCCCTATGAAGAACGGAGCTAACACGTCAAAAACCTACCACAAAAAGGCCGTGCGCGACCAGCCTCAAGCAGTTGTCCCTTGGGCTCTGCGGTCACGCTCCCAGGTCGTCAAGACCAACACTAATCCAATTTCCTTTTCAGGTTCCTCAAGAAATACCCTTCCACGGTGTGGGCAGCCGGGAAGTGACATCAGCCCTCATACCCGTAACAGCACACGAGACCAAGTTGGTCACATTCAAATCCTTCCTACACCTCCCAATACCTCTCTTATCTCCATGACTAACCCTCCTCACGTCTCTTCATCACATCGCACCGCTAAGGCAAACGATTCGAGTACGTGGAACGTTATTCCTGGTCTACTGACTATTTCGGAGTTCTTATATGAAAACAGCATTGATTGATTATTTTTGATCGGCCAGAATGAAGGCCATTGACAAATTCGCGGTAGGTCATCAGTAATCTTGACATAAACTCTAACTCTTAACTTCAATACTTCGAGTCTTAACAACCTGAAACCTAAAATACTGAGTGTAAAAGTTCCTTCCACAAGCAAATCACCACCTAATCTTATCGAAATACGAAATATGATGAAAACCGCGAGTTTCAGCAAAAAGCTTTGCATGACAATCTCTACAATTTGCGCATCGACCCGCTTCATTTCGAATGGTCAAGCAAGGCTACCGATGTAATATAGTTCTACCCTTAATATACAACCTTTAGATCAAGGATAGTGGCAACTAGATAACTTGGGAAGCAATGTAGAGACGTACCATCAAAAACTTCAGGTGATTTGAGAAATCCATCAGTGGTTTAGGTACTTTGGAATATCCCAATTTTAATTCATTTGTAATGTCATTAATAAGGGCAAGCGTCTCCATTACTATGTTATTGACTATTCCAGCCATGCGGATCCCTCCAGTGTTGTCACTGAGTGAAGGAGGAATTGAAGATGCAAATTGGCAGGTCCATTCAACAAATGTATCCAAAAAGATGATTTTCAAACCATGAATATCCTCAAACGTTAACGAAAACTCTTGACCCACATCAAGAACCAGTAGAGAATCTTAAAAATAAGTATAGTAAGTCAATAAACCTGTAAGAAGTTTAAGATAAGAGATGTTATTTGTTTCCGATAGCGACTTGTGGATTGATTTGACGAAGTTATATGAAGGGACAATCATAACCACATCGTCCATCGATGAACGTTACTGAGTACTTGAAGGTCAAACTGTCGAAAACGATTGATGCGCCACCTCGTAAACTCGGAAGGCCATACAGAGGCGGTCAAACTAAAACAATTTAAATTTGAGTTCAGCCACATTATGTCTGATAACCTCCATCCTTCAAGTAACAAAAGTGGTGGCATCGTACTGATACATTTCAACGCGCTCGTTTCATAAAGGGCCGTGGATTTTGTACTCGTTGTGATTATACTTGCTTTGGGTACTTATTGCACCAAAAAGCATTCTTAGTCTACTTTAACTGAGAATAATTTGGTTAAAGTTTGAAATTTTTTGCTAAATTTTGTCCTAGGTACCTTTTTTTACTCCTAGACTAACACTTGTGTTCACATTGTGATCATTGTGTGTTTTTAAACCTTTGAAATTTAATTACAATGGTTGGTAAGACTCACAAATGTGGGCAACCAAATTGTTTGTTCCCCGTTGAGGAGGGAATGCAGTGTGATGACTGTAAAAGGTGGTACCACAAAATGTGTACACGCCGATGGCATACAAAAGATGCTCGAAGCCTAACTCGCATTAGCTTTGTATGTTCTGTACAGTTTAAAAAAGTACTAATTCAGGAGGCTATGGGCATATTGGCTTTGGCCTGCATGAAAAACGATGACACATGCGCTGACAACACCCGCACTGACAGTGACGAATGTGTCAGTGTAGTACCTGCTGTTACGCGACGCCTCAAACAACCGACTCTGACCGACGCAAAAGTGAAATCGCCGTTAACATTAACAAGGGGAGTAATACCACCTGGTACTGACATTGATAACATTGCACCTTTATTGGGAACCGACGAACTGGATAAAATCATTACCATTCCAAATAGTTCCAATGTCGGGAGGGATGAAAAAAGACTACGGTACGTAGGAAACGAAACGAAAGGAAAAAAGCTGTAGGCAGTAAACAGGTAGTTAGTAACTCACTGATGGACTCTCATTGTGAGTCACATAATACACTACCAAAATCTGATAGTAAGAGTGAAACCCATCCTGGCGTGACTGAGAAGAAAAATTAAATAACAGCTAAAACTAATGACTGTTTACTTGATAAGTCCTTGGTGGACTCTCAGACCAATCCGCCAATCCGTCAAAATTGAAAAGCGATTAGTCAATCTAAAGTCGGAGTCGAATATCACATGGTTGCATCTAATCCAAAAAGCCTATTCCTTCATGAAGTATCCCTTCGATACACTATAGACCGAGTTTCTCAGTTGTTAAGTCCTAATGGATGATCTAAACAATTACGACACTGATGACATAGAACTTCTGGCAAAACGGTATTTTTAAATATTTCAACCTCCGCATACAATTCACATCGAGAAGAACTCCACCTGAAACTTATCAGGAATTTCAGAAGTACACCTAAGCACTGGATTGGTATACCAGTCTGCAACATATAGACAACAAGGTTACTTCTCCTGGTCTTCTATACTGTGAGAAGCGGCAGCAATTTGGGGAAAACCCCTTGAAGTGATGTTCTTACAGTTACCAAGCTATGACGTGACGGTTAACGAGCCTACTTGAAATCGATAAAATTCGAGATGGTGGAGAAGATTTCAGCCCAACAACGCGGTTTTAGGAAGGACTATTTCTACTTCATCCATGCACTAACTGCAGTAGATAGATGGTTAACGACCATTGATTGTAAGAGAAAGGTAGATGTGATGTGCCCCGGCCTCTGAAGAGCTTTTTATGGAGTAAATCATAAGTGTCTTATCAGTCAGTTCAAGCTGAAAGGTATGGAGACATCGTTGTTTGAAGCATATTTAAATAATCGACGTTTGCAGGTCAAGGCATGCATCGCTATTTCTCAGTTTAAAGGATATCCTAGTTGGGTATCTATGGTTCACTATTACGGTTCCTACTCTGCAAATTAAATAAATGATCTAACATAGAATGTATCAACAGAGTTATTACTTTTCACCGAAGACGTTAAAGCTTGAATACAACTTTGTGACATACATCACAATCCTAGTCTTCTGTCATCATCGGTTTTGTTATAAGCTGACGATGTCAAGATATGGACAGTTTCAAAATGAATGGTTTGAAATTTGTTAGTTGTCGATAATTGCTTCCAAGTGCATTATGATGCGTATCGGTCACCAAGGCACAGACACATACACGGTGAATAACAGTAAGCTATTTGTTACCCAGACACATAACGACTTAGGAGTCATCATTAGCCAAAACTTAAAAACTACTGAACATTGCCATTCGAAAGACTCCAGAGCTTTTAGAAATTTGTGGTCAATACGTATGGCCTTGAGTCATGTTGGAGCTAGAATCTCCCCGACGTGTATTCAGTGTTCGATCGTCCCAATCCCAAGTACTACATACAAGCGGCTAGCTCTTGCCTAAGAATGGACAGTGAGCTGCTAGAAAAGGTCCAGATAACCGCTACTAAGCTGATTCTCGGAATAGCGAACCTATCATGTGGTGCTTGACTAACTAAACGAAACCTAAGTGATAAATACTTCCCCACTTTTCTTGTCCTCCAAAGGAAAGGATTTACGAGGACCCTGGAAAAGTTCGAAAATCTAGAACAAATTACTTATCAGCTGACAATCAATTTTTCTATCGAGTCATCGACGAATCGAATTGACCACTTGAATACGTGATTGAAGCCCCATCTGTCGACGTTTTTAAACAAAAGTTGGAAAAACCGACAGATCACCATTGCGTGAATTAACAAGGGCCATCTATTCTGCACATGACCTGCAGTTAGTGGAGTCTGTGGTAAGGAATGTACTACCTGAAGAGGTTTCAGGAGTACATATTACAAAAGTAATACGACTTGGTAAATGGGTTGGAGGCGAGACCCAACCAAGAAGAATCCTGAAGCTGGTTCTCGGAAGTATTGATGAAAGAGACATATTATTGAAAAGCGCACTAAAAACTCGTGACTCAAATATCCGTATTCGACCAGATTGGCCACTTGAGGATCGAATCAAGTGGAAGAATGCTCTTATGGAGTTGAAGACTCGCAAATTAAATGGCGAAAATAACTTTACCATTAAGGGTTTTCGGGTAGTCAGGTCTTGGAAGCCAATGCTTCCGAGGCCTGTATGGGTAGTACGATTGATTGCCAAAACACCTTATGTGTGTGCTACATGAACGCTCGTAGTCTTATAAATAAAACGTCCGAGCTAAGTCTGATGGTGATAGAATTATGTCCCAATATAATCGTTGTTACAGAAGCTTGGAAATCAAAAACTGTGCTATTTCGACTGATCGGTCGGTCGACGCGGATGGATTGATCGAAGATGAATAGAATAAGTTCAAGGCTACATTCGTTTTCGTAACGTCGCAGTTTATCCCATGGTCAGCACGTAAGCTATCACACTGCCCTCCATGGATTAATAAGGGAACCTGGAAGCTGTTAAAGCGTAGGAAACATTTCTGGGACTTATTCTTGTTGACAGGTCATGCACCATTTAAGCATGAGTACCGAAAATTCCGTAATATCTGTAAAAAAAACCATAGCCGAATCCCGTACCACTTACGAACGACAGTTAGTATATGATAGCCGTACTTGTCCGAAACGATTGTTTTCGTATGTTAAACGGCAAATGAAACGCAGAAATGGTATTCCTCCGTTACTGTTACACGAAAATTCAGAATTACTAGCTGAATCAGATCGAGCAAGAGCTGAGATTTTTTCAAACTATTTTAGAGAATTCTTCTCTACGTTCATTGTAACAAATACTTGTCCCACTCACACCGAGATACCAACCATGGAATCTGTACAGGTGACTGGGGAAACTGTCCTTCCGTTGATAACTAACTTCAAACCTGGAGAGATACCGGGCCCAGACAGGTTATATTCACGGTTGCTGTCATCTCTTGCGGACATTATTTCAAAACCGCTCGCGACACTCTTCAACATGTCCCTTTCACTCGCTCAACTCCCTAGAGATTGGAAGGACGCTATAGTCAGTCCTATATTCAAGGACGGCCAGCGAAAGATAGTATCTAACTACCTGCCTGTCAGTCTAACTAGTATAATCGTTAAATTACTTGAAAAGATAATTCAGGTTAGGTTGCTAAGCCACATAGATTTACATAATCTGTTAGCTCCTGAGCAACACGGATTTCGTAACAAGCGTTCATGTTTGACTAACTTGCTTATTGCGAGGGAGAATTGGACAGCAGCAATAGATAGCAGTCTATCTGTCGATATGATATTCATAGATTTTAGCAAAGCGTTTGACAAGGTTTCACACGTAGGTCTTATGCAGAAGCTCACGAGCTTCGGAATAATAGGTACTGTACATGAGTGGATAGGAAATTTCTTATGTGACCGCAAACAGAGAGTGAGGGTCAACGGAACGCCATCCGATTGGAAGCCGGTCAAAAGCGGTGTATCCCAAGGCACCATCTTAGGCCCTCTGCTCTCTCTTCTCAACGTTAATGAGTTGCCGTTGTTACTTAGGTCATCGACATTATTGTTTGCGGATGATGTAAAAATCTGGAGAACAATAAAAAGTGCGGCTGATCATCTTGATCTTCAAGCTGACTTAGACGATTTAGTTAGATCGGCTCGAGAGTGGGGCTTAGAAATCAATGCTAGGAAGAGTGTACTAATGCACATCGCTCACGGTAATAGTTACCGTTACACTATGGAGGGTAAACTTCTTCCATGCGTTCAAGAGCATAAAGACTTAGGAGTAGTATTAAGCCATGATTTAAAAACAACTACGCATTGCAAAGCAGCCGCTGTCAAAGGTTTTCGTGCGTTGTGCTCACTTTGCCGAGCGTTCAAATCTTTTGACGAGGAAACGTTTTGAATTTTATATCCCAAATATGTTAGACCAAATTTAGAGTACTGTATCCAAGCAGCTAGCCCGTGTCTGGTAAAGGATACTAACTCTCTTGAGCTCGTCCAGCGTGTAGGAAAGAAATTAATGGAGGATCTTTCTGAACTCCCTTGCGATGAGCGTTTAAAACGCCTAAATATTTTCCCCTTGTCGTATCGTAGGACATGATGTGACCTTATACTGGCATTTCGTATCTTTAATTATGATTTGGGTGTTAATATGTCTTATCTTTTTGCTCCCTCCAGCACTAATAATCTCCGCGGTCATAGCAAGAAGGTTCATAAACCAAGATCTAATAAACTTAAAGTGAGGTCCCGTTTTTCTCATCGAGTAGTCAATTATTGAAACGTTTTACCCGAACAAGTGGTATCTGCCCCATCAGTGAATACTTTCAAGGAGAAGCTGGATCTTCACTGGAAAGCAATGTGTCAGGATTAATACAGGTTCACCAACCTACTATCCTTATTACTGAAAACTGAAAACATGTTATAGGACAAATTCTCAATGATATTATGTTATAGCGACGGTTTACCAGTTGGGATAGATAAGAAACCTGCCTGAAAACAGCACATGACAAATTAGGACTTCTGCGGCTGATAATTCTTTGTGGAGTATACTCATACTAAGTATGTCATAACAGTATGAATGGTAAAATGACGTTTGCACGAATCTAACCCTCTCAAACAGTTTCGTAAAAATGGTCAAATGTTGTTGCGTCAGTAGTATTGCTCGAAAGTGAACAGCTTGCTATCCAAAGCAATTTCAATGATGAAAGCTACTAGGTGGAGTATTAACAATCATAAATGAGGCACATCAAACGATACCCGCCCGCTCGATATAAAATTCACGTAACGCAAAATGTCGGTTGACTTACGTGGATAAACGGATGAAGGATGGCATATAAAGAGGACCGTTAAGAATAAAAGCACAGGAAAGCAAGTTTCTTCTGTCCCACGTCTTCCGAATGACAGTGAGAAAGAAACGCCTAGAAAGCCTAGTTGCAAGCTCAGGTCTTTTTCTAGCAGGGAAGCAAAAACACAAATACTCAAGTTATCAATAGTCATCCAGAGCCCCGCAATGTGTGTAATGCGGCTGTGATCGCTACTCCAATGAAAGTTGATGGATGGGTATAGACCAAGAATAAGAAACGATGTAATGTTGCTAAAGAAAGGCCATTCCCCCAAACAGTAGCAGAGAAATTGAAGACTGACCATAGTGACAGGTCAGTTGTCTTTCATTGAGCCAAGGAGAGTGAAAGCTCAGAACCTAGAACTCGTTTCTAGCATGACGCTGAGTTGGTAAAAAAGCTAATAAACCAGCTAATGCCTCAATATATCTCTAAAGTAACCTTGCTAAGTTTTTATATACAAGACAGCCAAATAGAATTAATACAGAATCAAGTCCATGGCATCTAAAATTAGTATTGAGATCTCCCAACGTATAGGGCCTTAATACTACAGAATGGACATAAACTGGAGGGGTCAGTAGTTTTTGTCCGTAAGGACTTGCCGATCGCGGACCGCATAAAAAGACGATAAGCTGAAAAAGAGTCAAAACTAGGGTTGGAAGCTGACAGGAAGGACCTTGGAGTTATAAATTTTTGGGTGTGTTTAGGTTTCGACAAAGAATGATGACGGAGCTACTTTGGGTGCATCATGAAGCGATTTAGACGGTCTTCCGTTCTGTTGCATAAATGCCTGGAGCTCGATCAAAAAGAGATCGGAGCTAAATGTACAGATAAACTCCACCAAGCCGGATGTAATCGCAGTCACGGAAACTTGATAGTTTCGCATTAGGAAGAGCCGACAGAACCCGGAAGTATAAGTGAGGAACAGTAGCTATTCATCAGAAATACTATCCCACATACCGTTATTGATAACATATCCCATGAGAGTGTGATACTCGAATTAGTTAGTTGCCGCTTGAAATGGAAAGGGCAAGAACTGTTGATTGATTTGGTCTATTGCAGTCCAATCTGTGAGGTGAATTAGGATTTGCTGGACAGTCTCAACACTTGGTGATCAAGTGGTCGACGTTAAATTTTAGGGGGCTTTGATGCACCTACGGTGGGCTTGAAAAATCCGAGTATTGAATTGTCACAAAGTTCTTTCGAACAGAAACTAGTTGCTGAGGTTATCATATATGCCCCAATGCAACATGTGGAAAAAGCGACTAGGTGCGGCTTGGACTCTGAATCATTCTATAGCGGTAAATGAATCCCCAAAATAAATAGCTCTGTAAGCCTTTGACATTGGATGCTCACCACATCAGTTTTAATGAACTCACCTAGCTGATGAAGGCGCTCGGTCATGCATCCGCACCAGACGACGAGTAGGAACGCCGTTGTCAACCTCTCGTGCAATCGCTAGACAGCCTAGATATGGAACTGGTGACTTCATCCTGCACCATCCTCAAAGCCTTGGATATCCCAAAGGGACATAATGATGCGATTTCTAAAAGCTCATACCTTCAATGGACCTATCCTTGACAATCAGTCGCACATTCGCAACGCAACTTTCATGAAGCGCGCCAACTGTGGTACTGATTCAAACCATCTACATTCATATCTTATAAATTATCAACCCAGATATGTAATTTATTACAGTGTTATTTGAGAATAAATTATTATTATTATTATTATTATTATTATTATTATTATTATCAGTCGAACCTCGATGTATTGAGAGCCTGTCAAATACATTTTCGAAAGTCCTCCCTTCTGCCTTTTGATTTCATTTTGTGGGTACGATTCATAGTAGTAGGTGTTACTGATTATGCAGATCTAGCCTTTGATTTCAATTTGGATGTCAATAACGAAGATACGTCATCCCAAGCTAGACCAACCATCTGGAGAACAAATATAAAAGTACTATGCACTCGGCATCTTCGTTAGATTACACAACAGAACCGGAGTCCATCATTGAAGCGGCCTAGCATGTGTTCTGACATTCGTGCATAAAGCCACTGCATCGCACATCCCTTGAACTACACTAAAGTGTCCGAGGAACTCCTCACCGTGGTTCAGTAAAGAGGTTTGTAATTGCGTTAGTTCCTAACCACCTGACCATTAAAGCTGAACATGTAAATGCTGAGAAGCTTGACATTCAACATGTAACACTTGGATAAGGTCAGTCAGGGCGAACGCGGGAACAATGATTTCGAACAGCATGACTTGGCCGTGAAGGCTTAGTCACTCTGTCTAAAACCTGTCGTGTTCGGTGTTGAATATATTACACTCTACTCAGTCCAAATATGTTGGATGTTATATTTCTGATTTTTGCAATAGGACGATTCAGTGTAGACAATTGTGTGACGTTCACGTAAGATCTTATAGATTAGGTTTTCACATCATAACATATCTACAATTTAGGGGTTAGGTTTATTATCATTGTAGCAAAGGCAAATGTACTAATAACGAACTGATAAGACCGATTAAAGATGCTCAACCTGACATTAAGTCTCCTATCCACTTTATCGATTGATTTTTACTTATGTTGAATCGTTTTTCATTAGTCTATTGATTTATGCCCACGTGTATTATCATGTTGTGAATTGATTAGTACTCAGCTTCCTAGCCCGATCGATGCTAATAACTGATAATTTATGTTTATGAATAGCTATAGTGGTTCATTAACAACCTTTAAACGTACTTACCTGCTTCAGTGGAATAAGTTTGTTAAAGCATCAACCACTGGTAAATATGGTCCTTAGATGACATAAATACACATAGACTAGCAATTAATGTAGTGGAAGACTGGATATTTATCTGGATCTAATTTTTCATCTTGTTTTCCCATTTAACACAATCTATTTTAAACTATGGACTATCCCTGAATATCTTTTCTTTTGAACACTGCCTGCCCGATGTTCGAGTTCTCTTATAAAATTAGATTTTCACATCATGACATCTGCAATTTTGGGGTTAGGTTTATTGTTATAGAAGCAAAGACAAATGTACCAATGACGAATATAGACCATAATTCTACATGTCTTCAACCTTCTCAGTAAAAGGAGAAGAACGTTGGAGAAATTTAGGTAACTTGGTACTGACGAGACGAAATCTTAACGTCGGAATGCTCGAAATATTTGTGCCTTGACTCTTCGCAAGTGTAAATGCTTGTACGAAGAAAAGCTTATTAAGGAGTCTACAGAATACCATAAAGACTTTCACTCGTACATAAACTAAAGAACTAAGAGAAAAGGAAATATTCCACTATTACGGAGAGGCGACAATACTGCATCATTATTGGTGATGGGGGGAATATGTTAAATTTCAGGTATTATCGAACTACTTTCTCAATGTTCATGTCGTAGAGATGCCCTCTCCTTCCGTTCATACAACTTCGGCCACACAACTGGACACTGCGTCCACTAAAGAACTCAGTGACTTTGGTCTGTTTAGTGGGTTTGATATAAGCAAATGCATGGGACCCTATGAAATGTATCCTATTTTACTAGAGAATTGGAAAAATTTGTCGCGAAACCCTAAGCACATTAGAAATATTCAATACTACTACCAAATCTGCACTAGACACTACTATAGCCTCTAAAATTGGTTTTAAAACAATTACTCCTTATATAAACCAAAAGACTAGGTCTAAACTACGAAAACTGAAAAGGACGTACAATATATCAAAAGACTTCAGTGCCCTGAACCAGATATACTCTGTACTTGAAGGAGTAAAAAGTCAACACAATAAGCATAAACAGGTAGAGGAACGTACTGCGCCCGCTGCTGCATCTAAAGCACAAGACCAATGTCGTCTCCTCACGAAACGCATAAGGAAGAACTGAGACCACAACATTCACTCCTTACTGCACGATGGAGTGACGTATAATGACCAAACCATCACATGTGAACTATTAAGTGAATGCTTTTCCCACAATGGGAATACATCTCATGCTCCAGATATCGACATTAAGTGCATCGACAAAAGCTATCTCAGTAACATAAACTTCGACATTAGGAGTATACATACCGCCATTAAAACCTTTAAGCCAAATGCGAGTTCTGGTGCCGATGACATCCCTTCAATCCTTTATAAAATGTCAGAACCGGACATACAGACGCTACTACTCAAAATATACACATTATCTTTAGAGACAGGTACATATCCGGAAACCTGGAGAGAAACATATGTCGATGACTTAAAAGTCATCTATAAAACTGACATTTGCGATTTAAGTAGTACTGTGCAAACAATCCAAAACGAACTCAACATGGTAGACGACCGATGCAAAAGCTGGAGGTTAGGGCTCACCACAAAGAGATGCGGCTGGTTATGTATAGGAGACACGTCTCTTAAAATAAAACTAACACTTAGCAATCACACACTGCACAGACTGGCATCAGTATCTGACCTAGGGGTGCGTTACTCACACAGTCTTAATTTCTCTGAACACATCCAAAATGCGAAAATTGCTTGGCTTCATTCTCCGTAATTTCTATCAAAATGAATTTAAAATCCTTCTTTACAAAGTTTGTGTAAGACCTGTCGTTGTATACTGCTCGTTCTTGCTTTCCAACCTACGCCTATCTGATATACTAAAAGTCGAAGGTATACAACGAATCTTCACTCGCAAAGTACTTAAAACTGACTCAGTCATTGACTACAGTTCCCGATGCAAAATCTTAGGAATAGCACCCCTCTGGAAGAAAAGGCTTAGTTCTAATTTGATTCTCTAGTTAAGACTACTCAAAAACCTTACTTATTCAACATGTAAGATAATTCTTGCTGGAGATTCACATGAATACGAACTTCGAAACAAAGTATCTACGGTCAAGGTTGAGAAATACAGATCACAAACTCGGGAAAACGTTTTCCTCATCAAGTATGCAATAATATGGAACAGTCTTCCCTCCGAAACTCGCATGGCAGATGAATTACATACGTTTGTAAAACTGTTTGATCACGCCCTCACTTGCACTGATCTTGCAAGTACGAACACATCTGTGCCCCACTCAGACATCATAGGCTCTCTCCATGTCTTGACCAAAATGGACTTCAAGTTCAGTTTGCCTTATTTTTCCTACTTTGCAGTTGTATTAATTACATTTTCCACACTATTTCTTCACTTGAAGTAGACAGGTAACTCACTGGACCTATCATTACTGTTCAACTAAACTCGGTCGCTAAGGGACACTCACTACCACCCTAAAACGTTGAGAGGACCGCACCGTCAATTGCCTAATACCAGTGGTCTTGCATCTATGGAGCCTGTTACCAATCAACTGGTTGAGAACACACAATAAAACATCAGCACCAAGTTACTGTGAGTTCCTTCCTGTTTATCCTGTATTAACTTTTTACTCTTCAGTACACTATGTTGACTAGCAATTCATATTACTTCTCCACTCGTTCACTTATCCATAACTCACATACTTCTATACTTTTTCCGCCTGCTTAAATAAACAACTATCCTACAATATACCCTTCTTAACGCTTATACTTTGATTGGCAAACTATACTTTATACTATAGTCAACAGAGGCACTGCATCGATGCTTTACCTACAGTCCAAAGCTTGTAAATGCCTGATAAGCTTGTAAAGTGGTAATTATAGAAATAGTGATTTCCAACAGTTTGTGAAACAGAGGATTGTGCGAGGTATGACGTATATACAAAAATAAGCCTAAATGAGCCTAACATCACAAAACGAGGGAGGGTGGAGTTACTGACCAGCAAGCAATGATGGTGAGGGCGATAACTTCAATCCACCTGTGTTTGTGGGGACAGAACATTTTGTATGTATCAGGCTCCCCATGATTGAGAATAAGTCAATCAATCTGTGATATAGATTGTTTTCCTACGCTCACCACTCAAACTCATGTTTCCAATATTATGCTGGATTAGCTATTCTACTAAGACAACCTATAACATGCTAATTCGGATTTTCACACTAGGATTGTGTGGCTCGCATCGGACAAACAAAAAAAGAAAAAAAAGTTAGACAACAAAAGATGTAGTCACTAATATTCTTAACACTTCAATGTTTGCCCGCGCTATTTAAAAAGAACAGTGGTATTTTTCCTCGTTGAGTAAATTTGTTTGTTTTGGTCGTTTATTACGTATCAAGACTACTGTTTTCACTTTAATTGAATTTATTTCAGATAAAGTATTCATTTAGAGTATCCTTTTTACTGTTTTGTCGTTGGTACTCGTGAGTATCTTTTTCATCTTTATCTGTCAGTACTTTTGGCCCTACCAATCTACAGCTCTTCACTTTTTGGTCATTGATTATTTTTTTGTTTCTGAGTATCATTGCATTTTAAAAAAGAACCCCTCCTAAATGACCGGACAGTGTAAAAAAGCAGTTGTCAACGTCCGGGCTGTCGTTATCCTATTGAAAGCGGCATGCAGTGCGACGTGTGCAAAGGCTGGTACCACGAAGTTTGCACGAACCTAACGCCTGCTGCTTTCAAACGGTTCAGTAAGAAGGGTTGTGTATGGCTTTGTCAACAGTGCTGCTCGGATGCAAACAGCTTGTTAACCGAGGACATTTCAGTGGTTGATGCTGCAAAAAAGTGTTTTAGCAAGTATAGTCGGAACGCGTCAAACAGCACTCGATCTGACGATACGCAAATCAACGTGAAGGAAACTAAGGTTAGTCCAGTGATAGATAACTCACGCCCGTCAAAGAAGGAAAAGCAGTCTCCAAAGAGGCCTGCATTAAACAAAAACTCAAGAAAAGTAGGGCCTTCTGTTCCCCGTCTCCCATATGGGATCCAACAGGAAACACCTAGAAGCCGCAATCGCAAAGTTCGATCGGTTTCAAGCGGTAAACATAACACGACCCCTCAGGTCGTCGACAACCCCCCAAAATCCAACACTAGGTTTGACGCAACTGTTATTGCTTCCACCAGCACCGTTGACGAAAGGGTAAAGGTTGTAAGGAAGAAAAGTTGGGATATAAAAGGGAACCCTGCCCCCGTAAAAGTAATTGAAAAATCGAAAGCTGATCATAGCGACAGATCAGTTATTTTTCATAGAATCAAGGAGAACGAGAGCTCTGGACCTAAAGCTCGTTTTGAGCATGACATTGTACTGATTAGGCAGTTGCCTAATCAACTCATGCCTCAAAATATGACCGGAGTCACCTTGCTAAAGGTGTACAGACTAGGGGGTCTAGCGGACTCGAAACCAAATCATTCCAGACTGCTTAAAGTAGTATTCGGCCCTTCGAACGAACATGACCTAATTTTACAAAATGGGCACAAATTAAAGGGTTCATGAGTCTTTATCCGAAAGGACCTACTGTTGGCAGACCGTGTTAAAAGACGGGAAGCCGAGAAAGAACTACAACTTAGGTTAGACGCTGGTGAAAATGACCTGGAAATTGTAAATTTTCGGGTTGTAAGACTTCGACAGAGAATGATGCCGAAGCCACTCTGGGTGAAGCACGAAGGCACTTAAAGAGGCTTCGGATCTGTTAAACCAATGCACGAAGCTTACTTAATAAGCGATCGGAACTAGGTGTACAGATTGACTCTACAAAGCCAGACATAATCGCAGTAACAGAAACCTGGCTGACACAGGCTGTAGATAGTATGGAAATTGATTTCGAGGGCTTTACGTTAGTAAGGGCCGACAGAACACAAAAGCGCAAAGGAGGGAAACTAGCTCTATTCATTAGGAATGCTATCCCATTTGCCGTTATTGATAGTGTATCCCATGAGAGTGGGACGTGTGAATTAGTTAGTATTCGCTTAAAATGCAAGGGACAAGATCTGCTGATTGGTTTGGTCTATCGCAGTCCAAGCTGTGAGGCAAATGAGATCCTGTTAAGCAGTCTCAATACTTGGTCCCAAAGTGGTCGATGTCTAATCCACAGTTTACAGCAAGCGCTCGATGGGTATACTTTATAAAAACAATAAACGTAATAAGTTACGAAGCATTTTGTGAACCAACAAATGTTGTAATTTATTGATCATGCCTGTAAAAATGGCGTGTACCTGTGCATTCAGAAATATATTATTATTATCATTATTATTATTATTATATTTTAAATTTATCTGTAACCCTGGGTCGTTTGCTAACAGACTGAAAGAATGCTATAGTAAGTCCTATCTTCAAAACAGGTACGAGATATAAATCTGAGAACTGTCGACCCGTAAGCCTAATCAACGTAGTTGTTCAGAATTTAGGAAATATTTTTCAGGAGTTGTTTAGGTATCTCAACGATGAACGGATCCCTTCTGGGAAGCAGCGGGGATTTAGAACAGGTTATTCATGTCTCACAAACTTATTAGTAGCCCGTGAAAGTCAGTGCACTGGTAAAGACCAAAAGTAACCTATAGATGTAGCCTAGATTGTCTTTAGCAAGGCATTTTAACAATGTTACTCATAACTGCTTGTCACGTAAGTTGATTAATAACGGGATTAGAGGCAAAGTATTAAAGTAGCTAAACGAATTCCTAGTTCGGCGTCAATATACGTGTACGGGTGAACTCAAAATTGTCTAGGTGGGAAACTGTGCTCAGTGAAGTGCCTCAGAGTACAGTTTTGAGGCCATCAGTTACCAGAGAAGCCGCGACTTAATTTCCAGCCCAACAACATCACAACAGTTCATCATTCTAAAACGAAAGATAATAAACTGTCTCGCTTTATCAGACGATCGAAGAGTCCAGAGGTTTTTCCAAGTAGAAATATTAGGTGATAGGTCAGCAACATGTCACCTCCAAGTCTTATTTAGTGACAACACAGCGGGAGAAGCAGTCCTAAAACAAGAATGGATGCAAGCTCTTCCATGCGACACCCAACTTTGTTTGGATACTCGTGACCCACACATCTCTTTATCCTAAAGATCTCACAAGTATTCGGAGTTTGACAACGTCTTTACACGTAACGCCTTCATAACCAAAGCATACCAAACCAGTCAAATCAGAAGTCAGAAATGAAGAGGTTAGAGAATTTATTTAGAAAGCTATCGAAATGTCGAGAAGCGTTTGTTCTGAGCTGGCTAGTATTAAAAAGGGATGCTCAGCACGGCGTACCCACTCGTGACCTGATGCAGATGCGCGACCGAGCACCTTCAGCTGGGTTTTTCCAGTAAAACTAGTGAGGTCATTATCGTTTCGCTAGTCGTTGTCGAAAACATGGGAAGAAGTTCTGGACATTCTGAAAACGTTTCAACCACTTGCTGATACTGTATGCATTTACCTACCGAATCCACGATGTGCTGGTCTATACGAGGCTAATACGCATGACGTCTACCTATGGATCTCATTCGTTTCACACCAGGATGACCAATATGGAAGTTCCCCAGCACCCTTGACTGTGCAAATTCTGATACCACCACTCTGTCTCTAGGCATCAAGCATTAATTTACGACATGTAACGAATCCCGACGATGGTAAAAATGCTTCATGTCACCATTTAGTCCAATGAACAGACAACTGTTGGTGACGTAGTTCATCGTTTTTTTAGTGATTGAGTCGTTCTTGAAAACATCTTGTGTCTCAGATAATGCAATTGGCAAAGCACTAATAGCAGGTGTCAGGTAAAAGTGCGCGTGATCTTCTGTCGAAAGGGATAACAATATCTTCCTCAGCCGTAGGGTGTCCACTAACAGGTCAAGACAAGGCGTCTGCACAACTAAAATGTTGAGTGCGCCGACAATGAATTTCGAAATCATAACCCAAAATTATCAAGGCCCGTCGCTGGAGACGATTTGCAGAATTGGAGTTAACGTGCGCGATGCACACAAAATAGCTTTTTCTGTCGCATCCGGAAAATGATGTGAGATGGTAGCCCCGAGTCCAAAAGCTGAAGCGTCTTCAGTCACGATGACTGACTTGGATGGATTGTAGTACATTAGTGATAATTCTGATATACCTCGACGCGAAATCCTGGATCATATTTCTCAAATCTCTCTGTAACCTTAGGTCGATTAACAAAACATTGAGAGAGTGCCATAGTAAATCATGTCTTCAAAACAGGTTGCATACTTACTTGCCCCTCTTACCCGTCGTGTAGAAACACAGGCAGCCCACCACCATTCCTCGTCGAACTTTGTCATTGGCAAGCCTTTCCATTTGCTATCCATGCTTTTCATGTCTGCTTTGAATTTCCGAGTCGGTTTGTTCTTTGGCCTCCCTTTTATCCGTTTCTCTTCAAATCCCAAGTTAACGCTTGCTTCGTGATGCAGATTAATGATTTCCTCAATGTGCGTTCTATCCAATTCCAACTACATTTCCTGATTTCGTCATCAGCTGGAAGCTGGTTAGTTCTCTCCCTCTGTATGTTGTCGCTGACTATATCCAGCTAACGGACATTAAGAATCTCGTGTAAACAATCGTTTATAAATACTTGAACTTTTCTGATGATGGTTGTAGTAATTCTCCGAATTTCAGAACTGTTTTGACGTGCGAATGTAATATTCTGACTTCAATATTGGCTTGAAGAAAGTTGTTTCGATTTCCATATGTTCGTCAACTGTAAGAATGCGACAATCCGTAACTTCGCGTTCATCGATGACGCTTCTCAGGATTGTGAAAGATCCTACCTCTTTCAGAGTTTCTCCATCAAGTGTGACTGAGTTGATATTCTCTGTATTGCATTTGAGGATCTTGCTTCTTCCTTTGATTATGTTGAGGCGCATTTATGCAGAGGATTCTGATGCATTGGTTGTATTCATCTGCATTTTTTGGTGTCTGTGAGATAGAAGAGCTAGATCATCTGAGAAGTCCAAACTGTCTAGTTACATGCAAGTTGTCCATTGTATTTCGTGCTTGCTCCCAGATGTCGAGGTTTTCATAATCCAGTTGACGACCAGGAGAAAGAGGAAGGGGAATAGTAGGCAACCTTGTCGAATTCCGCTTATCATTCGGAATGCGTCTGTCATCTGTCCTCTATACACCACTTCGCATTGTAGTCCGTCTTATGAATTTCGGATGACTTTGACGATTTTCTCAGCTACTCACGCCATAGTACTGAAGAAAGTTCCTTAAGGTTCTCCTATCTAAGCTGTCAAGCGTCTATATATGATATATGGCAACGAGTTCCATTCAATTGATTATTCAACTATCCATAATGTGATTTGCTCTGTGCGCAACCGGTCCTTATGGAATTAATTCTGTTGACCTCGAAGTTGAGCGTCTACCGAATCGTTCATCCAATTCAGCAATACTCTGTTGAAAGCGTCCTCTGGTAGCGATATTAGTGTGATGTCTCTGTAGTTCGCACATTTGTTGAAACCTCCTTTCTTCTGCATATTGATGAGATTCCCTTCTCTTTGATCTGTTAGTGTCACTTGTTCTTCCTCTCAAACCTTCCTGAATAGAAGGTGGAGCATGTTTGCAGCCGCTTCCATGTGTGAATTCAGTGCTTCAGTCGGCATATTGTTAGGTCCTGCTGCTTCCTCACTCTTCGTTTGTCTGGTGGCCATCCTGATTTCTCCTATCATCGGTGGAGTGACATCTGTAGGAATGTCTGTGGGTGCTGCTTCGATGTCCGGTGGATTCAGTTGAACCGGCCTATCTAAGTGTTCCTCAAAGTGTTTTACCCATATGTTCCGCTGTTCTTGAATCTCAGTGATTGTCTCGCCTCGTTTGTCCCTGACTGGTCTCTCTGCTTTATTATATTATCCTGCTAATTTCTTCGTTGTGTCATATAGTTGTTTATATTTCCTTCTCTTGAAGCTTCTTCCATTGTCGTTGCTAGCTCATTCACGCCTTTCAGATTGTCAACTGTAATGTTCTTCCTCACATGCTTGCTTGCCTTTGTGTGTTCAAATAAGTTTATAAATGAATCACCTTATTACGAATGGTGGGATTCAATCATTTCTACCTTATTAAACTATAACATAAGGATATCTAGTCTTTCCAATTCAAGATATTGATTTAAAAAAGGTAACGGGGATTAGGGGATTATGATCACTGAATACTTCATGTATTGTTCTTAACCATTCACATGTGTAGCGTTGTACTGTGGTGTCGAGTCGCGGTTGATTATCATTACCACTACACTGAGACTACGTTCTAGTGACTGCGTTAGATCCCTTCGTAGGAAGAAAACCAGATGACAACTGACGGTAATAATATGATATATTTGTTGGAAATCTCGTGGAATCAAAAGAATACCGAGATCGCTCCAAAGAGTACGAGTGGAACTATTGAGCGTCACCGAGAGCGTGTATGGTCACAGTCACGGAAGAATGTATGTTTTTAGTACAGTTAAACAAACAAGTACAGTAAAACAATCACTGCTACAATTGGTTACAATAATAATTGTTTCCATTATACCACTCGCGTTTTCTTGATAAAAGTAGGTCGCTACACATGTATAAACATACTCTGCCAGAGAGTTATTTTACATTGGTTTTCAGGAGAATCAGACACTATGACCTGGACAGCGCAGTTAATCCTTCGGAGCAAAAGGTGTCAAGTACTCTAGTGGACTACTTTTAACCATATATTGTAACAAGTAATTTTATGAGATAACAAACATCCTATAATTAATAGTGTGGATAATCGTTCTCTGTCCATGCATTGAAATGATTTAAAGTTAACTGTATGTCATTTGAAATGTTTTTAATAGACACAGGTTCGTATCATTCTGTCATAGTTGTTCGGTTGAGGACGGTGCCATAATGATATATGCTATCGAAGGCAAATTAAAGACAGTTCAGTGAAAATTTTCTTCTCGACAATGTCAGTTACTAAAGCTGCACGAACATATTTATAGTTATTTAGCAAACTTAGGTCTTTAATAAAATAGATTAATACTGCACCAGTGAAAATATGAGAGGTGTTTAAAAGTATCAATAAGTGCGTAACACACCTTAATTAAAATGTGTTGTAGAAGAAAATAATTAACTTCAAGTGTTAAGAAACTGATAATAAAGAACGATGATAGATTAAAATTTTCGGAAAATCGAATATTTAGTAGATGTTTTCCAATGATTCAACGGTTGATTAAAAAATGTCGACTAGAATAGCACAAATAAGCGATTAATACTATATTTATTATGATATAGATAAAGTTGTACTCTAAACATAGTAGTTATATGAAAATTATTAGATCAATCAACCAAAATCACGAATCCATATTGATAATGCAGCACATTACATAACTAGACCACCACTGAAAACCTGGAAGCACTGAACAGTTGTTTCATTTGGGTATGGGACTCCTTAGCAGCGTGCATCCACGAGACCATTAAAATGTCCCGGGTTTAAGTCTTGTGTGCAGGGATGTGGATACAAATTACTGAGGATTCCCATACTCTGACGAAACGACAGTCCAGTGCTTCCAGGTTTTCAATGGTAGCTTAGCTAATATCAGTTCAGTATTTGAACTGTGAGAATACTACAGTCTCCACAAATCCTCCGTACTCATTTTGAATAAAGCAAGAACAAGAAGAGCGGCACAGTAAGGCAAAATGTTTATTCTAGTATGGAATTACTCTGAAGTGCTCATCAACGGTCCTACTGTAGTAAACGAGAACACCATTGAGGACAACTAAATGTATTTAAACACAAAATTACAGAATCTGAGAACCGTACAGTAAATACTTTATTTGCAAAATGTCAATCAGTTGTCTCAGACTTGATTGTTCCTTCGTTTCCACGCCAACCATTTCCTGTTTTCGTTCTCTTTTCATAGATCTTAACCTTCTACCACCAGGCATTTCACTTTCGATTGATGATACATACTACTTATATCTGTTGACATCAGTAGCACACACCACACTACGACATCTGTTGTGTATAACTAATAAGACTGATCTTAACAGAGGTCATTGTCTTTTGGTGGAGTTTTGTTCTCTGAGCTGGATGGTTTGGTCGTGGAGCTTTCATCGTTCTTCTGAACGACATCATCAGCACAAAATTCAGATAGAAGTGAAGTGTTCGAGGTTATTGTCACGACAAATATGAACATTAGTATTTTCTCAAATGTATATGTGACATAAATACTTTATTAAGTCAATCTTTTGTATAGTCCGAAAGTTTCTAAGTGAGTCTATGCTAAGTATTTACTCACTGAATATAGTTAAATCACACGCATCAATCCTTTTTGGTGTACACATGTGTTTATGTGTCTGTGCACGTATACACAGTTGGAAGTGATCACACTTACACGCACATAGATAATCACATGTGTATACTTTACTTTCAGTTACCTACTTACAAGTAATAAACAGACAACTATCGAGAAACAAATCACTGTGACCAACCATATTTCAATGAAAGATTCAAAATAAATTTATAAATTGAATATTCTGTTAAAATGCATCCTAATCAAGGTATAAATCATTACACGCTTCAATAATTATTCATTTAATTACTAGGATATATATCATTCAAATTAATCTAAAATCATGGTACTTAAGTTCGGTCCAGATAATCCTCCAATTGTTATTGACAACGGGACAGGATTGTTGAAAGTTGGCTATTCTGGTGAAATGGAACCACGAGCAGTCGTTCCTATGATTCTCGGTCGACCCAAACATATGAAAATCATTGCTGACAGAAATGTTGATGAATGCTTCGTCGGTGATATAGCCGAGAGTAAAAGAGGTGCATTAACTTTATCTTATCCAATGATGAATGGTATTGTACAAAATTGGGATGATCTAGAAACTATCTGGCAACATGTCTTTACCAATGAACTACGTGTTCTTCCTGAGAATCATCCTATGCTTTTGACTGAAACACCATTGAATCCTAAAGTAAATCGTGAGAAAATGGCCGAAATTATGTTTGAACAATTTCACGCACCAGCAGTTTATATCTCAATTCAAGCTATTCTCTCACTTTATGCTTCAGGTCGTACAACTGGTTTAGTATTAGACTGTGGAGAAGGTGCTACACACTTGGTTCCTGTATTTGATGCGTATGTTATTCCGACAGCTATTCACCGAAGAAATTTAGCAGGACGTGAAGTAACCAACTATCTTAAACATTTACTCACTGAAAGAGGTTACAAACTGATTACAACATGTGAACATGAAATTGCTCGTGATGTAAAAGAAAATCTTTGTTATGTTGCCATGGATTACGGCAAAGAACTACAATTTAGCCAAGGAGATAAAAAGTTGTACGAAATGACATATCGTCTACCTGATGGTCAGTTGTTAAATATTGGTAGTGAAAGGTTCCGTGCACCTGAATTGATGTTCGACCCCAAGTTAGCTGGTTACGAAATGAATGGCATTCACACTGCCATAAATGAAACTATACTGGCTTGTGGTATGGATGTCAGAAAGAGTTTCTGGTCAAATATTATTCTTACTGGTGGAGGTACAATGTTCCGTGGTTTCCCTGAACGACTACGTAAAGAATTGCATCGTCTAGCCCCAAAAGGTGCTACAGTAAAGGTGATGGCATCTCCTGAACGAAAATACTCAGTATGGATTGGTGGTGCTGTTTTAGCCTCTTTAAGTACTTTCAATGAAATGTGGGTAACGAGAGAAGAATATAACGAATTTGGTTTAGAAATTGTACATCAGAAATGCGTTTAATTACATGGAAATACCGTAATAATTGTTTAATTTGAGAACTAGTGAAAAAAACAGTACGTAAAGGTAGTTTCTTTCAGTCATTATTTGTACAATTGTATGATGCCACACTTGTGCATAATAGTTGATTTAAATGAAATTTTTCGAATTTCTACATTTCTATCAACAGTTAATATATAAAAATTCCACAACCCAGGGAAACATAATTTTATTTCATAAATGCTTATTACTCACAAGTAGTTTAGGTTTGTTTACAAACCATACGTCCAATGTAATTTCATGTATTTTGCAATATATTTTTCCATATAATGTTTGAGACTTTGCTCATAAAATGCTTAATTTAAGTTTTCACTGAAAGTATTATCCATGGGAAAAATTAGGGTTAGATGATTTCTTTTATTATTTTCAGTAAAGGAATGGACTAAGCATGAATTAATTAGTCGCATTGTCTACAACAAACTAAAGTGATCTAACATCGTTTCTAACAATTTTCTTAGGCTTTGTAACTGGTTTAGAAATTCATATTTATAACATTTAAAACAGTAGTTTCTGGTCCAAGCAGATCAGTTAAAATAACTTCATCAAGGAATCGATGTATGGATTTACCATTTTCGAATAAAAAAAACAAGATGTATAAATGCGTAATAAATATGAGGGACTCAAAAGGAAACACACATAACCTTGATATATATGAGACAAAATATCTTGACAAGCGGATGCAGAACGAAACCCAATCATCATAATTTCCGTCTATATGAATTCTTTAATCTGTTAACAATAGCCTGGATACTAAATAGGGTGATTTCTGTATCGCTCACCAGTGAAATAGTTTGGCTTGATGGTCTTGTAAGTGAATTATTCATGGATACAGGTTACAGGCTAAAGTTGTAGAATACTAGACTTTAGCAAAGTAAATAAGCGCCATTTGTTTAAAAAATATTATTGTCTATTTGACTGTTATGCATGCCAAGACATGGCAGAACAAAAACAAATTACATTAAATATTCATACCCAAAACACTAAACTGGTGATTTTAACGAATTCACAAACAATCTTTATTAAAATTCATTTTGTTTAGGTAAACTGGCCACAGAATCGTGATCAATTTCACATTACATGATTCTCAACAATGTTTCATTTCCACATAAATTAAATTCCTAGTACGTGACATAAAGTTGAGTTGACAATGTGATACAATGCTATCAGTGTTTCAATCTGTATCTATGTTTTGTAGTATTCAAGTGGCAGGATTTTGTAAATATCTGGAAAAGTAATGCGACTTCTCTGCGTCTCAATATCATTACCATGAACAATTAAAAAAGCAATCCCCGAGAAATTAAAATTTTGATTTTTATTTTCATTAATGATTTTATTACGTTCTTACATTCCCTAAATACGATACAAACAGATTGCAGAAAGTTCGTCTAAAAATAACACTCGAATACATAAAAATATATGTGTAAATGTAATTTGTTCGTTATAACTAAAGATATATTAAAGTGAATCCTGGATCATATAAATAGTCTGGCGGCGTGATGATTTATCATAAAAATCGAATTGTCGACGCTAAATGTCCAATAAAGGTTTTACTGAAGATAGAATGAAGGAAGTCGTTTGTATAACAAAACGACATTGTTATATGTGAATTGTTTTAGACGAAATAAACAATATTAAAATTCTTGTAGAACATAAATGGGTGTAGGATTCGAATTCCGTATCACAAGCCAATGTTAAATATTAACTATTATATTGAATATTTCGTGCTGAACTTAAAACTAAGCTCATTCTAAGAAAGACATTCCAAGATTCAATATCCAACTCTTAAGTTAATTGTCTCTCAATGTAATAATGTGTAACTGCGTTACCATTAAATCTGTATTGAGTAGATCATTTTAGTAGTTAGATATAAAATGGTTTAGTATCAAGTTGTGTATCATTTTATTTAATTATTAAGCCAGGAAAAATCTTCATTTCAATTAGCTAGAGCAAATAATATATCTAATAATTTACTAGAGATTATATGAATATGAAACAAGTACTTATGATCTCCTAACATTTTTTTGTTTTTTGTTTTACTTCGGTATTGAAAAAAGGTGAAGTAAATATTTTTGAGAGTATGCAGTATTCTCTCTAGAAACCAAATTTCCTTTTAGTTGTAATCAGTTATATCTCAGTATTCTAAAAGTCAAAAAAATACCTTAGAATTCTCATGAATGTACTACTTATTATTTACAACACAAATATGAGTAGTAAGCACCAAATTAATGTCTGAATATAAAAATGCCTATGAAGTTAACTGATAGGTTAATAAATAAAAAAAAAGATTGAAGAATTTAACAATTTTTTTTAGAAGAAATGAATTCAATTAATTGTACTAGTAAGGCCTTTTATTAAAACGTAACACTATTTTGTTTCTAGTTATTTAACTAACTAGATTAAAATCTTATCTGATGCCTACGGATTCAGTTTTTGACAGTGATTCCTAAGAATATGGATTTATAATCATTAGTTAATAAACTAAATAACAGCTATGATCACACTACGTAAAAATCAATAAAAAATTAGAAACTAGCTTCCTGTAATCGTTACTGAGTTAAACAAACTATTGAAGTTTATTTTTCTTAAATTAAAATGAAATAAAAAGTTCATTAGCAAGATTATGTCACTTTTATCCAAAACGTATTCAAACAGTTATTTTATTAGTTGAATTCATGAGTCAATTCAAGCTAGACCACTATGGAAAACCTGGAAGCACTGGACGGCCGTTTCGTCCTAGTATGGGTTTTCTCAGCAGTGGACATCCACGAACCTGTCCACTGGATTTGGACCTAAAACCTGACGGTCTCGCGCACAAACACCAAATTTCTAGACCACTAAGCCGGCACCTAGCGGTGTTAATGTCTAGTTTCAACTAATTCACGAAATTGCTCCACCATCCATCATTGTTTTTGTGCATGCTGTAATATCCACAAAATTCCCTTTCTGATAATTATTTTAATGTTTAATTTCAATTTCTTCAAGTAATCATCATGCTTAAGACCTTTTTTTCTAAGGAGACTTCTTGTTTGAGCGAATTCATCAAAATAAAATTATGTTTACGCAACTATTAACTTATTATCACCGATAAACCTACTTTTTTTCAACACTCTTATTGTCTCAGATATAATCTCATGATAAATATATCGCAAAACATTTTCAATGTTTTACTTCAATTTACTATACACTACTCTGTTTGTAAATACGAATTCCGACGCCTGAACAGAGAGGTTTCATAATGATCAACACACTGTACAGATTCTGTATTTCTAGTCCCATATAAGCTTTTTTGGAAGTTTACATCCGAATATTCGTTCAATGAAATGCTACTTATTAAAATGAGACTTTTATAACTAAGATGAGTCCTTAGGTTTTTTTATTAGAAAATGAGTAATCTTGACATGGTGTGTGTGCATGAACCAATAGTTATTTGAATAAACCGAATAAAGTTTCTATCCTGTTATACTGAATAGTTTAATAGACATTATTTGACCGTCATTCAAAACACAAAATCTTGACCAGTTAACCAATAAAATCATTGGGAGATACAGGACCAATATTTTCACGATATAAACCCCTGAAAATATACGAAATAATATTTGTTCCATTAATTCTGTTAAGAAATGAGGAAACTAAAATTTAAAACAGTATGCCATTATGTAGTACTCTGCTCACCAAACATTACTGTATATTTTGAATTCAATTATTTTATTAGTGTGGTATTGCTAAGTGATTGTAATATGATTGCAATACAAGCAATAGCTAAGAGACTCAAAGGTACTAGTTACCAAGATATATACCAATTCACCATTAAACTAGTAGAATTACTGAAAAACAAGTTTTCATATATATGGTACTTATTTCTTTAAATAAATCTCACAATATATTCACATATCCCTTAATAATCACAAAACAAATACTTATTGATTTCCTATTCCTATTCAATATCATATCAGATTAGAATGAAATTAGTTGATCGAAAAGCACACTAATTGCGCACAAATTAAAATCAATCATTTAATCAATAAATCAGTTACATAGTTAGACAAGGTTAAACTATACTTTAAAAGCTGATAAACAACATTGGAGATGGAATGTTACTGAGTGAGAAAAACGTAGGTATCATTGTATTATCACATTCTTTATTACCTTTTTTTTTTAAAATTTTGTTGAAATACTTTAAAAGCATAATAAGCTGAATGTTGTTCATCAGATTAATGTTTCTATGTGACAGATATTATATGTGAACAAATGTAATCTACTCAATTTCTATCTTTAATGACAAGAAAATAATAGTTATTACATAGTAAAAAGGAATTTAGCTATTTAGGCTGATCAATATATGTTTTATGTGATAATTTAATGTTTGATAGTTTTCATAACTGAAAATCAATTGAATAATATAAACATAGATGAGTAAAAGTTATTCATTAGTTCATTATTATTCCTAAATATGTTTCCTCGCGCCTCCGACTTCATTTTTCCTGATTGAATGGCTAAGATCTCTATGGCAACTGAGATTCGCGTCTTTGATTGTCATGTTAATGTCATAGCCAACATTAAATATTCCATAGCATCGAAATTCGGTAAAGATACATATAATCCCTAACAAATTATTTATGAAAACTCTCTAATCTTACACTTCTAGACTTATTAGAATTTATGTCTCGGTCTAGAATCATTATCGTAAATTATGTTAAGGAAAATAGAATATCTAACTAGTGTATATTGTAAACTAAAACAACACCACAGATGGAATAATAATAATAACCTATCAATCATTATTCAGATACATAACAGTGAAGTGAACATTTCTTACAACAGATCAGTCATGACAGCAACAGAACTTTACCATTCCTCGTCAATGAAGAAGAAAAAATCAATAGGAAACAGTAAAAATTTCAAAATATTTGTTGAACAGAAATTCTGATCATTTTAACCAAAGTTAAGAAAAGTGGTTTACTGCTAAAAAGAAAAACACAACCCATGTTCAATGCACAAACACTATTAACCAATAAGCTATAATAAATAGGCTTCTGTAAACCTAGCAACTGTTGCACTAAACGATATAAAGTGGAATTTGATGAATAAAAGCACTAGTTTTGAAGCTGTACGTAAGCAAAGTTGACCACAGTCTTAAATCTGGCCAATTTTATGGATTATTAATTTGGATTTATAATTATAGAACGTGATGAAAAATTATTGAAAAGAGTATTCTTCGTTCATATACCTGTGCTTAGTAAAAGACGTCATACAAATTTTAAGATACTGTATAACAGTAATTACCACTTTATAATCTGTTACCATGTAAACAACAGTAAACTATTTTATTCATGAATTCATTTTGAATTGAAATATATGACAAATACACATTTTCTATCCATAATATATTTCAGAAAACACTGAAATAAACTGTAAATCTTTACAAAACCCAAACTGAATCATTCCTTGATGTTTTATCAGTTGATTGACTGAGGTTTAACAAACAACAATAATTTTTTACTCTTATTTCTTCACTTAAATTATGTTGTAAATGATTTTATCAGAAGGGGTTTTTGGAGACTTTAGAAAGTTCACAAATTGAAATCATGAGTCAGTTGAAGCTAGACCAGCATGAAAAACCTGGAAGCACTGGACGGCCGTTTCATCCTAGTATGGAACTCCTCACCAGTGCGCACCCACGATACCGCGCCCCGCGAGATTCGAACCCAGGACCTATCAGTCTCGCTCCAAGCGCTTAACCAACTAGACCACTGATTTTGTCAATCTATCAATCATACTATCTTTTGATGATCATAAGTAAATGGTTAATTAAATATAATAATCTACAGTTAATTTAAGATTTAATAGGTGAATGTTTTATCAGAACAAAAAAACATAATTCAACTTATATTCATTCTTTTACTGGATCAGTAATAATAAAATGTTGAATAATAAGTGAAAGACAAAATAGTAAATGAGAAACTATTGTACTATTATACCCCATTACTATTAAACAAAACACTAGGGAACACTACAATTTACCTGATACAGAATAAGAACACGAAAAACCTGTACGGATAAAGATGTTTCGCTTCTTCAAAAACACTTCGTTTCAAACCAAAAAGTACACTCATTTAAACTTATGATTTTTACAGAAAATGATATCACATATTGTAAAATACGTAGTTTGCATAAAATTTTAGTTCTTTAACAGATTTATAAAGTTAATTTAACTACAAAGCAAGAAAACGTTCTCACCAACTTTGATGTATTGTTTTACAACCCTGATTTATAAAAACCTTCCTAATGTAAAGCCATTATCTAGGAGTTTATAGAACGCATTCAAAAAACCTCCTGATGAGATTGTGAATGAATATTTTATGAAGCTATTCAGTTTAAATTATATAAAGTACATTTAAAACACTTCATGAAAGGATAATTGTCCAACTATGTTACCAGGTCAAAGATTGTTAATAAACAAGTTAACTATATTCAACAAAGTCTTCATTGGAACAGCTATGAAAATCTGTTATTTTGTCCCAACAGCTTGCCTATATTATGTAAGTAGACAAAGTTGACAGATACATATATATATATATATATATATATATATATATATATATATATATATATATATATATATATATATATATATATATATATATATATATATATATATATATATCATGGTATACAAACAAAATACGCAATTTAATTCTTCATTATAATAGAAAAACTGTCGAATTAGAAGATCATGTCAATATCAGATGTCAAGATAAATGATTTCCATCATCATAAATCCACTTTAAGTATCTTAAAACATAAACTACTATTATGGTAACATAAATTCATTCCATTCTAGCTAGGGTGATTAAATTGATTATCATTATCAGATTGATTTTTTTACAAACAATTATTCTAACCACTTTTTGCGTTCATAAATTTATCATTTTAATAATCAATCAAATAAAGTAATTTTAATTATTCTTTAAAATTTTCAAACTACAAAGATATTTTACTTTAGTTTGATTACGTTAGACACCATACTGTTTTGTGTATTCCTTATATATAATATACAAGATACAAACTTTATGAATATCAAGTGATTGTAAGCTAATTAGCGACAATTTTAACAATTCATCATTTCCTCATATTATTTAACTCATGTTACTTAGCAACTACATTGAAATGATTTCCTACTTTCTCAATGTAACTTCGAAGTAGAATGATATTTTGATTAAGCTTTCATTTCTTTCATAATATCTAGCTTATCTTTAAGACAATCTAAATAGGAGTAAAGCGAGAAAGAAAGAGAATTTCAAGAAAGGTTTCAATATATTTATTTATACCTGCATTGTTTTATTGTTTATAATTAAAAATGATTGTTTTAACTTTTATTCGAGTGAATAGTCTTCTTTAGCACATTAAATACTTGTATAAATAACTGTAAAATTAATGTGAGCATATTTGGATTAACTATTTCGTGGATGCGCACTGGTGAGGAGTTCCATACTAGGACGAAACGGCTGTCCAGTGCTTCCAGGTTTTTCATGGTGGTCTAGCTTCAGTCGACTCATGTTTTCAACCTGTGAAAAAAGAATTGTAAAATTTAATCTTTAAATCTTTTCCATAAATTTAAAAATCGATTCTCTTTATACAAGTTATCGTAATGCGATAGTATAGAATAGCAATAACTACTCAACAAAAATCATTTGTTGTAAAAGGTGCTTACATGAGTCTTCACGACCAAGTACAATTAGAAAATCGATTACAGATATATAAGAAACTGAAAATTGCTATGAGATTATTTTTCTTAGAGGTAAAGTATTCAAAGCACCATAGAGTTTCTATCAATCAATGTTGTGGTTGGTAACATAATTGATAATATATAATATATACATAATTGATGTCAAAAATGACACTTTCAAAATCAAGGCATGAATTGCTTTTGTTTACAGTTAAAATTCTACCACTAAACTAAATTACTGAAAAGTAACGTTGTACTGAGATTATTGTAGTTTGAAGTCTCCAAATATTGTGATGAGCATTGTTATCTATATTTCAGCACGATTTTGTGTTACTCAATCTATCAGCTTCATCATATTTCGTGTTTAGAAGACTACACTAGTACTATTATCTTGAGCATTTTATAGGTTACGATTTCATGAATAACATAAAAACGACAGTTTAGACCATCTAACAAGACTTGAAAAATAAAAAAACTAAAGGAAGTTGAATGAAAAGTAAGGTTGATGATTGTTTTCTTCATTATAGACAGTTCATCCTTTGCACATTTTTACCAATGCAAGATTATCATCCAACTATTTTATAGTTCATAACTGCGTATATTTCCGACTAGCTGATATTAACTCAACTACTATCATTTACCATCCATTTGCATTTATTCATCTACTAATGTAACCTCTTATTTTAAAATCTGTCTTGCTACAATGATGGTTTTCTTACACGTTCCTCAATCAATCGCTAGTGTAAATGCACCAATTGGAATCGGAATTTATAATTCTCTAGCCCAAATAAAATATTTTGTCTAGGTTGATAATGTAAACTCAACCAATGATATGCCTAGATTCACCCGATCAACCTTGTGTAATGACAAAATAATCTAACGAGAAATGGTCCGCGAAATGCACGCTTTCTACTTCCCAATCTCAGTCTAATAGACGAGAACCGTGACAGGCAAAAATCTATTATTATATTTTAAGTACACATAAATTGCCGAACCTTTCATCGTAAATAAGAAATCAGTGTTTGTACGAGAACAAGCTAGACGTGTCAGAGGACAGAGCAGGTGGGGAGTAATCACTTGGTGTATAAGCCCCGTTAACTTACTCTGGCATAATCGAATGATAAAGATGTTAGTGAGATATATATCCTGCTTGATTCGTTTATATTCTGTTGACGTTCCTCGTTAATAAAAACGTGGATATCAAAAGTTGATTACGAAACTATTTGAAGAAAATATAGTTCTGAAATTTATTACTGTAGATGAATGATATGTGACTAAAAGAAACACGTGTGAACGGAAATGGCAAAAATGGTCAACTCAGTAAGTGATATATAACTCAGTCCTTATACGTATGAATGGATACAAGTGTACAAATAGGTAAGTACTAGATACACATATTTATAGAGCATGTCCAAGGGTATACGTGGGTAAGTGGTAGGGTCAAATGTATATCTGATACGACAAATAGAAAGAACGAGTCATGCAACTGTGTGATAACAAGAGATAATCAAGAAATGATAAGATGCGTAGTGATGGTCAATGATGGGTCCAAAGTAAGCTTACAATGAAATGGGTGTGGAGATATGATAGCCCAGTTATTTGATATGATGCAATAACAATACGTAATGATAATTCATAAAATGAGACTAAAATTTACCGGTTCCTCGTTTCATTACAACACGTATGAGTTCTGATGATAATTTAGAGGTTTTTACTTTGTTAAACAAAACAGTATTCACTTCAGTAAATTTTTTAAAACTTCTGCAATTACAAATTTGGATTAATGATCCAGGGAAATGGTCAGGTTTGAGGAAAATTTCCTTTTAAAATTAAGGTATATAAATTTAAGGTCATGAATAAACCAAAACTGTCTGACAGTTTTCGACAAGAATTTGCAAACATGATAGACAACACGCTAGACAACAAATTGGACGAAACGTGCGTCCAGGATTCCACTGCTAGCCACTATCCATCTTTCCTAAGTATATTCTTCGATCATATATTTTGTGACTTGTTATTGGCTTAATCAATATTCATCAACGAATTCGCATTCCGTTTTTGAACTTAGATAAATTCTAATAATCTTCACTTTGCTATTCCAATACTTGTTTATACTAACAAGTGATCAACTTCATTTCTATTAAAACATGTTAATTTCTTTTTGTCATTTCGATTCGCTATTATAGCAGGTCATAAACAGGAGATGTAGAGCTAAACAAATAAGTTGAGTTCATTTTACTTTGATAAAACCTATCCCCGATTTGTCAGCAACTGATATTATATTTACTTTTCATCACACTTAAAGACGGAGGTTTTTAACAGTATCACCGTGCTGCTGATTGTATATTTTCGTAATTAATATAGGTTACTTATGAGTAGTGTAGTTGTAACATCGAATTTTACAAAATCCACGATGATCGTTTACCCTACACTCACCAACAAGACCACACTTTCACCTACGTTAACCAACAAATTAGAACGAAGGAAGTTCAATAACAACCCCGTTTTCTACAATATATCAATAGTATACCAAACGGCCTAGATATAAAGTCTTTGAGCGAAGCGCTAAAAGATTAGCACTATAATCTTAAGATATTCAAGATCCACCTGATAACCAGGTCTAAAATAGTAAGCCCACATCCCTTTTGTAATGTAAATCTCTCTTACTCCAAGCGAGAAATCATTCTGACAATAGTGATAGTTTTTAGATAACTGTTATATCTAGGAAAACTGGAAGAGTAGTCAATGAATAAAGGTAAACACATATTTGTTTGTTCATCAAAATCGACTTCATGTCTATTCATAACAAAAGAACAATCCTCGTTAACCTGACAACCTCTTAACTTGTTGGCAAAATATTTGATATCATACTTACCACTATATTTTTGTGTTTTTTTTTTTTTTTGCTAATATAACGAAATAATTTGGATCATTGTAAGTAAATGTGTAGACTTCGAGAACCGATATAGATACTTCGAACTTTTACAAATTTATTTTACATTTTAGCTGTGGAATCGATGATGCACATGTTTTGCCAACTTAAAACTCAAATGAATATCTACACTGTGATGAGTTTATCTGCTGGATTTTATCACTAACCGCTACAAAAGTACTATAATGGTATACTACGTTATTTTGGCAATAAAGTTATTTTTACCAAATACCCACTACGTTTCACAGTGAATATCATTGAAAATCACAGATTTGTATCGAAATATCATGCAAGAGAATATGGAGATTTTGTAAATTCTGCATTTTAATTACTGCAGAACCATTTTATGTCTTATAAACATAAATGTTTATCAAAATAATTAATAACATGATACAATATTTTGATCAATCAATCAGAAAGTGTTATTATTGTCACAAAGGAGCTACAGTAAATGTTTGGCGAATTATTTAAATACACGTTATATTTCAAAACACATCTAACTTTAGATACATTTTCCAGGTGTGTCCAACTGGCAAGACTTAGATAGGATGAAACTCACATGCCTATTCCATTATTAGCTAAAATCCAACTATTTAATAAAAATTTCGTTACGATTCAATTCAGTAATTTTACAAGCTGATATGATACACTGAAATGTTTATGTACTTATCAGTCAACTGTTTTTCATATGATATGTGATCTAGCTATTTAAAGCTTGTGCTGATGATATCACCTAGAAAGACAATGAATGGTATACACTCAGCTCAGAGAAGTGAAGTCTACCAAAAACATTATTATTGTTTTATAGAATTCTTTTTTCCTCTACATATTAGTTGTATCTAGTTTCTATTGAATGTAATGTAACAATCGATCTACTTAGAAGTTTACTGAGAATCCTTATTTTTCAATATCTAATTTTTGGCAACGTATGTATTCCTCTAATATGTAATTTTAAACTTCTGCACAATTTATTTACATGAAACAGTTTTTATTTCAATACAGTATTGGTAACTTTTGACAATCCTAACCCATAATTGGTAATTTATCAAAGATATACAATATTAGCTTACTTATTTTGAGCAGTTATTTCATGTGTTGTCCTTTTTCTGGAAGCAGTAAGCTATAGTGTTTACTCAATTGTTTATAAGAAAGTTTGAGATTTATTTTATCTCATTCTTCTTAAGCATTAAACTGGATATTGTTTAACATGACAGAAGGTACAATTAATCTCACTTTCTTATGTCTGAAACTTGATCAATGTACTAGGATTATTAAATCTATTTAACAGGCTTTTATGAGTTTTTAACTAACTGATTATCGAATACTGATCTATTGATTTTATTACCTTAATTCTTTGTCATGTGAATTTAAAAATTTAATAACAACTACATACAACAGGACAATTTGATAAAAGTTTTACAGAATCTGAATTCAGTATTTCCACAATCAATTTAACAGTTATACATAAAGAGTTTAGTAATGATTTCGCAAATGCAAAAATAAACTGAGTGTAAAAAGTGTATGATGACATCAGCTGATACTTACTAGAAATAAGTTTCAGAAAAGAAACACAAATTTGTTGCACACATATGTGTACTTTTTATATGCATCTATTGCACAATACTGAAAACGCTTGAGATCACTATAATCAGGAAAAATCTTCACAATAAATTTTATGTAAAGCAACCATAAAAGTTTTTCTTTGTGACCTAATCACTTCATGAACGGCAATATTCGTTGATTAAACCATATTTCCTACTGTGAAAAGCTACGATTATTCATTTTTGCCTAATCAAGTCAGTTAACTTACCACAAAACTATACATGCTGATTAGTTTGATACAATTATGGTTTTGTATTTATTTACTTCAGATCATTTGAGTTATCATCAAAATGTATCCTTCTTTATCCTTAGAGTTATTTTGTTTATTGTTAGAATTTATCAAAATAGAATTTATGCTATACTGTTAGATCTCGAATGCCAGTAAACTATATCTGAACAGTCATCTTAACAGTTATTTTGACGAGACAATAAAACACTATTATCACCTCATCAGTTGTGCCAACTTATTCTTTATGCAGATTCATTTAAGCTAGTGATTGTGCTTAGTTATCCAAATTATTCCGTTCATTTATAAGTTTTCACTTTTTATTAGTCTATAGATGAAAATACAATGAGGATTACAGTCATCTTTAGTCTGAAATAATTTTAATTATCAAATAGTGGGTTTTAGTTATTCTTTCAATATTTCACAAATAACAGACTTACTAATGAATAATACAGTACAAATATATGCTACTAACACATCAAAAGGGTGGATTGATGAATATTAAAGAATGAACCAAAAAGTAACAACAATCCATAAAATTTCGTTGGAAATTGTGAGGAAATTAAAAAATAGCGAGAAATGCCTGCAAATTTTGCTAGTAAGAAACCTCTTTTTATTCAAATTAATCCTAAAGTAGATATGGCATCAACGATCAATGACAGAATAAATACTAAACCAGCCAGATGCTCTTCTTCTGGTAAATTGACCCTTTGTTTGGAATAACAAATATATTATTTATATGACCGTGAGCTATAAGCAGAAGTTGTAATTAGTAGAATAAAGGGAAATCTAGGTTTTTTAACTTAAACATGTTCGAAAAAGCTGGTATTCAAGGAGAAAAAATCTTCAGTAGTTTCATTGAGATCATGAACCAGTCAATGTAAACCACCATTGAAAACCTGGAAGCAACTACAATCCATCACTGATAAACTCCACTAGTGATAGATCAATTTAAGATGGTTTTTTCATTATCCCATTGAAGATATTTTGAGCTGAATTTTGATGAGTCTTAAATGGAATGTATGAAGTCTGTGCAGATTGTCGTAGTGTGGTAATTATCAGAGTTTTTATTGAATAAATGGGGTGAGAGTAGTAGTAAAATACAGGGGGTTTCATACAACTAGCGCGTGATCCGCTCTGGGTCTAGATAGACACTGACTTGTGCAACCGGTATGAAGTTTAAGTATCTTTAAATAGACACTGAGACAATACACAAACCATCACAAAGTAAATTAAAATTCATACCTGTTGAACAGGTAGTTGTGCATCTGGACTCAATAAATAAATAAACTTTCTGGTTCTCAATATTAATTATATTCTACTTATTCCACTTCACTTGTGTTGTTTTTAGACATCTGTCCTATAGTTCGAGACTACTAAAGGCTGTCAGGTACAGTATGAAGCTTATTCTTCTTCATTTTACCGAAGCTTTAATTAGCAAACAAAGAGAACATGGCACCTGATTATTTCAATATTGAGTTCAAAGCGAAGTTATTTACACTAATTCCTTTCGTTGGTAACAGGATCTGTTTCTTTTTTCTCTTATATGATTACCTATTGTAAATATTTCAAGTTTATTGTTTTATTTCAATTAACTGGGCTTCATTCATGATATATGTTATTCCTAATCAATACTAATCATTATTCCTTAACTTGTTTGCTTAACTTTGCATTTCGATATATTTCACAGCTAATTGACTCATTATAGAATTGGGATAGTTTTTCAAATATAATTAATTTCATTTTTCAAAGGATTAACACATGTCATCCATATATCTGATAATGAGGAATTTGATGATTATCTTTGGTTGGTATTTTTTCTAGTTCTTGTTTTCATTTACGCTAATTATATCACTATATAAGTAGCTGGTTTCTGGTTACTTTAGAATAGATCATCATTTTTTATTAATTGCCTAAGAGAACATGATTCATATGATCATTCACTTTAGTTCCTATGTACTTGATCAGGTGTTGTTCAGCTGATCTCTGCTTAAACTTATGATGAACCTTTTAAATTTTGAATGTTTCATTTGTACACTGAATTTTTACAGTTTGCGTAATCTGTACTCATGTGACTCAAGCAAATAAACGTTATCAATTAACGTTACTCTTACATTTGATTGACAAAACTGAAGAGCTTTATTTTTAGTGATCATGTGAATTTTCTACAATCTATAATAGAAACAGTTTAATTTGATGTATTTTGATGACGAAATTAACATTTTCGTGCATTACGTCGGTTCATATGTTCAATTTGTACAATATACCTATGTTTATCTCTCCTTATTGTTTAGATATTTAAAGATAAGATCGTGCAGTTTATGTATAATTACTTGTTATTAATGATAGATATGTTATTGGATCATTCGAGAATATGAGCATTAACACTTGGGTTATTCGAATAAGGATCATTGACATTTTTGTATCAGTCATTGTTGTGAATAAGAAGTAATGAAATTTTTTCACATTTACATCTCATACACCAGTAAAATCTTCTTAATGATTAGGTTATAGTAGACTGAGTCTTACTTAATTAATTGGATGATCCAAACATTTTTTGGGGTACTTTATTAAGTTTAAATGTTTTAGCTACTCCATTTATAGGTTAAAGTGAACGAACCAAGACCTTGAAGGCAAGAAAATGTTTACTAATCAATGATTAATTAGCTTATAAACATTTAGCATATTTGAGCATAAATTATGTATAAAACCCATATGATATTTAGTGTTTACACCTTAGAGACATTAATCGCTCACACTAGAAAATTTTGATTACTTTACAAAACAGATTTGTAGCAATACTTCGTCATTTGTAATACCAACAATTAGTTATTCAAACCATCTCGAAAATGAACTTTTATTTAAAAAATTAATGGTAACTTTTCTTGTAATAAGATCTTATGATTAACGATTGACTTCAATACATTTAACTGAATTGTTTAGCATTTGAAGATATAGCTCTCAATTCCAGTGATCTATTTGCTAATACGAAACTGATTAAATTTAGCTCCGTTGTTAAAATTTATATATTTCTGTTTACACGTTTCAGATGTTGGTGGTATGAATTGGGCCCTTTAGTCAAGCCCAGTATGTATCGAAGAGAGCAGTAACTATGACTTAAGATACTGGCATGTCCAAACGGGCATCCTAAAAACGGACAATTTGAATAAATCTTTTTCAGTTTCACTTATAAGTATATCTAAGATAAATAACTGGAGCCCCTCCGGGGGCTACTGCCGGTCCCAAGCCCGGATAAAGAAGGAGGGTTGGGCATGGGGTTAGCGTCCCCATCCCGTAGAAAACTAACTCGCTAAAAAAACGCTAACCAGAAATATATACATACCAGCTAAACTAAAATTTCTTCACCTTTTCACACCAGATGATTCATAAACACGACAACAAATCCCACTTTTAGCAATTTTACCATGATTACATTATCTGTTTAGCTAATAGTCAACCTATGAACCATCTATTTATATTTGATAACTTTAATGTTTGATCATATTCCTTGGAAAAACTTGATCCAAACTGTTGAGCAAAACATTGGATTTATTTTAAATTAAGCTGATGTGGTTTTGCAAACGTGATTTTCCTTCTTAATATCTCACATCAAATCGGGCCCCAACTACTGTGACACTTTTTTTAAATTGAAATTTCGGCTCTCATACAATACACCGTATAATAAAGAGAAATAAATAGTGGACTGTCCATTTACTGAATACACAGTGATATAAAGTTAAGGTTAATTGTTGTTACATGATCGAAAATTTTCCTGCAAAGCAATACTAAGAATTTCATACTCTCACCTTTCGATTTAATGAGTACCTTCATTCGAACATCAATCATCACACTGTCGATCCGCATGTTTACTTATTATACTTGGTTATGTAATCCATTTCGCTGTAACCGTTGTCTCATAAAATATTATTGATTGATCAATGTTAGGCGGGCAGTGTCATGTTTGTCAAGTTTTTCACAGGGCTAATTGAGTTCGATCGATCACTTAGCAATGTGGCCACTAGTCTTAGTGACTTTACATCTTGCGCGCTGCGTTTGAATGCAAGGTAAGGGTTAGAGTGAGTCGATAATAAACTCTAGATACATAAACCGCTTTGGTTGGTCCAGTATTGTTATATATGCATATAAATATTAATGTATATTAAAGCCTGCTACCTGCAGACAATATTGTTCGTTTAAACAGCAATATGAATAATCTTGGGAAGAAAAACAATAAAAATTTGACCAAAATAACATGAATTCATTTTGTTTTGTTTAGTCCTGTTTACAGCCTGTGATATTTAAAAATCTTAATGACAGTATGAATAGTGATGGTTCTGACCATATTGTTATGATTATACTGATGTTAATGCTTACACTGAAATCCTCATTAATAGTTTTACTGAGAATATTGACGAATAAAACTAAATACTTACAGTTATTCTACAACTAATGATGATCATAAATATTTGTGATACCAGTAGGTCTGTCACTCACTATTTTTTTCTAATGGTTTTGTACTTTACATAAATGCAAATCATTTTCTCACCAAAAAATGTGAAACAAATTGATGTAAATTCGTAAGTGACACAGTTTTATTTGAAACGTTCATGTGTTCTGATTAATATAGTTGAAGAGAAGCTTACACCTAGAAATCATCAGATGATCCATATAAAGATTACGTAGTCTCTTTCATAACATAAAAGTATTTTGCAAACACAAAATATTCTGGAAACGTTGTTTAACAAACTGTCCACATCGATGATGTGAAACGTATGTTGGAATAGATTTTGTCTACTAATTTCTCAAAAAAATTTCAGTCTGATTTATCCTAATCGTTAAACATTACAGATAAATTCACATAAGTCTTACATATTACCATAACTTTACTGAAATGAAAGGTAATTTGGAAATGGTTATAATGATACACTAATCACTGCAAGACTATACGAACCTCTACATTTCACTTGACCGTAAGTTGAAGTTTTACCGTCTTGAGATCCACTGTCGTTCGTTACATATATCAAGTTACGAAATAAATTACACATACAAAAAATATTCGATTTAAGTAGAAACAAAGATGGTCCTATAGGGTGTAGTTACTGCCTTGACACCTTGGTCGAGTTTATGTCGTGACAACCTGTCAACATATATAAGCAGAAATGGTTGTTCATTGAAGATTTCCCGTCACAGAAAAACCAGTTAAAGAGAGAAAAGCTAAATCTGAATGAAAACGTCTTAACTTCGATGGTAAAGTTGTAGCGTTAGTATCATGAGGACATAGGGATGTTAGGTAGTCATGACTAGATCATGATTTAATAGCAGAGGACTAAGAAAATAAAATAAATTTTAGTTTCCACTTGATTTTTGGTGACAGCATTTAGGCTTAAAATATATGAAGCAAATATAACGAAAGTCATCATTCACATTCAATTTACAAATTACCTAGAAATATTAAGCTAAAGTGGATCATTTCAAGTACTGGGGGTATACAGTCAACTTGAATGTATTTAGAGATTATACATACATTTTTAGTTGCCATGTCTATCGCCTTAGAAAAATTGTATAATAAAAAGGACTAGATTGATTAACATTCAACGATAAATTATCTCTGCAATAGCAAGGAAAATGTTGCTATCATTATGTGTCTAAATTTAATCGTTAACTAAAAGAGAACACTAAAGTTTGTGAAGTGTCTGATTTTTGTAATTATTCACCACGAACTTACGTAACACTTATTAAGATACTATCTTAGCTTAAATCTCTATTTTTGAGATCGGTGCGACGAAATCTGTCTAGTTAAATAAATCAAAAGGATCAGTCATAAAACATCCTTGATGAGGTAAAATGCTTAGGATTCGAACATTGGAAAACCAAATTAGTGTATAAAATCTATGGTAATGATTTCCACTCATTACATGGATAGTTTCTATCCATTTTTTTTTAATCTGTTTATCTATATTCACTAAATCTGTTCATTTACATCTCTGTGCATTACATGAATCAAAAATCAGTTACTCTATGAAACGAGGGTATTATATTCAATTGGTTAACCATTTTCGGATGAATCTTAAAACTTCAATATCAATACTAGAAGCAAAAAAAGAAAAAAATGTTTGTAACTAACCAAAACTCGATGATCTATTGTAATATGAAAATTTTTATTATAAAAAATATAAATATACATCAGTTTCATCTTTCTTTTTGTTACTATCTTTATAATTAAAAAATAATTTATTTATACATAATCTGTAAAAATGAATCAATGGAGTTCGATACATAAAATAAAGAAAAAAATGAACATTTTCATTACCTATGACTATAAGCTGAATAAATTATCATTAAGATAATAATGAATGAGAGGGGGGGGATTTGTACGTGTTTATTTAAGTGTTCAATGAACAAAATGCATATTTTCTTAAATCCTTGTAAACTTTTATCCCAATATTTTTCTTCTTTTAATGAAATTATGTAATAATGAATAGTTACGATATAATTTTATCTTGTATGTACAATTCTTGCACCAAATTCTTCATATTCTTTCTTTTGTATATATATTTCTTTAAATGAACTTAATGAGGCTAAAATGGAACCACCAATCCATACAGCATATTTTTGATCATTTTGTTTTCTATGTACAAATATTCTTTGATTTACTGGTGAATTCAACACGTTCAATTCATTTTCTAAACGTTGTGAAAATCCAGGAAATAATGTACTACCACCACTTAATACAATGTTTGAATATAATGTTGGATGTAAATCAGCTGAACATTTTTGAATAGATTCATTAACAATATTTTGTAGTCCAGTTGTACCACTTAAACCTGCTTGTCTTGGATAAAATAATAATTCAGGTGCCATAAATCTTTCCTTAGTCAAACTTATAATATGACCATCTGGTGTTTGATGTACATTTTGTGCATTTGAAGTGGAATTGATTTGTTTTCTTTCATCATCTGGATTCAATGAAATAAAACAAAATTTTTCTTTTAAAAGCCGTGCAAAATCACGTGAGATAGATGTGGCTGCAACAGGATGTTCTTTCGCTAGCATATATCGAAATAATTCAGTTATATGAGATCCACCGAGATTTTGACGCCTTAAAGCATTCGGTATAAAAATTGTATTATTGACCGGTGTAATATTAGACATTTCTGTACCAACATCAACAACCAAACCGGATGTTAACCCATACGCGTACAGGGCAAGTGCAGATTGATCTGTGAAGAATAAACCAGGCATATGAAATTTCTCAAAAACCATTTCTGCTAATTTTTCTCTGTTAAATTTAGGCAATAAAGGATATTCACTTATAAGAACTGGATGGTTTTCCGGATTTGTACGTAGTTCTTTCATAAACATATAATACCAAACTAATGATAACCCGTCAATATCCGTTACAATTCCATTAGCAATAGGGCAATTAAGAATCAGTTCATTTCGAAGTACATTTGCATGTTCACCAACAAACCAGTCTGTATATTTCGAACATTTTGTTGGTCTACCTATTAACATTGGAATAAGAATTCTTGGTCCACCATCTCCAGCATAACCAGCTTTTAAATGTCCAGCTCCATTATCCACAACTATTGGCCAATCTTCTATTAATGCCATGTCTTTTATCTAAATAATTAATAGTAACAAACAATTTGATTACTTCACTGTAATTTATGAAAATTAAATAAAATCAAATAAGATTTACCAAGTAACTGTAATATAATAGCTAATCAACAACTTATCATAATAATAATCATTTTATTCATAATTAATTTTCACTTCAATATAACCTTGAATAAGCTTAACATGTGATCAATATTATTTACTCATTCATAGCTTATGATTGGCTATTTCATTTTACCTGATGGCAACACTTTCAAATGTGAAATAAATATTGAACTCAAGTTTGTTTTGTGTTTTTGTTTTTGCAATTTTTTTAAAAAAAATTTATTTATCTGGTAAAATTGAAATCTACTTATCACTGGATGGATACACAAGTATCATTTTCAATTTAGTTTCTATATTCTATCTATCTAAACATTTATGAGTAATCAATCGTTTTTTCAACACTTTTTATCATTCGATTAAAGCATACATATTACTATTATTATTATTGTTATTACTCAAGGTTACATAAATATAGTAATAATAAAGTGAGTGGATACTTAATTTCATAATCAAAAATATAAAAATAAACGAATAGTAAGTAAATCAATAATTGATCTGATCACTACAACCACTACACTTTAGAAGGTTACAAAATTCTTAATTACTTCTTCAAGTATTTTCTCCTAATTTAACTATGAAAATAATTTGAAATAATAATGTTAATGATGATGAATGTACATAGTAATAAAGTATTGGTATGCAATGTGATACAATCATAAATAATATGATTGACAACTAACAAGCCTTTAAATTCATACAATAGACAAAATACTTATGATATTTACACAATGAATTATTGTTTCATTCAAAAAGAATCACATTCTAAGGGGTTGTAATATTGATTATATTGTATATTATCTATGTTCAAATTACTCACTATGTGTGTGTATATATTATATTGGTTGTTCTGTTATGTTGACATTGTTGGAAATACAAAGATAAGAATCAACATATATGAATTGTGTCATTTAATCACACGTACATTCAAATATATACACACAAAACAAAATCTATTAAGAATGATCGGTAAATTAGAAATGCTTCATTTTATAATTTGCTGAAATATTATAATAAATAATGTTCACTAAACAATAAATTTAAACAGAAAAAATAAATACCTAGACAAGGCAGTATACATATTTCCTTAGCTTTAACCCTATATAGTACGAAAGAAACCTGATCAAAACTCTGAGTTACCGAATACGTACTATATGTTCTACGGATATAGTGGAAGAAGAATTGAATGCCTTGACTAATACTCTTAAGGAAAACAGATACCCTGGAAAGTTCGTAAACAAATATATGATCAAGAAGGCTAGAATAGACGAAATACAAACAGTGAATAAGAAATCCCTGTTCATGAAGGGATGTTGCTAGCGAAATATCAATTTAGAGATTACGCAGAACAATCCAAAAATTATTCGACGGCTGAGTACTACGATTAGTGTTTAGTACTCACCCAAGGATTGGCAAAGCAAGGACAGCATTCCTACAGTTAAAGAACATATGAAACTCAAAACAACTTTCAACCAATATCAAAGTGAGAATCTTCAATACCAACGTCAAGGCAGTTCTACTGTATGGAGCTGAAACTTGGAGAACTACAACCACCACCATCAAGAAGGTACAAGTATTTATAAATAGTTGTCTACGCAAGATACTCAACATCCATTGGCCGGATACCATCAGCAATAGCCTTCGGTGGGAGAGAACAAACCAACTTCCAGCTGAAGAAGAAATTAGGAAAAGACGATGCAAATGGATAGGACATACATTACGCAAATCTTCAAACTGCATCACGAGGCAAGCGCTAACTTGGAATCCTGAAGGGAAGCGAAAAAGAGGAAGGCCAAAGAACACATTGCGTCGGATAATAGAAGCAGATATGAAAACGATGAATTACAACTGGATGGAGCTAGAAAGGATTGCCCAGGACAGGGTTGGATGGAGAATGCTGGTGAGCGGCCTATGCTCCTTCACGAGGAGTAACAGGCGTAAGTAAGTAAGTAAGTACTCACCCAATGGTGACACCGAGGCTAAAACATGAATTAGCTAGGATGACTAACTCATTTTGTATTTATCAGTTCAACTGCTCTTGAGCAACAACTTATATTGGTCGAAGTTCTAAGGATTTACATTTTCGTGCTCACGAACACCTCCTAAAGTGACTAAACAATGATTTATTGAAGAAAATGAACAGTTCGATATTGGCCTATTTAGTGCAAGCTTGTCATAGTGCCAGTATACACCAATCCTTTTCAATTACTTATCGGATCAGTAAATGTTTCCAAAGCTTGTCAGACTTAAAGTCCATCAAACGGCTGGAGCAGTAGAGATTTGGTTGAATAAACCGCAGCTATACGTACAAAAGAAATATCTTCAATCGCTTTTCCTCCCCTGGCCAAACTCAAGATCAACTGCATCACGAGGCAAGCCCTAATTCGAAATCATGAAGGGAAACGGAAAAGAAGGCCAAAGAATAAACTGAGTCGGGAATCGAAAGCAGATATGAAAAGAATGAATAGCAACTGGAAAGAACTGGAAAGGATTGCCCAGGACAGGGTAGGATGGAGAGTGCTGGTGGGTGGCCTATGCTCATCGAAAAGGGGTCACACGCGTAAGTAAGTCAATATATCGAGTCATTTAATTTGGTTGTTAACCTGATTATGGTTATTCAAACAACACTAGCCAATGACACTACTGGTTATAACTTGGTTATCTATTCGTGTAAGCACCGTTATTCATTTTGATGGAGTGTTGTTCTTTGAGCTGGATGGTTTCGTCGTGGGGCTTTCATCGTTCCTCTGAACGACATCATCAGTACAATATTAACAATTGTCCAATAAAAAACATGTTTATATCAAAGTATTTGAATGTGTGTATTGTCACTCATAGTTTTGTAGTGTCATCATAACCTAACAAACATAATCATAATATTTATTGAAAATAGATCGTTGATTAGTTATATTTAAGATATGGAAAAATACTTTTGATAGAAATCCCAAAATAATAACGGGATTGCTAAATAAACTTCAAATGTCGTTGATATGTATACATTTGTGTACCCTGTATAATCTTAGGTTGTATAAAATAATCATTAGCCAGTGTAGCAGCAGTCTCTGCATCAGTAGGCATCAGCATACACAAAGGGAAAACCAAAGTCCTCAAATTCAAAGCGGAAAACAACAATCCAGCCACTCTTGATGGCGAAACTCTGGAAAATGTAGAGTCCTTCACATACCTAGGAAGCATCATCGATGAACAAGGAGGTTCAGATGCAGACGTAAAGGCAAGGATTGGCAAAGCAAGGGTCGCATTCCTACAGTTAAAGAACATATGAAACTCAAAACAACTTTCAACCAATATCAAAGTGAGAATCTTCAATACCAACGTCAAGGCAGTTCTACTGTATGGATCTGAAACTTGAAGAACTACAACCACCACCATCAAGAAGGTACAAGTATTTATAAATAGCTGTCTACGCAAGATACTCAACATCCATTGGCCGGATACCATCAGCAATAGCCTTCGGTGGGAGAGAACAAACCAACTTCCAGCTGAAGAAGAAATTAGGAAAAGACGATGCAAATGGATAGGACATACATTACGCAAATCTTCAAACTGCATCACGAGGCAAGCGCTAACTTGGAATCCTGAAGGGAAGCGAAAAAGAGGAAGGCCAAAGAACACATTGCGTCGGATAATAGAAGCAGATATGAAAACGATGAATTACAACTGGATGGAGCTAGAAAGGATTACTCAGGACAGGGTTGAATGGAGAATGCTGGTGAGCGGCCTATGCTCCTTCACGAGGAGTAACAGGCGTTAGTAAGTAAGTAATAAAATAATCATTGTATGGTGTAAAAGATTTTCATCGTTCAAATAAAAGATAATAGCTAAATGACATTTTGTTGCCAATCAGCACTTCATAGTTATGATTACATCATATGAAATATCATTTTTAGCACGGCATTTATGTTATAATTTGCCTCGTCCATTTAGTCCAAATAATCAGAATTATAAAAACAATTTAGTTGACTGTCCTGCAAATCAGGCAACTGATATCTTGTGATGGAAAACTAAAATTGTTTATTGAATATCGTTTAGTCCTAAATAATCAACATAGAAATATATAAACTTTTTTTCAAAAATGAACTCTCAATCTGTAGCATTTAAAAAAAAATAAGACCAGATCATCTGTGTTTATAGTGTTACAAAGCAGAAAGATTTGCGGTTGGTCAGTAGTTCTGAATAAAAAGCAATCTAACAATGTTCCAATGTTTACCATTAATTAGTCAACAAATTCGATATCGTTTTCCACCAACTGTTTGTTGAATAGGGTGGAAGAAAGCAAATTCCTCATAGTCACATCTTAAATGTAAGAACAATTCTCTTATCATCAATTATTTACTTTACCTATAGGTCATAAATTCAAAGAAATTCTAAATGTTTCTGAATCAATAAATGATGAATAGAACAAAGAAGTTTCTTTTTAATATATTGATATAGTACTAATTGGGTAGTGGTGTAACATAACAGTTATAGGATATCAAAATGATTATTAAACATAATACTGAATTACTAACTTAGTAAATCGAAAAAGGAAGAGTGTGACAAAAATAAAGTAAATATTTATAAAAGCTGAAACAAACTAGACAACATAATGTTTATTAAGAGAGAATTAATAAAATATTTCATAATAGTTGTGTAACAATCAAGAGACGGATGCTGAAAAATGTAAGAATACAAAGATAGAAGAAAATAGAAAATCGTGTGAATATTTTTCAAAAGTATAAGGTTATTCAAAGTTCAGTCGAAATAAACCCCTTTGTCTACTAATAAAGTGTAATACATTTAGAATTATTGTATTTACAGGCTGACTTCAGCTAGTAGACTGTTGAAAATAATGGAGGAGTAGACGTTAGTAGTTTCTAGTCTTCATAAGAAAGAGAATGACTTTAACTAAGCACAATTCGAAATGACCACGACAGAATTTAACGACTGAGTTTGAATCTAATCCCGTATTTTTAACGTCCGTCTAAGTACATTTTATCCTGTTTTAAAATATCTTAAGAACAGGTAACCCCAATTTTTTCCACAACATTTTGAATTAAAAAATGGCTTAATTTCTTCGATTATATTCAGTAGATGCATCATTTACGGCTTTCAACATTTACTTCTCAATATTAATGAACACTCAGACTCCACGTTAGTAGTCGAAGTAACAAATTTGCTGTAAAAACTTTAACTACTAAAAACATAAAAGTAGCCTAAGTAAGTTGTTAAAAATTTTAAGGATGCGAAAAATATTTGTACTGATAATTATTTATTACGAATAAATCGGAATAAAATCATTAGTATTTTCTGAAAAAATTAGGTCTGCTAAAACAACATCAAATCAAGAGTTTTAGGCTTAGTGTTAAAAGCATTAAGTATGGATTTAACAATTCAGACCAACCGAATAAGTTAATCAAATAAGAGAGTAAGCAATGATAATTAATTTATAGGTAGTTAATTCCAATGTTTGACTATCTTTATGATAATGAGCGTATAATGAACGGGACAACAAACTGGATGAAAATTCAATGTCTACATATAACTAGGCACACATAGTCATACCAATGACTAAAACGTTAGCTTCTTATAGTTCGTCACTTTCGTACTTCCGTCTTCTTTTATAAGTCTTAAATAATATAGACTTAGCGTGGTCTCTACTTATTCAAAAATTTTGAATGCCTTTAGAATTACTGTTTCAACAAAAAGTTCTCAGAATCCCTTTTAATATGTTAGAATTATGAAAAATTAAGAATCCTCTTGAAAATGTAGACATTAAGTATCTAGTAATGTTGAAAAAAATTGATATCGAATGTAAAAAGGTGCGAATATAGTAACGCCATATCCTAGTGTACAGCATTTTATATTTTACAGTAGCAGATTATGAGTTTGACTTTCAGAGAAAATGAAAGCATGTTGATATGTAGGTTCACCCATTAATAAGTTCTTAACAGATCAAAACGCATGATCTGAGTAAAAACACGAGTCGTAACTGAAGAAACTATTCTCTCTTTGTTGAAGTTATTGATAGCTATTCTGAAATCATAGTTTTCATCCATCAAGTATTTACTAACAACGCTTTGTTTAATTGTTCCGTATCATTAATACGTCAAGAATCTTTCTACTGAACTATTAGTAGTCTTTTCTTCTTCAGTAATAATATCATTCATAAATTTACATTTCTGAATACCTGGGTGATTCGTTCTCATGTCAACCAGCTCCATCGTCAGATTCATTAATAATGATCTGGAAAAACTACAAAAATTATAAATGTTCCAATACACATCTACATATCAAGCAATATTAAGACGCTTTAACAAAATTAAGAAAAGATGATCCATCAGTTACCAGATAAAGGAGGTGGTATAATTCTTAAGTCTTAACCTTAACAGGTTAATAAAATGAATTCAATATTCATCCTAAATTTTAAAAACTTATTGACAATGAAGACATCAACGAGAACCTAGGGAAATAGCTGAATAATTCTCTTAGAGAGCTTAAACTAAACGGGATAAATTTTTTTATATTCATGATTCACTTAAACCAAATGGGCCAAACACACCAACACTCTATAGTCTGCCTAAAGTTTGCAAGTTGATTCTTCCTCTCCACCTATTTTTAGATTTATACACTATTCATATTCAAAAATTGCTGACTGATTATTTTAAATCTTAGCACCTTTATACAAATTAGTCATAAGATGGAGAGTCAAATACGTTTTTGACCTTCTTTCCAGAGTAGAAGATGTGAAAGTAATATGAATTTTCGTCAATATACCACTAGTTGAGACAGTCGAAATTACATGTAAAAAAATTTCACAACAATAAATCAACACTGGCTTCCTCAGGAATAGTCTTAAGGAGTTGCTTCTAAGGTATATGATGAGCGTTCATTCTGTCTTCAGTAATATTTATTATAATTAGTATAGGGTTTTGTGAAGATTATAGGAATTTCAAATTGAAATCACGAACTGATGCTAGTTAGACCTCTAGTGAAACTAATAAGCACTGGACAGCCGTTTAGTTCGATTATCAAACTCCTCAGTAGTGCTCATCCGCGAACCAAAAAGCTTCAGTCTTGTACACGAACGCTTAATCCCTAGACTTCTAGATAAGGCTAAGTTTAACTGGTTTCTTCGTAGCACAATTAAAACATAGACCCTCATCAGATTATCGATAAACTAGATCTATACTATTGTTACATAAGCTAAAAATTCACCATCATAGATCAGAATATTAACAAACAACGACTCCTAAATCATTTTAATAGAGTACACTCGATGATCAATTTCTTTGGTAAGAACAAGTATGATGACCAATTAAATTTTCTTGACATTTCATTAAATCAACCGACTGACGGCTCGTTAAGTAGATGCGTATGCAAATAGAGTTCATCTGCGTGTCAATACACATATTTCTATATTCTTTCACCGATCCACTACCAAATAGATCTGGCCAGATATTAAAAGCAGAACAAAAACGATCTGTTCAGATGATGTTACAAACAAGGAGTTAGAGTTGATTAATAACATGCTGACGTAAATAAGCTACCTGGAAAGTTTTCAAAGAATTTTGTTTGCAGGCAAAACGAATGTAGAGATATGGATGGCTCTTAAGAAAAACTTTTCCCTAAAATTAAAATTCAAAGGGGATGCAGCTAGAAATACCCTACATGAGAGATTAGCGAGATATTTTGCACATCGATTCTCACATTGGCATTTTTCTAATCGACCATCAACATTGATCAAAACAAAGGATTAATTATCAGAGTTCGCCTCTTCGATGTGCATCTACAAATTCAGCTGTTCCTGCTGAAATATTGGGTGTATTACCAAACAACTTAGCTAATGAATGAGTGAATATCTCTCAGCTTATTTTGGAAAGAGCCAAACAAAGATAATCTGCAGCTCTATTTTAGCATATCTGACTGATAGCGATCATATAGTAGATAAAACTAATTCATTTCCAATGCTCTATCATTTACCTTCGTTGTTCCTCACTGGCGTTCGATCCCGTTCTTTTACATATGTCAGGAGCTATAAGGGTTCGAAACTATAATCATAATTTATGTGTGCAGAATAAATTCATAATATCACTATCCCTTTCTTGGCCAGAGACAAATTAAAGAACGATTTTACCAACTTTTTTATACTGAAAAGTTCTTCCACCTCCTTTACCTCTTTCGAATTAAGTTCATCACCACCTGATTATTTATACATTGTTGTTTATTGACTATTTAAATACACAGCTGAAAAATAACCAAAATCGATGAAAGATTTGTAAACCTACTTCACAAAGCTATAATCTGTACCTTAAATATTTCAAGACAGAAGTGAATGATCACCAACAAAAACTGATCGTTTTCTAGAATTTGCTAGATGTAGTCAAAAAATATGGATCAATGGATTCCGATTAGAAGGCTTGACTGCAATCTGCTCACTATACAGTTTTTAGATTTCATATTCTATCGAGTGACTTATGAGGATCCATATTAGTTTAAATCTTCAAATAGGATAAGGAACCTAATCGACTTTTTCTGGGTTGACTATAGTTATTTATTTCCTTGACAGCACAGATCAGTAACAGCCTACTGTGGGAGTGAACAAACCAGCTTCCAGCTGAAGAGGAAATTAGGAAAAGACGATGGAAATGGATAGGGCATACATTACGGGAATCATCAAACTGTATCACGAGGCAAGCCCTGACTTGGAATCCTGAAGTGAAGCGGAAAAGAGGAAAGCAGATGAAACACACTACGTCGGGAAATAGAATCAAATATGAAAAGGATGAATAACAACTGGAAAGAACTGGAAAGGATTGCCCAGGACAGAGCTAGATGGAGAATACTGGTGAGCAGCCTATGCTTTTTCACGAGGAGTAACAGGCGTAAGTCGGTGAGTAAGTACAGATGATTCAATAAAATACTGTTACGGTCGAAATAGTAAAATACAAATTTGTAACTAAGAAAATAAGTGCTTTTCGATCTGTTTTTTGAACCTGATCGATGACCATGGCCTTCAAAACTAACTTTTGTGTTTTATACTTTAAAATTTGATATTTAATTGTTTCTCAAGAACAAAGATTACTAACATAAATTAAATTTTTCATGATATCCGACACATTGTTGTAAAATGACTATCTAACTGTCTTCATCACGTATTTACCTACTAAATAATAACGAATATATTTAGGCCACAGGATAGGAGAATACTCATCAACAAATGTGAAACAGGAACATGGTTGCTTCAGAAACTGATGTTTTAGGTTACAAAATACTTCATGTTTGGTTTTATCAATAACATCAAGAATAATGGAGAAACATATGTGTTACAAACAATTTGTTAAATTCTTCGATAATGATATCATCACTCAAATGAGTATAGAGAAGCAGTTGATTATAAACACAACTTACATTCTTCATCGGAACCATTCAATTCTAAAGTGAAACTACATTAAAAATTTTCTAGTCAGTTAATTTCATAATATAAGCAGTACTTCAAAACGTGTAAACAATCAATCAACAAAATATCACATATATTCAATAAATTTTTTGATTTAACAGTTACTTCAATCTTTAATGAATTAATCAATGCAATTCGATAAATTTTATGACCAGTTTTGAGAGCAATTATACCTTCATAAGAAACCATTAATACGAGTAATTTTTCTTTTATATAATAAATAATCCTGAGATGTAGTTTTCTGTGGGTTATTGTGATATCCTGTTTGTTAGTAAACTATTAGTATCCCTATTAATCATTTCACAATTAAATTTCACAATTAATTATACCCAACCTACTTGTTTAAGGTGAGCGGATCTCAGTCTGTTCTGCAAGATGGTTGAATATAATCTACAGAAGGCTCTCGAACCAAATTTTGAGCTGATTGACACGTATCTGTAAGATTTATTCGGAATTTTGATGAAACTGATGCTCCCAGTGTAAATATCTTGGTCACTCGTTACCCGAAACGGTAATGCAAGAACATCAACTACGAAAGTCCCGTATAAGGTAAATGGTCTTGCTTGTATTCAAAATATTACTAACTTGTAAATGCAGGCATTATTGAGAGAGACCGAATAAAATATAAATATTCACCAATACTAATATGATATATTTTGCTAATCAGAGTTTCATATACATAATTTTTAAAACCGAAAGTCAACGATCGATTTTTAGGTACTGTATGAGAATCTAACAGAATGTCTAGTGACTATCGCCCCAACATTTTTACATGGTTAAAAACCTTGAAGTTAAGATTTATAGTCGAAATGTAGAGTAGGACAATACTATCTAGCTAAACAGATACCACTGATTATGCACTGAATCACATAAAGCACTTTAAGGCACCTGTGTGTTACAATCTACATCAGGAGCAGGTATTTCGAGTGACATGCCTTGAGTAATGTATCGCATTCATTGTTTGGTTGTTTTGTAGAGACCTTTGTTAATGTCAAACATTTTAGGAATCAAATATTGGCAGTTATTGCTTAGCTAATTACATCATAAAAACTATCTAGCTTTCAGTCTTTAATTTCGTACAAAAATAAACGAGGTGCTATCTGATTTCTGACCGATTCACTTAGGGTCATCAGTGAATTAGTATAATGAAATTAATGATACATTTTTAATATTCGAATAAACAGAAAATCACGTTTCGCGACTGAGTTTAAGCCTTTTCTCCAGAGTGAATTTACAGAAATTTAATTTTCGACTCATTGGGGTATCACAAACATATCATTAGTTTATAGCCATCTACCTAATGCTCGATTTATTTGAAACTATCGAGTCAAATCTTGATTATAATACTTATAAATTCATTTCATTGGTGTACTTTGCATGGCTAGACTTGGACATATCATTTTTTTATTATGCTAATTCCAACATAAAGTCGTTGCTATCATTCATCGTCCCATGAACTTTATCCTTCTTCGGATATCTAAATTATCGGATAAAACCAAATAACTTGTCGAACAGCGAACCATCAAAAGATTGTATTTTCAAATTTCACTAGTGAGTTTGAAAGAAATACGTTTTAAGGATAAATAGGAAGATCTTCATAACCATTTTCACCATTTATGTGAATTATTATGCACTTTATTTCATCACAAAATAAAATTTGTAGAGAGGTGGAGAACTCAAAATCCCTTCATCACAAATTGTTTAATGACTATGTCTTATTTCCGCATCCATTCGTCATCCCATTTACCCTAGAGTATATAATGATATAATTGATCGTGTGATTTATATAACCTTTTGTCCAACTTTGTGGTTGTACTGGTAAAGTTTGTCTTACTCACATGTTAATCATGAATACGTTGAGGAAAGAAATGTAATTCGTCTTCAGACCGTGTCAAAATCAAGCGATCACTCGATAAATCCAGTCTTATTGAAATTAAATGTAAATTTCTAAGTATTTTAAATTTTAGCGCGTGCTTCGTGATGTAGATTAATGATTTCCTCAATGTGCGTTCTATCCAATTCCAACTACATTTCCTGATTTCGTCATCAGCTGGAAGCTGGTTAGTTCTCTCCCTCTGTATGTTGTCGCTGACTATATCCAGCTAACGGACATTAAGAATCTCGTGTAAACAATCGTTTATAAATACTTGAACTTTTCTGATGATGGTTGTAGTAATTCTCCGAATTTCAGAACTGTTTTGACGTGCGAATGTAATATTCTGACTTCAATATTGGCTTGAAGAAAGTTGTTTCGATTTCCATATGTTCGTCAACTGTAAGAATGCGACAATCCGTAACTTCGCGTTCATCGATGACGCTTCTCAGGATTGTGAAAGATCCTACCTCTTTCAGAGTTTCTCCATCAAGTGTGACTGAGTTGATATTCTCTGTATTGCATTTGAGGATCTTGCTTCTTCCTTTGATTATGTTGAGGCGCATTTATGCAGAGGATTCTGATGCATTGGTTGTATTCATCTGCATTTTTTGGTGTCTGTGAGATAGAAGAGCTAGATCATCTGAGAAGTCCAAACTGTCTAGTTACATGCAAGTTGTCCATTGTATTTCGTGCTTGCTCCCAGATGTCGAGGTTTTCATAATCCAGTTGACGACCAGGAGAAAGAGGAAGGGGAATAGTAGGCAACCTTGTCGAATTCCGCTTATCATTCGGAATGCGTCTGTCATCTGTCCTCTATACACCACTTCGCATTGTAGTCCGTCTTATGAATTTCGGATGACTTTGACGATTTTCTCAGCTACTCACGCCATAGTACTGAAGAAAGTTCCTTAAGGTTCTCCTATCTAAGCTGTCAAGCGTCTATATATGATATATGGCAACGAGTTCCATTCAATTGATTATTCAACTATCCATAATGTGATTTGCTCTGTGCGCAACCGGTCCTTATGGAATTAATTCTGTTGACCTCGAAGTTGAGCGTCTACCGAATCGTTCATCCAATTCAGCAATACTCTGTTGAAAGCGTCCTCTGGTAGCGATATTAGTGTGATGTCTCTGTAGTTCGCACATTTGTTGAAACCTCCTTTCTTCTGCATATTGATGAGATTCCCTTCTCTTTGATCTGTTAGTGTCACTTGTTCTTCCTCTCAAACCTTCCTGAATAGAAGGTGGAGCATGTTTGCAGCCGCTTCCATGTGTGAATTCAGTGCTTCAGTCGGCATATTGTTAGGTCCTGCTGCTTCCTCACTCTTCGTTTGTCTGGTGGCCATCCTGATTTCTCCTATCATCGGTGGAGTGACATCTGTAGGAATGTCTGTGGGTGCTGCTTCGATGTCCGGTGGATTCAGTTGAACCGGCCTATCTAAGTGTTCCTCAAAGTGTTTTACCCATATGTTCCGCTGTTCTTGAATCTCAGTGATTGTCTCGCCTCGTTTGTCCCTGACTGGTCTCTCTGCTTAACTATATTATCCTGCTCGTTTCTTCGTTGTGTCATATAGTTGTTTATATTTCCTTCTCTTGAAGCTTCTTCCATTGTCGTTGCTAGCTCTTACATGTATTTCTGCATGTCAACTGTAATGCTCCTTGTTATAACGCTTGGTTTTACTTCGTCTAATGTTACAACAGTTGGGTTTCCACGTTTCCACGTTCCCACGTATGGGGCGTTAATTTACCTCAGACGAATATCTACACTAAATTCCCTCCCAGTGTCTATTCTACAGGACTTCGACACAACTCAGATCAAGAACAGGTGATTAGCCTGACCACTAAGTAAATATATTTTCACACTAAAATCCGACACATTCCAACAACAATGAAAAATCAATAATAAGTGAGTCACGATAACAAGGATAAGGGAATATATAACTCGTCTGACACCTGTTAGACTAGCTACATGTCTGACTAATCAGACAACCAATCATTATCATTCTCGCCCACATATTACTACTCTTCACTTGCTTGTTTGCTTTCGTGTGTTCAGCTTTGCCTTGACTTTCTCTGCTCTTGATCAACTGGCTGATTTTAGTTGCTGTCATTCTGTTCTTCTTTTATTGAATCCTATTCAGGGTTTCGATGGAGATCCATTCCTTATGATGATGCTTGTTGCAGCCCAGTACCTCCTAACAGATTGAAGTCAATGTTTTTTTTATCTCTATCCATTTGTCCCCATCGCTGTTTCTTCTTCTTTCAGTAAGTTGTGTAAGATTTGGAACCTGTTGTCTAGAGTTATCTTGAATTCGTTGAGTTTGTCAGTATGTCGAATAAAGTCTGTATTGAATCTTTGTAACGCTGTTTATCAAGTTTTCCAGTACTTCTTTAGCTTCAGTTTCATCTTGGCAACCACCTGGTAGTTAATGATCTGAAGCCTTGTAAGCTCCTCCTGGTGCTCATGTCTTCCACTGACCTACTAAATATTTTAGTGATGCAAATATTATCTATTTGGTTCTCCGTGTTGTGATTCGGTTAGATCATTGTAGCTTTGTGTGTGTGTTTGTGTGGGGATATTGTGCCACCTGTAATCAATTTGTTGAATGCACATACATCCCAAATCTCGGCTTCGTTAGTCATATTGGGTCAAATGGATTTCGCTCATTCCGAGTACTGCCAAGTTGTATTACCTCACTTCCGCAGCTATCTATCTGATCCTCCCTGTCACTCACATTGTCCGGACGTTCCATGTATCTATATAGATTGCTTTTCTGGTTGCTGGGAGGGGCATCAGCCTCGTGACTTCTGAAGAATCTGGGCTTTCATCCTGAGGCGTCATAATTTTTTCGTTCAACTCCCAGGACAGAGTTTAAATGGTTTAATTTGTTTAATCTGTTTAGAATTTTTTAGCAAGATTCATTTCTACGGGATGGGGTTGCCGACCCCATATCCAACCATCCTCCTTTACCCGGGTTTGGGACCGACAACAACTCTAGAAGAGCTACAGGTAGAGTTCGTCTCATTAAAGCTTCCATTACATAATAAATGTATTTGATCTCAAAACATAGTGTTTACAAACGTCATTATATTTCAGATGGTTTATGATGAATAAAATTTGCGAATTATTTGAAAAAATATAACGTTAAAAATATACTTTAGATAGTTTCGAGTGATGGAATCCAGGATTTTTGTTTTCTTGTACTAATAACTGTAAATATCATACCTGCTGAACAAGTTTAGTTTCAGCTTGAACAAGAATACTGACTTGTAGATACATTCAGCTGATATGTTGCACATTGGATGAAATGCGTATCCTTGTTAAAATTGTATAGCATTATTTTGACTGAGGTCATGAATCGATTAATGTTGCACCACCGTTGAAAACCCAGAAGCACTGGAAGGCCGTTTCATCCATGCATGGGACTCCTTAGCAGTGAGCACCCGCGATCCTTCACACGAGATTAGAACCCAGGACCTTCAGTCTCGTACGCGAACGCAAAACCTCTGGAGCACTGAGCGGGTATTCAGCGGTGTTAATAACTAACTTCAATCAATCCACGATATTACGCGAACACCTTACATTGTCTTCGGTAGGTAACTGCCTCACACCTGACGCGGATTAGTTCCACTGATCATAGCTTCTCACTAGAACTCCGTGAATCATCCCTCAAAGTTAGTCAAAGAAGAGCATATGATGATTAACAGTATAAGGTTTTTCGTCGATTCACGACCTCAATCAAAACTTAACAGTCTCCACAACCCCGTACTGTTAAGTAACTCATTATCCCGAAAATAATCAACTTGCAGCTACAGGTAACTTCGAGGCGTATACTCAAGAAGCCTAGATATCAAAATATCTGATCAAATCCTATTTTAAATACCAAAATCGAGAAAGTACTAGCTCTTCTATTCACAGGCTAAAGATCTTGTACTTACAAAAAGCCAAACACAGAGTAGTCGAAACATCAGAAGCTTTTGTTTTGCACATGCCTTAATTTTTTTAACGCTTGAAATAGGTCAAGGTTGAACGGGCTAATTATAGATTTAGAGAAAACAGAATATCATCACTCTGTTGGTATAAGTGGAGTTTCTATAAGAATGTATAGATATGTAAAATAGTACAACATACTCCTAAAGTATTTTGTTCACTTAACCTTAATAATTATTAATAACGTGATTTTCATTGCTTACTCTAACTGTTAGAAAGAAACAAATCATTCAAATTAATTATTAATCAATGAATTTGTATAGATATCAATGATTAAAATCATTAACAATATAATATTTACTTGAATCACTGAAACTATTATTTAAGACTAAACTGGTTGGTATCTAAGCAAACTAAAGATAATTCACTTGGTATTGTTTTACTTGAATCTTCCCATTGATGTTTTAGGACTGAAATTGATTAGTCTCTGATCGGTACTGAGTTCGAGTCCCAGAGTGAACATCAACTCTGAGATGCATGTACATTCAGCTGACGAGTCCCAAACAGGACGAAACGCGCGTCATGGATTCCACTGCTAGCCACTATCCATCTTTGCTTATAAAATAAAGATAGTTCAGTGAAGGAAAAAAAGCTTTCCCAATTACGTTATATACTAAAGCTGTACAATCATATTTATGGTCATTAACAAAGTTATCTAAAGTTTTTATTATTGAATGTAAGTTACAGTGTATACTTAAAGGTAATTAGAAGTATTATGGTGAAAATGATTGATACGACATGAAGAATACACAAATAAATACCAATATCAACTTTAAAAATCAGGAGTACTAAAATCATAGTAAAATAAGGAATTGGATATATCTCTTTTGAAAACACAGAAAAGGCTTGAATGGATTAGTTATTGAAGCCTCAGTCATAAAACATTTTCAACATTAACTCACTTTAACCCGGATATTTTGACGTAATAGATTATCGTAAATGATAGTTCTGGTGGAAGCATGTGGCCAAAATTAACAAGAAATTCGAGAATAAACTCAGTAACTAAACTGTACATCCTGTTTTAATAACCATGAAAGGTTGTACTCGCATACGCGTATATAAGGTACACGCTTTGTACTCTGTAAGAGCAAACAAAATTATAGACGCGGTTTAACGTGGACCAGAACAAAAGTTTATTCGTAGAACATTTGTAGAACTATGGTCTACTATGATATTAGTACTTCTCTAATAATAGACCTAATCCTAAAATTGTAGATTTGTCATGATATAACTACCTAATCTATAAGATCTTACGTGGAAGTCACACCATCGACTACACCAACTCCCTGTATCGTATCAGTTACCAATACATGATGAAGAACAAGGTCAGGCTAGAGATGGAACAATATATTTAATATAAATAGAAGATATAAGTTAGCATTCAGAGGGACCACGCCTGCATGGCCGAGCCATGCCATACGATCAACTCCAACTAATTTAATTGATTATTCGCGCCTTCTCCATCGCTAGGTATTTCTTCGCGTTAAATATTGATTACTTATTTTCCGAGTAACCTTGTATTCAGCTTTGAGGATTATGTGGTTATGGTCCAATGCCAATACACATTCTTGAGTTAGTTGCATACGTGAGAAGACAGTTAAGTGTTACAGTGAATCTTCCCGTAGGTCTTCATGGATAGATTTTCGGGATCTTTGCTGACATATCCCTCATGAATTTGATGCTTGTAAACAAAATCTTCTTAGGTACCGATTGGATACTTTCCTTTTAATTTCAGGTTGTCATTTATTTATCCTTGAGTAAATCACTCGGTATACTTTATTTGTTTAACTCATCTATGTATCTACTGGAGTCATCGTCAAACCTGAATTGAGTGTCGAAAGTTCACCGTATGATTGTTTAAAATACCGATTTTGCTAACTGTAATGTAATTAAATATGAAGTGCTTTACACATATGAGAGGAAGAAAGAAACAATATGCAACAGAACCGTCCACTTTTCAGATACACTTGAGTGTATTGAATCCAAAAACTCAAAATGCTGAGTACATTTGTTTCGATTCTGAATAAATTTTGTAAAGTTTTAATTCAGTGCAACTCATTCATCTATTGCAGGTCTCTATACTATACTCTGAAGGCTAATATTGATACCTGAGTCTCCAAACAGAAACAGGTGAAGGAGGATTCAGACTTACGACGTGAATTAGAAGCTAATGTTGTAATTACTAGTCCATTGCCGCACGTGTAACTTTAAGAAACAATCTTTGTTGCTGTATTAAAAGTTTGGTCATTGGAAGCAGTGATCGCTAGAATCCAAACTCTCTAGAAAACTTTGTTTTTGATTATAGGAGAATTTTAATGGTAGTTTTAACATACTGTTTTGATAGTTCGATATAAATTTTTATGTCGATGTTAAAGTATACCTGCCAAATAAGAATTTTGCGGAATGAATAACACGTTAATCATTTCTTAACGATAAATTAACCGGAAAACTTGTTTAACATCCGACTTCGAATTAGAAACTAGGCATTTTAAAACCAGCCCCATCAAAGTAGATGTTGAGAAAGCAATTTTCAAATTTTATACTTAACCAGCAACCTTTTGAGTCATTATGAGTATGTGGTGGTTAGAACGTTCCATATTTTAACAACTTATCGTATAGCTTAATTGACATCAAGTTTTTACAAATATTTATCTCCATTAATGCTCTAGTTGCTAATACAATCAACTAAACTACCCTTCTATGATTTCTGGTAAGGCACCTTGATTTCAACCAAATTGATAATGGAAACAAATACTTTCTGGTAGCTGTAAATGGTAGTCACCTTATAGCACGAATTCAGTGAACCTTTAAACGTCAGTCACTCGGTTTCAACACAGAAGCTCAGCAAGAGTTTGTTTACAGAAGCCTCGTTAATTTAAAGCGGTTAAAGCGCCGGATATTCGCTTTTCGTCCTCTCATTTTCGTAAACAACACCCTCGCCACGAGAAGGCAGTGAGTAGGACTTCCCTGGCAGAGGCTGTATACGCGTGGCCGTGTGAGAGTATTTCGAGAGGGAGGGTGAACCCATCCCACTCTCGACCATACCAGGGCATAAATAACAGTCAATTAACCATACTGTTTTATATTAACAAATGTCTTTATTTATTGAGATTTAGAAAGTGGTGTGAACCATTTGTGTATTTTATCTACGTAATCATATGGATTATGAGTCTGAATCATAAACATATATATAGTCATTCATCTGTCCTTTTGGTGTTTTGAGCTTTGAAAACGTGGATTTAACTGTCAAGCAGTTTAATTGTAGACTACTTTCGAACATGGTGCTTAACAGAATGGTCATCTATCGTTAAAAGCTAAATCTGAACGACTTTTATAATCCAGGTTGCATACATAAAATTATCTGAATAAATACACTTTGAATACACAGATATATAAAACATGCAATGAAAAAATGTTATCAAATTAAACATGTCTATTTTAATGTAAAACACGTTATTAAAAAACCAATTAATATCTTATTTTCTATCTGTGAATTACTCTAATTAAGTATAATTATTGATTAATATTCTTGTTTTTTGTAAGAGAAAAAGAATAAGGACATTGTTGTCATGTCTTGTTTTCTAATGTGCTCTCACTAGACAAAAGACACTTGAACAATAGTTTACAACAGGAATAAATCAATATATTAATAAAAGCCTATGTTATTTATACAATTCTATAAATAGTGTTATTATTACATCTTAATTATTAATCTGTTGTTCAGCATTACACAGAAACTTGAGAATGTGTGAACTTGAATTCATACCTGTGATTCCAATGAACTAGATGTTTAGCGATTTCGAAGCAATATGATTGATACGTATTCTAGGATTAATACTTATGAGCATTCCCAGAGGACTATAAAACAGCGTTAAACAATTGTGGTTATCAAACTGAGATAAGCCATGTTGAATGGTGCAGACTTACTATTTGGTTCGACCTCACTAATCCTTTATCGATGGTACTACTGATGTTTCAACCTACTTTACGATTGGAATTAAATCCTCTCACCTTGCACTTTAATAATTCCTTCAAATGCAATGGCAGTGTGGGTCATAGCAAGTTGGACCAATACACACTTGTTACTGGTCTTACACTGCGACTCATTCGGCTCGCTGATAAGACCGTTCCTAAAGACATCACGAGCTGGTGACCTATATAAGTTTCGAGAAATGTATCAAGCTGGCCAATGGCTTTTATGAACCAAGAACCATCTTATTTGTGTACTTTATTTTAATCAGCTGAGGGTCAAATTATCCCAGTGCTGGTTAGCTCAGTGAGGAAAGGTACAGCACAATAAAGGCTTCTCACACTGGTCCTTAAATCTCAGGCTTTCAGAACAATTACTGAGGGAAGATATTGTAATCGGGTTTGTGACTAATATGGAGAAAAGTTTATTTGTATATTAGGCTATTATCCGTATTTACTGAACTGCTTATAATGTAACCAGAAAGGTTAGTTAAAGGGGGTTTGAGCCCCGCTCAGCCTTCAATTTTGACGAGCCATCACACAAGAGCTGTGCCCTAGAGTCCACTACTTAGACCTGAATTCAATGAGTTACATTACGAAAGTCAAAGTTAATTAGATCCTACTCCAAAAATTAACGTTCTCTGATATTTTGGTTTGTACTGTAGTATCCTAGAAAAGTAGGTATAGAACACCAACTAAATCTATATACGGTGATAAAAGGTGAAACCTTAGAAGTCACGCTTACCAAGCATTATGTATATCTTGAACACCCACATTTCGAGTTCAGAGATCTGTACCAAGTACAGATTTGTATATTTAGCTTTGAGGGTTAGTGATAATATCTGAATGCTCAAACAGAAGTGGGTGAGACGGTTTCACATATGAAACAACTGTTCTTCATAAATTTTAAGGGAGCTATCTAGCCTCCTAAATCAACAGTTATTTCGAAGTTGATCGTTTTACTTAATATAACTGAAATAATATAAACTACTGTAACGTATATTTTCTTAATGCAAAAAAACCTCACTTTTTAAGTAGAACTTCAGTTAAATACGCTTTCTTGATAAATTTCAAATGGATTAAGAAGAGAGAAAATGGCAAATAACTGTTTGCTACCATGCTTACAATACAGATATTTAACGCTGATCATGAAAGAGTATATTTTCAATTTGTTTAGTTATATAAACATTGCATATTATAAAACCCAGTATAATTAAGACATGCAATTCTTCAAAAAAATACAATTTAACATTCATTTCAACAAACATAATTGATGAATTTTTGAAGTGTCTATACAAAAGGGGGTTAAAGGAAATTCGACAACTGACAATACACTGGTTTATTATGAAGATATCTGATCATATTGAAGAATTTTTAGGAAAATGACCCAGCTTTTGTTTACATTTATTTCCTATTTATTTAAACCGGCAAAAGTATGTGTTGTCTCAAATAATGAAAGAGGAAAATATTGTAAAATTTAATCCACAAATCAATGGAAATCGACTCATTCCATCTAAGGAGAACCGCGGCGTTTTTGTGAGCTTCGAAGTAAAGATTCCAAAGCCCGTCGACGTAAAACCTCTTCAACTGATTCATGGGGGTCAATCCTCTACATAAAAAAAATAAATAATTAACTTTCACAAAATAGAATATAGAAGATGGTTACTACAAAGCAAGTGTCATCCTTATTCATGTTTCAGATAATCCCCAAACTAGTAAATGGATCATGAATTGATGCTTATACAGATAAATCTATCTTTCCTAAGTATCAGAAAGTAGACAGCTGACAAGTTTCCCTATGTTTACCTCGAAGATAAGAATATGAAGAATGCTTAAGTTGGTTGTATTTTTATCAGTGCTTAAAGTAGTCTAAAATACGAATTTTAGCATAAGTTAGGGGCTTAAAGAGTTACGGAGAGCCTTGAAAACTTCCTTAAAACAAATCAGTGCCAGACCACTCGGTTCCTCGTTAAAAGGTGTGCTAATGTGTATGAAAGCCCTTTATACAGGCAATATTGATCGAGTCAACGCTCAGGTCCAACTATTGTTGGAATCGTCAACTTTAGGTGATCTTCGTTACGGGAGTCCATTATCTCTGTCTTTGTCATAGATATCATCTTAAGAATCACACTCATCTCATTTACCTACCTGGAGTACGTAGAAGACATACCCCTGTTTAGTAAAGACACTAAGACTAGTCTTTTAAATGGCTTTGAAAACGATTTAAGCTCGTTCGAGATACATTCCTCCCCTCCTTAATTCAAAACGTTGCTCTATGACTGGTTTGCGTCAACCTGAACTAATGATAAAGAGTAAAGTAGTTGGGTGCGCCAACCAATCCACATATCTTGGTTTCATTGACTCTGATGGTTTTGTTCATGATGAAATCTCTACATGGATTCAGAAAACTCGTGTGGCTTTTGCTATTTGAGGTTACTTGCGGTGTGAGGATGTCTGCTCTGTATTGCCGTGGAACATGGTTCGTGAAAACGGGAGACGTACATTAACCACAAGACGTCTTTCAAGCAATGATTGCATACAGTAGAACCGAGTGACTAATGCTGAGGTTAGGAGTATTTTATTGGCCTAGTCGATAGATGAAGCAGTGAATCCTCAGACAGATCTAGCTGACACGAGCAATTGCATGCATTCCTTTCCCTCAAATGCTTGATTACGAGTTTCAATATTATGGAAAATTTTACTCCGTGAACCAATTCTTTCTTCGTGAGTCATTTTCTTTGCTTAGTCTTCTAAAATCACTGATATTATTATTACGTTCAGCTGTCCATATTTTTATTTTTACCTAATTATCCTAATTTGATGTGGGCACTTATGTTGACGCAAACTTCTTGAAAGTACTACGCTATGACTGAGTGGACAAAGAATGTCAACGACGTTCCAAATCTATACAACTTGTCCGACTGGTAAAGTGTAAGAAAGCAGAAGGCACGAAATTCGATGAATATTAAAGCCTCCTGGCAGCTGACATAAAATAAATTCATTTTATTCTGTGATTGTTATTCTTACTTTGACTAACTTTTGCAATGACGCTGGGGCAAAAGGCCTAAACTAAATATACGTCACAGACACCAATTGCATATACGTACTAGATCAATTTGTCCTGAAAGGATAGTCAGTAGGGCTATAATTCAAGCAATGGATTACAAGAACGTCTGCATTAAATAACTAGGATAAACAATTAACCTATGATTTAATAACAGCTAGATGACTCTATAGTTTTAAAATAAGTCTTAGAATTATGTCAACATGAACAAGTAGAGATCCGAATTTCCATAGATATTTAAGGTGCCCAAGATTACTGTAAGAACAGGTCAAGCTTCCATAGATGTCACAAGTTCTGATTATGAATACTAGGACTTAGAGAAAACGTAAAGCATAACAACCACGTACAATTCTTTCATGTGATCCCACCCACTCATGAGAGTATTCAACAGCGACTTAATGCTTAATTGTTTCTTCACAATGCCAGACACGAAAAGAGCGGGATTCAGATCACTATCGGAGATAAACTGATACAATAATAAAACCCTCGATGAACCAGTAAAGGATCAATATGAAAGCGTTTTTATTCAATTTTTAACCAAACTACATTAATGATAGTAGAGTTTTCGCACTACACAACGTGCATGTGCTACAAAAGTGTAGATGTTATCAACATTCTGAAACGGAAGATATTGAAAATACACATCAGCCTTCAAGTAAACCCGTTATGGAACAAAATTTTGAAAAATAAGGAATAATAATAATGATAACAGAAAATGCAACAACTATGCAGGATGAGCATATACCTTATGTGAATTAGAGCTAGAGGTAGGAGGTAAAGCAGGACCTTCAGGAGACATATGATTTCCAAGACTTTTAGGGTGTTTACCGTTTCTTTCAGATTTATGAGGTTTCGTGTTGGCTTCATTATCACTTTCACTGCTACTGCTACTACCGGTACCACTACTACTACTGCTGCCACTGTCACTATCACTTGAACTTGATCCCGATTCCTCACTATGTTCGTCACCAGTAGAAGATCCTGAAGTTGTCGAACTTGGGGATGTAGATCCAGAATGAGCTGGGTTTTCCGACCACTCTACAGCGAGTTCAACATCCGGAGGAAGAGCAGGACCTTCAGGTTGAGATACCTCCAGCTCTGGAGGGAGAGCAGGACCTTCATGGATGGGTTCTTTCTTTGGGATTTCAATTTTCGGCTTTTTAGATTCTTCTCCATTTCCTTCGCTTTCGCTTTCATTGCTACTGGAGCTTCCACTACTACTACTACTATTACTACTACTACTACTAGAGCTGCTGCTGCTGGTTGATGAGCTGCTTGACGAAGCAGATGCCTCACGTTTTGTACGCTTACTGGGGACTCCTGGAAGCAAACAACAAAGTTGGGGAAGTTAGATTGCAACTTTAATTGAAAATCAAACAACTTTAAGATTATTAAACTATGACACCATATCGATCCGTAAGTCCTGTTACTTGAATCATTTCAAACTCTAAAGATAGTCATTAGTAGGCATTCGATTAATGTTTAACTAAGAATTACGTGGAGAATTGTACTTCCGAAGTAATTTTTCGTCACAAACTGACATTAAATGTAGAACAAATGCATCTTCAATGTAGTGAAATCCATATCTGATATATTGGTAGTGTGTTTATCTGATATACGGTTAGTTTTCGCATTCGGAACGATGGATATACATAATACTATGGATAAAATGAGCTTCCCATCTTTCAAACAGGTGTCACATTCTGATGATGAAAATGCAGAATAGACGATTAACTTATTTGTCTCTACTCCCAGTTATAGGAAATCCAACAAACTCAGGAGGAAATCCTATTATCCTGAAGGTAAATCGTTTGTAACTATTATTATGTAAAATAGTGCACTTTAACGAATACTGATAAACAGATCATTCCCTGGATCGTACAAGACTTTTGAGTTAGTACCATAATTATATAAGTCAGTCAGTTGGCTACAACGTACAACCAGGAGCATATATGCACCAGTTGAAGTGAGGTTAGACTAAGAGTATTAGGGAATGATAATAAATCAGTTGATGGGGTTGTAAATGTTCATCGACTGAGATGGTTGGGCCACGTGCTGCGTATGCCTGAACACCGATTACTACGAACGCGTAGTGCTGACCAGTGTTGGAGATGGTTGAAAGTTAGGGGTGGCCAAACCAAAACGTGGCATCAATCCATAAAGTCGCTAACTTCTAGCCATGTTGGTAGATGCAGATTACTTGGTTGGGGTCCACGTAACCAATGGTTTGAGGCTCTAGGTGACATGGCTCAGAATCAACCACAATGGCGTAGGTGAATACACTCTTTGTCTTCTCTTAAACAGTGAGATTAAAATAGCTTTATACCTTTTTTCCATGAAATAAATCTTTCTCCCTGTATCATATCCTCATACACAATCCTTCTCTTATATATCACTACTATTGAAGCAACTACTTCTGTGAATTTGGTGTTCATCTTGTTGTGCTAATGAGGTATGGCAACTTGGACCGATGCATATATGCGCCTGGTTCTACTTTCTAGTTGACTGACTGATATTAGTCACAATGATCCCCCTACAGTTATCACAGGATGATTTAGACCCCTTCTTATATATTGGGACAACCAGTGATTGCGACCAGTCAGATGGGATTACATTTAGTTACCAGATTTTAGCTAAAATATTAGTCAACCTAGTCGTTAAAACTGGACCACCATACTTGAAGACCTCTGGAGCCAACCCATCACAACTTGCAGGCACTCTGTAATATTAACGGTCATATTACTATATGTCACGGTAAATGTGCCCTTGGAACGCTGAAATCACCTTACGAAGTTAACTGAATTATCTACAGCAGGTTTTTATGATTAGTAAACTTCACTACAAACTTTATATGCAACTGAGACAAAACTTAGAAAATATTGATAACGAATGAGCAAAATGTATTATATTCACCATAACATTGACAAAAAGCACTAGCTGACCTTCGATTATCCTAGAATCTGAAGGTCTTTTGGAAATATTTGGGGGCAATGACGGCCCTTCAGGACTCGGTAAACGGTGATACTGGCGTCTTTCAAAGGACAAATTTTCGTGTCCAGATGAGGTTTCTCTTCTTTTTATGTGACCAGGATGGTGACTATGTCGGTGATCATGATCTCTGAGATGCCAATCAGATTCTCTATCACGCGCGCGGCTTGGTTCTGGGCTTGCGTTGCGACCGTGTGATTCAGCATCATGTCTGTATCTACTAGACGAACGATAATCATAATGAGAAGGTAGGTCAGGACCTTCATATTTTCTGTAGTTTTCAGCAAAACCATCTTTTCTTGATTGTTCTAAATAACCTGATCTTTGATCTCTCTCGTTAACTTCGACCATGTTACGGTGTCGGGATCCAGAATTATGAGTATGCTTGCGAGGTCGATAATAGTCTGCGTTGTGAGACGGAGACCTTTTGTGAGATTTGTGTGAATGACTGTTACCATGTCTTTGTTTATCATGCTTTTTGGAATGCTTATGGCCTTTTGAACGTTTTTCGTTTCCATAATAACTACTTTCAGGCATTTCCGGTGGACTGCGACGTCTACCGGCCATCAAGTCTTTTCTCCAATCAGTGACAGGTGATTTCCTATTTAAAAGAAAAAAGTATTATCAGTGATGTACCAGATAAATTTCTAGGTGGGAATGCAAAACTTGCTGGACGTGTTAACAAGACTAAACAGATATAATAAATTTTGACATAATTTTAACATAAAGTGAATTTAAGAAATATACTCATTAAATTTGCATTTAGTATCACTTACGGCTTTTGCACCAGCTTGGAGCGAGATTTGGAACGCTGACGACGATGACGAGTGCGTGAATGTGATCTACGGTGTCTTGTGTCGACCGGACATCTCTCAGGAGAGTGATGATGACGACGGCGACGGTGTTGTTCAGGGGAACGCGACGAACTCGTTTCATCTCGATGAGCAGTTCGACTAGTTGCTTCATCCTAAAATTCCAGTCATCAAAAGACATTAAGCTTGTTTGTAGATGAAACTATTAATCATTAAAAGTTGCATCATAACGTGAAGTGCCGGCAAACGTTATCAGACTTAATAATAGTGTGTTGGAACAATTGCAAGCAACTATAAGTCGACATAACATAAAGTGGTATGACGTGAAAGGTTGCAATACCACCCGAATATGAAAATAATGGTACATACAGATCTAGTTAAGATTTTTTTGAAACAAATAGAAAAGCTATAATTTAAAAATAAAATACTTACGAGTTTTTCACGACTTTCTGTAGTAGTTGTAGGTGGTTGAGGAGCTGGTGATGCTGTTCGTGAAGTAGAACGGTTGCGATTGGTAAAAGCTGGCAAAACAAATACGATGATTCTGATGAGCATACTTTAATCTTTATAGCATCAACTAAGCATGGTGGGAAAATAATTGAAAGTCACATGTGTTTTCAGGGTGAAAAGAGCATTATCCGTAGCTAGACAGCTAAATCCGACTTACAGCCTCTACGTGGTGGTCAGGTAGTGAGGGAAACTTTGCTAGCTAGTTTGGGCGACCGATGAGATTGGACCAATCCACTACTCTTTTGTAAACCGAATAAACTGAATTTCACTTTTTGGGACTAAATTCTCGCATGCTGCTCGATGTGTATGCTTATGTACAAAAACTGCATATATATATATATATAAGGTACGGGAGAACATAAGCTGAAAAAATGTCTGCCATATGTTTAATAAAATCACTGGCATAATCCTCCGAATTGAAAACATGATAAAAATATGGCAGGAAATACTGAGCGATGACCATCAACCTTTACTGAAGGAGGGCATATATCTATTTATGTTATGAAGTGCGAGGGCCAAAACCTTTGTACTAGTGATATGCATGTAATGCGTGACAGCCAGCTGTATATATATGACTGTACAGCTTGAAAATAAATTCGTCGTAAATGGATCTTTTTGCTAAACTTCGTGTTTTAATGTTTAAATGGGGATTATGTCATTTGGAGATGGAGATGTTTGATTTATAAGACTGGTGAGTTTTTTTTGTCATCTAGATGTCGTGCTGGCAATCTTAGGTCGAAAATACTAAGAATATAATTAGTTGTTTCTGAAATTGTTACAATGTAACAAGATATGCTACCGGTCAGTGTGTGGTGTCAAGTTTTAAATGAACTTAAATTTCTAGCTGTTTCACTAATTTAAGATCATTAACTCCAAAGCACGACAAATAGGTTTATAAACCATCAATAAAGTTTGGTAGACCAGCTCATTTGACGAAGTCGGATAGATTCTCTGATATAAACCAATCGGCTCTGAGATAAATCCGTAAACTGATAACCAGATAAAATCGTATAAAATATTGAGATAGATATCGTAATATCTGGATTATTGAAAAAACGTAAAGAAAGACCTAACTATTGGAAAGAACAATTTAACTGTTATGATTACATTACGCAGTTGTTAAGATCCAAATGATTAACATATGGAGAGAAATCATGACAATTTTGATCATTTTCATTAACATTTTTCACACCTATGCTTCCTTACCAAACCTCCGAATAAATATATATTCGTATACAAAGTCAGCACCTTAACTAACGATATGAAGTGAGGTAATTGAGTGCACCAACCAATTCATTGGTCAAAGATGTTGCTTGATGTGACTCAATCAGTTACAATGTAGAAGCATTTATTCTTTATTTTACCCTACGAATTAAGTTCCAGTTAGATTTAGCTCCTCAAGCAGCGTAGATGCCCCAAGGTCATAGAAATTGTAACCTGTTGTTTGCAAACTGGAAGCTTTAAATATGAGATGATGTGATTGACAGTCGATAATGTAAATCTTTAGATTATAACATTTTTCTGTCTCGTCACATATGGATACTAAAAGTTTCAGATGGACAACTACCACAAAAGTGCATACTTTCCGGCTCTTCAGATTCTGCTACTCCATTGCTTTTGACAGACGAAACGCGCTTCTGATTATCTATTTGTTCGGAACTCATGTTAGACGTTCGATTAGTTCCTTTCTGAATTAGCTCATTTTCCCTCTTTCTCATTTCGAGAACAAACTTTTCGTCCTCCTGAAAAAAGGACGAAATAGCATTTATCAATTACTAATGAAACGATAAGATCAAATATTGACATCTATTTTTTCTGACGTTAACATAAACCAGATAACTCATAGTGTAATTTGTGAACTTTTAGGTTCAAAACCGATTGCATCGGTTTTGTAATTAATAGATAGTAGATATGTTCATAAGTAAATACGATAAGGCAGATAGCGGCTTTTGATAATTCTCCAAAATGCCAAAGTTTTATTTACATCAAAGCTAGTGCTGTCAAAAAAGACATGCACGATCCACTAGTTAGAAATCATAACAGGAAATATCGATTGCTGTTTTTGATTTGAGAGGTGGAATGTTTCCAAAAAATACGATTATCTTACGGTAACTAAGATGACAGGTTTTTAAGATATCAGTTTTATTCTTGAAGCCTGAGCAACTCATTTACCGGGCACAAATTTGTGTACATGGCTATGGGCCACAGAGTTTAAGCGGGGTTAAGACCTGCTAATTAGTTGCCAAAAGTCGAACACCTTCATCACTGAGACATACCTTGAATTTGATAGAATCCAGAATAGTAAACTCCCAAATAAATCATTGTGATAGGAGTGATGGCAGGACAATACCAGGATAGTGTCAACTGTGCACTGTAATTAGTTAGGAAATTAATTTTACTAAATGAACAGATAGAATTCAAACGGTTATTATCGACACACACAACCTAGATTAATATGCAATTAGAGCCTTAATAGTCTTTAGTAATAAGGATAGTTGGTGAGCCTGGGTTAATCCTGATGGGCGCCGTTTTCACCGAGTTAGTTCCACACTTTCGACCAATAATGGCAATACCTAAGTAAAATGACCGAATTTATGTTTAGAGTAAATTTTGATGGTCAATGAAATATTAGTTTAGCACATAATCAAGTACAGACTTTGTCAAGTTTTTAACCGAAAGATTACCTGACGCTTTGCGATCTCTTCTTTCTTGGCCTCCAGAAAAGCTGCAGGAACGCCATCTGGTGTCTGCATGGCAGATAACAATAAATCCCATAGTTCGGACAAAAACACCCTCGCATTTTTGCTGTTTAAAAATCCCGTTATATTAATCTGGATTTCCTTTGGGTCTGGATGCTAGAAGGAACAGAAAATAAGACATAAGTTGGGGAAGCGAATACCCAATTAACTGACAATGAGAATTAATTATTAAATTAATAGATTTTCAGACAAGCTCAAATGTGTACCGGCAGCGCACTCAGTGCGTCGCAGGAGACCTGAGTTCCACCATTGTTTGTCGATGTGCATCCCAAAAGACCTGAAAATTTAATCGAAACCAACTTTAAAATTGGAAAAAATGATCATTATTATAAGTTAATTTAAAAATGGAATAATACAGTATTAACTGGTTTATATATCGTAAGTCAATAAACCCCAACTACGTTAAAATCTGTTCATAGCACTATTTTTCAGCTCACATGCTAAAATACTTGTGGTGGGTGACTAAAATATGTAAAAACCTAATTTCAGATGTTAGGAAAAGTGAAGTTACTACAAAATGCTAAGCGCCAGTAACAAGAATAGCTGCTTTCAAATCAGATTTTCTGCGAAGGTATAAGCATCTAAACGACTGAACAGCCACGAATTTAATTTTGGGTGTGTAGAATAGAAGCATCAATTGGAAACGATGGACATAAAATTCCATGGCGAAGGCGAAATATCCGTTCATCAATTAAGGGACAAGTATACTGCGCGGCAGTTCGTTCTGTTCTACTTTACGGCTGCGAAACATAGCCACTAAGTTGAAGATACTCGTAAGCTACCAGTATTTGACCACAGATGTCTTAGAAATATTGCTGGCATCTGCTAGGATCATCTGGTAAGTAATAGTGAGGTTAGAAGCAGGGTATTAGGAAATTATGGTAAATCAGTTGATGAAGTTGTGAATCTTCATCGACTGAGATGGTTGGGCCATGTGTTATGCATGCCTGAACACCGATTACTATGACGCGCATTTCTGACTAGTGTTAGAGATGGTTGAATGAAAGTTGGGGGCGGCCAAACCAAAGCATGGCACGATTGCTTAAAGTCACTAACTTTTGGTCTGAGCCATGTTGGGAGATGCAGATCACTTGGTTGGGGTCTGCGTAACTGTCGTAACCAATGGTTAGAAACTCTTGGTGACATGGCTCAGAATCGATCAAAACGGCTTAGGTGTATACACTCTGTCTTCCCTTAAACAATGAGATTAAAATCGCTTCATAACTTTCTACGAACTAATTCTTTCTTCCTGTACTGTATCCTTATATGCAACCTTTCTTTTATATATCACCACTATTGACTTAACTACTCTTATGAATCCGGTGTTCATCCTGCTGTGCTAATGCGGTATGGCAACTTGGACTGATGCATATATATGCCTGGTCCTACGTTGTAGCTGACTGACTGATGGCATACATTGGTATAAATGTAATACTCAGCATCGTAAACCCCGAACAAGCTGTATCCACATAAGAAATCAAAATAGCGAAAACTGATTGAGAAATAACACGATAACGTACAAACAATGTACAAAGAATGCAAAGTTCTTGATCCTTTTTACTTAATGCAAATTTCTCTTAGTTTCGACGTACAGCAAATCACCAATAAGTCAGCTTCTACGCATGCGTACTTTTGTTACTCAAAAAAATGTCAGTATTAAAAGCTTACTGATCTGCTTATGCCTTAAGAATATAATGAGGCATGACAAATAATAGCTCAGTTCAATGTTTCCAGTTTATCTGCCCTCGTTCACAATGCACATACAAGAAGCACTAATCGTATCAGTGCGCTGATTTGGTATGGTAAACTAGGTCGATATACATCTGTTCCGTTCTTACGTTTCTGGAGGAGCCATACACATCATGACTATTAGTGCATGTTTGACCTTCAATAGGTAACAAAGCTAACCGAGTAAATTTGAAAACTAATTTCATAAATAGACGTATCCCAGAATTACGACGTGTCTAGCGAACAGTAAAATACCTCACCACGTTTTTGCAACTTGTTTGTAGGTGGCTTTTACACACGAAATTCGAAATGAGCAACACTGGTGAAAGTACGCTCCCGGTAAGCATATGTTTAATGAGTTAAAATAGCCTATACATTCGGCTTTTGGACAAAAAGCCTGGACTGAAAGTAGTTGTCAAAGGGAAACTCAGGACTTTCATTTAAGAACTGCGCAGATGATAGGTTGATTACGACGAACACTACATTGATTATTTAAGTAACTATTTTCAATGACTCAGAGTCATCTGACAAAATCATTCAGCGAGTGGAGGCAGGCCATGATAATATTTAAGCCCTGATCTAGTCTTAACCACAACTAAAGTTGCTTCTATGATGAATTCAGTGTCAACAACGAAAAAAGTAAGCAAACTTACGCGCTCCTCCAGTTGGTTGAAAATGTAGTCACAGACGACCTCATCCTCAAAGTTTAAAAGCTCTGTTATACGTTTAACAATCCATGGTCTTATAGACTCCAAATTAATTTTGGACATGTCAACCTGGAAATAAATGACAAATAGAGCTCATGCCTTTTGAGCCAAGTTTTCTCCGAATTTCATAGTTTTCATTAGCTTTTTCTTTTTATCAGCGAACCTGGCATCTTGCTCAGCACTTGTACCCTAAACACCGATAGAAACAATTAGAAAGCTGGTAAGGAAAACCTTAAAGAAGCCAGCGTCTGTCATAATCCCGGTGTGATTAAAAATAAAGTGTTACGTCCCGCCCGGCGGATTAAACAAAACTCGTTCAGTCGCCAATGTTATACGAGAAGATAGAATTATTTTCACTATATTTTCTTATCACAGTGATGGTTCAACAGGGATTATAAATGTCTTCGAAAATACTTAGCTCCAAAAAACTCTCCACGATGATTTATTCATAGAGCAGTTAGCTACACGAAACAGATTGTCTTCAGCCGTCTGGGTTTTTAGAGAAGAACTCCAAAATTTAGAAAATAAGAGAACACAGCGTTTGTTATAATGTACGCTCTATTTAGAAAGAGTTGAGTTAAATTTACTGTCTTGATTGTAGATTACGCATCAAAACTACTATTTACGCTTAAAGTGAATTTCTTTCAGTCAAGTTGGTTTCCTACTTGTGTGTAATAAATTTTCTTTTGTGTATTTATTGCATCAAAGCACGCTTAGGCGAATTTGAATCGATTCATTTTGATTTAGGTTTGAAATTTATTCTAATCCAATTGTGTTTCCATTTTCGCTTGATTGTTAAGATGATCGGCTCTGCTCACAAACGTGGAGAGCTATATTGCTTATCCCTTCCGAAGTAAGGAATACAATGTGTTGAGTGTAATAAGTGGTTCCATAAGATGTGTACCCTATCAAACTTCACTGCCTATAAAAGGCGCTTAAATCCTGACTGCCATTGGCCTTGCACGTTTTATCGTTCGGGCAAGACATTACTCATCCAATGAACAATTAGCCTTCTAGCGTTGGCTAACGAAAAGGTTAGTGAGGGCTGTACTGGTAACGTGTTTACGGATAGTGAAGAATGAGTCAGTGTCATAAGTGCTGTTACGACATGTGCCAGGCACCCGACTGTGCAACATGCAATAGGGACTTTTATCTCAAAACAATTAATGTGTGAAACACCACTGGATACTGGTGGTCAAGTGCCTACAGAAGCGACTGATGACTCGGACAAAACTGTTGTCGTCCCGACTGGTCCTGATTTGGATGTTGCGACTGATGGAAAATGGATGGTGTGGAAACAAAGAAAGGTGGAAAAGATAGCCAAAATAGCGCCCATTTAGTGTCAAAGTTATTGACGAACTCACATTCTGCATTGCAGATTACTCTGCCCAAGTTCAAAAGTAAGAAAATATTTAACCTTATCGTAGATGAAAAATGTTTGTCCTCATCAAACATCGTTGCGAGTCATCCGCTCAACTCCCACGACTCTGTCACATGAAAAACCAACGGTAAGCTCCTTGCAGTTAACAGACAGGATATGACATCACTATTTTAGGCCGCGAACACGACTTTCAAAAGGGTTAAGTCCGTTCCTACCCTGATTATTTGAAATCTAGAGGAGTTAGAGGACAATAACCCCGTTCAAATGCATGCACGCGATCTGAATTTAGTGAAACCTGCCATCAGAAGTATAGTGCCTGAATAGGTTGCAGGAGTACATATCACGAAAGTAATAGAACTCGGTTGATCTGTCGCAGATGAGACCCGACCAACCGGGAATTTTGAAGAAAGAGACGTAATATTGAACAAGGCATACAACATTCGTAATTCAAATATTCGTGTCCGATCAGATTGGCCGCTTGAGGATCGAATCAAGTGGAAGAATGCCTTTACGGGTCAACAACTGGAAGGTTAAATGGCAAAATGAGCCTTACAGTTAAGGGTTGCCATGTTGTCAGGTCTTGTTAGTCAATGCTTTCGAGCTCTGTATGGGTAGAACGAATGATTCTTAAAACAACTTAAATGTGTGCTATGTGAATGCCCTTAGTCTTCAAATAAAACGTTCGAGCTAAGTTTGATGGTGGATAAATAATGTTCCAACACAATTGTTGTCACGTGCGTGCAAGAGAATAATGCATGAATATTCCTGCATCCACCACCGTTGGCCTTCTCTCTGTGTCAAATGTTTAATATCTATTTTCCCAGTTACCTCATGTTCATTTTTGAAGATTTTGTGGTTAGGACCAATACCACTACAGGGTTACAGTAAGTCACGACTTGAGAACAACTACGTATTGCGACGCAGCAGATGCCAAAGTGTTTCGTGCATCATGGTCATTTAGCTAACCATACAAATGCATTGATCAGTTGTTTTTAATATTATATACCGCCTATGTAAGACCACACTTAGAGTGTTGATTCCAAGCAGATGGCTCATGTGTGATCAAGGACGCTAACTCACCTGAGCATGTTCAGCGTGTGAGAACGAAATTAGTGAAGTCTTCCTGAACTCCCTTACGATGGGCGCTTAAAACTTTTCAAACTTTTCCCCTTGTCGTATCGTAGGAAGCGAGGTGACCATATATTGACATTTCGACTGGCTTCCGAATTTTTCTCAGCACTTCATCATTTTTGAACTGTGGTTTGACTGTGTTTTGTGTCTTTCGATTACAAAGGTGTGAGGTACAAGAGTTATGTTAAACAGTTAGGTCGCAATAAGCGTAATGAATGGTAACTTTTGTATCCATTTATAGACCAATAATATGAGTATATTTTTATCGTATGTTTGTTAAATAACTAAATTGTTCATATTCATGTCCCGCTTATTATGAGCTTTATTTTGACTTATGAACTACTATTATACGATCTACAATTCTTGAATTATGCTCTGTCTATTAATTACTAGTTCCCTCATTCGCAGCCACATTTGGCTGATTCTTGTACAGATGGTCTGTTTGGTTGGTATATAAACCAACTACGCTTGAAATAAATGATTCGTGTTGCAGAGGCTGAGATTGATGTTTTGGACTTAACTGGCTGGGCTAGGCCGAAAGTAGGACCAATCAGGACTCTAGGCTGCTCGTACGGGTTTTACGCGTCATTGGTCAGATCGATGATTCACTGCTCTTTAATTGGCTGTATCGTTACGTTATACATTAACAGACCACACAGGCCACAAGTTATAAAGCAAACACTGAACGTCTGCATCATATTTAGTGGCAGCAAAGTTATGTCAACGTTTTATCATAATCTTTTAGCTGATAATTAGATCACATATGTGTAAACAATTATTTTCATTTTGTCTACATTTTCCTTTGACTTCCTTCCATATACATTTTCTGTCGATTTGTGAGTAAGCCTGACAAGGAGAACTCGTATGTGATTCTCGTTGATCAAGAGATTATGAAACTGTGATGAGAAAAGATCTGAGAAGAATGTTTTCTATAATAATGTCTTATTGTCAACCATTCGGCATAATTCATAATTACTAGTTCCAAGTTTAGTTTTAGTCCCATGGATGGCTAGTGAGAAAACAATAATCTTTTGGTTTTTGAGTGTTATTTGCATGTATCGCTGGTACTTTTTTCTCCTGAGGTATGGTTAAAAACAGTTGTAGCATGTCAAAGTTTCATCGAATTACTCATATTTTAACTTAGCCTCTGAGACATCCCGCTCCTAATATGTATGCACCAGTAATAGTCAACTTATGGGTCTATGTTGCATGGGATCTCCCGTTTGATTTTCACAGATGACTTTCCCATACAGACTTCCAGCTTGTTTAGTCTATTAGAGTAAGTGTTCGTAACCGACTCTGCTTTAAAACTCTGATACTGCAAGCATTAGAATAGCGTCTGGTACGAAATAACCTCGTTCAAAATAATCTGCCTCGTCGCCTGTGGAGTCTATGAGTTATTGGGTTACATGAGTTCTAATTGAGAAGAACTAGATGTTAATAATTTAGTAAGTGGATACGTACCTGTTTACCGGTGAGCTTCCCACAAAAATGCTGTTACTTTTATACGACTGGACTACACCCAGCACTCATCTCTGTTGTACCTGAACCCTCGGAATTGCATATGGAGTCAGCTTTCTCTCCCTAGGTTATCCGAAATTGTAATCATCATATGTAACGATCAATTTGCTTGTTGTGCCCCTTCAAGTGACATGAAAGTGAGTCATCCAGGATAGTATTTTTTTCTGGTTATTTTTATTTAGGTCGGACGTTAGAATTTTGGTCGTTGCACAAACATCTAGATTGAGAAATGAGTACGGTAGAAGCAGACATTTTAGTTAGCAAACCCAAAAAATGACCAAATAATAGCACAGTGCAGTTGAATTGACAAAAGAAATCATTACAGAATCGTTTATGGGAAACGATTTTTGTACAGTCATACAGAACTTACTGAAAGGTCTCACAATATTCTTGCAGTAGCTACCAGCAGTGTACGGTTATTTGCTTTGAATATACCAATTTAAAAATTACGGAATTGTAAATGGTTCCTCAAAAACCTCAGTTAATGAAAGATGAGCTAAAAACCTACGATGTTAATGATGGAGGTAAGTAATGTAACGATTAAAAAGTCTGATAACACAACTTGATGATGCCGACGAATTTTCGCACAATTTCCGAAATCAGTAGGAAGTGCAGCTTGAAGCTATCAAAGCCGCTCACGACGGACTGAACATTGCCCACTGAGTAAGGTTTTTGTATATGCCTCTAATATTCACCCGTTGTAGAGCTGAATATTTTCTCTTAATACCACTAGGGACAAAAATCTTCAAAAACACCCACGTATACAATGTATGTGTTTTGCTATAGGATACCAGTCTAACCAATTCGAAACTTTTATCACCATACACATTGCAAGAAGCAAAAAGGATTTGCGACGTATTGTTGGCTTGACGCAGATAATGTTTCGGCATGATTCGGTGATCCCTACCCGTAGATGTGTCACACAGTAGAAGTATCTTTACATGTTCCCATCTGCTTCAGCCGTAGTTTAAGGGTCGTCGAAGATAACTCATGCTGAATATCAGTATCTTCCTTTTGGGGCTGTGCAAGTTTAGGAAGGCCGAACCCTGGAAGTTGTTCAAGCAAGTCATGAGAGACAAGGTGACTGCAACTACATTGTTTGCCCCAGAAGTATGTTGTATATTTGGCGCAAACTGCGGAATGTGGTCTAGTTGTCGAGACTCTGGAGAAAAGTAATTGTCTGACGACGGGCTTAGAGAGAAGGTGAGATGTGTATGGTCGGTTATTAGAGTAAGTTGTCGGGTGTTCATTGTGCCGTACAGCACAATACATGACTAGGAGCTCGCTGCCGAATGTGCTATACTTCCATTCAGTGTCCTGTGACCGTCTCGATAAGAGTGTTAAAGGTTGACAGCTGTCGTATACCCACTATTGTAAGACTCCTCAAATTGCCGACTGAGGTGCGGTAACTGCGATACTAATAAGTGCACTAATGTACCGATGTGCAAGTGTAACAACTTAGTTCCATTGGCTAAGAACTAACCAAAAGCATAAAAGTAAATGTCAGAAAGTTAAAGCTCACGTAGACATTCACTTCCTTATTTGTGTAGGGGTTACTTATTGAATGTTGAAACGCTTTGTGCGTTTGAAGTGGTGACCTCGCGGTCCACCATGTGTTGTTACATCATCCAAATAATGACCTAATCACTACAAGCTTGGTTTCTTTTATCAGTAGAACGAAAGGGTAATGACACATCCCCTATGTTGTACGTATTAACCTTTGAATCCCCCAAGTGCATGTAGACACACTTTTCCGCGTTGATAGGCATCAGAGACTCTTTAGACAAGTTTATCATATTATTTAAGTCTGCCTGAGGAGTAAATGCGTCTTTGTCTCCAGTTGTTACTCGCCAAATTTTTACATCATCAGCGTATAATAACATTGGAGACTGTACTATACTTGTAAGATAATTAACGTACATTATAAAAAGTAAAGGACTTAGGACGGAACCTCGAGGTACTCCACTAAGTACTGGTCTACAGATGAAGCACTTGAAATTTATTCTTACTTTTTGTCTACGACCTACTAGGAAATCTTTAATCCATTTTAAAAGAGGTCCGGCAATACCAAGGTTTGCCAACTTCAGTAGCAGTCTACTAGTTGGCACCATGTCGAAAGCCTTATGTAGACAGCATCCACTGAGTTTCCGTTGTCTAGAGCATTAATCCAGAACTCCCTAGTTCTAAGGAGGTTCGTTGTACAGGATAGACCCTTTCTAAAACCATGTTGTGCCATGTTCAACAAGTTATTGGTTTCCATAAATGCCGTTATGGTCCGTTTCATTATGCTTTCCAGTATTTTAATTTCCACACTGGTGAGGCTTACGGATCTGTAATTTGATGGAACTCGTCGTGGACCTGTTTTATGTATGGGAGTGACGATTGCGTCCTTTCAGTTCATAGGTAATACACCTTGGCCAAGTGACATATTGAATATCACAGTCAGTGGGGTCGCGATATATTGGAAATATGTCTCAAGATTTTGGGGTGTAGTTCATCTGGTCCTGTTGAATTCTTCATATTCAGGGTGCTAAGAGCCTTAAGCACATCTTTTTGGTCGAAGTTCACGGTGAGCAGCTGGTTTGTTGACTCTGTATTTCGGTCTGGTTCTTTCTCTAGAGGAGGTTCCTGAGTGAAAACTGCCCCAAAATATTCAGCCATAGCCTCTGCTTTTTCCTGATCTTCCTCTGTCATTTCAGATTCACTTCCTACTTTAATTAGGTTGGGAATCCAATGATGCATCCTTGTTCTGTAGTTTATGCACGAGAATATTCTCTTGGGCTGCTTGAGTGCAGATTGTGTCAGCTGCATTTCATAATTTTTTTGACCTTCCCGAATTCTCGTTATAAACTTGTTTCTTATCGATCTGTAGCGTTTCATCGTACTTGCAGTGCCAAGGCGGACGGCAACGTCCCAGCATTTCTTCTTTTGTCTCATTAAACGTTGAATATCCCGCCCTATTCAAAGGATGTCCGTGCTTCTTTTTTTGGGACAGTCCAAGGTATGTATGGTTGAGTTACCCGATTGTATAACTGCCTGAATAGAGTCCATGCCTCTTGTACTGATGCCCTTGAGTCAATTTCTCAGTTTCCAGCCGATGCTGCGGAGTTACATTTTGTTTAATTACGGTTCCCTATGGTTTAGTGGGATGTCACAAAATTATGGTATTGATGCTGACTTATCACGCAAAATACCTCTCTAAATCGTGTTACGAATGTTGAATTGGTTTCACTTCCTACCCAGAAATCCTATTACAAGCAAACTAGACAATTCGCTAATATACGAAGCCTACTCAAGACCCTATGATACCTGTAAAAAATAGTAAAAAAAATGAAAGGGGCTCTAATAGCTTTGATAATAAAAGGAAGGTAACCAATTGTATATCACAATACTGCTTCTAGCACTATATTTTATTTTATAATCACACATAATAATAATAATAATTTATTCTCAAACAACAGTTTGTTACATGAGGCATGCCAGTTTACAGGCAAGATCAACATAATCTCATACTCTCAGCTCCTTTCTGAATCCCCTCCATTAGTCAGTTGTATGTCCACTCATACCTTGTTAACACTTATTTTCTTTTACCTATTAAAATGCTCTTTCTTAACAAATAACTTAATAAAAGAAAATTAGACTGAGTAATCATACCTTAAACATTCCTTCATGAATATTGTCTACTCTGCCTCTCGTCCTTTCTTTTACTTGCTCCCTCATTCAGCCCCCTTGAGATATGGAACGATTGACTTAATCCTGCACCATCCTCGTAGCCTTAGAAATTCCAAAGGGACATAAGTTTGCGACATTTAGAAGCTCCCACCTTCAATGGACCTATCCTTGACCATCAGTCGCACATTCGCAACGCAACTTTCATGAAGCGCGCCAACTGTGGTATTGATTGAAACCATCTACATCCATATCTTATAAATTATCAACCCAGCCATGTAATTTACTCCAGTGAATATTGTATCATTTGTATCAATTTGATCTTGCCTGTAAACTGGCATGCTTCATGTAACAAATTGTTATTTGAGAATAAATTATTATTATTATTATTATTATTATTAATTGCCTGCATATCTGCCTTCTATATGTTGGGACGGGCCGGTGCAACTGTTCGACAGGCAATTTCAGCCATGAATTTGAATAAGATGAGTGCGTGGTCACTTCTCCCAAGTGGTGGGAGAAAAGCCATTTGACCAACGTCATCACCTTGTGTGAGTTTCTTAAGTCGTATCTTGTGGGATCTCTAATGTGTTGGAATAATGCTAGTCCAATCAAGGCTTCTAACAGTTTGCAGTCGAAAGACGATATGGATGACCCTACTTCTAAGTTAACCCAATTTATATGTGATGCATTCAAGTCGCCTACTACAAGACTTTTACCGTTGTTACACCAGGACTTAAATTTACTCAAGATAAAATCATCAGCTACACATTCTGGACTGCGATATACTACAACTAGTTCAATATCTTGCCGTCGGCATTTCAACTTACATCTCACCAGTTCACATGTCACTGAGACATGTGCTACTGTCTCAGCTAATCTTATGATTAGGGTACGTTTCGTTTACAGAATAACCCCGCCTCCCCTACGATTTAGTATATCAGCCGTACTGGTTATGAAACCCGTCAACTGGATTTCACTATCTAATACTTCTGAAGTTAACCAAGTTTCCGAGACAGCAATAACGTCTGGTTTTTCTTTATCCACCACTGACTTGAGCTCCGCCATTTTATTTAGTAGGCTGCGAGCATTTGTGTAGCATACCTTTAAGTATGTGAAGAGCTTTCCCTTGCCACCCAGAGTGGCTTGGGGATCATTTTGTTTCGAACTTTTACAACTTGAAAACAGTATGTTATTGAAGCTGTCAAAGTCCAACGGGTAACGATCGACAGAGTTGTTCGTATTTGGTCGCCGATCATTGCAAGTTGGATGACAATCATTGCTGTATAATTTAGGAAAATTGTGCGATGGACATGCTCATGGGCTGTTCAATGACCGAATAATTTCTAAGTCTATCATGTGGTCGAATTCGATTTCGACCAATATTAGCTTCTCAGGAGCTAGTCGGTGCTTTCTCAAAAATAAAAGTTGTCCTGTAATCATGATGTAGTATGCAGCACTACAGGTTACACACTGTGATTTATGTTTGGTGCAAACCAGAGTACTTATCGAGTGTCTATTGATAGAATGAATTAATAATAATAATAATAATAATTTATTCTCAAATAACAGTTTGTTACATGAGGCATGCCAGTTTACAGGCAAGATCAAATTGATACTAATGATACAATATTCACTGGAGTAAATTACATAGCTGAGTTGATAATTTATAAGATATGAATGTAGATGGTTTTAATCAGTACTACAGTTGGCGCGCTTCATGAAAGTTGCGTTGCGAATGTGCGACTGATGGTCAAGGATTGGGTCAAATGGTTGTGGACGGAATAGAAGAAGCTTTCGCTTAACAGGCTTCCGTGTCTAGTAGCAGGGGATCACCAAATCCTCCAGGCAGGAACCTAGGTATGTTAACAATAAAAGAGGAAAAGAAATTGGTAAATCATAGTATGATACTGTCTTTGGTCCTTAAGAGTAGGTCAAGTTGCCTCTTGAAGGATTCCCGAGAAGTCGCTTGGACTAGCTCGGCCGGCAGCGAATTCCAGCTTTCGACAACTCTTAAGGAGTAGAAGTTGTGTCTACATCCCGTCTTGCTATGTTGAGTTTCCAGTTTCTGGGTGTTACCCCTTAGGTTAGTATTCGAACTAAGCTTGAGTAGGTGTTTAAGAGGATGTCCAGAAGTGTTAAGAATACTATAAGCCATTAATAAATCACCTCTAAGACGCCTATACTCTAATGGGTAAAGGTTAAGTGAATGGAGGCGTTCTTCATAAGGCTTAGATTTGAGTCCGCGAACTGATTTCGTGGCTCACCGTTGGATACGCTCCAAAGTGACCTTGTCCTTTTGGAGTGAGGGGGGAGTACTATATTTCCGTACTCTAAATGGGGACGGATAAAACTATTGAAGATTGTATGGAAAGTTCTTCCGTCAAACTGGCCAAAAATGCGCTTCAATGTTACCAGTGCAAGGTTTGCTCGGAATGCATTTTTGTCACAGTTAGCGTAAGACTTTAAATCATGGGGCACCAGGACTCCTAAATCTTTTTCGACTTGAGATACTACTAGAGAGGAGTGTCCTAAGTTATAACTGTAGTCTGCGACATGTCGCAGTTGGACTACTTTACACTTTGAAGTGTTAAAGGTAAGTCCGTTATCATCTGCCCAACTTTGAAGTCGAGTCAGGTCCTCCTGAAGTGCCTGTGTATCGTCTTGGTTGCGTATCTCTCTCCAAAGTTTCACGTCGTCGGCAAAAAGTAATAAGTCTGACGTCACCTGTTGAGGAAGATCATTTAAGTGGATGAAGAAGAGAAGAGGTCCTAGCACTGAGCCCTGGGGGACCGCACTAGGACATTCCATAGCCTGAGATAAAGTGAAATTAACCCTAACCTTAAAATGTCGATTTTTCAGGTATGAAGTGAGCCAATCGATTAGAGGTGGTTTGATACCTAGTCGTTTGAGCTTATTTATGAGACACAAGTGGTTAACTTTATCAAAAGCTTTTGAGAAATCAAGGTATATGATATCAACTTTTCCCTTGCAATCGAGAATGCTTGTGCATCTGTCCACCGCAGTCAGCAGGTTGGTTATACAAGAGTAACCCTTCCTGAAACCATGCTGTTGGGGTGAGAAGAAATTTAAGGACAGTAGATAATCGTTTAAACCATCGCATATCAGGGACTCCATGAGTTTTGAAGGTAATGACAGAAGAGCCACAGGCCGATAACTTGAAGGTTCATTGCGTCGACCCCCTTTGAAAATTGGTGTGATGTGAGCCAACATCCAATTTTCCGGTAGTTTGCCTCGGATTAGCGAGTGTGAAAACATCACGCTTAGCGGTGTTGCCAGGATTGAGGCTGCCTCCCTCAGTATGGCAGAATGAACCATATCCGGGCCAGGAGAAGTATCTAGTCTTAAGTGCTGCAGTTTCCGGAACACAAAGTCAGCGCTTAAGTCCACTTCGGAAAGCCCTGTGGAATTGCGGATGAAACTGTCGTCAATAGAGTTGATGTCAGCCGGCTGAAATGTTTGAGAGTAATGTGCCGCCAGAAGGTTAGCGGCGTCACCATCATTGTTGGTCGGGCCGTTAAGACCTAGCAGTTGAGAAACTCCTGTTTTGGCTTGACGAAGAGAGGCTGCATAACGGAATAGGCTTCTAGGGTTCGAGGCAAATTTGTCCATAAGCTTTGTCTGATAATGAAGCCTGTCTTCTCTTATAGCCTTCGTGCATATGTTCCTGATATGTTCGAATCGCCTATACGCTCCGTCGTTGTCAGTTCGTTTGTATTCCGCCCAACAATGCCTTTTATGGCTTAGCAGGCGAAGGGTACGGTTCTTGATTATTGTAGGTGACTTACGGCTTTTGGGAACCGTTTGAGGAACTGAATGGTTTGTAGCACGTAAGAGCGTGTGCAGTAAGAAGTCCTAATGACCGTCCACATCGAGTTGAGGGTGAACATTCCAAACCACCTGTTGTAGATAGTAATGTAGAGCAGGCCCCCGAACGCCCTGGTACGGCCGAGAGTGGGGAGAGTCCGCTCTCCCTCTCGAAATACTCTCACACGGCCGCGCGTTTACAGCCTCTGCCAGGGAAGTCCTACTCACTGCCTTCTCGTGGCGGGGGAGTTGTTTACGAAAATGAGAGGACGAAAAGCGAACGTCCGGCGCTTTAACCGGATCACAAACCAATGGTGCACATGGGCTCCAGTATCCTGCGGTAACAAATGGCGTATGAATCAATCGTTGGTCACCGGCTACCATGGGATTGCATCTCCTTACGATGCTCCACTGCCTTGTGGGTTAGACCATTAGGTCAAAGGCTCGGGGTGTGGCCCCCTAAGATAACCACCTGCTTCGGTTTGGGCACCCGGGCAGTATCACAGCCCACACACAAACCATGAACTCTATGACTATGGCAACTAATTTCCTCGCTCCGATCAACATTCAATCGATTCAAATAATTATTACTATTATTGTCACTATTAATACCATTATTATTATTATTTTCCACATTGTTCACCCTCTTTTATGCTTATACAGCGGCTCGCCTTTGGTGGAAATTCGACTGTATCTAAACGTTCTCGAGTCACTGTCCGGTTGAAAATTGTATGTTACCACCGATTACGAGAACTGAAGCAGTTTTTCTGAAACCACATGCACCATTCAAACTGGCTGTCTTCAACGTTCGCACACTAGTGCAGGTCGGACAACAGATAGGGCTGGCTATGTCTTTGGAAATTCTTCATATCGACGTTTGTTGTCTATCCGACACCCGTATTCAAGACTCTGGTGAAGTACTACAAATTCGCTCTCCATCTGTCACTTCAAAAAGCTTGTTTTACGTGCGCTTATCCGGGGACCCTGTGGCATCTTCGTCTGATCTTGCTGGCATTGGTGTCGCACTAAGCACTAGAGCTAAGGCAGCACTAGTTGATTGGATCCCCATTAACAGTCGGCTATGTGCTGTTAGATTAGAAAGTTCCATCAAAGTGAGAAGAAATCGACGTGAGAAACGATATCTTTTCGTCATCTCCGTCTATGCCCCGACAGATTGCAGCCCGGAGGCAATCAAGGATGAGTTTTACCACCAGCTGTCTGTTCTTCTCCAGAAAGTGCGCTCGACAGATATTATAGTACTAGCCGGAGACTTGAATGCTCAGGTCGGGCGTCTAGGCACAGAAGAGAGTCGTTTAGGTGGCCGATGGGGACCCGTTGATCGCAGGTCAGATAACAGGGACCGTCTGCTGCAACTTTGCACAGACCACAACCTGTTTCTGGGTAGCACTAACTTTCGGCAAAGTCATCGCCGATGTGCCAGCTGGCGTCCTCCCTCTGCATCCCAAGCCTGGACTCAGATTGATCACATCGCGATCAGCTACCACAGGCGTGGTTGTGTAAAAGACTGCCGCTCCTTTTGGAGTACCTATCTTGACTCTGACCATGCCTTGGTCTGCGCCAATCTTGCCTTACTTTTCAGTGGACAACGAAGTGACCACCATCATCTGCTTTTGCAACCTCAAGTGGTGTCCGTCAAGGATGTCCACTTTCCCCATTTTTGTTTAACTTCATCATAGATCTACTGATGGAAATAACTTTCTCGTCGACTCAGTTCTCGGGTATTGATCTCCTTCCAGGAGGTCCACTTATCGACTTAGAATACGCAGATGACATAGTCCTGTTTGGTGAAGACGCTGACAAAATGCAGAATCTTCTGGTAGCACTGAGCAACAACGCCAGGATGTTTGGAATGCGCTTCTCTCCCTCTAAATGCAAGTTGTTGCTTCAGGACTGGTCTGCGTTAACACCTGAACTAAGGATAGGGAGTGAAGTAGTCGAACGCGTTGACAACTTCACTTATCTTGGAAGTCTGATCAGCCCTAATGGGTTGGTATTGGACGAAATCTCAGCACGGATTCGAAAAGCTCGTTTGACTTTTGCCAACTTACGTCACCTGTGGCGAAGGCGAGATATCCGTCTATCAATAAAAGGACGAGTATACTGCGCGGCAGTCCGTTCTGTTTTAATTTACGGCAGCGAAACATGGCCTTTAAGAGTAGAAGACACTCGTAAGCTATTAGTATTTGACCACAGATGTCTTAGAAATATTGCTGGCGTCTGCTGGGATAATCGGGTAAGTAATAGTGAGGTTAGACGCAGGGTATTAGGAAATGATGGTAAATCAGTTGATGAGGTTATGAATCTTCATCGACTGAGATGGTTGGGCCACGTGTTACGTATGCCTGAACACCGATTACCACGACGTGCAATGCTATCCGGTATTGGAAATGGTTGGAAGAAAGTTAGGGGCGGCCAAACCAAAACGTGGCATCAGTGCTTGAAGTCACTAACCTCTAGTCTGAGCCATGTTGGTAGATGCAGACTACTTGGTTGGGGTCCGTGTGACTATGGTAACCAATGGTTGGAGACTCTTGGTGACATGGCTCAGAATCGATCACAATGGCGTCGGTGTATACACTCCCTGTCTTCCCTTAAACTATGAGATTAAAATCGCTTCATATCTTTCTTTCTACGAACCAATTCTTTCTTCTTGTACTATATCTCTATATGCAATCCTTCTCTTATATATTACCACCTTTCACCTAACCACTGTTATGAATCCGGTGTTCATCTTGTTGTGTTGATGCGGTATGGCAACCTGGACCGATGCACATATAGGCCTGGTCCTACGTTGTAGCTGACTGACTGACTGATATTAGCAAGCTGGTTGCAACTTCTGTTGCAAATAAGTATCGAACCGAGCTAGCCTCTAGGCTAGCTACCACCCCACCGAAAAGTATAGATGAGCATTGGCTGCAATTGCTTGACGCCATGAAAATGGCGGGAACAGTCAGTTGTGGGTTTGCGAAACGTCCCGCTTTTAAGCACTGGGTTTCTTCTGGTTCCTTACAACTCATTGAAGCCCGTCGGTCCACTCCGGGTGACCGTGAGTTTGACCATAAACGAAGGATGTTACGTAGGGAAATTGGGCAAAGCTTGCGTAAGGACCGAGAAGCCTGGTGGTCGGAGCGTGCTAATGAGCTGGAAGCAGCAGCTGCATCTGGTAACTACCAGAAGCTCTTCCAGCTCATCCGAGCCACTGGCAGCAAGAAGTCTGGTGTGAGTGAAACAATCTGCGAGGATGATGGGATGCCAATCACTAACATCCATCGACGTCTTGGACGATGGGCAGAATTTTTCGAAGGGCAGTTCAACTGGCCTGCTGCTCCGGCAACATCGGTCAGACTGTCCTGCCCTCCATGGCCGGTGACGACTGATCCACCAAACGAGGAGGAAGTTCGCAAGGAACTCCAACTCTTGAAGCGTTACAAATCACCTGGCCCAGATGACTTACCTCTGGCTCTTTTTAAAGATAATAATAATAATAATTTATTCTCAAATAACAGTTTGTTACATGAGGCATGCCAGTTTACAGGCAAGATCAAATTGATACAAATGATACAATATACACTGCAATAAATTACATAGCTGGGTTGATAATTTATAAGATATGAATGTCGATGGTTTAAATCAGTACTACAGTTGGCGCGCTTCATGAAAGTTGCGTTGCGAATGTGCGACTGATGGTCAAGAATAGGTCCATTGAAGGTATGGGCTTCTAAAAATCGCAACCTTATTTCCTTCTGGGATATCCAAGGCTTTAAGGATGGTGCAGGATGAAGTCACCAGTTCCATATCTCAAGGGGGCTGAAAGAGGGAGCAAGTAAAAGAAAACACGAGAGGCAGAGTAGCCAATATTCATGAAAGAATGCTTAAGGTATGATTACTCAGTCTAATTTTCCTCTATTAAGGTATATGTTAAGAAAGAGCATTTTAATAGGTTAAAGAAAATAAATGTTGACAAGGTGTGAGTGGACATACAACTGACAAATGGGGGCGATTCGGAAAAGTGCTGAGAGTATAAGATTATGTGTGATTATAAAATAAAATATAGTGCTAGAAACAGTATTGTGATATACATTTGGCTGTCTTCCCTTTAATATCGAAGCTATTAGAGCCTCTTTCGTTTTTTTTTTTAAAATATTTTTCCCCCAGTTATTATAGGGTCTTGATTAGGCTTCGTATATTAACGAATTGTCTAGTTTGCTTGTAATAGGATTTCTAGGTAGGAAGTGAAACCAATTCAACGTTCGTAACACGACTTAAAGAGGTATTTTGCGTGAATAGATCAGCTTCAATACCATAAGTTCGTGGCATCCCACTAAACCATAAGGAGCCGTAATTAAACAAAATGTTCTGCCCTACAGACATGGGTGGATTGAAGTTATCTCCCCACCTTCATGTTTGCTGGTCAGTAACGCCACCCTCCCTCCTAGATGGTGGTGACTTTTGACTAAGGAATTGACGACGTTGTTTACAAAGGTTTGGGAATTAGAAAGTGTACCAACGTCATGGAATGAGTCGATAGTTGTCCCTATCTTTAAAAAGGGTTCACGTCGTTCCTGCAACAACTATCGGGGGATAAGTCTACTTCCGATTGCGTCCAAGCTATTGGCTTCCGTCATACTTCGTAGGTTGTTCAAAACCCGAGAAAGATTGACTCGCGAGGAGCAGGCTGGTTTTCGTTCCGGTCGAGGATGTATTGATCATATCTTCACCCTCCGCCAAATGTTAGAACATCGCCATACTTATCAAAGGCCAACAATTGTAGTGTTTCTTGACATCAGGGCTGCCTTCGATTCGTTGGACAGAACTGTTCTCTGGGATTGTCTATTGATGAAGGGTGTGCCTGAGAAGTTTATTAACATTCTAAAAGCCCTATATAAAAACACCTCAGGCAGAGTGAGGGCATACAACCACCTCTCTCCATTGTTCCATTCGAGTAGTGGGGTTAGGCAGGGTTGCCCAATCTCACCATTCCTCTTCAACTTTGCCATCGATGACATTCTGGAAACAGCTCTGATGAATGTAAGTAATGGTGGTGTGGATCTGTTGCCTGGAGAAAGACTTCTCGACCTTGAGTATGCGGACGATATTGTCTTACTGTGCGATAATGCCCAAGGCATGCAATCTGCACTTAATCAGTTGGCAATCAGTGTCCGTAGGTATGGTATGTGCTTTGCACCTTCGAAGTGCAAAGAACTTCTACAAGACTGGCAGGATTCCAATCCTGTAATCACCCTGGATGGTGAGCAGATAGACGTAGTCGAGAAGTTCGTGTATCTGGGTAGCTGCATAAGTGCTGGTGGGGGTGTGAGTGATGAGATCAATGCACGTATAGTGAAAGCCAGAGTGGCTTATGCCAATCTGGGCCATCTTTGGCGCCTTCGTGATGTTAGTCTGGCTGTAAAAGGTCGGATCTACAACGCGTCGGTGAGAGCAGTTTTGCTCTATGCTTGTGAAACCTGGCATCTCCGAGTTGAGGACGTTAGACGACTCTCTGTGTTCGATCATCGCTGTCTCCAAAGGATTGCTGACATTCAGTGGCAACACCATGTCAGTAATGCAGAGGTTCGGCATCGTGTGTTTGGGCACAGAGATGATAATTCAATTGGTGTCACCATTTTGAAACACCGACTTCGGTGGCTTGGACATGTTCTACGAATGTCGTCCCAGAGAATTCTACGTCGTGCATTATTTGCCGACTCTGGGACTGGTTGGAAAAAGCGGAGAGGTGGTCAGTGCATGACATGGTGTCGTGGTATGAAAGTAAGCTGCAAGGGGCTGGCTTGTGTCGGTCCTTCACGACTCCCTGGTTGGGGTCTGAGAGATGGTGCTACACAGTGGCTAGAGACGTTATCAGATATGGCTCAGAATAGAAGCCAGTGGCGATCCTGCTGTAACCTTCTTTTACTTCATAATAGTGGTTGTGTCTCCCTTACTTGAAAGATTTCTTCTGATTGTACCTTTCTGTTCCATCGTTACGACCACACTACCTTTTGTGGTCCTTAGTTTTTTTTTCTATCTCTCTTCGAATTTTCATTGTTTTGTGTGGCGCATATATATTGGCGCTCTCTTGTACCAATATTTATGTGTTCAAATAAAATAAATGTAGAGCTGGCACATTCAGCCGTTTAAAATTCCAACGCTCTTTCCCAGAGGAGCCAGGATTGAGAGGTTGTCAACTTGGAATTCTTCGTTTGTGAATACACAGTCTAACCGCGATGGTGTCTGACTGTTTCTCCAACGAGTTGCCGACATCACATTTTCATATAAGCCCAAGTCATCGATGAGGTTGAAGAACCGAGCTTCAATTGAGTTGTCACCTCCAGTATACGTGTGTTCCGCAAATGCAAATCACGTTAGTACTAAACTTCCCGTTCGAACAGCGCGCACATCCATTGAAGGTATGAGCTCTTAGAAATCGCAACCTTATGTCCCTTTGGGATATCCAAGGCTTTAAGGAGGTGCAGGATGAAGTCACCAGTTCCATATCTGAAGGGGGATGAAAGAGGGAGCAAGTAAAAGAAAATACGAGAGGCAGAGTAGCCAATATTCATGAAGGAATGTTTAAGGTATGATTACTCAGTCTAATTTTCCTTTATTAAGGTATTTGTTAAGAATTATTATTATTATTTCAACACATAGATAATGGTACAAAGAGGCACCAAATACATATGCGCCACACAAATCTCGTCCGATATGTGTGAGGGCTGTGATACTGCCCGGGTGCCCAAACCGAAGCAGGTGGTTTTCTTAGGGGGCCACACCCCGAGCCTTCGACCTAAAGGTCTGATCCACAAGGCAGTGGAGCATTGTAAGGAGATGCAGTCCCATGGAAGCCGGTGACCAAAAATTGGTTCATTCGCCATTTGTTACCGCAGGATACTGGAGCCCATGTGCACCATTGGTTTGGAATCCGGTTAAAGCGCCGGACATTCGCTTTTCGTCCTCTCATTTTCGTAAACAACACCCCCGCCACGAGAAGGCAGTGAGTAGGACTTCCCTGGCAGAGGCTATATACGCGTGGCCGTGTGAGAGTATTTCGAGAGGGAGAGTGGACTCTCCCCACTCTCGGCCGTACCAGGGCATTTGTTAAGAAAGAGCATTTTAATAGGTTAAAGAAAATAAGTGTTGACAAAGTGTGAGTGGACATACAACTGACAAATGGGGGCGATTCGGAAAAGAGCTGAGAGTATAAGATTATGTGTGATTATAAAATAAAATATAGTGCTAGAAACAGTATTGTGATATACAATTGACTGTCTTTTATTATCGAAGCTATTAGAGCCCCTTTTGTTTTTTTAAATATTCCCCCCCCCCAGTTATTATAGGGTCTTGAGTAGGCTTCGTATATTAGCGAATTGTCTAGTTTGCTTGTAATAGGATTTCTGGGTAGGAAGTGAAACCAATTCAACATTCGTAACACGATTTAAAGAAGTATTTTGCGTGAATAAATCAGCTTCAATACCATAAGTTCGTGACATCCCACTAAACCATAAGGAGCCGTAATTAAACAAAATGTTCTGCCCTACAGACATGGGTGGATTGAAGTTATCTCCCCACCTTCATGTTTGCTGGTCAGTAACGCCACCCTCCCTCCTTGAATTGATTACGTACCTTATGTTAAGAGTATTCATGAGAAACAGGTGGGAAAAAAAAATCTTTTTTGAACTTATAATAATGAGTATTTGCATGGTTAGGCTTTTTTATTTTGATCGTTAATAACTTTTCACCTACTATTTCTATTTAAAGCTATCATAAAGGAGGTTTTGTAAAGATTTCAGTAGTTCAATTAATGAGTCAATTAAAACTAGACCACTATTAAACGCCTGTAAGCACCGGACGACCTTTTCGTTCTAGTATGGTACTCCTCAGCCGTGCGCATCCACAATCCTGCCCTAAGGGACTTGAACTCAGGACATCCGGTCCCACGTGCTAACGCTTAATCTCTAAACCACTGAGCCGACATCCAATGGTGCTGATGTATAACTTCAGCCAATCCTCGAAATTGGGCCACCGTCCACCATTATCTTCAGTGATCCACTGCCTGCCAACAGACACAGTTGAACTTCACCAGTACTTCCTGATTTTCCATGATGATCTAGCTTCAAATTGACTCATTAATTCAACTATTTTGAAGTTATACTCACTGTAATTTAATTTACACATGAATTTCAGTATCTCCATATTCGTGGTTCTTACACTAACTTTGTCTTAGATCTGTCACGAATTTTTAAATCATGAGCAGACTTTCAGTAATCCTTAATCCAATGTTTCATTAAATTGGTCAATATAGTAATATTTCAGCGTTTTTACCTTGCTATTACTCGATATTAAAAGAAGTAACTTATGTTATTGCTGACATACAGTTTACGTGGTATCTTCTGTTTATTTGAAATCCTTATGATCAAAAGAGAAGAGGAGAATCAAAGAACACATTACACCGAGAAATGGAAACATACATGAAAACGACGAACAACAGTTGGATAGAACCAGAAAGGATGACCCAGGACAGAGTGGGTCGGGGGATGCGGGTTAGGCGATCTATGCTTCATTGAGAGTAACAGGCATAAGTAAGTGACTGTGAACAATCTACAGACAGAAAATGAAGTTCCACAAACATGTAGTAGTAATGGTTCCTAATCACTCGATCTTCAAAGCTGAAATTACAATTAGTGAGGAAATTCACTTTCAACATGTAACACTCAGAGAATGTCAGAAATGGTGAATGCGAAAACATTCACTTAATCGCAAGGCATGGGTAAGCCTTACAGACGTGATCATTATATGTAACTTGTTACTATTCACAATAAATATATTATTCTGTCCTCAACTCAAATGTGTTCTTCATAAGTACTAAGTGTCATATTGCAATTGTCACGGTGTGATGGGTCAGAATAGACAATGGTGTGACTTCCACGTAAGATTTGATAGATTTGGCAGTCAGATCATAACACATCTGTAATTTTGGAATTCGGTCCGTTACTTAAGTAGTACTAATACCGAATCCGGCAGTAATTCTATGAACGGGTAATTTAGTATTTCCGTCTACCAACCTCCGTTATTTGGAGTCGATGAGTAAATTATAGTGTTGTAGCGGGTCTATACTAATGCCATCACCGAAATATCTGCAACAACGAAAATCCAGTAGCAGCTTAATTTTGTAGAAAATTTGGCGTAACCTTTTGTTTATACATTGGGATCACACGTCTAACGACAAACTTCATCGTGTCGCAAGGTTCCTAAGCATTACTAGTATCATACTGAGTATTATGTACCTGTCAAAATAGCGCGGTAGTACCTTCAGCACTGCAGGGAGTTATGCACGTGGGCTTGTCCTGCCGTGCTTATATCTAATCACTCCGCGTACGAAGGTTGAGAACGTTGTTTTGAACTGTAAGACAAAAAACGATGTTAAGTCAGTAATTTTTAAGTAATTTCCACACTGTAATAACTTCATACTCTGCAGTATGATCGAGAAAATAAACTTCGCTAAATTGCTCTTGGATCATCAGAAAGTTAAGCGACTCTTGAGACAGAGCTAAGTTACATTTATGTGTCAGCTAGTACTAGGCTTCAACATCTGATTTTTAAGCTTGGCAGTTGTTTGAGGAAAATGAAAGAGCAGTCAAATATCTGTGAAACTAAACTGAAATGCTTAGAGTACACAAAAGCTTAAATCATAATATGTATAAGCGTTTTACCGAAATCTACTGTCGAGTTATCTCTGATTTCCCAGGAAACCCTACATTTCGCTTTCTGCTGACGCATCAAGTCAATAAAGCACCTACAACACATAGCTTACTACAAACTACCAGACTTCTATCAATCCAGGGATTCCAGATCACTATATATTATAACAAGCTTGGCTGTTTCACATGCTTAAATGTCACTTCTAAATCAGCATACGCCATTCCCTAATTAGAAATTACTTAACTAATACGTCTTGTGAATCAAAATCGTCAAGTTTTAAAATTGGTTTCACGTTTTATTGTACAACATAAGATGCAACTGAAGCGCGTAGCCCAACTATTCAAATACGGATGTTTCGTTATTCAGTAGAGGGAAATGGGAGATATAGTACCGATGTAAAACAAGGAGACAAAGAAAGACAACTCACAGTTATGAATTCCTTATCATAACACCAGGTTTTTCGTTGACTACCAACTGCTTATACATAACTGTTACAAGATTACTATTGCGGGCCACAGATTGCTTGATTACCTGTGAGAAAGTTTAAGCACTACATACTGAGGGAAATTTAACCTAGTCCAAATAAAAAACAACAATATTAACTTAGTAATTATAAGCATAATAAGGTCAGTTGAAACACCAACTACGATGGAACTATAAATTGAACGAAATAACATCCAACCTAGCTTGCAGAGATGAGAAAAAGACTGTAGACCACGAAAAGTAGGTTATCCACCGATGATCGGGGTTCATTGTAGCAGAATGGGAATGCTGTGACACCTCGCTGCACAATGCCTAACGTAGATTGCTCTTTCAAATTATTTAAATATTATGGCTATTTTGATGACTAGAGAACAATCATGACCTTACTAGAAACGTGTATACTGGGAATAGACTACAGAAGTACATAGTAAAAACACTGCAGTGTGCACCAATTCATGGTATACAAAAGATCAATCCCCGTAAACCATCCTTAACCTTGACGATGTTCGACAAGCTATCAGTGATCTGTTGCCTAACGTAGAAATGGTTTAGCCTAATGGATGATTTGGCCCTACATCATGCTCATCCAGCCAATGAGACACGACTATGACTAGCAGGTCCAATAATTGCATCAGTCGATTTTGGAAGTCAAGTAAAAAGTTGCTGAACGTAAGGAAATACTGTAAAGTAGAAGTGACAATTAATAGTGGAATCGAACTTCATATCTTAACTAATAATTCCCAAGATTCTACAATGTGCACTTTGGTATTCACAAATGAACTAGTAGTCACAAAGTAGTGAGCGGACCAGGTATTGTATGTTTTTACTTCAAATTAAGCGTGCAGTGATGTATAAACCATTTGTAATAGTATACCAACACTATATATATACATTCGTGTGTGAATATGAGTAATAACCTTATCTTCGATCCAAAGTTACACATGGCACACAAAAGAAAATGAATGAAAAGGAAAACTTTCAGTCAGTCAGTAACAACGTAGAACTTAGTACGTACGTACATCAGTTCGAGTTGCCATACCACATTAGCACAGAGATGCAGTGGTCGATTCAAATCCCGTAGTGGTAGAGGTAGCAAGAGTATAAGCAGTAATCGGGAAGATTAGGGTTTGGAGATGTTATTTAACGCGTATAATCCAGTGAAATAAATTTGGAAAGAGGAAAAAAAGGGACATGAAGAATTCAGAAGATTAGAAATTGGGAGAACATAGAGAGTGGATGCACCTGCGCCATTCCAAACGATTTTGAGCCATGTCATTCAGGGTCTCTAACCATCGGTTGCTATCATCTCGCGGTCCCCAACCAGGTAGTCTACACCTACCAACATGACTCAGTCCACTTGTCAGTGACTTCATGGATTTGTGCCATGTTTTGGTCTGGCCGCCCCTAGCTTTCTTCCAACCTACTCCTATACCACTGAATATAGCACGTCGAGGTAGTCGGTGGTTGGGCATACGTAACACGTGTCCCAGCCATCTCAACTGATGAAGTTTCACTACTTCATCAATTGATTTGCCATCCTTACCTAGTACCCGTTTCCTAACAGCTGCGTTACTTACTCGGTGGTCCCAGGATATACGAGCAATACTTCGAAGACACCTATGATCAAATACTAGTAACCTACGAATATCCTCTACTCTTACCGGCCATGTTTCACAGCCATAAAGTAGGACGGAACGAACTGCTGCGCAGTAAACACGTCCTTTGGTTGGTAGACGGATATCTCGCCTACGCCATAAATGACGCAAGTTGGCAAAAGCTAGTCGAGCCTTCTGTATCCGTGCTGAGATTTCGTTACACACCAGACCACAAGGGCTGATGAGACTTCCAAGATAAGTGAAGCGGTCGACACACTCAACTACTTCACTCCCTATCACTAGTTCGGGTGTCGATGTAACCCAATCCTGAAGCAACATTTTGCATTTCGAGGGAGAGAATCGCATCCCGAACATGCTTGCATTGTTACTTAGAGTGGTCAGAAGACTCTGCATTTTGTCAGCGACTTCACCAAATAAAACTATGTCATCGGCATATTCTAAGTCAACAAGTGAACCTCCCGGTAGAAGTTCAACCCCCGGAAATTTAGATGAGGAGAGTGTTATCTCTAAAATACTTCAATGACAAAGTTGAACAAGAATGAAGAGAGTGGACAGCCCTGAAGAACACCACTTGAGGTAATCAATTCTGATGACAGTTCGCCATAAGCTCTCACTCTACCAGTTGTGTTCGAGTAGAGAGCCTTTATAAGGTTAATGTACTTCTTTGGTACTCCTTTCAGTGACAAACACTGCCATAGAACCTCACGGTCAACAGAGTCGAATGCCGCCTTAAGATCGAGAAATACTACCATTGTGGGGCGTCTGAATGTGTGTCTGTGTTCTAGAACCTGACGTAGTGTGAATATCTGATCTATACAACCACGCCCAGGTCGAAAACCAGCCTGATTTTCTCTAGTCTGTTCTTCACGAGCTTTGGTTAGGCGTCGAAGTATTATTGAAGCTAATATTTTAGACACTATATTAGTCAAACTGATTCCTCTATGATTGTCACAAGAGGACTTTTGTCCTTTCTTATAGACTGGCACAATCAGTGATTGAGACCAGTCAGATGGGATTACGTCCAGTTCCCAAATTCTACCTAAGACCTCGGTTAATCTCATTGCTAATACTGGACCACCATCCTTAAAAATCTCAGGAGTAAACCTGTCAGGGCCTGCTGCTCTCCCTCGTTTCAGATTTCCTATGGCTTTTTCAACTTCATAAAGAGACGGAGGACCTACATTAACTTGCCATTCAGGTTGACTGGAGATCGTGGGAAACCGAAGTGTGGCTGAAGGCCAGTTGAACTGATCCCTAAAGTGTTCTGCCCATCGATCCAATCTCCTGGATTGAAAATGAATAATATGTCCATCTTTCTCTGAGATTGTTTCGCTAACAGTCGGGTTCCTAATTCCGGTTTCCTTAACGAGTCTAAACAATTGTCTGCTATTACCTATTGCCGTTGCCTTTTCCATCTCTCTTGCTTTCGCTACCCACCACTGTTCGCGATCATTGCGTAGACTTCTTGTCAGTTTGCGCTTAAGCTGACTCCGCTCTTCACTATGTTCAGAGCCAGGTGGAATGAGTTTCCGAGCATCTATCTTTGCGATAGATGCTGCTGAGACCCAGTGTTGCTCCCTAACCTTCTGGTTTACCTTACTAACAGATATCACTGCTGTTTCCACAGCTTTTCGGATATCATTCCATGCTGCCTCGGGGTGGGCATCACATACATGGCTGCCTGACTGTTTTCCTAGTTGTTCCTGAAATATACTCTTAGTTTGACTATCATTAAGTAGGCCCCTAAGAGGTTTCCTTGCAGCGGTTTTCCTACGTCCAGTAAGACGCAAGCAAATACGCGCTCGTATTAGAGCATGATCTGAATCTAGGCATGTGCTCCAGAATGAGCGACAGTCTTCTATCGAGCCCCTCCATCGGTGGCTGATAGCGATGTGATCTATTTGGGTCCAACGTTGGGACGAATTAGGGGGTCGCCATGTTAAAAGATGTTTTTCCTTATGCTTAAAGTTAGTATTTGCAAGGAACAGGCGATTATCTGAGCATAGCTGCAACAGACGGTCGCCATTATCTGTTCTTTTAGCCACTATACTATAAGATCCACCCAGGTGTCTTTCCCTATCGCTTAGTTTACCTACTTGAGCATTAAAGTCACCGGCCACTATTACTACATCCGAGCGCTTAGCTTTTCGGAGAAGGTTCGAAAGCTTTCTGTAAAACTCATCTTTCACATCATCTGAGCTGCAGTCAGTGGGAGAATAGGCAGAAACGACGAAGAGGCAACGACGAGTGTCCCTATCTTTCCGGATTCTTACTGTTCCGTTCAGTCGGACAGCGCACAAACGACTGTCTACTGGGATCCACTCTAAGAGAGCTAGTTCTGCCCTAGGACTCAATGCTATACCTACGCCGGCGAGTCCACGGGAAGCAGAATCAGGGCTTCCAGATACACGAAGCGTAAATCGAGTTGGTTCTTTATTTTGGCATGGTGAGGTCAAATGAATGATGCTACTTGGATCCTGTATGCGCGTTTCGGAGACGCAACACACATCGATGGCGCGAGATTCTAAAGTCCTAGCTAAGGAAACCTGCTGTCCTATTTGGCACAGTGTTCGGACGTTAAAAGCGCCTACGTGTAGTTTAGAGCGTGGTTTGAGGAGACCAGGAATAGAGTTCCACGTACTCGAATCGTTTGCCCTAGCGGTGCGAGGTGATAAAGAGACGTGAGGAGGGTTAGTCATGGAGATAAGAGAGGTATTAGAAGGTGTAGGAAGGATTTGAATGTGACCAACTTGGTCTCGCGTGCTGTTACGGGTATGAGGGCTGATGTCACTTCCCGGCTGCCCACACCGTGGAAGGGTATTTCTTGAGGAACCTGAAAAGGAAATTGGATTAGTATTGGTCTTAACGACCTGGGAGCGTGACCGCAGAGCCCAAGGGACAACTGCTTGAGGCCGGTCGCGCATGGCCTTTTTGTAGAAGGTTTTTGACGTGTTAGCTCCGTTCTTCAGATGGCCTTACCGCCGGAGACGGAAATCCGTGAGGTAAGGTGAGGTGTGACATTTTTAGGGTCGACCTTTTCTAACCCCACCCCTCCTTGTGGGAAGGCAGCATCGCTGTCATGCTGATTGTCCGAAGGAAACACCTTACTGCTGTCACACCTCTGTACAGTCAGCAGTACGACTTCGCCTTCAGACTTTGAGTTGCTGCTTTTAGTCTTACCGTTCACCAATCGACCTGCCTGGCATGGTAGAACCTACAGGAACATATGTTCCAGCCAATATAGCTCGGATGGGTCATCACGATAGGCAAGCCCGACCACCACGTCAAGGTAGCAGCTTCGGTCGGGAGGAAAACTTTATATTGACAAGAAACAAAAGGTCGATGTCATGCAGTACGAATATAAGAGGAGTTCCACTGCCTACAAGTATACACAATCTTACACTTGCCTTATATGTAGGAGAATAACGATTAAATGAGCCGAATAGATGAAACTCGTCTCCACATATACTTACTGCTGCTGTTTGTCTCCGTGGATACAAACACCTAAAATATATTCCGTATTTAGCTTTTTATACCACCGTGACACAATATATGTAGCCGTGATATTGTATACGAAATTACATGGAGAATTATATTCAAATGGAGTCAACAAAGTGGTAAAGTTTATGATAATTGTGTATTTCAGTGAGCTATTTACACGTTTGAATTAACTTTGGTTTTAACGACAGTGTCTACGTCAGTTTATTTTACTTTTACTATACTTAACCAATTTCTACCTTTCTGGCACAACAGCCAATGTATACATCAAATTACTCCAATGTTTACACGTGCATACATGCTTGAACAATTTTAACACTTAATTGGGGGATTTTATGTCACTTCTCTTTCTTAAAAACTCATTAAAAAAATACTGGAATCAGAAATATTGTAACCTATTTTTCTTAATAACTGTAATTCAACGATATTTTCTATAATCCTTGAGACAAACCCTTCTTGCTTGTAAACTTGTATGTCTTTTATGCGACTTTCAGCTACTTAGTAATTATTTCAAGATCCCCAGATTCAAGTTAACATTCTATCTGAGTCATATCAACATCAACAATTTTATTGTATTTTGTTTAACAATCCTAAATTCATATACTTTAAACGATGTACTTTGCCCTTAACCTGGTCATTTTCCGGATTATTAATTTGGATATATAACTGTAGAACTTGAAGAGAATTTATCGAAAAGAACATTCTTCGTTCAAATACTTAGTAATCAATTACTGTTATTATAATAAATGAGGTGAAATCTCCAGGTTGTGAAGCATACTTTTTATTTTTACTGCCCACTGCCGAATTTATGAAATAATCTACAGAAATACGAAATGTTCCATCATTACAGTAATAATAATAAAAGTTTTTATCACTATAATTACCGCACAGATAATCAAACAATAGACTTGAAAATGAATGATTGGAATTTTGCGTCAGTATTAATTTTATACACAATACAATATACACCAATACATGCGGAAGACAAATAATTAAAATGATTTAGTACTGATTGTTTCTCATCACCTTCTGTTTATATTCTCTTTAATATATCTAATTATTTACACACTTCTCATCATGTTATTTTAATAACGTTGTGATTATTATTGAACTATTAACTAGGACTTCTATTATTTATATCATCACTATCATTGTTACGTCTATCTACTTACTATTAATTTGTAGTTTATACTTTTTCATTTCTTTAGTCCAGGTAGATTTAACAAACAACTTTTCTACAGACTGACATTGTATATGTATATATAAGTACTTGCCCTAATATGAAAATATGCAACAACAAACACCTTTCATATAATAAAGTTAATAAATATAAGACAAAATAGAAACATAATTTAATGAACGAGGGGGCTGTAGAGTTAGATCAGTAACCAAAAAAAATGCTGATGAAAGCATATTAAGCAAAACCAATCCGATATTATAATCAATGACTAAGAACGGTCTCTAATGTAAACAAATTATTTTAGATGAAATAATAATGCAATAATGAGAATCGTGGTGATATAACAATGCAATGATTGTCAATAAATTTGTGTGACTGAAGTATACAACGAGAACATTCTTTTCGTGTTCCATTTACTCTAAGATAAAATGTTATAAAACAAAAGTAACATGAATAACGTTTGAAATAAAAGGAAATAACTTAATTCTGCAACAAAATGATCATTTGAATTTTCTTTTTAAAGTCAAGCTTGGTCAAAATATACGATCAGGAAACAGAGCCGGTGCAATTAATGTCCACACATAAATACCCAAACATACCCAACTGCTCACAATACGTACCCAGAAACCAGCTGAATTGCTGACTAGTGTTTTCAAATCATTTTGTGGCTTTAGCCAATTAGTAAGCATGACCATAACATACAATGTGGCTAGTAACATCATAAAATGATACATAAAATAGTTATAAGCCACACCATTTTTTTCATTATCCCATACTTTTTGACCATCACGTTCATCGTCGTCATCAGCACTAGAAAATTGTTCTGCCAAGGTTGTATCTTCTGTACCCTATAGAAGAAAGGCAAAAGTATAAACAAAAACAAATTTAATTTCTTAAATCAACTGGAAGCAAACAGATGTCATGTTAGATATTTAGAACCAATAAAACAGAAAACTAGGATTTGTTTAGTTTTCTTCGTTAACAAGGCCTGTGTGGAAACATGAACACTTTGTTGATGATTAATGTTATTCGGTGCTATGGAAAGACAGTAGGACTGCTTTTAAACGATAACCAGAAATACAATTGGTATATATTTCTAGCCATAAAAACAAGGTAAACACTCATAGGTCTAATGAAAATCTAAATATGACGCCATTTCTACTCTAGATTGTCTTATACTGACTTAGTGCCCACACATTAAGTTGACACACGGAACAAGCTTTTCTTTCATCCTTTGAACTAATATAATAGTATTCTGTAGAGGGCAATAACCCGATTGAAGGATACCACATCTTTCTAATCTATTTAGTTTATGATAGATCAGTGACATACAGTACAGACCAAGACGCTTCTTGGATAACATATTTAACATCCGAATAATAAAGCAGACTTGCAAAAAGATAGACTATTTCGAAAGAACTTAGCAGGCTTTTAACACATGATGCAGAAGTGACATAATAAATAAGACTAAATATTTTATTGGAATTCAAGATTACTCGAGAACATTTGGTGCTTAGTAGATAATTAGAGATGTCAATGTCAACGACTTTATTAAGACCAAACAAAATTAAATTACGGGAAAACATACAACATTAGGTTAGATTTTACTGAATTGGACATAACTCATTCTCACCAGAATCAATCGTAGGTGGTAATACATATTGACTAGATTCGTGAACTCATATGTTGCAAAAAGGATTCACGTCATTACGTATAGTTAAGTGATGATGAGTATGTGTCTCATTAATGAATTATGGCTTTGAGCCACCATTAATATGACCACTAGCGATATTACGTTGCCGCTAGACAGAAGTAAGCGTTGTGATGCTTGAACATGTAACCTAGTAATTCAATGGCATGTTTTTATGTGCTATCGTAAGCCTACTTGAAACTACCAGTACAGTCGAATCACTCCAAGTCCAGAAAGTTAATCGAACCCAATAACTTCATATAAGGATAAAGAATAAGAAATGAATGTAACTGAGGGAATTTTAACTACATTTATCATGAGCACGATTACTAGTAACCCCGAGTTCATAAGTGGCAAAAAGGAATGTAGAATAATGAATAAACATTATATAAGTGTAGACTAATAATGCAACAGATAATCAAGGTTAGCTATAGACAAAAATGGCGATTTCCAACGATAAGATATTATTCGAAAAAAATGAATCAAATAACATGCAAACCAAGTCAAAACACTCATCCACTAAATTTAGCATCAATGTCTACATTTACTAGGACAACTAATTTTCATATTATTTGCTTTCATAGATTCTTATCTAATTTTATTTGACAAAAACATCTATTGGTCTACATAAATAGATAAATCTATTAATCAAAGATGACCTATATATATATATATATATATATATATATATATATATATATATATATATATATGCCTACCAATTAAGAGATGAGTATACTGTGCAGCAGTTCGGTTCGTTGTATACGGTATAACACTTGATTTTTATCCAAACATGTATAGAAGCGGTTTATTGTAGGCTACAAGAGTAGATCGACAGCCATAAATTATTTTATGAAATTCCTTCACTGAAACAACGACAGCTAATCCTTCCTTTTCTATTTGACTACATTTTCGTTTGGTTGCACTACGAACTATTGATGTTATAGATTTTTCTTTACCATCAGAAAAACGGTGATTAATAAAATCTTCGATTCCATGGTTAAAAGCATCAGCAGCTGCAATTTCTAATTTAGGATTAAACTTTATCAACAGTAGTTTTGAGGATAATATTCCTTTATTTCGCCGAATGTTGACATTTAAATCCAGTTCCATGTTGAGTTAACTACCAAGGGTTGGTTCAACGGGTATCGTAACACGTGCATTGAGGATATAAATAGGACACAGTATACAAGCATTTCCAGAAACGAAGTGTGCTAGAATCTGTTGGTCTGAACACGTGTTTGATGGTATTTACACTATCCGGAATTGGTCGATGACCATCTTTACTAAATATATACCTAAGGTACATAACGAACTGAAGCAAAAATTCACATCTTTTTTCTTTGCAATTAAAAACAAACTTGTGATATTTTGGTATGCTATATATCCGATAGACCTATTAGTTCCTCAGCGATTACAGCAGCAATTACAACATAATCCAGGTAAACTGTCAAACTTTGCAGATTAAACAAGGTAATATCCATTATTTGCTGGGAAATTTCTAGAGCTGATTTCACACCGAATGGTAACCGGTTATACTGATAAAGTCCACTATGAGTATTAACGGCTAGATACTCCTCTGATTTTGTATCAACTTTTAGTCGCAAACGGATTTCAGATAGTAAATAAATCTTTTGTTAGAGGTAATGGATATGAGTGATACTGTAAATCATAAGTAAAACCAGTTGAAAAATCTACATAAGGACGAATAGTTCTATTTGTTTTCTAAAATACGACAATTTGAACTACCCATGCTGAATAACTAACAGTTTGCATAACATTGAGTTTCGCTAGTGGGTCTGATTCGTTGTCAGCCTCATTTGTGGCAAGACACGGAGATCGATGTTATGGATGAAAGGCGGATTTCACATCTTGTCGTAGGTATATTTCCAGTTTCCCAGTTGGGCACTATCCCATCTTACTCTGAAACAGTTTTGCATGTTTTCTGAAGTCATGAAAAACAACGGAAGCTGATTTTCGAGATGTTATTTCACTTAATTCAGCGCTTGTGAAACACTAGCATTTATTTTTATTTTTAGTTTATTCTACAAATCATAGGCTTTCGTTTGATGTGTGATTCACTGCTATAACTCATTCATTTATGAAGCCATTGTAATTTAAACGTGACCTTTTGTACTCTATTTTCCCACCCAAATGCCCAGTTTCGGAAATAATTGCGTTTTCTTAACTGTTTGTTTGTTGTGGTCATGGTGTAGTAAACAAGAACACGAGTGGGGACAGTCGAATGTGTTTGAACACACAAGTATAGAACTTCTTACTAAAATCTCAGAGCCATACCGTGAATAGTTAATTTGCAAAATATCAACCAATTGTCTCAAAATTGACTGTTTCTTTCGCAAATATCAGTCCATCGTCTCAGATTTCATTGTTCGTGCATTTTCATACCAATTGCCTTCCGTTTCCGTTCTTTCCTTATCGATCTTCTACTGAAATACATTCTATTCCTAACTATCGTTATATACTACTTATGTGGATATAAGTAGCTTACACCACAATGGTAGTCATCTATCTAGTCATTAGTCGGAATCGGGATCGAAAATAAGTCGAGTAGTGTGCCAGTTGACTCGTCCTTTCTCTATCTTTCGGTTGTAAACCAATCAGGTGATAGAATAGTTTTCGTTAGGTAATAATTTTAATTATCCCGATCGACTTTAATATAACTCCGGATGGATCGCTGGCTGTCTGGTTGGTAATACTTGTGGGCAGCTCAATAAACCCCGTGTTTCCTTAGAGGTCAGAGCGATATCTGACGCTTTGCAAAACTGTAATTGAATATAAGCACTGTTTGTCGATAAGTTCACATATCTTTTGTCAGCTATACTTATTGCAAATGTAGCAAATACACTTTTTGTGAATTTGATACAAGGGCTTCGTTGGTCGTGATCACGAACTCTTTCGATTGGTATTGGCTATACTTCGTGCCATTTTGTCTTTAGACCGTGTTAACATTAGAGACAGTATGGTTGAATGGAAACGCACTATTAGTTTCCATAATGATTGTATCTTGTTCTATGTTTATTAGTCGTTGACGTTTTGTAGTAAGAGATTGGAGCTTCATCTCATTATTATGTTTAATCTGTGACAACAATCGTGCCAGAAAATTGATATATGTGTAAGAATTTAATCCAGAAATTTAGCCTGAGCACTAGCTAATACACTTAACTTGAGACGCTTTGCTTGCACATTCAGCCTTCCGACATACGTAAGATAATTTTCGTTAGTTTCTTTTGTCAATGATAGACAACTATAACTAGTACGAGATTACAATACTTGTTTATAAAACATTTTATCAATAATGTTAACAGCTTCATTAAAATACAATTATCAGGTGTTTAGGCAGAATACGATTTGAGTACTTCTAATGCTTATTCAGACCAAGCATTTTAACAGTAACTGGATCACTTTTGAGTTATCTGAAGCAGTACATTTTACTCGGAAAAGGTCTTTCATTTTGCCAAACCAGGCTTTAAAAGTATGTCTGCTATTTACATCAAAAACAAATCGCAGAATTCAACTGAGAAGTGGTTCTATAACTTTCTGTTCTGGGGTGCTTCACTAGTAAGGACCAAAGGAGATTATTCATCGACCGAATTCATTCATTTTTTAAAACTTTACTCGCAGTGATTTTTAATCAGATCAATTGTCACATTGGATACCAACCAAAATTAAAGCAAATAAATCCTGAATATCACGTCAAAAAGCATATACAGTTAACAGCTACGATAGTATATCAACGTGTTAACTAAACTAAATAAGAGGATAACAACAGGGTTTATTTACTGATCATGCAATAGCGGTTTCTTTAGGTAATCCAAATGACAAATGAAATACGGATTTTAAAGAGAAAACGACAAAAGTATGAAAATTAGTAAGTGAGATAATGGACCATAACTAAGTTCAAAATAAACAGTAATAATCCCAAACGTACAATCCCAGAGGCTTCGAGCATTAGTGATAACATGATACTCGGTTTGTGTGAAAATTGAGTCATAATATCTATATTATCGAGCTAATATTCAAAAAGACAGAGAGGAAATGGAAAAATTCGGAAAAAGAGGTTCATGGTATGTACCACTTGTGATCTAATTACGCAAGGATGATGTACGACTAAAAGGCTGATGGATCAAAATATTGTGATCGACATCTTCCAGTATACTTTAGTGGTATATATAGGGTAAGCTACAACTATTATTAGTGGTATCCAATTTGCTGGGTTTTCAAAAGAAAACATGAGACAATAAGGATGATATTTGGAAATATATATTCATTAGAAACAACAAATGGTTAGAGTAATTTACGATTATAGGTAGAATAAAAAAACAAATAAACACTTACGGAAATAAGGAACTTTCCAGCTGATGTTTTTGTACTAGATCTTAGGGTGGAGTAAAGAACAGAAAGAACGAGCACTATTATACCGATAGCAATATGTCGATCGAACTTCAAAACAACTGAACCATCCTGTGTATTTGTACTATTTGCGATAGTTAGGGATGGGTTGCATACTGGATCGTGACCATTTGTTAAACCAGACCATGTCAGGAAAGTTACATAAGCAGTAATCATCGAGGACTGAAAAGAATTATGTTGTTAAGTTACATCAAAACGATATATCATTGGTAATAAGAATAATTTTTATCAGCATAATAAAATATTAGGTGAAAGAACTATGTATTTTGAAGTGTTCAACTGATTACGAAAACTAATGAAGAAAATATTTATTTATTTGTTTAAACAAACATTGGTACAAGGAGGTGCCAAAACTATATTTGCGCCACACAAGTCATTTGATTTTTATGTGGGCTGTGATACTGCCCGGGTGCCCAGACCGGAAATATAAATGAGGAAAAATGTGAAATTTTTATGAACATTTTTAACTGTGATCAAATATTAAAAACGCTAATGTATAAATCAAAACACACATATATGTACAATACCTATCAGTTATATTTCTATCAGGTTTTGCTTATATGGATTCACCTCTCCCTCTCGAAATGCTCTCACATGTCCACGCGTATACAGTCGCTACCAGGGAAGTCCTACTCACTGACTTCTAGCGGCGGGGTTGTTGTTTACGAAATTGAGAGGACGAAAATTGAATGTCCGATGTTTTAACTAGGCTTGTGGATATGGATTTATTTATTTAAACACATAAACACTGGTACAAGGAGGCACCAAATAGATATGCGCCACACAAACCATTCGATTTGTGTGAAGGCTAGGATACTGCACGGGTGCCCATACCGAAGATGGTTTTCTTACGAGGCCACTCCCTGAGCCTTTGACCTAAAGGTCTAATCTACAAGGCAGTGGAGCAACCTGAGGAGATGCAATCCCATGGTATCTGGTGACTAACAAATGGTTCATTTGCCATTTGTTCACTCAGGATTCTGGAGCCCTTCTACACCATTGGTTTGGGGGTTTTCCAACTCCCCTAGGTGAACCATCCGTGTCCACTGACCGGGTTAAAGAGCCGGACATTCGCTTTTCGTCCTCAATTTCATAAACGACACCCCCGCTGCGAGAAGGCAGTGAGTGAAACTTCCCCATCAGCATTTCAAGAGAGAGTTGACTCTCCACACTCTCGGCCGTACCAGGGTATTTGGGGGCGGACATGGAGGATCTACATAGAGGAGTTGGAAAACCCTGATTCCAAACCAATGGTGCTCATGAGCTCCAGGATTCTGAGTGAACAAATGGCGTATAAACCATTTGTTGGTCACCGGATACCATGGGATTGCATCTCCTCAGGTTGCTCCACTGCCTTGTAGATTAAACCTTTAGGTCAAAGGCTCAGGGAGTGGCCTCGTAAGAAAACCATCTTCGGTATGGGCACCCGTGCAGTATCCTAGCCCTCACACAAATCGAATGGTTTGTGTGGCGCATATCTATTTGGTGCCTCCTTGTACCAATGTTTATTTCAATAATCATAAAGCCCTGTTATAAATGTCCTAGCCTGTGAATTGAAACCTAAAAATATGAAGTTGATATAATGGTGGAACCATCGACCGATTTATAGAAGCCCGACTCAAAGTCGTCAACAAGAACCGTAATTCGTTCTTTGAGGCTCTACAACTGCATCGATTAAGGTAATTGAACTAAGTATCACATACGTCCAGCCTTTTCTTTAGAGTACCATATTACTTGGAACCAAAGGATGGGAGAATGTAAGGTCCATATGACAAAAACAAGGGATCATGAACACGTTGACTACTGACCTGAGTTGTAGTCTTGTTGGCTTTTCATGTGCGTTTCTGAAGATAGAAACCACGTACCATAATAGTTCAAAAATGGTCACCATATAAAAATGTTTTGGTATTTTGTCTCGGAATTATTTTGCCTCAAATTACTGCCATTCGTTTATCTTTACTCCGCGTTTAGTCAATACATTTCTCTATAGTACATTATACGAAGACTAGAAATTGCTAAACCAAAAAGATAGGACAAAACGAATGTTTTAGGTTTTAAATTGGACAAGAGCCGAACATATTTTGATAAATCATGATGACTTTCAACATCGACAAAGTTCACTCACAGAACCCATTCGCTTACATAAAGGGTCAACAGTTAGTAACATTAGACTATTCTAGTGTCTTGGTTTAATTATGGTGAGATTTCCCCCACATCGCTCCACACAACACTGTTGATTACAAGCGAAGCTAAAAATACTGCCATATGAAAAATTAGTTGTTTGCTCGTGTTATGTTTTTTTTCACCTATACCTTCTATATTTAATTGTTCAAGATAGCTGGTTTTATTAATTTCACGCTTCATCCTTATCTTCTAAAGTTCTCTTAACTACCCTAATAGAAATTGTGACAATTCAGACAAGTAGATGTTTTAGGTTTAATGTTCCTTGTGTATCCTTGTCTACGTAAAAGCTTATGTCCATAGTCGTTAACTCCGAGTAAGCTAGTAGTTCTTTCGAAACAAAAACAAAATAGGTCATAAGGCTGCTTAGTCATCCGATCTTCCATGATGAGAACTACGCCGTGACTACAAAGTAAACAAATACTTTAATTGTTGTAGAGTTTATCAAGTATAATAGTAATTTCACAATTCAATATTCATCTCACCTGTAACAAGCCAGACTGTGGCATATATTCTTGCACCCTCGGCAAAATTGAAATAACTGATGCAAGGAAGCAGAAAATAAGGTTAAGACTGATTAAAGCCTTATTTAGTCCACATTGTGGAGCACTTGCGTAAAAGATAAACAGGAGTATAATCCCAGCGATCGACAATGAATTAAAGAGAAAAGTGAAAAAGATCAGACCTAATGCATAACACTTTTCTCCACTTTCTTCATACTGCGTTAGCCAGTTCTCATTCCATGAGTGGGCGAAATCCACGAGAAGAATTAACTGTATGATTATGTACAAACTCCCACCAATCATTCCGACGTACATCCATAAATTTGTAAAACCTTCAACGGGTATGAAGAATGCACTAATCAATAAACCAAACCAACAAAGATACTTAAAGAACCAAAACCCATTTTGTAATTTCGCCCTCCAGTCCATAGATGAGTGGACCCGGATCATAATTACACAGAACACAAGATAAAACATAGTTGATGCGAAACAAATACGGTAAACAGCCCCAAAACCAGTAATAGCATCGCAATCTAGAGCGGCTTTTTGCTCCTTCGTAAATGGAGACAGCTTAAAAGGTGTACAAAGTGCAGGGATTTTGGTTAGACTATCTTTAACGTCAGGAATTAGAGCGATTACTGAAAGAAGGACTGTAACAATAAGTATAATACTAAACATCATTCGTGAAGACGTCGAAGATTTGCAACTAGGTAGGCAAGCACAGCACAAGCTAGCAGCAGAACTGCAAAAACAACAAGCGACTGAACTTACAATACAACCCATCACAAGGAATGCAGAGAAAAAATAACTCTAGAACAAAAAAGATATGTCCACCAAATAACCAACTCAAAAAGTCGGTCGAGGGAAGTAAGGTCAATGATGAAGCTTCAACGTCCAACGGAATTTTGGGAAAAAAGTTCAAATGGTTCAAATGGTTGTGGGTGTAATAGAAGAAGCTTTCGCTTAACAGGATTCCGTGTCTAGTAGCAGGGGATCACCAAATCTTCTAGGCAGGAACCTAGGTATGTTAACAATAAAATAGGAAAAAGAAATTGATAAATCTTAGTATGATACTATCCTAAATCCTTAAGAGTAGATCAAGCTGCCTCTTAAAGGACTCCTGGGAAGTCGCTTGGACTAGCTCGTCCGTCAGCGAATTCCAGCATTTGACAACTCTTAAGGAGTAGAAGTTGTGTCTACAGTCCGTTCTGCTATGCTGTGTCTCCGATTTCTGGGTGTTACCCCTTAGGTTGGTTTTGGAACTAAGCTTAAGTAGATGTTTAAGAGGATGTCTAGAAGTGTTAAGGATACTTTAAGCCATTAGAAGGTCACCTTTAAGACGTCTATACTCTAATGGGCAAAGGTTAAGTGAATGGAGGTGCTCTTCGTAAGGTTTAAATTTGAGTCCTCGAACTGATTTCGTGGCTCGCCGTTGGATGCGCTCCAGTATCCTTATTCTTTTGGAGTGAGGTAGGAAATACTATGTTTCAATACTCAAAATTGGGGCAAATAAAACTGTTCAAGATTATGTGGAAAGTTCTTCCGCCAAACTGGCCAAAAATGCGCTTCAATGTTACTAGTGCAAGGTTTGCTCGGAATGCATCTTTGTCACAGTTAGCGTGAAACTTTAAATCGTAGGGCACCAAGACTCCTAAATCTTTTTTGACTTGGGATACTACTGGAGAAGAGTTTCCTTAGTTATAACTGTAGTCTGCGACATGTCGCAGATGGACTACTTTACACTTTGAAGTGTTAAAAGTAAGTCCGTTATCATCTGCCCAACTTTGAAGTCGAGTCAGATCCTCCTGAAGTGCCTGTATATCGTCTTGGTTGCGTATCTCTCTCTCCAAAGTTTCACGTCGTCGGCAAAAAGTAATAAGTCTGACGTTACCTGTTGAGGAAGATCATTTAAGTGGATGAAGAAGAGAAGAGGTCCTAGCACTGAGCCCTGGGGGACCGCACTAGGACATTCCATAGCCTGAGATAAAGTGAAATTAACCCTAACCTTAAAATGCCGATTTTTCAGGTATGAAGTGAGCCAATCGATTAGAGGTGGTTTGATACCCAATCGTTTGAGCTTATTGATAAGACATGTATGGTTACCTAATTAAACCTTATACTTACATTACTTCCAATAATGTCTAGGTCATCTAAAAAACATATAATCTCTCCTGATGCCTATAGCACCTGCAAAAGATCTAAATCAGTCACCAAAGCGAATAATGTGAAACCTTATAAACACACTGATCAGTCTGAATCCTACTCTGATCTTCGCTCAGCCACACTAAACCTGCACCCTTTACTTGGACAAGACATATCACTACCTTGCATCTCGCTTGTCGTTATAAATAAGAGCAGTCATATACCGTTAGAGTCGACATCATTTGTCAGTCCCAAAAAAGCACCAAATATTGTGAGCAGTATTTAGACAGTGCGGCTGACCCCAAACACCCAACAATTTTACAATCGGCCATCCTAAGTAGCGGCCCACGGATAACATGTAAACCTGCCTACAATAGCCAGCCCGATGACGTAGATCTTGACTACTCAACCAGACATATACCCCATCCCCCAACTAAGTGTGCACAAAGTGACTTCCCGCTAGACACCTGCAACAGGCCCATATCGACCTTAAAAACTTTGATATAAACTCCAATAATCTCACCACTGGTAGACCTACAAGCAGCCAAACAGAACTTAGCCTCACCCAAACTATTCAAGACCTATTACCGTACAAATATTTAATCAGTGTTCCAGAAAATCCCGATCTGGAAATTACAAAAAACACTCAAAAAGTAATTGACCATATATCAACCGAAGTGTTGAAAAAATTCCAGTATATGCAGAATGTCATTGTGTATAATATACCTGATAGTACGGGCATAAAGATTGCTAAAAATACTGTACTACAAGAATGTGGATTGTCGCAATCTTGGTGTGTAACAAGAAGATTACGTAAAGCGTACACTAAGGCCTCCTGTCCCATTCTATTTCAGTTTGGTAGTACCACTGAAGCTAATCACCTCAATAGTCAGTCATTACTGAGGCGTATTCCAACATTTAAAAAGATTAGGATCATTCATGACAGGGCCGCTATCCAGCCTCGTATCTGCAATGGAACACAAACTAATCAACCCAGCCTACGTAGCCGCGGTAGCTACACCTCTTGTCACTGCACAAATCCTAAAATATCAAACACTACCCCCCCCCCTCAAAAAACGGAGACACATCGGACACTGCTTTTAGTCCTAAGGACAAGACCGCACATAAAGCAGATACAACCACTCAACCTCAGCCCACACTCAGCTACCCCAAAATGCCAAACCGCTTATACCTCAATAGCGTCCAAGTATTACCCTAGCGGCCCCTATAAAATGCATAAAAATGATCCTCCCAGGAATTGCGCTAACAGCTACAGACTCTCAGACACCGGTGTATGAAATAATACCAAACTCTCCGTAGAAACCCACCAATACTCCAGCACCCCTAACCCAAAACATGCACCTTCTCATAGCAATAGAATGCCTTACAACAAACATAGTGAACTGGCAACACCCACTCATCCTAATGTGAAACGACACTCGACAAGAAACACACCCACACGTGATACCCATAAGTCATATAGTGTCAACCTTGTAAGCTCCATGAACCAAGACAAAACTATACACAACAGAAACACCTCTGTTGGCAACGATAACAGGCATTCCTTCATTCCTTACCAGAAACATACAACCTCCCCAACTAACCACAATAGGACTAAAATTGCCCACCGCACATAGGGAAGCCATAACGTTGGCCTACTTGGGAACCCACCTACTGATTCTAGGTACTATCTAAGTCAAGCCACCCAATACAACGGTTTAGTCCCTCCTAACTCGACATACACACTATCTCATCCTTTTTTATCTCTCTCCCCCTCAACATTACTGCTATGGGGTCTCCAAATGTTGAGGGCGACAATTCCACTATTCTGAAACCATCTATATACTCCGATTTGATGGGGAGTAGCAGATCCTTCTCAACTTCGATAACTGTCTCTAGTCTTGAAAACTCCTTGACTGGACCCCTGATCATTCCCCGGACACATTACCTGACCATTCAACTCTACCTTCCATTCTTAGACATACTTCTTTCACCAAAACAACACCCGACTACCCTTCTCGCATTAACCCTACCGGTAATAAACTAAACGCTCATCAATATGGAGTCAACGCTCCCAATTCTTCCTTTTCTCATGGAAAAACAGACAAACCACTAGGTTTACATCATACCCTTCTACTAGACAAACAGTCGCCGTACCTTACACTTATGTTAATCAACGCTCGATCTGTACAAAGTAAGATGATTCACCTACGCACCCTTTTACTTTTAAACAACCCCTCACTTGTTTTGATAACGGAAAGTTGGCTGTCCTCCGACACCACAGACACATTTCTACAAATAGACACCTATGAGCTCTTCCGCTGTGATCGAGTCACCAAGAAGGGTGGTGGTTGTCTCGTTTATGTATCAAAAAATTTGAGAGCGGAAATCTATAGCGACCACGTCCTCAGTAAACTTCCTGAATCGATATGGCTCACTATGCACACCCATGAATGTAAAATACTAATCGGATGCATATATCGAGCACCTAACACTCCAATTTTTACTGACACGATTGTAAGTGAATCATTTGCTCAGGCTGCCTCGCTTGACTTCACTTACAAAATTGTGTGTGCTGATTTCAACCTTCCCACCATCAACTGGACGACACATTTTGGCCGATTGAGCTTTGAAAGCACACTTAGGTCCTTAGACATACACGGCTGGCAACAACATGTACACCCGCCTACACGAAATCACAACATTCTTGACATGATATTCTGTCATAATGTCACACTAATATCAATGGTGGTTGGCGAAAAGTTTCACAAAAGCGATCATATAATAGTCCTCTGCACCCTTACGGTTGTTGCCATATGCAACAAATTAAAGACATTAAATATGCGTTTCCAATATTGAGACTATGCAAACACTAACTAAGAAAACTTTCGATTTCTAATAAAGCACTCTAACTGGAGCAGTTTCTTTACCAGTGATAACCTCTTAGAAACATTAGAAATATTCAATACCACTACCAAATCTGCACTAGACACTACTATAGCCTTTAAAATTGGTTTTAAAACAATTACTTCCTATCTGAACCAAAAGACTAGGTCTAAACTGCGAAAAATGAAAAGGACGTACAATATATCAAAAGACTTCAGTGCCCTGAACCAGATATACTCTGTACTTGAAGGAGTAAAAAGTCAACACAATAAGCATAAACAGGTAGAGGAACGTACTGCGCCCGCTGCTGCATCTAAAGCACAAGACCAATGTCGTCTCCTCACGAAACGCATAAGGAAGAACTGAGACCACAACATTCACTCCTTACTGCACGATGGAGTGACGTATAATGACCAAACCATCACATGTGAACTATTAAGTGAATGGTTTTCCCACAATGGGACTATATCTCATACTCCAGATATCGGCATTAAGTGCATCGAGAAAAGCTATCTTAGTACCATAAACTTCGACATTAGGAGTATACATACCGTCATTAAAACCCTTAAGCCAAATGCGAGTTCTGGTGCCGATGACATCCCTTCAATCCTTTATAAAATGTCAGAACCGGACATACAGACGCTACTACTCAAAATATACACATTATCTTTAGAGACAGGTACATATCCGGAAACCTGGAAGGTAACGTACGTTATTCCCAAACACAAATCCGGATAGAGAAACCTGGTTGAAAACTACTGACCTATAAATATCACTCCAGTCATATCACGCATAATGGAAAAAGTGATACAAAATCAACTATCTGATCACCTACTTAAGGAAGATCGAATAGACCAGTCACAACATGGCTTCATTAGAACAAGGTCGTGCAGTACATGCCTGATAGACTTCTTTAACGAGGTTATTCGTATAAGTGACCAGAAGAAACTAGTTATTATACTATACTTCGATATTAAGAAAGCCTTTGATAAAGTACCTGATAATCATCTAATCAACAGACTTAAGTCAGTTGCAATTATAAATCCCCTTTTGCGATGGATCAAGTCTTTTCTTACGAACAGATATCAAATAACCAAGATTAGCTCTAAAACATCTACACCTCGACCTATAACCAGTGGTGTTGTGCAGGGTAGTGTCTTGGGTCCATTGCTCTTTATAATCCACACCAACAATATATGCAAGTACTTTAGCACAGATAAGACCTATCTCCATGCCGATGATTTAAAAGTCATCTATAAAACTGACATTTGCGATTTAAGTAGTACTGTGCAAACAATCCAAAACGAACTCAACATGGTAGACGACCGATGCAAAAGCTGGAGGTTAGGGCTCACCACAAAGAGATGCGGCTGGTTATGTATAGGAGACACGTCTCTTAAAATAAAACTAACACTTAGCAATCACACACTGCACAGACTGGCATCAGTATCTGACCAAGGGGTGCGTTACTCACACAGTCCTAATTTCTCTGAACACATCTCAGCCAAAGCATCCAAAATGCGAAAGTTGCTTGGCTTCATTCTCCGTAATTTCTATCAAAATGAATCTAAAATCCTTCTTTACAAAGTTTGTGTAAGACCTGTCGTTGAATACTGCTCGTTCTTGCTTTCCAACCTACGCCTATCTGATATACTAAAAGTCGAAGATATACAACGAATCTTCACTCGCAAAGTACTTAAAACTGACTCAGTCATTGACTACAGTTCCCGATGCAAAATCTTAGGAATAGCACCCCTCTGGGAGAAAAGGCTTAGTTCTAATTTGATTCTCTAGTTAAGACTACTCAAAAACCTTACTTATTCAACATGTAAGATAATTCTTGCTGGAGATTCACATGAATACGAACTTCGAAACAAAGTATCTACGGTCAAGGTTGAGAAATACAGATCACAAACTCGGGAAAACGTTTTCCTCATCAAGTATGCAATAATATGGAACAGTCTTCCCTCCGAAACTCGCATGGCAGATGAATTACATACGTTTGTAAAACTGTTTGATCACGCCCTCACTTGCACTGATCTTGCAAGTACGAACACATCTGTGCCCCACTCAGACATCATAGGCTCTCTCCATGTCTTGACCAAAATGGACTTCAAGTTCAGTTTGCCTTATTTTTCCTACTTTGCAGTTGTATTAATTACATTTTCCACACTATTTCTTCACTTGAAGTAGACAGGTAACTCACTGGACCTATCATTACTGTTCAACTAAACTCGGTCGCTAAGGGACACTCACTACCACCCTAAAACGTTGAGAGGACCGCACCGTCAATTGCCTAATACCAGTGGTCTTGCATCTATGGAGCCTGTTACCAATCAACTGGTTGAGAACACACAATAAAACATCAGCACCAAGTTACTGTGAGTTCCTTCCTGTTTATCCTGTATTAACTTTTTACTCTTCAGTACACTATGTTGACTAGCAATTCATATTACTTCTCCACTCGTTCACTTATCCATAACTCACATACTTCTATACTTTTTCCGCCTGCTTAAATAAACAACTATCCTACAATATACCCTTCTTAACGCTTATACTTTGATTGGCAAACTATACTTTATACTATAGTCAACAGAGGCACTGCATCGATGCTTTACCTACAGTCCAAAGCTTGTAAATGCCTGATAAGCTTGTAAAGTGGTAATTATAGAAATAGTGATTTCCAACAGTTTGTGAAACAGAGGATTGTGCGAGGTATGACGTATATACAAAAATAAGCCTAAATGAGCCTAACATCACAAAACGAGGGAGGGTGGAGTTACTGACCAGCAAGCAATGATGGTGAGGGCGATAACTTCAATCCACCTGTGTTTGTGGGGACAGAACATTTTGTATGTATCAGGCTCCCCATGATTGAGAATAAGTCAATCAATCTGTGATATAGATTGTTTTCCTACGCTCACCACTCAAACTCATGTTTCCAATATTATGCTGGATTAGCTATTCTACTAAGACAACCTATAACATGCTAATTCGGATTTTCACACTAGGATTGTGTGGCTCGCATCGGACAAACAAAAAAAGAAAAAAAAGTTAGACAACAAAAGATGTAGTCACTAATATTCTTAACACTTCAATGTTTGCCCGCGCTATTTAAAAAGAACAGTGGTATTTTTCCTCGTTGAGTAAATTTGTTTGTTTTGGTCGTTTATTACGTATCAAGACTACTGTTTTCACTTTAATTGAATTTATTTCAGATAAAGTATTCATTTAGAGTATCCTTTTTACTGTTTTGTCGTTGGTACTCGTGAGTATCTTTTTCATCTTTATCTGTCAGTACTTTTGGCCCTACCAATCTACAGCTCTTCACTTTTTGGTCATTGATTATTTTTTTGTTTCTGAGTATCATTGCATTTTAAAAAAGAACCCCTCCTAAATGACCGGACAGTGTAAAAAAGCAGTTGTCAACGTCCGGGCTGTCGTTATCCTATTGAAAGCGGCATGCAGTGCGACGTGTGCAAAGGCTGGTACCACGAAGTTTGCACGAACCTAACGCCTGCTGCTTTCAAACGGTTCAGTAAGAAGGGTTGTGTATGGCTTTGTCAACAGTGCTGCTCGGATGCAAACAGCTTGTTAACCGAGGACATTTCAGTGGTTGATGCTGCAAAAAAGTGTTTTAGCAAGTATAGTCGGAACGCGTCAAACAGCACTCGATCTGACGATACGCAAATCAACGTGAAGGAAACTAAGGTTAGTCCAGTGATAGATAACTCACGCCCGTCAAAGAAGGAAAAGCAGTCTCCAAAGAGGCCTGCATTAAACAAAAACTCAAGAAAAGTAAGGCCTTCTGTTCCCCGTCTCCCAGATGGGATCCAACAGGAAACACCTAGAAGCCGCAATCGCAAAGTTCGATCGGTTTCAAGCGGTAAACATAACACGACCCCTCAGGTCGTCGACAACCCCCCAAAATCCAACACTAGGTTTGACGCAACTGTTATTGCTTCCACCAGCACCGTTGACGAAAGGGTAAAGGTTGTAAGGAAGAAAAGTTGGGATATAAAAGGGAACCCTGCCCCCGTAAAAGTAATTGAAAAATCGAAAGCTGATCATAGCGACAGATCAGTTATTTTTCATAGAATCAAGGAGAACGAGAGCTCTGGACCTAAAGCTCGTTTTGAGCATGACATTGTACTGATTAGGCAGTTGCCTAATCAACTCATGCCTCAAAATATGACCGGAGTCACCTTGCTAAAGGTGTACAGACTAGGGGGTCTAGCGGACTCGAAACCAAATCATTCCAGACTGCTTAAAGTAGTATTCGGCCCTTCGAACGAACATGACCTAATTTTACAAAATGGGCACAAATTAAAGGGTTCATGAGTCTTTATCCGAAAGGACCTACTGTTGGCAGACCGTGTTAAAAGACGGGAAGCCGAGAAAGAACTACAACTTAGGTTAGACGCTGGTGAAAATGACCTGGAAATTGTAAATTTTCGGGTTGTAAGACTTCGACAGAGAATGATGCCGAAGCCACTCTGGGTGAAGCACGAAGGCACTTAAAGAGGCTTCGGATCTGTTAAACCAATGCACGAAGCTTACTTAATAAGCGATCGGAACTAGGTGTACAGATTGACTCTACAAAGCCAGACATAATCGCAGTAACAGAAACCTGGCTGACACAGGCTGTAGATAGTATGGAAATTGATTTCGAGGGCTTTACGTTAGTAAGGGCCGACAGAACACAAAAGCGCAAAGGAGGGAAACTAGCTCTATTCATTAGGAATGCTATCCCATTTGCCGTTATTGATAGTGTATCCCATGAGAGTGGGACGTGTGAATTAGTTAGTATTCGCTTAAAATGCAAGGGACAAGATCTGCTGATTGGTTTGGTCTATCGCAGTCCAAGCTGTGAGGCAAATGAGATCCTGTTAAGCAGTCTCAATACTTGGTCCCAAAGTGGTCGATGTCTAATCCTAGGGGACTTCAATGCACCTATGGTAGACTGGGAAAATCTGCGAACTAAATCGTCGGAGAATTCTTTCGAGCAGGAACTAGTTGATGGGGTTATCACATGTGCTCTAGTGCAACATGTGAAAGAAACGACAAGGTACGATCCGGACACTAAATCATCCTTATTAGATCTTATACTGCCTCACTATGAGGATGATGTTGCGACCCTCCATCATATGCCACCCATAGGTAAAAGTGACCACGCAGTTTTAACTTTCGACTTCCATATAACTGCCAGTCATGAGGACGCGTCAGTCCAGTCCAGACCCAACGTCTGGAAAGCAAACATACCAAACATCATGCACTCAGCATCGTTAATAGATTGGACAATAGACCCAGAGTCCTCCATTGAAACGGCCTGGGACGCATTTCGAAATTCATACTTAAAAGTTACCACACCTCACATCCCTTGGACTATACCAAAGGGGCCGAAAAACTCACCACCATGGTTCAGTAGGGAGGTCCGTATCCTTATCCGTAAGAAAAGGAAGATGTGGGATAAATTTAAGTTACTGGGGATTGATGAGTCAAAATCTCAGTATCAAAAGGCTCGGAACACTTGTGCTTCGACCCTCCGTAATTCTAGAAAATTGTACGAAGAAAAACTTCTTAAGGAATCCATAGAATGTCCTAAACGCTTGTATTCCTATATAAACCAAAGGACAAGGAGAAAAGGAAATATTCCTGCTCTATGGGGAGACAGTACTGCTTCATCATTAGTGGAGGACGACTTTGGTAAGGCTCAAGCGTTCTCGAACTACTTTAGCAACGCATATACCATAGAAGCGCCCTTCTCGTCAGCGTATACAGATCCCCCCATACATACACTGGATAGCGTGACCATTAAAGAACTCGATGTCTTTGGTCTGCTAAACAAGCTTGACATAGGTAAATCCACGGGGCTCGATGAATTACATCCTAGGCTACTGAAGAAATTATCTAACTTCGTTGCAAGCCCTTTAAGTACATGCTCTAACCTATCCGTTACGTAGGGTAGTTTACCGAAAGATTGGAAAAACGCCATAGTAAGTCCTGTCTTCAAAACATGCACGAAACACAAACCTGAGAACTACCGCCCCGTTAGCCTAACTAGTGTGGTTGTTAAAATCTTAGAAAACATTATTCGGAAGGAGCTGTTCAAGTATCTCGATTAAAACCGGATCCTCTCGGAGAAGCAGCACGGCTTCAGAATAGGTTATTCTTGTCTCACTAACTTATTAGTGTCTCGTGAAAGCTGGTGCGCTCTTAAGGACCAAAAGCTACCTGTAGACGTCGCCTTCATTGATTTCAGTAAAGCTTTTGACAAAGTTCCGCACAATCGGCTGTTATATAAGTTATGAAAAGTCTGGATTGGAGGCAATTTATTGATGTGAATAAAAGACTTCTTAGTTGGGCGTCAACAAAGAGTTCGGGTGAACTCAAAGTTATCTAGCTCGGAAACTGTGCTTAGTGGAGTGCCCCAGGGTACAGTTTTGGGGCCAGTGCTATTCCTCTTGTATGTAAATGACCCTCCTTGTCTCTTATCATCATCGGTCTTGCTATATGCTGACGATGTCAAAATATGGAAAACGATACGATGTAAGAGTGATAGCTTAGAACTTCAAAATGACCTGAAGAAGTTATCTGAATGGTCTAAAGCATGGCAGTTGCCGATAAATACTTCCAAGTGTGTTGTGATGCATATCGGTCATCAAGGCACAGATACATACATGATGAATAACACTGAGCTACCTGTCGTCCAGACATAAAATGACTTAGGAGTTATCGTTAGTCAAGACTTAAAGATTACCGCATACTACCGTGCAATAGCCGCCAAAAGTTTTAGAACGTTATGGTCAATACGTAGGGCTTTTAGTCATGTCGACGCTAAGACGTTTTTGACTTTGTATACAGTGCTCGTTCGTCCTAAACTTGAGTACTGCATACAAGCGGCTAGCCCCTGCTTAAAAAAAGACAGTGAGCTTCTGGAAAAGGTTCAGAGAACGGCGACTAAGCTGTTTCCCGGAATAGCGAAGCTTCCGTATGAATCTCGACTGGCCAAGCTGAACCTTTTCCCGTTATCTTATCGCAGAACTAGAGGTGACTTGATTACAGTCTACAAATTGCTTAGTGATAAATTTGCACCTAACATGCCCTCATTTTTCTTGTCTTCCAAAACAGAGAATTTACGAGGACACTCCAAAAAGTTCACAAGCCGGGAACAAATTACTTGTCAGCTGACTATCGACTTTCCCATCGAATCATCAACGAGTGGAATTCACTATCTCAGCACGTGGTTGAGGCTCCATCCGTCGACTCTTTCAAAAGAAAGTTAGATCAACTGAGAGACCACCATTGCCAGGACTAATATAGGCCATCGAGCATGCTGTCCTTCCCAAACTGAAACTGTCTATATTAACTAATTAGCTTTGATGGTTCGTTAACAAGCTTTAATAGCATTTACATGCTTCAGCGACATAGTCTTGTCTAAACATCAAGCTCTAGCAAATATGACCTGTAAATAGCGTAAATATGCATTGACTAACAATGCAATCAAGGACTAATTAGTTATCTGGATCTAATTCTCAGTGTTCCTTCAGTGTTGTCAGTGTTCCTTCACTTAACACCTCTATATACACACCCTTCTAATAAACCGCTTTCCTTGTACCAGCCTTGACTTCCTTTCCTTCGTGTGAGCTTACTCCAACTTGTTAAACATCACAACTCATTGTTCTTTATTAGTACATTCTCTAATATGGAGCCTCTGACTTCATTTCACTAACAAGACATAATATGAATTTATTCTAATTTATTCTACCTCTGTCCGTTCTACTACACTATGTTAAGCAACGTTTGGCGTTCATATCAGAGTGCTTTGCTGCTCTTCTGTTTCTTTTTTTCTTCTTCAGAATCTGGCTCTGAGAGCACAGCTATGGAACTTCTAACGTTTGGAACAAACTTGATGTACGCCTCCTCTCAAGGTCATAGTTTACAGCAAGCGCTCTACGATTTCACTTTATAACAACTATAAACTTAATAAGTTGGGAAACATTTTGTGAACCAACAAATGTTGTAATTTATAGATCATGCCTGTAAAAACGTTGTGTACCTGCACATGCAGAAATATATTATTATTATTATTATTATTATTATTATTAAGAGCAATGGACCCAAGACACTACCCTGCACAACACCACTGGTTATAGGTCGAGGTGTAGATGTTTTAGAGCTAATCTTGGTTATTTGATATCTGTTCGTAAGAAAAGACTTGATCCATCGCAAAAGGGGATTTATAATTGCAACTGACTTAAGTCTGTTGATTAGATGATTATCAGGTACTTTATCAAAGGCTTTCTTAATATCGAAGTATAGTATAATAACTAGTTTCTTCTGGTCACTTATACGAATAACCTCGTTAAAGAAGTCTATCAGGCATGTACTGCACGACCTTGTTCTAATGAAGCCATGTTGTGACTGGTCTATTTGATCTTCCTTAAGTAGGTGATCAGATAGTTGATTTTGTATCACTTTTTCCATTATGCGTGATATGACTGGAGTGATATTTATAGGTCAGTAGTTTTCAACCAGGTTTCTCTATCCGGATTTGTGTTTGGGAATAACGTACGTTACCTTCCAGGTTTCCGGATATGTACCTGTCTCTAAAGATAATGTGTATATTTTGAGTAGTAGCGTCTGTATGTCCGGTTCTGACATTTTATAAAGGATTGAAGGGATGTCATCGGCACCAGAACTCGCATTTGGCTTAAGGGTTTTAATGGCGGTATGTATACTCCTAATGTCGAAGTTTATGGTACTAAGATAGCTTTTCTCGATGCACTTAATGCCGATATCTGGAGTATGAGATATAGTCCCATTGTGGGAAAACCATTCACTTAATAGTTCACATGTGATGGTTTGGTCATTATACGTCACTCCATCGTGCAGTAAGGAGTGAATGTTGTGGTCTCAGTTCTTCCTTATGCGTTTCGTGAGGAGACGACATTGGTCTTGTGCTTTAGATGCAGCAGCGGGCGCAGTACGTTCCTCTACCTGTTTATGCTTATTGTGTTGACTTTTTACTCCTTCAAGTACAGAGTATATCTGGTTCAGGGCACTGAAGTCTTTTGATATATTGTACGTCCTTTTCATTTTTCGCAGTTTAGACCTAGTCTTTTGGTTCAGATAGGAAGTAATTGTTTTAAAACCAATTTTAAAGGCTATAGTAGTGTCTAGTGCAGATTTGGTAGTGGTATTGAATATTTCTAATGTTTCTAAGAGGTTATCACTGGTGTAGCGATAAATAAATCCCCAAAATAAATAGCTCGTAAGTTTTCGACATTGGGTGCTGACCATATATTTTCATGTACTCATCTAGCTGAAGGCGCTCGGTCATTCATCCGCACCAGAGCACGTATGGTAACGCTATGCTCAACATCTACCGCAATCGCTAGCCAGATTAGATCAGAGATTTCAGATATATTGGTTATCACCAAATACACCCTTCCGATCTCCTCGACTCTGTCTTTTGATTTCTCTCGGTGGGAACAAAGTATATTAGAAGGTGTTATTGGTAGAAGCGTTGTCAAAAACAGAATACCTGTATGATCCTCAAAATCATGACTGGTTGTCATTGCAAGATAATTCCGGTCAAATCGAACAGCACGTATTGATGTGAGGGGAGACAAGAAGGAAGCATTGGCGATGTACAAAATCACCAAAATCTGTTGCAATTGACGATGCTGATTTACAACAACAGCATCATAAGATGACATTGTAGTGGTCTCCAATTAACCCATATTCCAACCTATCTGTTAACACACATTTCATGTTGATGAATGCATACAGATTAAGACCGTTTGTGTTCGGTTGTAATGTGTGTTTCAATGAAGACGTTTGAATGAGAATGAGTGAGACATAAGGTTGCGATTTCTAAAAGCTCATACCTTCAATGGACCTATCCTTGACCATCAGTCGCACATTCGCAACGCAACTTTCATGAAGCGCGCCAACTGTAGTACTGATTAAAACCATCTACATTCATATCTTATAAATTATCAACCCAGCTATGTAATTTACTACAGTGTATATTGTATCATTTGTATCAATTTGATCTTGCCTGTAAACTGGCATGCCTCATGTAACAAACTGTTATTTGAGAATAAATTATTATTATTATTATTATTATTATTATTATTAATGTCGGTCGGTTGAAATGTCTGGGAGTAATGTTCAGCCAGAAAGTTAGCGGCGTTGCCGTCGTTGTTGGTCGGGGTGTTAAAACCTACCAGTTGGAAAACTCCAGTTTTGGCTTGACGAAGAGAGGCTGCATAACGGAATAAGCTTTTAATATTGGAGGCGAATTTGTCTATAAGCTTTGTCTGGTACTGAAGCCTATCTTCTCTTATAGCCTTCATGCATATGTTCCTTATATATTTATATTGCCTGTACGCTCCGTCGTTGTCAGTTCGTTTGTATTCCGCCCAACAGTGCGTTTTGCGGCTTAGAAGGCGAAGGGTACGTTTCTTGATTATTGTAGGTGGCTTGTAGCTTTTGGGGACCGTTTGAGGAACTGAATGGTTTGTAGCACGTAAGAACGTGTGCGGTAAGAAATACCAATGACCATCCACATCGAGCTGGATGTGAACATCCCAAACCACCCGTTGTAGATAGTCATGTAAAGCTGGCACATTTAACCGTTTAAACTTCCAACGCAAGTTATTGGTGGGATATATTAGCTTAGTTTTGTTGACAAAACTGAAGGCTATGACTGCATGATCGCTTTTTCTCAGGGGAGCCAGGACTGAGAGGTTATCAACTAGGAATTCTTCATTTGTGAATACACACTCTAAGCGCCATGGTGTCTAACTGTTTCTCCAACGAGTTGCCGACCTCACCTTTTCGTACAATATCAAGTCATCGATGAGATTGAAGAACCGAGCTTCAATTGGGTTGTCGCTTCTAGTATACGTGTGTTCCGGGAAGTTGACTCTAAGGAGATTAAAGTCTCCTAGAATCAGGATGTGTGTAAAATGGAGATGAGTAGAACGGGATAGTCCTTCTAGCATATAATAATAATAATATATTTCTGCATGTGCAGGTACACACCGTTTTTACAGGCATGATCTATAAATTACAACATTTGTTGGTTCACAAAATGTTTCCCAACTTATTAAGTTTATAGTTGTTATAAAGTGAAATCGTAGAGAGCTTGCTGTAAACTATGACCTTGAGAGGACGCGTACATCAAGTTTGTTCCAAACGTCAGAAGTTTCATAGCCGTGCTCTCAGAGCCAGATTCTGAAGAAGAAAAAAAGAAACAGAAGAGCAGCAAAGCACTCTGATATGAACGCCAAACGTTGCTTAACATAGTGTAGTAGAACGGACAGAGGTAGAATAAATTAGAATAAATTCATATTATGTCTTGTTAGTGAAATGAAGTCAGAGGCTCTATATTATAGAATGTACTAATAAAGAACAACGAGTTGTGATGTTTAACAAGTTGGAGTAAGCTCACATGAAGGAAAGGAAGTCAAGGCTGGTACAAGGAAAGCGGTTTATTAGAAGGGTGTGTATATAGAGGGTGAAGTGTTAAGAATATTAACGACTACATCTTTTATTGTCTAACTTTTTTTCTTTTTTGTCTTTCCGATGCCAGCCACACAATCCTAGTGTAAAAATCCGAGTTAGCATGTTATGGGTTGTCCTAGTAGAATAGCTAATCCAGCATAATATTGGAAACATGAGTTTGAGTGGTGAGCGTAGGAAAACAATCTATATCACAGATTGATTGAATTATTCTCAGTCATGAGGAGCCTGATACATACAAAATGTTCTGTCCCCACAAACATGGGTGGATTGAAGTTATCGCCCTCACCATCAATGCTTGCTGGTCAGTAATTCCACCCTCCCTCCTTTTGTGATGTTAGGCTCATTTAGCATTATTTTTGTATATACGTCATACCTCGCACAATCCTCTGTTTCACAAACTGTTGGAAAGCACTATTTCTATAAATACCATTTTACAAGCTTATCAGACAGTTACAAGTTATGGACTGTGGGTAAAGCATCGATGCAGTGCCTCTGTTGACTATAGTATAAAGTATAGTTTGCCAATCAAAGTATAAGCGTTAAGAAGGGTATATTGTAGGATAGTTGTTTATTTAAGCAGGCGGAAAAAGTATAGAAGTATATGAGTTGTGGATAAGTGAACGAGTGGAGAAATAATAATAATTGCTAGCCAACATAGTGTACTGAAGAGTAAAAAGTTAATACAGGATAAACAGGAAGGGATGCCACGAACTTATGGTATTGAAGCTGATCTATTCACGCAAAATACCTCTTTAAGTCGTGTTACGAACGTTGAATTGGTTTCACTTCCTACCTAGAAATCCTATTACAAGCAAACTAGACAATTCGCTAATATACGAAGCATAATCAAGACCCTATAATAACTGGGGGAAAAATATTTAAAAAAAAACGAAATAGGCTCTAATAGCTTCGATATTAAAGGGAAGACAGCCAAATGTATATCACAATACTGTTTCTAGCACTATATTTTATTTTATAATCACACATAATCTTATACTCTCAGCTCTTTTCTGAATCGCCCCCATTTGTCAGTTGTATGTCCACTCACACCTTGTCAACACTTATTTTCTATAACCTATTAAAATGCTCTTTCTTAACATATACCTTAATAAAGGAAAATTAGACTGAGTAATCATACCTTAAGCATTCTTTCATGAATATTGGCTACTCTGCCTCTCGTGTTTTCTTTTACTTGCTCCCTCTTTCAGCCCCCTTGAGATATGGAACTGGTGACTTCATCCTGCACCATCCTTGAAGCCTTGGATATCCCAGAAGGAAATAAGGTTGCGATTTTTAGAAGCCCATACCTTCAATGGACCTATTCTTGACCATCAGTCGCACATTCGCAACGCGACTTTCATGAAGCGCGCCAACTGTAGTACTGATTTAAACCATCGACATTCATATCTTATAAATTATCAACCCAGCTATGTAATTTATTGCAGTGTATATTGTATCATTTGTATCAATTTGATCTTGCCTGTAAACTGGCATGCCTCATGTAACAAACTGTTATTTGAGAATAAATTATTATTATTATTATTATTATTATTATAAGGGACTCACAGTAACTTGGTGTTGATGTTATTTTCTGTTGTCCTAACCAGTTGATTGGTAACAGGCTCCATAGATGACTATCGTACTCGATTTCGGCAGTTGGCTTCCTGTAAATGACTCCGACTAGACACCACAAAGTACTAGACAATCTTACAGAGCACCATATAGATTTTTCAAGATTGTTAAACTCGATGTTATGAACTTGGTGCACCTCCAAGCAAGAACGTATGTAAACAGCTACTCGGCCCCCAATTCCTGATTTTCTGTCATTGCGAAACAAAGACATCCTATGTAATGCTAACACATGGTCCGAGAACTGAGAAGATATCCAAGTTTCAGATATTCCTATCAGATGAGCCTTATTAGTATTGCTGAGTTCACGTAGCTCATCCAGTTTGTTTGGTAGACTCGTGGCGTTCATATATAAGCGGTTTATGCTTTCAATTTGGAATGCGTGAGCTTCGTCTTGTTTGTCTGTATGAGGCGTACGTGAATGGACAGGTAGCTCACCTATATGAGGTTTGCCGAGGTGGTAGGTCCTGTCCTTTGCACGTTTTATTATCGTCTAGACAGTCCACAAGTGGAATGGTCAGCTCCAACTTGCCTTTGTGTTTGGTCCTAGCTTCGTATGGCCTATCCGGATGCATGTGGATTCCAGGTGCCAGTCGACGTCTGTTGGCACGAAATGCTTCCAGATTTGCAACCGCCATATGGGAGGATGGAAAGGTTATCTTCATTAGACGGGGTCTAGAATCACCATCCTTCTTGGCTAGTCTCGTCACATGCTGAGTCAGTATGTGTTTGAGCCTCAAAGACAGTTTGATGTATTTCCGTTCCCTGATGTCAGTTTTTGATTGAGCAGGGTCCGTATTTTCCGGTATACCTTTGGGGATGTTCCGGATGAGATTACGCTCAGAATACAGTATGTCAGGCAATATTCTTACATTCCCATCTGATTTCAGTAAGTGACTCGCTAATAAAACATCCTCTACGTCGGTAGCATTCTTAAGCGTTACACGAAGTAGCCTCAGATTCCTTTCCCTGAGTGAGCCGTGTGACTGTCAAAGGCTCTATTCTTGGAAGTCCAAGTTCCTTGTTCAATTCTCCCCAGAGCATCCTACCATTTTCGTCCTGCGAACTGAGAGGAAGGTCAGGGTTGTCTTTGAAGTTCATCACCATGAGAGAGTCATCAAAAAAAGTTATCGTTGTCCCAGGTTTTCTAGTGCGTTCAGGTTTAGCACCTTGTTGTTTAGGGGTCGAAGCACGTTTATGAATCCTTGGCTCTTTGATGACCGGACGAACAATCTTGGGGTAGACTGTGCTACCGGATCACCAGTTGACTTCCGTTCAACAGCTGGGACGTTCAACTTCGACTGTGACGCCTGGCCTTCTTTTAGCTCTTTGACATGGGCTCAATCACCTACAGAGTTTGTGGGAACCACTGTCGCGTTCAAGGACCTTGAGCTGTAAGACCCGAGTTTGCTGAGGGAGTCGAGTACCGTCGTCATAACCATGGCGCTGAGTTTCAGCTAGTCATCATTAATGCTGTTGCGTGCTCCGTCGTTGGTAGACCTGTCGACATCCCTTTTCTCGTTTGCAATGCGCTCTCTTGTTTGTCTACCCATTTTCGACTGTCTTTTCCTCAAGTTCGCCGGCAACTTGCTCTGCAGACCTGTCAGTAGGACAATGATATTACTCAGCAAGGCTGCAGCATCCATGCTGCACTTAACACATTCCCACTTATGGTCCGACTTCCTAAGTCTGTTCTAAGCAATTGCTGTGAGATCTGTGCACGCTTCGTGGAACCAACCTTTGCAGTTGTCGCACTGCATGCCAGACGTAACAGCAAAACGGCATTCAGGTCGTTTGCATGAATTTTTCATGACTGTATTAACGTAAACAGTGTTGTAGATGCTAGCAAAAGCCTAAAACCATAAGAAAATACACTAAAAAGCACACTGAAAACGGACAAAAGTGGATAAAACGGATGAGATAAACTGAACTAGTCTTTACTTGAAAAACTGGAAAAAAAACCGAATAGTAAGCTGAGGCAAAACCACAGTTAACTATTAAACTGGGTGAAACTCAAAAAAAGTGATCTACCGAACGTATAGCTCAGGATAGATTTTTTTTGGTCAGAAATGGTACTTTTGTTGCGTAAGAACACAGCAAAAGTTTGATAAATGTAAATCACCTTAGAACTAAACTTCCTGTTCGAAAAGTGCGGTCACATAAGCATATAGGCACAAAAATAAGAAATGAAAAGTTAATAGTACTGAGCTAAAACTATATCTGTGTCTGCGAACCAAATAAATCAAGATCCTATTTCTACCATGATCTTAGTTGCTGTAAGGAGACCTTTCTGAAAGGATTGGAATGAAATTACTCCTTCAGAATTTGAAACGTGAAGAAGTTACATAAGGGGAACTTCTGGGACAAAAGTGGTCAACACATTTAAAATCAAAAGATTAAGTCATAGAAAATATTCCATAAATGCAACTCCGCTAATTACCATCAATTACCTTGTTTGTCTTACTACTACTGCGAGGAAACTGTAATCAATCATACCATGAGAATTCATCTCATCGAGATGTCGAATTCGTGGACCAAATCGAAGAATTATATGTGAAAACTCCAAAATATCGTCTATGAAGTTCTTTAGATCCTAACAACTCCGTTCTTATATTGTACAGCACAATATAGCCCTGGATTCACTATCAAAAGATAGCTAAGTAGAAACTTTTGATATTACGAAAGGTTAAGAAGTAAGGTGAATTAAATGAAGCTCCTGAAAGGTCGGTGTCACGAATACTAAACCGCTATTGAAAAATAAAATTTCCGGAGTCGACGAAAGCGTAAGAAGCGTAAGAAGAGCTTGAATTTATTGATATTTTCAATAGTTGTTTTAATAATCTAAAATAGTGTATATTATTCTTTTACCGTGTTCGAATGGTGACAACCATTAGACGAAAGGTATGTCTCGCTTTGTCTTAAGTTATGTAATAAGTCATATAAAACCAACTGACTGAAATCGTTTAGCGCCTTGTTATACTTAAGTGCCTCAAATTCACATGGTTTATTTCACAAGTAAAGTCAGTTCATTAAAAATTTTACATATTTCTTTTATATAACATTTGTTTTGCTTCTTATAAAAAATTTTTTAAGACTTAATCTAATTTTGAAATAATGTCGTCATTGAATTTTAGATATGCTGATTTGTAGTATTAAGTTGGTCGGAATCAACGTATAACAAAAATTTCTGGAAGACCACGTGTTTTGATCAAATTTACATATTTACATATCAAATTTACATGTATATTAGAATTTAGGTTCATTTCGCTGTTTGAATCAGAATTTATACTTATGATCTGTTTAGCAGCCTATGGATGTTTATGTGTAAATTTCTTCGTTCTATCTACGTTTTTATTATTGAGTTGAAGTCGATTATTCACCATTTAAGTTTTATTTTTAACTGGATGTTTTGAAGATAAGAAATATGATGGCTTACTAAAAGGAACGTACGAATTTTTTTTTCAGTTGTAGGCTAGTTTTATCCTACGTAGTATGTAAACTGCATCTACTATCTAGGTGTTAACTACTTATATCGTATACAAACACGAGGGAATTTATGTTTTTCATTAATGGAAGAATTCCAATTAACTGTTTCTGGTTGACCATTAAAGGCCTATTTTAGACAAGTTTATCTTTGGTAAACAGCTCTTTCGAACTCTTTGCGATAAATAACAAACTTTGTCTGTACTATGTATTCATGTTGCAGATCACTAACGTAGATAATTCATGTTAAATCATTAGGGGCCTACTCAAGCTATACGGGGATGGTTTGACAAACAAGTAATGTCGAAGCCACACCTCTCGGTCAACATCTGACGTTGACTACCTCTTCAACGTAACAAAATACTGTGAGTTATTTGAAGACCTTACAACACAAAGGACGCTATTACAGAAATATATTTGTTAGAGTAGGTACAAGCGAAAGTGCGGTCTCCACCCCATGACCAGTCTATGGCATAGGATTAATTGATGCGCGTTTGTTGCCCTGGGCTTGATGAGAATCGATGAACTGTTTGATATTCACTGACCTGACTGTCTGATTGTTTGGTTACGGCTCAGTGACATTTCACTGGCCCTGGAATGTTGTACTTGAGTTTTCGAAATCGACTCCTCTTTTGGGTATCACTTTATACAGCATTGTAAACCAATGTAAAGGATGCATAAATAAGTGTAAAATGTCCCAGGTCTTTTGACTAAGGGATACTTATGCTTATTGTTTGAACAAACTCTTAACATGTGATAGAATATTAACGTTTTTCACAGTAATAATTACAAGAAATAGTGTGAAATATCATTTGTCATTGAACAACAAATATTTTTGTAGCAGCGAAAAATGAACTCTCCTTGACCTAATTCATATTATCAGTTATGGTTGATGACCTGTTTGTGATGTATTTTATACTCTTTTATATTGATTTATGGCGTTTTATTTTTGGTAAAAAATTTCGTCTGAGTAGTATCCGTGAATGAAATCATGTGGTTACGAATCCAAGTTTCAACTATTTTACATACAAACCTACAAAAGCCTTTATGTAAAGTTTTAGGCTTGTTTGATTACACTTTTTTAAACAGTTTGTATTCCAAAATTACACGAATTTTATTTTCGAAATGCCGGGTGATCAATGTTCAGTTTTACTGTTATTATCTGGGGAATAGAAGTAGGTTCACTGGCAAGTTTATTGTTTTTCACTGAACAATATAGTTGGAATATTTATCACGAGATTTAGGCCAATGCTTTTGATGACTTTGTTTCGGATTAGATTTAGAAGAGGTTTAGAATGTCCAGACAAAGACTTCAGGACATTTCTGAGAATAAAAGAATGTAGCACAACAGGCCAAAAGTCTTGAAATATTTCCGGTTGGTGGTTACAGACTATTTGTCGGCTGACTTACAATTCGATAACCATATTGTTTGTCTTCAAATTGTAAATGACGAATTATTTCACGTTCGAAGTCTAATCTTATCCTGCTTTTACACCTGGTTTGGTATGTTTTTTAGTGCATTCTCAACAGCTTTGGCTGTCATTGAAGCATCATGAATAGGTTCTTACTGATGTGCTTTCCAAATAAAGCACAAAATGTTTACTTTTCTTTTCAAAGTAATACACTCCGCACTCTCTTCAGTATGTATGTGAATACGTGAAGAGCATTAATGTTATTAGTTAAAATATGCATATTGCTGCAGTTCTAAAACCTTTCTGTATCTGTAGGTGCCCTGATAATTGACCTTTGTGTAATAATGAGAAGGAATAATTAGAACATCAGCTTTCAGAAATAAAGGTTTTATCTTAATTTTCGATTGATATCAAATAAAAAGCGGCACAAAAGTAACTGATATTGATCTAAACACTTCGATCACTGAAATAAGCAACTATTACACTGCAGAAAATGTATTTCAAACATTAAAAGTTAGCAATATGATATCTTAGATCATGATGCTTTATTATTTATTGAAGTAGTAAAAGTGAAAAATTGTCTCTACTTAAATACAAAACTACATTTCATTTGAATATCGCTCACATAAAACTAATCTATTGTGGTAGTTTGAAAAAATATCGTCTAGTACTATGACGGTGATGGACAGTGTAGCTTTACTTGAACTACCACTTCTCAATATTTCAATAATCACCCAAACTTTATTTATTAAGTTGAGATATTTCAAACGTTCAATAGTATTATTCAAAGGAAAGTAATTCTACTTACTTAAAGGTATGGGATATGAAATACTCGTTTAAAAGTGCATAGACAAGCTTAATAACGCATATAAGAATAATTAGCCTGACTATCAACAATCACGATATAGGTGCTTATAATTTATTTTTTCCTTGCTTTAGTATCTGAATTTTATTGTTATATTTTAATCAGACATAAATTAAAATAAAAAAGTGTTGCCTTTGTTCTCTTCAAATGAGTTTAAATATGGTTGATACACAACTTTCTAACAGTAAGTTTTTAGTTGGTCATTCTTATTGAACTAAACACTGATGAATGATAAATATGATTATGCTGAAGAGTAATTTTTGGAGTAAACATATTTATAGCTGGTGTTTGCTACTGCAAGTGCGAAGAGGTTTTAATAACCATGGTAACGATAACACTATTGAACGACATTGGAAAGGCATTAAGCACTGACAGCTCTTTCAATTGCCCTGTGAGGTACTAATTAATCTTCGTGATGTCCAGAATCTACTAATTATCTAGCACCTATGCTATCGAAATTGTTTAGCACTTTCAAAAATGAAGTTTATGGAATATTTTGAAGAATCTTGAAAATGATCTTCAAATGTATTAGATTTGGGAGTTACATGCACATTATAAGTGCAATGGTAGGGAAACCTATTTTTATTTAATAATGTCAATAAATAGGCCATTTATAAAAATGCGAAAGGTCATTAGTACAACCTTTCATGATTGATAACTGTTTAATTATTCTTTTGTTACGATGTTATTATCATCACCTTTACTTTAAGAGATTCCTTTTTATTGTATTTGAAAAGATTTTTAAGTTTTATTTCAGACGGTTTTTAACAATAATTAGTTGAGTCATCAATCCTACAACTGAAAACATGTTTTGGCTTATCGATAATGGCTTAAACAGTAATTATCTGTTTTTAAAGACACTGCATTCTATAGGCCAAACGGTTTGACTGGGGAAGTTCAATCTTTGTTCAAGACTGTATCGTCACTGTCTAATCAAAGTAAAAGAAAGCTTTATTAATTCGTTGCACATGTGCTAATTCAGTCAGCTCTGGTGACCTTATTTTCAACTAGCTTCTTTCATTGGTCATATGATAATTATTTGTTTTTGAATTCACAAGAACTACTTTCCTCGGTTAACCTTTGATCGTCTGATACTGAGTTACGTAAACAATTAAAAACATAATTCGTTTTGGAAGGTGAATGAAATCTTGGTTGAACAAGCTCAAAAAATTCTTAAAAATTTCCATAACTCTGACATTCAGATAAATCCCTAATCAAGACACATTATGGCACATCCAAGTTATTCACTCATACAGATAAGATTAAGGATTTATATAGTCGGAAGTTAACCTAACAAAACAGTTACCATGAATTCCATGACAGATTATGATTGTAAAACCAGCGAGAACAGACCGTTACAGACAAACCTATGAGAATAAATTGGTTTAAAACTTGTACAATTATTGTACATAGCTCTTTTTTAAGTGTAGCCGGAGATAATGATGATATTCAAAGTACTGATAAAAGCCTCTCGATCAAACAATCAAGTTCAGAGAATAAAACCCTATTAAAAGGTTTCAATTGAGCTAATAATCGTGTCGATCATTTTTACAGAGTCTTCTGAGATGACAGTTACTTACTTTTAAGACTACTTATTATATAAGTCAGATTCACTTTATAAACATAATCATAAACATAATGATAAGATTGTTCTTATGATAAACTACCACTGAGGAAAGAAACGTTCGATTCTCACCATGTTACAGAAATTATTCAAATATATGGATAGTGTAGTGATCAATAGACAGAAGAACTTCAAACTAATATTTGTTTCTTTTTATTAAAACCAAGTTTATTTATATTAAGATAGCTTTCATGTTTAACATACGAGAATTGACAATGTAAGTACAAGAACAGTCGAATCAAAATGACTGATCTAAGTTTAATTCTTAAAAAAATATTACCAGTGGATATATTGAATTGATGTTCAGTCAGTCAATCAGTAACAACGTAGAACTTCGTACGTACGTACATCAGTTCGAGTTGCCATACCACATTAGCACATAGATCCAGTTGTCGATTCAAATCCCATAGTGGTAGAGCTAGTAAGAGTATAAGCAGTAATCCGGAAGATTAGGGTTTGGAGATGTTATTTAGAGAGTATAATCCAGTAAAATAACTTTGGGAGGAGAAAAAGAGACCAGGAGGAATCACGAGATTATAATTTGGGAGAACATGAAGAGTGGATGCATCTGCGTCGTTGCGAAGGATTTTGAGTCATATCATTCAGGGTCTCTAACCATCGGTTGCTATCATCTCGCGGTCCTCAACCAAGTAGTCTACACCTACCAACATGACTCAGTCCACTTGTCAGTGACTTCATGGACTTGTGCCATGTTTTGATGTTCAGACAAACCATCATTACAAATTTTAGATCAAATTTTTAAAAAAGAAATACCTATCCAAAAATTGATTATCAGTAGTTTAGTAAAATATTTAACTGAAAATTCAATCAAATTAATAAATCGAATAAATAATTCACTTAATTTCCCATAGTAAATACAAACATTTGATTCTTCTTATTTTTATATTCATGGTTCCAGAACGTTAATAATAAAGTCTATTATTACCTAGCCGAACATGCCGTGTGGACCTGTAATAAAGAAATTTCAATATTGTTTCTTTTTCTTCTTCTTCTTTCTGAGTTATTCTATTGAAAAAGGTCACTTGTTTTTTTCATTTGATTGATTGATTGACTGATTAATAATGAACACTCCTTCACTCTTCTTCTTTTTTTGTTTTTGAGTTGTTTAGCACATTTTTTCTTTTTGCATTATTTTACAATTTTCTCACATATTATGAGATAAAAGAAGTGAATTTATCACACCGTTTTTTTGTTATAAAGAAAAGAAAATGTCACAATGTATTTAGAAATTTACACGTCATAATAGTTTATTGTAAATAAGTGTTCCGTTCTCGTAATAATGATAATAATAAATTGTTTTTATTTAATTATATCATAGTGTATCTTTTATTTATTATCTTTAAGAAATATTCATAATTTCATATTTAAGTAAAACTGTTACAATATCCAACATTGATAACTCATTAATTTTCAACGGATCGTGTTCATTATTTGAGTTTTTCTCAATCTCAATAGTTGAGATCATGAGTCAATTAAAGCTAGACCATCATGGAAAACCTAGCAGCACTAGACAGTCATTTTGTCCTATTGTGGGACTCCTTACCAGTGTGCATCCACGACCCCACCTCGCGGGATTCGAACCCAGGACCTACTGGTCTCGTGGGCGAGCGCTTAACTACTGAGCCGGCATCTAATCATTTTTATGTGCAAAAATTGATTTTATTGATTTTCCAGATTTCTTTATTTGAAGACTTTAAGATAACTGTACTGTTTTTTGAATATAACCACACATCTTATCATATCAGTATTTATTCAGGTGAATAGAAATTATTAACGCTTTGTCAGTATATAATGAAGATTGGTCGACCAACCGTATACTACTTATAACCTGGAACATTTGTACATTCGTTCAAGTTAACATGTTATGTTAGCATAGAGAAATGCCAGAGTTGTATAAATAGTAACAGCATCAATGATAGTAGAGACGTTTAAATGCAGACATTTTGATAGAGAAACAAAATACGAATTCATGGAACAAAATGTATGAAATGATTTTGGAACTTTGAATGTCAGATGAAACAAAGAGTGAATAAGCTAAACTTATGAATTTGATTCTCAGCCATATTAACTAATATTTTTAACCTATAGTTATGGTAATTATTATTTAGACCCTAACAAGGTAGTGTGTCATCTATCAAACGATATACTTTAACCGTCAATGATTTAATGAACTAATCCCCAGTCTTGATATCATTAAACTACAGTAAAAATACCTTGTATCTACTATAAAGCAATTTGTATATATTTTTAAAAATTTTTTTTACTTTATTATCTAATTGTGATTTAATATGATCCATAAATTATCCAACTTATCATGTGTTGAATTCATTTTTAACTTAAATAGAATAGACATTTTTTTCTTTTCAAGTATATTCAATTGAATCTTTTTGTTTCTCCTTTATACTTTAAATAGAAATCACATTCATTTTCATTCATAAAAGTTCATCATTATAAAATAAAAGAAAAAAAAAAGAAGAAAAGAATAATCTTAACTAACATCCTGTTAACATTTAGATGAATATAAATATTTTCTACTTAAATTCAACTATAATAACACATGAGTAAAATATTTCTATAATATCAGGTCATGGAAATATAAATATCTTACATATACATGTAGATATATGCACTTTTTTTCTTTTATAAAAAAAACAAAATAGTGAATCCTTATTTAAAACAATATCCATAGTTTATATATATATATATATATATATATATATATATATATATATATATATATATATATATATATATATATATATATATATATCTTTCTTACATAATTTAAAACTCTTACCAAGGTTTGACTTGATAATTTTCAATAATCAATATAGCGTTATGGAGATTATTAAGTTATTGATCGATATCATATGTTCAATAGTGATTAGGTTCATGAGGGAATTCTCAAAGTTCTAGTGACAAGCTATGACCAGTGGAGCTAATCCGTGTCAGGTAGATAGAGGTATCTATCGCAGTACAATGGAAGATGAATTGGTTGAGGTTAGACATTAGTAAGTTGAGCATTCGCGCGCGATACTGAATGCCCTGGGTTCGAAACCCGTAAGCGAAATCGTGGGTGCGCACTGCTGAAGAGTTCTACAATATGACAGAAAGGCCTTCCAGTGGTTCCAGGTTTCATCAATCGGTTCATGATATCAATAAATAATTTCGGATAAATTAAGTACTACATAGATTGTTATAAACTAATATATTTGCAACGTTTTATTGAGTATAAAGAAGTTCGATTTTCCGACGTTTCGTGACTCGATGTAAGCTACTTCTTCAGAGAATAAATAACCAAATCAAAATTAATCCAATTTTAAATAGTAAAACTGAACAACAAGAATATTATATGATCAATCTAAAGTTTTAGTTTATATTTACATTGAATCATGTTAACTTTAAGAAAATTTCTAAATAAATAAAAGTGGATAATTACAAGCTTTTTTTAAAAAAAACATTTTTTATTGGTTAACACCTAAGTCAATTTTTATTGACTTATTGGTTTCATTCAGTGTAAATAACATTGAAGTTTCAAGATTACAGAAATCATACTCACTTGCATTATGCTCAGTTAACAACTTGTTATGCACAGTTGTATGATATACCCTTGTGGGCCAGGGTAATTTTACATTGGTTTTCAGCAGAATCAGACATCATCCAGATTTTCACGTGACAACCCAAGCAGTACAGCTTAATCCCGTCTAACAAGAAAACCAGGTAGCATATAGGCTTTAACGCGACAATCTGAATAATACAGCTCAATCCTGTGGTACCATGTACCTTGGAACTTGTACTAAGTTTATATTATAAATGAATGGAATAATTAATTATTTTAAGTGTATGATTCTTAATCAATTCGTGAATAATTTTTTTGAATATTCATGTACACAACTGTAGTACTAAAAGTTAATTATAACGTATAAAAGTAATTGTAAATTCTGTTAAATGATAATAAAAATGAACTACTCTAAACTGTATTTTTCAAATTATAGATACCTTTGATCTTGGAGAAATTAAAACTAACAAAACTATGCAATCAGAATTATTAACTCCTCTTCAAAATGACACAAAAGACAAGTTTGTAAATCACAATAATAATAATAGTAATAATAACAACAATAATAATAAACACCTGATTGTACTGCCGACAAACAAACGACCTTCATCTAAAATGAATTCTAATTCTCATAAACCGGTCATTTTGAACAATAAGCCTGATCACATAAATCACTCAGAACAAAATAATGACAGTACAAAAGATTTATTATCTCCTGGTGATTTAGTTAAAGATAGATGGAGAGTTATATGTAAACTAGGAGGAGGTGGTTTTGGTGAAATATATGAAGCAGTTGACACGAAATTAAAACATGTACAACATTCATCATCTACATCATCAACATCATCATATTATAATGAATCACAGTCAAATTTGAAACGTTACCATCCAGAGTATTCACTGTGTTTAAATTGCGCAACAAACAACACTCTAAACATAGCGGTTAATTCACCACTCAGTGGTCAAAATGGTTCTAATGTAATAAAACTGAAACACGATATTGGCTCAGATAGTGGTATCGGTGGTGTACAAGCCTTTTCATCAGATACACAAATTCAACATGGTACTAGAATCAACTCAGCTGGTACAACTACATCAGCTTCGTTATCTTCTCGTCGTTGCAACGAAAATAATCCTAATAAAAATAACCAAGAAGATGGTCTTATACATTTAAAATCATCAGCAACTAATAACTATCCTTATTTACATAAGATAAACTCACAAGATTTCAGTGCGAGTAATGCATCAACTCCAAGGGATTCAAGTCAAACTGGTAATCCTGACAAAAAAAGTATGTGTATCAATTGTAAGTGTGAATTACCGCAGAGATTTATTGAAAAATTTACATTGAACAATAAACATGAATCGAATGGAATATCCACTGACTCCGGAATTTCCAGTATAAATGAAGTTTACGACTATCGTGTAGCTATTAAAGCTGAATCTAACCGTCAAGCTAGACAAGTACTAAGAATGGAAGTGGCCGTGCTACGCCGTCTTCAAGGAAAATCGAATATATGTCGTCTGTTTGGTTGTGGAAAGAACGCGAAATTCAATTACATGGTCATGACTTTACAGGTAAGTGGATAAAAAATTAAACAATAATGTATTTATCAATCTCTATCTAAAATATAAGTGGGTAAGGAAAGTTATTTATCGAGGACTAATTTAACCATTGAATTTTGGTATTGGAGAATGATTTATACCATCGAAAGATCGTAGTTAGACTACTATTGAAAACCTTACAGTACCAAATGGCCATTTTGTCTCAGCAGCGCGCATTCCCTACCCTGCACACGGTAACTGAACGTGCGACCTTCGGTCTCTCACGCCAACGCTTAGCCACCAGACTATGTCACACCCAACACGGATCGAACTCCTTTGGTCACGGCTTCTCAGTAGAACTCCTGGAATTACTTCTTGAATATAGTGACTATTAAACACATGATTGTTATTAGTATGGGGATTTGTGAAGATTTAATTATTTACACAGTTGAAATCACAAGTCCATCTGAGCTAGAGCACCATATCGCAGGATGATCAATGGTTAAAAATAATCAGTGTTGTTATTCATAGCGTCAAGTTTGTTTGGATCTAAATGACTAATAAAATCGAATGAAGAAATGAATTAATCTTTACGATTCGAAATGTTACCCTAACGAGTATTCATATCACGGTAATTTTAGATGTTTCAACAAAGAATTGGTAAAATAAGCAACTATCGCTGAATCAGTACAGACATAATAATTCAGGCCGAAATCACACTACGTTATTCACTGCTCGGTGGTTAATTGGGGTCACTTCTCAAGTCCTTCAGGAAGTCCTAATATCTCAGAGGTAGGATTTTTGACTGTAAAAGCGCTTAACACGGGTTTAAATCCCACGAGCAATTTCATTTCCGTAAGATCAAAGATATGCCTAGCTAAAAATTGCCAACTATAACAAATTCCAGTCAGTGTAGTTTTGGCAATCTCCTTCTACCACCTACCATTTTTAGGTTTCTAATGTCGACAAGATAAAGGGACTAACATGTATTGTTCTTACTAAGGGAAGAAAGCCAGATCAACATCTTGACGTTATTGACTGACTGACTGCTTAATTAGTTTATCAAATAGAGTAAAGTATCATCAAAAAAGTAATTTTGGGAAAGGGTGAGAGAAGACAGTAGTGTGGTTTGGTATGTACTAAAACATACAAAACATAGGGAAAGTGAGTCTGCACCACGGGTATCCATTTTAATTTCTACATGGCATCTCATTGTTAAATAAAGACAATATTGAAAATACAAATGATTACAAAGTATTAGTCAGAGATAAAGATGTGGAAAGCGATTAAAATAGTTTTCAGTGCATATATGCGTAATCAAATAACTTGAGAAACTATGTTCAAGGTTAACGAATGGATGATGAATATGTATTCGTGTGTATACATTTTGAGAAATTTCTATATTAATTAAGTTGGAGTTAAGAAGTCAGGTTTCAGCTTCATTATTTAGAGTAGATAGATTGTGGTTAGCACTGATAACCAGAACACATGTCTTATTCAAGACTTTTTAGATGAACGTCCATGCATTCCACTGCTGATATTCACATTGGGACTCCAAATCAGCGCCTTTCGCTTCAATAAACCGACCGTGTTATCCTCACAGAGCGCATATATATCAGCAGGCAATAATCGAAATTCAGTCCAAAATGCCAACAATGGGATGATTTTCATGATAGTGATGTTTGGGGTTAAAACACTTCATGATGTATCTCAATCAACCTTAAAGTTCGACTTTCAACAGAACTTCATGAGTTTTATCAATAGTATTTATGATTCGCTCTTAAATATGAAGATGCATAATATACTCACTTATTTACTTACGCCTGTTACTCCTCATGGAGGAGCACAGACCGCTCACCAGCATTCTCCATCCAACTCTGTCCTGGGCAATCCTTCCCAGTTGTTTCCAGTCGCTATTGATTCTGAATTATATAACCTTACCGAATTGACATAACTTTCTGTACGGAAGTAATTTTATAGTAGTCAGTTTCTATTCAGTCACTTACTGCACTTTAATGTTTATATATATATATATATATATATATATATATATATATATATATATATATATATATATATATATTGTTTAGATGAAATATCTAGTAAAAGTTGAAAAGGGCTACAAATGTATGAGAATGTGAGTGTGAAACAGGGTTTCTAATTGTAACGAATATTTTTTAATTATTAAAATGGTTAGTTGAATGCTGTTCGCTAAACAGAAAAGAGTTCTTGAGTTATTACCTATTATTTTTTAAGAACTATGCATCAATTCTAACTCCGATTCTTACATACGTGTATATGTTAGTGGAATTAGAACTCCCAGTAAACAAGGTTTACAACTACTCATCATTAAAATGATTAAACTATTTACAAGTAAAGTTGACTTCTGTTTTTAATTTTGTCTAGAGTCTCTTCAAATAAACTGTCCTTAGACTATCACATTTTTTCATGAGATTCTTTATTTTCTGAAAATGAAGATGAAATTACTTTGAAGGGTTTTTATTACTCATTGCATTTTGCAATTAATTTCAGGGTAAAAATCTTTCTGAGATACGCCGAACTTTACCCGGAGCGGTATTTACACTTGGTACAGCCTTCCGCTTGATTAAACAGTGTATAACTGCTTTGAAATCTCTACATGATGCTGGTTTCCTTCATCGTGATGTTAAGCCATCAAATTTCGCTATTCAACGCGGCGAACCAAGGGAAGGTTCACTTCGGGTAGAAGTTACTTTACTGGATTTTGGTCTTGCAAGACCATATACAGTTAATGGTCCAGGTACTGAGGTACGTAATGCACGACAAGTTGCGGGGTTTCGAGGTACAGTTCGATACGCATCCATTAATGCTCATGCACATCAAGATTTAGCTAGAAGAGATGATTTATGGTCACTTGTTTATATGTTTATTGAATTTGTTTGTGGCCAACTACCTTGGAGACGAATACGAGATAAAGAATTAGTTGGACAAATGAAAATGGCTTTGAATCATAAAGAGTTGGCAATCAAATCTGGTTTACCAGTGGATATTGTTACTGTATGGATAACACATTTAGAACAATTAGAGTATAAAAGTGTGCCAAATTATAATATGCTTATTACTTGCCTAGATGAATGGTTAATACAACATAAAATACAGGAATCTGATTTTTATGACTGGGAAATTCCAAAAACTAACTCACTTACCGATGATACAAAAATCCAACAACCTGGTACAATTACACTTTATAAAGCTGATCACAAAGCAATTTTTTCGGAAAAGTTTAGCCAAAAAGAAGTTAGAGTGCAACAAATAAATAGCCAGGTGAATGTAGAGGACATTGTTGGAAAACAGCACAGTGGGAGAGAAGAGAACAAAGTGAAAGAAGACGAAGATGATGAAGAACAGATTAATAAAATGAATGAAACATTAAAACCAAACACGCTTTTACAAGTGGTGCGTGATAACCAAATGCTGAAGATGAAGTCTTCAATGAATTTAAACAATAGACATTCAGCTAGCCATTGCAATTTAATGACAAATAGTCGTTCAACGGCTGCAGAAATAAGTAAAAAGATTTGCGATGGTAAATTACTGAAACGAAAGAATATATTGAAAAACCATGGTAGTCTAGGTGCTGACTTATCAAGTCATGATGGAGACATGGAGAATGCTATTATTATTGAAGGTGAATGCTCACAGAATAGGCACAATAAATTATCAACAGTCCATAATAGTGCAGACTGTATTTTAATCGACGATGAGCATGAAGATTATGTGAAAGTATTTGCAGAGATGGATCTAGGTGTTGACACAAACGATAAACACTCACTAAGAATATATGAAAATGAAATAAATAACTCGAATAGTACTAAGAATTCATTTGATAATTTTCAAAAGAATGCGACGACAAGTGAAGAGAAAAAAGGTGAAATCTTAGTAACTAAATCTCAGTTACCCGTCACGTCTAATTCATCATTGGTAAACGTAACCAATAATATTGATAGTTATAAAAATGTCGTTGATATTAAAACTGAAAAACCGGTGAAAGAATACTCAAAATTAATTTGTAAGTTTGTTTGTTTATTTGTTAAAAAAATATGACTATCAATTTCACTCTTAGATATATTTAGTAGTTGATTTCATGAGTCGATCGGAGCTAGACCACCCTAGAAAATCTGAAAGTACTGGACAGGTTGGATGTCGGTTCAGTGGTCTAAAGGTTAAGCGCTCGCGCGCGAGGCCCATAGGTTCTGGGTTCAAACCTCGTGAGGCAGGATCTTGGATGCTCCGTGCCGAAGAGTCCCACAATAGAACGAAATGGCCGTCCGGTGCCTCCACGTTTCCCACGGTGGTCTAGATTCAATTGAATCATGAATTCAACTTACAAATTACTGTAATATCCACAAAATCCCTCTCTTAGATAAATTCTTATATTATATTTTTCGCTAAGATTCTACTTTAAAAACTTGTCATTTATTCATTGATAAAGTTGAGTGACACAAATTGCCTCAGTAACTTTATCCCATAAAAAATCTATAATATTAAAAACTAGTTATTTCAGTTGTTGTTATGTATAACTAATACAGATGATATTTTATTCTTCGACGAGATTATAATTTATGGACGAACCAATAACTTATGAGATAACAGGTTTCAGATTTTGGCGCGACGTTCACTCATTCATTCGAATCAATAGAGTTTTGGCATTATAGCTAATGTCAATTCGTAATCAAAACCCTAAATTTAATCCCTAACCATAATCATCAACTGTAAATCATAATTCTAATTCCTCATACTCGTTTACTAACCTCATTTGGTCCTGGTTATTAGTTGAACACGTTAAAGGTTAGTCCAGTGTCACTCAACACATTATCCATAAATTATAGTCTCAATTATTCTTTTCATCAGTAATAGTTATAGTATAATAGTTATAAGTAGGTTTTTCTTTTCAGTTATCCATTAAACATTATGTAATTGGAATTATAGTAAATTGTCAAAATATGTGAGAGGCTTAATTCTACTAAATAATTAAATACAATAATATAAACCCGCAGATTTCTTATTCTTTTTTTATTTATTCTTTCATTACATTGTAAATCATTGTAAACATTTTTTAAAAATATTTTGACAAAAATAAGATTCCAATCCAACTGTGTTCAGGCAGTTAATTGAGGCTGGATTAAACTTATTGACCCCTTAGTTTATTTATTTATTTATCTATAACTGTTTATGATAGATTTTACTAGCAAGTGTGCAAAGTTATCCATTTCTAAGCTTTTTTTAAAAAAAAACTATTAATTAATATCTTTTCTAATAATTAAGGTCAAAGAGGTCAGTTAACAAAGTTATGTTTGTTTCTGTTTTGTTTATAACAAATTTAGCACCAGCATGGATGACTACTTCGAATATATATAGATATAGATATATAGATAGATAAACGTGACTACAAAAGAAAACAATTCAAGTGTAATTCAGTTATTATTCGGTTAGATGCTCCCCTTAGGCAGTTGAATTAAGTTTTGAAGGAATTTCCATAGAGTGCAGACCGTTGGGTATCTTTTATTGATGTAACAATTTCATACAGAAGTCAATTTTTAAAGAGTAGCCGAGTGTTTTTTTATTTTAACAGTTACTCTTAAAGGTCATCTATTACTACTTATTCAATATATGGATAGAACTGATCATAATTGTGTCTCAATAACTTTCATCATTTTCTTAAAAAGAAAAAAAGAATGTTTTCGTAGAATATGAATTCTGGCAGATTTAAAAACAATAGATCAGGAAGAGGTTCGAATATCGCTAGGCGGTATCGTGGATACGCACTACTGAAGAGTCTCACAATAGGACAAAATGGCCGTGAAGTGCTTCCAGGTTTTCCGTAATGGCCCAGCTTCAATTGACTCATAATCTCAACTATTGAAATAGACAAAGAGTTTATGATGAGACATTTTTATTTAAATGGTTAACATTTTATGAAATATATTTCAAATAATGACCAAAGAGTTATGTTTTACTCAAAACTGTTTTTCTGCACTGGACTTTTATCAGAATTATTTTGTCTATCCATTTGTAATAATTTTCATCTGGAAACTTTTATTTAGGTGATTATTTATTTATATATTTTAACGCATAGATATTGGTACAAGGAGGCACCAAATACACATCTCATTCGATATGTGTGAAGGCTGTGATACTGCCCGGGTGCCCAAACCGAAGCAGGTGGTTTTCTTAGGGGGCCACTCCCCGAACCTTTGATCTAAAGGTCTGATCCATAAGGCAGTGGAGCATCGTAAGGAGATGCAGTCCCATGGAAGCCGGTGACCAACAGTTGGTTCATACGCCGTTTGTTCCCGCAGGATACTGGAGCCCATGTACACCATTGGTTTGTGATCCGGTTAAAGCGCTGGACATTCGCTTTTCGTCCTCTCATTTCCGTAAACAACGCCCCCACCACGAGAAGGCAGTGAGTAGGACTTCCCTGGCAGAGGCTATATAAGCGTGGCCATGTGAGAGCATCTCGAGAGGGAGAGCGAACTCTCCCCACTCTCGGCCGTACCAGGGCATTTGGGGGCTATTTAGGTAATTAAACAAGGAGATAAAATATTCTACAGGTAGTGTCACTAAGGTAAATGAAATTTGGTGACCAAATAAGTCTCTATTATAGTAATCTAAATTATTGCCATTAGTTGATATTTAAATATCTTTCATTGAATGTTTATTTAACGCAATGCATTAATAACTAGTTGAATAAAAGAGATGTTGGATCTTACTAAAAAGAACATTGTTTGTAACTTGGAAATTATATTTTAGGGAGCAGGTAAAACTGAAGTTCTTTTTTTCCCTTTGATTTCTAAGCACTGCTCGTTGATTAGTTGAATGTAAAACTGGGCATAAGATGAAAAGAGTTTATAGGGTTACTTTATTGTTTTAGACCGTATATAAGATTCTAAAGGCCATAATCAATGATTGTGCAATATAGTTTGTTCATAAGTCTCCTACAGTTTTGTGTTATCCCGAAGAACAAGATTTACTGCAGAAGTTTCTAGTGTTCATTTATCTTGTGGACTTAACTCTTTAGTATGAACAATAATAAATAATAAGCAATAGTTTCAGGTGAATGAGCATCGGTTTCATGATAAATTCCAAGTTATATTTGATAGTATCCGGTGTAAATAAAACATTTTTTTAAAGAATACATTTGATAGATCAGCTTAATTTGTAGTTTGTTCTTGTTAAGGATTGACATAACTTCAGGCAGCATTAAAAACGAAGAAAGCCGAACCATCAAATTTTAACTCATTATTCTAAAGATAACTATGCTCCTACGAGACTCAGTAGTCTTAAGTTTGTTGGGTAATGAGATCATAATTACGGATGTCTAAGAAACCTCACGCGAAGACTGAATGGGTTTCTAGTGCCCATAGTTTTAATGGCACATTAAATGATGTTACCCCCTGTCAAGAATCACATACAAATCTTCGAAACTCTTGAGGCATTGGACGTCGTATTGTTCTACTTCAGAATGTCTATTAAAAGCATAGTGTGAAAACTAAATAAATGTTTGGTATGCTGTAAGAATAAAAAATCTAGCCACTTGTAGGCCTGTAACCGTTTACGTATTAAACAAATAGTTTTTGATTTTTAGTAGATAATCGTAATTACGATTTTTTTAAAATGTGAAGCAAATTATAAAATATCCGTGTACTATTCATTTCGATATAGATGCAAAACCAATACACAATAATTCAACCGAACAGGATTTTGTCTCAGGCAAAGAAGCTGTTCAATTTATCAAAAACCCATTCATTTCAGGAGCAAATCATAGTACTAAAGAACTAAATCAAAATATTCAAGATGATAAATTGGATGTAGCTGGACAAAGTCTGTTTGCTCCGACCTTCAGCGGAATGAGCTCATCTTCTGTACCACAAACTAGTGATTGTACAACAAATCCTAGAGCAAAAATACATGCTATAATTAAGAATTTACTTGCTGGTCGTCAAAGCAAAGGCAGTGATTCACCTAAATTAAGCGAAACAACTCAAAGATTACCTAATTGGTCCGGACTTGTGAAAACACCAAAAGAATCCAACAAATTTAGTGATACGAATTCCTCGAATTTAGATTTGCGAGTTGGCAATGATGTTGATAAGTCTACCTGTCGATCTAACAAAGCTTCTGTATGTGATCAAACTTCCCCATACTATATTCATTTTTCATTAGGTCATATCAATGCACACGACAATGAACAATATCATAGATTTCTAACCGTGCCCCGTAAGAATCACATCAGTTTGAGCACATTACGTCTTAATCGAACTGGGGAGTCAGTTACGTTCGACAGGTCAAATCCATCTTTTGAAACTAACTTCATACAAGAAAGCAAACACAGTATGACTACTAGTTCAGATCAAATATTAATTGATAATATGGAGAATACCTGTATAACACATAATCTAAATTCCCAGTCGGAGAACCATTACCCAGTTCCACGAAGAAAACGTACACTTTATCTAAATAAGTATCATTCAGAAAAGTTAATTCAACCATCGCAAAATATTTCCATAAAGTCATTAAATATTCCACAGAATAACCATGAAAATTTGATTATGTTAACTAAATCATCATACCAAAACAACCTCCCTTTTGAATTAACCGCCGAAAACTATCGACAAAAGTTAATTGATAACAAACAAAAACACTCGCAGCAAAAATGTATGAATTCAACAAAATTAGTTGGACAAACCATACGTCCTACTTTAGAAACAAGCAAAAATATACACCAAAATCGTAGGAATACTACTAATATGAATAATAACGGTAGTACTGGTAATCTAAGGGACAGTGAAAGCCTAGAGAGAATTAAACATCTTGGTTTGTTAGCTAAGACTTTGGATGTAAAACTGAAGGTTAATAACCCTGACACTACTTCAGCTAATGCAAGCTATGAAAAGTCCATGAATCAACAGACGTTTTTAAGATCAAGTATCAATGGCTCAAAAATAAATCAACCTTCAAAAGGTCAGGTATGTCCATTAAACTATCAGTTGTTATTGTACTCTCATAATATTAAAGAAATGTGTTTTAATAGTTATAATTTGTGCTAATCAATTTTTAACCTAATCAAACACTCATCATTTAATTTTCATGACCGAATGATGAATAAGCATTTCAACTACTGATTAAGTATTCAAGAAAATTATGTGAATGACATGCTATTTTGTATCGACTAGCATATGTTGTTCCATTTCACTGTGCTTATTCATAATCGTACAGAAAATCGATTGACAGATAGAAATTTGCTAAGACCTATAGTTAAAACATCCGATTGATTGTTAATAAGTGAAGGGTTCTTGTAACTGATTGTTTTGTGCTAAAATCCTTCCATTTCATTTTGGCAGGCGAAGTAAATGATTAATTTTAGGGTTTAAACATTCACATCGAAAGTTAGAAAATCATAACTTTTGCTGTCTGTCGTTTACCTTCATTTTTATTTAGAAAGTCGATAGGCAAATATACTTTTATTTCCAATCCAACTAATCTTAAGTATATGTAAATTTCTATTATGCTGATGTCTGAAACATTAAAAACGTTTTCAACTAAGGGCTGGTGCCTGTCTAATTAGCTAAGTGATGAAGATTTTATATTAACTATGTATGATAATAATCCACTTAGTATAACAGTGAAGATTATTTAAACTTAGTTTTGTCAGTCACACTTTTGGTGGTCTATCGATGAAGATGGTAACGAAGTAACCAAATAATATATGTAGGAATTTGAAACAAAAGTGACTTCCATTCATAGCTAAAGAATTACCTGACGTATAAGATGATTGAGAGCCGTTCATTATTTTCTGTCTGTATGGAAACTTTAAAAAAGGATTAGAATATTCCGGAAAATGTTGATTTATGAATTACAAAGTTTAATTAGTCATCAAACAACTTATTAATTTTTTTGTTTTGTTTTAGTCAAAGTGTCTGGCTAGAACATGTTCAGAAATTTCATATGATCCAGAAATGAGCAAATCTCCGGTACAATATGATAATAGACCTAAAAAGCTTATTGGAAAAGATTCAACGATGAATACAAATAGATCAGTTTCACAATCAGTTCAACAAAATTGTCAACAAACAAGTTTAAAATCCTTGAATCTTCATTCTACAGAAAAATTAATCATTCGAAGAAATGATGATATCAGAGAGAAACAAAATATTCAATCTGTTAATTACAGTTATTCACCATTAAAAATAGCAACTAGCTTATTACCATCAGTGTCATCAACGAATTTAACTGACGAAAATCTCATTCAACCAAATAATATTTGTTGCAAATCAATTTATTGTCGACCATCAATAGACAAATCACATCGTCGTCGTTTGAATTCAATTCATATCATACCTTCAGAATTACATCATAGTCAGCAAAAAAATGAACAATTTACTGTTTCTACCTTTAATAATAGTAATGATAATAATAACGGTGGTTCTTCATGTGTTTCTAAAATTAATTTACGGACATTAAGATCTCAATCAGCAGACAGAGTAATAAAACCACGAACAAGTTGTAAAAATACAGTGTTTCAACCATGTTATCCGCTTCAGTCAACTTTACCCAATACTTCATTATCTCGTTCAAAATCAAAACGAACCTTGGGCATCACAATAAGTGATTCTCAGAAAACATGCAAAATTAATTCACTGACACCAGTAAGAAGGCTTTAAATTAATATGTTAGGCTTTCTTCATTGTTTTCTATCTTGATATATATATATATATATATATATATATATATATATATATATATATATATATATATATATATATATATATATATATATATATATATATATATATATATATATATATATATATAAAACATGTGTAACAAGTCTTCCATCCATGATGTCTCAATTAATCGAGTTGATACATATCACTGTGACTTTTTTTTCAATTCAATTTTATATTTTTTATTCACAGAACTAACAAAAATTTCAGGTTAATAATATACATATCTCTTGACTTTTCTTGTTTCTATACACTGAATAGAGAGAGAGATTTATTCAGTATTTATTTACTTATAATTCATAATTGTTTATTTACTTCCATATGGAAATTACTGATGTTTATTGATTTATTTATTTTCAGTGAGGGGAGGAATAGGGTACACATCATTTATGTTTATGCAAAGAAAAGAATATAAGATTGAGAACAATATATATTGATAGTTGAATGATGTATTAGTCTTATTTGTTTTCTTTAAACCTTTTCTATATCTATTTCAATGCTTCATTTCACTTTTATACAGTTAGATAATCTTATTTTTCCTTGTGCTTATTATAAGCATATATATATATATAAACATTTAATTTCGTTGTAAATTATTGCAGAAAACTAAATAGCACAATTGTAAAAAAATACATCTTTTTTTCAAATGGTTTACCACAGACATATCATTATTGGTTACTATGGCAGCCGTATCTCCATGTGCACGTTGGAGGTAAATAATACTTCACACAAAAAATGTCAACAAATACGAAATTTAGATAAATGAAAACAATTTATTAATATATACATATATATATGTTTAGATTTTTTCTCTTTATCAACTCTAAGATTTCTTTCCATAGGATACAATGAAATAGAACTATATTGAACAGTTTCGATAACCTATCTATGAGGTCATTTATGTTTGTTAGATATATCATTATCATCATCATCATTACTGTTCTTTGAATAATTAAAATCAAATGGTTTATTTAATTGTAAAGAATGAACGAATTATTCATTTATTTGTTTCAAACTACAATACAATACCGTTATCATGGTAACGTGTAGTATACATATATATATTGGTTAATTTGTTTGCTTTTTTAACTTTTTTCCTCTCATGTTTTGTTTCATACTCTACATACTTATTACTGATATTCATTTGTTTCTGATTAATATCGTCTAAATATTGAATGATTTTGATATTTCAGTTTAACATCTTGTTTATCTATGTGTAAAGTATTTTGATTTTAAACTATACAGAAATGATCTTTGACAAAGAGTTCGTTGGTTTTCTTTTCATTATTTTTTTTTGCTTTTTGATTTCTTCTGTATAACAATATATGTTAAACATAAAACGACCCTGTGATGATTTTATTGAACAATTTAACTTTAATATTCTTCTTTTTTTAATGATAAAAAGAAAATTGAATTACTTTCTGTTTACTTGAGTCATTTAGTTAAAACAAAATATTTGGTTTATTCTTCTCAATACTTAAAATAAAACAAGGGGTAGAGCTGTGGGTTGTTTTCAATTAGTTCAACTATTTTCTATAGATTTATTGTACATATACATTTGTATTCTGTTAATAAGTAACTTGAAAGAAAACTGAATACTTATCTTGTACATGTAGCACATTATTCCGATGGAGTTTTGTAGATGATTATGTAACAATCTAATATGCTTATCAACTAATTTCATATTTGAACATGTAACAAGATGATCGTATAATTGATTCCGTAACCCTAACCCTAACCATTTACTTTATATAAATAAATGATTGAATAAAACTATTGATAATCTTGTTTCTTCCATATTATGATTGTTTTTAAAAAAAAATGATAAAATGAACATTTAAATTTCAACCCTTTACGTTTTACAAATATTACTAATAACTCAAAATCAGTATTTTATTGTTCATATCATAACGTTACATAAATATAAACTGAAATTAATAAAACTACTACTACTTCTCTTCATTAATGAGTTCCAATAATAAATGCCAATTAGTGAACAGTCAATTATCAACCGGACCAATGATGCATAAACCCATACGAGCAGTCTAGAGTCTCTATAGGTCCTTCTTCCTGCCTAGCTTTCCTACTGAACCCGAAACATCAATCTCAGCTTTCGCGATACAAATAGTGTATTTCACACATGCTGGGTTTATATACAAACTAAACAAACCATATCGTACCATAAAATAGTAAATGATATTTGTACAAGATCTAGTCAAAAAGTGGCTGTGATCATGGGAAACTGTAATCAATAAGCTGAGTATCATCTAAGAATAGTAAATCCCATAATAATAATAGTTTATAAGTTAAAATAAGGCTTGTAATAAGAAGAGTATAGATATAGATAATCTAGTTACTGAATAGTTATACAATAAGATTATCCATATAATATTTGTCTATAAATAATTCTCAAAAGTTACCATTCATAATTCTCTTCGGGATGTATCACTAACCTTTCACAAACGTGTTTAAAAACATATACGACTATCTTACATAATTTTTCAGATAAAATATACAGACGATAATTTATTGTAATACTTTTTTGTTAGAAAGGAAAGATGTAGCTAGGAGGTTTCAACAAACTGACCGTATGAAAACAAGCATCTGAAATTTTACTGTTAATTTTTAATATTGAAATACACTTTAAGCTAAAAACAGTCCATTTAGTGAAAAGTCATAAACTTATTACTACATAGCGCTTTCCAGTTGGGCAGCTGTTTAGTATGTATTGTACTATTTGACCATTTATTAGCATATAAGAACAGCTGAATCAAATCTAGCTTGAGTTTGGTCATAGTAAATAGAATGATAGCTCTGAGATAATAGATTTTATATTGGTGCAGAAAGTTTAACCATCATGATGACGAATAAAACATTAGAATATGATAAAGTGATACAACTATACAGTGTTTATAATCTCTGATGATTATTTCAATACTGAACAATGGACAAAATAATAGATCTCAGTTTGGAATGGGCAGTACATTTGAATGTCACGTTGTGCCTCTTAAATAACATGTTACGCGTAAAAAAGAAGTAAATATACTTACTTCTACTACCCATAGTGGAGCAGAGGATGCCAACCAGGATTCTAAAACTAACACAGTCCTGGGCACTCCCTTCCATCTATTTCCAAGTGTTATTTCCAACGCAATGTGTTACTAGGTTTTCCTCTTTTCCTTTAGCCTTCAGGATTTAAAGTTAATTCTTGCCTCATGATGCAGTTTGATGATTTCCGAAATGTTAGTCCTATCCGTCTCCAGCGTTTTTTCCTAATTTCATTCGGAGGTTGGTTTGTTCTTTCCCACAGTACGCTGTTGCTGATAGTATCCGGCCAACGGACATTCAGTATCTTATGTACATAACTGATCATAATTTCTTTTTTCTTTTATTATTGGTCGTTTTAATAGTTCTCCAGGTTTCAGCTTAGTACAATAGAACTGTCTTGACGTTTGTAATGAAGACCCTGTATTTGATCTTGGCTGACAGTTGTTTTCTGACTGTAGGGATGCTTCCATTCCTTTACCCATCTGTGCTTTCACATCTGTATCAGATCCCCTTTGCTTATCAATGATGCTACCCAGGTAACTAAAAGTTTCCACCTCTTCCAAGGCTTTCCCATCAAGTGTGATTTGATTGGTGCTCTCCGTGTTGTATTTCAGAATCCTGGCTTTTCCCTTCTGTATGTTGAGGTCAACTACTGTAGATAGAATCTGATGTTACACCGGTTGTCTATACCTGGATTTGTTGATGTATGTGGAATAGAATAGCTAAGTCATCTGTGAAGTCCGAATTGCCTAGTTGCATCCAAACTGTCCATTGTATTTCGTGCTTCCCCTCAGATTTGAACGTCTTCATAATGCAATCGACCACCACAAATAGGAGAAAGGACAAGAGTAAGCAGCATTTTCTGAAACCACTCTTCAGTTAGAATCGATCTGTGAGCTGCCCTCTTGCACGAATTTGCAATGTAGTCCGTCGTGTGAATTCCGGATGATGTCGACGACTTTCTCAGATATACCATAATATAAATGAAGGTTCTGACTGTCTGTCCTGGTTTACAGTCTTTCCTTGCCAGTTTTTCTTCGTTGTATTATATAGCTGTCTCAAATTTACTTCTCTTACAACATTTTACGATTCCATTACTAGCTCTTTGACTTAGTTCTGCTTGTCGGCTGTAATGCACCTTTTCTGTATTTTTTTTCATCTATGTATTAGGTCTGTGCTCTTGCCTTCTCTGCTCTTGTTCGACCATTGTTAATTATTGTCTTCTTTTCCTTCCATTCTTGAATCTTGTCCAGGGTCTCGACAGAAATTCACTACTTATGATGATGCATCTTGCGGTCCAGAAAGTTCTGACACGTTAAAGTTGATGCTTCTTTGATCTCTTTACAGTTTTCCTCCGTCGTACTTTCTTCTTCTCTAAGTAGATCCTGTAAAGGTTGGAACGTGTTGTTGAGAGCTATCCTGAATTTGTTGAGTTTGTTAGTATATCGAAGGAGGGTTGTATTTAACCTTTTTAATTCTGCTTGTCCAGCTGTTCAATGCTTCTTTAGCTTCAGTAAACGTGATTGATCTGGTTCTCTGTAGTGTAGCCCAGTGAAACGCACGTAGCTTTAATTATGAGTTTGTAGGGGAATATATTGCGACGTTCAACCGATTTGTTGAATGCACATAGAGTTGCAAATCTTTCACCATCCTCGTTTCTCTCTCACAGTTTTTATCACCCCATGATATCTTCATAACAGTTGTCCATTCCAACTTTGGCGTTTAGATCTCCCATTACGATGATCAAGTCATTTCCTGAGTACTTCGCTATGACTGATTGCAGCCACTCTTAGAACTGATCGTTATTGTCATCGCTGCCATCTTTCGTGGGTGCGTAACATTGGATAACATCCAATCTGATTCCCACTTTCTTTGTTTTGAAGGATGCTTTAATGATCCTGGGTCCACATGTTACATTATTGAAAAGAATTTGCTACGTAAACAAAAAATGTATTCTAATTTCATCTAACTTCGATTATAATTAAGTTCAGTTTCTCATTTTTTTTCAGTTATTGAAATATAACCTTGCAGAACATACATTTTTTTCTTCGTTTTTTTTAATAATCCCCTTTTGATATTCAAATAAATAAACATTTCAATCACATTTAGATTTAGCACAAAGTCTATTCATCAGGCGTAAACGCAACTATAAATCCTAATTCATATTCATTTTGTTGATAAGTGCACGCATTCATTGAATAAAATCTCTATATTAGGACATGGAACGATTTCAATTACTTTTATTTCGATTCATTTTGTACTACTATTACTTGACTGTAAAGCTTTGCATTAAAACAAACAAACAAATTATTATGATGAACTGCTCAAATAACAAAAAGGGTTATATTCAGACGTCTGTCATTTAGGAATCTAAACAAAATAAATTATCTTCTATGGTAACAGTAAACAAATGATATATTAATTAGAATACCTTTTTTTAATGTGATGATCATGTTAACGCCTCCTTAGGATACTTTTCAAACTTATTCGTGTTTACTCAATCCAGAAAAAAAAGACTTTTTCAATAGATAGAAACAATAGTTGATGAGGAGTTATCTCGAGTTTATATCATTTCTTTAAAGTTGTTTTTTTAATAAAACTTTATTTTTGTAAAATAACAGTTTAGACAAAAATTATTTTAGCAGAAGTACTTAAACTACTGAAAATGTGAATCAGTAGCTTCAAGTGGAGATTTAGTTTAGCTGGTTTTGAAATCTTAGATGGTTTTTGAATTTTATCAATTTTATACAATAATTATTTAAATAAAATTGGACTTGAGTTTACCACAAAAAGTTGGACATATATTCTCATACATTTTGATTTGTACAGAACAGTTGAATTGAAACAGTTGGAATCCATCATTTTACTTAATTTTCCGATTGATTACTATATATTCAGCTCATTATCTTAGTCGAGATAGGGAAGATGAAAGCTTCAAGTAGAATGTCAGCACTGCTTACATTTTATTAGTGTCTAATGAAAGTTTGAAAGAGTGAGTTGGGTAAATATGGAAGTGAGAATACACAGGTTTTAAAAAGATTAACATTTTAACTGATCATAATGTTATAGTTTCTTTATTTTTATAGATCATTCACAATACATTACCAATGCATCTTCAAGGAAATTTCAATATTCTGTTATCATTTTTTACACTTTGTTTACAAGTAATCATGGTATGCTAAGCAAAACTACCATTCTTAGTAAAATAATTTCTATTTGTTTGATCATGATTAATTAAAATGGACTCGTTTGAAACATGTAAGTTTAATAGTTGAGTTCATGAGTCAATTAAAGCTATACCACTATGGGAAACATGGGAGCACTCGATGACCATTTCGTCCTAGTATGGGACTCTTCACCAGTACACATTCACAAACTCAAGATCTTCGGTCTCGCGTGCAAGCACTTAACATCTAGATCACTGAGTGGGCATCCAGCGGTATGAATGTCTAAATCCAACCAATAAATATAAATTTCCAACATAACTGTCCAGAAATTTATGATTTTCAACGATTTTTTAGATGCCATCAATTTTTTGTGAAATTAACTTTTGGTCAGTATTGAAGTATAAACTATAAAATACTTTTAAAATAAAATTGGATTTATCAATGAACGATTGATCGACTTTTGTACACAAGTACAAATGAATACTGGAAAACTCTAGATTTCTATGTTGTTTACATTAAGCTCAATTGTAAAGTCGCTGATATCTGGGTTCTTTTTTACATATTGATAGAGTATCACAAATCATAAACGGATGATTAGTTCCTCTTCACTAGTAACTAGTACGTTAAGAATAAACCATATTTGTTTATTCTATTTTGTTCAACAAGCATCAGATTTGACTAAAATAATTTGCTTTGTTGAACTCATCAGTGTTAGGGTTAGGGTTAAGGTCCTTGCATGTTGTCATATTCATGTGTTTAGAAAAGACAGAATGCAATAATCTAATGCATCACTCATTTCTTTTTAATAAAAAGTTCTCACTGTAAGTAACAAAAGTAACAAAATCTTGAAGAATATGAATTTGTAATTCAAAAAATCCGTAAATTAGATTAGTCAATTACAAATTCAGTAGGTTCAACTCATTATTATCCGTTCGTTTACAAAGCCATTAGATTACTTCTATGAAAGGTTTTTTTTATCCTACATCATTAAATCTAACAAAGTTATAATTCATGCATGTATCAGGAATATGGAATCCAAATACTGACTTAGTAAATTTATCTTATAGACTGAATTACCAATTGTTTCAATTATAGAAACTGTTGTATACCAACTTCTGAATAAAACATTATTTTCTAATTAGTTTATTTATAGTTTAACATTTTAAAAAATTAGTGAGGTTAAATGTTTACGTTTAACGTGATCATGGTGATTAAACAAATAGCTTTTTTTTGTTGTTGTTGTTGACATAACACTTCATATCCTTTGTCCATCAGTTATGTTTTGTCTGCGGTCTCATGTATACGCCTAAATTATTCCATTTGTAAAAGAAGAAGAAAAAAGAAGAGAATTTCTCGAGGCAAATATTTTGATGTTTAGTAGACTATTTTTACGACATCATTAAACCATTTTATTGTTGTTCTTTTGATTCATGATGACCTCAGTTGAACTAGTCAGTTCTTCTTCTTATTCTTTGTTGTCTTCTTCTTCTTCCATACCTTAAACATTATTCTAATTATTAATTATTAATTATTACAATAATTCACATGTCTTCATGTTTCATATTTATTTATTTCTTATCTCATTATGTCACTTGAATCAACTTGACCTTGGGTAAAAAATGAATAAATAAATAGTTTGTTTACATTACCAAAATATGTTTTTCATGTTCATGTTTTGTCTAATAATTATGTATTTAGTGTCTGTAGTAACCAAAATGGAAAATCATATTCATATTACTTTTCAAGTATGAAACTTTTTATCTTTTCTCAGGTTTCTACTTAAATTAGTGATAGTAGTAAAGTGTAAAATGTGATTTATAAATAAATGAGAATAATTTTAAGAGATCTTTCTTCATATGTATAAACATTAAACTTTATGTTTGGCCAAGTTTCTGTGTTTAGATTACGTTCGACGATGAATAAAATACAATTTAATACTCAGTGTAGTATTTTAGACCACATACATAGAACTCAGTTAAATATAACCTATAGAAATATTGAGTATTAATAACAAGTCAATTGAAGTGTTCCAGTTTCATTAGTTGAACGAAATGATTTTCTTGTTAATCAGTTGGATGAAATTTTGAGATGAGGGAAGCGTTTGCAAGAAACCAACTAAAACGAACGTCATCTCATTCTTTATAACAATCGGTTCATGATCTCAATAAAAAACTTAATAATCTATACAACCCAATATTGATAATTACCATGTACTCACTAGTGACTAGCTTCGTGAAGGAATCATCGGAGTTCTGGTGAGGAGCGGTGATCAGTGGAGCTAACATATGTCGGGTAGAGACAGATATCTACCTCAGAACAATTGAAGCTGGTCGTGCAACTTCGTGGATTGGTTGAGGTTAGACATTAATAGCATTGGATGCCGACTAAGTGGTCTAGTTGGTTGAGCATTCGCGCGTGAGACTGATGAGGAGTAACACAGTATGGCGAAACGGCCGTCCAGTGCTTCCAGGTTTTCAATTATGGTTTAACACAAATCGGTTCATGGTCTCAATCAAAAACGTAATAATCTCCACAACCCAATACTGATAGAAATTTATAAATGGATATGAACAGCTGATTAATTTCCCTTATGGAAATCAAGCAATATTTACATTCAGCACCTTAAGAGATGAATTAATGGAGAAGATTTGCAACTCTGATGGGTACTTGTGGTGAAATTCTTTTTTCTTAACTAGATTATTTAATTGCTGAAAGTTCAATGTCATTCTGAATAACAACTTTCATACCTGTATCATGTAAAGTTAAACACAAAAACCGTTTCCTAGAATGACAAATAAATCACTGGAATCAAACTATCTAGCTGAGAGAAAACATCAACGTTAAAAACTTTAAAGACTATACTGAATTTTTTATTTCTTAATTTGACTAGAGACAGTTGCTAACTTATTATGTCAATAAAAAGGGCTAGTAGAAAATTAAGCGAAATTAAATCTTTTGAGTTTTGTTTGTTAATTTTTGAACGCTAACATATACTCAACTATTCAAGTGGATTCACATCATCCGGTTATTTTGCAAGTTTCGTAACTGTATTTCGATATGAATGTCTTTGAGTTTATCGGTTGGTACTAATAAATTATTTGCTATCAAATGTTCACTTAACTCTTTCAACAACTCGTTTGAATATGATGAGAGAAAAGAGAAAAGGAGAATAATCGTGGGATATATAATCATAGAGACACATTAGTAAATAGGGAATCTACTCTGAAAGGGTGCAAAGTCTTTCTCTTAAAGATAATGTCCTCCAGAAAGCCATCACCATCGAAAGAATCTATTAAAAGGGCGCTCACATAACAGATTCAATAACGTTACTTGTTTATTTATGATGAATAGGATACCAAAATTATTATTATTTATTGAATAAATGGGTTTCTAAATTATAGTATGCATCACTGTCGGAGTTCAGTGTACTGAAGTTTTTGAGTGTCACTTTTCTGTTAAATTTACTAGAGCAATATCAGATATGTAACATAAAATATAAAGTCATATAGCATTGACACTCGTCAGCAAGGTGTACCTGAGCGAACTGATGCCCCTGATGGAATCGATCCCGTGTCACCCAGCTTTACAGTCAGATACGTTACCACTGAGCCATTCGGACCACGACTGACTTCCTGTAGGACTTAGATGTATTTACAATTGATTATTCACTGAGTCGGTTAATTTTTTAGTAAGAAACTAGTGTTACAATATCAAGACGTTGTATTTCTGCAAAAATCTGGGTTTAATGGCTTAGTAGATACTTGACGTAAAATTTTAACTTCATTTATTGTGGGTTAGGTAATTTGAGTCCAGCAATAAGGTATATGTAAATCCTTGAGAAGAGGAAATCAAGTCGACGTTTTTATTCAGACAAATGTCAATTAGTGTTAAGATGAAGTTAATTTTTCTATATAACTTTCCAGAGTAAACAAGATGGATCATAGTTTCAGTTCAGAGCTTATGGATCTAATGAGAACATAAAGCATATATTGATCCCCAATTTACTGTTGATATATTCTAGAAGATTTCAGTGTAGACAATGAAAGTACAAACATTTTCAAATCGTATCATTTTTAAATCTACGTATAAAACACTTGGATAACCTAAAGTTATACCATAATAATCTAGTTTATAAATTATTGAACGTGACATGAGGTCATATATTTAAGATCTTTATTCAAGCAAATCAAGAGCATAGTTTTATATCAACTATGGGAAAGTCATCATTTCATTTCTACACCCAAAGTTTTGTTCGATTGCGCAGATAATCTTCAAAAAGTTCTAACTCCGCCTGTAGCTCTTCTGGGGTAATGCCAATTCTATGCTCGGGTAAAGGAGTCGAGTTGGGTATGAATGCGGCAACCTCAACCCGTAGAAAATAATATTACTAAACGATCGCTAATCAAAATAGACAAATTAAACCATCTTAACTGTGCCCTCGGAGTTGAAGGATCATTAATCAGAAAAAGTGTTAAGTCTCATAGTCAAAGCCGTGATCCTTCGGAATCTATGCGGTCAATGCCTCTTCTAACAACCAAAGCAACAATTAATATAAGTACATGAAATATCCGGAAAATGTGAGAGACCTGGAGGACTAATCAAATCGTTACTAAGTTCAAAAAACTTCTAGCACAAGCACTTTTTTTCTATAATATTTGTGCAATGTTATAAGTTTGTTTTATTTAATGAATCACAGTATTATTTTTAACATTGAAATTCATTATGAAATCTTATGAGATGAATCAATGATCTTCAATTTTCTTTTTATAATAGTTCAATGGAATCACTTGGATGTAGTGGTTTTGATTCCAATTCTTTTAGTTGCTTTTTTGCTATTAGAGAAAAGAAAAAGAAAAAGACAATAGAAACACGGAGAGAATTAAAGAGAAATTCAATATTAAAAGTCATTTATTCTAGTGTAAAACATGTAAATATGTCATTAGATAACTGATTGGAAGTTGAATGAACTCACTGAATAAGATCAGATTTGAAACTAAGTGTCTTTTTATTAGTGAAATATCAATGTGATTAAAGTATTTTATAAATTGTTATGTTCTTTAACTTGAATCCTACTACTGATTCGTCTTACGGAACGAAGAATCAAGGATTCAGAGACTCGATAGGCTTTCTAGGTTTGAAGCTATCACGAGTTTACTTAATAGACGAACGAGAACAAGACTCGGTGACTAAAGACCAGTAAGTTAGTTATTGATGCGCCCCAGCCCCGCTAACTAGAGGAAGAAGTCCGAGCTTGGAATGGGGAAGTATATTTTGCAAACAGACAGAAAAGAGCGATAACAACAAACACAATTCGGAACATATATATACACTGCGAAACCGTCCTTGGCAAGAGTTACCAAATAGCATATTAAAAGACACAACGGACCAGTAGCATTTAAGATATTTCCCAGTGGGAAATACGACATGAAGATGACGACAGCGTCTTTGGCGCGAAAATAAAGAAATTCAAAGTTTCTAAATAAAGTTACAAAATTCGGTCCTTTCCCAAGTGAGTTCTGGGGATCTAACGTCCCTAACATAAATCATGACAACTTTATATTGATTAACCATTTTGGCTTCTACAATTTAGCAGTAATTTATTCTCACTACCCACCACCACCACCAACGCTACAAACTTAAACCGGTATCTCACGAGATATAGATTATGTTGCATGCATTAACTTACAGTATAATTGTAAAATAGTCATTTAAAGAGTTATTGAGTATATTGTCTGAATCTTCAGTAATGACGATATCTACAGTTTCACACTTCAATATGATTTTCTTCATTTCTTCATCTATTTTTTTCTGTACTTGATTATATCCTAAGCGAAATTTGAACTTTGGCATTCCCCTAATGTATAATTAGTTGTGAATAGTAAATTATTCTTTGATAGAAATAACAACATCACTGTTAGATCTATCGAACCGTCCAAGTTACCTGATTGAGATACGTGCAAAACCGAAGTTTCCAAAACAACGATTTGTCTACAATAGCGGTTGTTTATTGAATAATACATTAAATTGAGTTACAAACCTCAACTCTTGAGGTGTCTGGGGCGTCTAAACCCACCCTTCAAGTACGAAATAAAAGGGCTTCCTGTAACAGTAACATAAAGAATAATTACAACATACGATAGTACAAAGGACAGCTAATAGCTGTGTCTAAATTCGATAAAAGTTTATGAACAGCCGAAAACCGAATCAAGAACAAAACATTATGGAAACTGATGCATTTAAACAAATGCACAAAGCTGTTGATAACCGCCACAGCGATTAAGGTACAGTGATTATAATGATAAATGCAATGACAAGTACAATAAACGTTTTAAGTATATGTGAACATTTCAGAATATTACAGTACAACTTGCGTTACAACATAAGTTTAAAAATTGTTGGGAATACAACTGCTTACTGAATATAAATAAGTAGTATAAAAACAATATACGGAAGAGTGGGAAGGGAGCGAGTAGGAATAATGTAAGACAAACTTAACAATCATAATACAGAAGTTTGTGAAGAGAATGGACAATGACCATTGACTCATTTTAATTCTGCTAACAGAATTATTTAAATCTATTTTTGTAGGTTATTGTAAGGAGGAGCTAGGTCTACAAATACTGATGAGAACCAACGAAATAAAAATGAATTCATGCTATTCTGCTAGAATGTTTGTTCTTGCTCTTTTCAAAATGATAAAGGGAACTATGTGTATGAAATACTGTCAATGTTTGCTATACATTGATATTTAGTGTTTTTGATTGCATCCATTCAGCTTGTGTCATTTTAACAGAAGAATATGGTTCCATAGATCGTTTAATATTTAGAGGTAAACGTTCTAGAGTGATTGAAAGAGATTTTGATGTAAACACGAAATATGATTTCATTTGATAATATGAATGTAAATAGTTTATGTAGTTTAATGCTTATGCTACACAGAGGTTAGGATTTCTTAACTAATGTAAATTATATTGCCGATATAATATTTCGTGGAATGTTGAACATTCGTTTCATTGAAAAATTTCACTCTATATCCTTAAGTTCTTATTGTTCAACTGAATACACTATAACATTCAAATAGCATTAACATCGTGTTGTGTTAACTGTGATAACTGACATGATTGAAGAGTTGTGATGGGAACTTTATAAAAGGCACAATTGTTTTTTTAATATTATCGACTATCGATGTTTATAGCATAGGAATTGACAAAACACTATCAGCGACAACTTAATGTGGGAGAGAACAAACCAGATTCCAGCGGAGGAAGAAATCAGGGAGAAATGCTGGAAGTGGATAGGACATTAAGGAAAACATCCAACTGTGTCACAAGGCAAGCCTTCACTTGAAATCCTCAACGCCAAAGGGGAAAACGAAGATCAGAAAACACATTACGCCAATAAATAGAGGTAGATATAAGAAGATTGAACAACACTTGAATAGAACTGGAAAGCAAGACCCATGACAGAGTGGTTTGAAGAATACTGGTCGGTGGCCTATGCTTCACTGGAGGTTACAGGCGTAAGTAAGTAAAAAGTAAAAACGAACGTTGTATGAATAATATTAATTAATCATCTTAATACAATGTAAAAAATGACCTAACCTTCTCTACGAATTACATCTGCCAAATCAGGGAAATTATTAGCTAAAGCTAAATCTGCTGGTTTCTGACCAAAAAGATTTAATTCCACAAGACTTGCTCCATTCTTCATAAGCCATTCTACCGTTTCTGAAAATTATGAACGAATTAGGTTTGATAGGTCGAATATAGTTAAGAATATGAGCTAATAATGGGATATTTTACAGTAATAATCACATCAAACAAATGCTTATATGAATAGGTCGAATTTAGTCTTATAAAGAATTATAATCAGAAAGGGGTTTTGTGGGTATTATAGTAATTTGATAGTTGAGTTTCTGAGTCAATTGAAGCTAGACCACCATGGAAAACCTGGAAGCAGTAGAAGGCCATTTCGTCTTACTATGTGACTCCTCAGCAGTGCGAATCTACTATCCCTTTCGCGGGATTCGAACTCAGGACCTATCGGTACATGATGGTCTAACTTTAATTGACTCATGAATTCATCCATAAAATTATAAAGAATTGAGCAAGACGTTTGCAGCTTAATGTGAAACTATCACCTAACTCGACAAAGATCAATTGAAAACTTTCACTTTGTGTAGTATATAAATTTGGTTCAGGATGTCACATTGTAAGTAAGTCCTCTCTAACTCACTCATGAGTTTTATCCATCATAGAAAATGTCTGATTCATTAGACAATTATGATCAGAAAAAAGTTGGTTCAAATAGACTGACATCTGATCTAATATGATGGAAATAAAATTTCTCTCGAACAACTATTTCGAGTTATGAAATTATTTTTATTGGGAGCGATCAATTGTATAAATGAAATTTGAGAGATTTCACGTACACCTATTTGTTGTGTTAGTGATACTTTCTTCTAGATTTAAAACAATTCTTCGTACATCACTTAATTTGTCAGTCAGTCAGTCAGCTACAACGTGGGACCAGGCACATATATGTATCGGTCCAAGTTGCCATACCTCATTAACACAACAAGATGGACACCGGATTCATAAAAGTAGTTAATTCAGAGGTGGTATTATATAAAAGAAAGATTTCAATCAGGACATAGTACAGGAAGAAAGAATTAGTTCGTAGAATAAAAGATATAAAGGGATCACTTAATTTGTAGGGAAGTATGATAAATTTTATACAAGTTACTGTCCCTACTTCAAATAAACTTTACGCACACTTTATAAGTGGAAGAAGAGTTTGTAAACGATTATGCTTGAATTGAAAACCTTAGCACCATAACTTAATAAATCTGTTATGTAATATCAAGCATAAGGATTTAAAGTACTTGCAATAATGTTGTTCAGTGTCCATTATTTAGGTCATACGTTTCTATCTAGTGTTGTAGTGCTCGTCAAATCTATCCAGTGGACACCATCATCATTTACAGTAAACAGTACGGATTCTCTGATGTATTTGTAAAGCTCATTGTGACTAGAGTTATTTTGGTGTTATTACTGAAAATTATTATAGAGTGTCGTCAACCCGATTAGAACAACAAGATATCAGAGTTACTATGGATTCACATAACCAAGATTTATTGCGAAAACAAACAGAAGAATATGTATACATTGTGAACAAATTGAAAATAAAGAGAGTGATTGTTCAGACTTAGATTATGCCTTTTTATTTTTAAAAAAATGGTTTATACCTTTCTGATGGTTTCAGTTCGTGACGAAAACAGCTATTTTACTAAGAATATTTAGGTTTTGAATATATATATATATAATCTAAATTAAAATGTCCTTGTTTTCTCATTATCTGGCTGATCATCAAGATGATCTTTTCATATCCACCACCCATCTATCATCCAAAAATTGTGTATTATGAGAACAACATTTCATAGTTCAACAAGGAATCCAGAAAAGTTATTTAACTTTTGTACTTGAAATCAGTCGACAGAAAAAAACTGTTGCTCATGTTATCTATAACAGATTATTATTAATCCTTAAATGAACATCTAGACATTTCATTTTCAAACTGACATATTATTTTACCATTATGTCCATTTCTTGCTGCATGATGAACAGGTGAACAGTTCATCGAGTCCAATTGATTCACATTACAGCCATGTCGGACAAGTACCTGAATATAGATGGGAGTAAAAATGGTCAAATACTTTTAAAGTATTGAATCATGTATGTAATAAGAAAAAAGAGATGAAAAGTTATCTGTAAACTAATTCATTGATTTTAAACAAGAATTTACTATTGTTCACACGTTATTGTTAAGGTGAAATGACTGGCAAAGTTTAAGATTTCATTTCCAATTACAATGAATGAACATGATATTACGGTCAATCATACAACTCTGTGAAGAACAAAATCTTTACGTCTTTTTCCTAGCGAGATTTTGACAACTCAACAAACTTGTCCGCAAAGTAACCTGAAAATATGGAACATGTAATGAAGCTTGAAAAAATATATGACATTTCCTATAAGATATTATCTAAAGCTAAGGAATTCCTTTAGAAGTTCTGTTCTGGGGTAAATAGTCCTTCTAAAATACATTTCATTGAATAGGTAAGTATTCATTTCATTCTTAAAACATATATGTGGATTAACTTGAAAAAAAACCAGTCAACATTTCACTGGATAGTGTTATATCGCGACGAGAATAGTTGGTGATAACTTTTGAGAACTATTTATGGACAAATACGATACACAGAATTTTACTGTATAATTGGTAAACAAGTAAACTATCTATATTCATATTCCTCTTATGACAAGCTTTATATTTGACGTATGAACTATTGTTATACGATTTACCATTCTTGAATTATGCCCAGTCTATGAAGTACTATCTTCCTCATTCACAGCCACATTTGGCTAAGTCTTGTACAAACGTTATTTTCCCTTTTATGGTATGATGTGGTCTGTTTTGTTGGTATATAAACCCAATGTGTTTGAAATATATGATTTATATTGCAGAGGCTGAAATCAGTGTTCTGGACTTAACTGGCTAGGCTAGGTAGGAAGAAGGACCGATAATGACTCTAAACTGTTAGTACGGGTTTATGCGTCATTGGTCTGGTCGATAAATCATTGTTCTCTAGTTGGTTATATCTTTGTGTTACATATTGATAGGAGCACAATGGATACAATCTTAAGGATGACTATATCTGAAAAGTCTATATACCGATTTATGAAAACACGTATGATTCAATCAAATTCTTAAACTTAGTGAAAATATAATTGTTGAGTCGGATATCGGAGAACTTCAACGGAGCCTACGGAGGCCCAAAAGGAGCAGAAGAGCCCTCGTTAATCAGAGAATGATGGAGCATTCTAGGATTCCAACGTGGCGGGCTACTATTCGTCAGTAGCATAAAAAGTCGTTAACGGATTGGCTGAAATATGATGTTGATTTAACAAACGTTAACACCAATAAATACCCATGTTTTCTATACGAAAACGAACCTTGGAGTAAAGTGTCTCTCTCATACTTTGCGCCTTCTTTCTGGTGTTGAGGTCGCTGTATAGTTCTAGCGTGCGGGTTATCAGAATATCTTACGAACGAATATAGCGTTCAATCGACAAGACTTATCAACAATCAAAACCGAAAATCCGAAAGAGATAAAAAGCTTAAAATCAAAATGTGAAATTATCATTTCATGAAAGTTAAATATTGTGTGTTGCTATATGAGAAATTATTGTTTCTATGCTGCCACCTTCAAGAGTTACCTTAGTTGTATAAACAATTGAATATTGTTATAGGAACTGTAAAACAATCAAAATTTTTTTGCTTTATTCTTAAAACATTCAGAATCAAATTGAAGTACATCAAACACTTTGTGGTCTAAAAATGTTTAGAATAACGATTTGTGAGTACTTTAGTGTTAAAGATTCTAGAGATCTAATTACATGAACAGTTTTCTGAATAGATTTGAAGAAAACAAAAAGAAGAAAGAACTGACTAGATTTATCCCACTGATTATATTACTCATTTAATACTGAAAAACTGTTTTTATAATTTGGATAGATCTTTACTAAACTTCCTTCCAAATTCATAATCTCTCTCATTTCAGTAATATTCCACCTAATTGTCTTCAACTTAAATTTATATGATTCGGAAGTGTTGAACTATTCTGTTTAGTTCTATGAAACAAATACGAAATCTGTTTGTGTCAAGCAAATTTATTACTCTGTTGCGCGGCGTCGAGTCACGGTTGATCACGATCTCCACTACAGGAAGACTACGTGCCAGTTAACCGATAAGATCACCCATAGGCCAAATATCAGAAGGCAGTTGATGGCTGTAGTCGAGATGTATTTGTTGGCGATCTCGTGGTATCGAAAGAATACCGAGATCGTGCCAAAGGAGTACAAGTGTGGTTACTGAGTGTAATCGAATCCGTGCAAGGTCACAATCGACGGAAGGAAGAATGTCTTTAATACAGTTAAACAAACAAGTACAGTAAAACAATCACTGGTACAATTGATTATAATAATAATTGTTTCCATTAAACCAATCGCGTTCTCTTGATAAAAGTAGGTCACTACAACTCTACATTCTATATAGTAAAATCCTCACTTTTTCGAAGTGCTAATAGTAGAAAAGCATTATACATGAATATCAGGAATTGAAGTAACAACAATAGAACTCACTTTCAAACACTTTGGATAGCTCCTAAGTTATTCTGCATGTCTGGGCATCATTCCAGTCAATTCATCTGAATACAATGTTACTTGAACAACGATTATTGATTGAAAGACACTCTCTCATACTTTGCGCCTTCTTTCTGGTGTTGAGGTCGCTGTATAGTTCTAGCGTGCGGGTTATCAGAATATCTTACGAACGAATATAGCGTTCAATCGACAAGACTTATCAACAATCAAAACCGAAAATCCGAAAGAGATAAAAAGCTTAAAATCAATATTTTCATCTATGTTTATAGTGAATATCTTAGATAAATGATCATATAAATATCAATTTGATAGTTGAATTCATCAGTCAATTGAGGTTATACCATCATGGAAAACCTGGAAGCACTGGACGGCTGTTTCGTTCTAGTATGATACTCCTCAGCAGTGCGTATTCACTATAAAATCCACAAAACCACTCTCTGAATATAAACATCAGTTTATTTGTGAAGGGTTTGGTTATTTTTTCATATTTATAACACTTAATATGTTTATCAACTAGCTGATATATAATCTTAACGAAGTGACATTAATAGACTTCAATTAATGCTTTTTCATTGTGACTATTAGTAAACTCTTTGCCAGTGTTAATAAACGTTGGCAAAAGACTAGTCCTGCAACTTTCTTCGATTGTTATTTGAAAACTTCAGGAACTAAGGAATGGTTAATCTTAATTCAGTATACTGTTTGTTTCTCATTAATGGTGATAATTTCTAAGTTAGACCTTTACTGAACTCCTAGAATCACTGGACAGCTGTTTCGTTCCAGTATGGAATTCTTCAGGAGCACATATCCCCGATCCCGCACGTGAGACTCGAACCCAGGACCATATGTGCCTAGTGAATGCTTAAACTCAAGACTGCTGGGCTGACGTCCAACGATGTCATTGTTATTGCCGAAGTCGAGATGTATTTGTTGGCGATCTCGTGGTATCGAAAGAATACCGAGATCGTGACAAAGGAGTACATTTCACTAGATCTCCAGAAGCTGCATCGCGAAGCTCGTCACTGGGATGTGAAAATAAGATCATGATTTGAAAGTAATCCAACAATCTCCGCAACAACAGTGATCCTGGTTACTAGCAGTTGAATGTTTCTCATTTTTAAAATATATTTCCAAATAAACACACTTTCCTAGCTGAATTCACTCTCAAATGTTTTACGTCTTAGTTAAATTAATAAGTTTAGGATCATTTGTAAGTGAATAAGCAAGTCGAACTTTTGTCAGGACTGTACTCTGGTATTTATTTACTGAACCATCACATTTATTTTGGGAAATTAAAGTAAACTACTGAAAAAAGAAAAGTAGACAAGTTATGTTTTAAAACTTATTTAAGACAACAAGCAAGATAAATTTGTGAATTAATACCAACTTCGGTTTCATAGAATTATTGTAAATACGTGTACTAAATATAAGTAAAATGTTAATTCAGAGTGTCGGACTTCATCATATCGGAAGTTCTTTTTTTAAATGAAACAAATCGCTCCATACCGAAAACATCAGTAGATTCGGTAACTTACATCGAATTCATCTAGTAGTTTGTCCAATATTTCATGCTGTCCATAGATTGCTAACCCCAAAATAAAACAGAATTAATTGAGTGGTTAGTTAAGAATAACTCGATCAAATATGCTGTTTTATCTAAATGAAAATATTGACTGTTGAATCATTAAGAATTAGTGTACACTTAACAATATTTTATAGTTGAAACCATGAACCAATAGTTAGACCTCCGCCTGGAGGCCCCCTGAGGTTACTGCCGGTCCCAAGCCCGGATAAAGGAGGAGAATTGTTCGTTGGTTCTAGAATGCTGGTCGGCGGCCTATGCTCCATTGGGAGAAACAGACGTATGTAAGTAAGTTAGTACTTCTCAACCTGAGTATTATCAGCTACTGATCGAAAAAGAGAAACTATTCGAGCAAATTTATAGTTTACAATCCTAGAGATGCAAAATGCTGACTGAAATCCATATTGTCTCTGTGGATTATTTAAAAATAAAATGTAACAAACCGATAAATTGGAAAGTGTGAATGAATAGTAAACTCTTTGTCAATAAGATTAATTTAAGCATTACATTTCGAATAATGAGGTCGTACATTTACCTTTATGGTAATTAATGAAAAAAAAGTCATTTAAATTAAAAAGGTCAAATAGATAAAAAGTATTAATTCAGGTAATCAACCATCATCCTTCAGTACAAGGGATATGAATAAAACTGGTCATAAAATACTGACCAAGATGTGTTCATTGGAATTCTTAGTTGTATGATAACCTCAACCATTAAAATATGTGTCTACTTTATGTAAGAACAATCTTATTCAATTTTAATCCACTACGGTAATCCGAAAATCGATATTAGTATCAGAAATTATCTTATGACTTCTTAGTCTTTCCTCATCATGCCATCTATCTTCAGTATATTTTTCACTGATAATCATTCATTAGAACTTTTGATGCTTCGAATAAAAGTGTCATAATGAGTAAATGTGCATTCTAATGGTTCAAACTTTATCATACGAGTATGTCAAGCCTAACAGTTCGATTTCGTGGAGTTGTGTTCTCTGAGCTGGATGGTTTAGTCGTGGAGCTCTGATCGTTCTTGTGAACGACATCATCAGCACAAACTTCAGGTAGAAGTCCATTGCGTTTTCTTATTACATTTTTGAAATTTCAATAGTTGAGATTATGAGTCTATTGAAACTATTGTGGGACTCCTCAGAAGTGCGCATCCACGATCTCGCTTCGAGAGATTCGAATCCAGGACCCATTAGTCTCGTGAGCGGGCGCTTAACCACTAGACCACTGAGCTGGCATCCAACGGTGTTAATATCTAATGTCAACTAATCCACGAAATTGAGTGACACATGCACCATTGTCATTAGTGAGTTATTATCTCACAAGAGACCCGGTTGAATTCCGCTGGTCAAGGATGCGCATTGCTGAGGAGTCGCACAATAGGATGAAACGGCCATCCAGTGCTTCCAGGTGTTCCATGGTGGTCGAGCTTCAACCGACTCATGATCTCAACGATTGAAACAACTGTAATATTCACAAAGACCCCATCTGACATTTTGAAAAATGACAATAATTTGTTTCCAAAATATCGAAATAAGGTCGTCTATATTTATAATAAAGATGAAGTTGCTCTGTTCGTTGTAATCGCTGCCTCAAATTAGTGTGTGTATGTTTGAGAAGACAATTTATTGAAATTATAATCAATTATGAAATAATGTTTCTACAAATTGAGCTATCATTAAGATTGGGTTAATGACTACAGTATCATACAGAAACTATGATTGAATCTGAAAATTGTATTTGGTTCACTTGACAACATAAAATATTATCCTCCATTTATATGAGTTTACTGGATTCGATGACTAGTTATATCTAACAATTGAGCGTGTTCATAATTGAACTACTCTAACCTACTTCTGAATTACATTTTAGTCAAATAACAAAAAATTAGAATGAAAAACTAGTCAATACAAACTAATTTACAATAAACAATTGACATTCACTACTTATCTAACTTTCATAAATGAACTATAAATTAATATCATCATATATGTTGAATAATCACTTTAGTAACATAGAAGTAGTTATGCAATAGGTGAATAATTCAGCTACAGAGTCTAATTTGGTTAATATTTACAGATAATATAAAAATAATTATCACATACCTGCTATGTATGCTTCTAGACCAATTCTCCGTTGTTGATTAGTATCATCTATAAGTAGATAGCAAGTTTATCAAATAAAATATCATCGAAAAACAGGGTTTCTCTTTAAAGCTCACTGTTAACCGATAACACCAAATTAAAGATACGTGATGTTCGGTTACTGTAATTCAAATAAGTGTAATGAAGAATAATGTAAACATAATGGTGAATAAGTAGATCTTAGTACAGATTCCTTACAAGATTTTAGTGGATAAGTTTTGAAAAATGAGTTTACTACTCTGAATAAATAGATATTGTGATTATGAATGCTGTAACAATCTATCATCTATATATTGCAGTCAGTTTTGTCAATACTATCAGTTAAGAAGCGAAATAGCTAGTTGGACATTTTGAGAATTTATACTTTCAAAGTCAGTCAATAACAACGTAGAACTTCTTACGTACGTACATCAGTACGAGTTGCCATACCACATTAGCACACTGATAACCATTGTCGATACGTAACACATGTCCAAGCCATCTTAACTGATGAAGTTTCACTACTTTATCAATTCATTTTCCATCCTTACCTAGTACTCGTTTCCTAACAACTGCATTACTTACTCCGTGTTCCCAGGATATACGAACAATGCATCAAAGACACCTATGATCGAATACTAGTAACCTACGAATATTCTCTACTCTTACCAGCCATGTTTCACTGCCATAAAGTAGGACGGAACGAACTGGTTCACTGTAAACTCGTCCCTTGTTTGATAGACGGATATTTCGCCTACATCATAAATGACGTAATTTAGCAGAAGCTAGTCGAACCTTCTGTATCCGTGCTAAGATTTCGTCACACACCAGACCACAAGGATAAATAAACGATTATGATGTTGAAGTTGTATTGAAACTGATGATTATTTGAACATAACCAATAGTCAATTCCAATGTTTATACATAACGAATTTCATGGATTTACGAAATAATTTTGGGTAAAAACGATTTAATGAGACAAATGAATTAAAAAAGGCGTTTTCATGACCATGACACAAAACAAGAAATTTAACGAATAAAGGTAATACTAGTCTGTAAATTGTTACAAAATGTCATCACCAATCAATATAGATCAGTAATTATATTTCTAATAGGAAAACTTCAATAGCCAGATTCATAATAAGCTTATGATACTTAGAGTAAAAGTGATTTTTAAAACATTCGGAACTTTAAATATAAGAAACGTTAATTATTGAAAACCCTGAACTACATAAACGGTGAGACTATAATTTATAGACGATTTTTAAGTGACGCTAGACTGACCTTGAGAGTGTCCAGCTAATAACCAGGACCAAATTAGGGTTATAAACCTGTTTGAGGAATTACAATTATAACTTATAGTTGATAGTTAAGGTTACGAATTAGATTAAGGGTTTTCATCACGAACTGACATCAGCTAGAATGCCAAAACTTTATTTATCCAAATGGATGAATGAATTTTATGCCGAAATTCAAGACGTCTTATCATATACATGATTGGTTTGTCCATAAATTATAGTCTTGCTATCTCATTATAAATTTTAAATGTAACCAAAACATCATAAAACGCTTTCATCATTACCTGCATCACTATCAAGACTCATTCGTAAAATAAATTGATAGGGAATAGAGTTTATCACACTTCCAGTAATGAATTATTCGGTTTTATTTAATTCTATTCACTTGTGAATCAGTATGGAAATTCTTCAATATGATAAAATAGAACTTTTACATTGAATGATTCGTTTCCGCCCTTAACTCAATATTATTTGAAGCAAGTACGTATATATATATGCAGTAGAATCTAATCAATTAACTAATGGTAACAGTGATAAATTAGAAAATCATAGGTTAAAATACTTTTTTTAAAGTTCCCATGGTTTCACTTATTTGGATCTTTACTTCTTTATTGTTTTCAACATAATAAAGGGGTGTAAGATAAAATTTTATCCATTCAGATTCACAATCGAATAAATGGATAGAAATATCTTAGAACATTCAGGAAAATATAATAAATGAATGAATGAGATAGAATTGACTTCTTTAGAATAGATACATGGGTTATACGGCAACGAACATGAAAGTAAAATAATACAGTACTGTATATCTTTGAAAAACAGCTATAACTGTAGTGAATGAGAATATAAATGGAGATCAATCGAATATGTTTGAATACAAAATTACAGAACAAATTAGTAAAATCTGAACACCATACAGGAATAAATTAATTTGCAAAATGTCGATTAATCGTTTCAGACTTCACTATTCATTGATTCACACTGCAATCATTCTTTGTTCTCATTCTCTTTTGTTCGATCATCTTAAACTTCAGCCGACAGGCATTTCGCTTTCGATTGGTGATACATACTACTTATATATGTGGACATCAGTACCACACACCATATAACTATTGTCAAGAGGATTATTAGAAATAAAAAGATATTCTTCAATAGCTATGTACTGACATCAATCCCCCATCTATTTGAACAGTTTACAACTAAGCAAATTATGTAATGTACAAATCATTTAGATCATATTGGTTATTTTTATACCTTCTTGCTAATTCCTTTTATTATATTCGGATGAAGAATAGGTGAATAGTAACCGCTAGGATCTATTTGTGGACTTTTATTACACATATTCTTATTGTATAACTATTAATTAACTATATTATATACATATTAATAGTCCTTTTATTTGACCTATTGAATATTATCATGCGATTTACTATTCTTAAGATGTTTCCATTTCATTAGTAACAGTCTCTCACAATCACAGCCACTTTCTGGCTGGATCTGTTCTATGATGCAGTCTGATTTGTTTGTATATAAACTTTTCATGTCTGAAATATATGATTCGTATGTCGGAGGCTGATATTGGTGTTCCGGACTAAAGCGGCTGGGTTAGGAGAGAAGCTACTACTTCAGAGGACCAATAAGAGCTCTAGACCGCTAGTAGAGGTTTATGCGTCATTAGTCTGGTTGTGTAAGTCGATGTCTCTAATTGTTTGTCGTATCATGTGATCTAATTAATCGAATATAAGGACATAATACTTATGACCATATTGCACTCATTGTCGTACAATTATCACCTCTTACCCATGTATCCTTTGGTATAACTTTTTTCAATAGCTGTGTTATCCTGTCTGTGTGTCTACATATTCAGTTATTGTTTATCAACTATAAAAACTGTGTTACACATAATTAAGCGTTTTTGGCTAGAGGGAGACCAATTCCACGAATAACCGAACCCATTTACTTATTTTCACAAACTACCCTTATGAAATAAACTCATCTTCAATACTAATCGTATTCAAGTCCTTATTTCCCGTTATCGTTAATAGGATTAGTGGCCAGATATTTGTGAGTGAACTCTTTATTTATATTATTTATGCCAATGTAAACGGATAGCTATCAATGACAGTGAACAAAGATCATGATTTACAACCATTGAATTCTAACTTAATCGTTAAGTGGTATGATGCTTAATTCAAACTACAAAAATGATTCTGTGTTTCATTGCATGTTAGGTTGTTGGTGTTTACTATCAGAAAACCTTTAAATCGTATGAAGCAACAGTCGTATAGCCCTCCGGTTATAATGATTATTAAGATAAAATTTATTTTATAATCAAACTACCAACCACTAAAGTGAGAAGAACTTCATGTTTTTAATCTTTCGTTTCATTCCCCCTCTCAGCACATGACAATTTGACCAATCATATTTTAACGATGCATAACAAATTGATTGACCTAATGATTCTAAATGGTCAAAGCGAATTAGACTACAAATTAAACTCCTATTTTATATGGTAATATTCGGTACTCATTTAAAAGACTGTGATTTAAGAATATTTTGCCATGTATGATAATACATATCAACTTGGATTTGCTTTCCTCTTAACTGGTAAGTAAATTTTTTGATAAAATCTTATTTCCATAATTGTATTCATAAAATAAATTTGGATAGACGATCGTTAATTCGCAGTGGAAACAAGAGGAATTCGACTGTTGATTCAAACTAAGACATTACAAACACTAGTTCAAGCTTATCTGGGTAATACTTAGTATCATGCAGATATTGTTTCTTTTAGTATCTGCATCCTTAAACTCCGATCGTATTGAAATACACTCTGTTATTTTTAATATTCTTAGCTTGAGATAGAATGGTGGTCGGATGTAGTCAACAGGAAACCCTGGACCCGGTTTTCGTGCTATTTGGCACTCGTCAGCAAGGTGTACCTGTAATCTTGAGGGAACTGGTGCTCCCTGACGGAATCGATCCCGCGTCACGGTTTCGGTCCGGGTAGCCTGATGGTACTAGTGGCCACATTGCAACTCGGTTGATGGCATTCAATCTCTATTAAGAAGGGTTTGACACACATGACATTGATCACCACCCAGTGATCAATCAATTATGAATTCTTAGTTTTTCATAATGGTGGTTTTCGTTCTTTTCATATTAGTTTGGAGCGAATCGCATAGCCTTAATCTATTTGAAATCAAGAACTAATTATTAGTATCGTGGTAGTGAGTAATTCGTAAATATTCCGAAATAATCATCGCTGAAAGGGACTACCGAATTGAATTAAAGATATTCAAACTAATAAGTAGTAACTATGAATCTCTTTTAAATAAATAAGAATATTATTTAATATCCGAATCTATGATGAACATTAATTTAAATTACGGTGGTATGAATATTTATATTTGGCAGTTTAAGTTCACCTGCCTCCAAATTCCCTGGTTTGGTCGAAGGTGCGAAGAGTTAGCTCTTCCTCTCGAAATGCTCTCACATGGCCACACGTATGCAGCCATCTACAGGGAAGTCTTACTCACCGCTTCCTTGCAGTGTGGGTGTTGTTTACGAAATTGAGAAGACGAAAAGCGAATGCCCGGCTTCTTAACTGAGTTGGTGGATACGGTGAATCCACCCTAATTTCAAACCAACAGTGCACTAATCAAATCATATTTTTGACATTGAGATACATGGTTAATGAAAAATAGAGAAGTTCATAGGAAGCTTTATCCATATAGAGCTAGTCAACACTGGAAAATTAATGGATGTAAAGTTGGCTAAACGAGTTTCGAATTGATGAATTTATCTATTTATTTAAAAACATGAATATTGCTACAAGAGAGCGCCAATATATATGCGCCACACAAAACAATGAAAATTCGAAGAGAGATAGAAAAAAAAACTAAGGAGCGCAAAAAATAAGAGAACAATAACGAAGAGTTTGGTTTAAGGTAGCGTGGTAGTAACGATGGAACGGAAAGGTACAATCAGAAGAAATCTTTCAAGTAAGGGAGACACAACCACTTTTTATGAAGAAAGTAAAAGAAGGTTATAGTAGGATCGCCACTGGCTTCTATTCTGAGCCATATCTGATAACGTCTCTAGCCACTGTGTAGCACCATCTCTCAGACCCCAACCAGGGAGTCGTGAAGGACCAACAGAAGTCAGTCCTTTGCAGCTTTCTTTCATACCACGACACCATGTCATGCACTGACCACCTCTCCGCTTTTTCCAACCAGTCCCAGAGTCGGCAAATAATGCACGACGTGGAATTCTCTGGGACGACATTCGTAGAACATGTCCAAGCCACCGAAGTCGGTGTTTCAAGATGGTGACACCAATTGAATTATCATCTCTGTGCCCGAACACACGATGCCGAACCTCTGCATTACTGACATGGTGTTGCCACTGAATGTCAGCAATCCTTCGGAGACAGCGATGATCAAACACAGAGAGTCGTCTAACGTCCTCAACTCGGGCCAGGTTTCACAAGCATAGAGCAAAACTGCTCTCACCGACGCGTTGTAGATCCGACCTTTTACAGCCAGACTTACATCACTTTGAAGGTGCCAAGTGGCTAACCAGATTGGCATAAGCCACTCTGGCTTTCACTATACGTGCATTGATCTCATCACTCATATCCCCACCAGCACTTATGCAGCTACCCAGATACACGAACTTCTCGACTACGTCTATCTGCCACCACCAGGGTGAGTACAGGATGGATCCTGCCAGTAGTTGCCCCAATGATAGTAATATATATAAAAGAATGATTCCCTCTAACGAAATACTCTCACAGGACGCGCGTATACAGCCACTAGCCAGGGAAGTCCTACTCATTGCCTTCTCGTGACGGTAGTGTTGTTTACGAAAATGAGAGGACGAAAAGCGAACGTCCGGCGCTTTAACCGGATCACAAACCAATGGTGCACATGGGCTCCAGTATCCTGCGGGAACAAATGGCGTATGAACCAATCGTTGGTTACCGGCTACCATGGGATTGCATCTCTTTACGATACCCCACTGCCTTGTGGGGTAGACCATTAGGTCAAAGGCTCGGGGTGTGGCCTCCTAAGATAACCATCTGTTTCGGTTTGGGCACCCGGGCAGTATCACAGCTCACACACAAACGATTTAATCTATGACTATGGCAACTAATTTTCTCGCTCCGATCAACAATTGGCTAATCGATTCAAATAATTATTACTATAATTGTCATTATTAATACTATTATTATTATTGTCATTATTATTATTATTATTTTCCACATTGTTCACCCTCTTTTATGCTTATACAGCGGCTCGCCTTTGGTGGAAATTCGACTGTATCTAAACGTTCTCGAGTCACTGTCCGGTTGAAAATTGTATGTTACCACCGATTACGAGAACTGAAGCAGTTTTTCTGAAACCACGTGCACCATATCAAACTAAGGCTGTCTTCAACGTTCGCACACTAGTGCAGGTAAACAGATGACAAAAAACACCGTTTTTTTCTTGTTTATCTTGTGAACCAATGTTAAATATACTAAAAGTATTCTAGAGGACATGCGTTGATTCAAGATGAACTACTGGTGAAGTACTACAAATTCGCTCTCCATCTGTCACTTCAAAAAGCTTGTTTTACGTGCGCTTATCCGGGGACCCTGTGGCATCTTCGTCTGATCTTGCTGGCATTGGTGTCGCACTAAGCACTAGAGCTAAGGCAGCACTAATCGATTGGATCCCTCATTAACACAAACGTCAGATTGATGTGCTGTCTGGTTTGTGTATTTTCGGTCTACTGTAGAGAACAGAATTGGAGTGAGAAACGATGTCTTTTCGTCATCTCCGTCTAGTGTCCCGACAGACTGCAGCCCATGCAATCAAGGATGAGTCTTTACCACCAGTTATCTGTTCTTCTCCAGAAAGTGCGCATATCGACAGATATTGTAGTACTAGCCGGAGACTTGAATCATTTGCTATAGGATCAAATGTCAAATGATACAGTGAAAAAGAATCAGTTTAGATATTCTATCCAATGGGCAAACTCGTTATGGATTAATAAATCAAACATGTTTGATTCAGGATGGTTAAGAATACTGCAACGATAGTTGCACAGACCACAACCTGTTGCATCTGGGTAGCACTAACTTTCGGCACAGTCATCGCCGATGTGCCACCTGGCGTCCTCCCTCTGCATCCCAAGCCTGGACTCAGATTGATCACATCGCGATCAGCTTCCGCTGGCGTGGTTGTGTAAAAGACTGCCGCTCCTTTTGGAGTCATATATCCTAACACTGAGTTCTAGTCTTTTCCAATTAGTGTGGACCATACATACTCTTGATAGTTGACAACGAAGTTTTAGGATAACCCAATCATAACAGATAGTGATATTAGTCAGTATATGGTTGCAACTTATTAGTCCCTGTATGCAAATAAGTATCGAACCGAGCTAGCCTCTAGGCTAGCTACCACTCCACCGAAAAGTATAGATGAGCATTGGTTGCTATTGCTTGTACGCCATGAAAATGTCTTACATGTTTCAGTACATCAATCAACGCAAACATTACCAACGTGATTATATTTGAAATTCTACTACTGTGAATGTAAGAGGTAGTGACTAATCGGGTGAGGGAATAATTCAAGAATGGAAGATTGTTTAACGTAGGGTAAATTGGGCAAAGCTTGCGTAAGGACCGAGAAGCCTGGTGGTCGGAGCGTGCTAATGAGCTGGAAGCAGCAGCTGCATCTGGTAACTACCGGAAGCTCTTCCAACTCATCCGAGCCACTGGCAGCAAGAAGTCTGGTGTGAATGAAACAATCTGCGAGGATGATGGGATGCCAATCACTAACATCCATCGACGAAATTTGTGAACCATGCGGTCAGAACTTCATTTCGAAGGGCAGTTCAACTGGCCTGCTGCTCCGGCAACATCGGTCAAACTGTCCTGCCCTTCATGGCCGGTGACGACTGATCCACCAAACGAGGAGGAAGTCCGCAAGGAACTCCAACTCTTGAAGCGTTACAAATCACCTGGCCCAGATGACTTACCATCCGACTCTTTTTAAAGATGGTGGTGACTTTTCGACTAAGGAATTGACGACGTTGTTTACAAAGGTTTGAAAACTAGAGAGTGTACCAACGTCATGGAATGAGTCGATAGTTGTCCCTATCTTTAAAAAGGGTTCACGTCGTTCCTGTAACAACTATCGGGGGATAAGTCTACTTCCGATTGCGTCCAAGCTATTGGCTTCCGTCATACTTCGTAGGTTGTTCAAAACCCGAGAAAGATTGACTCGCGAGGAGCAGGCTGAGTTTCGTTCTCGTCGAGGTTGTATTGATCAAATCTTCACCCTCCGCCAAATGTTAGAACATCGCCATACTTATCAAAGGCCAACAATCGTAGTGTTTCTTGACATCAGGACTGCCTTCGATTCGTTGGACAGGACTGTTCTCTGGGATTGTCTATTGAAGAAGGGTGTGCCTGAGAAGTTTATTAACATCCTAAAAGCCCTATATAAAAACACCTCAGGCAGAGTGAAGGCATACAACCACCTCTCTCCATTGTTCCATTCGAGCAGTGGGGTTAGGCAGGGTTGCCCAATCTCACCATTCCTCTTCAACTTTGCCATCGATGACATTCTGGAAACAGCTCTGATGAATGTAAGTAATGGTGGTGTGGATATGTTGCCTGGAGAAAGACTTCTCGACCTTTAGTATGCGGATGATATTGTCTTACTGTGCGATAATGCCCAAGACATGCAATCCGCACTTAATCAATTGGCAATCAGTGTCCGTAGGTATGGTATGTGCTTTGCGCCTTTATAAGTGCAAAGTACTTCTCATGTTTTATCTGTTTCTTCACTATGGTTGAAATATTGAACTTAACCTGATGGTAAGTAGACAAAGACGATATTCTGTTATAACTGGGTAGCCTGTGTGCCTTGTGGAGGTATAACATAATGATATCAATGCACGTATAGGAAGGGCTTTGCCAAGAATTATCGACAGGACCAATGACGCCTGAAGGACGGATCTACAACGCGCCGGTAGCACTGCTCTATGCTTGTGAAACCTGGCCTCTCCGAGTTGAGGACGTTATTAACTCTCTGCGTTTGATCATCGCTGACTCCGAAGGATTGCTGACATTCAGTGGCAACACCATGTCAGTAATGCAGAGGTTCGGCATCGTGTGTTCGGGCACAGAGATGATAATTCAATTGGTGTCACCATCTTTCTAGCATCTATATATAGTTATTATTATAATCCAGTTATTTACGCTCATTTGTCTTGGTTTTTTATGAAAGAAAGCTGCAAAGGACTGCTTCTGTTGGTCCTTCACGCTCCCTGGTTGGGGTCTGAGAGATGGTGCTACACAGTGGCTAGAGGTTATCATTTGTAAGCAGCTGACGTAGAACCCTCTTTCTTCATAAAAAGTGGTTTGCAATTCATACTATTCTGCATCATTGTTTGTTCTTGCTCTATTTAAAATGAAATATGTTTTTGGGATTCCAGTGCTAGGCATGGTCCATTTAATCTAAGTAGAATTTCATTGTTTTGTGTGGCGCATATATATTGGCGCTCTCTTGTACCAATATTTATGTGCCTAAATAGATAAATAAATAAATAAGTCTTGTAGAAGTACTTTGCACTTTAAAGGCGCAAAGCACATACCATACCTACGGACACTGATTGCCAATTGATTAAGTGCGGATTGCATGTCTTGGGCATTATCGCACAGTAAGACAATATCATCCGCATACTAAAGGTCGAGAAGTCTTTCTCCAGGCAACATATCCACACCACCATTACTTACATTCATCAGAGCTGTTTCCAGAATGTCATCGATGGCAAAGTTGAAGAGGAATGGTGAGATTGGGCAACCCTGCCTAACCCCACTGCTCGAATGGAACAATGGAGAGAGGTGGTTGTATGCCTTCACTCTGCCTGAGGTGTTTTTATATAGGGCTTTTAGGATGTTAATAAACTTCTCAGGCACACCCTTCTTCAATAGACAATCCCAGAGAACAGTCCTGTCCAACGAATCGAAGGCAGTCCTGATGTCAAGAAACACTACGATTGTTGGCCTTTGATAAGTATGGCGATGTTCTAACATTTGGCGGAGGGTGAAGATTTGATCAATACAACCTCGACGAGAACGAAACTCAGCCTGCTCCTCGCGAGTCAATCTTTCTCGGGTTTTGAACAACCTACGAAGTATGACGGAAGCCAATAGCTTGGACGCAATCGGAAGTAGACTTATCCCCCGATAGTTGTTACAGGAACGACGTGAACCCTTTTTAAAGATAGGGACAACTATCGACTCATTCCATGACGTTGGTACACTCTCTAGTTTTCAAACCTTTGTAAACAACGTCGTCAATTCCTTAGTCGAAAAGTCACCACCATCTTTAAAAAGAGTCGGGGTATCATCTGGGCCAGGTGATTTGTAACGCTTCAAGAGTTGGAGTTCCTTGCGGACTTCCTCCTCGTTTGGTGGATCAGTCGTCACCGGCCATGAAGGGCAGGACAGTTTGACCGATGTTGCCGGAGCAGCAGGCCAGTTGAACTGCCCTTCGAAAAATTCTGCCTATCGTACCGTAACAGTCTTTATCACCTTCCTCGCAGATTGTTTCATTCACACCAGACTTCTTGCTGCCAGTGGCTCGGATGAGTTGGAAGAGCTTCCGGTAGTTACCAGATGCAGCTGCTGCTTCCAGCTCATTAGCACGCTCCGACCACCAGGCTTCTCGGTCCTTACGCAAGCTTTGCCCAATTTCCCTTCGTAACGCCGGGCTATGGTCAAACTCACGGTCACCCGGAGTAGACCACGGGCTTCAATGAGTGTAAGGTTCCAGATGACCCCGTGCTTAAAAGCGGGACGTTTCGCAAACCCTTAAAGACCCGTCATTTCAACTTTAATGCTAACCAAAAAAAGGAGCGGTAGCTAGCCTATAGGCTAGCTCGGTTCGATACTTATTTGCAACAGAAGTTGCAACCAGCTTGCTAATATCAATCCTTTGATGGCGGTCACTTCGTTGTCTACTGAAAAGTAAGGCAATTTTGTCGCTACAAATTTTCAAGAGTCCAGATAGGTACTCCAATAGGGCCAGTCTTTTACACAACCCGCCAGCGGAAGCTGATCGCGATGTGATCAATCTGAGTCCAGGCTTGGGATGCAGAGGGAGGACGCCAGGTGGCACATCGGCGATGACTGTGCCGAAAGTTAGTGCTACCCAGAAACAGGTTGTGGTCTGTGCAAAGTTGCACTTCGTCATTTTATTTTTGGATTTATTCTAAAATACTCATTAAATATTTGCAGTTCAGAATAAAGTTAGCAGGATGTCAGTAACAACGTAGAACTTTATATGTACGTATATCAGTTCGAGCTGCATATGTCGGGACATAGACGGAGACAGAAAGTACACGTTTCTCACTCCAATTTCTTCTCACTTTGATGGAACTTTCTAATCTACAGCACAAGTATAAGCGGTAACAGATGTTAGTGAAGGAGTATAATCCAGTGAAATAAATTTAGAAAGAGAAAAAAGGGACATGAAGAATTGAGAAGATTAGGATTTGGAAGAACACGAAGAGAGGATGCTCCTGAGCCATTGCTAACGATTTGTAGCGATTCCATATCAAGGTCTCTAATCATCGGTTGCTATCGTCTTGAGGATCCCAACCAGATAGTTTACACCTACCAAAAAGGTTCATTCAGTTCACTTGTCAGTGACTTCATGGAGTCGTGCCATGTTTTGATCTGGCCGCCTCTAGCTTTCTTCCAACCTACTCCTACACCATAAAACATCGCTCTTTGGGGCAGTCGGTGGTTAGGCCTACATAACACATGTCCCAGCCATAAAATATAGCATATAAATAAGAATCATATGTTTGATTAACTGACTTAAGATGAAATGAATAAGACTAAACAAAAATCTATATTCATTAGTGAATTTTATTACTGCCCGAGTGCCCAGACCGAAACAGATGGGGATCTTAGGCGGCCCCAGCCCGAGCCTTTGACCTAATGGTCTACCCCACAAGGCAGTGGGGTATCGTAAAGAGATGCAATCCCATGGTAGCCGGTAACCAACGATTGGTTCATACGCCATTTGTTCCCGCAGGATACTGGAGCCCATGTGCACCATTGGTTTGTGATCCGGTTAAAGCGCCAGACGTTCGCTTTTCGTCCTCTCATTTTCGTAAACAACACCCCCGTCACGAGGGTTGACTAAACGAGTTTTGAATTGATGAAATATATTGTTAAAGTTAGTAAAAAGCCTACAACCAATTTTGTTATGGTTAATTTTAGTTAAGTGTTTTTTACTAACTTACTTAACAGATAATGCTATTGGAATAGTCACGATTCGCATATTTCTTTGTAGTGTTATAATCACTAGATCATATGACAGACTCTAGCTAATATGTTGATCACTTAAATATCACTAGATGATTCATTCTCTTCCGCATGTATATATGTACTCAAATCCTATTATTATTAGCTTTTGCTTTGCTGTGCCCTTATGCAATTTGACTATAAATTTGTCTATGTACTGGATCATATATACCTATTTGCCTCTCGGCTTCAAATGAGCTTAATGTGATTATAGCTTTGTGATAAGTGCTATCCACTAATAAACTGTGGTTGCTGCTTCTCATTGCCTTCTGATTTCATACACCGTTGAGATTTATATTATAACGGTTATTGAGGTGATAGATTAACGAAGCAAGGCCACTACAAAATTGCTTCTTCATTAGGACATTGAAAGTAGATCATTATTCTTTATTCTAAACAACCTATACCATTTTAAATGTGTTTGAAATGATTATCAAGTCGAAACTTGATAATGATACTAAATCACTATGTTAGCTTTTTATAATGTTAGAGATATACATTAGAACCTCATAAAACATCATGTCTATTGGACTGGACTAATATGGATAAAAGCATGAAATTGTATATGTTTTCACTAATGATATTTGGTTATGTACTTCCATTCGGTATCGGTATTTGGTCACAATATAAACTGACACAGCATACAGTATCGGATGCAAATAAAAATAAGAAGAAGAACACTACAAAGATTGAGATTCTTATAAAGGTAGATTTATTTATTTCATTATTGCTTAATTATTTTTAAGATCTATTTCATGGAAACTCCGCCTTGAGTCCCTCCGGGGGTTACTGTCGGTCCCAAGTCCGGACAAAGGAGGAGGGTTGAGCATGGCGTTAGCGTCCGCATCCCGTAGAAAACTAACTCGCTAAAAAACGCTAACTAGAAAAAATTATTCAAACCCTTTAAACTCTGCCCTGGGAGTCAGAAGGTCTTCATTTAGAAGGACTATGACGCCTCATGATGAAAGCCGAGTTCCTTCGGAACTCACGAGGCCGATGCCCCTTCTGACAACCAGAGCAACCATTTATTTAGGTACATGGAATACTCGTACAATGTGGGAAACCGGGAGAGTCTTCCAAATTGCTGAATTGCTGCTGCATGTCATGGAGACTAAAAAAGATCAATGATTTATTGAACTCACTGGATGAGTTGTGTTGTTTTGATTTCTTTCATTGGTTAAGACCAAACTATAACAGAAGAATTGCACTAACATTTGTTTTACACTCCAAATGAACATTGTCAGTATTCTACACCGGTCCTTTTAATGACTTTGATAAGGTGTTTTATATAAATGCATCGAATAACTTATCTGTTTTTAAAGTATCCCAGAAAATCCCTAAAATTAAGGTCCGTGAATATATTTAGTCTGTAATATAGTGAATTTGTGTATTTTATCAACATTAAAGAGGCTTTATCTACCACTTATGTTACTTCATAATCTTCACAATTGAAAGGTTTATTTATATTTAGAAAAGAGTTTTGTGGATATTATAATAGTTTATTAGTTGAGTTCATGAGTCAATTTAAGATAAACCACCATGGAAAACCTGGAAACACTGAACGGGCGTTTCGTCCACCAATGTCAGTGGTGGAGGGTGGTGCAATTTCGTGGATTGGTTGGAGTTAGATAATAATACCGTTAGATGCCGGCTCAGTTAATATTAAACCGTGAAAAATAAAATGATAAATTTGATACGACTAACAAAACAATGATAAACCAATTATCATAACAATGATATGAACTATAATATAGGGTAGTATGAAGTTTCTGAAAAATCGTAAAAGCTTAGCCAGTAATAATAATAATGATAATTTTGATGGAGTTTTGTTCTCTGAGCTGGATGGTTTGGTCGTGGAGCTTTCATCGTTCTTCTGAACGACATCATCAGCACAAATTTCATATAGAAGTGAAGTGTTCGAATTTCTCCATATGCGTTTCACAGCTTGTTCTGTACACCTCGACGTTGATTGGTTCTTATTGACCTTAAATTTGTCATTGTTTACTTCTTTGTTTTGGTTGTGTCTCCCTTTGGTTTGATTTTTGTTCCCATATTTGTGCATGATGTTCCTGATTGGTTGATAAACTGGATTGATTTCAATATGTTTGTTGATTGCTGATTGACCTGAGTGCCAGGCTTTTAAAAATTCTCTGGTGTTTTTGGAATTTCCTCTATCCAAGATTTCCACATTTTCTCAATCGAATGAGTGTCCGCAGTTTTTCACGTGTATTTATATAAGTGAGGAAATATCATGGTGTTTGACTGCTAATTGATGTTCATGTAGGCGAAGGTGGCGTCCGCTTTGTCCGATGTAGTGTGTTTCGCAGTTGGCACAATTTATTCTGTAGATGATGTTTGATTTGTTTTCCTTTGGTTTTCCACCATTTCCGTCATGATAATAATAACTATTAAATAGGGCTGAAAAAGATGAAATTGTCACATTATACCCCTGAAACAAAGCAAAGTGATGTAAAAACTGTTTGCATTCAAAATTCGGGATTGATACAAAGAATCCATTCTATTTGGATTACTTTGTAATGTAATAGGTAACATATTTCAGATAGTATAGTTATTTATATGTTAACAGGATGCTGTAACGCTTGTTATGGAAGAAAAATATCGGTATAGGCAATCGTTAGTATTGAGTTTCTTAGAACACTTTATCTTTTCGCTCCTTGGATTAACATTTATAAAGATTCACTGAAAGTGATTGTCTTGCCTTACTTTTACATTCTGTTAAATGTTTTATATGGCGTTTTTTTAGATGAAAATCGTAGCGGTCAGTGAATAAGCTTCATCTATACAAGTTTTCTTGATCTCTGACGGATGATAGGTGAAATCTCTTTGAAAATGTTACTTAATTGGTACTCTACTTATCAATGACTTAAGTCATCATCATGATCATGTTAGACTTAATATCATCAGTGTTGTGACTTTATGTCCGACCTTTTATCACATGATTTATCCACCAATCAAAACACGATTTATACAATCTTAGCACCGTGCCAAACCAATGACGTTCGACCGGTATGGGCAGTCTAGCGTCCTTATTGGTCCTATGTCCGCCTAACCCGTCCACTTGAGTCCAGAACACCAATACCAGCAAATCGGATCGAATTATTTATTTCAGACATACTTGGTTTATATATCAACCAAACAGACCGCAACATACCATAAAATAGGAAATAAAGTTTGTACACAATAAAGCCAAAAAGTGACTGTGAACGTGTCAATAAACTGAACATAACTTAGGAATAGTAAATCGTAAAATAATAACTTATGGGTCAAAATAAGGCTTATAATGAAAGGAATATAAATATACATAATATAATTATTGAATAGTTATACCATAAGAATATATAGATAATATCAGTCAAATAATATGTCTCAGGAGTTACTCGTGATTTAATCTTTGCTCGGATATAACAATCAGGTTTGTAGTTCAGTTTTCTCAACACCAGATTGTATGTGGTGTTGGTCAGTTTAAGATGATGGTTGGGCAAAGCTGTGTATTGACTGATGTTAGAGGCACATACTACTGTGCTTTAACTTGATAGTCTGGTACTTATCGTGTTCATCAAGAAAAATGATGGTCCTGGATTCGACACCGTACAGAGTCCTGATTAAACAACGTCGGACCATAGTAAATAAAGTTTCCAGAATTTCTAATGTCTACTTAAATGTTATCGATTCATTTTTTCTAAAGAAAATATCTTACCCATGTATTAATGAAGTGTTTTTCTTTGATCTTTTGTTCACTTCATGAAATCATTCAACAAAGTTGAATAATTCAATCTTATTATTCAATATAGTTGGTTGGTTGTCGTATGCTCTATTAGCCATTAATTCATTAATACCTGGACAAATAACATTGAATCCATTTACATATTGTATACCACAACTTCTTGCAAAAATTTCTCAAGCATTTTTACCTATAGCTTATAGTTATACAGAAAAACAATTTGGACAATGGAATAAAGCATATGGAAATATAGAATAGAAATATTATTTAATTTTTGAACAAATTTTCTTGTAGTATCTTTTATATTATACAATAGTCAGATGTAATAGTAATCGTTATGTAATCAATTGTTTGTTCTTATTTCATTTCTGTTTGGGTAAATCCTGTAATCTCTATGAACAATTGAGTTTGAAACATAACTGATAAGTTTTATTAATTTGAACACTTTATTCAGTTCCTAAGCTATTCTGGTAATCCGCAAGCTAGAACTACATCTACAAATACCCTTGTTTTTCTGTACGAAAACGAACCTTGGAGTAAAGTGTCTCTCTCATACTTTGCGCCTTCTTTCTGGTGTTGAGGTCGCTGTATAGTTCTAGCGTGCGGGTTATCAGAATATCTTACGAACGAATATAGCGTTCAATCGACAAGACTTATCAACAATCAAAACCGAAAATCCGAAAGAGATAAAAAGCTTAAAATCAAAATGTGAAATTATCATTTCATGAAAGTTAAATATTGTGTGTTGCTATATGAGAAATTATTGTTTCTATGCTGCCACCTTCAAGAGTTACCTTAGTTGTATAAACAATTGAATATTGTTATAGGAACTGTAAAACAATCAAAATTTTTTTGCTTTATTCTTAAAACATTCAGAATCAAATTGAAGTACATCAAACACTTTGTGGTCTAAAAATGTTTAGAATAACGATTTGTGAGTACTTTAGTGTTAAAGATTCTAGAGATCTAATTACATGAACAGTTTTCTGAATAGATTTGAAGAAAACAAAAAGAAGAAAGAACTGACTAGATTTATCCCACTGATTATATTACTCATTTAATACTGAAAAACTGTTTTTATAATTTGGATAGATCTTTACTAAACTTCCTTCCAAATTCATAATCTCTCTCATTTCAGTAATATTCCACCTAATTGTCTTCAACTTAAATTTATATGATTCGGAAGTGTTGAACTATTCTGTTTAGTTCTATGAAACAAATACGAAATCTGTTTGTGTCAAGCAAATTTATTACTCTGTTGCGCGGCGTCGAGTCACGGTTGATCACGATCTCCACTACAGGAAGACTACGTGCCAGTTAACCGATAAGATCACCCATAGGCCAAATATCAGAAGGCAGTTGATGGCTGTAGTCGAGATGTATTTGTTGGCGATCTCGTGGTATCGAAAGAATACCGAGATCGTGACAAAGGAGTACAAGTGTGGTTACTGAGTGTAATCGAATCCGTGCAAGGTCACAATCGACGGAAGGAAGAATGTCTTTAATACAGTTAAACAAACAAGTACAGTAAAACAATCACTGGTACAATTGGTTATAATAATAATTGTTTCCATTAAACCAATCGCGTTCTCTTGATAAAAGTAGGTCACTACAACTCTACATTCTATATAGTAAAATCCTCACTTTTTCGAAGTGCTAATAGTAGAAAAGCATTATACATGATTATCAGGAATTGAAGTATCAACAATAGAACTCACTTCCAAACATTTTGGATTTCCCCAAGCTGCAGCTGCATGTATAGGCATCATTCCAGTCAATTCATCTGAATACAATGTTACCTGATCAAGTTTTATTGATTGAAAGACACTAAATATCAAAATACTTCTGATAACATAATTTATACTAAAACAAATGCATTTGGTTAATATTAGCAGAGATCAATAAAGCTGATAAATATCATTTGATAATTAAATCAGGAGTTATGATTATTTGACTAAATGAATGAGTCTCAGTTCTATTTACATCAAACCCATTTATTGGATTCTGATTTCATCTATGTTTATAGTGAATATCTTAGATAAATGATCATATAAATATCAATTTGATAGTTGAATTCATCAGTCAATTGAGGTTATACCATCATGGAAAACCTGGAAGCACTGGACGGCTGTTTCGTTCTAGTATGATACTCCTCAGCAGTGCGTATTCACTATAAAATCCACAAAACCACTCTCTGAATATAAACATCAGTTTATTTGTGAAGGGTTTGGTTATTTTTTCATATTTATAACACTTAATATGTTTATCAACTAGCTGATATATAATCTTAACGAAGTGACATTAATAGACTTCAATTAATGCTTTTTCATTGTGACTATTAGTAAACTCTTTGCCAGTGTTAATAAACGTTGGCAAAGGACTAGTCTTGCAACTTTCTTCGATTGTTATTTGAAAACTTCAGGAACTAAGGAATGGTTAATCTTAATTCAGTATACTGTTTGTTTCTCATTAATGGTGATAATTTCTAAGTTAGACCTTTACTGAACTCCTAGAATCACTGGACAGCTGTTTCGTTCCAGTATGGAATTCTTCAGGAGCACATATCCCCGATCCCGCACGTGAGACTCGAACCCAGGACCATATGTGCCTAGTGAATGCTTAAACTCAAGACTGCTGGGCTGACGTCCAACGATGTCATTGTTAATGTCCATCTTCCAATGTTTTTAGTGGGTAACTGCCTCATACCCGACAAAACTGAACTATGCTGTTCACGGCTTTTCACTAGATCTCCAGAAGCTGCATCGCGAAGCTCGTCACTGGGATGTGAAAATAAGATCATGATTTGAAAGTAATCCAACAATCTCCACAACAACAGTGATCCTGGTTACTAGCAGTTGAATGTTTCTCATTTTTAAAATATATTTCCAAATAAACACACTTTCCTAGCTGAATTCACTCTCAAATGTTTTACGTCTTAGTTAAATTAATAAGTTTAGGATCATTTGTAAGTGAATAAGCAAGTCGAACTTTTGTCAGGACTGTACTCTGGTATTTATTTACTGAACCATCACATTTATTTTGGGAAATTAAAGTAAACTACTGAAAAAAGAAAAGTAGACAAGTTATGTTTTAAAACTTATTTAAGACAACAAGCAAGATAAATTTGTGAATTAATACCAACTTCGGTTTCATAGAATTATTGTAAATACGTGTACTAAATATAAGTAAAATGTTAATTCAGAGTGTCGGACTTCATCATATCGGAAGTTCTTTTTTTAAATGAAACAAATCGCTCCATACCGAAAACATCAGTAGATTCGGTAACTTACATCGAATTCATCTAGTAGTCTGTCCAATATTTCATGCTGTCCATAGATTGCTAACCCCAAAATAAAACAGAATTAATTGAGTGGTTAGTTAAGAATAACTCGATCAAATATGCTGTTTTATCTAAATGAAAATATTGACTGTTGAATCATTAAGAATTAGTGTACACTTAACAATATTTTATAGTTGAAACCATGAACCAATAGTTAGACCTCCGCCTGGAGGCCCCCTGAGGCTACTGCCGGTCCCAAACACGGATAAATAATGTTTCTAGATGATTGCGTTAATGACTACAGTATCATACAAAAACTATGATTGAATCTGAAAATTGTATTTGGTTCACTTGACAACATAAAATATTATCCTCCATTTATATGAGTTTACTGGATTCGATGACTAGTTATATCTAACAATTGAGCGTGTTCATAATTGAACTACTCTAACCTACTTCTGAATTACATTTTAGTCAAATAACAAAAAATTAGAATGAAAAACTAGTCAATACAAACTAATTTACAATAAACAATTGACATTCACTACTTATCTAACTTTCATAAATGAACTATAAATTAATATCATCATATATGTTGAATAATCACTTTAGTAACATAGAAGTAGTTATGCAATAGGTGAATAATTCAGCTACAGAGTCTAATTTGGTTAATATTTACAGATAATATAAAAATAATTATCACATACCTGCTATGTATGCTTCTAGACCAATTCTCCGTTGTTGATTAGTATCATCTATAAGTAGATAGCAAGTTTATCAAATAAAATATCATCGAAAAACAGGGTTTCTCTTTAAAGCTCACTGTTAACCGATAACACCAAATTAAAGATACGTGATGTTCGGTTACTGTAATTCAAATAAGTGTAATGAAGAATAATGTAAACATAATGGTGAATAAGTAGATCTTAGTACAGATTCCTTACAAGATTTTAGTGGATAAGTTTTGAAAAATGAGTTTACTACTCTGAATAAATAGATATTGTGATTATGAATGCTGTAACAATCTATCATCTATATATTGCAGTCAGTTTTGTCAATACTATCAGTTAAGAAGCGAAATAGCTAGTTGGACATTTTGAGAATTTATACTTTCAAAGTCAGTCAATAACAACGTAGAACTTCTTACGTACGTACATCAGTACGAGTTGCCATACCACATTAGCACACTGATAACCATTGTCGATACGTAACACATGTCCAAGCCATCTTAACTGATGAAGTTTCACTACTTTATCAATTCATTTTCCATCCTTACCTAGTACTCGTTTCCTAACAACTGCATTACTTACTCCGTGTTCCCAGGATATACGAACAATGCATCAAAGACACCTATGATCGAATACTAGTAACCTACGAATATTCTCTACTCTTACCAGCCATGTTTCACTGCCATAAAGTAGGACGGAACGAACTGGTTCACTGTAAACTCGTCCCTTGTTTGATAGACGGATATTTCGCCTACATCATAAATGACGTAATTTAGCAGAAGCTAGTCGAACCTTCTGTATCCGTGCTAAGATTTCGTCACACACCAGACCACAAGGATAAATAAACGATTATGATGTTGAAGTTGTATTGAAACTGATGATTATTTGAACATAACCAATAGTCAATTCCAATGTTTATACATAACGAATTTCATGGATTTACGAAATAATTTTGGGTAAAAACGATTTAATGAGACAAATGAATTAAAAAAGGCGTTTTCATGACCATGACACAAAACAAGAAATTTAACGAATAAAGGTAATACTAGTCTGTAAATTGTTACAAAATGTCATCACCAATCAATATAGATCAGTAATTATATTTCTAATAGGAAAACTTCAATAGCCAGATTCATAATAAGCTTATGATACTTAGAGTAAAAGTGATTTTTAAAACATTCGGAACTTTAAATATAAGAAACGTTAATTATTGAAAACCCTGAACTACATAAACGGTGAGACTATAATTTATAGACGATTTTTAAGTGACGCTAGACTGACCTTGAGAGTGTCCAGCTAATAACCAGGACCAAATTAGGGTTATAAACCTGTTTGAGGAATTACAATTATAACTTATAGTTGATAGTTAAGGTTACGAATTAGATTAAGGGTTTTCATCACGAACTGACATCAGCTAGAATGCCAAAACTTTATTTATCCAAATGGATGAATGAATTTTATGCCGAAATTCAAGACGTCTTATCATATACATGATTGGTTTGTCCATAAATTATAGTCTTGCTATCTCATTATAAATTTTAAATGTAACCAAAACATCATAAAACGCTTTCATCATTACCTGCATCACTATCAAGACTCATTCGTAAAATAAATTGATAGGGAATAGAGTTTATCACACTTCCAGTAATGAATTATTCGGTTTTATTTAATTCTATTCACTTGTGAATCAGTATGGAAATTCTTCAATATGATAAAATAGAACTTTTACATTGAATGATTCGTTTCCGCCCTTAACTCAATATTATTTGAAGCAAGTACGTATATATATATGCAGTAGAATCTAATCAATTAACTAATGGTAACAGTGATAAATTAGAAAATCATAGGTTAAAATACTTTTTTTAAAGTTCCCATGGTTTCACTTATTTGGATCTTTACTTCTTTATTGTTTTCAACATAATAAAGGGGTGTAAGATAAAATTTTATCCATTCAGATTCACAATCGAATAAATGGATAGAAATATCTTAGAACATTCAGGAAAATATAATAAATGAATGAATGAGATAGAATTGACTTCTTTAGAATAGATACATGGGTTATACGGCAACGAACATGAAAGTAAAATAATACAGTACTGTATATCTTTGAAAAACAGCTATAACTGTAGTGAATGAGAATATAAATGGAGATCAATCGAATATGTTTGAATACAAAATTACAGAACAAATTAGTAAAATCTGAACACCATACAGGAATAAATTAATTTGCAAAATGTCGATTAATCGTTTCAGACTTCACTATTCATTGATTCACACTGCAATCATTCTTTGTTCTCATTCTCTTTTGTTCGATCATCTTAAACTTCAGCCGACAGGCATTTCGCTTTCGATTGGTGATACATACTACTTATATATGTGGACATCAGTACCACACACCATATAACTATTGTCAAGAGGATTATTAGAAATAAAAAGATATTCTTCAATAGCTATGTACTGACATCAATCCCCCATCTATTTGAACAGTTTACAACTAAGCAAATTATGTAATGTACAAATCATTTAGATCATATTGGTTATTTTTATACCTTCTTGCTAATTCCTTTTATTATATTCGGATGAAGAATAGGTGAATAGTAACCGCTAGGATCTATTTGTGGACTTTTATTACACATATTCTTATTGTATAACTATTAATTAACTATATTATATACATATTAATAGTCCTTTTATTTGACCTATTGAATATTATCATGCGATTTACTATTCTTAAGATGTTTCCATTTCATTAGTAACAGTCTCTCACAATCACAGCCACTTTCTGGCTGGATCTGTTCTATGATGCAGTCTGATTTGTTTGTATATAAACTTTTCATGTCTGAAATATATGATTCGTATGTCGGAGGCTGATATTGGTGTTCCGGACTAAAGCGGCTGGGTTAGGAGAGAAGCTACTACTTCAGAGGACCAATAAGAGCTCTAGACCGCTAGTAGAGGTTTATGCGTCATTAGTCTGGTTGTGTAAGTCGATGTCTCTAATTGTTTGTCGTATCATGTGATCTAATTAATCGAATATAAGGACATAATACTTATGACCATATTGCACTCATTGTCGTACAATTATCACCTCTTACCCATGTATCCTTTGGTATAACTTTTTTCAATAGCTGTGTTATCCTGTCTGTGTGTCTACATATTCAGTTATTGTTTATCAACTATAAAAACTGTGTTACACATAATTAAGCGTTTTTGGCTAGAGGGAGACCAATTCCACGAATAACCGAACCCATTTACTTATTTTCACAAACTACCCTTATGAAATAAACTCATCTTCAATACTAATCGTATTCAAGTCCTTATTTCCCGTTATCGTTAATAGGATTAGTGGCCAGATATTTGTGAGTGAACTCTTTATTTATATTATTTATGCCAATGTAAACGGATAGCTATCAATGACAGTGAACAAAGATCATGATTTACAACCATTGAATTCTAACTTAATCGTTAAGTGGTATGATGCTTAATTCAAACTACAAAAATGATTCTGTGTTTCATTGCATGTTAGGTTGTTGGTGTTTACTATCAGAAAACCTTTAAATCGTATGAAGCAACAGTCGTATAGCCCTCCGGTTATAATGATTATTAAGATAAAATTTATTTTATAATCAAACTACCAACCACTAAAGTGAGAAGAACTTCATGTTTTTAATCTTTCGTTTCATTCCCCCCTCTCAGCAATTGAAATTTTGACCAATCATATTTTAACGATGCATAACATATTGATTGACCTAATGAGTTTAAAGGATCACTGAGTCTTTGTTCTCGATCACAGATTGAGTGAACTTGTGATAGCTTCAAACTTAGCAGTACTCATTTAAAAGACTGTGATTTAAGAATATTTTGCCATGTATGATAATACATATCAACTTGGATTTGCTTTCCTCTTAACTGGTAAGTAAATTTTTTGATAAAATCTTATTTCCATAATTGTATTCATAAAATAAATTTGGATAGACGATCGTTAATTCGCAGTGGAAACAAGAGGAATTCGACTGTTGATTCAAACTAAGACATTACAAACACTAGTTCAAGCTTATCTGGGTAATACTTAGTATCATGCAGATATTGTTTCTTTTAGTATCTGCATCCTTAAACTCCGATCGTATTGAAATACACTCTGTTATTTTTAATATTCTTAGCTTGAGATAGAATGGTGGTCGGATGTAGTCAACAGGAAACCCTAGACCCGGTTTTCGTGCTATTTGGCACTCGTCAGCAAGGTGTACCTGTAATCTTGAGGGAACTGGTGCTCCCTGACGGAATCGATCCCGCGTCACGGTTTCGGTCCGGGTAGCCTGATGGTACTAGTGGCCACATTGCAACTCGGTTGATGGCATTCAATCTCTATTAAGAAGGGTTTGACACACATGACATTGATCACCACCCAGTGATCAATCAATTATGAATTCTTAGTTTTTCATAATGGTGGTTTTCGTTCTTTTCATATTAGTTTGGAGCGAATCGCATAGCCTTAATCTATTTGAAATCAAGAACTAATTATTAGTATCGTGGTAGTGAGTAATTCGTAAATATTCCGAAATAATCATCGCTGAAAGGGACTACCGAATTGAATTAAAGATATTCAAACTAATAAGTAGTAACTATGAATCTCTTTTAAATAAATAAGAATATTATTTAATATCCGAATCTATGATGAACATTAATTTAAATTACGGTGGTATGAATATTTATATTTGGCAGTTTAAGTTCACCTGCCTCCAAATTCCCTGGTTTGGTCGAAGGTGCGAAGAGTTAGCTCTTCCTCTCGAAATGCTCTCACATGGCCACACGTATGCAGCCATCTACAGGGAAGTCTTACTCACCGCTTCCTTGCAGTGTGGGTGTTGTTTACGAAATTGAGAAGACGAAAAGCGAATGCCCGGCTTCTTAACTGAGTTGGTGGATACGGTGAATCCACCCTAATTTCAAACCAACAGTGCACTAATCAAATCATATTTTTGACATTGAGATACATGGTTAATGAAAAATAGAGAAGTTCATAGGAAGCTTTATCCATATAGAGCTAGTCAACACTGGAAAATTAATGGATGTAAAGTTGGCTAAACGAGTTTTGAATTGATGAAGTATATTGAGAAAGTTAGTTAAAAGTCATCGCAACTATTGATCAGTTTGTGTTATCTATTTCAGGTTTGCTAGGCTTGTGGTTACACACCAAGAACATTTCACGGTTAACGAAGATAAGTTCTATTTTGCCCGATGGTTTGAAAACGTTTCATTATCATTTGGTTGCGGCTTGTTTGGGTAGCCTTGCAATGACACCTTTTAGGGTAATCGGTATTTATCAAAAAGGGTAAGAATAAATTTAATCTTATCTTAATGGATATACATATTTAACTTCCGGACGGTTCAGATCCTAATTAGCATGACTTACATTATTTCAGTCTTATGGCTTGAAACCTCCACTAAAACTCTAGAATAAATATGCACTATGATCAAACTTTTATAGAATATAATAAAATGATGATATATTTGTAGTGTCATAATGAGTAGAAACATCAATTAGAGTAACGACCTATTCCTCTGTTCTATTTAAATTTAACTGATTCGAATTGGGCAACTGGGCAGTATCCTAACCCTCACACACATCGAATGATTTACGTGACGCATATCTATTTGGTGGATCCTTTTACCAACGTTTGTGTTTAACTAAATCTAAATTTATTCCGATAGTTTGTTTTCTCTGAAGAAATGGCTTTCACCAGATCGTGTAAGGTCAGAAACTCTCATTTCTACTCATTAGGATATTAAAGATGTATCATTATTTTATAATTAAAATTCTACCCAATACTTAATTAATTTGAAGTTACCAAGTCTAACCTTAATAACAAAACATTCATTGAATACTTATTCTGAGTAGCAATTGAAATAAGCTCAAATCTTGAAGGTCAGATACAACGTAAGACCAGGTACACATATGCATCAGTCCAAGTTGCCACATCTCATTAGCACAACAAGATGAACACCGAATATTATAGAAGTAGTTGCCTCAATGATAGTAATATATATAAAAGAATGATTGTCTATAACGATATAAAACAGGAAGAAAGAATTAGCTAGTAGAGAGGAAGACATAAAGCAATTTTAACCTCACACTTTAAGGGAAGACAGAGAGCGTACATATAGTGAACGAAATTACTTAGTATCTCAATAAAATCTGAGACTTCAAGCACTGATGCCACGTTTTGATATTGCCACTCCTAACTTTCTTCCAACAACCTCCAACACTAGTCAGCTCTGTGCGCCCATGGCCCATTTACAACCTAATATAGCACCTAAAATCCTAGCCTCAATAATTATCGGACGCCTAACAAAGACTCGTGAACTTCAAACACGAAAAAATCAGGCTGGCATCAGACCTGGTCGTGGCTGCATCGACCACATATTCATTATTCGTCAGGATTCAGAACACAGGCATGCTTATCAGTGTTCGGCAATGATTATTTACTTGACTTAAAAGGACTGAAAACACTAATGAGATTTTTTATTAGTATTTGGCTAATGACTCATGAATATTGCTGTAATTCCTGGGACTTATTTATTCAAAGGAATATTCCACTGACTTTTGAATTGTATATATATTACATTCATCATAATTTTTACTTTAAGCTTTTGTTCATTGCTTTCATGAAACTGTTCATTCATCTCTGAAGAGGTAATTTAATGTAGAGCTAAATTGTAACCCCTTGGAAAAAACATTTATGAAAATTGAATGAAACATATGAAACGAAGTTTTTCTAATTGTGTATATGAGCACACTGATGAAACCAAAAATAAACCTAAAAGGAACTTTAATACAAAAAAGATTCTATCATACACTTTTAAATGGATTATCAGGTAAAACAGATGACAAAAAACACCGTTTTTTTCTTGTTTATCTTGTGAACCAATGTTAAATATACTAAAAGTATTCTAGAGGACATGAGTTGATTGAAGATGAACTACTGGACTTGTGTTCAAGTTTACAAATGGTACCAGGATATTCTAAAATTTCGAGATGGTGGGGATGGTTTATAGCTCAGTTGGATGCTTTTAATGAAGTTTCGTTCTCTGAGCTAGATGAGTTGATTGTGGAGCTCTCATCGTTCTTTTGAACGATATCATTAACACAAACTTCAGGTAGAAGTGAAGTCTGGTTTGTGTATTTTCGGTCTACTGTAGAGAACAGAATTCCATCAAAATATCTGAAAGATTATTTATTTGATTCTATCTAGTATTTCATATTCTTCAGATACATACGATAGGCCTTAACCTTCATATAATTAATCACCCATGATCATAATCTAAATTGTACATATTTCACATCATAATTTAGAGATATAAAAACTTAATCATTTTGTTATAGTATCAAATGTCAAATGATACAGTGAAAAAGAATGAGTTTAGATATTCTATCCAATGATCAAACTAAATGTTAATGGATTAATAAATCAAACATGTTTGATTCAGGATGGTTAAGAATAATGAAAGGAATAGATTAACTGAAAGAAGAACGGTTGCATATCATTAGGGCAATACTTCATATTCTATAAATAGTTATTTAAGTTATATAAGAACTTTTGTTTAAATCTGAACGAGTAGTTTCACAATATTTGGGCGCTGAATTAGTTAGTTTAATTAGGATTACTATCCACATTTGGCCCTGGTTACGTACGTAAGAATACTATATATAAAGTCATATATCCTAACACTGAGTTCTAGTCTTTTCCAATTAGTGTGGACCATACATACTCTTGATAGTTGAAAAATGTTTTAGGATAACCCAATTATAACAGATAGTGTTATTCGTCAGTATATTGATACAATTTATTTAGTCACCTGTATACTGTTATTTATTATGGTTTTCGCTGTAAACTACCCATAGACTTTAGTCTCTCCTATAAGCTAACGTTTTGTATGAATGCAGAATTTTCTTTCTAAAGATTGTACAGAATGCAAATATCTTACATGTTTCAGTACATCAATCAACGCAAACATTACCAACGTGATTATATTTGAAATTCTACTACTGTGAATGTAAGAGGTAGTGATTAATAGATAGGGAATAATTCAAGAATGGAAAATTATTTAACAGGTTAAAATAAGGCTTATGATAAGAGAGACATGAATATGAATAATTTAGTTAATCAACAATTATACAACAAAAATATACGCACAGTATTGGTCGGTAAATAGATCCCAAAAAATTACCACTCATTATTCTTATCGGGACAACAACCAAGTAGTATTATATTGAACGTGAACACAAGTAAGGACAACCGAATGTGTTTCAGCACAAAATTACAGAATCTCTTAGCGAAATTTGTGAACCATACCGTCAGTACTTCATTTGGAAATAAATCAGTCAATCGTCCTTTTTTCCACACTAATCATTCTTTGTTCTCGTTCTCTTTTCTTCGGTCTTCCTAACCTTCTATCTCCAAACATGACACTTTCAATTGATAATCCATATTACTTATATCTACCAACATCAGTAGCATACACCATATGACTAAACATTGATAGTAAGCTGTTCAGTAAAATACTGTATTTTGTTTCAACTAACTTAATATGTAAATATGTTAAAGTCTGCACGTTATATCTACTACTGATTGGTAGTTGTAACGCTATTCATTGACTTATATCGAAATACAGAATTGAAAGCACAAGATTAATTCAATAATAATAATAATAATAATAATAATAATAATAATAATAATAATAATAATAATAATAATAATAATAATAATAATAATAATAATAATAATAACTGATCCAAGAAATGAATTTAAGGTTGTTTATATGATTCGTTCAAATCTACCCAGATTTCTTCGCATCCAACTTTTAAAAATAGCCGAAGCTCTTACCATCCAGGAGCTTAAACCAGAACTATGTGTACAAAAGAAGTACGTCTTATGGTTATCGTTACCTTGGACTTAAGTATTTTGATTATCCAATTATTATTATTATTACTGCATTCTCCCTTTTATTCAATATATTAGTTAATATTAAAGATCATTTACTCAAGGATGTGTATAGATATATCTATAAGGAACCAGTTACATTGAAGAAGTTGTGAATAATTCTACTTCAGTCTTATTCAGTTTTCATAACTTTCAAGTGTTGAAAAGAAATTTCCAGTTAAATATTTTAGGACGAAACGGGCGTCCAGTGCTTCCAAGTTTTCCATGATGGTCTAGTTTCAACTGACTCATGATCTTAACCATTGAAATTACTACAATCTCCACAAAATCCATCTAATATTTTATTTCTTTAAATATTTCAGATGGCCTTTTGGTCATTTTGGCTGTCAGTCATATGCATTTGCTGGAATGGTTTTTGGAATGACATCAATTTATTTGTCATGTTTTATCTGTTTCTTCACTATGGTTGAAATATTGAACTTAACCTATAGTAAGTAGACAAAGATTATATTCTGTTATAACTTTTAGCCTGTGTGCCTTGTTAATGTATAACATAATGATATCATTAATTAGAGAACAGTGAATTATCGACAGGACCAATGACGCATAAAACCCGTGCGAGCAGTCTTTAGCACTTATTATTATCACGTAATCTAACTTATCATTATTTAATTCCATTAATCTCTACAATTATCACACAATTTATGAACTTCACTAAATTATTACACCACTCAACCTGGATTACCCCCCCCTCTTTTAACCTCTGACCTGTTTCTAGCATCTATATATAGTTATTATTATAATCCAGTTATTTACACTCATTTATGTCAATTGTTTCACACTATCTCCATGTAAAAAAATTCTATTACAATTTTGGTTTGTAAGCAGCTGACGAGAAACCTCGGAATAATATGAATTCATACTATTCTGCATCAATGTTTGTTCTTGCTCTATTTAAAATGAAATATGTACTCTGGATTCCAGTGCTAGGCATGGTCCATTTAATCTAAGTAGAAATAGACTATTTATCTGCATTTGATTAGCCCTAATTTTAACGATCATTTCGATTTCTTCCAAATTTGACTGGGTCCTATACAAGTGACTTTATCAGTCCAGCAAAGTATGTTAAATTAATTCTTACGTCATACCGATCTTATAGGAATTACCTTGACATTTTATGAGCAAGCACACGACATCGAGATTCAGGTTGTTAATGAAGGGATAATACATAACCTTGAATTTAAAGGAAACCTATATAACTTCATAGTAAATAACAGTTTAGTTGTGTTATATTGTGATGTCAATTAAAAGCTACCAGTTCCTTGTATATTGAAGGGCAGCGAAAACACTGTAAATAAATTTTAAGAATGAAAGTCAAATTGAACTGTGATGATAGTTATTATCCTCCATTTTTTTACAGTCCGTCATTTCATATCTAATCAATATAATTACATTCCTTTTGGAATTTGGATGATCGGTGCATTGTGGGCTATTCTACCACTCTATGGATATGGCAGGTAAAGCGTACCTTCTTTTTACTGATAATCTATATGGTTGCTTACAGTTCCAAATGAAGGCTAAATGCATTATACCGATTGATTTTACATGTAATTTACTGAACTACCAACATTTAGGATCAAATCACTCAAATAATAACAGTCTTATCACCTTAACTGAATAATATTCAATCATTAACATATATATATGTTCAGCAATCAACATAGCAATTGATAAAATAAGATTTATAGTTCAGGGGCTTGGACTAAACAAAATATCTGGTACTTTAAGACTACTACTGTTGATTAAAGTTTCAACTTTAATTAATCAAAAAAAGCATCATATTCCTTTTTCTTCATCATCACATGGGTCCAATAAATAATTCCAAACATGAGGATTAGGCCAAAATTTGTCATTCATCCTCTTATTGATTACAAATTTTCAACGTGAAAAACCTTTTTTTGTTGCTGTACTGACTATTCAAACTTCAAATCAAGACATAGTTTCTTTATTTTTTGGTTAGTAAATTTTTAGTAATACTAATTTATAGTTCAGTTACTTCGTCATTTTATTTTTGGATTTATTCTAAAATACTCATTAAATATTTGCAGTTCAGAATAAAGTTAGCAGTATGTCAGTAACAACGTAGAACTTTATATGTACGTATATCAGTTCGAGTTGCATACCATATTAGCACACTGATACAATTGTCGATTCAAATCCTGTAGTGGTAGAGGTAGTAAAAGTATAAGCGGTAAAGATGTTATTCAAGGAGTATAATCCAGTGAAATAAATTTAGAAAGAGAAAAAAGGGACATGAAGAATTGAGAAGATTAGGATTTGGAAGAACACGAAGAGAGGATGCACCTGAGCCATTGCAAACGATTTTGAGCCATGCCATTCAAGGTCTCTAATCATCGGTTGCTATCGTCTTGAGGATCCCAACCAGATAGTTTACACCTACCAAAAAGGTTCATTCAGTTCACTTGTCAGTGACTTCATGGAGTCGTGCCATGTTTTGATCTGGCCGCCTCTAGCTTTCTTCCAACCTACTCCTACACCATAAAACATCGCTCTTTGGGGCAGTCGGTGGTTAGGCCTACATAACACATGTCCCAGCCATAAAGTTAGCATATTAATAAGAATCATATGTTTGATTAACTGACTTAAGATGAAATGAATAAGACTAAACAAAAATCTATATTCATTAGAAAATTTTATTCAGTATGTATTTTAAGTGAATGCCATTCTGGTAACTGTCTGGCGGGTCAACAATCTGCCTTAATTAAACAAGTCAACATCGATTAATCAAATTTACGGTCACATTAAAATATAAATAGACGAAATCAAGTCATAACACTAGTAATGATACGTCTGTAATATCTCAGTGAACATAAAATCGAGTTTCTGATGTTTATTAGCTCAGTATAAGTTATGGTAACGATCATACAACCAATTTTGTTATGGTTAATTTTAGTTAAGTGTTTTTTACTAACTTACTTAACAGATAATGCTATTGGAATAGTCACGATTCGCATATTTCTTTGTAGTGTTATAATCACTAGATCATATGACAGACTCTAGCTAATATGTTGATCACTTAAATATCACTAGATGATTCATTCTCTTCCGCATGTATATATGTACTCAAATCCTATTATTATTAGCTTTTGCTTTGCTGTGCCCTTATGCAATTTGACTATAAATTTGTCTATGTACTGGATCATATATACCTATTTGCCTCTCGGCTTCAAATGAGCTTAATGTGATTATAGCTTTGTGATAAGTGCTATCCACTAATAAACTGTGGTTGCTGCTTCTCATTGCCTTCTGATTTCATACACCGTTGAGATTTATATTATAACGGTTATTGAGGTGATAGATTAACGAAGCAAGGCCACTACAAAATTGCTTCTTCATTAGGACATTGAAAGTAGATCATTATTCTTTATTCTAAACAACCTATACCATTTTAAATGTGTTTGAAATGATTATCAAGTCGAAACTTGATAATGATACTAAATCACTATGTTAGCTTTTTATAATGTTTCAGATATACATTAGAACCTCATAAAACATCATGTCTATTGGACTGGACTAATATGGATAAAAGCATGAAATTGTATATGTTTTCACTAATGATATTTGGTTATGTACTTCCATTCGGTATCGGTATTTGGTCACAATATAAACTGACACAGCATACAGTATCGGATGCAAATAAAAATAAGAAGAAGAACACTACAAAGATTGAGATTCTTATAAAGGTAGATTTATTTATTTCATTATTGCTTAATTATTTTTAAGATCTATTTCATGGAAACTCCGCCTTGAGTCCCTCCGGGGGTTACTGTCGGTCCCAAGTCCGGACAAAGGAGGAGGGTTGAGCATGGCGTTAGCGTCCGCATCCCGTAGAAAACTAACTCGCTAAAAAACGCTAACTAGAAAAAATTATTCAAACCCTTTAAACTCTGCCCTGGGAGTCAGAAGGTCTTCATTTAGAAGGACTATGACGCCTCATGATGAAAGCCGAGTTCCTTCGGAACTCACGAGGCCGATGCCCCTTCTGACAACCAGAGCAACCATTTATTTAGGTACATGGAATACTCGTACAATGTGGGAAACCGGGAGAGTCTTCCAAATTGCTGAATTGCTGCTGCATGTCATGGAGACTAAAAAAGATCAATGATTTATTGAACTCACTGGATGAGTTGTGTTGTTTTGATTTCTTTCATTGGTTAAGACCAAACTATAACAGAAGAATTGCACTAACATTTGTTTTACACTCCAAATGAACATTGTCAGTATTCTACACCGGTCCTTTTAATGACTTTGATAAGGTGTTTTATATAAATGCATCGAATAACTTATCTGTTTTTAAAGTATCCCAGAAAATCCCTAAAATTAAGGTCCGTGAATATATTTAGTCTGTAATATAGTGAATTTGTGTATTTTATCAACATTAAAGAGGCTTTATCTACCACTTATGTTACTTCATAATCTTCACAATTGAAAGGTTTATTTATATTTAGAAAAGAGTTTTGTGGATATTATAATAGTTTATTAGTTGAGTTCATGAGTCAATTTAAGATAAACCACCATGGAAAACCTGGAAACACTGAACGGGCGTTTCGTCCACCAATGTCAGTGGTGGAGGGTGGTGCAATTTCGTGGATTGGTTGGAGTTAGATAATAATACCGTTAGATGCCGGCTCAGTTAATATTAAACCGTGAAAAATAAAATGATAAATTTGATACGACTAACAAAACAATGATAAACCAATTATCATAACAATGATATGAACTATAATATAGGGTAGTATGAAGTTTCTGAAAAATCGTAAAAGCTTAGCCAGTAATAATAATAATGATAATTTTGATGGAGTTTTGTTCTCTGAGCTGGATGGTTTGGTCGTGGAGCTTTCATCGTTCTTCTGAACGACATCATCAGCACAAATTTCATATAGAAGTGAAGTGTTCGAATTTCTCCATATGCGTTTCACAGCTTGTTCTGTACACCTCGACGTTGATTGGTTCTTATTGACCTTAAATTTGTCATTGTTTACTTCTTTGTTTTGGTTGTGTCTCTCTTTGGTTTGATTTTTGTTCCCATATTTGTGCATGATGTTCCTGATTGGTTGATAAACTGGATTGATTTCAATATGTTTGTTGATTGCTGATTGACCTGAGTGCCAGGCTTTTAAAAATTCTCTGGTGTTTTTGGAATTTCCTCTATCCAAGATTTCCACATTTTCTCAATCGAATGAGTGTCCGCAGTTTTTCACGTGTATTTATATAAGTGAGGAAATATCATGGTGTTTGACTGCTAATTGATGTTCATGTAGGCGAAGGTGGCGTCCGCTTTGTCCGATGTAGTGTGTTTCGCAGTTGGCACAATTTATTCTGTAGATGATGTTTAATTTGTTTTCCTTTGGTTTTCCACCATTTCCGTCATGATAATAATAACTATTAAATAGGGCTGAAAAAGATGAAATTGTCACATTATACCCCTGAAACAAAGCAAAGTGATGTAAAAACTGTTTGCATTCAAAATTCGGGATTGATACAAAGAATCCATTCTATTTGGATTACTTTGTAATGTAATAGGTAACATATTTCAGATAGTATAGTTATTTATATGTTAACAGGATGCTGTAACGCTTGTTATGGAAGAAAAATATCGGTATAGGCAATCGTTAGTATTGAGTTTCTTAGAACACTTTATCTTTTCGCTCCTTGGATTAACATTTATAAAGATTCACTGAAAGTGATTGTCTTGCCTTACTTTTACATTCTGTTAAATGTTTTATATGGCGTTTTTTTAGATGAAAATCGTAGCGGTCAGTGAATAAGCTTCATCTATACAAGTTTTCTTGATCTCTGACGGATGATAGGTGAAATCTCTTTGAAAATGTTACTTAATTGGTACTCTACTTATCAATGACTTAAGTCATCATCATGATCATGTTAAACTTAATATCATCAGTGTTGTGACTTTATGTCCGACCTTTTATCACATGATTTATCCACCAATCAAAACACGATTTATACAATCTTAGCACCGTGCCAAACCAATGACGTTCGACCGGTATGGGCAGTCTAGCGTCCTTATTGGTCCTATGTCCGCCTAACCCGTCCACTTGAGTCCAGAACACCAATACCAGCAAATCGGATCGAATTATTTATTTCAGACATACTTGGTTTATATATCAACCAAACAGACCGCAACATACCATAAAATAGGAAATAAAGTTTGTACACAATAAAGCCAAAAAGTGACTGTGAACGTGTCAATAAACTGAACATAACTTAGGAATAGTAAATCGTAAAATAATAACTTATGGGTCAAAATAAGGCTTATAATGAAAGGAATATAAATATACATAATATAATTATTGAATAGTTATACCATAAGAATATATAGATAATATCAGTCAAATAATATGTCTCAGGAGTTACTCGTGATTTAATCTTTGCTCGGATATAACAATCAGGTTTGTAGTTCAGTTTTCTCAACACCAGATTGTATGTGGTGTTGGTCAGTTTAAGATGATGGTTGGGCAAAGCTGTGTATTGACTGATGTTAGAGGCACATACTACTGTGCTTTAACTTGATAGTCTGGTACTTATCGTGTTCATCAAGAAAAATGATGGTCCTGGATTCGACACCGTACAGAGTCCTGATTAAACAACGTCGGACCATAGTAAATAAAGTTTCCAGAATTTCTAATGTCTACTTAAATGTTATCGATTCATTTTTTCTAAAGAAAATATCTTACCCATGTATTAATGAAGTGTTTTTCTTTGATCTTTTGTTCACTTCATGAAATCATTCAACAAAGTTGAATAATTCAATCTTATTATTCAATATAGTTGGTTGGTTGTCGTATGCTCTATTAGCCATTAATTCATTAATACCTGGACAAATAACATTGAATCCATTTACATATTGTATACCACAACTTCTTGCAAAAATTTCTCAAGCATTTTTACCTATAGCTTATAGTTATACAGAAAAACAATTTGGACAATGGAATAAAGCATATGGAAATATAGAATAGAAATATTATTTAATTTTTGAACAAATTTTCTTGTAGTATCTTTTATATTATACAATAGTCAGATGTAATAGTAATCGTTATGTAATCAATTGTTTGTTCTTATTTCATTTCTGTTTGGGTAAATCCTGTAATCTCTATGAACAATTGAGTTTGAAACATAACTGATAAGTTTTATTAATTTGAACACTTTATTCAGTTCCTAAGCTATTCTGGTAATCCGCAAGCTAGAACTACATCTACAAATACCCTTGTTTTTCTGTACGAAAACGAACCTTGGAGTAAAGTGTCTCTCTCATACTTTGCGCCTTCTTTCTGGTGTTGAGGTCGCTGTATAGTTCTAGCGTGCGGGTTATCAGAATATCTTACGAACGAATATAGCGTTCAATCGACAAGACTTATCAACAATCAAAACCGAAAATCCGAAAGAGATAAAAAGCTTAAAATCAAAATGTGAAATTATCATTTCATGAAAGTTAAATATTGTGTGTTGCTATATGAGAAATTATTGTTTCTATGCTGCCACCTTCAAGAGTTACCTTAGTTGTATAAACAATTGAATATTGTTATAGGAACTGTAAAACAATCAAAATTTTTTTGCTTTATTCTTAAAACATTCAGAATCAAATTGAAGTACATCAAACACTTTGTGGTCTAAAAATGTTTAGAATAACGATTTGTGAGTACTTTAGTGTTAAAGATTCTAGAGATCTAATTACATGAACAGTTTTCTGAATAGATTTGAAGAAAACAAAAAGAAGAAAGAACTGACTAGATTTATCCCACTGATTATATTACTCATTTAATACTGAAAAACTGTTTTTATAATTTGGATAGATCTTTACTAAACTTCCTTCCAAATTCATAATCTCTCTCATTTCAGTAATATTCCACCTAATTGTCTTCAACTTAAATTTATATGATTCGGAAGTGTTGAACTATTCTGTTTAGTTCTATGAAACAAATACGAAATCTGTTTGTGTCAAGCAAATTTATTACTCTGTTGCGCGGCGTCGAGTCACGGTTGATCACGATCTCCACTACAGGAAGACTACGTGCCAGTTAACCGATAAGATCACCCATAGGCCAAATATCAGAAGGCAGTTGGTGGCTGTAGTCGAGATGTATTTGTTGGCGATCTCGTGGTATCGAAAGAATACCGAGATCGTGCCAAAGGAGTACAAGTGTGGTTACTGAGTGTAATCGAATCCGTGCAAGGTCACAATCGACGGAAGGAAGAATGTCTTTAATACAGTTAAACAAACAAGTACAGTAAAACAATCACTGGTACAATTGGTTATAATAATAATTGTTTCCATTAAACCAATCGCGTTCTCTTGATAAAAGTAGGTCACTACAACTCTACATTCTATATAGTAAAATCCTCACTTTTTCGAAGTGCTAATAGTAGAAAAGCATTATACATGATTATCAGGAATTGAAGTATCAACAATAGAACTCACTTCCAAACATTTTGGATTTCCCCAAGCTGCAGCTGCATGTATAGGCATCATTCCAGTCAATTCATCTGAATACAATGTTACCTGATCAAGTTTTATTGATTGAAAGACACTAAATATCAAAATACTTCTGATAACATAATTTATACTAAAACAAATGCATTTGGTTAATATTAGCAGAGATCAATAAAGCTGATAAATATCATTTGATAATTAAATCAGGAGTTATGATTATTTGACTAAATGAATGAGTCTCAGTTCTATTTACATCAAACCCATTTATTGGATTCTGATTTCATCTATGTTTATAGTGAATATCTTAGATAAATGATCATATAAATATCAATTTGATAGTTGAATTCATCAGTCAATTGAGGTTATACCATCATGGAAAACCTGGAAGCACTGGACGGCTGTTTCGTTCTAGTATGATACTCCTCAGCAGTGCGTATTCACTATAAAATCCACAAAACCACTCTCTGAATATAAACATCAGTTTATTTGTGAAGGGTTTGGTTATTTTTTCATATTTATAACACTTAATATGTTTATCAACTAGCTGATATATAATCTTAACGAAGTGACATTAATAGACTTCAATTAATGCTTTTTCATTGTGACTATTAGTAAACTCTTTGCCAGTGTTAATAAACGTTGGCAAAAGACTAGTCCTGCAACTTTCTTCGATTGTTATTTGAAAACTTCAGGAACTAAGGAATGGTTAATCTTAATTCAGTATACTGTTTGTTTCTCATTAATGGTGATAATTTCTAAGTTAGACCTTTACTGAACTCCTAGAATCACTGGACAGCTGTTTCGTTCCAGTATGGAATTCTTCAGGAGCACATATCCCCGATCCCGCACGTGAGACTCGAACCCAGGACCATATGTGCCTAGTGAATGCTTAAACTCAAGACTGCTGGGCTGACGTCCAACGATGTCATTGTTAATGTCCATCTTCCAATGTTTTTAGTGGGTAACTGCCTCATACCCGACAAAACTGAACTATGCTGTTCACGGCTTTTCACTAGATCTCCAGAAGCTGCATCGCGAAGCTCGTCACTGGGATGTGAAAATAAGATCATGATTTGAAAGTAATCCAACAATCTCCACAACAACAGTGATCCTGGTTACTAGCAGTTGAATGTTTCTCATTTTTAAAATATATTTCCAAATAAACACACTTTCCTAGCTGAATTCACTCTCAAATGTTTTACGTCTTAGTTAAATTAATAAGTTTAGGATCATTTGTAAGTGAATAAGCAAGTCGAACTTTTGTCAGGACTGTACTCTGGTATTTATTTACTGAACCATCACATTTATTTTGGGAAATTAAAGTAAACTACTGAAAAAAGAAAAGTAGACAAGTTATGTTTTAAAACTTATTTAAGACAACAAGCAAGATAAATTTGTGAATTAATACCAACTTCGGTTTCATAGAATTATTGTAAATACGTGTACTAAATATAAGTAAAATGTTAATTCAGAGTGTCGGACTTCATCATATCGGAAGTTCTTTTTTTAAATGAAACAAATCGCTCCATACCGAAAACATCAGTAGATTCGGTAACTTACATCGAATTCATCTAGTAGTCTGTCCAATATTTCATGCTGTCCATAGATTGCTAACCCCAAAATAAAACAGAATTAATTGAGTGGTTAGTTAAGAATAACTCGATCAAATATGCTGTTTTATCTAAATGAAAATATTGACTGTTGAATCATTAAGAATTAGTGTACACTTAACAATATTTTATAGTTGAAACCATGAACCAATAGTTAGACCTCCGCCTGGAGGCCCCCTGAGGCTACTGCCGGTCCCAAACACGGATAAATAATGTTTCTAGATGATTGCGTTAATGACTACAGTATCATACAAAAACTATGATTGAATCTGAAAATTGTATTTGGTTCACTTGACAACATAAAATATTATCCTCCATTTATATGAGTTTACTGGATTCGATGACTAGTTATATCTAACAATTGAGCGTGTTCATAATTGAACTACTCTAACCTACTTCTGAATTACATTTTAGTCAAATAACAAAAAATTAGAATGAAAAACTAGTCAATACAAACTAATTTACAATAAACAATTGACATTCACTACTTATCTAACTTTCATAAATGAACTATAAATTAATATCATCATATATGTTGAATAATCACTTTAGTAACATAGAAGTAGTTATGCAATAGGTGAATAATTCAGCTACAGAGTCTAATTTGGTTAATATTTACAGATAATATAAAAATAATTATCACATACCTGCTATGTATGCTTCTAGACCAATTCTCCGTTGTTGATTAGTATCATCTATAAGTAGATAGCAAGTTTATCAAATAAAATATCATCGAAAAACAGGGTTTCTCTTTAAAGCTCACTGTTAACCGATAACACCAAATTAAAGATACGTGATGTTCGGTTACTGTAATTCAAATAAGTGTAATGAAGAATAATGTAAACATAATGGTGAATAAGTAGATCTTAGTACAGATTCCTTACAAGATTTTAGTGGATAAGTTTTGAAAAATGAGTTTACTACTCTGAATAAATAGATATTGTGATTATGAATGCTGTAACAATCTATCATCTATATATTGCAGTCAGTTTTGTCAATACTATCAGTTAAGAAGCGAAATAGCTAGTTGGACATTTTGAGAATTTATACTTTCAAAGTCAGTCAATAACAACGTAGAACTTCTTACGTACGTACATCAGTACGAGTTGCCATACCACATTAGCACACTGATAACCATTGTCGATACGTAACACATGTCCAAGCCATCTTAACTGATGAAGTTTCACTACTTTATCAATTCATTTTCCATCCTTACCTAGTACTCGTTTCCTAACAACTGCATTACTTACTCCGTGTTCCCAGGATATACGAACAATGCATCAAAGACACCTATGATCGAATACTAGTAACCTACGAATATTCTCTACTCTTACCAGCCATGTTTCACTGCCATAAAGTAGGACGGAACGAACTGGTTCACTGTAAACTCGTCCCTTGTTTGATAGACGGATATTTCGCCTACATCATAAATGACGTAATTTAGCAGAAGCTAGTCGAACCTTCTGTATCCGTGCTAAGATTTCGTCACACACCAGACCACAAGGATAAATAAACGATTATGATGTTGAAGTTGTATTGAAACTGATGATTATTTGAACATAACCAATAGTCAATTCCAATGTTTATACATAACGAATTTCATGGATTTACGAAATAATTTTGGGTAAAAACGATTTAATGAGACAAATGAATTAAAAAAGGCGTTTTCATGACCATGACACAAAACAAGAAATTTAACGAATAAAGGTAATACTAGTCTGTAAATTGTTACAAAATGTCATCACCAATCAATATAGATCAGTAATTATATTTCTAATAGGAAAACTTCAATAACCAGATTCATAATAAGCTTATGATACTTAGAGTAAAAGTGATTTTTAAAACATTCGGAACTTTAAATATAAGAAACGTTAATTATTGAAAACCCTGAACTACATAAACGGTGAGACTATAATTTATAGACGATTTTTAAGTGACGCTAGACTGACCTTGAGAGTGTCCAGCTAATAACCAGGACCAAATTAGGGTTATAAACCTGTTTGAGGAATTACAATTATAACTTATAGTTGATAGTTAAGGTTACGAATTAGATTAAGGGTTTTCATCACGAACTGACATCAGCTAGAATGCCAAAACTTTATTTATCCAAATGGATGAATGAATTTTATGCCGAAATTCAAGACGTCTTATCATATACATGATTGGTTTGTCCATAAATTATAGTCTTGCTATCTCATTATAAATTTTAAATGTAACCAAAACATCATAAAACGCTTTCATCATTACCTGCATCACTATCAAGACTCATTCGTAAAATAAATTGATAGGGAATAGAGTTTATCACACTTCCAGTAATGAATTATTCGGTTTTATTTAATTCTATTCACTTGTGAATCAGTATGGAAATTCTTCAATATGATAAAATAGAACTTTTACATTGAATGATTCGTTTCCGCCCTTAACTCAATATTATTTGAAGCAAGTACGTATATATATATATGCAGTAGAATCTAATCAATTAACTAATGGTAACAGTGATAAATTAGAAAATCATAGGTTAAAATACTTTTTTTAAAGTTCCCATGGTTTCACTTATTTGGATCTTTACTTCTTTATTGTTTTCAACATAATAAAGGGGTGTAAGATAAAATTTTATCCATTCAGATTCACAATCGAATAAATGGATAGAAATATCTTAGAACATTCAGGAAAATATAATAAATGAATGAATGAGATAGAATTGACTTCTTTAGAATAGATACATGGGTTATACGGCAACGAACATGAAAGTAAAATAATACAGTACTGTATATCTTTGAAAAACAGCTATAACTGTAGTGAATGAGAATATAAATGGAGATCAATCGAATATGTTTGAATACAAAATTACAGAACAAATTAGTAAAATCTGAACACCATACAGGAATAAATTAATTTGCAAAATGTCGATTAATCGTTTCAGACTTCACTATTCATTGATTCACACTGCAATCATTCTTTGTTCTCATTCTCTTTTGTTCGATCATCTTAAACTTCAGCCGACAGGCATTTCGCTTTCGATTGGTGATACATACTACTTATATATGTGGACATCAGTACCACACACCATATAACTATTGTCAAGAGGATTATTAGAAATAAAAAGATATTCTTCAATAGCTATGTACTGACATCAATCCCCCATCTATTTGAACAGTTTACAACTAAGCAAATTATGTAATGTACAAATCATTTAGATCATATTGGTTATTTTTATACCTTCTTGCTAATTCCTTTTATTATATTCGGATGAAGAATAGGTGAATAGTAACCGCTAGGATCTATTTGTGGACTTTTATTACACATATTCTTATTGTATAACTATTAATTAACTATATTATATACATATTAATAGTCCTTTTATTTGACCTATTGAATATTATCATGCGATTTACTATTCTTAAGATGTTTCCATTTCATTAGTAACAGTCTCTCACAATCACAGCCACTTTCTGGCTGGATCTGTTCTATGATGCAGTCTGATTTGTTTGTATATAAACTTTTCATGTCTGAAATATATGATTCGTATGTCGGAGGCTGATATTGGTGTTCCGGACTAAAGCGGCTGGGTTAGGAGAGAAGCTACTACTTCAGAGGACCAATAAGAGCTCTAGACCGCTAGTAGAGGTTTATGCGTCATTAGTCTGGTTGTGTAAGTCGATGTCTCTAATTGTTTGTCGTATCATGTGATCTAATTAATCGAATATAAGGACATAATACTTATGACCATATTGCACTCATTGTCGTACAATTATCACCTCTTACCCATGTATCCTTTGGTATAACTTTTTTCAATAGCTGTGTTATCCTGTCTGTGTGTCTACATATTCAGTTATTGTTTATCAACTATAAAAACTGTGTTACACATAATTAAGCGTTTTTGGCTAGAGGGAGACCAATTCCACGAATAACCGAACCCATTTACTTATTTTCACAAACTACCCTTATGAAATAAACTCATCTTCAATACTAATCGTATTCAAGTCCTTATTTCCCGTTATCGTTAATAGGATTAGTGGCCAGATATTTGTGAGTGAACTCTTTATTTATATTATTTATGCCAATGTAAACGGATAGCTATCAATGACAGTGAACAAAGATCATGATTTACAACCATTGAATTCTAACTTAATCGTTAAGTGGTATGATGCTTAATTCAAACCACAAAAATGATTCTGTGTTTCATTGCATGTTAGGTTGTTGGTGTTTACTATCAGAAAACCTTTAAATCGTATGAAGCAACAGTCGTATAGCCCTCCGGTTATAATGATTATTAAGATAAAATTTATTTTATAATCAAACTACCAACCACTAAAGTGAGAAGAACTTCATGTTTTTAATCTTTCGTTTCATTCCCCCCTCTCAGCAATTGAAATTTTGACCAATCATATTTTAACGATGCATGACATATTGATTGACCTAATGAGTTTAAAGGATCACTGAGTCTTTGTTCTCGATCACAGATTGAGTGAACTTGTGATAGCTTCAAACTTAGCAGTACTCATTTAAAAGACTGTGATTTAAGAATATTTTGCCATGTATGATAATACATATCAACTTGGATTTGCTTTCCTCTTAACTGGTAAGTAAATTTTTTGATAAAATCTTATTTCCATAATTGTATTCATAAAATAAATTTGGATAGACGATCGTTAATTCGCAGTGGAAACAAGAGGAATTCGACTGTTGATTCAAACTAAGACATTACAAACACTAGTTCAAGCTTATCTGGGTAATACTTAGTATCATGCAGATATTGTTTCTTTTAGTATCTGCATCCTTAAACTCCGATCGTATTGAAATACACTCTGTTATTTTTAATATTCTTAGCTTGAGATAGAATGGTGGTCGGATGTAGTCAACAGGAAACCCTAGACCCGGTTTTCGTGCTATTTGGCACTCGTCAGCAAGGTGTACCTGTAATCTTGAGGGAACTGGTGCTCCCTGACGGAATCGATCCCGCGTCACGGTTTCGGTCCGGGTAGCCTGATGGTACTAGTGGCCACATTGCAACTCGGTTGATGGCATTCAATCTCTATTAAGAAGGGTTTGACACACATGACATTGATCACCACCCAGTGATCAATCAATTATGAATTCTTAGTTTTTCATAATGGTGGTTTTCGTTCTTTTCATATTAGTTTGGAGCAAATCGCATAGCCTTAATCTATTTGAAATCAAGAACTAATTATTAGTATCGTGGTAGTGAGTAATTCGTAAATATTCCGAAATAATCATCGCTGAAAGGGACTACCGAATTGAATTAAAGATATTCAAACTAATAAGTAGTAACTATGAATCTCTTTTAAATAAATAAGAATATTATTTAATATCCGAATCTATGATGAACATTAATTTAAATTACGGTGGTATGAATATTTATATTTGGCAGTTTAAGTTCACCTGCCTCCAAATTCCCTGGTTTGGTCGAAGGTGCGAAGAGTTAGCTCTTCCTCTCGAAATGCTCTCACATGGCCACACGTATGCAGCCATCTACAGGGAAGTCTTACTCACCGCTTCCTTGCAGTGTGGGTGTTGTTTACGAAATTGAGAAGACGAAAAGCGAATGCCCGGCTTCTTAACTGAGTTGGTGGATACGGTGAATCCACCCTAATTTCAAACCAACAGTGCACTAATCAAATCATATTTTTGACATTGAGATACATGGTTAATGAAAAATAGAGAAGTTCATAGGAAGCTTTATCCATATAGAGCTAGTCAACACTGGAAAATTAATGGATGTAAAGTTGGCTAAACGAGTTTTGAATTGATGAAGTATATTGAGAAAGTTAGTTAAAAGTCATCGCAACTATTGATCAGTTTGTGTTATCTATTTCAGGTTTGCTAGGCTTGTGGTTACACACCAAGAACATTTCACGGTTAACGAAGATAAGTTCTATTTTGCCCGATGGTTTGAAAACGTTTCATTATCATTTGGTTGCGGCTTGTTTGGGTAGCCTTGCAATGACACCTTTTAGGGTAATCGGTATTTATCAAAAAGGGTAAGAATAAATTTAATCTTATCTTAATGGATATACATATTTAACTTCCGGACGGTTCAGATCCTAATTAGCATGACTTACATTATTTCAGTCTTATGGCTTGAAACCTCCACTAAAACTCTAGAATAAATATGCACTATGATCAAACTTTTATAGAATATAATAAAATGATGATATATTTGTAGTGTCATAATGAGTAGAAACATCAATTAGAGTAACGACCTATTCCTCTGTTCTATTTAAATTTAACTGATTCGAATTGGGCAACTGGGCAGTATCCTAACCCTCACACACATCGAATGATTTACGTGACGCATATCTATTTGGTGGATCCTTTTACCAACGTTTGTGTTTAACTAAATCTAAATTTATTCCGATAGTTTGTTTTCTCTGAAGAAATGGCTTTCACCAGATCGTGTAAGGTCAGAAACTCTCATTTCTACTCATTAGGATATTAAAGATGTATCATTATTTTATAATTAAAATTCTACCCAATACTTAATTAATTTGAAGTTACCAAGTCTAACCTTAATAACAAAACATTCATTGAATACTTATTCTGAGTAGCAATTGAAATAAGCTCAAATCTTGAAGGTCAGATACAACGTAAGACCAGGTACACATATGCATCAGTCCAAGTTGCCACATCTCATTAGCACAACAAGATGAACACCGAATATTATAGAAGTAGTTGCCTCAATGATAGTAATATATATAAAAGAATGATTGTCTATAACGATATAAAACAGGAAGAAAGAATTAGCTAGTAGAGAGGAAGACATAAAGCAATTTTAACCTCACACTTTAAGGGAAGACAGAGAGCGTACATATAGTGAACGAAATTACTTAGTATCTCAATAAAATCTGAGACTTCAAGCACTGATGCCACGTTTTGATATTGCCACTCCTAACTTTCTTCCAACAACCTCCAACACTAGTCAGCTCTGTGCGCCCATGGCCCATTTACAACCTAATATAGCACCTAAAATCCTAGCCTCAATAATTATCGGACGCCTAACAAAGACTCGTGAACTTCAAACACGAAAAAATCAGGCTGGCATCAGACCTGGTCGTGGCTGCATCGACCACATATTCATTATTCGTCAGGATTCAGAACACAGGCATGCTTATCAGTGTTCGGCAATGATTATTTACTTGACTTAAAAGGACTGAAAACACTAATGAGATTTTTTATTAGTATTTGGCTAATGACTCATGAATATTGCTGTAATTCCTGGGACTTATTTATTCAAAGGAATATTCCACTGACTTTTGAATTGTATATATATTACATTCATCATAATTTTTACTTTAAGCTTTTGTTCATTGCTTTCATGAAACTGTTCATTCATCTCTGAAGAGGTAATTTAATGTAGAGCTAAATTGTAACCCCTTGGAAAAAACATTTATGAAAATTGAATGAAACATATGAAACGAAGTTTTTCTAATTGTGTATATGAGCACACTGATGAAACCAAAAATAAACCTAAAAGGAACTTTAATACAAAAAAGATTCTATCATACACTTTTAAATGGATTATCAGGTAAAACAGATGACAAAAAACACCGTTTTTTTCTTGTTTATCTTGTGAACCAATGTTAAATATACTAAAAGTATTCTAGAGGACATGAGTTGATTGAAGATGAACTACTGGACTTGTGTTCAAGTTTACAAATGGTACCAGGATATTCTAAAATTTCGAGATGGTGGGGATGGTTTATAGCTCAGTTGGATGCTTTTAATGAAGTTTCGTTCTCTGAGCTAGATGAGTTGATTGTGGAGCTCTCATCGTTCTTTTGAACGATATCATTAACACAAACTTCAGGTAGAAGTGAAGTCTGGTTTGTGTATTTTCGGTCTACTGTAGAGAACAGAATTCCATCAAAATATCTGAAAGATTATTTATTTGATTCTATCTAGTATTTCATATTCTTCAGATACATACGATAGGCCTTAACCTTCATATAATTAATCACCCATGATCATAATCTAAATTGTACATATTTCACATCATAATTTAGAGATATAAAAACTTAATCATTTTGTTATAGTATCAAATGTCAAATGATACAGTGAAAAAGAATGAGTTTAGATATTCTATCCAATGATCAAACTAAATGTTAATGGATTAATAAATCAAACATGTTTGATTCAGGATGGTTAAGAATAATGAAAGGAATAGATTAACTGAAAGAAGAACGGTTGCATATCATTAGGGCAATACTTCATATTCTATAAATAGTTATTTAAGTTATATAAGAACTTTTGTTTAAATCTGAACGAGTAGTTTCACAATATTTGGGCGCTGAATTAGTTAGTTTAATTAGGATTACTATCCACATTTGGCCCTGGTTACGTACGTAAGAATACTATATATAAAGTCATATATCCTAACACTGAGTTCTAGTCTTTTCCAATTAGTGTGGACCATACATACTCTTGATAGTTGAAAAATGTTTTAGGATAACCCAATTATAACAGATAGTGTTATTCGTCAGTATATTGATACAATTTATTTAGTCACCTGTATACTGTTATTTATTATGGTTTTCGCTGTAAACTACCCATAGACTTTAGTCTCTCCTATAAGCTAACGTTTTGTATGAATCCAGAATTTTCTTTCTAAAGATTGTACAGAATGCAAATATCTTACATGTTTCAGTACATCAATCAACGCAAACATTACCAACGTGATTATATTTGAAATTCTACTACTGTGAATGTAAGAGGTAGTGATTAATAGATAGGGAATAATTCAAGAATGGAAAATTATTTAACAGGTTAAAATAAGGCTTATGATAAGAGAGACATGAATATGAATAATTTAGTTAATCAACAATTATACAACAAAAATATACGCACAGTATTGGTCGGTAAATAGATCCCAAAAAATTACCACTCATTATTCTTATCGGGACAACAACCAAGTAGTATTATATTGAACGTGAACACAAGTAAGGGCAACCGAATGTGTTTCAGCACAAAATTACAGAATCTCTTAGCGAAATTTGTGAACCATACCGTCAGTACTTCATTTGGAAATAAATCAGTCAATCGTCCTTTTTTCCACACTAATCATTCTTTGTTCTCGTTCTCTTTTCTTCGGTCTTCCTAACCTTCTATCTCCAAACATGACACTTTCAATTGATAATCCATATTACTTATATCTACCAACATCAGTAGCATACACCATATGACTAAACATTGATAGTAAGCTGTTCAGTAAAATACTGTATTTTGTTTCAACTAACTTAATATGTAAATATGTTAAAGTCTGCACGTTATATCTACTACTGATTGGTAGTTGTAACGCTATTCACTGACTTATATCGAAATACAGAATTGAAAGCACAAGATTAATTCAATAATAATAATAATAATAATAATAATAATAATAATAATAATAATAATAATAATAATAATAATAATAATAATAATAATAATAATAAAAATAAGAATAAGTATAATAACTGATCCAAGAAATGAATTTAAGGTTGTTTATATGATTCGTTCAAATCTACCCAGATTTCTTCGCATCCAACTTTTAAAAATAGCCGAAGCTCTTACCATCCAGGAGCTTAAACCAGAACTATGTGTACAAAAGAAGTACGTCTTATGGTTATCGTTACCTTGGACTTAAGTATTTTGATTATCCAATTATTATTATTATTACTGCATTCTCCCTTTTATTCAATATATTAGTTAATATTAAAGATCATTTACTCAAGGATGTGTATAGATATATCTATAAGGAACCAGTTACATTGAAGAAGTTGTGAATAATTCTACTTCAGTCTTATTCAGTTTTCATAACTTTCAAGTGTTGAAAAGAAATTTCCAGTTAAATATTTTAGGACGAAACGGGCGTCCAGTGTTTCCAAGTTTTCCATGATGGTCTAGTTTCAACTGACTCATGATCTTAACCATTGAAATTACTACAATCTCCACAAAATCCATCTAATATTTTATTTCTTTAAATATTTCAGATGGCCTTTTGGTCATTTTGGCTGTCAGTCATATGCATTTGCTGGAATGTTTTTTGGAATGACATCAATTTATTTGTCATGTTTTATCTGTTTCTTCACTATGGTTGAAATATTGAACTTAACCTATAGTAAGTAGACAAAGATTATATTCTGTTATAACTTGTAGCCTGTGTGCCTTGTTAATGTATAACATAATGATATCATTAATTAGAGAACAGTGAATTATCGACAGGACCAATGACGCATAAAACCCGTGCGAGCAGTCTTTAGCACTTATTATTATCACGTAATCTAACTTATCATTATTTAATTCCATTAATCTCTACAATTATCACACAATTTATGAACTTCACTAAATTATTACACCACTCAACCTGGATTACCCCCCCCTCTTTTAACCTCTGACCTGTTTCTAGCATCTATATATAGTTATTATTATAATCCAGTTATTTACACTCATTTATGTCAATTGTTTCACACTATCTCCATGTAAAAAAATTCTATTACAATTTTGGTTTGTAAGCAGCTGACGAGAAACCTCGGAATAATATGAATTCATACTATTCTGCATCAATGTTTGTTCTTGCTCTATTTAAAATGAAATATGTACTCTGGATTCCAGTGCTAGGCATGGTCCATTTAATCTAAGTAGAAATAGACTATTTATCTGCATTTGATTAGCCCTAATTTTAACGATCATTTCGATTTCTTCCAAATTTGACTGGGTCCTATACAAGTGACTTTATCAGTCCAGCAAAGTATGTTAAATTAATTCTTACGTCATACCGATCTTATAGGAATTACCTTGACATTTTATGAGCAAGCACACGACATCGAGATTCAGGTTGTTAATGAAGGGATAATACATAACCTTGAATTTAAAGGAAACCTATATAACTTCATAGTAAATAACAGTTTAGTTGTGTTATATTGTGATGTCAATTAAAAGCTACCAGTTCCTTGTATATTGAAGGGCAGCGAAAACACTGTAAATAAATTTTAAGAATGAAAGTCAAATTGAACTGTGATGATAGTTATTATCCTCCATTTTTTTACAGTCCGTCATTTCATATCTAATCAATATAATTACATTCCTTTTGGAATTTGGATGATCGGTGCATTGTGGGCTATTCTACCACTCTATGGATATGGCAGGTAAAGCGTACCTTCTTTTTACTGATAATCTATATGGTTGCTTACAGTTCCAAATGAAGGCTAAATGCATTATACCGATTGATTTTACATGTAATTTACTGAACTACCAACATTTAGGATCAAATCACTCAAATAATAACAGTCTTATCACCTTAACTGAATAATATTCAATCATTAACATATATATATGTTCAGCAATCAACATAGCAATTGATAAAATAAGATTTATAGTTCAGGGGCTTGGACTAAACAAAATATCTGGTACTTTAAGACTACTACTGTTGATTAAAGAGTTTCAACTTTAATTAATCAAAAAAAGCATCATATTCCTTTTTCTTCATCATCACATGGGTCCAATAAATAATTCCAAACATGAGGATTAGGCCAAAATTTGTCATTCATCCTCTTATTGATTACAAATTTTCAACGTGAAAAACCTTTTTTTGTTGCTGTACTGACTATTCAAACTTCAAATCAAGACATAGTTTCTTTATTTTTTGGTTAGTAAATTTTTAGTAATACTAATTTATAGTTCAGTTACTTCGTCATTTTATTTTTGGATTTATTCTAAAATACTCATTAAATATTTGCAGTTCAGAATAAAGTTAGCAGTATGTCAGTAACAACGTAGAACTTTATATGTACGTATATCAGTTCGAGTTGCATACCATATTAGCACACTGATACAATTGTCGATTCAAATCCTGTAGTGGTAGAGGTAGTAAAAGTATAAGCGGTAAAGATGTTATTCAAGGAGTATAATCCAGTGAAATAAATTTAGAAAGAGAAAAAAGGGACATGAAGAATTGAGAAGATTAGGATTTGGAAGAACACGAAGAGAGGATGCACCTGAGCCATTGCAAACGATTTTGAGCCATGCCATTCAAGGTCTCTAATCATCGGTTGCTATCGTCTTGAGGATCCCAACCAGATAGTTTACACCTACCAAAAAGGTTCATTCAGTTCACTTGTCAGTGACTTCATGGAGTCGTGCCATGTTTTGATCTGGCCGCCTCTAGCTTTCTTCCAACCTACTCCTACACCATAAAACATCGCTCTTTGGGGCAGTCGGTGGTTAGGCCTACATAACACATGTCCCAGCCATAAAGTTAGCATATTAATAAGAATCATATGTTTGATTAACTGACTTAAGATGAAATGAATAAGACTAAACAAAAATCTATATTCATTAGAAAATTTTATTCAGTATGTATTTTAAGTGAATGCCATTCTGGTAACTGTCTGGCGGGTCAACAATCTGCCTTAATTAAACAAGTCAACATCGATTAATCAAATTTACGGTCACATTAAAATATAAATAGACGAAATCAAGTCATAACACTAGTAATGATACGTCTGTAATATCTCAGTGAACATAAAATCGAGTTTCTGATGTTTATTAGCTCAGTATAAGTTATGGTAACGATCATACAACCAATTTTGTTATGGTTAATTTTAGTTAAGTGTTTTTTACTAACTTACTTAACAGATAATGCTATTGGAATAGTCACGATTCGCATATTTCTTTGTAGTGTTATAATCACTAGATCATATGACAGACTCTAGCTAATATGTTGATCACTTAAATATCACTAGATGATTCATTCTCTTCCGCATGTATATATGTACTCAAATCCTGTTATTATTAGCTTTTGCTTTGCTGTGCCCTTATGCAATTTGACTATAAATTTGTCTATGTACTGGATCATATATACCTATTTGCCTCTCGGCTTCAAATGAGCTTAATGTGATTATAGCTTTGTGATAAGTGCTATCCACTAATAAACTGTGGTTGCTGCTTCTCATTGCCTTCTGATTTCATACACCGTTGAGATTTATATTATAACGGTTATTGAGGTGATAGATTAACGAAGCAAGGCCACTACAAAATTGCTTCTTCATTAGGACATTGAAAGTAGATCATTATTCTTTATTCTAAACAACCTATACCATTTTAAATGTGTTTGAAATGATTATCAAGTCGAAACTTGATAATGATACTAAATCACTATGTTAGCTTTTTATAATGTTTCAGATATACATTAGAACCTCATAAAACATCATGTCTATTGGACTGGACTAATATGGATAAAAGCATGAAATTGTATATGTTTTCACTAATGATATTTGGTTATGTACTTCCATTCGGTATCGGTATTTGGTCACAATATAAACTGACACAGCATACAGTATCGGATGCAAATAAAAATAAGAAGAAGAACACTACAAAGATTGAGATTCTTATAAAGGTAGATTTATTTATTTCATTATTGCTTAATTATTTTTAAGATCTATTTCATGGAAACTCCGCCTTGAGTCCCTCCGGGGGTTACTGTCGGTCCCAAGTCCGGACAAAGGAGGAGGGTTGAGCATGGGGTTAGCGTCCGCATCCCGTAGAAAACTAACTCGCTAAAAAACGCTAACTAGGAAAAATTTTCACAATTGAAAGGTTTATTTATATTTAGAAAAGAGTTTTGTGGATATTATAATAGTTTATTAGTTGAGTTCATGAGTCAATTTAAGATAAACCACCATGGAAAACCTGGAAACACTGAACGGGCGTTTCGTCCACCAATGTCAGTGGTGGAGGGTGGTGCAATTTCGTGGATTGGTTGGAGTTAGATAATAATACCGTTAGATGCCGGCTCAGTTAATATTAAACCGTGAAAAATAAAATGATAAATTTGATACGACTAACAAAACAATGATAAACCAATTATCATAACAATGATATGAACTATAATATAGGGTAGTATGAAGTTTCTGAAAAATCGTAAAAGCTTAGCCAGTAATAATAATAATGATAATTTTGATGGAGTTTTGTTCTCTGAGCTGGATGGTTTGGTCGTGGAGCTTTCATCGTTCTTCTGAACGACATCATCAGCACAAATTTCATATAGAAGTGAAGTGTTCGAATTTCTCCATATGCGTTTCACAGCTTGTTCTGTACACCTCGACGTTGATTGGTTCTTATTGACCTTAAATTTGTCATTGTTTACTTCTTTGTTTTGGTTGTGTTGAGGCGGCCCGAGATCTGACTCCTATTAGATTGTATGGATGTTTGCTATCACCTATTCTCGTATATAATCGTCGACTTAAATCACGTTAGTCAATAACGGAATTTAGTTAAGTCAATTAACGAGAATAGCCTCTGAATACATATATTTCGTATGTAAAGTGAATGTAATAGAACAGAGCAAAACGACGCGCGTGGAAGATGGCTGGGAAGGCAACTCCATTTCAAGCTAGGCATTACTCAATATTTATAGGCAGACAAACAACAGACATGTGATGAGTTATGGGACATGAAGTGCACACACATACGCTCATATGAAAACAGTCAAGGCTAATAAGCGAATAATTAACAAGGTCAAAATATGGCTGCAGTAGGATGAATAAAATAGGATGTCCGCCAGTTAGAATAAGGTAGATGGGCTTGCCATAATAACTGACACTACAGTGTCTCCCATTGGTTTGATTTTTGTTCCCATATTTGTGCATGATGTTCCTGATTGGTTGATAAACTGGATTGATTTCAATATGTTTGTTGATTGCTGATTGACCTGAGTGCCAGGCTTTTAAAAATTCTCTGGTGTTTTTGGAATTCCCTCTATCCAAGATTTCCACATTTTCTCAATCGAATGAGTGTCCGCAGTTTTTCACGTGTATTTATATAAGTGAGGAAATATCATGGTGTTTGACTGCTAATTGATGTTCATGTAGGCGAAGGTGGCGTCCGCTTTGTCCGATGTAGTGTGTTTCGCAGTTGGCACAATTTATTCTGTAGATGATGTTTGATTTGTTTTCCTTTGGTTTTCCACCATTTCCGTCATGATAATAATAACTATTAAATAGGGCTGAAAAAGATGAAATTGTCACATTATACCCCTGAAACAAAGCAAAGTGATGTAAAAACTGTTTGCATTCAAAATTCGGGATTGATACAAAGAATCCATTCTATTTGGATTACTTTGTAATGTAATAGGTAACATATTTCACATAGTATAGTTATTTATATGTTAACAGGATGCTGTAACGCTTGTTATGGAAGAAAAATATCGGTATAGGCAATCGTTAGTATTGAGTTTCTTAGAACACTTTATCTTTTCGCTCCTTGGATTAACATTTATAAAGATTCACTGAAAGTGATTGTCTTGCCTTACTTTTACATTCTGTTAAATGTTTTATATGGCGTTTTTTTAGATGAAAATCGTAGCGGTCAGTGAATAAGCTTCATCTATACAAGTTTTCTTGATCTCTGACGGATGATAGGTGAAATCTCTTTGAAAATGTTACTTAATTGGTACTCTACTTATCAATGACTTAAGTCATCATCATGATCATGTTAGACTTAATATCATCAGTGTTGTGACTTTATGTCCGACCTTTTATCACATGATTTATCCACCAATCAAAACACGATTTATACAATCTTAGCACCGTGCCAAACCAATGACGTTCGACCGGTATGGGCAGTCTAGCGTCCTTATTGGTCCTATGTCCGCCTAACCCGTCCACTTGAGTCCAGAACACCAATACCAGCAAATCGGATCGAATTATTTATTTCAGACATACTTGGTTTATATATCAACCAAACAGACCGCAACATACCATAAAATAGGAAATAAAGTTTGTACACAATAAAGCCAAAAAGTGACTGTGAACGTGTCAATAAACTGAACATAACTTAGGAATAGTAAATCGTAAAATAATAACTTATGGGTCAAAATAAGGCTTATAATGAAAGGAATATAAATATACATAATATAATTATTGAATAGTTATACCATAAGAATATATAGATAATATCAGTCAAATAATATGTCTCAGGAGTTACTCGTGATTTAATCTTTGCTCGGATATAACAATCAGGTTTGTAGTTCAGTTTTCTCAACACCAGATTGTATGTGGTGTTGGTCAGTTTAAGATGATGGTTGGGCAAAGCTGTGTATTGACTGATGTTAGAGGCACATACTACTGTGCTTTAACTTGATAGTCTGGTACTTATCGTGTTCATCAAGAAAAATGATGGTCCTGGATTCGACACCGTACAGAGTCCTGATTAAACAACGTCGGACCATAGTAAATAAAGTTTCCAGAATTTCTAATGTCTACTTAAATGTTATCGATTCATTTTTTCTAAAGAAAATATCTTACCCATGTATTAATGAAGTGTTTTTCTTTGATCTTTTGTTCACTTCATGAAATCATTCAACAAAGTTGAATAATTCAATCTTATTATTCAATATAGTTGGTTGGTTGTCGTATGCTCTATTAGCCATTAATTCATTAATACCTGGACAAATAACATTGAATCCATTTACATATTGTATACCACAACTTCTTGCAAAAATTTCTCAAGCATTTTTACCTATAGCTTATAGTTATACAGAAAAACAATTTGGACAATGGAATAAAGCATATGGAAATATAGAATAGAAATATTATTTAATTTTTGAACAAATTTTCTTGTAGTATCTTTTATATTATACAATAGTCAGATGTAATAGTAATCGTTATGTAATCAATTGTTTGTTCTTATTTCATTTCTGTTTGGGTAAATCCTGTAATCTCTATGAACAATTGAGTTTGAAACATAACTGATAAGTTTTATTAATTTGAACACTTTATTCAGTTCCTAAGCTATTCTGGTAATCCGCAAGCTAGAACTACACAGGACCTGAACTCGAGAGAAAAGGCGCAAAATAACCGGAAACACTTTACTCCAAAGTTTCGTTTTTATACAGAAAAACACGGGTATTTATAGATGTTAACATTTATTAAATCAACATCATATTTTGGGCAATCCGTTAAAAGACCTTTGGAAGATCTAAAAACCTTTAGATATTTGGGCAGCATCATTGATGCACAAGGAGGATCTGATGCAGATGTCAAAGCGCGGATCGGTAAATCAAGAGCAGCATATTTAAAATTGAAGAACATCTGGAACTCAAAGCAACTGTCAACCAACATCAAGGTCAGGATTTTCAATACAAATGTCAAGACAGTTCTATTTTATGGGGCGGAAACCTGGAGAACTACGATAGCAATCACCCAGAAAATACAGGTGTTTATTAACAGTTGTCTACGCAAAATACTTCAGATCCATTGGCCGGACACTATTAGCAACAACGTACTGTGGGAGAGAACAAACCAGATCCCAGCGGATGAAGAAATCAGGAAGAAGCGCTGGAAGTTGATAGGACACACATTGAGGAAAGCACACAACTGCGTCACAAGACAAGCCCTCACATGGAATCTTAAAAGATAAAGGAAACGAGGAAAACCAAAAAACACATTACGCCGGGAAATGAAGATAGACATGAGAAGAATGAACAAGAATTGGATGGAACTAGGAAAGAAGGTCCAGGACAGAGTGGGTTGGAGAATGCTGGTCAGCGGCCTATGCTCCATTGGAAGTAACAGGCGTAAGTAAGTAAGTAAGTAAGCTAAAAGCCATATGTTACTGACCAATAGTAGCACGCCAAGTTGACATTCTAGAAAGCTCCATCATACTCTGATTGGCTAGGACTCTTCGGCTCCTTTAGCACCTCTGGAGGCTCCGTTGCAGTTCTCAGAAAGCCGACTCAACAATAACTATTTGACTTTTATAGTACTCTTCTTCTTTACTGATTGGTTGACACGGTCAAATTCAGAAACTGAAATTATATTAAATCAGTAATAATACAGTTTTCACAAAGCCGTTAAATACAATTTTCGATTTTGACAACAATACTTAATGGCTACTTTGAGTAACTGAAAACATCGGATAAACAGGAATATCTCTTCATCACAAAGATAGTTGAAGTGAGATTTATTTGAATTTCAATCGTTTTTATTCGATAGGTAGAAACAAAGTTTTATTGAACACTGTTCAATGGTGTACTGAAACTAAGTCCGTAGGAAAAAACCGGAGAATAGTTACCCACAGTTGAAATGTGTCTATTATATATTGGTTGCTCATAAAGTATGAGAAAACAATAACGAGAGGAATGAATTATACTACTATCATGAATTCAATTTTGATTAATTTTAGACTATTACTATGTAGAGGACATATCCAGTCACTGAACTAGTTTCATTGTATCAAATAAATTATCCATTGAGACAAGTAGAATTGGACCAACTACCATCTCATGTTACATCCAGTTGGTATTTACGTGCCAAAGTACTTATGTCATAAAAACAGGAATGAAGGTTTTTCTGAGCATTTCAAAGCACATTTCATAACAATAGATGTTAATTCATAAAACCCTATTGAGACATAAATAATGAAAGTTGAGCAAAGGTATATTTCTTCTCAATCAGCGCTTCGTCATGGCTTTGCACTAGTATATAAATTTAAGAGCCAAATTTAAATTGTCATGATAACCACCAATGACTGACTGATAAGTCTCCTTTTGTCTTTTAGTCGACAATAAAAGGTGTAGTATAGAAATGCATTCGTGTGCTTGTAAGTCCAATCAAACCGAGTGCGCTAGAGCAATTAAAATGGTAAAGGACGAACTGGGTAGTCGTTCACTGAATATACGTTTGATGGTTTTTTGTGCTTGTCGAATTGATGTTTCGCTAATTATATCACCTTTGAATTGCACTTCAAAAATAAAGGTTTTTTGGTACCAGTAAGGATTAAACTTCAGGTTTAGTTCTAGATATATGTTTCATTAAGGACTTTGATGAGTATACGTGTTTATTTAGTAAACCAAGAATAAATTTTAGTTCTCTTAAAGGGTTTAATCGGAACAAATAATGTTGGCTTTGTCAGTTAAGGATTTGATTATGTTTTTTTTAAACATTTTAATGGGATAAAGCTCGAAAAATGTGTATGTTAGTTGTGTGCAGGCTTCTCGTCAATAAAACATCTTGGAAGAAGTGATGTCTTTGTTTGCTTCTTTCTTCGTGTTAATGATTACCTGATGAAAACTATCAAACGTTTCGGTAGACTTTCACATTTGCCATGGATTTTATGACCATAATTGTGAGAAAATTTTATTTCGTCTATCCTAACTTTTAGAAGTTCGTTTTCGAATTTTTCAAAAACAAACCGTCTATGTTTAAATACAGTAATGGTTCAGTTGCAACGAACTTCTATTGTCTATAAAGTTCTTTATGGAACAAAGTATGTATATTCATGGTATGTCTGAGTATTAATTCCATTGGGAATACCTATGTAGCTGTAATCGTACCGAACGTCAATGGGGAATCGGTTCATCATTTACCTGATAGTGGTCACATTGTTAGCACTTCAACTTTGTTCGAAATAATCGCTACTCAGACAACTTTGAATTCATTATAGTTCACATATAGGCCACCTCAGTTAAAAGAATGAATGTGTAGTAAAAAAAGAATAAAAATGTAAATCTTGAACTACCTTGGTGAATTCTATCTTTATTACATGACCTTGATCATAAACTTATTTTATTAATCTTTGCTTATTTTGTGAGCGTAACTCATTTTTGTGATTATGTTATTCTTCCATTCTGATTTCTTTTATCCTATTCAACTTCTTTAATGTTACATAATGATTATTATTGTTTCTAGGTAATGAGCAATTGAGGAGAATCAAGGAAATATATGAAATCATCTACAAAGTTCAGTTTTATTCTATAGTCAAATTGAATAATTTAACACGTCAGACAGTAACAACGTGGAACTTCGTAAGTACGTACATTAGTTCGAGTTGCCATACCACATTAGCACGCAGATACAATTGTCGATACGAATCCCATAGTAGTAGAGGTAGTAAAAGTATAAGCAGTTGTGGTGGTCAGTGTTCAATATAATCCTTAAACTTCGTATACAGTTCGTCTTAATAGCCGTCACTAGATAACGCCCCAACGGTATATTAATCAGAAGGCGAATACGAAGTATTGATCACGTTTATTACGGGATCACACAGAGATATCCAAAATTACAGGTGCGTCAAACAAGCATATAAGAGTTTTGCCGAAAGGCAAGCAGGCAAGTGAGCGAGTGAGTCAGCGAATATGAGTACGAGTAAGCGAGCATACTTAAGCGAGAGAGAGCAATGAACATGAATAACATGGATATATAAATATATGAATCATCGCATCAACTAAGCGGTTAGTAGTAGTAAGGCTAACAGCGTGAATGAATGCGTAGGCAGTAAGCAGCGCTTAAGCATACATGTTCATACATTCACGATAATAATCAAGATACAATGGTATAGATAAGTTGTTGTTGTACTGATGACTCAGTTCATTAATAAGTTAACAAAATGACTTAACCGAATTAAATGTGAGCAAACTCGATTGCATGTGAGTTGCTATACAGTAATTAGAAAGATTAGGGTTTGATCAAAGGAGGGATTCACCTGCACCAATGCAAACAAGTTATTATTTCTTATTAGTTTCTATCTCATTCCCATATTATTAATTAGAACAACATATACAGAAGAACAATATTGTTTTCCATTAGATCCTCATCAGGCTTTACTGGAATATAGAGTAATGTTAATCTGCATATACGCAATTAATTAAACCAATCAAGACAGTTTATGAGTCAATGATAATAGTGGAATAGCTCAAATATTTAAACAGTACACATTGATAGTATGATGACAAGTGTACTAGTCGTGATAAGAATAATAAAGGCTTGAATCAATGTTGCATACCGGGAAATAGGTCAATGACTTGAAAAACATTTATAAATACTATAGGATTATGTAATAAATAGTGTGGGTTGGAGAATACGGGTCGGCGAACTATGCTCCATTACGAGTAACAGGCGTAAGTAAGTAAGTGTCAAAATAATCTTACAATGAAGCGTATATTTCGAAAAAAGTGGGGAGGGATAAAGAAAAATAAACGAACAAATAGTATGGAAAATAATAATAAATAAAATCATTTATTCAGGCCAAGAGGGGGGTAAAAGTGTTACTGATTTCTTATGAATACAAGGACTTGGATTGTTACCTCGAATTCCTACAGCTTCTGATATGTGTAATAGACAAGATCGAACCTTATAAGGGAAACTAGTAAGAATACGACAAATCAATTTAAGTGACCTACTTCTACTACATGACCTCTATCGATCAAGTGTGACCGAATAGATCTGCCTATTTTTATGACGGTACCCTTTCCTAGTCACTAAGGAAGGTGTTCGCTAACTCGACTCAGTTGTCTGGTTGTGAACTCAATATATAGTTTTCTCTACCAGAGCAGAGAAAATCGTGGATACACAATGAAATGTAACAGAACCAGGTAGCTTATCATTTACTTGAGGAATCACCATGGATCGAGTCGAGAACCATAGACTGAGGTTAGCTGCATTAAGCGTTCTCTTCACTGATTTAGTAAGTTTATCCTGTAGCACATCAAATATATCCCAATTGAATCGCAGCTTCAGAAAGAGAGGTTTCTTGCTAGCCGTTGATTTCGCTACTTTCCTGTTTGTAACATGCAAGTGTTTTTTCAGAAAACCTTGTAAATAACCTATTTCATTCAACATATTGAGAATAAGCTCTAGTTCCTTGTGTATAGTATCGTCTGAGCATATCTCCCTAACTCTATTTTCAAAAAATCTAACTAGGTTTCTCTTATAATAATTAGGTACAAAGCTCAAGAAGTGTATGTACTGTGAAATTCATAAACAAGCTGGTTTATTAGTGGAAAGACAAATCATCAGGATTTACAAGGGTAATCAGAAATATTAACTCGCGTAATTTTAACCAATATGGTCGGTAGAATTTAAGTGATACAGCTAAGTTAATTGGAAAATTAAAGTGATGATCATTGTTCTAACAGAGTATAATTTGTGTTTTCTTGAGGTAAACGAACAATCACATCCTGTTGGTTTCACCTGTCATTGGGTCACGACAAATACTATTCCGTTTCACGGTCACAAAGGATGAGAAGTTGACATTACTTTTATGTCTTCCTCTACTCTTATGTTGTCTTTATCAGTTTCAATTTTATCTTGTCCACCTACTTTTTCTATCTATACAGCATAAACTAATACACAGCAAATATACACAAACAAGTTTTTTAACACGTCCATGTAACTGTATTTTGGTTCGAATTTTGTGCAAATTAGTTTAATTTGTAAGTAATTCCCATAAATCGGACTACCACTGAAAAAACAGGAAACTTTGAACGGGTGTTTTGTCTTGAATGGTACTCATAAGCAGTACACCTATTTATGTTTGAGAACTAAAGAAAGAGTTAACCGAGTGGAAGTTTGTTATGTTTTGTCTTTTAATTATGAAACTTGGCTTATGAAGGTAGCGGCCATTTTCAGTTTATCAGTATTTGCGCACAAATATCTTCGAAAGATCACTCATATATGTTAGGACTGCCGAGTGAGCAATCGTAAGATTAGACAAAGGGTACCAGGGTACGATAGTTAAACGGTTGACAGAATTGTAAATTTATATTGACTTAGTAGAGAAATGTGTTGCGTATGCTCGACCTCCACCGTCTACCTAAATCTGTAATTCTATTTTCATAGGATTAGAGTGGAAGAAAATTCAGTCAAACGATAACTTTCTTTAACTACTAAACCAATGATAGGTAACAACTATCTGATGAAGGTAATGACCCTTATCGTAATAAATGCTACCATATGTTAAGTGAGATTGTTCAAAATTGATCTCAGTGGTACAAATCTACTCACCCTATATCTTCTCTTAGATTCTGATTATAAAAGTTATTTTTTGCTTTAGATTCATCATATTCATTTTCTTTAAATCATTCTCTCAATTTACAAGAGAACATCTAACAGTCTTCAAAACTCTTACTGACAAATCAAGCAAAAACATAATGGACACTGTTAAATCTATCAAATCGTCCAAGTCACCCGATTTAAATACATGCAAAACCGAAGTTTCCAAAACAACGACTTGTTCACAATAGCGGTTCTTTATTGAATAATACACAAATTCTAGTTACAAACCTCAACTCTTGAGGTGTCTGGGGCGTTTAAACGCATCATTCAAGTATGAAATAAAAAGGCTTTCTGTAACAGTAACATAAAGAATAATTACAACATACGATAGTACAAAGGACAGCTAATAGCTGTGTCTAAATTCGATAAAAGTTTATGAACAGCCGAAACCCGAATCAAGAACAAAACATTATGGAAACTGTTGCATTTAAACGAATGCACAAAACTGTGGATAACCGCCCCAGCGATTATGGTACAGTAATTATAATGATAAATACAATGATAAGTACAATAAACGTTTTAAGTATATGTGAACATTTCAGAATATTACACTGCAACTTGTTACAACATAAGTTTGAAAATTGTTGAGAATACAACTGCCTACTGTATGTAAATAAGTAGTATAAAACGATATACGGAGGAGTGGGAAGGGAGCGAGTAGGAATAATGTAAGACAAACTTAACATACACAAAAGAAACTCAAATAAGAACTAATTAAAATTTTCAAGCCACTAAATGGAGCAGAAAAAAATGACAGTGTGTAGCAAACAAAACAAAACAACCATTTACCAAAGCGAAAGCATTCCTTCTTCAAAAAGGAATGAAATATAATATAGGATGTGCTTAAATTTTTTGAGACCCTAGAGTCATCACTCTAAATATCAGAAATGAAGAAATAGTACTCTCAGCTTACTATATTAATTCTAGGTTGTTGCTGATGGTATCTGGCCAACCAACACTCAATATCTCTTGTAGATAATTGGTCATACGTTCCTGTACTTCTATTGATGATAGTCTTAGTTGTTCTCCAGGTTTCAGTTCCGTACAATAGAACTGTCTTTACGTTTGAATTGAAGACTCTGACTCTTGTGTTGCCTGGCAGTCAGTTATTTTGAGTTCCAGATATTCTTCATTCGTAGGAATGTTTTGTTATGACTTTTGACTGCAAATTGGATGAGCAACGAACTATCGATCGGACCAAAGACGCGCAAACACGTAAGAACGACCTAAAGTCCTGATTGGTCCAGCTTCCCTGTCTAGCTCACCCAGTAAAGTCCAGAACGCAAGTCTCAGCCTCTGAGATATGAATCATTATATTTCAGACATACTCTGTTTATATACTAATCAACCAGGGCACGTCGTACCATAAAATAGAAAACAACATTTGTACAATATTTGACAAGTGAAATAAACATTGACCAATAGGAAATATCCATTTAAAGTCCAAGGACACCATTAGACTTAAAGGATAATTTTTGGTATACTTTTCTGAATATCCCAACATGTTGATGTTGCTTTGCCAGTCTGTCTTCACATCTACATCAGGTTCTCCTTGTTTATCGATGATTCCGACCAGATATATGGAATTTTCCGTCTCTTCCGGAGGTTCTCCATCAATTGTGATTGCGTTGATGTTACTTGTGTTATATATAAGGATATTGGTTTTCCCCTTGTTTGTGTTGAAGCCTAATGATTCAGACAGAGGCTGTTGCTACACGGGATGTCTTGACCTGCATTTGTTGATGTGTATGGGATAGAAGATTTTAGTTTTTTGTGAAGTCCAAATTGTCTAGTTGCATCCAAGATATCTATTGTATTCCGTGCTTCCTGTGAGATGTAGTGTTCATAATCCTGTTGAACATTAGAAGAAGAAAGAGAAATGATAGGCATAAGCAGCCATGTCTTAAACTGGTTTTCAGTTAAAATCCATCTGTGAGCTGCTCTCACTGCATTGTTTCACAGTGAGGTCTGTCGTATGAATTCCATGCTATGTTTTAATGGGCATATATCTGACTCCAAATCAAAATATACTCACTGCTAACCCTTGTATATAATTATCGACTTAAACCGAGTTAGTTAATTACGGAATTAAATAAGGCAAATACGAGAATAAATTTTGAATACGTATATTTAATACAATCGTTGGTCTGAACAGATAATAAGAGGAGCAAAGTGACGCTCAGCGGAAAAGGTGAGTGAGCCATTTCAACATTTATATTCAGATAAAAATAAGTTGCAGGCACGTAATGAACAGAGCAACCAATTGACACATATATGATCATATAAAAACTGTTAGGGTTGATAAGCAAATAAGTAACAAGGTCGAAATGTGACTCGACAGTAATGAATAAATTGGTTTGTCCTGAAGCTAGGATGACATGTGGGCTTGCAATAGTGCCAGCCATTGCAATGTTGACGATTGTATCATATTCACAATCATGTAAAGGAGGGTTCCATTAGGTCCTCCTATTGACAATGTCAAATGCTTTCTCAAAATCAGGGAAGTTGATGCATGGTCACGAGCGCCATTCAAATGATTGTTCAACCATGATCTGTAGTGTCACAATTTGGTCTGCACACGACCGATCCTTACGGAACCATGCCTGTTGACCCCGAAGTTGGGCGTTTACTGAATCTTTCATCCGGTTCAGGAACACACTTTTGAAATCTTTTTCTGGTACCGATAGTTGTGTAGTGCCTCTGTAGTTCTCACATTTTCTGAGATCTCCTTTCTTTGGTGTCTTGATCAGATATCCTTCTTTCCAGTATGTCGGCGCTTGTTTTTCTTCCCAAATCCTACTGGATGGAATGTGAAGCAACTTTGCAGCCACCTCTTTGTCTGAATTCAGTGCTTCAACTTATATAAAGTGGGTGATTAGTGAACGCAAATTAGGAATCGCTCTTCAAACACGATAAGACGTTTATTTGAAATAAGTTTCTAAATTGTGGTAAAAATAAAGAATACTAAACGATAAAAAGAGGAACTATTAAGTCTGTTTTATATTCTCTACCCTTATTTACTTCACCACAACTCATTTGTGTATTGTTTTATACTACTTATTAATATTCAGTAAATTAGTGTATTCTTAGCAATTTCTAAGCTTATTTCTTAGTGCAAGTTTGTCGTGTAATATCCTGAAATATTACCATATACTTGTTACGTTTTTTGTACTTATCATTATAATCACTTTATCTCAATCACTGTCGCAGTTATTCACAATTTTGTGAATTGATTTAACCTTCGTTTGAACGCAATGGTTTCTACATTGTTTGCTCTTGATACGGATTTTGCTTGTTGGTATACTGTTACCAAGTTTAGATATAGCTATCAGCTGTATTTTGTACTATCGAAGCCATTTTTATTCATACAAAAGTACACGTTAAACACCGTAGACATCTTATAAGTCCAGGTTTGTAACAAATTTTTGTGTATTATTCTATGAAGAAACGCTATTTTAGACAAATCATTGTTTTGCTAACTTCTTTTTTGCATGCATCTCGATTGGGTGACTTGGACGCTTCGATAAACCCAACAAGAACAAATACAATTGTCAACTGAACAATTAAATAAAACCTTGAAATAGGAATATAAGTGAATTGGGTAACGGTATGTAAATTATTTCATATAACTTCCAGTTTTAGTGGAATCGTAAATATTCTCTGGAAAAAGTGTTTCTTGAATAACTTTCAAGCAGTTGTAATTTGTATCCCAAAAAATGTTTTATAGCTCGATTAAATTCAGTTTAATCCGAATATTTTAAATGTATTTTAATAAGTTGTTTAAAACTTAGTATAATATGATGAAAATATTCAATGTCATGAAATGTATCTATTCTATTGCATCCTCTCAAAATTTTTACCGTATACCTCAAAATGTTGGAGAAATATTCATGTTACTGATATGAAATAAGTAGTAAATAATGCTGATTATACTTAGTTATTCGTCACTGGTTAGTAAATTGAAATAAACATTACCCAGTAATTCATTCATGACTTGAGAAAAGTATTACGAAAAGTTTCATAGAACGATCTTCACTTCTTTAATAAAAAAATTTACTCCGTATCTTAATTATTCTTTGTGAAATGTGATTAGCCCCCGAATACCGTGATACGTTCGAGGGTGGGAGAGTCAGTTTTCCCGCTCCAAATGTTCTCACATGGCCACTCGTATGCAACCAATGTCAGAGAAATACTACTCACTACCTTTTTGTGGCGTTAATGTTGTTTACGAAATTGAGAGGACGAAAAGCGAATGTCCCGTGCTTTTATTGGGTTGGTGGATACGGTGAATTCACCTAAGAGAGTTGGAAAATCTTGATTCCAAACCAGTGGTGCATATGGGTTCCAGGACCCTGAGTGAATAAATGGCCTATGAACCTATTGCTGGTCACCGGCTAACAAGGGAATGCATCTCCTCAGGTCGCCCCACTGCATGGAAAATTAAACCTTTAGGTCAATAACTTGAGGGGGGCCCTAAAAAACTATCTGCTTTTGTTTGGGCACCCGTGCAGTATCGTAGCATTCACACAAAATAAGTTACATGTATGGTACATACGTAATCGGTGCCCCTTTATATCAATATTTATGTATTCAAATAAATAAAATAATGTGATTAAAATACCAAAACATTCAAAAGATACATAACAAAAAAATGTTTTCATAAAATGATTGATTTTATCGATATCGGGATTTAACTTAACTCTGTTATATGAATCACTTTTATGAAACAAGAAATACCTTTATAAATAAATGCATACAATTAGACTAAACAATATACTTAATAGGTGTAAGTATCTAAGTAAGGTTTAATTATTTAATCAGTAACAGATATGTACCTTACGTGAATTTTCCAATGTAATAATCATTACTGATAAAGTCTAGTCACAATGAAAATAAAAAAATCAGTTTTAATTTAAGTTTATTATGAATTATATAACATAATATAACATAACAGTAGTAGTAGTAGTAGTAGTAGTAGTAGTAGTAGTAGTAGTAGTAGTAGTAGTAGTAGTAGTAGTAGTAGTAGTAGTAGTAGTAGTAGTAGTAGTAGTAGTAGTAGTAGTAGTAGTAGTAGTAGTAGTAGTAGTAGTAGTAGTAGTAGTAGTAGTAGTAGTAGTAGTAGTAGTAGTAGTAGTAGTAGTAGTAGTAGTAGTAGTAGTAGTAGTAGTAGTAGTAGTAGTAGTAGTAGTAGTAGTAGTAGTAGTAGTAGTAGTAGTAGTAGTAGTAGTAGTAGTAGTAGTAGTAGTAGTAGTAGTAGTAGTAGTAGTAGTAGTAGTAGTAGTAGTAGTAGTAGTAGTAGTAGTAGTAGTAGTAGTAGTAGTAGTAGTAGTAGTAGTAGTAGTAGTAGTAGTAGTAGTAGTAGTAGTAGTAGTAGTAGTAGTAGTAGTAGTAGTAGTAGTAGTAGTAGTAGTAGTAGTAGTAGTAGTAGTAGTAGTAGTAGTAGTAGTAGTAGTAGTAGTAGTAGTAGTAGTAGTAGTAGTAGTAGTAGTAGTAGTAGTAGTAGTAGTAGTAGTAGTAGTAGTAGTAGTAGTAGTAGTAGTAGTAGTAGTAGTAGTAGTAGTAGTAGTAGTAGTAGTAGTAGTAGTAGTAGTAGTAGTAGTAGTAGTAGTAGTAGTAGTAGTAGTAGTAGTAGTAGTAGTAGTAGTAGTAGTAGTAGTAGTAGTAGTAGTATTCATCTAATCTCAATTATCAACATGATACTTTTAGCCATAGTAATAAGTATCAGGTCCTATTACGAAACAATATAATTCTGCTCAATTAATCACAGTTAAAACGATTTCAAGAAGTATTATGAGATGACATTCAGCTTATGAAGACTTTTTCTATAATGCATCTACATACTTAGTGCTTAACTTGTCTAAAAATTGTAAGAAAAAAAACTAATATTTAAATAATGACTTAATACGATGGCATAGCCACATGAAATAATCATTCTTTCTGGTGTAGAATTCTTTTCCTTCTTCTCGGTTTGAAATAAACTCTAGAATAAATCACTTTATAAAAAGTGGGGGCTTCCATAAAGTGTAAATATCATTAGTACCCAGTTAAATAAATTATTATGTCAACCTTTCACCTAGTTCACATATCAGTATTATACATACTAACAGATATCATTTCTAACAGTATTATGATCTCATAAATTCGGAAAGAATTTTGGGGATATTATAGTGATTTTAATAGTTGAGATCACGAGTCAATTGAAGCTAGATCACCATGGAAAACCTGGAAGCACTGGACAACCGTTTCGTCCTATTGCGGGACTCCTCGTAGATTAGCTGAAGTTAGACGGCTCAGTGGTTTAGAGGTCAAGTGTTTGCGCGTTAGACTGATAGATCCTGGGTTCAAATCTCGCAAGCGGGTTGTGGATGCGCACTTCTGAGGAAGTCTTACAATAGGACGAAACGGCTGTCCAGTGGTTCCAGGTTTTCCATGGTGGTTCATCTTTAATTGACTCATAATCTCAACTATTAAAATCTCATAAATTGACCAAACATAGACTGGGATCAATGTGGTGATATTTTAAAAGGAATTTGATTGCAAATCATTAACTTTTGCACCTCTACAGTACAAACGAAACTTGATCAAAACTTTTAGTTTCTGAATATGTACTTTATGTTCTGTGGATATAGTTGAAGATGAGCTTAACGCGTTGCATAATGCTCTTAGGGGCAACGGTTACCCTAGAAAGTTTATAATTAAATATATGATCACGAAGGTGAAAATAGGCGAAATACAAACGGTGAAGAAGAAATCCCTGTTCACACGTCTACAATACAGAAGGGATGCTGGTTAGTGAAATATTAACTCAGAGATTACACAGGGCAATACAAAAATCTTTTAACACCGGAGAACTTCCATTAGTGTTTTCTCCGCGCTCAATGGTGACACCGAGACTAAAAGATGAATTACCTAGAATGACCACCTCAATTTGTATTTGTCAGTTCGACTGCTCCTGTGGAGCAAGTTATATTGGTCGAAGTCCTAGGAATTTACATTTTCGTGAACGCGAGCACTTTCCAGCGTGGCTAAGCAAAGGTCCGGTGAAGAATGTGAACAGTTCAATATTAACCCATTTCGTGAAATCTGGTCATAGTACCCGTATAAACCAATCCTTTTCAATTATTTATCGGGTCAGTAAATTTTTGCCAAAGGTTGTCAGACTTAAAGTCTTTCAAACGGTTGAAGCAGTAGCCATCCGGATGAAAAAAATGGAGCTATGAGTACAAAAGAATTATCTTCAACCTGTTATTTTCCCTTGGACAACCTCAAGGTCAATTAATCAATAGTAATCTTAGCTATTGAATGACGTAATTTGACTACTGTACTTACTGTTCGTAATCAAATTTAATTGTCTCGGCTATTTTTCTTCGCAAATTTTTGTATTATTATTATTTTTACTATTCGTTAAACCTCATTATTATTAATCTCCTCAATACATGATCCATTTGCTTCTCGTTCATCCCAACTTATTACGTCTTACTAATAATTTTTCACGCAGTGTAGTCTTTCATTAAACGTTTGATCTAAATTTACTTGCACTAATTTTTCTCTCACCCTATCTGACCTTTATTTATTCTTATCATGGATCTTAAATGTCCGCTTCACATATAAACTGATTCAAGTTAACATTCTATATGAGTCATACCAACATTTTGTATAACAATTCTAATTTGAGAAAGGGTTTTGTGGATATTATAGTAAGTTAATAATTGAGTGCATGAGTTGATTGAAGCTAGATCACCATAGAAAACCTGGAAGCACTGGATAGGCGTTTCGTCTCACTGTGAGACTCCTCAGCAGTGCACATCCATGATCGCACACCGCTGGATTCGAACACAGGACCTATCAGTTTCGAGCTCGAGTGCTTCATATGCGGTAACTCTAAATGATCTACTTTGCTCTTAACCTGGTCTTTTTTAGATTATTAATTTGGATATACGATTTGTAGAATCTGAAGAGAATTTATCTTTGTTCAGATATTTAGTGTTTTCAAAGACTATATAATTAAAACAAATTTGGATCGTGATTAGTAATGGTACCAAAGATTGTCCTTTCGTTAACTGAATGTACACATCTCTTAATGTTGACCTATTTATATCATGAATTGAACCATGTATCTTTCATTTCAATTACTCAACTCATCATCTAATTATTTATTTAGTTTAAAAATAAATGATACATAAATGAATAGAAAAAGTACTTTATGTACTAAATGAACTTTTTTCTAAAATTGGTTTTTATCATACGACTAATCAGTTTTAAATATACAACAGACATACATATATATGTACCAATACATAGACTTTTAATGATATTCTATGACACTTTTGTTTTTTCTCTTTTTAAGGTGAATAATTGAAAGTAAAATTCTGATTGGTTTAAAATGAATTGCGCACTTTAAAATATTAGTTTATTTTTAAAAAACGGTGATCTAGACAATCATACATAAATCACCATATATACATATATATATGGATCTGAATTTGGATCAGGATCTAGATCTGGATCAAGATTTGAATATTCATTTTCAAACAAACTACAAAGTATATTTCATAATATACCTATTGAATATTTTAGATCTTGTTTAGTGTCTATTCTTTCTTTTAATATCGTCATATGTTCAAAGAAAACTAATTCTATATCCAAATATAAAACAACGAGTAACAACTAACAACAACAAAAAGAAAAAGAAAAAAAATGAAAAAAATATTTTATTTTATCTTGACAATTTTCTTTTTACATTTATTTCTAATAAAAAATTCCATAGAAATTCATTTGAATAATACAACACAAAGTTTATTATCATTAAATACAGATTATATAACCATCATGGATTATCCAATACGTATGTGTGGTAATGAATTTTTAAAAAATCTTAAACGTGTTTGTTCTATACGTGGAATTTATACACCAATTAATCGTTTAAAAAGATCATTCTCATCCTCCTCCTCCTCATCATCATCATCATCAGAACAATATTATAGTAAGTTATGATTATTATATGATGAATCTTTGATAAGTTATCTTCATTGTCAGTTATAATATGCTAGAGCTTAATTTCTTCTTATTAATACCATGTATAAATTGAGAACTCGAACGGTAGAACTCTCTCATGTCGTAAATGAGATGACAGAAAACAAGTGAAAAAGAATATTATTCTAAACAGTGTCATTTTATGGTACAGAAATGTCAACTATTTATAGTTTATGAGTAAAAACGAAATCATCATTATACTCCTCCAATCTGCATACACAGTTATTAGAATATGTCTAATAAGGAAGCTACATGTAGGGATTCTGGAATATTCTTCGGTTCTTTCTGAGCTGCTTAAAGCTTCCTCGGATTCATCTATGAACCGTCCTCACATTTACGGAACTTAAAGTAATTACTGTATATGGTTGAATGATTGATAAATTCCAATTAATGTATTAACTATGGATTATTTTCTTCATTGTTTAATGACATTTATTTAGCAACTGTTTATATATTCGAATATTTGATGTTTATATGGTAAGTTTTCGGTTGATTTCCCTGAAGAAACATGACAGTAACAGCCTATAACTGACTAGTAGACTTATGAAATGATAATTTAGCGGCCATTTAATTCAAATAATCGACATTTATCATTTTAGTGATGAAAAGTTCACGAAGATATTCTATCATCCTAAACTTAAATCCATTGGAATGTCAATACATATAATTGAATAAGATTTTGATTTGATTTTAAGACTACCGTAAATTATATACATTTATAATCAGCCTACAAATCGAATACAGACCTTAATATGCTATCGAGTAGGCTTTTAATATCATCTTATAAGACAAAAGAAATGGGCCACTTGATACAACTGTTTGAATGACAATTTCTCATTGACATTACTACTAATTAAAAAGCTAATAAGAAAGCCTGCTATTGCCGCCTTATTTAACAGTAATGTTACTAACAAATTTGAGTTCGTTGATAAATGATTAGAAACTATGAGGCTGAGGATAGTATTATTCTTGATGGTAGATATTACTGGGCCTCTATGAAACTTTTGAATTACTAAACAAACAAAAGTTAATTTATTTGTCTAACTTCAATCATTCAAAATGTAATTCATTCCTCATTTACTTGGTGCTCATTGGCTACAGTTTTTCATCAGAATTTTAAGTTTTTTCTAAAGCTACTTATGATTGATGATTAACGGTGAAATAGGAGAGGGGCTTCTAAAGAACTGGTTTTAGCAGGCAATTTTTTTGAAAAACAAAGCCAACTCAACACCTGTTCTCCCTAGTTTGTTTCATTCAGTTTATTGTTTGATGTTAACCTATACAGAAAAAGATTTAACGTTGTATTACAAAGCATTAAATAAGAATTAGACCCTTGTTTATCCGTTAGAGGAAACTGGTGTACTGATTAAGTAACAAGCAAAATAACTTGTTCCTGAAATATAGTCCAATGAATAATCGTCATTGCTGTGTATCACATATAAGATTATTCGTTAAATATTTTGTTGATTATATCCGTCTGCACCCTTTATGAATTAGGAGACCTATTAGAATGTTTCATATACGTGTTGAATTTTAATCTCATCAATTTACTTTTTATTCATTAGCAGTTACGGTCGATCAAAACTAGATGAGATTCATGAGTTATGACTGATGGAACGAACAAAAAGTACCTTAAAACAGATTTATAAGATTAATAGCTGGTATTGTAAGGCATGTCGCCATTGCTAATATTAATGAGTTTGACTGTCGTGTAAGCGGAATAGGTCAACTTTGGCCTGCTTGCGCTGTGCATAATTGATTCACGCGATCATTGATCGGAATAACTGTACATGTGACGTGAATGTGTATATGAATGGTGCGAATGGTCCACTAGAATGCTTGGCATCTGTATGGTTCTGCCACAGGATTGAGCTGTACTATTCAGATTGTAACGTTAAAGCCTATACGGTGTCTAGTTCTCCTGTGAAGGTTGATCGAGCTGTACTGCTCGGGTTATAACATTTAGACCTGGATAGTGTCTTGTTTTCCTGTTAAACAGGATTGCGCTTTGCTGTTCGGGTTGTCACGTGAAAGTCTGGATGCTTTCTGGTTCTCTTGAAAACCAATGTAAAATTACTTTGACCCACAAGGGTATATTATATAACTATATATTTGTATGAACAACAAAATAAGCGAAACCTTAACGACTGAAATGAATAGAATATTTTAATTAATTAGTCATCCTCCTCCTCCTCCTCCTCCTCCTCCTCCTCCTACTATTACTACTACAAATTATTCTCCTGTGATCTTTTGTTTGTTGTTGATGAAATGAAGTGTTTTATTTTTCATTGAATGGTATAAAATTTCTCCAATAATAGATCTCATTTCATTTATACAAGTGACAATGTTTCATGGTTTAATTACACAAAAGCAATGAGTAGATTGCTTAAATTATTGAAGTAAACATGAATGTTGGAGATCTTAGATTCCTAGAACTCACATGGTAAATGCCTTATTTTCAACTTCATATTGTATTTCCCACTTAGGAGGACCATAAATGCTAACTGACACGTTATCTCTTTTGTTATGTTATTTTGTGGTGTTTCCCAACGACATTTTTATGTTGTATATACACGCTTGAGTTTCGCTTATTGAAATTTTTCATGCTTCTGGATGCTTGTGGAATATATTTCCCTCTTCTGAACTTGAAATTATCTCTCTAGTTAGCGGAGCAGGGACGCATAGGAATAGCTAGCTTATTGGTCATCGTGTCACTGAGTTTTCATTCCGTTCTCAGATTAGGTGAACTTTTAATATCTCCAAACATAGCAAATTTGGAGACCGCGATGGAATTCGAACCCATGCGGGAAAGCCCCAATAGATTAGTAATGACTAACATGAATGAATGAATGAAGTGAAATTCCTCATCTGGTTTTAATAACTTACTCGTCAAAACAATTATCTTTTTTGCTCTTTACGAATGTCTATCCATTTCAATCTTTGTGTTTAAGGGAAAAGTGGGAACAAAGATAAATAAATTTCGATAGATTAAACTGTTTTCGTTTTATTAATAAAATGTCAAACATTAAATGTCTATTGCGCAATAGACATAACAACAATAATAATCATTTAAAATCTATTTATCTTTTTTCATGAATAAACTACTGGGAAATGAAAAAAAGCTTTCTGGATGATGATGATGACGAGGAGGAGGGGGATGAGGATGTTTACAATGACGTCTATTCATGTATATACAATGAAAATGATTAAATCAACATTAAAAAATAGTTTAGATTAGTTAATGAATTAAATAACTGACTGGAATTTAGAATTTTGTTTTACTTTATTATTAGGATAGAATCATCTATTATATAAAATATATTTACCTACGATACTCTATAAATTAATAGATATGAGTAAAAGATGGTAATGCAAAAGTATGAACAAGTTTAATTCAGGCTTACGATAATAGATATTTACTGAAGCCTGTGACTAATTGTGGAGAAACATAGGTCGCACACCAACACTCGGTCTGTAGCTCTTCTAGTGTTACTGCCGGTCCTAAGTCCGGGTAAAAGATGGAGGGTTGAGCATAGGGTTAGCGACCCCATCCTGTAGGAAACAAACTGGCTAAAAACGCTAACCAGAAAAAATAATTCAATGAGAATCGATAAGTAGAGTATTATCATAAGCACTAGCTATCACTGTTTTGGTTAAAAAAATGATCAATATATTATAGTAAGAAACAGATTAAAAGAATATGAAAGCATTGTTATGACAATTACTATTCCTCCTCCTCCTCCTCCTCCTCCTCCTCCTCCTCCTCCTCCTACTACTACTACTACTACTACTACTACTACTACTACTACTACTACTACTACTACTACTACTACTACTACCACGGAGAGATTATAATTTATGAACGAACCAACCAAATATTTATGAATAATTTAATTTTTAACTCCTTTTTGTAATAAAAGTAGTCAACCAACTCTCAGATGGTTGTTGAAAACTATCTAATTTCAAGAAGATTACATCAACATGTCAAGTCACTTAGACTGGTAGTTATAGTGAAATTTTTTGTCAGTATTTGGTTAGTATTATGATTTAAAAAACTAAGTCTTTCAGCAAGCGTTTATTCTTTAAACATTTCAGCCGGAATCCACTAATGTACATAACTAACTTCAATCAGTTTACGATATTGCTCATCAATCGTTCATTGTCTGCAGTGGATAACCGCTTCACACTCGATATGGTTTAACTATGCTGATCACAACCTTGCACTAGGACTCTTCAAATTGCCTCTAGAAGTTATTCACTAGTAATCACACAACCTAGAGATTTGAGAGTACGCACAAGTCTAAGGGCTTCAGTCTGATCCCCAGTAGGGTTGTGGATACACACTTTTTATTAGGAGTTCACGGTATCCTGATTCTCATCGTTTGTTTCTAAGGGTTCACTTACAATCAATCATTAGGTCTATATAGAAGTTTCTTTTTAATTCTTAAGTATAGCCAATAAACTAGTTCTTAAGAAGTTTAACAGAACGGCACTATTAATGTTGGAAAATCTCATTTTCTTATCTTAATAACATTTTCTAAAACTAAAATATCAACTTAGTTTGTACCTATGAAGATACTAAACAGTTATAAGTTTTAGAATACCATATTTGTCAAAATAAAATCTAATTCAGATGTCATAACTACTATGTTACCGTTCAGTGTTTAGATCAGACATATACGATTTATATGTATTAGTTTCATTAAATTGAATGACTATCATTTATAGAACTTATACATCCTAACATTTGACCTCACAAATCAGACCTGAACTGTATAATGACTGTTTTTTAAGTAAAACTTAATGTTCCGTATGATCAGCATCTACTCGATTTAGGTGCATTTCGATCACTGATCTAAATGATTTGTCATTAAACTATATTTATTTAACGTTAGATGACTATAACTTAAGTATTATCATTTTATCAGAGCGGGTTTTGTGAAGATTTTAGTAATTTCAATAGTTGAAGTCATGAGTCAACCAGGAGTTCAACCAGGTCCGTTGTTAGATGTCAGCTCACTGAAGACAATGGTGTACGGTGGCACAATTTGGTGGATTGGTTGAAGTTAGACATTAACACCGTTGAATGTCAGCTCAGTGGTCTAATAGTTAAGAGCTCGCATGCGAGACTGGAAGGTCCTGGGTTTGAATCTTGCAGGGAGCGGGATCATGGATATGCAATGCTGATGAGTCCCACAATAGGATGAAACAGCCGTCCAGTGCTTTCAGGTTTTCCATGGTGGTCTAGCTTCAATTGATTTATGATTTCGAATATTATACTTTTGTTAAACATATAGGAAGTTACTATTTCTCTGAACTTTTATTCTGATGTGTTACCAAATTAGGTAGATGCACTTAGAAAATATTTTTTTTTAAAAATAAACTAGTTTCTTGAATGAAACATACTTTTTGTCACTCATCAAATAAAACAAATGGTGAAAGTGTACTATTCACTTTGTTAGTATACACTTGAATGTACTATGGATTCAATTGGTCATTGTTATTATTTTAGTTATTAAACGTTTTTTTTACAGAATGATAAGGTGCAAATTATTAAATAAAATGAAAAGGTTATAGATCATTTAAATGATATTCATATCACATAAATTATATCCTATCATAGCAGTCTCTTATTGGCATATATGCATCCTGTGAGGATTGCCTTAAGTCATAAAGCTTTATGAGCAAAGATGGATAGTGACTAGCAATGGAATCCACGATGCACGTTTTGTCCTATTTGGATAGAGTGATAAATGTAAAGGCTAAAACTCCTAAAGCTTAATAGAAGCATATTGTTGTGCACAAAATACTTTGTATCATTACATCATTCTACCTTCTCACTGTGTTTTGAAACCTTTACTTATAAGCAATGACCTAGTCAATCATAAAAGATGAAATCTAGATTTTCATCGTTCGAATGAATACTTTGTATCATTTTTATTACAGATTATATAATTCACGTTTTTTTTACACTAAAACGTAAATAATCTAATAACTACTTATTGTTATAAAAAAACAAACGGCGTCAACAACAACAACAACAACAACGATTGATCTTCTTGTTTCAAATGAGCCTTCTTACATAAGTAAACAACCTATACAGACACAGATACAGACACACACACATACACAATTAAGGATAAAGTTATCATGTTTATTGTTTTCTCATTCAATATAAACATGATTATATCAACTTAAAGGAAGTTAATATTGGTGAAATGTTTATATCTAATCAGTCATTACAACTACTATACTCATTTATTTATTGTCAAATAAAGGTCATTAAGAGATTAAATGAGATATTCAGTTTATTCCAAATAAATAAATAAATAATTTTATTAAAAAAAACATTTCAGATTATTCTTCTTTTCTCTCTTTTTTTCTTTTTTTTGTGTGATTTTAATGTGCTTCTTTTAAATTTTCATTTGAATTAGTACTATTGATGATGATGTTGATGTTGTAGATGATGATTTGAATAATGATGATGATCTGGATGATGATGTTGATGATTTGGATTATGATGATTACCTGGATGATGATGACGATGGTTTGGATGATGATATTGTTGATTTGGATGATGATGATAATAATAATCAGTGTTTAATCGTCATTCAATAATTTGGATCTGATTTATTTGATATTGAATTCATCATTCATTCATTATTATTCAAGTCCCTTTTTACTATCATGTTTTTTTAATGCAAATCACATTAACCTGCTTATAACAAAATTTATTTGTCTGAAACTATATCATAAATCATAAAAGTTAATTAGATGGTTCCTTCATGGATTTTCTCTTTATAGATGGATATTTTATTGATTCATTATTAACCCTGATAAAGTGAATAATAAGAAATTAGTTTATTTGTTTCTTTCCTCTCCCCCCTCCCTTCCCTTAATTTATTCATTAAATGAAGTCTAAAAAAAAATCCACATAGCAATTATACCATGAACATAGAAATGACGTTCATTAATGATGGTTAATATTCATTATTTTCAATCTTAGATACAATTTAATTGATCAAAAATGAACCTAATAAAAGTATCTTATTATTATTGTATCTTTTATGATGGTATACCTTTTTTGTTAGAATATTTGAGATCAATCCTTATTTCTTAATGATCTAGTAATGGATATAAAAAGATCTTATTCTCAGAGATTGAATAATAACAGATTAACTAATAGAGTTTTATAGATGGTTACCTTTAGACAGTAAAAAAAAGTCTTACTTAGTCACTACATATTATCGAATTTTCAGTTGTGTTAATCAGAGATCATTTAAGATCTAGAGTTTCTTAAGGATCAGGAAAGTTTTTATTCGATAATAATAATAATAATAATAATAATAATAATAATAGGGGTAGTAGTGTAAATGATGGTAATAATAATAGATTTAGCAATTAGTTAACATGTTATGTACATCAATTTCTGTAGAATATTAAAGCTCTAGCTTGTCTAGCGATTAATATGTATTCAGTGTAACATTTCAACTATCTAGTTACAGTATATTCAACAAAATAACTATCATGAGATAAACTTCTATTTAGAAATCCAACATTTCGTCATTTTGATTATCAAGATTGATTCAGTGCTTTATTTTATAAAATGTCAGATAATTATACTGACACATTGAAAGATAAGTAAATGTCCGAATTTATTGACAAGTTTCCTTGTAAATGAATTGATAATTGTATCATACATATTGTCAATCATAACTCCTATTACGGTGAACATTAGGTAAAATAAGTCTCAAGTGATCATTATCTACCAGGCATTTAGTATCACTAGAGTATGATAAATCGATATCCGCCTACAATGTATCTTTTCCCTATAATCGACTTTACGTGAGGCACTATCGTTCAAACACAGAGCTGAATTCATTTCTGAAATTATTCAATTTAATATTGATAAATAAAAACCAGTCATTATTCACCTTTATGATTTAACATTTACTACTCATAAGTTACCCGTTGGTGTAAAGATTTTACAAAGTCTTGACAATTGATCAGGAAACAAAATTCATAACATAATATTTATTTAATTTTGCTAGTAACTATATGATTGTGGAAAGTTTTTAGTGCGGTTGTTCATTTTGACGTCAACTATATCAGACGATGTTGTTTACGGATCCATCACTTTAGTGGTTCTATTATTTATTTATTATTTATTTCAACACATAGATAATGGTACAAATACATATGCCAAATACATATGCTGATTGTCATCAAAATACACATGTCGGCTATCCTCATATATTTCATCGACTTAAATCTCGTTGGTAAATAACGGATTTAAATAAGTCGAACACGAGAATGGATTTTTGAATGCGTTTATTTCTTACAATTATTAATCCAAACAGACAATCAGAGAAACGAAAAGAGACGAAACGATGAGCGGCGGAGAAGGCAAGTGAGCCACCTCCATTTAATCAAGCGTGAATCGATATTTATAGCTAGATAAAAACAAATTACAGACATTTAATAGGTAAGATAAGAAGTGCACTTACATACACTTACATAAAAACAGCCAGGGTTGACAAGCAAATAATTTTAATAGTTAAGATCATGAGTCAATTGAAGCTACACCACCATGGAAAGCCTGGAAGCACTGGACAGACATTTCGTTCTGTTACATGACTCCTCAGTAGTGCACATCCACGACCCCGCTTCACTAGATCCGAACCCAGGACCTATCGATCTCGCGAACGCTTAAGCTCTAGACCACTGAGCCTGCATTCAACGGCGTTTATGTCTAACTAGAACTAATCCACGAAATTGAGTGACACATCCATATCCACATCTAGCTTCAAATGACCTATGATCTCAACTATTAAAATTACTATAATATCCACAAAAACCTCTTCCGATATTAGGCGATGGTAATTAACACGATCAAAACGTGACTTCAGAAGAATGAGTGCATTGGCCTGTCCATAAGCTAGAATAAGGTATATGGGATTAACATAGTAACCTACACTACAAGTTTATATTCATATATTGAAATATTCTAACGATGTTTTTTTGGTAAATGTTTACGACGAAACTATAATTTATTGACGAATCAATCTGATGTACGATAACAGGTCTTGGATTTTGGCGCAAAATTCACTCACCCATTCGTTCACATAGCGTCTTGGTATTTTAACTGATGTCAGTCCGTGATGAAAACCATAAATCTAAATCCTAACCCTTACCATCAACTGTAAATCATTATAATTACTCCTCAAACCTTCATTTAACCCTATTAAGTAAGTAAATACTCTTAAGGTCAAGTTGACGTCGCTCAAATGTCGTCCATCAATTATTGTCTTACCAAGTTTATTTAGAAAAGTTTAGGCAGACAGCCAGCTGTTTAATACTGAAAGAAATTTTACGTTACTTACAATTGATGACAATTTTTTATCACAATATTCATCATAAGAAACAACGTTGAAGTGAATTAACAATTGAACAATAAGTGACATTTATGCTGCATTTCAATTTATTACAATCTTCCTTATATGTAGGAATATGGCTCTTATAAACATACAAAAATAATATTCATACACAGATCATTATGGATAAAAAGTAGCGCACTATGCACCATTTTGAAAGACGTATACACAACTAAATACTTGAGTATCAACAGGAAATACTTCATTAAAATTTATCTAAGATCCACAGATACACTACGTAAAACGCTAATAGATAGAGATACATTTCAAATGCTTTTTAAAGATTGTAACAACATTTATCGATGGTAAGTGATTAGTTTTAAATTTTTGTGCCAAAATCTATTCTCATTAGTATATATATATATATATATATATATATATATATATATATATATATATATATATATATATATATATGTATATATATATATATATATATATATATATATATATATATATATGCTTTCAGGGTTATGAGGGCGGTTATCACTTCCCGGTTACCAACACCATAAAAGGGTTCTTCTGGGGGTACCTGAAAAAAATGGATTAGAGGTGGTCATAGAGACCTGAAAGCGTTGCCTTAAAAAGGCAACTTCTTGAGGCTGGTCATACACAACCTTTCTATAAGTAATATTCGTGTTAGCTCCATACTTGTTGGGACCTTACCGCCAGAGACGGATATTCGTGGGATAAGGCAAGGTGTGCATTTTTAGAGTCTACATTTTCTAACCTCACCGTTCCTTGTGGGAAGTCAGCATCGCTGTCATGCTGGTTGTCTGAGGAAAACACCTTATCGTCGTCACACCTCTGTACAGTCGGCTGTACGACTTTGCCTTCAAACCTTGGGTTTGCTGTATTTCGTTTTACCGCTCTCCAACCAACCTATCTGGCATGGTAGAACCTTGAGGAACGATTGTTCCAGCCAGTATAGCTCAATTAATTCATCAAAATAGGCAAGCCCACCCATAACGTCAAGGTAGCAGTAACGGTCGGGACTAGTAAGATATACTTTTATATTAATGTTTTTAAAACAGTTTTTATCATATAAAATAAGTTATATGGTATTGATTTGCGTCATATTGTACTTACTTATCTCCCTCTCCCTCTTTCTTTCTCTTTCTCTCTCACTCTGTGCATATTTCAGATTTAGAAAGAATTTTACATCGACAAAAACGTTTTGATGATTTATGTACATTATATACAATGTATGAACCAGATCAAGTTGTAACACAATGTTGTTGTATTGGTTGTAATCGTAAATATTTAGAACAATTCTGTAATCCAAATTAAAAAAATATTATTTTTCTCAAAAACATTTTTTTCTATTCTATAAATAAAAGAAGAAAACGAGAGAAAAAAGGATCAAGAAAAGAAAAATTAACTTTATTTTCATTGGTTGAGAAAAAAAATAAAAAAATAAAAATTATTTTCATTCAGATGGTTTTTCTTTTTTTGTTGATTTTAGTGTACTTCAGATAGATGGTATATACGTCAATCGAATAAATTTTGAGCTTACTAAAGCCTGGTACATCCTAAAGAAGTTTATTTTGTCTATAACGCACTTATTCAGTTTACTATGAGAATTTGTCAATTAATATATCTAGCCCCCAAATACCTTGATACGGCTGAGAGTGTGGAGAGTCAGCTCTCCCTCTCGAAATTTCCTCACATGGGTATGTGCATACAACCACTACCATGGAAGTCCTACTCAATGTCTTCTTGTGGCTGGGTTATTGTTTATGTAATTGGGGGATGAAAAGCGAATGCCCGGTGCTTTAACCGGGTTGGTGGATACAGTTACCGTGGTACCACATCTCCTCAGGTTGCTTCACTGCCTTGTGGATTAGACCTTTAGGTCAAAGGCTCCAAGTGTGATCCCCTAAGAAAACTACCTGCTTCTGTTTGGGCACCCGGATAGTAACCTAGCCCTTACACAAATCGAATGATTTATGTGACGCATATCTATTTGCTTTCGCCTTGTACCAATGTTTATGTGTTCAAATAAATACTAAATGAATAACATTATGGCGTTAAAATAATTAGAAAATTATGATACACTACAATATAGAATATACATAATGCTCTAATCAACTAACATTGTACATTCATCTTGTTGATCACTAACACAGATGATATATGTCGAATGATTGACGGCCTAATCAAGTTAGACGGGAATGATGTAACCAAAATCTAATTTTGAAGTCACACCTCATCGTCAGTATCTAAAATGGATTGCCCCTTCGACGTATCAAGGTGTTATAACACAAAGGATGTTATTGCGGAAATATATTAGTAAGAATTAGCACAAATAAGATTTTGAGACCACCACCGCATGGGTCAATCCATAGCATACGATTAACTGATGTGCGTTGATCGTCCTTGACTTTGACAGGGATTGATGATTTCTTCGATATTCAGTGACCCAACTGCCGGATCATTTGACTAGGGCTCAGTTACATTTCAATGGCTCTACAATCTGGCTTATTCTTCAAGGAAGTGACTAACCAGGTTTTTAGGTTAATTATTAAGTAATAAATACTCCTTCCAAAAGTGTTTTCTTTGGTTTAGATTGAACTTCTATATAAAACCAAGTAGTTAGGCATATTCTACAGTGGTCTTTAAAACGATGAAACAAGGATTGTTAGATATGTATACAATGTAAACATTAAATCTATGCCTGAATATTTAAGATGATAAACCTCAATAATATTCTGATGATATTCACATTATACCTTTGATTCAAAGTTTTTATTTGACTATCATCATGAAGGTAGCTGAAGAGATTTCTACGTTCATAATAAAACACAAATGAAATTGTCAACTGTCATTGGAATGTATCATTTGTAATTAATTCGATAAACATTTGGGTTAAATATACCAAGAATAGTTAAATTCAATAGTAAATATTTGTGTACAATAAACTATCCTGAAAAAACAATCAATGAATTACTATCAAATATACAATCAAATTACATGTATAAGGTTTATTTTATTGCAGAGGATAGAAGAATTTCGTTATTATTTGAAAGCCATTTATGATAAGCTTAACTTATATTATTACATATCATATGATATCAATACTGTTGTTACATAAAATCTGAAGGAATAACATCAGTGAAGCGTCCATCTATGTCATCCAACACAACAAGCTATCCAGGACAACATCAACATCTGACTCGACACACTGTGTCTAGGTGGTGTGCCATTCGATCGTCTCACAGACACCACGACCACTATTCCGGTCAGACGAAACGGCTCGACAAACGTGCCGACTGAGAAGTAGTTGTGTGCACTGGTCGAGTGTGAGTGGTGTGATATGGTCGGAGGAATGCAGCTTGAAGTGTTTCACGTGGTGTTCAGTGGTAGTTTAAAGACACCTGATAGGACGAAGCTCCTCCGTCACTCGAACTCCAGTCACTGGACTCGCAGGTCAGAGTGGCAACCGCCACACCACCACACCGTAGATGCACGCTCACCGCACACATAACATCACACATTCACACCGCACATACAAACGACACGACATACCATCAACAACATTGTTTCGCTCACACAAAATATCCCACAGTGCACGCCAACAGTGCAATCACATACACACGAGTTCATTAACCAACCAACTCACTAACTCACTCACTCACTCACTCACTCAGTCACTCACTCACTCACGCACTCCCACACTCGCACACTCACTTTTCCTCGCTCACGCAATGTCACACCCACCCACCGACACACACTTACACACACACACACAAGCATCGATACTGGAACAGTCGGTGAAATACAATGGCTCAATTACACACATGCGTGATCACATGCAGGTGCAGAAGTGTGGAGTAGGAGGAATTAGTGTGCATATGTGGTAGCCTGCTGGACATGTGTAATTGGGACGGGCATGCGTAGTGGTGGGTGTGTGTCGTTCAGCGTGTTGATCGACCAGCTGATTGATCAGACTGAGGAGTGGTGTTGAGTGCAATGGTGAAGTGTGATTGGGACGACGTGATCGAAGGGTTGTTGCGAAGTGATGCACATGGAGAGTGGTAATTTCAAAAGTGCCCATAGCACGAGGCCTCGCCGAGACTCGAACTCGGGTCGCTGGATTCAAAGTCCAGAGTGCTAACCGCTACACCACGAGGCCACGTTCGCGGCATAACAACACACACTACAACACACATTCACATCATACCTACATCATAACGACAATATATCAACTACAATACCTCACACAATTATCCATTCCACTACCACGATCCACAACTACAACAACAAAAACAACAACAACAACAACATCAACACTACAACACCTCACTTCCACATTCATCTCCGTCCTGTCCTTCACATTCGTCATCATCTACATCTACACACATACACACACACACACATAACAAATATCAATCACTCACTCTTCCTCACATCCACGTGCATGCGCGTGGAGCAGACCGACACTCAGACAAACAACTCAATCGCCTACCGAATTCACGTCTTCCTGACACACACAACCAACCACTCACTCACTCACTCACTCACCAACACTATCACTCTCTCCAACTCACACGTCCACGAACACACCCACACCGACACATTGACATCAGTGAAGCGTCCATCTATGTCATCCAACACAACAAGCTATCCAGGACAACATCAACATCTGACTCGACACACTGTGTCTAGGTGGTGTGCCATTCGATCGTCTCACAGACACCACGACCACTATTCCGGTCAGACGAAACGGCTCGACAAACGTGCCGACTGAGAAGTAGTTGTGTGCACTGGTCGAGTGTGAGTGGTGTGATATGGTCGGAGGAATGCAGCTTGAAGTGTTTCACGTGGTGTTCAGTGGTAGTTTAAAGACACCTGATAGGACGAAGCTCCTCCGTCACTCGAACTCCAGTCACTGGACTCGCAGGTCAGAGTGGCAACCGCCACACCACCACACCGTAGATGCACGCTCACCGCACACATAACATCACACATTCACACCGCACATACAAACGACACGACATACCATCAACAACATTGTTTCGCTCACACAAAATATCCCACAGTGCACGCCAACAGTGCAATCACATACACACGAGTTCATTAACCAACCAACTCACTAACTCACTCACTCACTCACTCACTCAGTCACTCACTCACTCACGCACTCCCACACTCGCACACTCACTTTTCCTCGCTCACGCAATGTCACACCCACCCACCGACACACACTTACACACACACACACACAAGCATCGATACTGGAACAGTCGGTGAAATACAATGGCTCAATTACACACATGCGTGATCACATGCAGGTGCAGAAGTGTGGAGTAGGAGGAATTAGTGTGCATATGTGGTAGCCTGCTGGACATGTGTAATTGGGACGGGCATGCGTAGTGGTGGGTGTGTGTCGTTCAGCGTGTTGATCGACCAGCTGATTGATCAGACTGAGGAGTGGTGTTGAGTGCAATGGTGAAGTGTGATTGGGACGACGTGATCGAAGGGTTGTTGCGAAGTGATGCACATGGAGAGTGGTAATTTCAAAAGTGCCCATAGCACGAGGCCTCGCCGAGACTCGAACTCGGGTCGCTGGATTCAAAGTCCAGAGTGCTAACCGCTACACCACGAGGCCACGTTCGCGGCATAACAACACACACTACAACACACATTCACATCATACCTACATCATAACGACAATATATCAACTACAATACCTCACACAATTATCCATTCCACTACCACGATCCACAACTACAACAACAAAAACAACAACAACAACAACATCAACACTACAACACCTCACTTCCACATTCATCTCCGTCCTGTCCTTCACATTCGTCATCATCTACATCTACACACATACACACACACACACATAACAAATATCAATCACTCACTCTTCCTCACATCCACGTGCATGCGCGTGGAGCAGACCGACACTCAGACAAACAACTCAATCGCCTACCGAATTCACGTCTTCCTGACACACACAACCAACCACTCACTCACTCACTCACTCACCAACACTATCCCTCTCTCCAACTCACACGTCCACGAACACACCCACACCGACACATTGACATCAGTGAAGCGTCCATCTATGTCATCCAACACAACAAGCTATCCAGGACAACATCAACATCTGACTCGACACACTGTGTCTAGGTGGTGTGCCATTCGATCATCTCACAGACACCACGACCACTATTCCGGTCAGACGAAACGGCTCGACAAACGTGCCGACTGAGAAGTAGTTGTGTGCACTGGTCGAGTGTGAGTGGTGTGATATGGTCGGAGGAATGCAGCTTGAAGTGTTTCACGTGGTGTTCAGTGGTAGTTTAAAGACACCTGATAGGACGAAGCTCCTCCGTCACTCGAACTCCAGTCACTGGACTCGCAGGTCAGAGTGGCAACCGCCACACCACCACACCGTAGATGCACGCTCACCGCACACATAACATCACACATTCACACCGCACATACAAACGACACGACATACCATCAACAACATTGTTTCGCTCACACAAAATATCCCACAGTGCACGCCAACAGTGCAATCACATACACACGAGTTCATTAACCAACCAACTCACTCACTCACTAACTCACTCACTCACTCACTCACTCCCACACTCGCACACTCACTTTTCCTCGCTCACGCAATGTCACACCCACCCACCGACACACACTTACACACACACACACACACAAGCATCGATACTGGAACAGTCGGTGAAATACAATGGCTCAATTACACACATGCGTGATCACATGCAGGTGCAGAAGTGTGGAGTAGGAGGAATTAGTGTGCATATGTGGTAGCCTGCTGGACATGTGTAATTGGGACGGGCATGCGTAGTGGTGGGTGTGTGTCGTTCAGCGTGTTGATCGACCAGCTGATTGATCAGACTGAGGAGTGGTGTTGAGTGCAATGGTGAAGTGTGATTGGGACGACGTGATCGAAGGGTTGTTGCGAAGTGATGCACATGGAGAGTGGTAATTTCAAAAGTGCCCATAGCACGAGGCCTCGCCGAGACTCGAACTCGGGTCGCTGGATTCAAAGTCCAGAGTGCTAACCGCTACACCACGAGGCCACGTTCGCGGCATAACAACACACACTACAACACACATTCACATCATACCTACATCATAACGACAATATATCAACTACAATACCTCACACAATTATCCATTCCACTACCACGATCCACAACTACAACAACAAAAACAACAACAACAACAACATCAACACTACAACACCTCACTTCCACATTCATCTCCGTCCTGTCCTTCACATTCGTCATCATCTACATCTACACACATACACACACACACACACATAACAAATATCAATCACTCACTCTTCCTCACATCCACGTGCATGCGCGTGGAGCAGACCGACACTCAGACAAACAACTCAATCGCCTACCGAATTCACGTCTTCCTGACACACACAACCAACCACTCACTCACTCACTCACTCACCAACACTATCACTCTCTCCAACTCACACGTCCACGAACACACCCACACCGACACATTGACATCAGTGAAGCGTCCATCTATGTCATCCAACACAACAAGCTATCCAGGACAACATCAACATCTGACTCGACACACTGTGTCTAGGTGGTGTGCCATTCGATCGTCTCACAGACACCACGACCACTATTCCGGTCAGACGAAACGGCTCGACAAACGTGCCGACTGAGAAGTAGTTGTGTGCACTGGTCGAGTGTGAGTGGTGTGATATGGTCGGAGGAATGCAGCTTGAAGTGTTTCACGTGGTGTTCAGTGGTAGTTTAAAGACACCTGATAGGACGAAGCTCCTCCGTCACTCGAACTCCAGTCACTGGACTCGCAGGTCAGAGTGGCAACCGCCACACCACCACACCGTAGATGCACGCTCACCGCACACATAACATCACACATTCACACCGCACATACAAACGACACGACTTACCATCAACAACATTGTTTCGCTCACACAAAATATCCCACAGTGCACGCCAACAGTGCAATCACATACACACGAGTTCATTAACCAACCAACTCACTCACTCACTAACTCACTCACTCAGTCACTCACTCACTCACGCACTCCCACACTCGCACACTCACTTTTCCTCGCTCACGCAATGTCACACCCACCCACCGACACACACTTACACACACACACACACAAGCATCGATACTGGAACAGTCGGTGAAATACAATGGCTCAATTACACACATGCGTGATCACATGCAGGTGCAGAAGTGTGGAGTAGGAGGAATTAGTGTGCATATGTGGTAGCCTGCTGGACATGTGTAATTGGGACGGGCATGCGTAGTGGTGGGTGTGTGTCGTTCAGCGTGTTGATCGACCAGCTGATTGATCAGACTGAGGAGTGGTGTTGAGTGCAATGGTGAAGTGTGATTGGGACGACGTGATCGAAGGGTTGTTGCGAAGTGATGCACATGGAGAGTGGAAATTTCAAAAGTGCCCATAGCACGAGGCCTCGCCGAGACTCGAACTCGGGTCGCTGGATTCAAAGTCCAGAGTGCTAACCGCTACACCACGAGGCCACGTTCGCGGCATAACAACACACACTACAACACACATTCACATCATACCTACATCATAACGACAATATATCAACTACAATACCTCACACAATTATCCATTCCACTACCACGATCCACAACTACAACAACAAAAACAACAACAACAACAACATCAACACTACAACACCTCACTTCCACATTCATCTCCGTCCTGTCCTTCACATTCGTCATCATCTACATCTACACACATACACACACACACACATAACAAATATCAATCACTCACTCTTCCTCACATCCACGTGCATGCGCGTGGAGCAGACCGACACTCAGACAAACAACTCAATCGCCTACCGAATTCACGTCTTCCTGACACACACAACCAACCACTCACTCACTCACTCACTCACCAACACTATCACTCTCTCCAACTCACACGTCCACGAACACACCCACACCGACACATTGACATCAGTGAAGCGTCCATCTATGTCATCCAACACAACAAGCTATCCAGGACAACATCAACATCTGACTCGACACACTGTGTCTAGGTGGTGTGCCATTCGATCGTCTCACAGACACCACGACCACTATTCCGGTCAGACGAAACGGCTCGACAAACGTGCCGACTGAGAAGTAGTTGTGTGCACTGGTCGAGTGTGAGTGGTGTGATATGGTCGGAGGAATGCAGCTTGAAGTGTTTCACGTGGTGTTCAGTGGTAGTTTAAAGACACCTGATAGGACGAAGCTCCTCCGTCACTCGAACTCCAGTCACTGGACTCGCAGGTCAGAGTGGCAACCGCCACACCACCACACCGTAGATGCACGCTCACCGCACACATAACATCACACATTCACACCGCACATACAAACGACACGACATACCATCAACAACATTGTTTCGCTCACACAAAATATCCCACAGTGCACGCCAACAGTGCAATCACATACACACGAGTTCATTAACCAACCAACTCACTAACTCACTAACTCACTCACTCAGTCACTCACTAACTCACGCACTCCCACACTCGCACACTCACTTTTCCTCGCTCACGCAATGTCACACCCACCCACCGACACACACTTACACACACACACACACAAGCATCGATACTGGAACAGTCGGTGAAATACAATGGCTCAATTACACACATGCGTGATCACATGCAGGTGCAGAAGTGTGGAGTAGGAGGAATTAGTGTGCATATGTGGTAGCCTGCTGGACATGTGTAATTGGGACGGGCATGCGTAGTGGTGGGTGTGTGTCGTTCAGCGTGTTGATCGACCAGCTGATTGATCAGACTGAGGAGTGGTGTTGAGTGCAATGGTGAAGTGTGATTGGGACGACGTGATCGAAGGGTTGTTGCGAAGTGATGCACATGGAGAGTGGTAATTTCAAAAGTGCCCATAGCACGAGGCCTCGCCGAGACTCGAACTCGGGTCGCTGGATTCAAAGTCCAGAGTGCTAACCGCTACACCACGAGGCCACGTTCGCGGCATAACAACACACACTACAACACACATTCACATCATACCTACATCATAACGACAATATATCAACTACAATACCTCACACAATTATCCATTCCACTACCACGATCCACAACTACAACAACAAAAACAACAACAACAACAACATCAACACTACAACACCTCACTTCCACATTCATCTCCGTCCTGTCCTTCACATTCGTCATCATCTACATCTACACACATACACACACACACACATAACAAATATCAATCACTCACTCTTCCTCACATCCACGTGCATGCGCGTGGAGCAGACCGACACTCAGACAAACAACTCAATCGCCTACCGAATTCACGTCTTCCTGACACACACAACCAACCACTCACTCACTCACTCACTCACCAACACTATCACTCTCTCCAACTCACACGTCCACGAACACACCCACACCGACACATTGACATCAGTGAAGCGTCCATCTATGTCATCCAACACAACAAGCTATCCAGGACAACATCAACATCTGACTCGACACACTGTGTCTAGGTGGTGTGCCATTCGATCGTCTCACAGACACCACGACCACTATTCCGGTCAGACGAAACGGCTCGACAAACGTGCCGACTGAGAAGTAGTTGTGTGCACTGGTCGAGTGTGAGTGGTGTGATATGGTCGGAGGAATGCAGCTTGAAGTGTTTCACGTGGTGTTCAGTGGTAGTTTAAAGACACCTGATAGGACGAAGCTCCTCCGTCACTCGAACTCCAGTCACTGGACTCGCAGGTCAGAGTGGCAACCGCCACACCACCACACCGTAGATGCACGCTCACCGCACACATAACATCACACATTCACACCGCACATACAAACGACACGACATACCATCAACAACATTGTTTCGCTCACACAAAATATCCCACAGTGCACGCCAACAGTGCAATCACATACACACGAGTTCATTAACCAACCAACTCACTAACTCACTAACTCACTCACTCACTCAGTCACTCACTCACTCACGCACTCCCACACTCGCACACTCACTTTTCCTCGCTCACGCAATGTCACACCCACCCACCGACACACACTTACACACACACACACACAAGCATCGATACTGGAACAGTCGGTGAAATACAATGGCTCAATTACACACATGCGTGATCACATGCAGGTGCAGAAGTGTGGAGTAGGAGGAATTAGTGTGCATATGTGGTAGCCTGCTGGACATGTGTAATTGGGACGGGCATGCGTAGTGGTGGGTGTGTGTCGTTCAGCGTGTTGATCGACCAGCTGATTGATCAGACTGAGGAGTGGTGTTGAGTGCAATGGTGAAGTGTGATTGGGACGACGTGATCGAAGGGTTGTTGCGAAGTGATGCACATGGAGAGTGGTAATTTCAAAAGTGCCCATAGCACGAGGCCTCGCCGAGACTCGAACTCGGGTCGCTGGATTCAGAGTCCAGAGTGCTAACCGCTACACCACGAGGCCACGTTCGCGGCATAACAACACACACTACAACACACATTCACATCATACCTACATCATAACGACAATATATCAACTACAATACCTCACACAATTATCCATTCCACTACCACGATCCACAACTACAACAACAAAAACAACAACAACAACAACATCAACACTACAACACCTCACTTCCACATTCATCTCCGTCCTGTCCTTCACATTCGTCATCATCTACATCTACACACATACACACACACACACATAACAAATATCAATCACTCACTCTTCCTCACATCCACGTGCATGCGCGTGGAGCAGACCGACACTCAGACAAACAACTCAATCGCCTACCGAATTCACGTCTTCCTGACACACACAACCAACCACTCACTCACTCACTCACTCACCAACACTATCACTCTCTCCAACTCACACGTCCACGAACACACCCACACCGACACATTGACATCAGTGAAGCGTCCATCTATGTCATCCAACACAACAAGCTATCCAGGACAACATCAACATCTGACTCGACACACTGTGTCTAGGTGGTGTGCCATTCGATCGTCTCACAGACACCACGACCACTATTCCGGTCAGACGAAACGGCTCGACAAACGTGCCGACTGAGAAGTAGTTGTGTGCACTGGTCGAGTGTGAGTGGTGTGATATGGTCGGAGGAATGCAGCTTGAAGTGTTTCACGTGGTGTTCAGTGGTAGTTTAAAGACACCTGATAGGACGAAGCTCCTCCGTCACTCGAACTCCAGTCACTGGACTCGCAGGTCAGAGTGGCAACCGCCACACCACCACACCGTAGATGCACGCTCACCGCACACATAACATCACACATTCACACCGCACATACAAACGACACGACTTACCATCAACAACATTGTTTCGCTCACACAAAATATCCCACAGTGCGCGCCAACAGTGCAATCACATACACACGAGTTCATTAACCAACTCACTAACTCACTAACTCACTCACTCAGTCACTCACTAACTCACGCACTCCCACACTCGCACACTCACTTTTCCTCGCTCACGCAATGTCACACCCACCCACCGACACACACTTACACACACACACACACAAGCATCGATACTGGAACAGTCGGTGAAATACAATGGCTCAATTACACACATGCGTGATCACATGCAGGTGCAGAAGTGTGGAGTAGGAGGAATTAGTGTGCATATGTGGTAGCCTGCTGGACATGTGTAATTGGGACGGGCATGCGTAGTGGTGGGTGTGTGTCGTTCAGCGTGTTGATCGACCAGCTGATTGATCAGACTGAGGAGTGGTGTTGAGTGCAATGGTGAAGTGTGATTGGGACGACGTGATCGAAGGGTTGTTGCGAAGTGATGCACATGGAGAGTGGTAATTTCAAAAGTGCCCATAGCACGAGGCCTCGCCGAGACTCGAACTCGGGTCGCTGGATTCAAAGTCCAGAGTGCTAACCGCTACACCACGAGGCCACGTTCGCGGCATAACAACACACACTACAACACACATTCACATCATACCTACATCATAACGACAATATATCAACTACAATACCTCACACAATTATCCATTCCACTACCACGATCCACAACTACAACAACAAAAACAACAACAACAACAACATCAACACTACAACACCTCACTTCCACATTCATCTCCATCCTGTCCTTCACATTCGTCATCATCTACATCTACACACATACACACACACACACATAACAAATATCAATCACTCACTCTTCCTCACATCCACGTGCATGCGCGTGGAGCAGACCGACACTCAGACAAACAACTCAATCGCCTACCGAATTCACGTCTTCCTGACACACACAACCAACCACTCACTCACTCACTCACTCACTTACCAACACTATCACTCTCTCCAACTCACACGTCCACGAACACACCCACACCGACACATTGACATCAGTGAAGCGTCCATCTATGTCATCCAACACAACAAGCTATCCAGGACAACATCAACATCTGACTCGACACACTGTGTCTAGGTGGTGTGCCATTCGATCATCTCACAGACACCACGACCACTATTCCGGTCAGACGAAACGGCTCGACAAACGTGCCGACTGAGAAGTAGTTGTGTGCACTGGTCGAGTGTGAGTGGTGTGATATGGTCGGAGGAATGCAGCTTGAAGTGTTTCACGTGGTGTTCAGTGGTAGTTTAAAGACACCTGATAGGACGAAGCTCCTCCGTCACTCGAACTCCAGTCACTGGACTCGCAGGTCAGAGTGGCAACCGCCACACCACCACACCGTAGATGCACGCTCACCGCACACATAACATCACACATTCACACCGCACATACAAACGACACGACATACCATCAACAACATTGTTTCGCTCACACAAAATATCCCACAGTGCACGCCAACAGTGCAATCACATACACACGAGTTCATTAACCAACCAACTCACTAACTCACTCACTCACTAACTCACTCACTCAGTCACTCACTCACTCACTCACTCCCACACTCGCACACTCACTTTTCCTCGCTCACGCAATGTCACACCCACCCACCGACACACACTTACACACACACACACACAAGCATCGATACTGGAACAGTCGGTGAAATACAATGGCTCAATTACACACATGCGTGATCACATGCAGGTGCAGAAGTGTGGAGTAGGAGGAATTAGTGTGCATATGTGGTAGCCTGCTGGACATGTGTAATTGGGACGGGCATGCGTAGTGGTGGGTGTGTGTCGTTCAGCGTGTTGATCGACCAGCTGATTGATCAGACTGAGGAGTGGTGTTGAGTGCAATGGTGAAGTGTGATTGGGACGACGTGATCGAAGGGTTGTTGCGAAGTGATGCACATGGAGAGTGGTAATTTCAAAAGTGCCCATAGCACGAGGCCTCGCCGAGACTCGAACTCGGGTCGCTGGATTCAAAGTCCAGAGTGCTAACCGCTACACCACGAGGCCACGTTCGCGGCATAACAACACACACTACAACACACATTCACATCATACCTACATCATAACGACAATATATCAACTACAATACCTCACACAATTATCCATTCCACTACCACGATCCACAACTACAACAACAAAAACAACAACAACAACAACATCAACACTACAACACCTCACTTCCACATTCATCTCCATCCTGTCCTTCACATTCGTCATCATCTACATCTACACACATACACACACACACACATAACAAATATCAATCACTCACTCTTCCTCACATCCACGTGCATGCGCGTGGAGCAGACCGACACTCAGACAAACAACTCAATCGCCTACCGAATTCACGTCTTCCTGACACACACAACCAACCACTCACTCACTCACTCACTCACTTACCAACACTATCACTCTCTCCAACTCACACGTCCACGAACACACCCACACCGACACATTGACATCAGTGAAGCGTCCATCTATGTCATCCAACACAACAAGCTATCCAGGACAACATCAACATCTGACTCGACACACTGTGTCTAGGTGGTGTGCCATTCGATCGTCTCACAGACACCACGACCACTATTCCGGTCAGACGAAACGGCTCGACAAACGTGCCGACTGAGAAGTAGTTGTGTGCACTGGTCGAGTGTGAGTGGTGTGATATGGTCGGAGGAATGCAGCTTGAAGTGTTTCACGTGGTGTTCAGTGGTAGTTTAAAGACACCTGATAGGACGAAGCTCCTCCGTCACTCGAACTCCAGTCACTGGACTCGCAGGTCAGAGTGGCAACCGCCACACCACCACACCGTAGATGCACGCTCACCGCACACATAACATCACACATTCACACCGCACATACAAACGACACGACATACCATCAACAACATTGTTTCGCTCACACAAAATATCCCACAGTGCACGCCAACAGTGCAATCACATACACACGAGTTCATTAACCAACCAACTCACTAACTCACTCACTCACTCACTCACTCACTCAGTCACTCACTCCCACACTCGCACACTCACTTTTCCTCGCTCACGCAATGTCACACCCACCCACCGACACACACTTACACACACACACACAAGCATCGATACTGGAACAGTCGGTGAAATACAATGGCTCAATTACACACATGCGTGATCACATGCAGGTGCAGAAGTGTGGAGTAGGAGGAATTAGTGTGCATATGTGGTAGCCTGCTGGACATGTGTAATTGGGACGGGCATGCGTAGTGGTGGGTGTGTGTCGTTCAGCGTGTTGATCGACCAGCTGATTGATCAGACTGAGGAGTGGTGTTGAGTGCAATGGTGAAGTGTGATTGGGACGACGTGATCGAAGGGTTGTTGCGAAGTGATGCACATGGAGAGTGGTAATTTCAAAAGTGCCCATAGCACGAGGCCTCGCCGAGACTCGAACTCGGGTCGCTGGATTCAGAGTCCAGAGTGCTAACCGCTACACCACGAGGCCACGTTCGCGGCATAACAACACACACTACAACACACATTCACATCATACCTACATCATAACGACAATATATCAACTACAATACCTCACACAATTATCCATTCCACTACCACGATCCACAACTACAACAACAAAAACAACAACAACAACAACATCAACACTACAACACCTCACTTCCACATTCATCTCCATCCTGTCCTTCACATTCGTCATCATCTACATCTACACACATACACACACACACACATAACAAATATCAATCACTCACTCTTCCTCACATCCACGTGCATGCGCGTGGAGCAGACCGACACTCAGACAAACAACTCAATCGCCTACCGAATTCACGTCTTCCTGACACACACAACCAACCACTCACTCACTCACTCACTCACTCACTTACCAACACTATCACTCTCTCCAACTCACACGTCCACGAACACACCCACACCGACACATTGACATCAGTGAAGCGTCCATCTATGTCATCCAACACAACAAGCTATCCAGGACAACATCAACATCTGACTCGACACACTGTGTCTAGGTGGTGTGCCATTCGATCGTCTCACAGACACCACGACCACTATTCCGGTCAGACGAAACGGCTCGACAAACGTGCCGACTGAGAAGTAGTTGTGTGCACTGGTCGAGTGTGAGTGGTGTGATATGGTCGGAGGAATGCAGCTTGAAGTGTTTCACGTGGTGTTCAGTGGTAGTTTAAAGACACCTGATAGGACGAAGCTCCTCCGTCACTCGAACTCCAGTCACTGGACTCGCAGGTCAGAGTGGCAACCGCCACACCACCACACCGTAGATGCACGCTCACCGCACACATAACATCACACATTCACACCGCACATACAAACGACACGACATACCATCAACAACATTGTTTCGCTCACACAAAATATCCCACAGTGCACGCCAACAGTGCAATCACATACACACGAGTTCATTAACCAACCAACTAACTAACTCACTCACTCACTCCCACACTCACTTTTCCTCGCTCACGCAATGTCACACCCACCCACCGACACACACTTACACACCGGCGCTCTATTCAAAAGGACAGTGGTATTCTTTCTCGTTTAGTTAATTAACTGTTTTGATCGTAAACTACGCATCAAAACTACTGTTTACACTTTAATTGCATCTACCCCAGTTAAAGTGATATTGTATTTAGTTTTTCGATTTTGCTTCTGTGTATTTATTGCATCGAAGCATACTTGGTCGACTTTTACTTGGTTTTTTAGTTAAGGTTTGAAAATCCCTTTACATATCCTGTTTTTTTTATCACCGTTTGATTTGATTTTCACGATGGCTAAGTCTACTCATAAATGTGGACAACCATACTGCTTATTTCCCGTGGATGAAGGGATGCAATGTGATGAGTGTAATAAGTGGTTCCATAAGATGTGCACCCGACTAAGCCCCACTGCATATAAAAGGTGTTCAAAGCCCAACTCTCACTGGCTTTGTAGTTTTTTTTGCTCAAGCAAAACATTGCTTATCCAGGAAGCAATTAGTCTCCTGGTGTTGGCTAATAAGAAGGTTGATGAAGGCTGTACTGATAACATTGGTACTGATGGCGAAGATTGCGTTAGTGTCGTAAGTGCTATCACGGCGCAAGCCAGACATCTACATGTGCAACCCGCAGTTAAACGTTCTCCCCCGAAACGTTCAGTGAGTGACACGTCATTAGACGTTGGTGGCCATATTGCTACAGCAGCAACCGGTGACCCAGATAAAACAATTACTGTCCCGAGTTGTTCTAATGTAGACGTTTCGACTGATGGAAAATGGATGACGCGAAAACGCAGAAGAGTAGGAAAGATAGCTAAAACTAATGACTGTTTACTTGGTAAGTCCTTGGTGGACTCTCAGGCCAATCCGCCAAAGTCCCATAGTAAAGTTTCGTCTGACATTGTTGTGAGTCATTCGCTTGACTCCCAGGACTCTGTTAAAATAAAAACTAATCGTAAGATACCAGTAGTTAAAATACAGGATCTAACGTCACGTTCAAAAGCTGTGAACACAGTTTCAAAAGAAGCCAAACCCCTCCCTAGTTTAATTATTTGGAATCTAGAGGAGTCGAAAGACAACGACCTTGCTAGAAGACATGCACATGATCTGCAGTTAGTGGAGTCTGTGGTAAGGAACGTACTACCTGAAGAGGTTTCAGGAGTACATATTACAAAAGTAATACGACTTGGTAAATGGGTTGGAGGCGAGACCCAACCAAGAAGAATCCTGAAGCTGGTTCTCGGAAGTATTGATGAAAGAGACATATTATTGAAAAGCGCACTAAAAACTCGTGACTCAAATATCCGTATTCGACCAGATTGGCCACTTGAGGATCGAATCAAGTGGAAGAATGCTCTTACGGAGTTGAAGACTCGCAAATTAAATGGCGAAAATAACCTTACCATTAAGGGTTTTCGGGTAGTCAGGTCTTGGAAGCCAATGCTTCCGAGGCCTGTATGGGTAGAACGATTGATTGCCAAAACACCTTAAGTGTGTGCTACACGAACGCTCGTAGTCTTAGAAATAAAACGTCCGAGCTAAGTCTGATGGTGCAAGAATTACGTCCCGATATAATCGTTGTTACAGAAACTTGGTTCACCGTTGATATAGACTGTCCTCCTTTCATTGCTGGTTATATCTGTATCAGAAGTGATAGAGTTTCTAGCCGCAAAGGGGGAGGTGTAATATTATATGTTAGGGACCACTTTCGTATACAATCAACCATATCAGAGGCTCATATCAGTGGCACATGTGAGGTTGCATGTTGTAAGATTAAATCTAGAAATGGGTTAGTGACTATAGGGGTAATATACCGTAGTCCGTCTTGTCTTGCTGACGACTTTATCCTAAGACACATCTGTTCTTGGAGTATGGCAGAATGTTGTCTCATCATTGGGGACTTCAACGCACCGCATATAAACTGGATAGAGCTTACAGCTCCAGGTAGTGGTTTCGATAGCGACCTTTTATCTACCGTTATTCAGTGTGCACTTGTACAATGTATCACAAAACCGACACATATTGATTTGCAACATGTTCCGTCACTGCTGGACCTCGCCCTCACCCACCACTCTGAGGATGTCCTTGATATCCAGCACCTTCCTCCACTAGTGAACAGTGATCACGTTGTAATTCACTTTAAGTTTAGGACACATGGTATACAATTCGTATCTGCTCCACCCCGTCCCAATATCTGGCGAGCCAATATTCCGGAAATCAGAAACTGTGCTATCTCGACTGATTGGTCGGTCGACGCGGATGGATTGATCGAAGATGAATGGAATAAGTTTAAGGCTACATTCGAGTCCGTAACGTCGCCGTTTATCCCATGGTCAGCACGTAAGCTATCACATTGCCCTCCATGGATTAATAAGGAAACCCGGAAGCTGTTAAAGCGTAGAAAACATTTCTGGGACTTATTCTTGTTGACAGGTCATGCACCATTTAAGCGTGAGTACCAAAAATACCGTAATATCTGTAAGAAAACCATAGACAAATCTCGTACCACTTACGAACGACAGTTAGTATATGATAGCCGTACTTGTCCGAAACGATTGTTTTCGTATGTTAAACGGCAAATGAAACGTAGTGATAGTATTCCCCCGTTACTGTTACACGACAATTCAGAATTACTAGCTGAATCAGATCGAGCAAAAGCTGAGACTTTTTCAGACTACTTTAGCGAAGTCTTCTCTACGATTATTGTAACAAATACTTGTCCCACTCACACCGAGATACCAACCATCGAATCTGTACAGGTAACTGAGGAAACTGTCCTTCCGTTGATAACTAACCTCAAACCTGGTAAGATACCGGGCCCTGACGGGTTACATCCACGGTTGCTGTCATCTCTTGCGGACATTATTTCAAAACCGCTTGCGACACTCTTCAATATGTCCCTCTCACTCGCTCAACTCCCTAGAGATTGGAAGGACGCTATAGTTAGTCCTATATTTAAGGACGGTCAGCGACAGATAGCATCTAACTACCGGCCTGTCAGTCTAACTAGCATAGTCGTTAAGTTACTCGAAAAAATAATTCGGGTTAGGTTGCTAAGCCACATAGATTTACACAATCTGTTAGCTCCTGAGCAACACGGATTTCGTAACAAGCGTTCATGCGTGACTAACTTGCTTATTGCGAGGGAGGATTGGACAGCAGCCCTAGATAACGGTCTGTCTGTCGACGTGATATTCATAGATTTCAGCAAAGCATTTGACAAGGTTTCACACGTAGGTCTTATGCAGAAGCTCACGAGCTTCGGAATAATAGGTACTGTACATGAGTGGATAGGAAATTTCTTATGTGACCGCAGACAGAGAGTTAGAGTCAACGGAACGCTATCCGATTGGAAGCCGGTCAAAAGTGGTGTACCACAAGGCACCATCTTAGGCCCTCTGCTCTTCCTTCTCTACGTTAATGATTTACCGCTGTTACTTAGGTCGTCGACATTATTGTTTGCGGATGATGTAAAAATCTGGAGAACAATAAAAAGTGCGGCTGATCATGTGGATCTTCAAGCTGACTTAGACGATTTAGTTAGATGGGCTCGAGAGTGGGGCTTAGAAATCAATGCTAGGAAGAGTGTGCTAATGCACATCGGTCACGGTAATAGTTACCGTTACACTATTGAGGGTAAACCTCTTCCATGCGTTCAAGAGCATAAAGACTTAGGAGTAATATTAAGTCATGATTTAAAAACAACTAAGCATTGCAAAGCAGCCGCTGTCAAAGGTTTTCGTGCGTTATGGTCACTTCGCCGAGCGTTCAAATTTTTTGACGAGGAAATGTTTAGAATTTTATATCCCATATATGTTAGACCACATTTAGAGTACTGTATCCAAGCAGCTAGCCCGTGTCTGGTAAAGGATACTAACTCCCTTGAGCGTGTCCAGCGTGTGGGAACGAAATTAGTGAAGGGTCTTTCTAGACTCCCTTACGATGAGCGTTTAAAACGCCTAAATCTTTTCCCCTTGTCGTATCGTAGGACACGAGGTGACCTTATACTGGCATTTCGTATCTTTAATTATGATTTGGGTGTTAATATGTCTTATCTTTTTGCTCCCTCCAGCACTATTAATCTCCGAGGTCATAGCAAGAAGGTTCATAAACCACGATCTAATAAACTTAAAGTGGGATCCCGTTTTTCTCATCGAGTAGTCAATGATTGGAACGCCTTACCCGAACAAGTGGTATCAGCCCCATCACTGAATACTTTCAAGGAAAAGCTGGACCTTCACTGGAAAGCAATGTGTCAGGATTAACACAGGTTCATCAACCTACTATCCTTATTACTGAAGACTGAAGACAAGCATCGATACTGGAACAGTCGGTGAAATACAATGGCTCAATTACACACATGCGTGATCACATGCAGGTGCAGAAGTGTGGAGTAGGAGGAATTAGTGTGCATATGTGGTAGCCTGCTGGACATGTGTAATTGGGACGGGCATGCGTAGTGGTGGGTGTGTGTCGTTCAGCGTGTTGATCGACCAGCTGATTGATCAGACTGAGGAGTGGTGTTGAGTGCAATGGTGAAGTGTGATTGGGACGACGTGATCGAAGGGTTGTTGCGAAGTGATGCACATGGAGAGTGGTAATTTCAAAAGTGCCCATAGCACGAGGCCTCGCCGAGACTCGAACTCGGGTCGCTGGATTCAGAGTCCAGAGTGCTAACCGCTACACCACGAGGCCACGTTCGCGGCATAACAACACACACTACAACACACATTCACATCATACCTACATCATAACGACAATATATCAACTACAATACCTCACACAATTATCCATTCCACTACCACGATCCACAACTACAACAACAAAAACAACAACAACAACAACATCAACACTACAACACCTCACTTCCATATTCATCTCCATCCTGTCCTTCACATTCGTCATCATCTACATCAACACACATACGCACACACACACATAACAAATATCAATCACTCACTCTTCCTCACATCCACGTGCATGCGTGTGGAAACGACCGATTGTCGATTTTTGAACTGATTATTTCATTACTAAATGTCGTTTTTGAGTATCTTCTAAAAACTACCAACGATTTTCATGTCGATACATTGTTGAATATTTACCTTTAATATGTTTCTCCTGCAGACAAAATTCTTTCAATAGATACTGGTGAGTTAATATCATCGATAATATATTATATGCTCTGCCAAACCAGATTTACCTGATGTTTCTGACGTAAACGCTAGTGCTAATTGTGATACTGCCACACGAGTCATCAACTGGTGTCAAAGCAACAATAACTCAGTTCTCTGCAAATACGAAACTTATATCTCCTGTAGTGGCTTCTGCTGAGAGTTCTATTGACATCAAGTGTGAAACAAAGGGTCAGAAAGATGATTGTCTTCTGATGACGATAAGAAGTTTAATACAACTACATCTGTGTCCCCTTTAGTTGGGTTAGAGAAGGAGATACAACGTCTATTGCCAGACTTTAGGGATAGTAGAGTAGCTAAAGAAATGATTCATCGGAACATAGAATGGCGCCACAATACTCCCTACGGAAATCATCGTGGAGTATGGGAAAGATTAATAGGAAGCATACGTAGACTTTTGAGCGCAGTATCTACGTCCTACGAGACACCCACCACCTATTTGACTGAAGTAGAAAGAACACTTAATGATAGACCACTCTTACAGACGCGAGCAAAATGGATACAAAGAAGACGAGATTTACAAGTTGGCGATCTAGTCTTGATTATTGGAGACACTTATGCACGAAATAACTGGCCTAAAGGCCTAGTGGTAAATTTTGACCCAGGAGGAAATGGTCTGTTGAGACAAGCGAAGATCAGAACGTCGAAAGGTACAACTATTAGAGACATACGTAAAATTTGTTTATTAAAAGGAGCTGACGACCGAACAGTAGAGAATGGAGAGACCTTTCAGAGTGACTGTGGCTAGAGTAAATCGTACCATTGTCACCTCTGAATGTTTTTACGTTAATACGTAATCAGAGAAAGTAAGGAAATACATGCTGTATTTGAGGGGCGGTGTTAAGTTTGTCTTACATTGTTCCCGTTCTACTCTTTTGTATAGTCTTATACTACTTATTTACATTTATTAAGCAATTGTATTCCCAACAATTTTCACACTTATGTTGTAACGCAAGTTGTACTGTAATATTCAGAAATGTTCACATATACTTATAACGTTTATTGTACTTATCATTGTATTTATAATTATAATTACTGTATCTTAATCGCTGTAACCGTTATCCACAATTTTGTGCATTTGTTTAAACGCAACAGTTTCTATATTGTTTGCTCTTGGTTCGGTTGTTCGTAAACTGTTATCAAATTTAGACAGCTATCAGCCGCCCTTGGTACAATCGAAGCCCTTGTTATTTTCATTCTTGAAGGACGCGTTTAAACGCCTAGACACCTCACAAGTTCAGGTTTGTAACTAAATTTAGTGTATTATTTAATAAAGAAACGCTATTGTAGACAAGTAGTTGTTTTGGAAACTTCGGTAATGCGTGTATCTCAATCGGGTGACTTGGACGCTTCGATAGATCCAACACCGACAGTCAGACAAACAACTCAATCACCTACCGAATTCACGTCTTCCTGACACACACAACCAACCACTCACTCACTCACCAACACTATCACTCTCTCCAACTCACACGTCCACGAACACACCCACACCGACACATTGACATCGGTGAAGCATCCATCTATGTCATCCAACACAACAAGCTATCCAGGACAACATCAACATCTGACTCGACACACTGTGTCTAGGTGTGCCATTCGATCGTCTCACAGACACCACGACCACTATTCCGGTCAGACGAAACGGCTCGACAAACGTGCCGACTGAGAAGTAGTTGTGTGCACTGGTCGAGTGTGAGTGGTGTGATATGGTCGGAGGAATGCAGCTTGAAGTGTTTCACGTGGTGTTCAGTGGTAGTTTAAAGACACCTGATAGGACGAAGCTCCTCTGTCACTCGAACTCGGGTCAGAACACCTACAAAATCAACCCTACAACACTTAACTTCCATCTTCATCTTGTGCTTCATATTCGTCGTCACCTACGTCTAAAGGCACTCACAGGATTCGAAGAATATCTATTGGTGTATTTATTTGTGATATGCTTTTTTCGTTTCTTGTTTTAAAATGTATAAATTTAGTTTTGGTTTTCCTAAATGTTGGAATGTTGTTTTGTTTGTCTTATTTTGTTTTAGGTCTCATTTGATTGATTTAGTTTATCTTATTTTGTAATGTTTTCTATTAATTTTATTATCGGGATAACAGCATGCTCATATGTGTTCTTTTATTTATTCAAATATCGATCAATGATGTATTGAATAATGCATTACGTTCATAAGAAATATAATCCCTTTACAATAGTACATAATCATCATATACTTTAATAATATATTCACATAGAAACACATACATAAACATGGAAATGAAACAACAATATTGAATGGAAGGAAATAGGATCTTTTATGTATCACATTTGTTTGGTGATTTAGGAATGATGATATCTTTGCATTTTTCATATTCTTTGGAAATTGGTGTCTTTCTGTCATATTACGCAAACCAGTTGATGTTGGAATACAATAACAATTACAATTGTATTTATAGTAGAGCAAATGTTCATCATGTAGTAAGTGATGATATGAAAAGGAAGAAACAATCTTATAAGCGTATATTGGTAATTTATTATAAAGTAGTAGTATGAGTAGTTTTAGTAGCAGTATTAGTATTAGTACTAGTAATAGTAGTAATATGGAGAAAAGAAAATCGACAACTAAGATGAGAAATAGAGAAAGACACAGCCTTAATGATGGGTTTAGATTATGTAATGTGTTTAGGTGAATCAATAGAACAAACAAAAGCAACAACATATTGTATAATAAAATTTCCTAAATTTTAAGATGTTTGTGTACAAAACGAAAAAAGAAAACATAAAGAAAGTGAAAAGGTTAGAAAGACAATAGGTGCACAAGTTCGATTATGTGATTTCAATAGACCATGTAACATAAATATTCAAAGTTGTTTCTTAAATTTTCATTGGTTGGATAAGAGGTAGTGTAAATCTGTATAATAAGTATGATAATCATAATAATCAAGATGTAAATGGATATTATTATTATTATTATCTAGATGCAATAGTTTCAGGAAAGTCTTGAGCTAAAGATGCTTCTATAGCTAGTTCAAGAAGGAAGCCATCAAGTACTGGGATATCATTGAATGAATTTCGTAATGAATCAACATTTGAACTGTTATGTAAACTAAAAAATAAACATAGAATAGTGAAATTTATATCATAAATTATTAAAATATCAAATACAAACTAATAGATAATGTAGTTATTTTATTATCATTATCGTCATTAGTAACTCTTCTAAACACAAAGAATTGAAATCATGCACCGGTCAATGTTAGGCCACGGTTGGAAACCTGGGAGCACTAGTCAGCCATCTCGTCCAAGTATGGGACTGCTCAGCAGTGCGTATCCACGATACCATACACGGGACTAAAACCCAACAACTTCAGACTCGTGCGCGAATGCTTAACACCTAGACCACTGAGCCGGTGTCTGACAGAGTCAGTTCTTAAATCTAAACAATCCACGACATAGCGCGACCAACTTTCGTTGTCTTCAGTGCGTAAGTGCCTCATAACAGACAGTCAGTCAGTAGCAAAGTAGGACTTCATACGTACGTACATCAGTTCGAGTTGTCATACAACATTAGGACACAGACGCAAATGTCAATTCAAATCCCGTAGTTGTAGAGGTAGTAAGAGTATAGTCAGTCAGTTAGCTACAACGTAGGACCAGGCACATGTGTGCATCGGTCCAGGTTGCCATACCGCATCAACACAACAAGATGAACACCAGATTCATAACAGTGGTTAGGTAAAAGGTGGTAATATATAAGAGAAAGATTGCATATAGAGATATAGTACAAGAAGAAAGAATTGGTTCGTAGAAAGAAAGATATGAAGCGATTTTAATCTCATAGTTTAAGTGAAGACAGGGAGTGTATACACCGACGCCATTGTGATCGATTCTGAGCCATGTCACCAAGAGTCTCCAACCATTGGTTACGATAGTCACGCGGACCCCAACCAAGTAGTCTGCATCTACCAACATGGCTCAGACTAGAGGTTAGTGACTTCAAGCACTGATGCCACGTTTTGGTTTGGCCGCCCCTAACTTTCTTCCAACCATTTCCAATACCGGATAGCATTGCACGTCGTGGTAATCGGTGTTCAGGCATACGTAACACGTGGCCCAACCATCTCAGTCGATGAAGATTCATAACCTCATCAACTGATTTACCATCCTTTCCTAATACCCTGCATCTAACCTCACTATTACTTACCCGGTTATCCCAGCAGACGCCAGCAATATTTCTTAGGCATCTGTGGTCAAATACTAATAGCTTACGAGTGTCTTCTACTCTTAATGGCCATGCTTCGCTACCGTAAATTAAAACAGAACGGACTGCCGCGCAGTATACTCGTCCTTTTATTGATAGACGGATATCTCGCCTTCGCCACAGGTGACGTAAGTTGGCAAAAGCCAAACGAGCTTTTCGAATCCGTGCTGAGATTTCGTCCAATACCAACCCATTAGGGCTGATCAGACTTCCAAGATAAGTGAAGTTGTCAACGCGTTCGACTACTTCACTCCCTATCCTTAGTTCAGGTGTTAACGCAGACCAGTCCTGAAGCAACAACTTGCATTTAGAGGGAGAGAAGCGCATTCCAAACATCCTGGCATTGTTGCTCAGTGCTACCAGAAGACTCTGCATTTTGTCAGCGTCTTCACCAAACAGGACTATGTCATCTGCGTATTCTAAGTCGATTAGTGGACCTCCTGGAAGGAGATCAATACCCGAGAACTTAGTCGACGAGAAAGTTATTTCCATCAGTAGATCTATGATGAAGTTAAACAAAAATGGAGAAAGTGGACATCCTTGACGGACACCACTTGAGGTTGCAAAACTAGATGACAGTTCGCCATAAGCTCTCACTCGACTAGTAGTGTTCGAGTAAAGAGCCTTTACAAGGTTTATGTACTTCTGGGGTACGCCTTTCAATGACAGACACTGCCACAGAATCTCGCGGTCTACAGAGTCAAATGCTGCTTTTAAGTCAAGAAAGACCACCATTGTCGGACGTCGATAAGTATGCCTGTGTTCTAGAACCTGACGAATGGTGAATATGTGGTCGATGCAGACACGACCAGGTCTGAAGCCAGCTTGATTTTCTCGTGTTTGCAGTTCACGACTCTTAGTTAGGCGTCTGATTATTATTGAGGCTAGTATTTTAGATATTATATTAGTTAAACTAATCCCTCTGTGGTTGTCACAGGATGATTTTGACCCTTTCTTATATATTGGGACGATAAGTGATTGTGACCAGTCAGATGGAATAACGTCTAACTCCCAGATCTTAGCTAAAATATTAGTCAACCTAATCGCTAAAATTGAACCACCATCCTTAAAGACTTCTGGAACCAATCCATCTGGACCAGCAGCCCTTCCTCGTTTCAGATTATCTATAGCCTTATGAACTTCAGCAAGAGTTGGGGGACCTACTTCAATGTTCCATTCACGCTGTCTGGGAATGGAGGGTAGTTGTAGAGTAGCTGAAGGCCAGCTGAACTGTTCTCTGAAATGTTCAGCCCATCGTTCTAAACGCCTGGACTGGGAGCAGATGAGTGTATCGTCTTTTTCTGATATAATCTCACTTACACTTGACTTATTAATTCCAGTTTCTTTTATTAGTCTGTAAAGCTGTCTTGTGTTCCCTATAGTCGCCGCCTTTTCCATCTCTTTTGCTTTCGTTGCCCACCACTGCTCACGGTCGTTTCTTAGACTTTTTCTTAACCTAGATCTGATTTGTTGTCGCTCTTCATCATGTTCGGAACCTGATGGGACGAGTTTGCGAGAATCCATCAGTGTGATAGACTTTGAAGAAATCCACTGGTCCTTTGAAACTCTGTGGTTTAAGTTGCTAATAGATGTCACTGCTGCTTCCACAGCTGCTTGTATGTCTTTCCAAGCAACATCTGGGTCAGCCTCGTCTTCAGAATTACCTAAGTGTGAACTCAGTTGTTCTTGGAACCTATTTTTGGTTTTCTCGTTACTCAATTCAGTTCTAATTGGTCTTTTCAATGTGGCTTTTTTGCGTCCGGTGAGGCGCAAGCAGATGCGTGCCCGTATTAGGGCGTGGTCGGAGTCCAAGCAGGTACTCCAGAATGAGCGACAATCTTCTACCGACCCTCTCCAACGATGACTGATGGCAATATGGTCTATTTGAGTCCATCGTTGGTTTGGTGTAGGGGGTCGCCATGTTAGACGATGTCTCTCCTTATGCTTAAAATTTGTGTTTGCTAAAAATAAGCGATTGTCTGAGCACAGTTGCAGCAGACGATCACCATTATCTGTTCGCTGTGCCGGAATGCTAAAATATCCACCTAAATGCCTTTCTGTTTGGTTTAAGCTACCTATCTGGGCATTAAAGTCACCCCCTACGAGTACTATGTCTGAGCGTTTAGCTATCTGAAGAAGTTCAGAAAGCTTTCTGTAAAATTCATCCTTCACTTCATCTGATCTGCAGTCAGTGGGAGCGTAGGCAGAAACGACAAAAAGGAAACGACGTTTGTCCCTATCCTTCCGAGTTCTTACGGAGCCGTTTAGCCGAACAGCACATAGACGACTGTTGATGGGGATCCACTCTAGCAGTGCTTGTTCCGCCCTCATGCTTAGTGATATGCCTACACCTGCCAGTCCACGAGAACTGGCCATCGGGTCACCAGATACACGTAGGGTGTATCTCGTTGGCTCTCCGTTTTGCCGAGGTGAGGTCAAGTGAATGACCACACTGGAATCCTGTATGCGTGTTTCGGAGACACAGCATACATCAATGGAAAGAGACTCTAGGGTTTTAGCCAAGGAAGCCTGCTGACCGATTTGACATAGAGTGCGTACGTTGAAAGCTCCAATGTGTAGTTTGGAGCGAGGTTTCAGTAGACCTGGGACAGAGTTTTGAGCACTAGAATCGTTGGCTATGGTGACACTTGAGGAAGAAGCCGAAGGAGGAAGTTTAGGGTTGAAAGTCGATGTAGGAGGAATAATAGGAATTGAAGAGGAAGGTTGATTATGAATACAGTGGTCTTGGGTGCTGTTAGAAGTATGAGGGCGGTTATCACTTCCCGGGTGCCCACACCGTGGAAGGGTTCTTCTGGAGGTACCTGAAAAGGAAATTGGATTAGAAGCGGTCTCAGCGACCTGAGAGCGTGACCGCAGTGCCCAAGGGACAACTGCTTGGGGCCGGTCGCGCACGGCCTTTTTGTGGAAGGTTTTTGACGTGTTAGCTCCGTTCTTCAAAGAGCCTTACCACCGGAGACGGAAATCCGTGAGGTAAGGCGAGGTGTGCATTTTTAGGGTCGACCTTTTTTACACCCACCCCTCCTTGTGGGAAGGCAGCATCGCTGTCATGCTGGTTGTCTGAAGGAAACACCTTACTGCTGTCACACCTCTGTACAGTCAGCAGTACGACTTCGCCTTCGGACCTTAGGTTTGTTGCTTTTAGTCTTACCGCTCTTCAACCGACCTGTCTGACATGGTAGGACCTTGAGGAACGATTGTTCCAGCCAGTATAGCTCGGTTGCTTCATCACGATAGGCAAGCCCGACCACCACGTCAAGGTAGCAACAACGGTCGGGAGTAAGAGTATAAGCAGTAAGCAAAAAAAAAAACCTAATACGCAATCTAGTTCTGAGAGATAGTTCTTGGAGATATGGTGAGAAGCCGTGACCAGTGCAATTCAACCGTGTCTGTTATGTTTTATTTCACTAGATTATACTCCTTGAATAACATCTTCAAACGTTAGTCTTTCCGATTACTGCTTAGTAAGAGTATAAGCAGTAATCGGAAAGACTAACGTTTGAAGATGTTATTCAAGGAGTATAATCTAGTGAAATAAAACATAACAGACACGGTTGAATTGCACTGGTCACGGCTTCTCACCATATCTCCAAGAACTATCTCTCAGAACTAGATTGCGTATTAGGTTTTTTTTAGTCATGGAAAGTATAAAATCCATACAAAGTTTTTTTCAATACAAAGATTAAGTTATATGAACTTGCCTTTTTATGATGTCTACTTGGTGTCAGAGATGAGTTCGACGAATATCAAAATAAACTTCACAAGGAACATAAAGATGTATATACGCTTTTTTATTCAATGTTAAAATTCGTTATCAACAAGCGTTAAGAAGTAGCTTTCTAAATTCAACCCCTCAGTTTTCTGATTTCTACGATAGAATTCTTTTTCAGAATAGGGTTGTGGAGGTTGTTGTACAAACAGACTACGCATATGACCTCGCCCTACTATCCCATACACATGGACAAGTGCAGGTGACGACAACTAATGTAGCAGCAGCCTCTGTATCAGCAGACCTCAACATACATAAAGAAAAAAGCAAGATCCTCAAGTAAAACACAGAGAAAACCTCCTCAATCAGATTTAATGAGGAGACTCTGTAAGATGTGGAATCCTTCGTGTACCTGGGAAGCACCATCGATGAATACGTAAAGGTCAGGAACGAGAAAGTAAGGACAGAATTCCTAGAGTTGAAGAACATATGAAACTCGACACAACTGTCAACCAAAATCAAAGTCACAATATTCAATACGAACGTCAGAACCGTCCTACTGTACGGATCTGAATCTTGGAGAACAACTACAACCATAATAAAAAAGTACAAGTATTTATGTCCGTTGACCGGATATCACCAGTCACACCCTATTATGGGAAAGAACAAACCAACTTCCATTTGAAGAGGAAAAAGACGTTGGATGTGGATAGGACATACATTGAGGAAGTCACCAAACTGCATCATGAAGCAAGCGCTAACTTGAAATCCTGAGGGGAAAACTGAAGAACATATTGCGTCGAGGAATTATAAGCAGACTTAAAAAGGATTAATAGCATCTGGAAAGAATTGTCCAGGACAGGGATGGATAGAGAATGCTGGTCGGCAGTCTATGCTCCTCCATGACAGTAAGTAATATATTAGAGTAAGACTCGAAAAATATCTTATTAAAAGCAAATAATATTCATTTGTATATCTTTTTTTTACATTTACACAGTAAAAAGCAAACTAAAATTATGTCAAATTGAGTTTACCTTTCAAAGAATGGTTTCAGTGTATAAATGTTGACAAGTTTATCTAAAGCCAAAATACTGAAACAACTTTGATATAAAGTAGATGAATTTTCCATCGATGTCACATCAATACCATTCGATATGTCAACTTCTTGTAATTTCTATAGTATATGAAATGTTTCACACACACACACACAAGAAAAGTACAAAAATGCAAATGAACATCGAAAACATAAAACCTAAAAGAAACCCAGATATTTAAAGCAATCAATCCATTTGATAAATTCCGATAGTGTAATAAGATGAAAATTATTAGAACTATGTGATATACCTTTTGTTGAGTCGGCTTCCGAGAACTACAATGGAGCCTCCAGAGACCCTAAAGGAGCCGAAGAGTTTCAATCCAATTAAAACATGATGGCTAGTACCATAATATGTCTCTTTACGGATTGGCCAAATTAAAATGTTGATTTAACAGATGTTAATATCCATAAATACCCTTGATTTTCTGTACATTTTGATTCTTATCAAATAAACACTTCTTCAGCTTTTCTTCTGTCTTCTGATTTGCAACGGTGAAGTTTCAACGTTTGAGTATCGTAGTCATAACCGTATTCTACATTAGTCAAGTAGCGAACTTAACTTGGCTTTTGTGGTGTTGTACAAAAGGGGCGTATATTAAGGTTTATTGAAGCCTTAGTCATACGAAAATTCAGACCTCCTCTGCGTACTTAAAAACAGTTTGTTCTCACTGTAAACCTATTTTAATATTAGCCTATTATCCAGAAGTGATTAGGTTTAAAACTGTTTTCGCATTATTTCTTTATTATCCTTGTCTCATTTGTAGTCAAGTTGACCTTTTATTTTACATATAAATGATCTTAACAAGTATATAATGTGTAATCAGATTGTTCGCAATGTATTCCGCTAATATATATCATCACATAGTCCTGGTCCTGATCATCATCTTATTCTTACACAATCGAAACAAGATATTGCTGATAAGTTTTAAAATCATGATTATTAGTACAGACGGATACACTCTTTCATTCTTACTTACATTGGGATATACGATTAAATATTCATTATGACATGAGAGTGAGATTCAGTCATATATACATTGTTTCCTAACGCTTGACCCAATCAGTTATGTGACTAGAATGCATAGGAAGCTTTAATTTTGAAACCAAATAGTTCTGTGCATAAATCATAAATGATGGTGACCTTGGTTAGATGATTGATTCGCTGAATTACAATAGCATATCTACTCCTCTTGTATTCGTCACTTATCATTGGGATAGTATGTAATTATTCTGACTTTTGAGCAAAATTATACTCCTATAGATTCGTTCACTCTAACAATACTATTACTATTAAGAAACGAAGTTTGGGAACACTTATTTTTGTTATGAACTGACTTTATTTGGATAATCACTTAAAATGACAGTTCAGTAAATAGATGTTTCATGTTACATAAAGATTCCTTCTTAGTGTGTACCGATGATACTATCAACGAGCGAACCTACGAAAACTTGTATATCAGGCTTTAAAAAAAAATAAAAACAGTTTTATTTACAAACAAATTATACTTGCACTTGGTATTGTTTACTTGAATCTTCCTATTAATGTTTAGCACTGCAATTGATCTCTCTCTTATTGGCATAAGCGCATACTGTGCGTATTGCGTCAATTCACAAGCATTATAAGCAAAGATGGATAGTGGCTAGCAAGGAATCCAGGACGCGGGTTTCCACCTATTTGGGACTTGTCAAGTGGATGTACCTGCATCTGAGTTGATGTTCACTCCGAGACTCGAACCCAGTACTGTTCGTTCTAAACGCTATCGCGTTATCCACATCCACATGATAAGTTCCAAATAAGATGAAATGCGCGTTCTGATTTCCCTGATAGCTACCATCCATCTTCGCTTATAAATTGTACTTGTGTTTCAAATAACTGACGCTTACCACAACACTTTCAATTACAAATGATAATGTAGCGATTTTAATAAAACTTACTTCAATTTGTGTTAGAACATCGGAAAGGAACGGAAGAAACGATATTCTTCGATTGTTATTCACTGTGGCGACATTTGTCATTTCTTCTTGGTTAGTTAAATTATCAAAAGTTATATCTTTGACAAATGCCCATTGATAACTGAGATTTAAGAGAGAAGATCAAGTAAACAGAACTTCGTAACACTAAAAGGGTGATTTCATTATTATATATAGGGAGAGAAAGGCCGCTACAGAGAGTTCCAATAAGGGCTTAGAGCTGACCAATGGTCAATCTAATTGACTAATATGGGAAAACTGTTCTCATGTTTTTCAGAGCAATTTTATTTTTATCAAAATAGTCATAGTCCTCCATAATCATTTTTAAGGTTAAAGAAATTTCCACAGCAAATGGATAGTGTCTTTAAGATGAGGATAATGATGATGATGTGTATTGATGTATGCCAATAATGAGTGTTTCACAAAATAAGATGGACATATTAAAATGTTCAAACGTGTAATATTATCAACATTATATGATATTACTTAAAATGTATAGGCTATTAAATTCACAGTACAATGTGTACTATGCCCAGGGATGATTACATGTATCACCGGTAAAAAAAACTGTTATATTCCTGATGTGAATAATGGATGGTAACTTTTGGGATCCATTTATGGACTAATACTATACGTATATTTTTATTGTATAATTGTTAAGTAAGAAATCTATGCATAGTCGTGTTCCTCTTATCATAAGCTTTATTTTGACCTATGAACTGTTATTATACGATTTACATTTGTTGAGTTATGGCCTGTCTATTAAATACTATCTCTGTCATTCACAGCCGCATTTTGCTAATTCTTGTACAAATGTTGTTTCCTATTTTATAATACGATATGGTCTGGTTGGTATATAAACCCAGTATGTTTGAAATACATGATTCACATCGCAGAGGCTGAAATTTGTGTTCTGGACTTAACAGACAATGCAAAGCGGGAAGCAGGACCGATAGAGACTCTAGACTGCTCGTATGGATTTTATGTGTCATTGGTCTGGTCAATAAGTCACTGTTCTCTAATTGGTGGTATCATTACGTTATACATTAATACGACTGTTGTGCTATGGCTTCCGGTATCAATGGATTGAATCCCACAATTCACTAAAGCATTATCATTTTTGTAGAAATTTTAGGAATCATATTCGTTAAATATACATTATTGCTTACTAGGAAAATTGTGGCAGTCTATATTCTGGATATAATAAACTGGTAGCCAACAATTTACATGCACTAATATACAAATTCATTTGTGAAGTAGACAGAAATGATGATGATGACGACGTAGAGGCATCAGGTTTGGCTTTCCTTGATTGAATTTTAGAAACGCTAAAAGTGTAGAAAAAAGAGACAGAACTTGGTAACGAATGACAATTTCAAATTATCACGATAACATTGAAAAAACATGTCCAGGATGATAAGGAACAACTAGACTGAAAATTAATACGTCCCTTGTAACTATGATAATGGTTACTCTGGTTCAAATGTGAAGAAGCGAACTAGCAAATCAAGGGTAAAATTCCTACAGTTAAAAATATACGGAACTTGAGACAACTGTCAGTCGACATCAAAGTCGAAATTTTGATTACAAACGTTAAGACAGGGTTGAAAGTTGGGAAAGTACTACAACTACCGTCAAAAATGTATATGTATTTATAAATAGTTGGTCTACGCACAATACTCGTTGTCCGTTGACTGAACACCATCAGCAACAACCTACTGTGGCAGAGAACAAGTCAGCTTCCAGCAGAAGAGGAAATTAAGAAAAGATGCAAGAGGTGGATAGGACATTTGAGAGGGACAGATATAAGTTACTCTTTAAATATCTGAATCGTTCAATGAATGATATAATAAATGACCATTAGCTATGAAATGTGCACATATGTTTCAATTAGAAAGTTCATTTCATGCTAAAGAAGAAATTCACAGGAAAAGAACTCACCATTCTTGAATTGCCTGAGATAGGGATTTGAATGTGAGGAACTATATAATAGATTAAAGAAAATAATTTATAATATAAAAGAGAACATTATAACAATTGAAAAGTGATTAAAGTGAGAGAAATCAGTGATTATTGCCTAATTCCTAAGAAAATATTTTGTCGGGCCTCTTAAAATGTGAACATAAGATGGTCTACTTAACATAATGAATAATTTTAATAGTTGAGATTATAAATCAATTGAACCTAGACCACCATGTAAAATCTGGAAGTACTGGACAGCTGTTTTGTCCTACTGCGGAACTCCTCCACAAAAAACCCCTTCTGATAATAAATAATGTTGAGAATATTCAATATGAAAGTTGTATGATACATACAACATCGCTGAGTAATTCGAATAAAAACGTATGAAATACAAGTCACCTTGTAATTTAGTCGCCTGATCAACACGTAAGTGGGAACATAGTATTATACAAATAAAGGTAACGTTTAGCATTCGACTCGATGTAGACACATTAATTACGGGTATGAAGTACTTCCCTTAGGTAGTTTGAATATCATAATCAAAATTATTTTATAACAATTGTCATCAAAATATCAGTGAAGATTTAAATTTGTAAGTAGCTGATTAGGTTCTTTAAAGATATCTATCTACCTATACTAAACAAATCATGTATAAATGTGCGCCAAATATAGGTTCTGATTAAGTCAGTAAGCTACAACATAGGACCAGACACATATATGCATCGATCCAAGTTGGTACACCTCATTAGCACAATAAGATGAACACAAAATTCATGAAAGTAGTTATTTCAATGATAGTAATATATAAAAGAAAGATTGCATATAGTACAGGAAGAAAGATATAAAGAAGTGTCAGTCTCACAATTTAAGGTAAGACAGTGAGTGTATACACTTACGCCATTGTGATCGATTCTGAGCCATGTCACCCACAGTCTCCAGCCATGGGTTAAGATAGTCACGTGGACCCCAAACAAGTAGTCTGCATCTACCAACATGGCGCAGACTAGAAGTTAGTGACTTCAAGCACTGATGCCACGTTTTGGCTTGGCAACGCCTAACTTTCTTCTAACCATTTCCAACACTAGTCAGCATTGCGCGTCGTGGTAATCGGTGTTCAGGCATACACAACACATGGACCAACCATCTCAGTCGATGAAGATTTACAACCTCATCAATCGATTTACTATCCTTCCCTAATACCCTGCTCCTAGCCTCACTAATACCTACCAGCAGATACGAGCAATATTTCTAAGACATCTGTGATCAAATACCAGTAACTTAAGAGTATCTCCTAGTCTTAATGGCCACGTTTTGCAGCCGTAAAGTAAAACAGAACGAACTGGTTCACAGTATATTCGTTCTTTAATTGATAGACGGATATCTCGCCTTCGCCATAGGTGATGTTCTGATTAAACTGTGTAATCAGTTCTTAATTTGTTATAAATTTTAAAGTCATATTTTGGCTACTGAAATTTACAATCGTACAGAAAGATACAACTAACTAAAAAAACAAAGATACATTTCACATGAGAAGAAAACAAGACAAAATATTTATGAGGAATCTGTCACCTTAGCTAAGTATGAAAAAATAACAATAACGATAGATGATCATAGGCAACAGGTATACAGATATACATTCAAACATCATTAACTGACAAGAATCAAGAAGTTCAAGAAGTTAGATTCATTCATGAAAACGAAAACATTTAGGCAGAAAAACAAAAGCAAATTTACTAAACTAACCAATTCTGGTACAACTATAGGCCATAAAGAATTCAATTGTATGGCTGACATACGAGATATTAAGACACGAGCAAATAAAAACACTTGAGTATGAACCACTGGAATTATACCTTGACCTAAACGTAGACATTCAGCAAGACGTTCTGTAGGAAAAGAAGGAAATAGTAGAACGATCAGACAAACAATAGAAAATTCAAAAAAGAAAAAGAATTATCTAGTTGATACAATGAATAATGTAGCAGTGACCTTTGACGGGGTTCCCATACAAATTATCATTGGAAGACAGAAGTATTGAGGACGCCAAGTAGATTTTTCTGACCATTCATTATTTAACAAAACTGTAGTCAGATTTCTTTTTAAAGAAACAATGAAATGTGAACTTTATCTGCAATAAAATAACTGTTCATATTCCAGACAGTAATTTACACCACACAATTGACTAATTTATCATTGATGACTATTATGTAACATTAAATATAACAATATCAGAATTGGTTTTGTGGATATTATAGTAACTTTAGTAGTTGAAATTATGTGTCAATTGAAGCTAGACCACCATGGAAAAACTGGAAGCTGTGGACGGTCATTTCGTCCTACTGTGGGACTCCTCAGCAGTGCGCATTCAAGATCCCGCCTTGCAAGATTCGAACCCAGGACCTACGAGCGGTGGATGTGTCGCTCAATTTCGTGGAGTAGTTGGAGTTAGACATTAACAACATTGGATGCCGGCCGGTTCAGTGATTTAGAGGTTAAGCATTTGCGCGCGAGACCGATAGATTCTGGGTTCGAATGTCGTGAAGCGGGATCGTGGATGTGCACCGCTGAGGAGTCCCAAAGTAGAATGAAACGGTCGTCCAATGCTTCTAGTTTTTCCATAGTGGTCTAGCTTCAATTGACTCATGATTTCAACTATTAAAATATAACAATCCAATGACTAAATTGTCATGTTCAATATGAATACACAAACAGATGATGGTCTATTAATCCTATAAGTTTCAAAAAGATTGAAATGGATATCTTGCATTGTACTAGTGATTATGAATACTTAATCACAGTGTTCACATTTCAAAAGTAAAAAAAACTCGATTTATTTCCCAAAAGCTGTATTCATATGGAATAGTTAACGTGATCAGAAAGTTTGTTAGTTCGTTTGTATGCATTATGGGCAGTACGAATAATTCGTTGAGTGTAATTTTCATAACTCCGCCTGTAGCGCTTTTAGAGTTACTGCCGATCTCAAGACCGAGAAAAGCAGGAGAGTTGAGTATGGGGTCGATAACCCCATGCCGTAAAAACAAATCTTGCTAAAACGGAATTTTTCATGCTTATGGATAATATAAACTGAACATCAGACCGACTTGCAGAATAAAGGTCAAAAGGTCAAGGACACAACAAGCATGATTAAAGATAAGGGTGTGATTTTTGCTAAAATAATTAAATGAAGAGAAACGTGAACTAATTTGATAGTTGTAATTTTGATAGTGTAATAATAGTAATAGAATGAATGATATAAGTAGAAAATATTCTGACATAGAGGATGAAGTTTAGTTAGTTGTTAACGGTTACCTTACTAACTAGCTAGTTAACACAAGTATTAACAGCCGAAGGAAATGAATGAAAAACACTGATAAATCATTTTGACAACGATACACATACCTAATAAATCAGGCATTGCTTTCGCATATTGATCCGGTTCACTTGCATAAACTAGATAAGATAATTTTTTCAAACAGGCAGCACGTAGATCATATTCACTCTCTTTACTAGTAAATAAATTTAAACCACCCGGTTGAGCGAATACAAGACGAGCTGGAAAGAAATTCGAAAAAATGGATACTATATCCTTCATCGACTTGCTATTTTCAGTTATAAAATAAATATTTAGTGAAGTAAGGATCAGTGAATGAATTTAGCACTAAAATACAAGATCTATTACCTAAAATCGAACTGGTTCGTCCATAAGTTATAACTTTTTACTTGATAGACAAAAAAATAGGTTCACTGCTAAGTGGCTAGATGTCGTCGACGAAAAATCCCTGGACAGTTCTCGTGCTATTTAAAATGCATCAGTGAGGTATACTATCAATCTTGAAGTAACTGGTGTCTCTCGGGAGATTTAACACCATATCATGTAGTTTCAAAGTCTGAGACGTCACTACTGAGCTATGCGCGTTGTTAATGATCTCCTGTAGGATTGAGATATGTGCAATTAACTGATCACTAAATAGTGACCGATGTCGTGCTTGTCTGGTCCCTTTGGTATTGACTGTAAAGCCGATTAACTCGGTATCGAATCCAAAAAGAAGCACCAACTCGAGATGACAGGTACACCTTACTGATAAGTATCAAAGTGCACAAAAACTAGGTTTACTGCTTTCTCCAGACTACCTTTAACCATCTAATATCTCATTATAGTGAACTCGACGTCGAGTCACATTGAAACTCAGCTGATAGCGTTATATCAGTACTAAAGGATAAGACAAACATGTATAATTACTCCTCAGTGAACGATCAGTCGTAAATCAAATCGTTCTGCACATAAATTTAGTGATATAGGGAAAAAACCTAGTTTAGTTTAAGAAATATGACAGATTTATGTATATCATTAGTTAATTCATTACTCTAAAAAACTGATATATTTCTAACTACCAGAATATTTTTAATAGAAGACAGATATTCATAACATGTTAGTTACTACCAACGGGAATATACATAGAAGAGAGACAAAGTAAATGAATTATAAATGCAAACGTACAACAATGCTACTCTGATCGAGATGAAGAGAATGAATTTGTGACAATATTCAAAGTACCCTTCAAGAAAACCATGTAAGTAAGACTACACTACTTAATATTTGTAAGTAGTATGAGTTTTCTACAAAAAGTACCAGGATGCTTGAGTATTTTCTGAGGTATTCTAACAAAAAAATTCTTCATTCAAAAAGGAAGTGAAAATTACTAGCTTTTCTGTAATTGATCAATATATAGTGGCGTTTCGATAACAAATGATCCTGAGACTTCAAAATGGTAACGAACAAAATACCCGTGGCATACAGGTTTTCACACCGAGTCATCAATACTTGGAACCTGCTGCCCGAAGCAGTGGTGTCCGCACCTTCAATTGACTCTTTCAAGAGGAGACTGGACACCCACAGAAGCATACTAGAAAAGGAATAACATAGGCGGTAGGCCTTCTGTCCTTACTACACAAATCTGAAAAATAGATGATTTGTTAAACAAAAGAATATGGGTGAAGTTGGTATTGGAAGTAGAATTTATCTTTTCGATGTTTTTTTCGTGTGTGGAAATCTCGGATATACCCAAAGGAAAAAAAAACTTCACATACCTAATGCTTCTTTAAATGTACTTTTATCTTGTGTCATTAAATTATCAATGATTAAATTCCAACTTTGTAAAGCAATTGGACTCATTTGAAAAAATACTGATTCATAAAATAAATCCAAAACATCACGACGCCATGATTTACGTGTATATTGATAACTACTAATCGATGCAATTAATTTACTGGCTACAGTAAAATGATCTGAATTACTTAATCTAAAAGAATTAAACAGTTTTCAAATAGAAGGAAAATATTACCAGTATAGTATTGGAAGGGTAATGATGAATAGAAGATAATGGGAAGAAAATGACAATTCGATAAACAAAAGTATTGAATAAATATATACAGGATCTAGAACTTCAAGTAATTCACTCTTAATGATCATACGAGAAATTGTTGAAATAGAAAGCAAATAATACTGAATACGGATGTTCTCATACAGTAAAACGTTTATAAGTGAGTCGAATCATACTTTATGAAGTATGTAACAATTAGTATACTAGTCTGTTATCGTCTTTGCTTATTTATTTATGTGAACACATAAATATTAGTACAAGGAGGCACCGAATACATATGCGCCACACAAGTCACTTGATATGTATGGAAGCAGGGTGCTCAAACCGAATCAGATCGTCTTGCTAGGTGACTTAAAGGCTTAGTCAACAAGGCAGTGGAGCAACGTCAGGAGATGCAGTCTCATGGTAGCTAATGACTAACAATAGTTTCATACACCATTTGTTTCCTTCAGGATACTGGAGCCCATGTGAACCATTGGTTTGGAATCAGGGTTTTCCAACTCCCCTAGATGGATCCTCTGTAAAATTCAATAACTTGTATTCCCTATGAATAATAGTGTAGATTATGATGGAAATTAAATTTCATAAACATTAAATTCAAACAGTATCAGAACAATAAATCTCTTTATTTACCAAAGTACTTCCAATCGATCAATTTGTTTAATAAAAGTCATCAAGTCTGTTTATGAACAACTGCACAATCTGTTGTTGTAAGTTACAATGACAATTACAAACACAATAGACAACTCTGAACATTATGATATATTTATAGTTCTTTTTAGTCGTGGATGATTTCCGATACTCTTTTAATTGAGGGCTAGATGATATCATTGTCACTACTGAATAGATCAATGAAAACAATATCTGGCATGACACAAGTAAAGTTAAAATATCACTATTATAAATTGTATATATGAGTTATATTTTATGTTTAAAAGAATAATGATATAATTACATCATATGTAGAATGAAAATGAACTTACGTTCGAACACGAAGATAAGGAAAAATATTGCACAAAATATTGTTTAAAAATGTTGTTACACGATCTTTTTCATCACTTTTATACACTAAATCCAAAAATATAACCATATTCTGTGTAAGTTTTAAAAGAGACCGACATGCGCCAACCCCCCAAAGGTTTGAAAAAATTAAAACAAAGAAACAATCATGAAATGATGCAAATTTCAAATTAGATCATAAAATAGTAAAATTGAATAGGACTAAGACATGTCTTCAAAGGATAACACTAACTGTCCTCCCTTACCATAGTAATTACTTAGCTGAGATCTTCATCGTATATAACTGGAACTCGATTTCTGCCAATGGCGGGCGTTCAATATTATACAACTTGGTATTTATATACTGAACCGGCGAATATGTGTTAGATTCTAAAAGTTACTTTTGTCTAACTGAGTAACAGGAACGAGGAACATGAAAGTCGACAGTGTATACTGGACGATTTCATGAAGCTGGTTTCCTTGATAAACTTTTGTGAATCGACAATAATGAATTACAATTGTAAAAGACTTCATTGATTTGTACAAATCACTGAGTGTATGAATGAGTTCATCCTACAATGTTCGTTATTCTTGTTTAACGAAATATCGGACAAATCTAAAACATATTGGCGGAGTTCCCGTTATAAACTATGAAAGTTAATGTCAATATGTGAATATATTTTAAAAAAAAACCTGACGACTTTGTGTTTGACTTATTGTCCAGTTACCGTAGGTGTTTTTTGCCTAGGTGTTTTGGAAGTAAAACCAATCTAGTGCTCTCTCATACTCCAATAGTTTCTCAGTAACAGGTTAATTCACAATGAGAAATAAACTGTAGGTCAGTAAGATTATTTTTGCTTGCATTTCACATCATTGTTTTATGAATTTAAAGCTGTACAAAGATATCCGAAAAACTTAAATTATAGCACGTAACTCAAATTAGCTAGAGAATCAATTAAGTGATTGTGAAGATACGCGACTTGAGAAAAGAATTGGAATTGTGCTGAGTTCTCTACAGTGGATTATTCATAGTCGTAGTGTGCACATTATCGTTCTTTACAATCAAAGAAGACTACTTTCAATATTCATGAAAATGATCTTTACTACAAAGTTACATGATTAAACCAATCGCCTTGAACTAAACAACAGTGCTAAAACGACTGTTCACAAAGCTCCATTTTTTCATTCGTATGACAGTATGACGGTTATCCTTTAATCAGGAATTAAAACCAACAATATTTGATTCTGAAAATTCCTTACTCTTATACACACACACTTATATAGATGATGAATAAAAGCAAAATAAATAGGATTGATATGGAAAAACAAAAAAAGGTTAAGGTTGGTTTCTTATTTCACAAACAAAACTACATCTGTTAACAGAGAAGTCCAACTCACTGCCTTATTGCACCGCGGGTGTTCTTCACAAAATTGAGAGGATGAAAACCGAATGTACGGCACCGGCTTGGTGAATACAAAGAGTTCACCTAGAGTAGTTAGAAAACCTCAACACCAAACCAATGATGTACATGAGCTCCAACATCATGAAGGAACAATAAGCGTATGAACCAATTATCGGTCACTGGCTACGATGGGATTGACGCTGCTCCAAACCTTGTGGATTAGACCTTTAGGTCAAAGGCTCCGGGTGTCGCACCCCCCTAAGAAAACCACCAGCTTCGGTTTGGGCATTCGGGCAGTATCCTAGCCATCACATAAACCGAATGATTTATGTGGTGCATATTTATTTCGTGCCTTATTGTATCAATGATTATATAGTTAAATAAATAAACAAATAAATAATACCTCTGTTAACAACTCAATAGCTTGTATTGTCACATCGCTACGCATACGGATACGTGTTATTTCATTTGACAACAGATTCACAGATGCTAATATTGTGGGAAAACCATACAAAAACAAATATTTATGCATAAAAAAGACTCGAATGATAAATTAACTAGACAATACGTGGAAAAATTTACAATAATTTTAGTATAACGATAAGTAAAACTACGAAAAGTCGAGAGATTTTAATAAACAATCATATTTTTTGAATGATCGGGGTTCAGTATGATATGCAACCGATGGACAGATACAGCGTAAAACACTGCGTGGTGATTAATGTTATGAGTGTCAGGTCCTTCTCAGTGTACATCGAATCCTATCGACTATCCAAATTAACTCGATATTGCGTGTACTATGTTGAGATAAGATGGTGGTTCGAAGTAGTGAACAGGAATCCCTGGACCTAGGTTTCGTGCTACTTGGCACTCGTCAGCAAGGTGTACCTGTAATCTTGAGGGAACTGATACTCCCTAACGGATTCGAACCCATATCACCCAGTGTCACAGTCACAGACATTACCATTGGGCTATCCCGGCCGTGACTGACTTCCTGTAGGACTGAGATGTATTTACAATCGATTGGCTACTGGGTGATGGTGATCAGTGTCATGTGTGACAGATTCTTTCCAGTGCAGAAGGAATTCTATGGATGATGAAAATGATTACGAACATAGGGATCACAATTTTCTCTTATTGTTTAAAATATTTCATTAAAGCTGAAAATACATGACATTTGAAAAAAAGTTGTCTTCGATGAATTACTTCCTAAAAAAATGGAAGCATCAGGTGGTGAGCAACGACAGATTTAAAAGTAGGGTTTAAGATAGTAAAGACTAGTTGATTGATAAGACTATATAACCTATACATGATATAGCCATCGTATACTCAAACACTCAATACTAATTGATTTAAGGGTAAATTTAAGAAAAAGCCAAAATGAAATGAATCCATTGATTTTATTGACTGTTAAACTGAAACATGTCATTCAATCGTAAACAACAGAACATACTTATATTTCGTATTAATCGGTTCAATTTATAACAGTTCACTGCCACTGTACACAAGTTACTGTTAAAAAATGTGTCCTAGAACAATATCTTGGAATTGATGATTATCGCCTGTTTAGAGTATGGATTATAGGTAGAATTATTATATGTAGATATGTATGCATGTACTCTTCTTTTTAACTTGTGAAATCTTTCATGTATTAAAACTAACTGACATATTATTAAGCAACCAACTTTTCAAACTAAAAAGCATCTTATACTCATAGACTGTGCTGTCGTGTTTGTAATAAAGAACACAATTCTATCAGTAAAGTTTTCAATATTTGTGGAAATTGATCTTCATTAGTCTAACTTTAACAAAGATGGATGTAACTAGAGATTGTGGAGATTATTCTTGGTTGAAATTGTCTCTGCACTCAGCAAAAACACGTGAATTCGACTACAGAACATGTAATATAATCGACATTTTACTCTTGGATTTTCCGAAATACCTGTTAACTAAAAAGCTTACTCCAAATAACGTGGGGCATCAGTTATAATAACTGTGTTTTTGATTAACACAAGCCCAACTTCATTTCTCCAGGTTCATCATTGGCTACCGTGCTTCAATGGATATTGGAAGCAATATCAGTTGAAATGAATTACATTTATGCTCACATAAGAATAGGTTTTCAAACACTTTTTTTCTACGAAAATAGGAACTACAGACGATTTAGATGAGTCTAAAACTGTTGGGGACGTCAGATCCTAAGAACTCACTTGAGAAAGGACCTAATTTTGAAATTTTATTTAGAAAATTTGAATTTTTTTGCTTTCACGCCAAAGGCGCTGTTTCCACCTTCATGTCGTAGTTCCCATTTAGGAGAATCTTAAATGCTATTGGTCCGTTGTGTCTTTTAGTATGCTATTTTGTAATTCTCGCGAAGGACGGTTTTGTGTTGTATATATACGTCTTGATTTGTGTTTGTTGTTATCGCTCTTTTCTGGCTATTTGCGGAATATACTTCCCCTATTCCAAGCTTGGATTTCTTCCTCTAGTTAGCGGGGCTGGGACGCATCGAATAACTAGCTTATTGGTTTTTGGTCACCGACTCTTTGTTCCGTTCGCAGTTTAAGTGAACTCGTAACCGCTTCAAACCTAGCAAAAACTTAAACTAATGAAATATCCACTAGCGAATACTCAGTTAGTGTGAATAATCAGTTTCAACCTGAATACCAAATAACTTTTGTAGATTAACTAAAATGTTATTCTAAATGATGCCCATCCCATCTACCAACTAATTCGAGAACACTAATGATGATAAATGTGAGATTATTTCCTTTCTTCATACATTTCACACATGCGGAATACCATTTTGCCTATTATCACAGTTTCATTTAATCTAGAATAATTAAAACAATACATAAATACAAACAAACAAATAATGTTACTATCTTACAATGCCGTGATTTTGAATAACATGATGAAGGCAATGCTATTGATATTGATTTATCATATAAATCTTTTACAGAAGATTGTTCTACATCATTCAATACATCATTTGCATTGTTAAGTTGTCCAATAGAATGTGAATTTGTTAAATCTGATGATCCATTTCCTAATCGATCAGATTTATTAATAGATTCAAAAACATCCGATCCTGAAAGCGATATACGATCAGTTAAATCGATAGAATTTAAAGGTTGGGAATATGGAAATGAATTGGTTAAATCACCATCGAGTTGACGAACTTGTAAAGTTTTACGAAACCATGATGGTTGATGCAAGGCAGATGCAGCAATAGAAGCTGTCGTTTCAAGTAATCGATGACATAATTCCTGAATAAGAAAATAAATAAATTAATCACAAAAATTAAGAGTAAAATAGCGCCTTCATAACTTTTATTTGATTTTAAAAACTTATCAGCCCGAAGATTAAAACTCGAATACCAAAAAATGAAGAAAACATTCATAAACATGACTAGAACTTTGATACCAATCATATGTTTACAAAATCCATTATTTCAATACCTTATAATGATATATACTACTAAATAATCGTTCTTCATAAATAATCTAAGGGTCTGAAGTGGTCAGTACCACCAGTTGGGAAATATCAAAAATGTATGTTGATTACGCCTAAACAATTGATAGTTAATTAGTGAGTAAAGCAAACAACGAACTATTTGCATTGAAGGTTACGTAATTAAATGTCGCATATATTAAAAAGTTAAATAATAATTAAGAACGAAGTATGGACAACATACCTGTAACTCTTTTTGTTCTCGTTTATCATCGGTAAAATTAGCTGTTTCTAAAAATTTGCTGAAGATTCTACAAAGAAAAAACGAGATCAATACAAATATCACTTATCGATAACAGTACTCATTTCATTTACACATCCAGGTGCTATAAATGAAACATTCAAGATGATTTTATCAAGAGATTGACTTAAACAATAAGTGAAGTTTTTCAAACAAACAATGTAGCCATAAGGTTTAGAAGTTTAAAAAAATATTTTCAATGAAAATGAAATTTAAAAATACTATTATAAAAACGAAGAATCATAGCCATGGTAACAGTGTATCGCATGGTATAATTACCAGACTGAGAAAATGCTTAAGTACTCCTTAAACTACTACTTATTAAAAAGTAGTATAACACAACATACAAAAAATTAGAGAGGCATTGAACTTGTCAAACAATATTCAAATATATCTTTTAAAATACATTCAAGTGTGCTGAAAATATAGAAAGTATTCTTATGGATATTCTAGAATTTACGAAAAATCACTTATTCCAAACACATATACCTTTATGACTTTAAAAGAAACAAGAACAGATTTAAGCAGAACTACATGAATTCATTTTTATTTCGTTAGGTTTTCGTTGACTGTTTACAAACTGTGTTTCAATATTTTTTCAATTCCGATTTTTCAAGACTACACTCTGTAGACGACTGACAAGGAACTGAATTAATGTTATTCAACTGTGATCAATTGTTGAAGAGCTGAGGTAACATCCCTGATAGTTGGTAGAAGTGATGTTTTGGTGTGTGCTACATATACGGACAGATATAAGTGGTGTGTATCAAGAAATAAGTAGGATTGTTACAGACAGAGGACAAATAGAAACAGAATTAGTTATTATAGCAACAGAAATGGAAGAATGGTGGATTTTATGAAACACAAATTGAGGAAGATATGCGAATGGTGTATTGTTTTCAGATTTTACAAATGTGTGTAATTTTGCATAAATCTCTTATAATTACATTTTCTTGAATCTAATCTTTTATATTCACTCTATTACCAAGTCTTAGAAATCATTACTGATTCGATTCCATTTTCTATTCAGGTTATTGATTGCATATCATAATATTAATGTATTGTAGTAAATTAAAACGTTGAGTATAAGTGTCAGTTACTATGTTGTTTTTTGACTGAATAATAGGATATTTCATGTATCACTAATATAGATCAAAAATATACTATTTAATGAAAGTGAATACAATTTTCGAATAATAATGTTAACCGTAAAACTATGAATAAACAGACCGAGATGATAAGATAATGTTGACTGAGCATCTCATAAAAAAGGGTAAAAATCACTTGGTGTCATTTGCTTGTATCTCCCCATTGTTGTTTAGGACTGTCTCTTGTTTGCAGGTACATCTAGCTGACGAGTCCCAAATAGAACGAAATACACATCAAACTGGATCCCATTGTAGGCCACTAACAATACAGGATGCACATATGTCAATAAGAGATTGATCAATTGCAGTCCTAAACAACAATACTACGTGAATTTATACTTCACTCCATTGCATAAGCAAGTGGATATCAACACTCAGTAACTAAGTGCATAACACGATAGCATTTGAAGTGATCGGTACTAGATTGGAGTCCCAAAATGAACATCCACTTTAAGATGCAGATACATCCCCAACTGACGAGTCTTAAATATAACGAAACACACGTCCACTACTAGCCAATATCCATCTTTGTTTCTAATAACTTCACCATCAACATAAAACACGTGGTAGCAACAAAAAACCCAAATAAACACAATTTAATACAATAAATTTAACATACTTGATAAGAATGAATATTCCTGCTGGTGAAAGACCCAATGTCGTACTACTACTACTATTGGTAGTAGTAGTCGTCGTACTGGTTGTTGTTGTTGTTATATTCATTATATTCATATTATTATAATTAATTATTGTTGGTAAATTAATTAAATCACGTATTAATATTAATAATAAATCCGATGATATAAAATCTGGTTTCATAATAAGCCATGCATAAAATAAATGTAATAAATTCGTTTGTAAACGTATTAAATTTACTCCAGAATTTGTATTTGACTAAATGAAAAAAAGGTAAATAAATAGAAAACAAAAACAAAAAAATTAATGAGAATAAAGAAAAAAAATAATAGTAAACAAAGAAAATCAATATTCATTTTTATCCATTGAATGCTACTTGATACATTTGGTCATCGCTGAATGTTATGTCGGAAACTCTTATCACTTATACTCGAAACAAAGGACATCTGCAGTTCCCACGACGTGAAAGTAAGAACACAAAGATTGGTATAAATGAATATTAATTAACCCGAAAATACAACGATGACGTCGACAACAACCTTCGTCGAAAAACACACTCATTTACATATTGATTGTATATACAATTTGATTAATAATTAGGATGAAATCACATATATGAAAAACACTCAGAGTTATAACAAACCATATATAGAGCATGGTTTAGGTCAATCGAATACAAGAATATCGTATATTATACGAGAAAAAAAGGAGGTACCTGAAAAGAAAACTGGATTAGAGGTGGTATTAGTGACCTGAGAGCGTGATCGCAGTGCCCAAGGGACAACTGCTTGAGGTCAGTCACACACGACCTTTTATGGGTAATTTTTGTGTTAGCTCCGTACTTGTTAAGACCTTACCGCCGGAGACGGATATCCGTGGGATAAGGCGAGGTGTGCAATTTTAGGGTGAACCTTTTCTACACCCACCCCTCCTTATGGGAAGGCAGCATCGCTGTCATGCCGGCTGTCTGAATGAAACATCTTACTGCTGTCACACCTCTGTACAGTTAGCAGTACAACTTCGACTTCGGACCTTAGGTTTGTTACTTTTAGTCTTACCGCTCTTCAACCGACCTGTCTGACATGGTAGGACCTTGAGGAACGGTTGTTCCAGCCAGTATAGCTCGGTTGCTTCATCACGATAGGCAAGCCCGACCACTACGTCAAGGTAGCAACAACGGTCGGGATTATACGAGAAAAAAAATAATTACTACACTGAATAATCATTACAGTGAATCATAACGGAGGTAATGTTGAACAAAACTCATAATGAGTAAATCAAAACGAATTTTGACTTTTCTTTCCATCATATCAGTTCTATTGTAGTGAACGAGAACAAACAAGTCAGATCAATCGAATGTAATTGAATACAAAACTATAAAACACCTTAATAAAATTTAAGAACTATTACAGTAAATACTTTATTTGCAAAAAACAGTCAATTAATTGTCGTAAACTTGACTATTTCTTTTGTAAATATCCGTCCATCATCTCAGATTTGATTGTTCCTGCGTTTTCATACCAATTACTTTCTGCTCCCGTTCTTTCCTTCTCGACCTTCTGCTGCCAGACATTCTAATCCTGAATATCATCATTATATACTACTTATGTGGATATAAGTATCTCAAACCACACAATCTTTACAAGATCATGTAGAACTTCTTTCTTTTTTTAAGAAAATAATGTTAATTACTGCAGATAAATAACACAACTTTTATTGTTGGTAGACAGATATCTTGCCTAGGTCATAAATGAACTTAGGGTATATTTAGCATTTGATTCGTGAGGATTCAACAATACTACCTCACTAATAAATGGCTGGAAAAAGAAATAGCCATGAGTCCATAGGAGGTACAATGATAGAGACCTTAGTCAACAGCGGTTATTTAATTCAATCAGATTCAGCATCAGTCTTTAGCTGTCAAAATCATTTCTATAATTTGAATATGATCATAGACAAGACAAATCATAATTATCAGCTGAGATCATACCCGGAAAATAAGAAAACCACGACTGATTCCCCCAAATGCCCGAGGGTGGGGAGATTCATCTCGCTCTCTTTCTCGAAATACTCTCACATAGTCACGTGCATACAACCACTGACAGGGAAATTCTAAACACTGCCTTCTCGCGTCACGGGTGTTCGCCACGAAATTGAGAGGACGAAAACCGAATGTCCGGCACTGGCTTTAACCGGGTTGGTGGACACGGAGAATTCACCTAGGGGAGTTGGAAAACCCTGATTCCAAACCAATAGTGCACATGGGTTCCAGTATCCTGAAGCAACAAATGGCGTATGAACCAATCGTCGGTCATCGGCTACCATGAGACTGCATCTCCAGACGTTACTCCATTGCCTTGTTGACCAGACCTATAGGTCAAAGGCTCTGCGTGTGCCCCCCCCCAACAAAACCACTCGCTTCGATTCGGGCACCCAAACAGTATCCCAGCCCTCACACAAATCCAATGATCTATGTGGTGCATATCTATTTAATGCTTTCTTGTATCCACGTTTATAATGTTTAAATAGACATTCATTCAAATAGGAAAATAATATAAATATGTAAATAACAAATTATCATTTACAATACTACTTATTACTTTATATCCATTTGTTATTAATGATGTATTCATTTCTTGTAATGGTGAATATGAATTCATTAATGATGACGATAATGAAGTGAAATTATATTGTAATTGAATAGTATTAATGATTGGTAATAAAAATGAATTATTCATTGGACGACGTAGAATATCACGTAAATGATTAATTAATATTGTAGATGATAATATAGAACCATAATGTTTATCATCATAAGTTTGACCACTAATTAAATCTAATAAACTATATTGTTTATGATGTAATGGAATGGAGTAAATTTCTAAAAAAAGAAAATAATTATCGATTTTATTTTGTCGATGAGAAATAAACAAAAAGAGAAAAAATGTAAACAATTCAAAAGCTTCACTTGGTATTATTTGGCTTGTATCTTCCCATTGAGGTTTTAAGACTGCAATTGATCAGTCTGTTATTGGCATATGTGCATACTGTACGTATGCGTCAATATTACCTTAATTCACAAGCTATTTGTAAGCAATGATGGATAGTGGTTAGCAGTGGAATCCAGGACGCGTGTTTCATCCTATTTGGGACTCGTAAGCTGGATGTACCATCATTGCTTGCAAAAAGCTTGTGAATTAAGGCAATATCGAGGTATACGCACAGTATGCACAAATGCCGATAACAGACCGATCAATTGCAGTCTTAAACCTCAATGGGAAGATACAAGCCAAATAATACCAAGTGAATTGAAATTCACCACATTGCACGCGCAAGTAGCTACCAGGGCTCAGTAGCTAAGTGGATAAGGCGATGGCGTTTGAAGTGGATGGCACTGGGTTCGAGTCCCATAGTGAACAACAACCCAGATGCACGAACACCCAGCTGACGAGTCCCAAATAGAGCAAAACGCGCGTCCTGGACTCCACTGCTAGCCACTAACCATCATTGAATTCAAAAGCTTGTTAATATCAGTGAAATATAATGCAGAGACATTGGAAATAATAAACAAACAATAACGATAAGTAAATAGATTTTAAAGATGACAAATATAATTATGTAACTATGCTTGAAGTCCGTAAAAATCGATTGTTTTTTCGCATTCTACTAAAAGACATAGATTCAACAAACGATCCAGCATAAATGTCTATCAATCTAAACTATCATATTTGATATCAATATAAAAAAGATTACGTAATTGAAATAATATCAATAGAATGGATATCTATTTGGATAGATGGTTAATTGATTTCATATAATGTTGAATAATGATTTCAACCATAGATTATAATTATCTATCTGGTTCTAACAAAAAGTTAATACCTTCTAAAATGATTAGGAGCAATAAGTCATGTCCTTATCAGTTGAGTACAAAACACAAATCAAGGTTCTTTTTAATTTTCCATAGCAGTATTGTATTTTTCACCGAATCCAGTATTACGGTTTTAGGATATCATCACGTGTAACTGTCGTTGAATAGACTAATTATACATTACATTCTACATGTACATACATAAAGAACACTTACCTGAAGTACCATTATCTCTTTTTATTCTTAAAGGTATAAGCATATCCAATGGGCCATAGTTTATTAGTGAATCGAATCCAGCAAGTAGACCACCAGTTTCAATATCAAAAGTTGTATTTGGCCAAGCTACAGCGGTTGTTACCAATAAGAGATCTGGATGTTGTGTTGCGATAGGCTTTAGTAGCCGACGAATAGCGCCACGAACAAGAGTAGCTGAACCAAGGCTAATTAATGGAGATAAACTTTCAGAAGGAATAGGTGAGTTTAACAACGACCAATGTTCTTTATCTGAAGAGTATATAGAACGAAAAGTTTGAGAGTACCAACATATGATGGTTGAAATAATCAGTGATAGTCAACTTCTTTCCGATCACTTGATGAGTTTAATTAATAAGCTATGATTTATTCATACATATAGGTAACAGGAGAATAGATTATTTCCGTTATACTATATCATACTTCTGAGTTCTTTCCTAGTTGGCTTCAATTATTGGATCCACACTTTGTGTTTACAACACGATACTACTTACTAATATTCAGTAGTTCGATCTATACTGAATAATATATATATATATATAATTCCAGTAATTGTGTTTGGTTGATTTCTTTTTAGCTGAACACAAGATAAGTATGTTTAATTAGTTCTAATTAATGAAACAATACTGAAGAATGAATTGTCAAACAATAAAAAATAAGTTCTGAGTAATGTAAAGGAAGCTAAGAGTTGAAGCTTTAAAAGTTCTTTTTATAAAAATCACATGAGGTAATCAGTTCTAGAATATAAAGTTAACTTTACTAATTAATCTGAAAGAATATTCTTAGTAGTTAAAAACAGAAAAGAGTACATGTGAGTTGAATTTAACAGATTTCGATTACAATGAAATATTACCAAGGTAGTTGAAGATAATTTACTGGTTCTTCTTCAATACGAAGGTCAGACTCACTCCTACTAACTGTTATGCTTTCTATAAATTTTAACAACATGGAATGCAACTGTTTATTAAAAACCTAAAACGAATTCATTGCCCCTGTATCCAGTAGGTGGTATGCTATTAACCTACGTAGTTAATTATCTTTTTTTTTGGGGGGGGGAGGAGGAATACGCTTATTAAAACAAGAAAATTGAACCATGCTCATGCCTTAGCGTTGTAACCAATCACATTGTACATATACATAATGAAAAAATAACAAATAATATAAATATTGAATATATCTTTCACCTGGATAACGACTAGTCATTGTACAAGTAGATTTGTAAAGGTTTCCTTTATGTAACTGACAGAATGGTGATTGATTAAGAGTATTCCAAAGGAATGCTATGCTTGAAATAATATCAGGCATTAAACGTAATACCTCCAATTGAGCTTGAACAAAAGGATGCAATTCAGGATTTAATATATCATCTTTAATATTTACATTTTTAGAGTTCTAAAATAAGATTAACAAAAATTGTGAATGGATAATGAACAGAATGAGTAATTGAAAAAGTAACGTAAAGAAAAAACATTGATAGGTCGTTCAAAAACTGATTAAATTCAAATCAGTAGACATTATTCAAATTGTTGGTAGAACCACAAACTTGGTATGAAAGGTTATATGGATTCATTTCGTGATAAAGTTAAAACAGTTCCACACTATCATTAAACGACTAGTCAGTATTATCTATTTATCAATGACTGGCTAGACGAAATCAGTCTTTGTAGTCCATTACAAATAATAAATTTAATACTGAATTGACAAGTCTCTGTTTGCATATCCAGTCCTAGACTAACTAATAGTAGGTTAGTTGTATTCGATCAATGGTGTTTTCGAAGCATCGCTCGTGTATTTTGGGACCATAAATTAAGTAGTGGATTGGGTTAGCATTTGAGTACTAGGTTACGATGGGAAATCGATTGAAGAGCTAGTAAATCTTCACTAACTATGGTGATTCAGACATCGATTACATGTACTCCTCTACCTTTTACCTCAACGGGTAACATTTTCTGATGTAGGAGTAGGCTGGAATAAGTCAGTGACAGTCAAACCAAAACACGACACACGTACATGAATTCATTGACAATTAGACTGAGTCATGTTAGTCGGTATAGATCACTACTAATGGCTAGACTTTAAATGATATGGCTCAAAATCGTTTACAGTGACACAGGCACATACGCCCTTTCCTTCAATTTTGAGATTGTAAGTTCCTCATAACCTACTTTTGATTTTTATTTCACGAATTCATATTTTCTCCAATTGCATCTTCGATACCTAATCGTTTCTATTACCATTGATACCATTGCTACGTCTAGTGTTATGGGATTTGGTCTGACAATTTCATTTATCTGTGCTAATAGGGTCTGATAACTTGAACCAATGCACATACGTACCGGGTTCTACCTTGTAAGCGACTAATTGATCTTGAAAGAATAACTTGTTGTTGAATAGTAGTAAAATATGCAACGTACATTTCATTTTTACGTATATTTTTTACTCGGTTCCTACTAAGATATTGACAGATTGTACGTTAGCCAAAATGTTAACATCATAATTCGCTAAGTTATTAATTCACAAACATGAGTCTTAGAACATGTTCATAGTCACAATTAGACAATAATAATAATAATAATAATAATAATAATAATAATAATAATAATAATAATAATAATAAAGCTATAAGGAATACTGAAGAATTAGTTCAAAGTTTGTATATACAAAAAGAAACTGATCAGCTTTGAATGTAAACAAACATAAACCATTACGAATAATACTTAGATTTCAGCTGTAGTAAATTATAATGTTTAGGATCCAACACATTTCTTACAATCTGTATATATGTAATGGTAAAACGAATCAGACAACTGATTTCGCTATAATGGACGTCAGTTTTAACATTCAAAAACCCAACTCGAACTGAATGACCATTTATAAAGTGAAAATGGAAGTATCGAAGTTTCAAAATCGTCTATAAAGCTTCTGTTTGAGTAGCCGGGCAGTATCACAGCCTACATAAAAAACCAAGTGTAGCACATATGTATTTGGTGCCCCTTTGTACCAACAGTTATGTGTTCAAATAAATGAAGCATTCATGTCACTGAGGAACAAAAGTACTCTTAATGCAAATACGTTTTATACAAAAGAAAAGTAATCAAACTATTCAAACTCAATCAACAAATTATTACATCATTTGAGAAAATGACAACTAATACGACAAACAGTAATCTAAATAATGAGATAAAAGAAGTAACTGTTCTACTAACTTTTGCACGATTCAAAAATATTACAGTAGAACTTGGAGAATGAACTGACATTTCTGTCGTCTCCACCTTATCATCTCCTATTCCAGAAGTTAAAATTACAGATGGTTCCAAATTTGAAACATTGTCCACAGATGGATTATTCGTATTTGAACAATGGTCAACATTCTCTGTAAGAGGCGATGGAAACAAAGGATCAAATGCTGGTACAGCATTATTGACTTCTGGTATGGGTCCACTTGGATTTGGTGGATTCAATTTGTGATGATAAAGAATTTCAGCAATTTCCAAAGCACCTTCTATTGAATCTGGAAGACCAGTTAATTGACTAACAGTTGGTGGATTACCACCACGCATCGATGCACTAGTTTGTTGTAATGAATTCACTTTTCGAGATGACATAAGCGGTAAAGAGGCATTGCCAACTGACAGAAGAAACGCATGACAAATGCCTTGAATTAAAGCTAATACAGTTAATGTATAGTCTGGTGGTAAAAGCTCCCATTCACTTGTATTTGATAATCGTGATCTTCTATGAGAATAGAGAGAAAAAAATAAAATACATAGTGGTTGCACCAAAGTGAGCAACATGTATGATTACATTCAGGTAATAAGTTTATTTTACAGTGAACAGATGTCATTGTAATTGCACAACTAGTTCAATTAACTACAATCTAATGTACTTTACTGACATTCGTCATCTTACATTCTAATGAAAGAAAGGGTAAATTGTCATGTATAGAACAACCGTATAGTCTTCTTATTTCATATTCATTTATTTGTGATCTGAGATACGTATAGATTATTATTATTATTATTATTATTATTATTATTATTATTATTATTATTATTATTATATCTTCATTAAAAATGAATTTAGAAAACAAGTTCATTTCATGGATGCAAGTGTGAATCAGTTCACTAAGATAATGATACCATCAGCAACAGCCTTTTGTGGGAGAGAACAAACGAGCTTCCAGCTGAAGAAGAAATTAGGAAAAGACGATGGAAATGGATAGAACATACACTATGCAAATCGTCAAACCGCATCACGAGAGAAGCACTAACTTGGAATCTTGAAGGGAAGCGGAAAAGAGGAAGGCCAAAGAACAGATTACGTCGGATAATAGAAGCAGATATGAAAAGGATGAATAGGAACTGGAAGGAGCTGGAAAGGATTGCCCAAGACAGGGTTGGATGGAGAATGCTGGTGAGAGGCCTATGCTCTTTCACGAGGAGTAACAGGCGTAAGTAAGTGTTATAATCTCTTCTTACGGTTATGACCCAGCTATTCATATTGCTTAGTATTCTCGGACACCGATTCACTCGACAAGTCCCCAAATCAGAACACGGTTGAACAGGAAAGAGATTATATTCCAAATAACAAGGTTAGATGGAAGTAAGATGCTAGTAAGAAGCCAGTAGGAAGCACAATAGAGAAAACGTCAGTATATTTATAGTTTTTACATGAGAAGATTCTAGAGTATTCTCCAACTATCGACTAATGCTGATTGGATAAGAATTAGCCAATCAGCGTGCACCAAAGCAATCATGCATTGAGCATGCTTTAATCCATCCTATGTCACGCTAACAGTAAGATAATGGTCATTCGGTTTACATGTTGTATCCTGTATACCACACGGTGCTTGAACCATTGACTTACTATTTGAATAATAAGCATGTCAGATGATTGAGGAAAGTCGTTAAAAAACATTCTAAAGCGAAGTTTCATGTTAGTTAGAACTCAATCTTGTACAGTATATCCTATAATTCATCTCCAAACATCTAAACATAATATGATGGACGCAATATTGATTCACTTAAACCAATAAACACATTGTAACTTGATAAATAGAATTCGATCAACAATAAACGACTAAACAAACATAACAATGGGCTATTCACTGAGTAACTAATCAAATATACATACATAAGTATCTCTACAAATCATCTTCATAGAACTCACCTAATATTATTATTACAACGTGTTTGTATATTCTGACAAACACGATCACATAGTTTATTTAAACTTGAACATATTTGTTTAATAGTTACTCGTATTAATGATCCAATAAACCAACCCCAATAAGATAAACTTTTAAATATAAAACAATACCATAATGGATGTAAATCCAAACGAGCTGAGAAAAAACTTGAATAATTAGGTGTATTATCATTTAATGATGATGATAATGGTGATGATAATCCAATCGATAATAATTCAATGAATAAATTCAATTGATCTTTTTCAATACTTGAAGAAGTTTTAGTCGAGTTAGATGACCACCATAATGTTGTTATACAATTGATATGAAATAATGATTGATGATTTAATGCATTTGGCAATTGATTACAAGCTATTGACCAAATATCAGTGATATAATGAGTTAATAAATCATAACTTGTTAATTCATTATCTAATAATAATATACTTGGACATACTGGCCATAATAAATTATTATTATTATTAGTAGTAGTATTACATAATTCTGTTGATGTTTGACAATTTTGTTGTAATACATAATGATATTTCATTAAAGACATACGATCAGAATAACCATACCATGGTTTTAAATGAAGAATTACATTGAATAATTTTAATAAAGTTTGTAATTGTGTAGTTTGAAATGAATTCGGTAAATTTGATAATTGATCATTGACAAGTATTAATTGTAAACATGTTGGAAGTTTTCTGTGTAAAAATGTTTTTTTTCAAAGAGAAGAGGATAATTTAAAAAAAACATGAATATAATTAAAAGTGAATAAAGACAGGAGATGCTTTTTCTTTACATTTAGTAATAATAATGAACAACATGAGGTATGACAATAACATTGCGGGTATATAAAACGGATTAATTTTGCCCTGAAATGTCGTGGTACGGCCGAGAGTGAAGAGACAACTCTCCCTCTTAAAATGCTTTAACATAGTCACGCGTATACATCCACTGTCAGGGAAGTCCTACTCATTGCCTTCTCGTGCCACGAGTGTTGTTTACGAAATTGAAAGGATGAAAACCGAATGTTCGGCACTGGCTTTAACCAGGTTGGTGGACACGGAGAGTTCACCTAGGGGAGTTGGAAAACCCTGGTTTCAAAGTAATGATGCAGAAGGACTACAGGATCTCAGGAGAACAAATGACGTATGAAACAATTATTGATCGCTGGCAACCATGGAACTGCATCTCTTAAAGTCGCTCCATTGCCTTGTATATCAGACCTTTATGTCAAAGGCTTTAGGTGTGGCCTCCTAAGAATCCCACCCGATTCGGCTTGGGCACCTGGGCAGTATCCCAGATCTCACATAAATCGAATGATTTATGTGGTGCCTATGTACTTCATGCCTCCTCGTACCAATGTTTAAGTGTTTAAATAAAATAATTTTTAAACTTTGACTAATTGATTGAAATCCATCCTAAACAAATCATTTAAATAGATGACCATCAGGTATGTTCACTTAATCTAACATACCAAAACAATTAAGGATATATGACAGAACTAAAATAGAGTGATAGTGAGTAAACTAAACACTAGTATTTCTATAATGGGGAAGACCAATTTATTGTTTATTGCAAAATTACAGTGTCTTCGTAAATTATGAAAACCATACATTAAATACTTCATTAGTACATCTTCCATCAGTTTTCCTTTACAATCTTCATGATTCTTCCAATTTTGTTTTTATTCGGACTCATGACTGTTCTTTTCAGTTTAATCTTCTCAACCTTCTTGCTAGGTTTGAAGCGATTTCAAGTTCATTTAGTCTGGGAACGGAATAAAGACTTGTGACCAAAGACCAATAGCGTTTAAGATTCTTCCAAGTGAAAAATAGGACATGAAGGTGAAAAGATCACTTTCGGCGCGAAAACAAAGAAATCCGAACTTTAAAAATAAAATTACAAAAATAAGGTACTTATCAAGTGAGTTCTAGGGATCTAACATCCTCAACACTTCTTTAAACGAGTATTCTTCCATTTCTGAACGGTGTTAGATAAAATTTACATATGTCAACACAAATAGCATACATTATACTTCACCCAACCAGCAATACTATGAGTGGTACCTATGAAAACATCTAAACATTTTTAGATTGTAGTCAAAATGGCAATTAAAGAGTACTGGAATTCAAACTTTCTAGAGATTAGTGGACATAAAATTAAATTTTTAACATTATTATGCAACTATTTGAAGCTATGAAAATTATTCATACCTGATTCCATTTGATGTTGAATAATCCGACCAGTTTTTATCCGTTTTAGGCCAATGTACTTTTGTAATACAAGAGGCTAAACAATGTAAAACAACAGATGGTATACAAGTATGATGTAAGGTATTTTGTACAAGACGACGTCCATTAGCTTGTTGAATCATAGATGAAAATGTAATTGTATTGGGAGGAACAACGTTTGAATTTGTAGACCCAGTTGAATATACTGATGATAATTCTGGTATACGTGTACTAGAAAAGGAATTCTTAACATTGGATAAACTGGAATTGGACTTTAAAGCTGAATTCATCAGTGACGGATTAAAACATTCATCTTGTATCAATACTAATTGCTAAAATATAGAAAAATCATTGTATTAAGGTTTCAATGAATTCTAACAATACTACCAAAAAAATATTGAACATAACTGTCCCAATTACAAAAGTCAGACACAACTCTAAGAAAAATTTGAACTGATGATAACAATAATAGAACTTTGAGGAACGTGTAATGAATGGTAGGTAGTATCTTAGAGATTAAAACATTTGACCAGTTGATTGCAAGTACAAAATATACTATCCATTTTCATCGGTTTTATATTAAACTATGATTCAAATCCGAGTAAATCTTTGAGACAGAGAACGAGAGATTTATTAAAATGATGTGTATGTTTATCCAATATTGATTGCTTAAAAACTACGAGGGATTATTTTCATCGAATAGGATGAATTAATAAGCATCAGTTATCAACAAAATAAAACCTATGAGATAGGTAGATCAATCATGTGCCCCCGAATGCCCTGGTATGGCCGAGAGTGAGGTGGGCACGCCCTCCCTCTTGAAATGTTCTCATACGGTCACGCGTATACAGCCTCTGCCAGGGAAGTCCTACTCACTGCCTTCTCATGGCGAGGGTGTTGTTTACGAAAACGAGAGGACGAAAAGCGAATGTCCGGCGCTTTAACCGGATTCCAAACCAATGATGCACATGGGCCCCAGTATCCTGCGGGAACAAATGGCGAATGAACCAATTGTTGGTCATCGAATTCAATGGGACTGCATCTCCTTACGATGCTCCACTACCTTGTGGATCAGACCTTCAGGTCGAAAGCTCGGGGAGTGGCCCCCTAAGAAAACCACCTGTTTCAGTCTGGGCACCCGGGTAGTATCACAGCCCACACACACAAATATGCTGTGGCGCATATATATTTGGTGCCCTCTTCTACCAATATTTATGTGTTGAAATAAATAAATAAATCATGTTCAGTTAGCAACATAAACTATAACAAAATATTACTCTATTCTAGAATTTCAGACAGCTTACTTCAACAATCAATGTTAAAATCTCTGCAGCTGTATTCTGTACAAGTTGATTAGCACGAAATTCACTTTTAGAATTACCAAAACGATGACCAAATTCAATGGAACATTTATTATTGTTATTCATAGATGAACTAGTATAATTGTTATCAACATCATCCTCATCAATCATAGTATTGACAGTTGATATTGTTTTCATTGTAATAAAAGGTAAATAACTACACATATATTGTAAACATAAATCAATAATTAATTCTAATAAATTTGTATAATTTTGTTGCGATTGACTTAATTCTTCTGAACTGACAGTAGAAAAAAAATTACAACCAGCCATAGAACGACGATGTCTTGATAAAAGTTCAATAAATTTTAAACCATATAAATTGAAACTAAACATTGAATTGATTGTACATGATGCAAGTGAACGAACAAATAGAGCAGGAGCTATAGATAGAATTGCTCGAAGACGAGAGAAAGCATAAATCACCTGAAATAGATAGAATAATAGAAGCTAACGGTGGATATGTTAAGAATAAATATTAAAAATACTTTATAATCTGATATTTCTTTTAAAAAAAACATTCCTTGAGTAGAATAGAAATTCAACGATATCTACACACAAATGGCTCTATTAACACTGTGTATTCCAAAAATGTATTTCATTCATTCATCTATGAAATCATCATATTAAATTACCTTTTACAGAAAGCATGAAAATGTTACAGTTAACAAGTGCCTCTAAATAGGTATCTAATAAAACGGACAATTAAACAAATGAGGCAAAAATATTGACCTTGAGTATGGGGATGATATTGTCTTACTGTGCAAGACTTGCAGGACCCTGATCCTGTACTTACAGTGGGTAGTGAGCAGATAGAGGTAGTTGAAAAATTCGTGTTTCTGAGTAGCTGCGTAGGTGCTGGTGGTGGCGTGAGTGATGAGATCAATTCACATACAGTGAAAGCCAAAGCGGCTTACGCCAATCTGGACCATCTTTGGAACCTTCATGATGTTAGTCTGTTTGTAAAAGGTCGGATCTACAATGCGTCGGTGAGAGCAGTTCTGCTCTATGCTTGTGAAAACTGGTCTCTTCGAGGTGAGGATGTTAGACGACTCTTTGTGTTTGATCATCGTTGTCTCCAAAGAATTGCCGACATACAGCGGCAATACCATGTTAGTAATGCAGAGGTTCGGTATTGTGTGTTCGGGCACAGAGACGACAATTCAGTCGGTGCCCCCAAATACCGGGAGCGGAGAGTCAGCTCTCCCTCTCGAAATGCTTTAACATAGCCACGTGCATTAAACCACAGCCACAGAAGTCCTACTCACTGCCTTCTCGTGGCATTTATGTTGTCTACGAATTTGGAAGGACGAAAACCGAATGTTCAGCACTGGCTTTAACAGGATTGGTGGATACGGAGAATCCATCAAGGGGGGTTGGAAAAACCAACTCCAAACCAATGGTGCACATGGGCTCCGGAATGAACAAATGGTTTATGAACCAATCGTTGGTGACCGGCTACCCTGGGACTGCATCTCCTTACGTTGATCCACTGCCTTGTGGATAAGACCTTCATGTCGAAGGCTCCGGGTGTGGACCCCTAGAGAAACCACCTGCCATCACACAAATCTAGTGATTTATGTGGTGCATATCCATTTGGTGCCTCCTTGTACCAATGCTTATGTGTATAAATAAATAAATTTTGGAACATCGACTTCGGTAGTCTAGACATGTTCTACGAATGTCGTCCCAGAGAATTCCACGTCGTGTATTATTTGCCGACACTGGAACTGGTTTGAAAATGCGGAGAGGTGATCAGTGTACGACATGTTGTCGCGGTATGAAAGAAAGCTGTACATGACTGGCTTCTATCGGTCCTTCACAACTACCTGCTTGGGGTCCTAGAGATAGTGTGACACAGTGGCTGGAGACGTCACCAGGTATGGCTTCGAACAGAAGCCAGTGGTGATCCTGCTGTAACTTTACTTTCTTCGTAAAAAAGGCGTAACTTCTTTAAGTGGAAGAATTCCCTGTGGCTGTACTTTTGCTGATTGACCTGTCTCTCTCATTTTGACTATTTAAATATCATACACCAAATTTTGTTCATTGTTGTACTTTTTTTTTCTTATACGGACTTTACATTCTTTATCTCTTCACATTCGCGTTATTATTGTGTGATGCATATGTATCTGATGCCCTTTTGAAACAATATGTGTTCAAATAAATAAATTTCCAAAGAAAACTAACTACAAGGAGAATTAAACGAAAGAAATAAAACATTATGTATAATAATGAATTAAAACACGGAACTAAGAGGATGAGAAGGAACTAGGTGATTTTCTGAGAGAAAAAAGTATCATCCAGCTACGACATACAGGCCAGATAAATGGTGAGATAAAACTCATACTACTGAGTATAATTAAATAGTATAGCTAAGACAAATAAAAAGTCATTGAAAAGACGAGAACACTTCATAAATCAAATGAATTCAATGTACCTACTTTAAATTGTTGTAAATTTGGAAAACTTACTTGGTTGGAATCATAATTTTGTAGATAAACTAACAAATGTTCATTGACAGGTAACATTGAAAGTGTTCTAGAATCTGTTAAAGAAAATGTTTGTAAAGAAGGTTTTCTGAAACGGTTGTCTTCATTTATTGATTTATCATTTGCAAAACAAAACAGAAAAAAACAATTCAATCTAAATAAATCACTTAAATTATTCTATTTAAGGATTGCTGTAATTTACATGGTGGAGTATGAAAGAAAAAGATTTTGATCAGAAGAAAACCTAAAGATAAATCATGTTGTGTAGTAGTAGTAGTCTAAGTAAAAGGTTAGTTGAAGTTAGACATTAACACCGTTGGATGCCGGCCGGTTCAGTGGTCTAATAGTCAAGCGTTTGCGTGCGAGATCGATAGGTCCCGGGTCTAAGTCTCGCGATGCGGAATCGTGGGTGTACGTTACTGAGGAGTCCTACAAAAGGACGGAACGACCGTCCAATGCTTCCAGGTTTTCCATGGTGGTCTAGCTTCGATTGACTCATAATCTCAACTATTAAAATAAGTAAAAGATCATTGAATATTTCAAAATATTTATCTGGTTGAATTTTAGATTATCCAGTATAACTTTGAGTAGAAATACTAATTACAAAAGATGATGGAAAGTAAAATGTAATATACATACCATGATGCCAATCTGTTACGTAGTCTAACAATGAATGATTCTTTTCATCTTTCATTAAACTCATAGATATAACAGAGTTGAGAACAGCTGAGAAAAAAAAACAATTTAAATAAACAAACGAAAAAGTGCAAAATAAATAACTGAGACAGAAGTAATGATGCATGAAAAAATCAACTTCACAGATAATACAGAGAATTATTGACCAACCAGTCAAAATCGAAGTACAATTATGTTCACTATTGGATCGACTGATGTGTGTTTATGCCGATAACAAATTGAAGTGCGAAGAGTAGGGTAATGGGATTAAAGAACAGTGAGGTAAATTCAAACAATTTATGATCAGTTTGATAGAGGGAAATTCAATTATTGTTATTTGTCAATCGGTTCGATTAATAGCAAAATATAGTTATTAGATGATTTATACATCACCGACTGACTTCGGATTAACAACATATTCGCCCCTAAGAGGTAAATTACCTTAGACAAAAACAATCACCTTAATAAACTTACTAAACCTTGGCAGTATTTAACAATTATTGTCATTCGAGAAATATCAATCAGTCAAATTCAATCCCTGAAGTTTGAATACAATACGATGTCTCCAACTATCTTATGAAATATCAAGAATTTACGATTGAGCAATGAAGAAAAGTCGACAACTATTTATTAAAAACAAACCATTAACTTATTTCATTTCATATTACAAGAAACTAAGAAACAATGTATCAATCAGTCGGTTACAGAGTAGAACCTGGTACGTATGTACATTGGTTCCAGTTGCCAGACCCTACTATTAGCACAGAGAGATTAAAATTGTCAGACCGAATCTCACAACACTAGAGGTAGTAACGGTGTCAGCGGTAATAGGAACGACTAGGGATAGAAGATACAATTCGAGAAGAAAATATAAATTAGTAAAATAAAATACAAAAGTAGGTTACGAAGAGGTTAGAATCTCAGAATTAGAGGATAAGAGAAAGAACCCATTTACCTGTGTCATTGCAAACCATTTTGAGCCATGTCATTTAAAGTCCCTACAAATTGTTTGGGAAAATCACATGGACCCCAACCACGTAATCTTTACCGATTAATATAACTCGATCTAATTGTCAATGAATTCATGTACTGGTGTCGTGTTTTGGTTTGACTGTCATTGACTTATTCCAGCCTACTCCTACGTCAGAAGATGTTACCAGTTGAGGTGAAAGGTAAAGGAGTACATGTAATTAATGTCTGAATCACCTTAGTTAGTGAAGATTTACTAGCTCTCCAATCGATTTCCCATCGTAACCTAGTACTCAAATGCTAACCCAATCCACTGCTTAATTTGTGGTCCCAAAATACACGAGCGATGCTTCGAAAACACCATTGATCGAATACTACTAACCTACAAATATTCTCTATTATTAATGGCCATGCTTCACAACAATAAATTAGAACTAAACCATCAGGACTGATGACACTCACAAGATAAACGTTCCGGTCAACACGCCCAACTATTTATCACGCTATTTGTTAACTCAGACTCTGACGAAAGCCACTCTTGAAGCAACATTTTATGTTTAGAAGGAGAAAGCAGCACAACAAACACGCTCGCATTGTTGCTGAAATTGTTACAAAATGCTTTCGCTCTTCTTTATAGCCTGGAATGATCAATGGTCGAGACCAGTCAGATGGGACTACGTCCAGTTCCCAGATTTAAGCTAGAATCTTAGTTAATCTAACTGCTAAGACTAGACGAAGAACTTTCCTTGCCGTGGCATTTATACATTCAGTAAGTCGCAGATAAATACGTGCTCGAACTAAGGTATAATCCGAGCATCAATATGTGCTGTAGAATGACCGACAGTCATCCTTTTATAGAAATGAACGTTTATCTAATCATAGTTGCAGCAGACGGTCATCATTATCTGTCTGTTGAGCTGCAACAATGCAACATCCGTCTAAGTGCCTTTCGGTTTGGTTTAGCCTACCTAATTAATCATTAAAATCACCCGTCACTATTACTACATCGGAACGTTCAGCTTTTTGATGGAGGTTGGATAACTTCCTGTAGAATTCATCTTCAATTTCATCCGAGCTGCAGTCAGTGAGAGAACATGCAGAGAAAACGAAAAAACAACGGCGTGTGTCCCTATCTTTTCGAGTTCTTACTAACCTGTTTAGTCAGACGGCGCACAAGTAACTGTTTACTGGAATCTAGTCTGACAAAGCCTGTTCTGATTTTGAACTTAATGCTATACCTACATCAGATATAGCACAGGAAGTAGCCATGGGGTCTCCAGATACTTATATTAAAAGCTCCAAAAATGGTTTTAGGAGAAAAGGAATAACAAACAATTTTTACCAGATATCTATCCATTAGTTAGAAGTCAAACAAGGGGACAGATCCTCAAAATAGATTTTACTAGTCAATGCAAATCTACTTTGAAGCAAATGGTATCGTTTACTTTAACTATCGTCACTAAGATAATTATCTGACTGAAAGAAATTTTAGTCAAACAAATTGGCTGAAAAAAAAACAATATCATGTTTATTCATTTGTCAATTGCTGAAATCGAAAATGTCATATTTTTTCTTTGTTGAATACTAACCAACCTATCAGTGATCATCAACAAAGTATCCGGCACGAATATTCATCGACCGAAGTCACCGTCCATCGCATCAGCTCAATGATATGAAATCAGCAAGGTATGCAACAAATAAATCGTAATAATAGTAATACCTATGACTACGGAAAAGAATAGGCATAGGGAATATAGTTCGCAAATAGGGAGTAATTTTCCGGAATACAAAGTATGAAATAGTACTACAAACTAGGATTTAAATGACCTTGACCCGTGTCATCCAACGTTTTAGGCCATAGAACACGACTATTACGCCGATCTGAATCACTGATTTTACATTCACTGGCATGTACCAGACCAGCGGTAAACGACTACGCTTATTTTTGTTATTTATCGGCTGACTAAACCCTCGTAAAAATTGCACATCAACGTAGATCATGATCACTTTTCGATTCTGTTGAAAAACAACCTTGAATTTAGACTAAACTGAAAGCAAAAGTAACCGGTTAAAACTTTACACTATTCTTACAGACAAACAGGAATCTAATAATAAGTAATTGCTAACCTTCAGCAGCTTGTTGTTTGGAAGTATTTATTTCATTTGTTACTTCTGTTTTATTTAGCGATTCCGTCGTAGAATGAAATCGTTGAAACTTTTCACGGATTGAATTCATTAGATTAAATGGTTTTTCTGTGTGAATAGTGTTAATATGTGGAAACTGAAATGAAGAGTATTTACATAAAACGATGATAAGATAACGCTTATTGGAGTTATATATCTGTAAATCATCAATAAAAAAAGTACTTAGTGTATATGATAATGTTTTTTTCACTGGGGGGTAAGCACAGTTTATTTACGACATTCGTAAGAAGTACATGGTGACAATGTGGTTTGATACTGACCCAAATGAAAGACAAATTTATTCTGTATGAAGTAAATATTTTACTGAAAGTCAAATGTGATAATTTGACTAGTTGTAATCAAGTAAAAATGAGTAGATACCAATGGAATAGTACTGTGAAAAGACTGAAATGACTATTCCTTTGGCTATAATAAACGCAGAATAAATTTTTGATTGTCCATATGACTATTCAGAATCTGCCATAATTAGAGTTAAATTACAAACAGTTCGACCACAAATACATTAAATTTGATAGAGAGTAACAGCTTCTCCAACCTTTCGGATAAACCTTGTAGATAAATAGTAACTAACATGATACTCAGGTCCAGGACTTATGATCGTTCACTTCCAACTATCTGGTATCCAAGTAATGCAGGAAGATATAAGAATATCTATACTGATTTAAATGTATCCTATACTCAAATATACACGAAAAATGAACAATTGTAAAGATGTACATCATTTGTTTTGAATGAAACACTGTTTTCAATTAATAATAAAGAGATTTACTTATTCATGATACAGATCTAAATACACAACACATAGAAACTGTTGTGACTTTATGTCCGGCTTTTTATCACATGATTTATCCACCAATCAAAATACGATTTATAAAATCTTAGCACTGTGCCAAACCAATGACGTTCGACCGGTATGTGCAGTTTTGCGTCCTGATTGTTCTTATGTCCGCCTAGCCCGTCCACTTGAGTCCAGAACAACAATACCAGCTTCCAATATGTGAATCGAATCTGATCATTTATTTCAGACATACTGGGTTTATATATCAAACAAACAGACCGCAATGCACCATAAAATAGGAAATAACATTTGAACACAATAAAGCCAAAAAGTGACTGTGAACGTGGGAGGCAGTAGTCAATAAACTGAACATAGCTTAAAAATAGTAAATCGTACGATAATAAATTATAGGTCAAAATAAAGGTTATAATAAGAGGAATATATATATATACATAATCTAATTATTGAATAGTTATACCATAAGAATGTATAGATAATATTAGTCAATTAATATGTCTCAGAAGTTACTCGTGATTTAATCTTCGCTCGGATATAACAGAAACCATGTCAATTGAAGAATAAAATCTTAGCCAATTACGATTCAAGAACATATACCATCAAGAATTTAGTCAGTAATAAGATCAAAGAAAACATCTATAAACTATTTTTCTGTCATATCTAAGATTATCAAGGCAAAGAGTGTATACACCGACGCCATTGTGATCGATTCTGAGCCATGTCACACAGAATCTAAGACCACTGGTTACGATGGTCACGCGGACCCCGACCGAGTAGTCTGCGTCTACCAGCATGGTTCAGACTAGAAGTTAGTGAATTCAAGCACTGATGCCACGTTTTGGTTTGGCCGCCCCTAACTTTCTTCTATCATGCAAAGAAACTCGACTGAATAAACAAAATCAAATACATTTATTTAAATAATGAGCAACAATATTAAAGTTTCAGATCCGCAATACCATACTGCTGATTGGACAAAAATATGATAGCATCATCAATCAAACACCATTAAATCTAGATTACCCTATTTTTTTGCTAGAAAGACTTGAAAAGCCATATCCCACCGTACAAATGACTTTTTTCTGTTAGGAAACGGAATAAAGTTTTAAAATCTAAAACAATCAAATCAGGACAGTTTTAAAGTAAACACTACTTGAGCTTTTGCTACTGACTACAGTCAGAAATTGACCACCAATTAAAATGTAATTCCTGTAATACCACTATCAATCATTTTATTCAACATATGATTATTAATGTATAACATTGTAGTAGTAATATTTTGAGATGGTGGAGAAGATTTGTAGCTTATGTGGATGATTTTGATGGAGTTTTATTCTGTGAGATGGATGGTTTGGTCGTAGAGCTTTCATTGTTCGTCCGAATGAGATCATCAGCACAAACTTCAGGTGGAAGTGAAGTGTTCGAATTTCTCCACCTGTGGTTCACAGTTTGTCCTGTACACCTCGATTTTGACCAACAAGAACCAATCAACAGGTGGAGAAATTCGAACACTTCACTTCTACCTGAAGTTTGTGCTGATGATCTCATTCGGACGAACAATGAAAGCTCTACGACCAAACCATCCATCTCACAGAGTAAAACTCCATCAAAATAGTAATATTCATATAGTTGTGCCATCATTTTCAACCTAAATGTATGTAATCAACCATAAATATAATATTTCTTCATGAAACCTTCGTTTTGTAAGCAATAAAACAGTAGACTAATCTGAATAAAAGACAAAACATTAATACTAATGTATTACACAATAAATAAGAATTTAAACACTTAACAAATTCAATTACACATGTAACAAACGGATCTATAGAAATGTTTACTGAATATTTACACTTTCCTTGCATATCTATTCCAATGGAAAAGACACAATATCACTGTCGGACCAAAGGAACAACAAATGAATCAACCAAAAGAGTTAAGCAAAGGTTATAAAATCAAGTAATAATTGAATAGAGAATGGTTAATATGAATAATAAGTGAAACAGTGATGCGGAATCATAAGATATTATAGAGTAATAGTATCAACGTGAATATCATTGACTTGAACCCATGTTACCTCGCTGATTCTTAAACTTTAAACGGTTTCGAATATTGCGCCTGTCTATTTCCGACCGACAAACCATTACTTAATCATAGTTAAGTGATATGCTTTATTCATCCCACTACTTATCAACCAAATAATGACCCTGAAAACTGTTAGAGTAATTAATAATCGACATCTAAATATGTTACAAGCCAAAACTATTTTATGTCAAAAGTCACATATTCCATAAAACGGAGATTCGTCTCATTAACTTTGGTAAAAAACATCTAGTACTTACTTCAGAATTAATACTAGTTGGATTCATTTTATTAACAACTTCTTCATATGAAGGCGGTCTACAGTAAATATCTAAATGGAAAGAAAATATTTTAAAACATAACCGATAACAGAGCAAATGCAAAAAGAACTATATGTCTTTTTTAATATCTATGTTAGCAGAACGAGATTACCTCTTTAGAGTCCGCATGATAGCCAAGATCAGTAGTTGAATGTTTGGGTAATATGGCACAGAGTTGTTCACGATGGGTCAGACGTATTTACTATTTGTTTCCCCTTTAATCCTGAATTCCAGTATTTTTTATAGGAAGCTTTCCACTTACACATGACAAGTAACCACGTTATCTCGATGAGTGTAGCATAAAGATAGGTTAGAAGAAGGCTAGTTGCGACCAAAGTAAAACGTGTCACCAGCCATCAAGTGATTGATTATAAGTATGAACCGTGTTAGTAAGTCCAACTACATAGTTGGGGTCCGCACAATAATTGCAACCTGTGATTCAAGACATCACATGACATACCTCAAAATCGTCAATAATTGAGCAGAAGTAAACAATTTTTGTTCTCCTTTAGACCTTCAGTTACAAAACTATTTCATACCTTCTGTTTTATGAATTATTCCTTCCACCCAATTCATATCCTCTAAGTTTAATCTTTTTTACTATCATTGATACTACATTGGAAGTTGGTTAGTTTAAATTATATTTACGAAACAGCAGTTTTTAGATTCAATACATTTACTTATATTTTGAACATTGAGAATAGTATCATCAACCCTAATATAACAAGTGTACCTATTAGCTGAATAAACAAATCTCTACACATTTATAATATTAAAATTACTGTTTTTTTGGTGTGAGCTACTTATATCCAGTATAACGATAATCAAGAATAGAATGTATTTCAATAGAAGATTGAGAAGGAAAAGATGGGAACAGAAAACAATTGGTCTAAAAATGCACAAACAATGAAATCTGAGATGATGAACAGATACTCGCAAAAGGAACAGTCAAGTTTGAAACAATTGATGAACTGTTTACAAATGAAGCATTTACTAAGATGTTCTGTAATTTTATATGCTCACATACATTTGATTGGCTTCATTCATGTTCTTGTCAATATGATTAGAGAATAACTCTAAAGGTTATTATATGCATATTATAAAATGAAGATAGATAGATGTTGTGTTTTCTTACCTGTTGTATCAACTGATTTTAAAGAACCATTCAATAATTTCTTGGATTTTGACACTTTAATTTGTTGACAATAATGTTTTAATACATGTGATTTTAAACTAATTCTAGCTGTTCCAGGATGTAATAATATAGCTAAAATTGGTATTATCAAACGATCTATTTGACCAGTTCTTAAAGCTTTCTCTATCCATAGAATAGATTGTTCTCTTAGTATAGAATTTCCATAATTAATTGAATGATCAATTTGATGAAATTCTTCATTGTTATTCACATTTTGATTATTTTTATTTATTTGTCTTTTATTGACATTTAGATTCAATTGTGATAGACTTGTTAAACCAATTGACCTAATTGGACCCAATGGATTATCATAATCTAAATTATCCAATAAGAGTAATGTACATCTATTGATTATTTGATGAGGATCATGATGAAGACGAACAAATGAAGAGAATATGAAAGTAAGAAAACAGAGAAAACAAAACAAAAACAAACAAGTTACACAACTCTAAATAACAATCAACTATTAAATTTTAATAATCATCAATAGAAGGTTATACACAACTAAAGAAACAATTGGTTCATCTATGAAAACATGTTCTTACAGTAACATACATACATTTTGTTTATTTTATCATCTCTGACAACCTATATAGATATGTATGATTTGTTTCGTTAAATGTTTAATATTACTTAATTGTCAAGTACAGGTTATCTGATAATAGGTTTTGAATCACATGCTTCTGTGTATAATAACTAGAAATATTGATCAACTACTGATAGTGAAATGAAGATAATTGAAGCGAATGTATGAGAATTGGAACCTGAAACTAACTGACTCGAGTTCATCCATACTAACCACTAATCTGTAACAACATAATAAATGCAGTAGCTGATAAGGTGTGAATGATTGATTCACTCTTGAGTACTGTTAGAGGTATGCGGGCGGTTATCACTTCCCGGTTGTCCACACTGTGGAAGGGTTCTTCTGGAGGTACCTGAAAAGGAAATTGGATTAGAGGTGGTATTAGTGACTTGAGATCGTGACTGCAGTGCCCAAGGAACAACTGTTTGAGGCCGGTTACAAACGACCGTTTTGTGAGAAATTTTCGTGTTAGCTTCGTACTTGTTGAGACCTTACCTTCAGAGACGGATATCCGTGCGATAAGTTGGGGGTGTGCATTTTTAGGGTCGACCTTACTTAACTCTACCCCTTCTCGTGGGAAGGCAGCATCTCTGTCATGCTGGTTGTCTGAAGGAAACACCTTACTGTTGTCACACTTCTGTACAGTCGGCGGTAAGACTTCGCCTTCGGACCTTGGGTTTGTTGCTCTTAGTCTTACCTCTTTTCACCCGACCTGTATGGTATGGTAGGACATTGAAGAACGATTGTTCCAGCTAATATAGCTCGATTGGTTCATCACAGCCCGACCACCACGTTAAGGTAGCAACAACGGTCAGGCGATGATTGATTAACTGACAGTAGCATCAAAAAGTGATAACCTTGATTAAATTGGTCAGAAAAATCTTGAAATTTAGTAAACGTTATCGAATTGTAAGCAAAAGTGAACTAAATTTTTACGAAATATTTCATATAGCGTTAAAAGTCTAACTGAAGATCATGGAAGGTTCATGATAAATTATAATGAATGGAAAATCTACGAGATCGCGTCAAAAAACTTCCGGAATGTGTGGCTAAATATAATTTAGACAACATTTCTGATGTGAGATATTTCGTTCATACTACTGGATAAATAGTTATTAGAATAGTTTTGATATACAATACATAAAATCATAGATCAATAACAAACCAAAATAAATCCAAAGTACAGTACAAAGTACAATTTTATAGGTCAGAAATGGAATATAATTCCGCCCGAAGCCTTACTGGGGCTCCTGACAGTCCCAACCCAAGATAAAGGAGGGTTGAGCATGAGGTTGGAGACCCTATTCCGTAGAAAATTAAATCGCTAAAAAACGCTAACCAGAAAAAAATAATTCAAATCATTTAGACTCTGACCTGGGAGTAAGGTTATCATTTAGAAGAGTTATGACGCCTTATGGTGAAAGCCGAGTTCAGAAGTCACGAGGCTTATGCCCCTTCTGACAACCAGAACAACTATTAATTTAGGTACATGGAATGCTCGGTTGCCTCTGTTCAATCAGGAGTAACAGCCGTAAGTAAGATGAAATATGCCTGTTGAAATCAAAGTCGAACAGGGTTAACAATCCAAAACTTCTAACACAACTTCATACACATAAACAATTGACTTACATGAAAAATAGTAATAGCTAGCCAAATGGAATAGCTTGAAAAGACAAGAATTTTTTTGAGTACTTAAATTCAATTTCGATCACTGATGTATCTCAATAGACACAACAAAGAATCTAGTGACATAATTTGTCGACAATCAGATACATAGGTATGTGAAAATCTAATATAAGATATTAGGCTAGTATAAATGGGCATAATAACTAAAATTACACAAGTCATATCAGATGATCGAGCCAGTCCCATCGACTGAGAGGAAACTTATATACTCAAAATGCAATAACATCGATAAAATAGATAAAGCTATAGGGATCGAGATGAAAACCAACAAAAACTAAGCTTACCTATAGAAAGGAATATCATACAAACCTGAACCAGGAGATGATAAATCACTGTTGCCAACTTTGTCTCCAGTCAAACCAAGAAATGCACGCCTCCATGATACAGCCGCTATGAAATTGGATACACCACTTAGTCTAAAAGAATCATGAACTGAAGAATGTAATGATCGTTTAGTAACCGAAAACTGATGAACTGAAGTATTAGTTGAAGTGTTTGTCAATGGATGAATATTTGATTGAACACGTGATCCATAGTATCTCAATAAATGCCACAGTAAAATAAAGCGTGAATGTGCATCTATTTTAATATCTAAATCAGATGAAAGCATTTGAGAGAGAATGAAGCCTTCAATACAAGAACTGATAGTAGATGTGCTTCCTGATATCCTGGGAGTTAATTGACAAGCAAGAGATTTCGGCAATGGAGGAGCTAATTGATGTAGACGAACAAGTAAACTTGTTGCATCATCATGATAAGTAGAATATTCTGGTGATAGATAACGCCATAATGAAACACCCAAGTACTAAATTGAAATAAACAAATGAACGAGTTATTTCATACATACGTAAATTATGGTAGTTTGATTAGACCTATATAAATTCCATAATTAACAATCCAATTTTTACCACTTACGAAATCTTATAAATATACATAAACATATGATTAATTAAATTCTTTAAACTAGTGTAAACTGTTAAGTTTAAGTGACTAAGAAACAATACTATTGGGTTGCAAGTACATTTAATCAGTGTATTGTATGTTCTGGATCCTATTACTATTCAACAACAAATTGAAATAGAACTAATCACAAAATGATCTTTTGGAGAATCACTAGAAACTTTGAGGATTGTTTTTTAGTAAGCTATAATTCTAGTTGTGAAGAACTTTAAAGTTGGCCATATCAAATCCCTTGCTGAACTGTCTACAATAGAGTTACTGCTGCTCATTGCGTGTCTTTTTTTTTTTACCAAAAAAGGTAATTCATATTGAATAAAGTAATTACAAAAACTAGTTTAGAATAATATCAATTCATTTCGTCTCGTAGTTGCTCATCAGGTGTCAGTCACTCAATGAACTATAACGTAGGACCAGGTACATATATGCATCGGTCCAAGTTACCATGCCTCATTATTACAATAACATGAACACCAAATTCATAGAAGTAGTCACTTCAATGGTAGTAATATATAAAAGAAAGATTATGTATAAGGATATAGTACAGCAAGGAAGAATTAGTTTGTAGAAAGTAAGGTATAAAGCGACTTTAATCGCACGGTTTAAGGCAAGACAAAGAGTGTATACACCGAAGCCATTGTGATCGATTTTTAGCCATGTCACACAGAGTCTATAGCCATTGGTTACGATGGTCACACGGACCCCAACCGAGTAGTCTCCATCTACCAGTATGGTTTAGACTAGGATTTAGTGACTTCGAGGATTGATGCCACGTTTTAGTTTGGCCACTCCTAACATTCTTCCAACCGTCTCCAACACTAGTCAGCATTGCGCGTCGTGATAATCGGTGTTCAGGTATACGTAACACGTGTCCCAACCATCTCAGTCGATTAATATTCACAACTTCAGCTGATCTAACATCATTCCCTAATACATTGCGTCTAGCATCACTATTACTTGTCCAGTGATCCCAGCAGATACTGGCAACATTTCTAAGACATCTGTGATCAAATACTGGTAACTTAGGGGTATTTTCTACTCTTAATGGCCACGTTTCGTAGTCGTAAAGTAGAACGTCTCATCAGGTGTATACGAACACGCTCAAATTGGAGATGTTTCGTGATTGCATTGCTTAGTGTCTTTGTTTTCCTTGTCCTGAGGCTTTTTGGAACATGTTCAAAAAATCTAAAATATGCCCTTCTTTCCGTTAGACTTATGTAGATGCTTTGGCAGACACACGTAAATTTATAAATATGGTTGGCGATAACAATGAAAGGGTTGCTAGTCAAATTTTTTCTACATACTCTTATTACATTGTTTACTTCAAATTCCAAATACTTTTTAAGTATATCACTTATTCTTGATAATGTAACATGAAGGGAATTATGGAAGTTTAAATTATATCCCGTCTGCTTAGTGTCTATGTATTAGGATAGGATAAAGTTGTGTTTTTTTCTGAGTACTTTTTCCCAAGTAAATGTGAATAAATTAACTATGTCATGAGTATGGAAATCGATAACTGAATATGCTGATTCATTCTTAGAGATATATACTTCAAACATTTTATTTTAGTACCAGAAGGGGCTTTGTGGAGATTTTAGTAATTTCAATAGTTGAGATGATGAGTCAATCGAAGCTAGATCACCATGGAAAACCTGGAAGCATTGGACGGCCGTTTCGTTCTATTGTGGGACTTTTCAGCAGTGCGCATCCACGATGCCGACCCGCGGAATTCCAACCCAAGACCTATCAGTATCGCGCGTGAGCGCTTAACCACTGAGCTGGCCGGCATTCAACGGTGTTAATGTCTAACTTCAATTACTCCACGAAATTGAGCGACAGATCCACCATTGTCATCATCTCACAACAGACCCGGTTGAACTATTGAAATATTTTATTTTCACCTAAAAATGGAGGTAATTACTGAAATTTTAATAAGAAGATATGAATAATGGAGTTCAAACATCGAGTGCGTAATAAAAATCACTAGTATTATTGGATACCAGTCCTACAATAATCCAAATAGACTGAAATTAAAAATATAAGTCATTGGATACCAATTCAATGATTTAAAAATTAAAGCCTCACTCTGAGGATTTAAGGTTCCGATTTCAACTATCGATGAGATGATCATCGATAAATACTGATGAAAGTTTTTACATTAACACAAAACAGATGTTCACTGCTTACTGTTTTTTTACAGCTTATCTCACAAAGATTAATCTGTGATGTAAAATTAAAAAGACAATTCAGTTAATCAATCATATACTTATCATTATAATAAACTTTAGGCTATCAGCTTAAGCTAATAACGTTACTTCAATATCACGAAAACATTGAACACGACAGAATTTGAACTCAAGACATCAAATGATCAATAAAATTTATTAACATATAGTTTGCTTACATACCGTGAATAAATTTGTCTTTTGAGAAAGATATGACATCAACTCTCCACTTAGTACAGGAAATACTAAACGCATTCCACGATTTGCTTCATGTTTATCATCTACGGGAACTACTTTATCACCATTCTCATTATTGTTTCCTGGCTGGATCTGTCCAGCACTATTATCATTAGTGGTAGTAGTAGTATTGATGTCATTAGAATAATACTTCAATTCTGTACTCCAACCGTGAATAGAAACAGCTGCATGAAATAATTCAATCAGTGTATACAAAGCAATTGACTTAATATTGAAATTATCTAGATCACATGATGCATACAATAAACAAACAAGCCATTGTGGTAGAATGAAACGACCTGGTAAAAGAAAGAAATAATAACAATAATATACAATTGATATTTTAAATAAAAGTGAAACAAAAACGTAGCAACAAGAGAAGTGATTGTGATTAAAGATGAGAGAGAATAAGGATTGAATTCAGGTTAAATAATCAGTAATTGGTAACAATAAAAGTGACGTAGGCAATTACTGTGACAGATATATGATGCATTCATAGCTACATATATGCACAGCATGTACATGATTACATTTCTAAGAAAGATGAAAAGGGGGAAATACGGAGTGCAAAGATAAGATGAATGAATGTTCACATGTTTGAATCGATAATGATTAACTAACCTGTAGATATTAAGATAATTAGACCTAAATCCTAATCAATATGTTACATAGAAATTTTATCAGTCAATTGTATTTGGATGTTATCTTAGTCGAGACAACCGACAGTAAACCATGTAGGACATAATTTTCATCCTAATTAGTATTTACTTACAAAAGATGTTTAAACATTCTGAAGGAGCTACTGATACTTGAATCCGCGTTATCAACTCTCAGTCATACAAATTAACACAAAGATATTTCGGTCACGAATATCCCACCTCTATAGAATTGAGATACTAAACAAACATGGCATCAGTCACTAATGTTCAATGATCAATCGATGTAAAATTAAGATTTGTTAAAATCACACTACGAAATCGTATATTCCAAATGATATCTAATAAATACTGAGGATACGAAAATAAACTTCAGATAAGATTATATGATTGAAAATATGATCAAACAAACACAGGAGATGATGATGGTGGTGGTGCAAGAAAACATCGCAAATACATAAATCACTGAACTTGATATACAGAATCAGTTAGATACAAAATGAAAATCAGAAAAAGCATGAATGAGTGATAAAAAGATCTTTGATGAGACTATAATTTATGGACGACCTTTGAGCATGTCCACCTACCAACTAGGACTAAATGAAGGTTATGAAGAAGTGTAGGGAATTAGAATTATGATTTGCAGTTGATGATTAGGGTTAGGAATTAGATTTAGGGTTTCCATTTCTAACTAACATCAGATATAATGCTGAAATAGTATTTAGCCAAATGTGTGGATAAATTGCACACTAAAATCCGAGACTTGTAATCTAAAAACTGATTGGTTCGTCCATAAATTATAGTCTCGTCAAATATTTCATTGAAAAAAACACTGTTAGCTGACAAAAGGAGGAAAAAAGTATCATCAAACCGATGCTATTTTTGAAAAATACTTAGTGCTAAATTTATTAAAAAACGATTGGTATAATGAGTTAATCAAGTACAATAATACACACACGCGGATCCAATCTAGCACACACATTAAAAAAGAGTAACGCGGTTTTAAGATCAAATCAATTACCCAAACTGTAATGAAAATAACAATGATAATTGTTTAATACAGGCTGCTGCGAACCAGCGGTAAAGTTCTTTTTTAAAGAACCTATATAAATGAGGTATACATAAAACAATAATAAATGTACCAAGTTGTTGTAAAGAAAAATATTTTTAGTTATCAAAGTGAAATACAGAACAATACATTACAAAATGTTAAAGAAAAAAGACCAGTGAATCAAATGATACTCACTAAATTTGTGGAATAAAAAATCAATGCACTGAAGAAAATTAGCATTCCTTCTCTACGAGATACTGTTTCAAGTCATTGAGTTCACCTAGGGGAGTTGGAAAACCCTGATTCCAAACCAATGGTGCACATAGGTTCCAGTATCCTGAAGCAACAAATGACATATGAATCAATCGTTGGTGACTGGCTACCACGGGACTACATTTCCTGACGTTGTTCCACTGCCTTGTTGACCAGACCTTTAGGTCAAAGGCTCCGGTGTGTGGCTCCCTAAGAAAACCATCTGATTCGGTTTGGGTACCAAGGCAGTAAACCAGCCCTCACACAAATCAAACTCTTTATGTGGTGCATATGTATTTGGTGCCTCCTTGTACCAATGTTTATGCATTTTAAAAAAATAAATCACAGCGCTATAACATTCTACAGGCAGTAAGTATTCCATAGCATAGAAATCTATGCAACAAAAAGCCTAAAACATGATTAGCCTACCTAAGTCTGTTTCAAGATGACGAGAGTTTGAGAAATACTAAACTATGCCCGAAATCAAGATAACTTATATAATATTGCTGTTGAATACCAACAATGCTTATAAGGTAAGACAATGGAACATACAGAGAGTCGAAGGAAATAATCATTACGGAAAAGTCAGATGGCTTACATGACATTATACACATAAGCAGTATGACTTCCATTTATGGAGAACTACAGTTAAAAACTACGTTGAAATTAATGACCACCTTCTATTGAGTTTTTTTTAAAAGTTACCCAAATTATTTCAGTTTATAAAAATATAAAGGTGAATGGTAGAAAGATGTTAGGAAAACTTACCGAATGAGGAAAGAATAAAAATAAATAAATAAATATCATAAAATATCACATACTATTTTACAGTATTCGAATAGAAATCAACGAAAAGCGTAAAATACAACAGAAGTGTACAGATACAATCGATCAGTCAGTCAATCAGTCAACAACAGAACTTCATACATACGTACGTACATCAGTTCAAGTCGCCATGCCACACTAGCATAGAGATACAGATATAAGATAAATATGGATGAATTAATATATTTAATGTTAGATGTAATATAAGAACTGAATTTAACTGTAGTATTGTCATATCACTATCATCAGTATAACCTTGTAGAAAACATTAACCACAAAAACTATACAATAATATACCTGTAATACGATTATTTATACTCTGAATAAACAATTTACATTACGACAGGAAATGTCAGAAAAAACTGACATTTTTCTATCTATTAAGACATTAATATTAACATTATTCTGTCATTTTATTTATGCAAACACATGAACATTGATACAATGAGGCACCAAAACAGATATGCGCTACATAAATCATTTAATTTATGTGAGGGCTGAGATACTGTCCATGGTAACCGGTGACCAACGATTTGTTCCTTTAGTATACTGCAGCCCATGTACACCATTGGTTTGGAATCACGGTTTTCCAACTTTCCTAGGTGGATTCTCCGTGTCCACCAACCTGGTTAAAGCCGGTGCCAGATATTCGCTTTTTGTTCTCTCGACTTCGTCAATAACGACCCCGCCACAAAAAGTCAGTGAGTAAAACTTCCCAGACAGTGGTTGTATGCACGTGACTATGTGAGAGCATTTGGAGAGGGAGAGCTGACTCTTTCTCACTCTCGACTGTACCAGGGCGTTTGGGGCTATTGTGTCAGTAAAAAGGACTCATGAAAAGTTTTTATTTATTTTGGCATTATAAAACCAAATCTTGATTATGATACATGAAGAACACAGTAAAAAAAACTTAAATGAACAAACAATAAAACTCACAAGTTAATTTACAATGAAAACTCTTCCACTTTCATCTATTTTGACTATTATCAAAGAAATTATTCGTGCATTTAAGATATCATAACATATACTTAACTAAAATCAAGCTTCTTTAAATCCGGTGTTCGTCTTGCTGTGCTAATGAGATATGGCAACTTAGACTGATGCATATACGTGCCTACGTTGTAACTGACTGAGAATCAAACCAGATATACATCACAACACTCAGATTTAAAAAAAAGAAGAAATGCAGCCTAAAACTGAGTACATAAATGGTACATATAAATGGCAAAAAGAATTACATTCTAATATCTGGAAACAATTTTCCTAGTATGTAGTTCATTTAGTATCTTTGCTATACTAGCAGAAAAAACCCAATCAATAATAACTAGTCTTTTAATCTTAAACACATAAATATTGGTATCAGGAGGCAGCAAATATATATGCACCACATAAATTATTCGATTTGTGTGAGGACTGGGATACTGCCCGGGTGTTCATACCTTGGGGAGGTCTCACAGTCTTTTAACATTAAACACCAGAAAACATTACATGTCGGCAGAAAAAATCTTTATAATATAAAGAAAATTGTTTATTACAATCTAGCTGAATGTGACACAATTCTAGTTAATATATTACTAAAATATGTATAGCATACAATAGAATTAATGTACAGAAACTCATTGCGATCTCGTTCAGAATTTTGAAAAAGTACAAAAAAGTATTTTTACAAAAATAGAAAAAATCATTGATACATCGAATTTCGAGTCAATCCGAACAATTTGTTGAGTCGGCTTTCGGAAAACTTCAACGGAGCCTCCAGAGGCCCAAAAGGAACCGAAGGGTCCTAGCCAATCAGGGCACGATGGAGCATTCTAGAATTCCAACGTAGCGTGCTACTATTGGTCAGTAGCATAACATGTCGTTAACGGATTGGCTGAAACATGATGTTGATTTAACAAACGTTAACATCTATAAATACCTATGCTTTCTGTACAACAATGAACCTTGGAGTATTTTCTCTCATACTTGTGTCTTCTCTCTAGTGTTCAAGTCACTGTGTAGTTCTAGCGTGCGGGTCATCGGAATAGCTTAGCAAATAAATATAGCGTTCAATCGACAAGACTTATCACAATTGTACAACGTCATAGATCAGATTATCAATAGATATAGCAAGAGAAAAAGTAACTCAAAACAAAAATCTCCAGTACCATCCAGCAAAGAGGGGGAATAAAGTTGAAAAAATAAAAATAAATAACCATTTAACAAACACAAAGATATCATTGATTAAGCAAGCGTAAATATAAGCTGTTAAAACTCCGATTTCTACAAATATTCAGAATTGGACAACTGCAAACTATCTTAAACAAATGTGAGGTAATTAGTACACATTTGAACTAAGTCAACATTTACATTTGTTCATGTAATATAGATCTTAAAATAAAGGTTGTAATGTAAGACAAAACGAATACATTACTTATTGACTTTTATAAAGACAATGCTTTGGAGAGAAATGAATAATAAATCAGAATGATTGTTTATTTAGCACGATTAGAATATATTGTAATAATTAATAATAATAATAATAATAATAATAATAATAATAATAATAATAATAATAATAAGTGATAGACTACAAAAATCAAAACGCTTTTAACGAAATTGATAAAGGACACATGATAGAAAGAAAAAATTATGAACGCCTTCTAAATAAACAAACAACTATACAATATTTCTATTTATAATTACATCAGAAAAGGGTTTCTTGTGGATATTATAGTAATTTGAATAGTTGAGATAATGAGTCAATTGAAGCTAGACCATCATGGAAAACCTGAAAGCGCTGAACGACCGTTTCGTTTTATTTTGGGACTCCTCAGTAGTGCAGATCCACGATCGCAGCTCGCGAGATTCGAACCCGGAACCTAACAGTCTCTCACGCGAGCGGTTAACCTCTAGATCAATGAGCCGGCATCCAACGGTGTTAATGTCTAACTTCAACTAATCCACGAAATTGAGCGATACAAGTTTACCATGGAGCAACATTATGATTATCATTGAAGTTAATAAGTAAGAAGAAGAAGACATGCACAATACTAATCCGAATGACAATTACAAAGAGAGCATATGATTTCCTTTTCATTCAATTTAAAATCATGTTTTTGACTGGTAAATCATTGAAAAACATTTCATTTCCCACTAATGTTTTATTCTTCATAAATGTTGGTAATTACACAAATATCCATCTCCCAACTAAAGGACAGGTTTATTACACTACACAGAAGTTAACTTCGTTCTACTTTATTGGTGTGAAGCATGGTTATTTAAAATAGATGATATTCGTAGGTTAATACTATTCAACAAAATGGTGTCTTCGAAGCATCGCTTGTGTATTTTGGGACCACAGAGTAAGTGACGGCCTTGATTAGCAATCGTGCAAAAGGTAAAGATAGTAAACCGATTGACATGGTAGTAAATCTTCATCAACTGAGGTGGTTGGAATATATGTTACGTGTTTGCCAACCGCCTACGTCGACGGACAATGTTGTTTAGTGTAGGTGTATTAGGTTTGAAGAAAGCTAATGTCAGCCAAACCAAAACACGGCACTAGTCCATGAAGTTATTGAAAACTGAACTAAGCCATACTAACACGGATCGATGAGAATGTCGTAACGAATACTTAGAAACTTTGAACATGACTCGAAATCGTTAGCAATGGCACAGGTCCATCGACTCTATCTTCCCCTAGACTTGAAGTTCCTAATTTCCTCACAATCCCTTCATTTTACTTATTTATATTTCCGTGAATTGTATCTTTGATGTCTAGTCATTCTTATTACCACTTACACTGTTACTACCTCTACTATTCTAGTATTTAGCTTGACAATTTCATCTCTATGTAGTGATGGGTTATGGAAACTTCAACGCATTTTCACATGTACCAGGTTCTACGTTGCGTCTGATTGATTGATAGGCGGATACTACGCTAAACAGAAATTTTCCAAATGATATGTTCACAAGCTTGGCCAAACAAACGGATTTCATTACTAAGAAATGAAGTAGACCAAGTTAGTTATATAATTTCTAAATAAAACAACGAATAATATTTACTTTCTATGTAGTACCTTAAGTAACTCTAAATAAACAAAAGTCGAAAATCCTCGTAAAATCCATAAGTGACATGTACATACATAGCCACTTTTCTTATCTCTAGTAATTCAACTATTAGAACTAAGTAGAAATGTGTTAATTCATAATGTCAAAACAATAAAAATAGGTAAAGAATAAAGTTACAGCCACGACAGTAAAATACATACGTCAGTGTTCAAAGTTACTCGTGCAGGTTTAAACGTTTTATTGGTCAAGTTAAGTAACCCGTCGAGAGACCGACTGGCTCAATCGAACTAGAGAGGAATAAATCAAGCTTTCGACTAAGAGCAGGTAGCGGGCGTCGTAACACATTCAGTAATGTAAAATCTACTCTAAGCTATTCGAACCAGTTACCTTGTACTATCAAAACGGTCTTCATCAGCAGGCCTACAATACTATGTAAAACCCGAAAGACAATAACTCAGTAGATTTTTTCGACCTTTTGCCAAATCAAACCATACATGTTTTTATCCTGACCTAATGAAAACTACAGGATTGAGATAAACAGAGATTAAGTTTGAGGTGAACAAAACTTAGTTTCTATACATTTAAAATTAAGCCGACTAGATACTTTCATTATGTACCGACGAACAAGCAGAACCGATCTATATAAATATTAGCGATGTACAAAATGAACTAGTTATCACACAAATATGGTTTTGTAAATTATACAAGAATATAAGTAAACATTTAGAGTTGGAAGGTATCGAATAACATGCTATCCAAGATTTAAATGAAACCAAAGAGAAAATACAACTGTATCACTTTAACCGATCTACAACAAAATGCTTTAAACCTATTGAAGAAACTCCGTGGATTTTAAGAATGAAATTTACGATCCTAGAAATAACTCATATCGAGAGACAAAACATTTTGGATGAATATAACATAACCAGTTTCAAATTGAGTAGTAAAATTTAAGAAATAATCAATTATACACTCGAGTATGATAAGGACTGTAACCGATATGAAGCAGTGTTGCCGTAATGAAAAGAAAATTTACTAATATCATGAGATTCTCAATAAGCTTTAGATATCACTACATGAAACTACCTTAAACTGTATGTTTATTTGGTTGACCAACCAATCCAACTTTGATATCAGTTCCTCTGAAACTTTTGTATTGTTAATAATTGGGGTTTTTAAGTATGGACTCAAACAATCAGTTTCATATATACTACGATGTGATTACATAATGCTAACATTCATACATATGTTGCAAGACAAACAAGTAACACTATTATTGCGTTCTGGAAGGATTCGAATACTTTAATTTATCATATTGTTAGTAGAGTTAAATGACCAAACCTCTTCTTGGTCATAGACATGTATACAATTTGATAGCTGGGAAAACTCATAAATCATCCACAGAAGTTCACAACAACTAACCTGTATCAGCATGACGTATAAGTTCACCACCGAATAAATCTAAAATACTAAGATTAGAATTACTGGTAGAAATGATTCTAGGTGATATTGATGAATTTTTAAATTGATGCATAATAGATAAAGGAAAGCTGGACATCTCCACAATAAGACGGCAAATTTGGGCAAAAAGATCTATACAACTGACTGAAGACGATGGTAATGACACTTGATGATTATGTTTCAATACAGATTTTTCATGAGATTTTTCTTTAGCACCTTCTTTGTCGAGTATATCTTCATTGTTATTATCATTATTATTATTCATTTTGTTTATTTCTCCTTCATTCGAAATGATACTACAATCATGTTCACATTGTTCCGTACAAATTTTTCGGATAAATTCATTCATCTTCATCGGGATTGATTTAAGCATGAATGGGAAAACAAAACGCAATAATGATAGATAAAAAGTAGTATCTATCAAATGCAAAAATAGTTTATATTCCAGAATAATAATAGTCAGAAAAAGTAAAACAACAATTAAAAACTAGGGAGCATTGTATGGTCGATTTAACTCATTTAAAGACTTCTTAGAAGAAGATATCACAATTGATTGATCACTGGGTGGTGATCAATGTCATGCTTGTCTAGTCCTTATTAGTGCAGATCGAATGTTATCGATTATGTTGCAATGTGGCAACCAGTCTAGGTGACTCGACACTGCGGGAACCATGTATTGAGATTTAGATGGTGGTTGGAGGTATTCAACAGGAAACCCTGGACTGGTGGCCACATTGCGACATGATCGATAGCATTCGATCTGCAGTAATAAGGACTAGACAAGCATGACATTGATCACCACCCAGTGATCAATCAGTTGTGATTACATCTCAGTCCTACAGGAGGTTAGTCACGGCTCGGATAGCTCAGTGGTAACGTCTCTGACTGTGAAGCTGGGTGACACGAGATCGAATCCGCCAGGGAGCACCAGTTCCTTCAAGATTACAGGTACACCTTGCTGACGAGTGTCAAGTAGCACGAAACCCGGGTCCAGGGTTTCCTGTTGACTACCTCCAACCACCATCTAGAAGAAGATATCTAATAAATCATATGGAATAAAACTAAGGAACCGTATTAAGCATATTAATTTTAATATAATAAATTAGAATAGAATGATATTCCTTAAAATTTCAATACAAATGAATACTAAAAACGATATGCAATATAAATGAACTATATTCCATTTAACTGACAATTCATACGTGATTTAATTCAATACAACGATTCCATGAAATCAAATGAAACCTTCCTTTCAAGATTTAATTTGGAAAATAGAACATTTAGATCAAAAGTTATAAAGGACTACGACATTAAATAGATTGAGAGGCATGCACCTAAATTAAAAAAACGCATTGGAATTGATCAACAGATCAGTCGTTAAGAAAAAAACGTTTGTCACCGAGACCAAAAAACACATTACACTGAGAAATGGAGACAGACATGTGGAAAATGAACAACAATTGGATAGAACTAGAAAGGAAGGTCCGGGACAGAGTGGGTTGGAGAATGGTGGTCGGTGGTTTATGCTCCATTGGGGGTAACAGGCGTAAGTAACCGAGACTAAAAGCAATATATAAATGGAAATCAAATGACAGATAGATTGTTGATGATCAGTCCGGACAAGTGTTGTGAACGAGAACACAGGTGGGGAAAACCAATGTATTTTGATATATAATTACAGAATGTCTAGGTAAAATATAAGAACCATAAATTGAATACTCCGTCATTTGTCCTTCACATCCTGTACGACTCTTCCTATACGCAATTCCGTTTTATTCTCTTCAACCTCATCTTTTTAGCCTTCTGCTTCCAGGTTTTCCACTTCCGATTAATGTTATATACCACTTATGTCTGTCGACACAAGGCGAAAGTGAAAATTCAAAATTTCCCGTTAACTGATTTTGGACTACTGACTCCACGAAAATAATGACTAAGATGAACCGACTAGTATAATAGCCACCGAAATCGTTGACCCAGAGACTACAGTTAACGTAATATATCTATTATATAACACCTGAATGATTGTCGAGAAATGCTATTATCAACAGGTCATTCGAAATACAGTAACGTGATTAACATAAATAACGTGAGATTAAACAATCAAACTGACGTTATGACTAGAATAATTAGAAAATTGAATTTTTATTTTCCGTATTTGAAATGATATTTATTTAAACACATAAACATTGGTACAAGGAGGCATGAAATACATAGGCACCACATAAATCATTCGACTTGTGTGAGAACTGAGATACTGCCCGGGTGCCCAAACTCAAGCAGGTGATTTTATCAGGAGACCACATCTGGAGCCTTCGACCTAAAAGTCTGGTCAGCAAGACAGTGGAACAACGTCATGACATGCAGTCTCTTCGTAGACGGTGACCAACAATAGGTTCATACTCCATTTGTTCCTCTAGGATCCTGGAGTCAATGTGCATCATTGCTTTAGAATCAGGGTTTTCCAACTTCCCTAGGTGGATTCTCCATATCCACCAACCCGGTTAAATCGCCAGACATTCGGTTTTCATCTCCTCAATTTCATAAAAAAACACCCTTGTCGCGAGACGTCTGTCAGTAGGACTTCCCTGGCAGTGGTTGTACGCACGTGGCTATGTGAGAGCATTTCGAGTGGAAGAGCTAACTTTTCTCACTCTCGGTCGTACCAGGGTATTTGGGGGCTGTCTGGGTGGAAATCATTACTACTCAACAAGGATGTCAACATATTAAACAAAAATAATGAAAATACAATTTTTAAAAATTAAACTAACTTTAACTGGTGAAAAATTTAAGACATGAATACAGAATATGCCAAGAAATCGTCGAAATTGACCAACTGCTTTAGCAATCATCATTAATTCCTCAGAAATTTGATTATCCTGACTATCAGCAATACCATCATTACTGTTGATCTCATTACATTGACCACAATTACTATTATTATTATTATTATTATTATTATTATTATTATTATTATTATTATTATTATTATTATTATTATTATTACTGTTATTTGATAATAATACTTCTTCTTGACGTTTAAAATTGACTGGACTCGATAACTGATCAAATATTGTCACTGCATACTGTCAATAATAAAAGTAAAAATGAACACAGCATGAGATTATTGAAATTAAAAACTATTAATTGATTACTTATAATTAATAATAATCAATGATATACTGTATGACAACTATGTAATATGTATACTAAAATATAGCAAAACTTTGCAGTGTAGTCTGTCGTATGAATTCCGGATGATGTTGACATTCTTCTCAGGTTGATTGATTGTTCAACGATGATCCGTAGTGTTACGATTTGGTCTTTGCACGACCGATCCTTACAGAATCCGACATTTTAATCTCAAAGCTGAACGTCATTATCCCTACATCCGATATTTGATGTTCATCTATGAGGCTTCCCAGGTACGTGAAAGATTACATGTATTCCAGAGCATAAAAATCAAGTGTGATTGTGTTAGTGTTCTGTGTGTTGTATTTGAGGATATTGCTCTTTCCCATGTGTATGTTGAGGCCTACTGATGCAGAGGCTTACATACTTAATTACGCTTGTTATTCCCAACGGAGCATAGGCCACCAACAAGCATTCTCCAACCCACTCTGTCCTAGGCCTTCCTTTCTATTTCTATCCAATTTTTGCTCATTATTCTCATATCTGTCTCCATTTCACGACGTAATGTGCTCTTTGGTTTTCCTCTCCTCTTTTGGCTTTCAGGATTCGATGTGATCGCTTGCCTTGTGACGCAATTATGCACTTTCCTTAATGTGTGACCTATCCAATTCTAGCACTTCTTCCTGATTTTTTCCTCCACTGCAATATGGTTTGTTTTCTCCCACAGTAAGTTGTTGCTAATAGTGTCCGGCCAACGGATCTGAATTATTTTGCGTAGACAACTGTTAATAAACACCTGAATCTTCTGGATGATGGCTTTCGAAGTTCTCCAGGTTTCCGCACCATAGAGTAGAACTGTCTTGACATTTGTCTTGAAAATCCTGACCTTGGTGTTGGTTGACAATTGTTTTGAGTTCCAGATGTTCTTCAGTTGTAAATACACTGCTCTTGCTTTGCCGATCGGCGCTTTCACATCTCCATCAGATCCACCGTGTTCATCAATGATGCTGCACAGATGCGTAAAGGTTTCTACGTCTTCCAAATCTTTTCCTTCAAGTGTGATTCGATTGTTGCATGCTGTTTTGTATCGGAGAATCTTGCCTTTCCATTTGTGTATATTGAGACCTACTGCTGCTGCTACACTGGTCGCCTTTTCCTGCATTTGTTGTCGCGTGTGCGATAGAAGAGCCAGATCATCTGCGAAATCTAGATCGTCCAGCTGCATTTCAGCTGTCCAATGTATCCCATGCTTCCCCTCAGATGTTGATGTCTTCATGATCCAGTCGATAACTAGGAGAAAGAGAAAGGGTGAGAGTAAGCAACCTTGCCTAACACCGGTATTTACCTCGAACCAGTCAGTCGATTGTCATCCATGAACGATTTTGAAGCTTAATCCATCATAGAAATTCTGTATGATATTGACTATATTCTCAGGTACGCCGTAGTGTCGGAAAAACTTCCATGTTGTCCTGTCCACACTACCAAATGCTTTCTCATAGTCAATGAAGTTGATGTAGAGTGATGAATTCAATTCAATTGATTGTTCCACAATGATCTGTAGTGTTGCGATTCGGTCTGTACACGATCGATCCTTACAGAATCCTTCCTGTTGGTCTCAAAGTTGGGCGTCTACAGTGTCCATCATTCTGTTTAACAATACCATGTGGAAGACTTTTCGAGGTAATGAGGAAGAATGATGCGTCTGTAGTTTTCTCACTTGCTGAGATCGCCCTTCTTGGGATTTTGGTCAGAAGTTCTTTTTTCCAGTCTGTTAGTACTTGTTCTTCATCCCAAATCTTGCTGAACAGAATGTGGAGTATGTCCTATTGATTGCCACTTCCTTTCTTGAATATTTTCCATGGTTTTAATAGAGATCTCTTCCTTATGATGACACTTCTTGCGACCCAGAACCTCCTGACACGTTGAAGTTAATACTTCTTTGATCCATTTCCAGTTATCCTCCATAGTAGTTTCTTTTTCTCTGAGTAGATCTTGTAAGGCTTGGAACCTTTTGTTGAGAACTATCTTGAACTCGATGAGTTTGTCAGTATCTTGATGGAAGGCTGTGTTGAACCTTTGTAATTCTGCTTCCGTAGTCGTCCAGTGCTTCTTTAGCTTCAATTTCATATTGGCAACCACCACGTGGTGATATGAAGCTATGTCAGCTCCTCTCCTGGTTCTCATATCTTCCATTTACCTTTTGAATTTTTTACTGATGCAAATATGATCGATCTAATTCTGTGTAGTGTGATGCGGTGAGACTCATGAACTTTGTGTATGCGTTTGTGTGGGAATATTGTGCCGTCCATAATCATTTTGTTGAATGCACATGAATTTGAGAATCTGTCACCATTTTCGTTCCTTTCTCTCAGTTCATGTCTTCCCATGATATCTTCGTATCCGGTGTTGTCCATTCTGACTTTGACCTTTAGATCTCCCATCAGTATGATGAGGTTTTTTATTGGACACTTCGCTATGATTGATTGCAGCCTTTCGTAGAACTGATCTTTATTGCCGTCGCTGCTACCACTGGTGGGCGTATAACATTGAATAATATTCATTGTGATTTCCCCCTTTGCTGGATCTATTTTGGATCCATGAGATTCCCACCAAATAAGCGTTTCATGTGCTTCTTTGAACAGCATCAGAGCAACTCGCTGAGTGCGTGGAGTATTTTCTTCTTCGTGACCAGAGTACAGCAGCATCTGTCCCGAATCTAATCTTTTCTGTCCAGCTCGGATTCAATGGGTTCCACTGATTTAGAGCACCGTCAAGTATCTACTCATTGCCGTAACTATTTGAATGGTACTCCTGGTCTCCCACATTGTTGGACATTCCATGTAACTATATTAATTATTCGTCTGGTTGTTAGAAAGGATATGGTCGTCACAACTTCCAAAGGATCTCGACTTTCATCATGAAGTATCACTAACTCTTCCTTCAACTCGTAAGGCAGAGTTTACATGATTTAATTTGTTTATTTTGGTTACCGTATTTTTAACAAGGTCGTTTTCTACGGGATGGGGTTGCCAACCCCATAGCCAATACTCCTCCTTTACCCTGTTTTGGGACCTGAAGCAACCATAGACGTGTCACAGGTAGAGTTCAGAATAAATTAATCGGAATGGAATACCAAACCGAAACCGCAAGCTACAGAATGTAGCGGTCTACTGAGAGAATCATAAAAAACGATAACTACCCAGACTTTAACTCCATACCAACCCTTTTGAATTACAGTCCCACCTTATTTTACATAAACAAACAACTGTTTGTAGCATCGATCAGAATGGAATATGGTAATGAATGTTTGTTAAACTTGGGTCGAAAATAGGTGATCAGCGAACAGAATGAAGATACGAATTATTATGTAAATAGTGGTGTGTTGTGATTAAATACTGACAACAATATTAAGATTAAGTAAGATCTGTTTACAATAATAAATATAATGGAATAACTAACATTAAATTAACAAACCTACCTCACGTATATGATGTACAATCGTATCTAAACAATTGATTATACTAGCCCATTCTGAAGATGTTAATTTATACTCTGAGAAACTACCTTCATGTGATAATAAAGATTGATCATGATAATGTAGTTTACAATTAACTCGAAGTTTTTCAACTAAACAGTTAGTTAAATGAATAATTAAATGTGGAAGATATAGACTACGAACATTAGGATACATATCAATTGGTAAACAATTCAAAAAGAAATTTATTATAGAACACCATTGAATTAATGATAATTTCAATGATGATTGTTGCCAATTATCACATTCAATTGATGATGACAATGATGATGATGATGATGATATAATCTTATTAGGATGTATATTCATTGATCCGATTGTATTGACTGTTATGGTTGATGATAAATTCAATAATTCAGTAAATTGATTTTCAATAAATTTCCATAAAAATTCACTACTTATATTACTGAAAAATAAATGTGATGTACGTAAGAATTCATCAACAACATTATTATTAGTAGTATTAGTAGTACTAATAGTTGTATGATTATTAGAATGTTGTATTGAAATCTTATTGATATTTGAATCATTTGAAGGTAATGAATCTTCTCTATCGACTAAAGTTGTTCCATTATATTCTAAATTTCTACCTTGATTATCAATTCCTGAAATAAACGAAAAGCATGAATATTTTTGTTAAAAGATGGATAGATAAAGTAACTACTCGATTTTAAACTGTATATTAATAGACGATGATGATGACGATGATTATAAGTTTTATTCCCAGTAAAGTATAGATGTATGAAGTCGGCTTTGAGTTATTATTTAATGCCATAGGAAAGGTATCTGGATTTGAAAACTAATGGTTAAGTTAAATTGAATTAAATGACAAACTTACATAAAAATATGGCATAACTGTTTTCGGACTGATTATTGATCACACTCAGTCAGCAACAATGTAGAACTTCGTACGTACATACGTTCATCAGTTCGAGTTGCCATATCACATTAGCACACAAATACAATTGTCGATTCAAATCTCGTAGTGGTAGAGGTAGTAAAAGTATAAGCAGTAAATATGTTATTCAAGGAGTATAATACAGTGAAATTAATTTGGAAGGAGAAAGAAAGGGACATGGAGAATTCAGATTAGAATTTGGGAGAACACAAAGAGTGGATGCACCTGCGCCATCGCAAACGATTTTGAGCCATGTCATTCAAGGTCTCTAACCATCGGTTGCTATCATTTCGCGGATACCAACCAGATAGTCTACACCTACTAACACGGCTCACTCAGTCAACTTGTCAGTGACTTCATGGATTTGTGCCACGTTTTGGTCTGACCGCTCCTAGCTTTCTTCCAACCTACTCCTACATTATAAAACATCGCACGTCGAGGTAGCCGGTGGTTGGGCATACGTAACACGTGTCCCAGCCATCTCATCTGATGATGTTTCACTACTTCATCAATTCATTCGCCATCCTTACCAAGTACACATTTCCTAACAACTGCATTACTTACTCGGTTGTCCCATGATATACGAGTAATGCTTCGAAGACATCTATGATCGAATACTAGTAGCCTACAAATATCCTCCACTCGTACCGGCCATGTTTCACTGCCATAAAGTAGGACGGAACGAACTGCTGCGCAGTAAACACGTCCTTTGGTTGATAAATGGATATCTCGCCTACGCCATAAATGACGCAAGTTGGCAAAAGTTAATCGAGCCTTCTGTATCAGTGCTGAGGTTTCGTCACACACCAGACAACAAGGGCTGATGAGATGATGACCACACTGTTAAAAGTACATTGTGATACTTTGATACATAGTGACTGGGTAAATTAGTGATTATAAAGAAGTACTAAACAACGATGATGCTACAACTCATTATAACATACTTATTGGCAATTGCTCGACCACAGCTGCTAGTCTTATATGGTGACTAGTGAAAGCCTAATCGAGTTATATTGGGCGGAACACATTTTTTGAGGCTCTACCATATCAAACAGGCTGGCTGTATATTGGCAAGAGTGAGATCAGCAAGCATAAGGTTCGAGGAAGAAGTTACACTGTCAACTGTAAGGGGAGGTGGTGGCACCTAACAACCTTTAATTCACTGGCACAAATTCCGTATATTGTCAGACAATTGAATCGACAATTGTATCTCTGTGCTAATGTGGTATGGCAACTTGAACTGATGTATGTACGTAGGAAGTTCTACGTTGTTGCTGAGTGAGTGACTGATCAGATTCCTGGGGTCCACAATTACGCTCCCATGCCGAGATGACTTCACTACTAATCTACCTTCTTTCCAAGTCCCTTAAGAAAAGACTTCCGTTAGCAGATTTTGTAATCGAGATTTATCAACCACCCTACATACAACTCCAACGGTCTTGCCACCTTAAATGGAGAAAAATATTTTTTTTAAACTTCAAGAATATATTAAACAAACAGATATATGAAGATTACAGATAGCAGGAAGAAAAAGAACTTACGTAAACTCGATGGTTTTGCACTATCGCGAATTAAAATATAATCTTTAATTAGATTTGTCATATTACTTGGTAATTGTTTATCACATAAACTTGGTCGATTTACTAAATCTGATATAGTTAATGTTGAATCACGATGTGATGATTTATTGATTTGGTTTGAATTCACCAAACAACATGTAGTTTGCCAACGTAATTTTAAATAACCTTCATAGGTATACCACATTATATCTAATAATAAATTATCTAAAAGTCCATGAGCTATATCTGGATGATCAGTTAGACCGACTAAAACACGAAATGGACGCTCGGAAATACTTCGTTCTGTAACTAGAAATAAATATTAATTGGTGATTAGGGGTAAATTGGTGAAAGAAATAAACAAATTGTTGGGATATTCAGGAAAATATCCCAGAAATTATCCTATTAAGCCTAATGCTATTCTTGGACTTGGACATGGTATTATTTTCTTATTGGTCAGTACTTATTCCACGTGTCATTTTCCTACTGGCCAATATTGTACAATGTTATTTTCTATTTTATGGTATGATGTGGTTTGTTTGACTGGTATATAAACAAAGTATGTTTGAAATATAATGATTCATATATCCGAGGCTGTGACTTTCGTTCTGGACTCAACTACTGGGCTAGATAGGGAAGCGGGACCAATCAGAACCCTAGGTCGTTCTACGTGTCTGCGCGTCTTTGGTCCGATCGATAAATCGCCCCCCTCTAATCAGCTGCCGTTCACAGTTATAACACAAATAAACGAGATTTTTCGAAGATTAATTTGATTTATAGTTATAAGTCACCTCAGAACAACCTCATCTGGGTTACCAGTAATGGTTAAGTGTTGTGTTTTTTTTGTAAGACATGAAGGTCCTGACTTTGATACCTCTTGGAGTAGTGGGTTCGCACTGTTGAGGGGTTCTATAACAGAACGAAACAGCTATCTAGTACTCCCTGGTTTTCCGGAGTAAACCAAATGAGATCAATTTCTGACGAACACTGCCTACAAAATATAGATTCATTAAAAAAAGTGGTTACTTAAGTGTAGTAGTAAACATAAATAGATTTATGATTATGGTGTTGTAGATTCTCATTCTGAGCAAAAAACTTTTATGCATAAATTCTAACTCCAATAGAAATTTAAACATGAGATACATGTAAAAAAATACGAGGTTGACATTTGAAAATTGAGGAATGAAACTTTTAATCTCCCAACCTTCTACTTTGATTTCGTCGATCTTCCATTGAATCATGAGTAATGAGATTATTTTACAATTTACATCACATGATTTCAATCATTGTTTCTAAACAATACTCCGTATCATTAGTTCACCATCACAAGTAGTTATATTAATCCAACTCTTGCTTTCAACCCTAGTTTTCTTCTATTGTATTAATCCATAGTATGAACTAGCAGATAACTGTGGCACATCCTATAAGTTTGGTATTGATCTGATAACTTATTACGAATATCATCCAAACGGTTAACATATGTAGCGGGAGGAATGCAATAGTACTGTGTTTCATACACGTGAGTGAGCATTGTTTATGAGCGTCCACAAGTTTGTCACAACTCTATATTGGAAGAAACATAACTTCTTGGTTTCGAACGATACAAAACATGTCTCAGCCTACAAACCAATAGTATTCCTAAGACTTTCGTATGAAGTGACATATCAAACTAAATAAAATCTATGCTGATTGTATTCCCTTTATGAACTTAATCTCTAATAGGAAGTAGTATTACATGAATTTCTCTGTTGTTGTTTTATCAAGATGTTGGTGATGTTAGATCTTCAGAACTCACTCGGTAAATACCTTAACTTTGTAGTTTTATTTTGAAAATTTGAACTTCTTTGTTTTCGCGCCAAAAGCACTCTTTTCACCTTCATGTTTTATTTCCCACTCGGGAGAATCTTAAAAGCTATTGGTCTGTTGTATCTTTAAGTATGTTATTTTGTAACGCTTCCCAGGGACAGTTTTATGCTGTATATATACATTTGATTTGTGCCTGTTGTTATCATTCGTGCTTATGGCTGCTTGCGGAATATATTTCTCCGTTCGAACTTCGACTTCTCTCTCTCTTTAGTTAACGGGGTTCGAGCGCATCAGAATAGCTAGCTTATTGGTCTTTGGTCAGAGTCTTTGTTCCGTTCGCAGACTAGGTGAACTCATAATCACTTCAAATATAGCACAAGAATAATTTCTTTCATGAAACATTTTTTTAAAAATCTGAATAAAAATTTACCTAATGCAGATAAATCTGATCCAAATGTGAATTTAGCAGAAAAATTCAAATGATTTTCATTGAATTGACATGGAATAGGTAAACAAGTAGGATTATAGATTAAACGACGTACAGCCTCTGTAAGAATTATTTGTGAGTATAATTTAAAATAACGTTGACTATTATTTTCATTTTTATCATTTAATGCCTAAATAATACCATAAGGAATGAAAACAAAAACAAACAGTTAAACTCATTTAATGGTTGTTTAATACACAAAACATAAATATCAAGCTTAAATTATACTTTTAGATATGACTTATTGTACAAATATTGAATTAATTGACATGCATAATACAGGAATTGTAAAAAAATCAATATAATAAATATTTATTGATAAACAGTAATGATAGTAACATGAAGAGACAACCACATCTGATATTACTTCCTGACCGCAGCCGCTAATTTGACGTGGTGGTCGACTCGCTCAACCGAGTACTATTGGCTAGAACACATGTTCCTTTAAGTTCTGCCATGCCAGCCAAGTCGGTTGGAGAACGTTAAAGCTAAAAGCAGCAACCTAACGCTATAGAGCGAGGGCTGATTACTGACCGCACAGAGGTGTGACAACAGTAATATTCGAACTTTGAGTGAGATAGGGAAATAGGTTTCTTTAGCTACGATTCTCGAATCTTGTCATCGATGTATGTTGCGTCTCCGAAACGCGCGTACAGGACCCAAGTAGAGTCATTCATTTTACCTAACCACGTCAAAATAAAAAACACGATTTATGTTCCAAATATCTGGGGACCCCACGGCTACTTCCTGTGGCATATCTGATGTAGGTATAGCATTAAATTCAAAAGCAGAACAGGTTTTTTCAGACTAGATTCCAGTAGGTAGTTACTTATGCGCCGTTCGACTAAACGGGATAGTGATAACTCAAAAAGATAGAGACACACGCCGTTTTCTCTGCATATTCGCCCACTGAATGCAGCTCCGATGAAATTAAAGATGAATTTTACAAGAAGCTATCCAACCTCCATTAAAAAGCTAAACGTTTCGATGTAGTAATAGTGGCGGATGATTTTATTGATTAATTAGGTAGACTAAAGCAAACCGAAAGGTACTGACGGATGCTGCGTTGTTGCAGCTCAGCAGACAGATAATGATGACCGTCTGCTGCAACTATGCTTAAATAAACGTCCATTTCCATAAAAGGATCAACTTTAAATGTGGGGAGAAACATCATCTGACGTGATGACTCCCACAATCGACTCATCGATGGACTCAATTAAACCAAATTGCCACCATTCATCGTTGGAGAGGCTCGGTAGAAGACTGCTGGTCATTCTGAGGTACATGTTGATGCTCGGATTATACCATAGTTCCAGCACGCATTAATCCGCAACTTACTGGACGTAGAAAAGCTACAGCAAGAAGACCCCTCAGAGTCCAACCTAATGATGAAAATTTTTTCGGAAGCAACAAGAAAATGTGCTAGTCAAACATGAAATGATATCCACCCCGAGGTAGCTTGGTATGATATATATATACCAGATTGCATATATATATATATATATATATATATATATATATATATATATATATATATACATAAATCTTTTATAAATAACTTACCAATACATGTTTATCATCTACTTTATCCATGACTATGTCTGCCCATGTCATTGATTGGTTATCTAAACTATCCACAACCATTCCCTCAACTGACTGACTACCTTTAAGCCAAATAAATAAACGACGATTCAAAGATGCATCACGACGTAGTAAAATAGACAACGAAGCTGTACATAACATAGCGAAATCTTTCACTGTTAGCGATTGGTTAGTGATAAACTGAAATGGATTACGCTCTGTTGTCGATGTTGTTTTCGAATAAAAATGTATTGGTAATGCTAACAGAATAAAATCAAGAGCATCACGTTGTACTAGTAGAACACTGTCACCGAATAGACAGCATAAACTCTCTACCTATAAAAAGATAAATTAGACAGTAAATATTTACACTGAATGGTTAGTATTATTAATATTATCAGTACGTTGAACAAATCTTTCATCTCAAGATATTTTATATTTTCTATCAGGGATATTTTATCTATTAATAAGTATTTATCTTATTCTATTTAAACGCATAAACATTGGTACAAGGAGGCATGAAATACATAGGCACCACATAAATCATTCGACTTCTGTGAGGGCTAAGATACTGCCCGGGTGCCCAAACTCAAGCAGGTGATTTTATCAGGAGACCACATCTGGAGCCTTCGACCTAAAAGTCTGGTCAGCAAGACAGTGGAACAACGTCATGACATGCAGTCTCTTCGTAGACGGTGACCAACAATAGGTTCATACTCCATTTGTTGCCCTAGGATCCTGGAGACCTTATGCATCAGTGTTTTAGAATCAGGATATTCCAAATTCTCTAGGTGGATTCTTCATATCCATTAACCCGGTTAAAGCCAGTGCCAGACATTCAGTTTTCGTCCTCTCGACTTCATAAAAAAAACACCCTTGCCGCAAGAAGGCAGTGAGTGGGACTTCCAGGGCAGTGGTTGTATGTACGTGGCTGTGAGAGCATTTCGTATTAATAAGTAGGTGTTCTTTAATGAACATTAAAACATTTGAAAAACATGCATATTTTAAACTTTTGACTTAGATAACGAAATACTAATGATCATTTTGGCATGGAAAAAATCATCTAAGAATTCAGTCTAGTGCATAAAATGTATACACCAAAAGACAATTATTCTCATTTAAATGCCAAGTTCAGTGGAGGCAAAATATAATAACTTGGAATCAAGTTCGTTAAGTAACGTATACTCAACAGATATAATTATATCAGAAGGGGTTTTGTGAATATTATAGTAATTTTAATAATTGAGATCATGAATCTTATTTATTTATTTATTTATTTCAACACATAGATAATGGTACAAAGAGGCACCAAATACATATGCGCCACACAAATCTCATTCGATATGTGTGAGGGCTGTGATACTGCCCGGGTGCCCAAACCGAAACAGGTGGTTTTCTTAGGGGGCCACACCCCGAGCCTTCGACCTGAAGGTCTGATCCACAAGGCAGTGGAGCATCGTAAGGAGATGCAGTCCCATGGAAGCCGGTGACCAACAATTGGTTCATTCGCCATTTGTTCCCGCAGGATACTGGGGCCCATGTGCATCATTGGTTTGGAATCCGGTTAAAGCGCCGGACATTCGCTTTTCGTCCTCTCGTTTTCGTAAACAACACCCTCGCCATGAGAAGGCAGTGAGTAGGACTTCCCTGGCAGAGGCTGTATACGCGTGGTCGTGTGAGAGTATTTCGAGAGGGAGAGCGGACTCTCCCCACTCTCGGCCGTACCAGGGCATTTGGGGGCACTAGACGGTCATTTCGTCCTATTGTGGGACTCATCAACAGTGCCCATCCACGATCCCAACTCGCGAGATTCGAACCCAGGATCTATAGGTGTCATGTGCGAACGCTTAACCTCTAGACCACTAAGTCGGCATTCTTATAACTGTCAAATTTAAAACTAGAAATAATCAGTAAACCTTTTAAAGTAATAGATGGAAATTATTTATTTCCTATTGATAATGAAAAATTAAAATTATTATGAAATTCGTACTGATGATGTCTTTCAGAAGAATGATGAAAGCTCCATGACCAAACCCATTTAGCTTAGAGAATAATACTCCATCAAAACCTACCTACATACAAGCATAAAACTAGCAAAACAACAAATAAATAATTAGAAAATTTTGTTTAACTTACAAGAATATTTTTATCTAAACCATAAATATAACTTTGACTATCTAATGATTTACGTTTGTTTAAATGATTGAGTATAAATGAAATTCCATATTGTCGTATAGATGGACATCGAATTAGAAGCTTTAAAGGGAAAAAAATAAAACTGGATTACAGAGGGAGGTATACTGGAATAAAAATATTGGTGATTTGACCAACTGAGAACATTGATTAACTCTTCAGAATAATCACATGTTACTTACTTACGCCTGTTACTCCTCGTGAAGGAACATAAGCCGCTCACCAGCATTCGCCATCCAACCCTGTTCTGGGCAATCCTTCCCAGCTCTTTCCAGTTCCTAGTGATCCTTTTTATATCGGCTTCTATTTCCCAACTTAATGTGTTGTTTGACCTTCCTCTTTTCCGCTTCCCTTCAGGATTCCAAGTTAGGGCTTGTCTTGTGATGCAATGTGACGATTTGTATAGTGTATGTTCTATCCATTTCCATCGTCTTTTCCGAATTTCCTCTTCAACTGGAAGCTGGTTTGTTCCCTACCACAGAAGGCTGTTGCTCATGGTATCCGACCAATGGATGTTGAGTATCTTGCGTAGACATCTATGTATAAATACTTGTACATTCTTGATGATGGTTGTTTTAGTTCTCCAAGTTTCAGCTCCGTACAGTAGAACTGCCTTGACGTTCGTATTGAAGATTCTCACTTTTATATTGGTTGAAATTTGTTTTGAGTTCCATATATTCTTCAATTATATGAATGGATTAATTCTTGTTCAATAGAAAATTCGTAAATAGCTCTAGTAAACCAACGGGTCAAGTGTTGTATACCTAACTGGATAATTAACAATGTTGTTACTAATTTTAGTATATTTCAAGAAGCTTTTATAAAATCAATTTTGTAGTTAAACCTTTAAATATCCTTTTTTCCTGTAACTATATTAGCCATGAGATTAAAGCCAATTTTGACACTTCCCACATTTCACAATGTCTATTTTTATGTTCTGACTGAATTCCGTCAACTGAACAACAAATATGTAGTAGGTAGAACTCAATTACAACCAATGGTGAAGGAAAAAAGATACTGCTTTCTATTCAAAGCTTTAGATGGTGGTTGGAGGTAGTCAACAGGAAACCCTGGACCCGGGGTTTCGTGCTACTTGGCACTCGTCAGTAAGGTGTACCTGTAATCTTGAGGGAACTGGGGCTCCCTGGCGGATTCGATCTCGTGTCACCCAGCTTCACAGTCAGAGACGTCATCACTGAGCTATCCGAGTCGTGACTAACCTCCTGTAGGACTGAGATGTAATTACAATTGATTGATCACTGGGTGGTGATCAATGTCTTGCTTGTCTAGTCCTTATTAGTGCAGATCGAATGCTATCGATCATGTTGCAATGTGGCCACCAGTCTAGGTCGATAGCATTCGATCTGCACTAATAAGGACTAGACAAGCATGACATTGATCACCACCCAGTGATCAATCAGTTGTGATTACATCTCAGTCCTACAGGAGGTTAGTCACGGCTCGGATAGCTCAGTGGTAACGTCTCTGACTGTGAAGCTGGGTGACACGAGATCGAGTCCGCCAGGGAGCACCAGTTCCTTCAAGATTACAGGTACACCTTGCTGACGAGTGTCAAGTAGCACGAAACCCGGGTCCAGGGTTTCCTGTTGACTACCTCCAACCACCATCTAAATCTCAATACATAGTGCCCGCAGTGTCGAGTCACCTAGACTGGTGGCCACATTGCAACATGATCGATAGCATTCGATCTGCACTAATAAGGACTAGACAAACAAGACATTGATCACCACCCAGTGATCAATCAATTGTAATTCTATTCAAAGCGTTTGCTTTATCAAAATTCTGATGAAAGTCAGTGACAACTAGAATATTATAATGATGGCCAATTGACAACTTTCAATAATCTAGTACAAAACAAACTACATGAATCTTGAACTGTCACAATGATATATTCAAAGTGACAATCTCTGCAGCAAAAGGCTTCCCAGTTATTCTGATATACCGTGGAGTAGGGATAGTCAATCCTCATTCATGAAATGCTCCCATAAGACAGCGCGTCTATAGCCTTATTCCACGGATGTATAGCAGTACACAGCACGGTACTATATTAATACAACAATCAGTGCATTAGAATGAATAATAATAGTAATAAAATGAAGATAATTTAGTGTATAAGAGGATAATAATAATAGTGGGAGAAGCAGTTAAGAAAAATACAATTAGAAAGCATTCTTTTAGTTATAGAAGTTCCTTTCACTTAAATGAGGAAATTAAAGGACATTTATAGCACGTTTGCCATTGTCTTCTATATTGGACCATGTCTGATAACGTCTCAAGCCACTGTGCGTAATTATCTACACGACTCCAACTAGGACCAACAGAAGCCATTCATATACAGCTTTCTTTCATAACACGACATGTCATAAACTGATCAACTCTACTTTTTCAAACTAGTCCCAGAGTCAGCAAACAATGGAACGTGGAACTCGCTGTGACGACATCCTTAGTAGACGTCCAAGCCACCAAAGTCGATGTTTCAAGATAGTGACACCAACTGAACACACATTGCTGAATCCCTGCATTACTAACATAGTGTTGCCAGTGGATGTCGGCAAACCTTCAGAGACAACAATGATCAAACACAAAGAGCCGTTTAACATCAACTCAAAAAGACCAGGTTTCACAAGCATAGATCAAAACTGCTCTCAGTGACACGCTGCAGCCGGAATAACATCATGAAGACGCCAAATATGACCCAAATCGGCATAAGCCGCCCTGGGTTTCGCTAGACGTGAATTGATCTCATCTCTCACGCAATCACCAGCATTTACGCAGCTACTGAGATACACGACATTTACTAATTTCCTATCTGCTTATTACAAAGAGTGAGTTCAGGTAAATGTTCCTTTCAATTTTGTAGAAGTACTTTGCACTTGTAAGGTGCGAAGCACATGTTAAACCTACAAACACAGATCACCAACTGATTAAGTGTGGATTGCATGACTTGAATAGAACAATGAAGAGAGGTGGTCGTATGCCTCACTCTACCTAAGGTATTTGTATATAGAACCTTCATGATGTTAATACGTTTATCAGGCACACCCTTCTTCAATAGACAATCCTAAAGAACAATCCTGTCCAATGAATCGAAGAAGGCACTAATGTCAAGAAACACTGCAATTGTTGGTCTGTAGTAAGTATAATAGTATTCTAACATTTGGCGGACGGTGAAGATATGATTAATACATTCTCGACCAGAACGAAAATCACCCTGCTCCTCGTGAGTCAATCCTTCCCAGATTTTGAACAATCTACGAAGTATGGTGGAAGCTAATAGTTTGGAAGCACTCGAAAGTAAGTTTACTCCATGGTAGTTATTGAGTAGGCAACGTAAACTATTTTTAAAGATAAAGACTGTTAAATCGTCCCAGGAAGTTGGAACACTCTATAATTCTCAAAACTTTGCAAACAACTCAGTTCAATAACCAGAAAGTCGCCACTGTCTTTAAAAAAGGTCAGAGGTAAGTCGTCTGATTAATGTCACCGGAGCAACAGAATAACTGAACTGTTTCTCAAAAAACTCTATCCACAGCACACGACGTCGGTAGATGTTATTGATTGGTGTTATATAATTTTCACATGTTGTTTCACTCACACAAGACTTCTAGCTGCCAGTCACTCGAATGAATTGGAAGAGGTTCAGACAGTTACTAGATGCAGCTGCTTCTTCCAAACGGTTAGCATGCTCAGACCACCAAGATTATCGGTCCTTACGCAAACTTCAGTTACAGTGTAGTGAAACAGAACACAAGTGAGGACAACCTATTATATTTAGCGCAAAATTCGAGTTACTTGATATAATAGAAAAACATTCCAATACTTTATTTACAAAATGTTCATTAATTGTTCCTAGATTTCTATACTAATTGCTTTCTGTTCGCATTCTTCCCTCCTCGATCTTCTTAACCTTCTGCTACCAAATATTCTATTCCTGACTAGCTCTATATACTACTTATGTCAACATAAGTAGCACACACTACAACATTATGTAGCAATCTACCTTGATTATCAAACTCGCGGTTACCCAGAGAGTTATAAGAGGCATCTAGAAAACCAGTGGGTATAAGCGCGACGTTTTACGAAGCCGTAAACGACTTTACTCGCCAATTTCATAGTCATGCTATTCCAACTAATGTTCATCTATACTTATTAGTGGGTAGATAGCTAGCCTTGAATCTAGCTCGGTTTGGCACTTAATTGCAACAGAAGCCGCAACTGATCCGTTTAGGAAGATGAATTTGTTGGCCACTAAAATACCTTTCGTCCTCTAAATTTCGCAAGCAACAAACCCGCCGCGAGAAGGCAATGAGTAAGACTTCATTTTAATTAGGATGAAATTTAGAAATATGTAGTGCGATATGTCATCTCATACAAGCAAAAAGTCATATTACCTCCCACAAACACGTATAAAAGAACGCAGATCCCACAGAGGAACTGAACATTTCTAACATTCGATTTCCACGTTCAGAGAATTCCGCGCCTGGTTCCAAACCCGGTAGCAAGCCCTGGAAAAACAATATCAAAATTACAGCGGTTAATAACATACCTATACGTTATGGCCCTAATACTCAAATCAAAAGTACACTAAGAAGGTAAACACATACAATGAACATAGCCGGCTTTATTCTCAGACCAACTAGATGAACAAACAATCATTAAAAAAACAGAATGAGTATCACTTACACTAAATTTTTTGGGTAAAAAAGTTTAGTAATTAATTATCGTTGTCTGTGAAATGATATGTGTTGGAAATATCAAAGTTAGGAGTGCTATCATATCATAATTTTGTTAGATGTCATCACGTCAGTAGGATCTGTCATTCATTAAGCTGTTATCGAAACAGGTTAGTCACCAACACTTTCATATACACCTAAAATACCAGAATCGTTAACCTCCGTTTTCCGACTACATTCACCACGTTTTATGTCAATCGACTTTACTGATTTCGATTTTACTTTACCGTTAATAGTTCTACTAACATTTCAGTTTACTATGTGATTCTTTATTTTCGAAAACATGATGACCCTGGTGTTGTCGATTATTTGGTACACTTGACTGTGCGACTCTATCTCTAAACCTGTGACTCGCAATTCGATACTTAAAACCGCTCAAACCCTAACTTTTAATCAACCTACCTGACATGATAGGAACCTAAGTAACATTCACTTCAGATAATTTAAGTTAGTCGGATAATGACGTCGACCAAGCCTCAAAGATGTGTTAGGATAGTGACTAAGGTAGAGATATTGCGACTAAATTTCGGCTACATAAAGTTAGTTTTAACCAAGCAAAATTTATTTTAATTCACAAACACAGTGTATCAATCGAAGATTGAAGAAATGATAACATCGGGAGCCATTTTACAGATTATCATTATATATATTCTTATAGTATAGTTACTAAATAGCTGGATTACTAAATCTCTAAACTTCATTTAGTGTAAGCTTTCGTTTAACGTATTAATTATTACTATACAGGTTACTATACCTAATTTACTACCAATCAATTATTTACAGCCTAACCTATTTACAACGACGTTTGGATTGTTTCTGTACGATAGTAATTTTTTAATTAGTGGTGTGATGTGGCTCAGCATGTTTGTGTGCTTGAAATATAACACAACAGAAGCTGTCATTCAAGGTAGAGTGTAAGAGCTTACGGGGAGCAGATCGATAGGAGTTCAGCTTGCACTGGACTGAGGTTATTGTGTAGATCAAATAGTCGACACGAGATAGAAAAAATTATAATCACAAATCTGATTGGTGAATTGAACACGTGATATCGATTAACGTCTCAAGTCACAACCATAAATACTGCTAAAAATAGTAACAAGTGATTATTTCATCGCACCGTAGACAAGTAACTGAAGAGCAGTTAAGCTTATGAAAACTACTTGATGACTGACTTTATAAGTTTGCGCAAAAAGAATTTAATAGCCAAACTCTGTCCCATAACAAATGGTCGTGGTGATGTATAATGGAAAATCTGTTTAAAATTTGACAACTGTTTTTGGTTATGTTCACAAAGACATGATGTCAAGCAATGAAAGTCGTAAGTAGTGAATATAAAGCTAAATACTAAATTATGTATTTAGACGAGGACTTGAATAAAAAGCATATGTATTTACACTACAAAACATGTGAAACGTATATAAAACACAAGAACACCATACATATGATAATGACTGTTGGCAATACTTTATTTAGTTATGCAAGATGATATTAATACCGATGAATCGAAATGAATAGTCATCTGATTGAGAATAAATGACTTAGACTTATGAAACATATCTACTCATATGTAGTGCATGAAAGCGGGTGGAAAATGCACTGTTGTAGGACTATCAAGAATATTGTACTATTTAGAAGGCTTAAAATCAAACCAAGCAGTTATATTGAACAAAGCTAAAACAACAATGGAACCATTTCTATTGACATTAATTAGAATGAGGAAAAAAGAACAAACCATTGTACCTTTAATAGTCCTAAAAATGATGGATGAAGCAATTTCCCAAGAGGAAGCAAGTGTTCTTCATAAATATCAAACAGCGGTGACTTAACCGTCATAGCAGATGGCTCGAGTAGAGCAAACAAGCCTGGACCATAAACATACAAATCATAGGCGACACGTTCAGGTCCAATAGTGCGGAAAATTACGTCGTAACATTCTAACGCTTTGCAATGAACACCAGCCGGTAGAGCAGGATGAAGACATTGGGCGAGACGTTTACCAATAACAAAACTTCGAGGAACATAACCACATTTTGTATTTGACTGAATAACCTACAATTCATTTTTAAAATAAAATCGAAATATATGAGTGTTGAAAGTAAACTGGATGGGCAATAGTAATTAATAATATTGCTAGTTAGTTTGTCGCAATTTTTTATTTATATACTACATACATTTAAAATATGTAGATAATTTTAATACCCAGAGATTGAAGTACATCATATGTATAGAAAAAAACTGCGAAGCAAAAAGCTAATCAACAGGAAATTCTCAGTGTAAAGAGGAAGTTGGTGGTGCATGTTTACTGAAACATGTGGTAGCATTGAAAACATATCATTACACCAAACGTTATTTTTAACAACAATCAGAAGGAAAACAAAACAGAATGGTAAAAACCAGAAAGGGATAAGTATCACCAAACGAACGAATGAGAAATGGTTAGTTTAGACAGAAAGCACTATACAAAAATTCAAATTGGTTTGTAAGACTGTTAATTTTCATCGGCTGTGGTTGAAACATGTATTAAGCATCATCAACTAGACCCTAAATTGATGCAAAAGGTTGGCTAGAGTATGAATAGGTTAAAAGGAAACCCAAGCCATCCAAATCAAGATATAACATCAGTCCATGAAATCAATGGCCGTTGATTTGAGCCATGTTGGTACGTGCGAATTACCTAGTCGTGGGCCCTTCTCCAAAGCTTCATTAATTCGTACTTTTACCCAGAAAATTCATCCTCACTTTTTGAAATAAACTTTCCAATACTTGATTTTCTTCACTACCAATGATAACATCATCTGTAGGGTTACTGCCGGTCCCGAAACCGGGTAAAGGAGGTTTGGGTCTACGAGAGGCTGCAATCAATCATAGCGAAGTGCCCAATAAAAGAGCTCAACCTCTTGATGGAAGATCTAAATGCCAAAATCGAACATGAGGATATCATGAGACGACATGGTCTGGGTGAGAGAAGCGAAAATGGGAATTTTCGAATTTATGTGAGTTCAACAAAATTATTATGGACGGCACAATATTCCCACACAAACGCATACACAAAGTTCATGAGTCTCACCACATCACACTACACAGAATTAGATCGATCATATTTGCATCAGTAAAAAATTCAAAAGGTAAATGGAAGATATGAGAACCAGGAGAGGAGCTGACATAGCTTCATATCACCACGTGGTGGTTGCCAATATGAAATTGAAGCTAAAGAAGCACTGGACGACTACGGAAGCAGAATTACAAAGGTTCAACACAGCCTTCCATCAAGATACTGACAAACTCATCGAGTTCAAGATAGTTCTCAACAAAAGGTTCCAAGCCTTACAAGATCTACTCAGAGAAAAAGAAACTACTATGGAGGATAACTGGAAATGGATCAAAGAAGTATTAACTTCAACGTGTCAGGAGGTTCTGGGTTGCAAGAAGTGTCATCATAAGGAAGAGATCTCTATTAAAACCATGGAAAATATTCAAGAAAGGAAGTGGGAATCAATAGGACATACATTGTGTAAATCATCAAACTGCGCCATGAGGCAAGCCCTAACTTGGAATCATGAAGAGAAAAGGAAAAGAGGAAGGCCATAGAACACACTCCATCGAGAGTTGAAAGCAGACATCAAGTTGATGAATAGCAGCTGGGAAGGGTTGTCCCAGACAGGGTTGGATGGAAAGTGCTGATAAGCGGCCTATGCTCCTCTACGAGGGGTAACAGGCGTAAGTAGTAAGTATGTCAGTGATAAGCGTCGTACGATCTGGAACATGAGAGTCGGTTTAAGCCGCCACACCACGTCAGTACGACATGAAGTTATCAAGCCGAATGCCAGAGTAACAGGCGTGTTAACTGTTTAGTGGCAGCAGATAAGATTAGGTATAGAGGAAGTGATTCAAGAAAATATAAATTTTTGTAATGGTCCAAAATTCGACAAATGGAGGAAAACAAATAGTGAATATACTTTTGAAATTGTGGTTGATTCTTATCCTAGAAACCCGTCCCTATTCACTAGTCATGATAATTGCAGACACTGATCGAGTAACATATGTTTACTAAGATGCCTCAGCTCAACAGCCAACGACTTTATAAATCGATGTCACATTTTGGTTTGGTTTCTCCTATATTTTTTCTCAGCCTACTCTTACATTAACAAACATCGTGCGTTGAGGTAACACATGTGCCTACATGTCGGCCTTAACATATGAGCGCAATGGTAACTCGAACTGTTGTACGTACGTACGAAGTTTTACGTTACTGACTGACTAATGAGCACAACGTTTCAAAGGTACCTATGGCTAAATACCTACGACCTACAGATGTTGTATTTATAGCGGCTATATCTCACAACTGCGGAAGAGGTCAGAGCAAACTACTCATTAAATTCATCTGACTAACATGAGAACATCTCGCCCATGCCACGAGCGGGGCATATTGCTAAAAAAACAGAGACCGTGTACAGACCTTGTCAGGAACGAACCCACTAGAGTAGAATGCTTCTAAACTCCATGATATTTTTAAAAAATTCGCACGGAAATTATGGCCGAATATGACACAGCTGTTAATTCAGACCAAGGACCTTGAGCAAAATATACTCACTTTAATCAGCCGTCCTAGAGCAGATATAAGGTCAGCCCATTCCGTAGAGTATTCAAAACTTTTGAGGGACTTATCAACTTGTGCAATAAAGCTTTTGTATTTTGCATCTTTTGGTAGATCCAAATCATCCATATGACCTTCACATTCATTAAACGCGGAAAAATACAGTGTGAGTGTTTCGCATTCAGCCTTCAGTAGTAAGGGTAGGAAGTATATCAACCTATGGTTATCCTTGCATTTTGTAATACCATAAAAATCCAATCTAGCTCCGAACTCATTAGATTATCCTGTCATTTCTAGCCAGACTGTTACATAAACTATACTTGGAAGTTCATTTACTCACAGTATAAAAAATAAAGGACCTAGAACAGAGCCTTGGAGTGATCCGACAAGTAATGACCTACGGGATGAGCATTTGGGATTTATCCTTAATTTCTGTCTAGGATAGAAGAAGAAATCCCTGATCCACTTTAGGAGAGGTCTATAGCTTGGTGTAGGTGGTCTTATGAAGTCGATTGATAATTACACCCTTCCAGTCTGTAAGTGATTCATCTTAGCCAGGTGACATATTGAATATTGTAGTCATAGATACAATAATGTATTTTGCTTGTGTTTTAAGATTTTGAGGTGTATTTCAACAGGTTACGTTGATTGTTTCCAGTTTAAAGCGATAATTGGTTTAGCACGTCGTCTCGATTAAAGTCCACGGTGAACAGCCGATTTCGGAACCTTGCATTTTGGCGAAGCAACCACAAACTTGTATATGACTGTGAGATCACTTCACCCTAAGGGCGGAAGGAACCTTATTTAACTGACACCGTAATCATGTGTGAAAACCAAGATTAGGACCGACGAAGAATTTCGTGAGTCCTATCTAATGAGATTTCTTATGTTCTAGGATAAAACTATGGCGATTGTATTTTTCACCAACTTGCAGACAAATGATGTTTTTGATGACCCTAATTCTAAGTTTCTCCAATTTATAGACAGCGCATTGAATTTTTTACATGTTTGACTGAGATTTAAGTTTACTCAAGAAGAAGTCATCCACTATACATTCTGGACTGCGGCACATCAAAACTAGTTTTTTTCATTTAAACTGTCAGATCACTAGTTCACATGTCCCTGAGTTATATGTCACTCTCCAAACTGCTCGTATGGTTAGGGTCTTTTTATGTACAGGTTAATCTCACTACCCTTAAGGTCTAGTAGGTCAGCCCTACAAAGCAAAAAACCAAGCCAATGGACTCCACTGTTTTACCTTTCTGACGTTAAACATGCTTAACGATGATATCAGGGTTTTCTCTGTCCACAACGTTTTCAATCCCCACCATTTTAATGACTACCTGTGTCCAACTGTTTGCTTCTAGTACTTACTTACTTACTTGCTTATTTACGCATGTTACCCCCAATCAAGCAAAGGCCGCCAACAAGCATTCTTCAACTCATTCGGTCCTGGGCATTCCTTTCTAGTTCTATCCTATTTTTATACATTTTTCTCATTTCTTTCTCCATTTCTCGATGTAATGTGTTCTTTGGTCCTCCTCCATGTGAAGGCTTGCCTTGGGACAAAGTTGGGTGCTTTCCTCAATGTGTGCCCTATCCATTTCAAGCGCTTCCTCCTGATTTCTTCCTCCACTGCAATCTGGCTTGTTCCATCCCATAGTAAGTTGTTGCTAATAGTGTCCGGCCAACGGATCTGAAGTATTTTGCGTAGACAACCTTGAATAAACACCTGTATCTTCTGGATGATGGTTTTCGTAGTTCTCCAGGTTTCCGTCCCATAAAGTAGAACTATCTTGACATTTGTCTTGAAAATCCTGACCCTGGTTTTGGTTGACAATTGTTTTGAGTTCCAGATGTTCCTCAGTTGTAGATATGCTGCTTTTGCTTTTCCGATCGACGCCTTCACATCTGCATCAGATCCACTATGTTCATCAATGATGCTGCCCAGATATGTAAAGGTTTCTTACTTACTAACTTACTTACTTACGTCTGTTACTCCTCGTGAACGAACATAGGCCGCTCACCAGCACTCGCCATCCAACCCTGTTCTGGGCAATCCTTCCCAGCTCTTTCCAGTTCCTAGTGATCCTTTTTATATCGGCTTCTATTTCCCAACTTAATGTGTTGTTTGACCTTCCTCTTTTCCGCTTCCCTTCAGGATTCCAAGTTAGGGCTTGTCTTGTGATGCAATTTGACGATTTGTATAGTGTATGCTCTATCCATTTCCATCGTCTTTTCCGAATTTCCTCTTCAACTGGAAGCTGGTTTGTTCCCTACCACAGAAGGCTGTTGCTCATGGTATCCGACCAATGGATGTTGAGTATCTTGCGTAGACATCTATGTATAAATACTTGTACATTCTTGATGATGGTTGTTTTAGTTCTTCAAGTTTCAGCTCCGTACAGTAGAAATGTCTAGACGTCCACATTGAAGATTCTGACTTTAATATTTGCTAACAGTTTGTTTGAGTTCCATATATTCTTCAATTTTAGGAATACGACCATTTCTTTGCCAATCCTCGCATTCGCGTCTGCATCTGAACCTCCTTGTCCATCGATGATGCTTCCCAGGTATGTGGAGGGTTCAAAATCTTCCAGAGATTCGCCATCAAGTGTGATCGGGTTGGTGTTCTCCATGTTGTATTTGGGGACCTGGGTTTCCTACTTGTGTATGCTGAGGCCTACTGATGCAGAGACTGCTGCTACACTGGCTGTCTTGATCTGCATTTGTTCATGTGTTTTCGATAGGAGGGCTACGACATCTACGAAGTCCAAATCGTTTAATTGATTCTCAGCTGTCCATTGTATTCTGCGTTTTCCTTCAAACGTCGAGGTCCTCATAATCCAGTCGACCACCAGAAGAAAGAGGAAGGAGGAGAGTGAACAGCTTTGTCTGAATACGGTCCTCACTTGGAATGCATCTGTCAGCTGTCCAGGCATGCACGACCTTGCACTGTAGTCCGTCGTATGAGTTCCGGATAATGTTGACAATCTTCTCAGCAACTCCGTAGTGTCGAAGAACTTTCCATAACATTCTCCTATCTATACTGTCAAACGCCTTTTCATAATCGATGAAGTTGATGCATAGTGACGAGTTCCACTCGATTGATTGTTCCACGATGATCCGTAGTGTCGCGATTTGGTCTGTGCACGATCGATCCTTACGGAATCCAGCTTGCTGATCTCGAAGTTGTGCGTCTACTACATCTTTCATCCGGTTCAGCAACACTCTGTTAAAGACTTTTCCTGGTACTGACAGTAGTGTGATTCCTCTATAGTTTTCACATTTGCTCAGATCCCCTTTCTTTGGAATCTTGACGAGGTGTCCTTCTTTCCAGTCCATCGGCACTTGTTCCTCCTCCCAAATCTTTTTGAATAGAAGGCAAAGCATGTTTGTAGTTACTCCGATGTCTGACTTCAGTGCTTCAGCTGGTATGTTGTCTGGTCCTACTGCTTTCCCTCTCTTCATTTGTCTGATGGCCATTCTGATTTCTTCCGTCGTTGGTGGATTGACATCTATAGGAAGATCAGTGTGTGCTGCCTCGATTTCCGGTGGATTCGTTGGAGCCGGTCTATTCAGGATTTCCTCGAAGTATTCTACCCATCTGTTCCGCTGTTGTTGAATTTCAGTGATTGACCTGCCTTCTTTGTCTTTGACCGCTCTCTCTGGTTTACTATATTCCCCTGATAGTTTCTTCGTTGTATCGTGAGGCTGTTTCATATTTCCTTCTCTTGAAGCTTTTTCCGCCGTCTTTGCTAGTTCTTCCACGTATTTCTTCTTTTCGGCTCTAACGCTCCTCTTCACTTGCTTGTTTGCTTCTGTGTATTCAGCTTGTGCTTGGACTTTCTCTGCTCGTGTTCAGCTGCTGTTAATATCTGTCTTCTTGTTTTTTCTTTCTTTGATCTTGTCCAGTGTTTCTATAGAGATCAATTCCTTATGATGGTGCTTCTCTAGACCCAGAACATCTTGACGGTTTGAAGTCAGTGCTTCTTTGATACTTTTCCAGTTGTCCTTCATAGTAGTTTCTTCCTTCAGTACATTCTGTAAGGCTTGAAACCTGTTGTTGAGAGCTATCTTGAATTCGTTGAGTCTGTCAGTATCTCGAATGAAGGCTGTATTGAACCTTTGTATTGCTGTTTGTCCAGTTGTCCAGTTCTTTTTTAGCTTCAGTTTTAAATTGGCTACAACCAGGTGGTGAGCTGAAGCTATATCAGCTCCTCTCCTGGTTCTCACATCTTCCATTGTCCTTCGGAATTTTTTGTTGATGCAAATATGATCTATCTGGTTCACTGTGGTATGGTCCAGTGAGATCCATGTAGCTTTGTGTATACGTTTGTGTGGAAATATTGTGGCGTCTATGACAAATTTGTTGAATGCACACAGATTCGCAAATCTTTTCTCATTTTTGTTTCTCTCTCCCAGTTAATGTCGTCATAGCCAGTGGTGTCTATTCCAACTTTGGCATTTAGATCTCCCATCAGAATGGTGAGATCCTTTCTTGGGCACTTCTCCATGATTGATTGAAACCTATCGTAGAATTGATCTTTGTCGTCGTCACTGCTATCATTGTTGGGTGCATAACATTGGATAATATTCATTGTGATTCCCTCCTTCTTTGCTTTGAATGATGTTTTGATTATTCTGGGTCCGTGAGATTCCCATCCCACAAGTGCATTTCGTGCTACTTTGGACAGCATTAGTGCAAATCTCTGAGTGTGTGGAGCATCTTCTTCTTCGCGACCGGAGTATAGCAGCATTTCTCCCGTATGTAGCCTTTGTTGTCCAGCTTGGGTCCAATGGGTTTCGGTGATTCCCAGTACTACCAAGTTATATCTCCTCATTTCCGTTGCTATTTGACTAGTCTTCCCGGTTTCCCACATTGTTCGGGCGTTCCATGTACCTATAAAAATTTTTGCTCTGGTTGTTAGAAGGGGCATTGGCCTCGTGGCTTCCGAAGAAATTCGGGTTTCACCATGAAGCGTCATAATTCTTCTAAATGAAGACCTTCTAACTCCCAGGGCAGAGTTTAAATGGTTTGGATTATTTTTTCTGGTAAGCGTTTTTTAGCGAGTTAGTTTTCTACAGGATGGGGTCGATAACTCCATGCCCAACCCTCCTCTTTCACCCGGGCTTGGGACGGGCAGTAACTTTGGGAGAGCTACAGGCGGAGTTATGTAAAGGTTTCCACACCTTCCAAATCTTCTCCTTCAAGGGTGATTCGATTGTTGCATGCTGTTTTGTATCGGAGAATCTTGCCTTTCCATTTGTGTATATTGAGACCTACTGTTGCTGCCACACTAATCGTCTTCTCCTGCATTTGTTGTCGTGAGTGCGATAGAACAACCAGATCATCTGCGAAATCTAGATCGTCCAGCTGCATTTCAGCTGTCCAATGAATCCCATGCTTCCCCTCAGATGTTGATGTCTTCATGATCCAGTTGGTCACCAAGAGAAAGAGAAAGGGTGAGAGTAAGCAAACTAGCCTAACACTGGTATTTACCTCGAACGAGTCTGTGACCTGTCCTCCATGCACTAGTTTTCAGCATAATCCATAATAAGAATTCCGTATAATATTGACCATATTCTCAGGTAAGCCGTTGTGTCGAAGAAGCTTAGATAGTGTTGTCCTGTCCACACTATCAAATGCTTTCACATAGTCAATCAAGTTGATGTAGAATGATGAATTCTATTCAATTGGTTGTTCCGACATGATCCGTAGTGTCGCAGTGTGGTTTTTACATGATCGATCCTCACGGAATCCTGCCTGTTGGTTTCGAAGTTCGGCATCTGGGGTGTCCTTCATTCTGTTTAACAATACCATGTTGAAGACTTTTCGAGGTATTGAGGGAAGAGTGATGCGTCTGTAGTTCTCGCACTTCCTGAGATTGCCCTTCTTTGTATTTTGGTCAGAAGTTCTTCTTTCCAGTCTGTTGGTACTTATTCTCTATCCCAAATCTTGCTGAACAGAATGTGGAGTATCCTTGCAGTTACTGCTACATCTGCTTTCAGTGTCGTCTGGTTCTGATGATTTGTGCTCTTGATTTGTCTGATGACCATGCTTATCTCTTCAATTGTTGGTGGGCCAACATCGATTGGGAGGTCCGTGGATGCTACATCAATGTTGGGTGGGTTCAGTGGAGCTGGTCGATTCAAGAGTTCTTCGGAGTGTTCTACCCATCTGTTTCGCTGTCCTTCTTCGATGTTGGTGATTACCATGTATTCCATGCTTTTCGCTGGCCGCGCTGGTTTGCGATAATTTCCAACGAGTTTCTTTGTTGTGTCATACAATTGTCTCATGTTTCCTTCTCTTGCAGCCATTTCTGCCGTCATTGATTAATCCTGCACATACTTAAGTTTGTCGATTCTGATTTTTCTCTTCACTCGCTTCAGCTTGTGCCTTGGAATTCTCTGCTCCTGTTCGGTTGATGTTGATAGCTGCCTTCTTGTTCCTCCTTTCTTGAATATTATTCAGTGTATCAACAGTGATCCATTGCTTGTGATAGTGCTTCTTGTGGCCCAGAACCTCAAGACGCGTTGAAGTGATTACTTCTTTGATTCTTTTCCAGTTGCTCTCCATAGTAGTTCGCTCTCCATTGAGTAGATCATGAAAGGCCTGGACTCTATTGCTGAGGACTATCTTGAATTTGTTGAGTATGTCAGCAACCAGAAGAAAAGCCGCATTAAACTTTCATGCTGTTTTTCGCCCCATTGTCCAGTGCTTCTTGAGTTTCAATTTCATCTTGGCGACCAGCAAGTGATGGTTTGAGGCTATTTCAGCTCTTCTCTTGGTTCTCACATACTTCATTGTCCTCCTGAACATTTTGTTGGTGCAGATATGGTCGATTTGGTTCTGCGTGGTGTGATCTGGTGAAGTCCATGTGATTTTGTGAATGCGCTTATGTTGGAATATAGTTCCTCTTATGACCAGTTTATTGACGGGCACATAGGTTTGCACATCTCTCACCATTTTCGTTCCTTTCTCCCAGTCCATGTCGTCCCATGATGTCTTCACATCCAGTGTTATCCGTTCCAACCTTGGCATTGAAATCTCTCATCAGAATGATCAGGTCCTTTGTTGGGTACTTCTCGACGATTTACAGCGGCCGCTCGTAAAATTGATCTTTAACGTCTTCATTGTAGTCGTTGGTAGGCACATAGCATTGGATGATATTCATTGGAATGATCTCTTTCTTTGTTTTGAACGAGGCTTTGATGATCCTTGGTCCATGAGATTCCCATCCTATAAGTGCATATTGTACTTGCTTTGAAAGCATCAATGCAACTCTTTGTGTATATGGGGCACTTTCTTCTTCATGGCCGGAGTATAACAGAAGCTTTCCTGAAGCTAGTCGTTGTTGTTCAACTTGCATCAAATGTGTTTCACTGATTCCAAGCAACTCTATGTTGTATCTCCTCATTTCTGCAGCAATTTGGAAGACTCTTCTGGTCACTCACATTGTATGAGCATTCCATGCACCTAAATAAATGGTTGCTCTGGTTGTCAAAAGGGGGAACCGTCTAGTGGCTTCCGAAGGAACTCGGCCTCCATCATGAGACGTCACAACACTTCTAAATAAAGACCTTCTGACTCCCAGGGCAGAGGCTAAAAGGTTTGAATAATTTTTTCTGGTTAGCGTGTTTTGGGCGAGTTAGTTTTATACAGGATAGAGTCACCAACCCTTTGCCCAACCCACCTCCTTTATCCGGCAGTATCCACAGAGGTGCTCCAGGCGGGGTTCTTTGCTTCTAGTACTTCAATAAATTTTACAAAACGAGAAGGACCATGTGATGGATCGCAACCAACAGACAGAATATTGAGATTGTCACCTATTAAATAAGCTATGGATAATGATGACAAGTATGTGAATACTCGATTTAAATATGCACCCACCAGATGAGCATCATTTAGATTTCTGAAGATACAACCAATTATAAATTCGTGATGAGCACACTTATCAACAGCGATTAATATAAAAATATCTTACAATTTACAACCTTTTGAAAATTTTCTGGTCATCTGAATATCAGATAGCACACATATATAAGGAAGGCGTCTTGGATAACTTAGGTGGTCGGGGGAGATCGAACTAATCAACCCTTCTGATCTTGACTGGATAACCTGGGATCTTTTCTTTGGGTCTCCTCAAAATCTTGAGAGCTGCTCGACTCGCGTTCTTATATATGTGAACTACATGAGTTTCTGTCTGTGTTATATGCGTGTATGTACACGCGAATGGTTCGGGAGCGAGTAGCACAAGCAAGGTACGCTGAAAAATATCTGCCGTGTGTCTAATAAATTCAGTAGCCTAATACTTCAGGTCGAAGACATAAGAATATATAATAGCAAGCACTGGCGAGAGTTGATCATCAATCTTCTCTGGAAGATTGCATGTGTTTATTAGTATGCTATAATGTGCTGGAACCAAAGTTGGGGGCAACAATTTCCCATGTGGCGATATTATGAACCCTAAAAATACGGAATTCGGCTCAAGAAAAGCCACACTAGCTTCACCGGATATAGTTTTACAATTTTCAAATGGCTGGAACACTGCACTAAAATATGACAAAGTTCCTACTTTTGCATCATCATATCTTGCCGGTGTCAACTGATCTTCCTGCACCAAAATTTGTGGCATTTCATTGTTCGCCTGTTCATATATGAGAAAAACATTCTCAAGCTATTTTCACATTTCTTGACCAATCGTCCCTCATATAAACATCTAAACTTACTCATCGACGCTTGAAAGCGTTCCTAGTCTTGCAACAAACAGATCCGTAGTTTTCAGAGCTTGTGGAGAATAGATGTACCACAACGCCTCTTCCTACATCTAAGAAGTTTCGCGAACCATTTATTTCTTCATGATGGGCAGTTATTATTTGCGCTTCACGATACTAATAATGGAATAAACCAAGACGCAACCAAGCTAAGCGTGCTTTTAAAATTACACCATACTTCATTAATTGATGAACCAATGTCTACTAATCAATTCGTATTTACACCCCACCCTTGAGTGGCCGTTAACTTTGCACTCCACACATTTAAGCGAGGTCTAATGTGATCGCATATTACTTCACAGGCCCTAAACATGAATGGCGAAATAGCGTGATTATTATTTGCTAACGATGGGAGAATACATAGATAGACAAAATAATAAAGCATGCTCCATTACAGCTATCAGGAGCCTACTATCGAAAGATGTTTCAGATACTATGGTGGTCATCTCTGTCCAACTAGTATCAGGTGCAGCAAAATCTCCCAATATCAGGCATCTGGTATTTTTGTTCAATAGTTGAGTATGCTCTAAAATAAAGTCTTCCGCCGAGCAGGTTGAGCTACGATAGATGACACCGAGTGTAAACGTATGACCTGCACAAGAGAGTTTAGGGCTAGTGACTTTACAAATTCTACTATCATGAGATTCACAAACAAAGAAACAGGTGTTTATAATATTATCTATGTATATATGAACTACGTATCCTTTCATGTATTTTCTAATGTCATTCTTTAGGCAGTATCATCTTGATAATTCCAAAGTGACGTCACCATTTCACCATTTCTTCGATGCATTTTTAATTCAGTTGGTGCCGCCCTTCATTTTATTTTAACTTCTCATGACATGTCAGGTCTTACTCGGATTTCAGTGTTATCATGACTTTGAGTACTAAATAACAAAAGATTTCGTGGTTTCTTCAGTCCTAGGACCTCTGTTTTTGTTGGCCCTCTTATTATTATTATTAGTCATTTTGATCTGAACTCCTGCAGAGTTACCTGGGGTGATGCTACGAATAAATTAACAAACTTTTTCTCGAGATAATGAGCGTGTCTAATTTTTCAAAACAAAAGCAGAATTACTTCCTTCTTTTAGAATTCGCGCGTCGACCATGAAAGGGATTTTTTCAGAGATTTTCCCAACATCGCATAAAAAATTATTCGAAGTTGGTAACGTGACGTGATCTATGTCAATCCTTCACTGTATTGTAATTCCAACCTCATTGTCATGTAATCCGATAAAAGTGTTGTAATCAAACCAGATGGGAACACATTCCAAGGTTTAGTGAATCCTTCTACAATGCACAAATTCCTAATCTTATAATATTTACATAAGGCAAGAAAAACTATGTTCTCTGTACTGTTATTCCGATTTCTTTGCCATAAAGGTGTCATCAAATATCGGAAAGCTACAAATAGGCAGTATGAAGATTTGAGACAGTATGGATAGGTAAATTCACAAGATAAATAGTTCTGTAAGCCCTCGACATCATTAGTTTTACTGGAAATATCCAAATTGAAGACTCTTGATCACCCATTCTCACCAGATCAACATTCGGTACTCCATGTTGCTCATCCGTCGCACCGATTATCCAATTTAAATTCAACGCTTCTCAACATGTCGGTACTCCTTCATCAGGCTCTACTTTAATATATAGTAATGTTTATATGCATACACGAAATTATTAAACCAATCAAGAAACTATAAAGCATTGATTCAAGCCTTTATTATTCTTATCACAGCTAGTACACCTTTCATCACACTACTAATTTGTACTTTTCACTTAATGTGTTTAGTTAAGCAATCTATTCCACTGTTATAATTGACTCATATACTCCCTTGATTGGTTTGCTAATTTCGTATATGCATATAAATATTGCTGTATATTAGAGTAAATCATAGTGAGAATCTAATCAAAAACAACACTGTACACTTATGTAAACTGTTCTAAATCACAATATAAGGGTTTTTCAAACATCGGTAAACTTCTAAATATTTCTTCGAACGCATTCATCTCTGACTTCTGCATTTCACTGAATTGATAACCTTCTATTTTGAAAGTGTTACGGAAAAATCGTTATCAAGCTTTGAAAATCGGTGCCATCTCTAGTATGGACCACTTTGAATTGATCTTGTGAAATTCAGCACTAGTGACCGATAGGCACACCATTTATTCTGTGGTAGCTAAATTTTGGTGGCACATAATATTAACTTATGCTAAAAAAATTCCCTTCGGTTTGTCCGGTTGTTCGCTTGTTTATTCAGTGCTACTCTCTTAATGAGCTAGATTGAAAAAGACTAATAGTAAAATGTTCGCTTTGTCAATTAGTTTTGTCGACCATCCGTTTGATTAGTTTTTCTTTCACATAGTGATTTAACTACAAAAACATTGCTGCTCAAATGAGGTCAATGTAAAGCTTCATAAACAATGTAATTTGACTGGTATGAACTAGTTATGCTCCAGAAAATTCCAAAAAAGCGCTGAAAACGCTGAGAAATATCTTATCCAGTCAGCATTTAATAGAAAGTTTGCCAGAAACATCTAAAAAGTGAAATGTCACATTTCGCGTTTCTGATTGGATGATCACCTAGACTGCTACTATACTAAGTAGTGTTCCCGAAATTTTCGGAAACACAAGGTCATCTCAAATGCCATAAAATCCCTAGATTTTCTGTACATAAACAGAACCTTGGAGCAAAGCATTCCTACCATCTTTTGCTCAAGTAACCAGCATATAGTACAACAACTCACTTTTTGATTAATTTTTAATCATCTATTGTTTATTCATCATGTCAATACTTCACATAAAATATCGGTATATCGAACAATGACGAACTGAAAGTTGGAGAATATTCACTTGACGAAATTGATGATGTTGTGATTGACCACTAAAATTTGTCCAGAATGGAACGCGCAATTCCATTTCCACGATATAGTTAAATTATCTGTATTACTTCTATGTACATGAAATGTATGAGTGTCATTTCACTTGACTATTGTGACTTCATTTCGTCGAAAATGGTTGTGGTGCTGATGTGCTATCTGTTAGTAATGATTTTGGAGATGTTGTTTTAGGCGAACTAGGTGCTCAGATTTCATGTTGTCTATTGTTTTGCTAGAACTCATGATAAGAATACTGAATCATATCACCATATGTGTGAACGGAGTAATTACTGATCGCTAGTGAAGAGAAAATACATAATAAAGTAGGTTTGTCGAATTACATTTAATAAGTGATCGCATTCACCAGCTTTACTTCCTGTAACCAGGTTTGGTGGTGTCGAAGACAGCGATAAATAAACACATTTCAGACAATCTTGCATTATAACTCGCAAATATCAGGAGAGTGGCCATAATATCATGTGCTCTATCTAGTTTTAGACGAGTAATTACACTGACGATATTTGACTGTACATTTGATGGTGATTCATGTCTGGTATGCCCGGAAATACGAACATTATCTCTGATTCTCGACATTCCAAGTTCGTCAGGTTGTATTTTATATCACAATAACATAGTTCACGAAAATACATTTTCGGATATCACCGGAATGAGTCACCCATAGAAAACTCGTTTATGGATCACGAAATCCTCTCAGATGGAGCTGTATATACAACAAATTGTTTTGGTGCTATAGAAATCATCACAGAGAGAAAAATCTCTGTTGTGAGTAAATCCATGAAATTACAACTTATCTGGTTAGGACTATGAAAGATAATTTTGCTTTAACCTCTGGATTATTATGTAAATGTATTAGATATTTACAGTCTCGAATCACCTTTTATCTATCTTTCTATAAACTTACATATTAACCATACAATTATAGACAAACTGCATTCTTACAATTGAAGAACATATGGAACTTAAAACAACTATCAAACAATATCAAATACAAAATCTGCAATACGAATGTCAAGACAGTTCTACTGTTCAGAGCTGAAACATGGAGAACTACTACAATCATCCTCAATGAGAAACAAGTATTTATAAACAGCTGTCTACGTAAGATACTCAATATCAGTTTACCGGATATCATCAATAACAGGCTTCTGTGTGAGAGGACAAACAAGCTTCCAGCTGAGGAGGAAATTAGGAAAAGACTTTGGAAGCGGATGAGACATAGACTGAGGAAATCACAAGACTACATCACGAGACAAGCCCTAACTTGGAATCCTGAAGGGAAACGGAAAAGGTGGAGGTCAACGAACACAGTGCGTCGAGAATTGAAAACAGGTATGAAGAGGATGAATAGCGTCTGGAAAGAACTGGAAATGATTGCCGAGGACAGAGATGAATGAAGAGTGCTGGTTGGCGGCCTATGCTCCTCCACGAGGAGTAACAGGCGCAAGTGAGTAAGTATATCTGATAACCTTCGACTTCTCATTGCATTATCGAAATATAAGAGAAATATCAATCTATATATGTTTGGCTGATAAAACAGTATTCGTTTTGGTAAAAGATAATAATAAACAAAAATCAATGTAGTGCAGTTTGTTGTTAGGTATAGAAACATACGAGTTAATTGTCCTTAATTATCTGAAATCGTTCCTTCTTCCAATGTGATTTTGTTGCACCGTTTGCTTGATGTTGCAATACAGTGGTTTGGAGTCTAGAGTTATGATCAGTTTCATTGTATTTGAACACTTTCCTTTCATCTGGAATAGAAATCAAGTTAGATATGAAATATTGTCAATTAGTTTGAGTTGAATGTTTAATAATCTGATAGTTTTGATAGAAAACTGTAAAACAAACACTCGACTGAACATTACTTACTTACTTACACCTGTTACCCCCAATAGAGCGTAGACCCCTGACCACCATTCTTCAACTCAATCTGTCCTGTATCTACCTTTCTAGTTCTATCCAAATGTTGTTCATTCTTCTCATTTATCTCTCCATTTGTCGGTGTAATGTGTTGTTTGGTCTTCCTCTTCTCCCTGTGGCTTTGAGGATTCCAAATGATGGCTCATCTTATGAGCCAGTTATGTGCTTTTCTCAATGTGTGTCCTATCCACATCCTAATGATATCTTTATTTTGTTATGTAGTACGACTAATCGAAATGGTCTACTTGCTAAAGCGACCTCAGATTTTACTCTACATTTTTTTAATTTTGTTAGTTTTGCTATCAGCTATAACCTTATTCATTCCGTTGCATGATGATCACTCTTTTCAGACTGATGACCACTAATTGTACCTTACTAGTTTTCTTTATGACAGGCTTACCTTTTCATGTATTACTGAGTTATACTGTTATAAGTTGTTCTGATTCGACTTCCTACTCTATTAACAGCTAATTATTGAAGTGTTGTCTATCGCCAGCGGTATTATAGTCTGCAAGTGATTCATTCATTCGAGAATAACTAGAGAGACATAGTCCTACTGAATGTACTTTAGCATTTCAAACGATGTCACTTGATGATGAAAACCTCAAATGGAATTCCTAAGATTAACTAAGAACTGTAAATCATTATTGTAATTCCTCACACTCGTTTATAATCATCATTTAGTCCTAGTTAGTAGGTGAACATTTCCAACGTCATTTCAACTTCACTCAAATGTCGTCCATAAATCATAGTCTCAATGAAATCGCATATTCACATTCAATAAATAAAACTAACTTGTTATTGAGTCATTCTCAAACGGATTTGATGATATTTTGGAGAGAAAATTCAGAAAGTGTACATTGTGAACTTCCTTTTGGATAGATGCAACAGTATAGTTTACCATATGAGGAGCTGAAACAATTTTAATCAAAATGAAATAATTTGTGATTATGTAACATAAGGGTTAATCTATATACTACTTGTGAGATTCATTTACAAAAGAGAATCCAATTGAAATCAAGTAATAGCATATACAGTATTATGATTAGATACTCGATGAGATTGCGACTCTCGACTGTTATGCTCTCTCTCTCTCTCTCTCTCACACACACACACACTCTCTCAATCATTCAACACACGATAAACAGAGGCTTCATGACTCATAATAAACGTGATAAGATATATGCCATTTCAATTGTGATCGAGTTTTTAAATATTTCTACTTATGTTCAGGTTGGTAAGCGATCATAACTGGTTATCCGATTAAACGTTCGACCTGCTTGAACATACAGAAAATAAATATGGATTGACGCCATCAGGAGCTCATCTTTCATTCACAATTTATTAATGAATCGATTGAATCGTTCAACAGAATACTCTGCATCGGTTAATCATTTCATGATGAATATCGTAGATTGTTTTATCAAATGACATGAACGATACAATCGGTATCATTTGTTCTGTATACTACTCATTATCAATCTAACACTTGATTAGATATTAAGGAGGAAGAATGAATTCATAAAATGTCAACGCTTGAATTTCAAGTAAATACTCTTAGTTCCTTGATGATTAAGCTTAAACCAGACCATCGAGCGAAACGTTGAATTCACTTCAAACACAAACGCTAACAATTAACAAATACATTCATCTTCCTTAATGACTCACATTAATTCGGAAATCAAATGCTGTCAAAGTTCTTCATCCATTTGTTTGGTTGAATCAACTACGAGGACTGTAGTTATAGTGAATTGGAAAACTTGAATGGTGAAATAACTACGATCAGCTACTTGAACTGAGTTTGATCATGTGGTTTAAATATGATATCATCCGATTTACATGAATTATAATAAGATACCAAACGAATAACCACTCTACTACATTAAACAGACAGCTAGCTATACTCATCAGTAAACATTAAATTACATTTCATCAAACATCATCACACAGGAACTTACTTCCCAATACATAGATGCTTAGATTTGGACTATTGACAGCAACTAAAATGAAGAACAGTATAAAAGATTCAAATGAAATAAGGTGGCTTATCTACAACATGTCAATAACCAATACTCTTACTGAGATCATAATTTGCAAATCCAATGAGTATAAATTATTGTTTATATATGTAGATTTTCTCACGCTGATGTCAGTCCTCTAATGAGTAGACCGTTTTCAAGTGCATCACAATCAGTTGAAGTGTGTGTGAAATTTCACATTATATTTCAATACTAAAAACAAGTTATTCATTATCCAATGAATAACTTGTTGTCAAGGTGATTGCTTATACCTTTGAATATTGAGTGGTAATGAATGAGTTTACCAGAGATGAGCATTGGAATTCATCTGAATAACACTTAGATTAAGTGAACCGTTAGACATTTTGTTGAAGATTGCGTAACATCTCACCCATCATTATCATTTTGTGTGTTTACGATACTTTCGAATACACAAATCTTTCAGAGTCAGACAATCGTTCTTTTTGTGAAAGGGATTTCTGTTTGATTCGGTTGGCGAATTCCATCATATTGAGGTTCGTAAATTGATTACAGTTTACGACTGATTTGAATTGTATCCAACCATGCCACTTTCAGCATTATTCCATTGTCACGTAGAGCTTGTAGTACTAGTCATTAGTTTTAGCCCATAATATATCTTATTCTAGCTTTGGGACATCCCATTTCATTCATTCTACTTGAGCCATACTTTGACCTTGTTATTTATTCGCTTATCGGTCTTTACTGTTTTTATATGAGCTTATATGTGTGTGCCGTTCTTATCCCATTAATCACATGTCTGTAACTTTATTTTGTCTGACTATAAATATTGAGTAACACTTGGCTAAAATGGAGTTGGCTTCACAGCCATCTTCCCGGCGTGTCATTTTGCCTTACTCTTTTTCATTCGCTTCATATACAAAATATATGTATGCTCGGATCAACTCTCGTTATTCGACTTATTTAATTCCGTTATTGGCTAACGCGATTAAGTCGACGATTATAAACGAGAATATACGACAACAATCATTCGTACGATCTTGGAGTCAGATCCACGGGCCACTAAAAGCTAAAATGGTTAGCAAGTTGTATCGTGAATCGACATTCAAGATGAGACATGAAGTGTTTGAGATGGTGGAGAAGATTTGTAGCTCAGGTGGATGATTTTGGTGGAGTTTTGTTCTCTGAGCTGGATGGTTTGGTCGTGGAGCTTTCATCGTTCTTCTGAACGACATCATCAGCACAAACTTCAAATAGAAGTGAAGTGTTTCGAAATGACATTTTCAACACTTCACACATGTTATGAGAAAGCTAACTTACTGAGCATGCTGAATTCTCATGAAAGCACCATGCTCTCAACACACACACATGGATATTTGTCAGTAATATTTGACGATAATTTCAGACATTCATCTACAGATTAACAAGTATCCAACATACCTGATTTATATCAGAAATTCTCAATGAACGAGTACTCCGTAGAGAATAGAATGTCAACACTGTATCCTAACAATAGACTAGAATGTATATCGAGTAATGGTCGTATATTCGTGTACCAGTCTACACTAATCCTACATACTCTGATCAATGAATTACTTATTTTGATCATTATGTTCAATATGACACAACATTCACATTGCTTTCGTTATATTTTGTTATTTAATACTTTAACTGTTTATTTAATCAGAATTACAATCATCTATCATTTATGTATGATAAGTTCTCTAAATGTTTCAATAGAACATTAAAGTGATAACAAAATGAAAAAAAGAAGAAAACATTGTCATTCACTGATTCACTTCAGTCATGTATATACCTGTAATACTCTTGAACATTGAGTGTATTCATCATTAACTTCAAGTGTATTACATGAATAGTGTTCATTCAATGTTACTGATATGATTTAATTTTCTCTCATCTTATTAAATGTGTTAAATGTTCATTCGATTTACAAATAAAACAGAAGTTCATTCACTGTATGATTGATTATTAATTGTGTATTCTAGTTTCTAGTGTGTGCGTGTGTGTTAACCACTAAGGTAACTGTATTTCTCGGTTTATTTTATTTTATCTGAACTAAAACAATTTGGTGATATAAATTAGATGAAAGAAATCGAAGGTGTCATCACCAAAGGAGTCAACCATTTAATTTGTAAAAGATTAATAAAACCTGATTTTCATTCAAATCATCTCAAAGTTTTACTTTTTATGTTGAAATTGCTTCTTAAGCTCAATAAGAACCAATCAACATTCAGGTCTACAGGATAAGCTGTGAGCCATATGGGTGGAAATTCGAACACTTCAATTTTATACACATAGTTCCCTTTATCATTTTGAAAAGAGCAAGAACAAACATTCTAGCAGAATAGCATGAATTCATTTTTATTTCGTTGGTTCTCTTGAATTTTACCTGAACTTTGTCCTGATGATGTCATTTAGAAGAACGATGAAAGCTTCATGACTAAACCATCTAGCTCAGAGAATAAAACTCCATCAAAATCATCCGCCTAAGCTACAAATCTTCTCCACCATCTCATGAACTCATTTCATTCAACTAGTTTCTCGTCAGTTACTTATAATCTATAATATTTGAAAATCGAAATTATCACAGGACTCAACATACCTACATAGGTGAAGTTGGTTATAAGTAAATAGGTAGTTTCGTAAAAGGTGGGGTAAAGATTCCTTACATTCAAAATTGTAAGGTTGATGAGTAAATGTAGTAATCAACTAGTGATTCACTAAATTTCCTCCTAACAACCATTTAATTAATATGTAATTGATATGATTACTAAAAAGTTCAATCGAGTACATTCAAGTACTTTTACTCAAGAAATACAAAAAGTAAACATTCGATCAACAAACATGTAATTTTCAAAAATAATTCAAATAAAATAAATGATTATCATGGATTCATCAATGAAAGGACAGTTTCATTAGAGCTAACGACTCATCAAATGAATGTAGAATTTACTCGAATATACTAAATGATGAATGGTGAATGTGATCATTCATTTAATGTAATTCAACAAACCTATTCTATTATGCATTTCGTCTCTTGTAGTGATCAGCACTTACTCCATTCACACATATGGTGATATGATTTATCATTACGATTATTATTATGATGATGATGATTGTGAGTCCTAACAAACCAATAGACAACATGAAATCAGAGAGCCTAGTTCGCCTCAAACAACATCTCCGAAATCATTATTAACAGAGAACAGGTCAGCACTAGATCTCATGTGATCTAAGTACTCGAATATAATCAAACTAAAACAACTTAATCATTCACAACTTATTCAAATCAAAACAGAAAAGTATGATCAGTTAAATGTTTTATTTTAAACAACAAATTGACCACAAATGATTACCACAACAATTTTCAACGAAATAAAATCACAATGGTCAAGTGAAATGACATTCATTCATTTCATGTACATAGAAGTAATACAGGTTATTTAACCATATCGTGGAAATGGAATTGCACGTTCCATTCTCGGTGAATTTTCATGGTCTACCGCAAAATCATGAGTTTCGTCAAGTGAATATTCTCCAACTTCCAGTTCGTCATTGTTCGATACATCGATATTTTATGTGAAGTATTAACATGATGAACAAAAAATAAATGTTTAGAAATTATTGTACTGGTTGTTTCGTGAAACTGTCTAACTCATCAGTGAATTCCCTGAATTTAAATGATACTCGACAACTTATTGACAATCATAACATTCTTATGATCGCGATAATAAAACAGAATCACTAATTTTTGTGTTTCATTAGATAGACATGTAATCCAAGTAATCCATTCTCTTATTCGACTTATAATATCGGATTACTCACTAACCCTAATCAATGTATCCGTCGTTAGACGAGATGTATATTTCGATATCAATCATCACATAAAATAACTGGAATCCGACATTGGTCATTAAAGTGAAATAGCAGTTCGTTAAACCGTCGTGACTCATCTGACAATCAATATTCGATGCATGTGTGTGTGCAAGACCTATGATGCTCTAATCCACTGAATGAATAGATGTCGCATGCGAAAGTGAGATTCTCGGTGTGGAATTCATTTCAAGCTGTAACACTCACCGTGCTTGCTTCTTTCTATCCAACAACTTGCAATACACTACGATCACATGTATATCTGAATGGATGTAGATGATCATCATGGACTACTCAGTGAAAAGTACACCTTGATTAACGAACGCTACTATTGATGAGTGTAGTTTATAACAAAAGATCATCAACATTTAAATCGAGATTACACCTACCTGTTGACAATGAATTGATTCTATTCATCTCCAGTATTATGTATGTTATAATCTGAATAATCAACAATTTCCAATACATAATAGTAAACTAAGTACAGTAATGTTGATCACTGATCTCTTATCTATTCAACTGTGTCTATACAGATGTCTGTATATATATACAGACAAATAGATAGATGTATATGGTGAATATTTAACGACAGAGTTCAGGTCATTAGATAATCATTACATATTTATGACTTGGCAACAAATAACTCATCATAATGATTGATGTTTATTTATATAAACCGAGTCAAACGATTCAATTATTTACCTTTTAATTACAACTCAATTATTCATTATTCATTATTCACATATATAATGACTTCTCTACTCAATAGTTGGCGCCCAATTTCTGTCAAACTCTCCGTTCTAATCTTGACCAATATTCGTCTACATTATCGTTAGTATTATTATTTGACATGAATAAGATGAAATAAAATTCATTCGTGCCAAAACATAATCGCTAACAGCTTTGCTTATAGTCATTATCGAGAATAAAATTTGCATAAATTTATTTGAATATAGTGAAGGTTAAACTTCCTCAACTATTGTAAAATATTAGGTGATAATATCTCGAGTTGCCATGTGCACTTTTACTTCTGATGCTTCTGGCATCCCAAAAGCGAATTTGCATTATGTCACCATTTAGAGGCGACTCAAACAGTCTCATGTTGAAACGGAGTTTTAAATTAGCCATTGACAGGACATTTTATACAGTTCAATTTGTCATTATTCAAAATAAAAAGTCTATGTTACACCAAAATCCCAAACAACGCAGAAGCGATCATGTCACATCTCAATGTTTCTACCAATTTACATGCATGTTCAAAAACACGTACATAGGGAAGAGCAATCGTAATCTGCAATTAAGGGTGACGGAACACATACCTGAATGACTGCAGAAACAAATGAATTACAATGGTCAAATAAGATCACAAAATAGACAGTCATCTTCCTCCATTGTGAAACATTTACTTGACACTGGTCATCAGGTTGATATCATGTCAGCATTTGTGGTGTTGTACAAAAGCCTACAAGGACATATAAGAAGATTAGTTGAAGCCTCGGCTATGCGGGAACTGAAACCTTATTTATGTGTTCAAATACAATTTGTCCTTACACTTAACCTACCCTGATAATACTGATTTATTATCCAGAGTGATTATCACATTGTTTTTGTATTTGTCTACTTTTTTCTTTCTAACAGCTTACCTTTATTCTGCTTTGTTAGGTAAGACAATTGTTGCTTGACATAAACCTGTTAACCGTCATCGGAGAGGCTGTGGTCCGAAATTATGTAACTTTTCCTCCCTCTTATGTTCACTCGAAATGTGGAAAGGTGAAACAAATGCTAATACATTACAGTCTTTTGTAGTTTCATTTATTGAAGCATCAGACGGAATTTTCTACCGATATGTGAGAGGTCACTTGTTGCCTAAGAAACAAGAGTGGTCCAATGCTTTTTGATCTGCGGCGACGCTTCAAGAACAAAGCGATACGAACTTCGTTGAAACAACTCATCGGATTTTGAAGCTGCACAAGCTAAATAAAACATCAGCCGTGCTGAGATCCATATTCAGCGTGCTTCTCTAGATTGGATATTGGATGGAATCGCGAGTTCAGAAATACGCAGTTGATTATCGCAACAAAATGATTATCGGTGTGCAGCCACAAACACCTTTCACCTATCTACAGTTGACCTATAAGTTCTCGTACAAAAATGTCTAAACGAGTAGTATATTATATGTGATCGAAATGTATTGCACAAATATATCGTTACATAATTCCGATCACTTTCATCTTCTCATTGTATTATCGAAATATAAGAGAAATATCAATCTCTATATCTCTATATTGTCTTATAAAACAGCATTCATTTCATTAAACAAATATGAATATAGTTCAGTTTGCTGTTAAGGATAGAAACAGTTTTCAATTTTATCTAAAAAATTTAGTTATTTGTCCTTAATCATCTGAAATCGTTCATTCTTCCAATGTGATTTTGTTGCACCGTTTGCTTGATGTTGCAATACAGTGGTTTGGAGTCTAGAGTTATGATCAGTTTCATTGTATTTGAACACTTTCCTTTCATCTGGAATAGAAATCAAGTTAGATATGAAATATTGTCAATTAGTTTGAGTTGAATGTTTAATAATCTGATAGTTTTGATAGAAAACTGTAAAACAAACACTCGACTGAACATTACTTACTTACTTACACCTGTTACCCCCAATAAAGCGTAGACCCCTGACCACCATTCTCCAACTCACTCTGTCCTGTATTTACCTTTCTAGTTCTATCCAAATGTTGTTCATTCTTCTCATTTCTCTCTCCATTTGTCGGTGTAATGTGTTGTTTGGTCTTCCTCTTCTCCCTGTGGCTTTGAGGATTCCAAATGATGGCTCGTTATATGAGCCAGTTATGTACTTTTTTTAAAAAAAAAAACAACCCCACCCACCCTTTAAAAAATTTCTTTTCAACCCAAAATTACGGTTGACTTTAAGCCCACGGCAATTACGATTCCCTACCACCCATTTCTATAAAATTGTTTGGTGTGAAATAAAAAATTAGCGATCGGTGATTGGTGTATATGTTGAATAAATAACGACAGAGTTCAGGTCATTAGATAATCATTACATATTTATGACTTGGCAACAAATAACTCATCATAATGATTGATGTTTATTTATATAAACCGAGTCAAACGATTCAATTATTTACCTTTTAATTACAACTCAATTATTCATTATTCATTATTCACATATATAATGACTTCTCTACTCAATAGTTGGCGCCCAATTTCTGTCAAACTCTCCGTTTGGAAATAAATTAGTGGTCAATTACCAGGGAATGCTTATTTCATACAAACACCACAGTTAGCTAACGCAATTGGACATAAAACTTGATCGGTATAACATATTGCACATCACAATAAATTATCTAATAGTCCTTCAGGTATACCTGGTAGATCAGTTGGACAGATTGAAATACGATATGGACCCTCTGAAATGCTACGTTGTATAAATAGGGAAAATGTTTACAAGAATTAAAATACACCCATCACTAGAAGTAAACGGGTAAATAGATTGAGAAGATGACAGTAAATTCTTGTAGTTCTGTTGGTGTATGGTATGCATGGTATGCATGTTATTAATTGTAAACGTAGGACGGATAATTTTGACTGAGATATCGAGGACAGTTAACTGTGCATTGTTGTGCTAAATAGAAATTCGGAACTATGATGGACGGAGAGATGCATGATCACATCCTATTGTTTGCGTTTGATTCCACTCACTCCAGTCTGCACGCATTAATAGATCGATCGGCGAATAGCTGTTTTCGTGCATCGAAAAGCTACAATCTCATAAGTAATAATCACGCATGACTTTATTAATGTTCAAATAGGTGGGTTAAAACTTGCCAACCAATTTAGCTCTACATGATAATGGTAAACTGTTGAAAGTGTCACGGTAGGATTCAATTCAAATCAGTCGTAAACTGTAATCAATTTACGAACCTCAATATGATGGAATTCGCCAACCGAATCAAACAGAAATCCCTTTCACAAAAAGAACGATTGTCTGACTCTGAAAGATTTGTGTATTCGAAAGTATCGTAAACACACAAAATGATAATGATGGGTGAGATGTTACGCAATCTTCAACAAAATGTCTAACGGTTCACTTAATCTAAGTGTTATTCAGATGAATTCCAATGCTCATCTCTGGTAAACTCATTCATTACCACTCAATATTCAAATGTATAAGCAATTACCTTGACAACAAGTTATTCATTGGATAATGAATAACTTGTTTTTAGTATTGAAATATAATGTGAAATTTCACACACACTTCAACTGATTGTGATGCACTTGAAAACGGTCTACTCATTAGAGGACTGACATCAGCGTGAGAAAATCTATATATATATACAATAATTTATACTCATTGGATTTGCAAATTATGATCTCAGTAAGAGTTTTGGTTATTGACATGTTGTAGATAAACCACCTTATTTCATTTGAATCTTTTATACTGTTCTTCATTTTAGTTGCTGTCAATAGTCCAAATCTAAGCATCTATGTATTGGGAAGTAAGTTCCTGTGTGATGATGTTTGATGAAATGTAATTTAATGTTTACTGATGAGTATAGCTAGCTGTCTGTTTAATGTAGTAGAGTGGTTATTCGTTTGGTATCTTATTATAATTCATGTAAATCGGATGATATCATATTTAAACCACATGATCAAACTCAGTTCAAGTAGCTGATCGTAGTTATTTCACCATTCAAGTTTTCCAATTCACTGTTAATAGAGTAGGAAGTCGAATCAGAACAACTTATAACAGTATAACTCAGTAATACATGAAAAGGTAAGCCTGTCATAAAGAAAACTAGTAAGGTACAATTAGTGGTCATCAGTCTGAAAAGAGTGATCATTATGCAACGGAATGAATAAGGTTATAGCTGATAGCAAAACTAACAAAATAAAAAAAATGTAGAGTAAAATCTGAGGTCGCTTTAGCAAGTAGACCATTTCGATTAGTCGTACTACATAACAAAATAAAGATATCATTAGGATGTGGATAGGACACACATTGAGAAAAGCACATAACTGGCTCATATAACGAGCCATCATTTGGAATCCTCAAAGCCACAGGGAGAAGAGGAAGACCAAACAACACATTACACCGACAAATGGAGAGATAAATGAGAAGAATGAACAACATTTGGATAGAACTAGAAAGGTAAATACAGGACAGAGTGAGTTGGAGAATGGTGGTCAGGGGTCTACGCTTTATTGGGGGTAACAGGTGTAAGTAAGTAAGTAATGTTCAGTCGAGTGTTTGTTTTACAGTTTTCTATCAAAACTATCAGATTATTAAACATTCAACTCAAACTAATTGACAATATTTCATATCTAACTTGATTTCTATTCCAGATGAAAGGAAAGTGTTCAAATACAATGAAACTGATCATAACTCTAGACTCCAAACCACTGTATTGCAACATCAAGCAAACGGTGCAACAAAATCACATTGGAAGAATGAACGATTTCAGATGATTAAGGACAAATAACTAAATTTTTTAGATAAAATTGAAAACTGTTTCTATCCTTAACAGCAAACTGAACTATATTCATATTTGTTTAATGAAATGAATGCTGTTTTATAAGACAATATAGAGATATAGAGATTGATATTTCTCTTATATTTCGATAATACAATGAGAAGATGAAAGTGATCGGAATTATGTAACGATATATTTGTGCAATACATTTCGATCACATATAATATACTACTCGTTTAGACATTTTTGTACGAGAACTTATAGGTCAACTGTAGATAGGTGAAAGGTGTTTGTGGCTGCACACCGATAATCATTTTGTTGCGATAATCAACTGCGTATTTCTGAACTCGCGATTCCATCCAATATCCAATCTAGAGAAGCACGCTGAATATGGATCTCAGCACGGCTGATGTTTTATTTAGCTTGTGCAGCTTCAAAATCCGATGAGTTGTTTCAACGAAGTTCGTATCGCTTTGTTCTTGAAGCGTCGCCGCAGATCAAAAAGCATTGGACCACTCTTGTTTCTTAGGCAACAAGTGACCTCTCACATATCGGTAGAAAATTCCGTCTGATGCTTCAATAAATGAAACTACAAAAGACTGTAATGTATTAGCATTTGTTTCACCTTTCCACATTTCGAGTGAACATAAGAGGGAGGAAAAGTTACATAATTTCGGACCACAGCCTCTCCGATGACGGTTAACAGGTTTATGTCAAGCAACAATTGTCTTACCTAACAAAGCAGAATAAAGGTAAGCTGTTAGAAAGAAAAAAGTAGACAAATACAAAAACAATGTGATAATCACTCTGGATAATAAATCAGTATTATCAGGGTAGGTTAAGTGTAAGGACAAATTGTATTTGAACACATAAATAAGGTTTCAGTTCCCGCATAGCCGAGGCTTCAACTAATCTTCTTATATGTCCTTGTAGGCTTTTGTACAACACCACAAATGCTGACATGATATCAACCTGATGACCAGTGTCAAGTAAATGTTTCACAATGGAGGAAGATGACTGTCTATTTTGTGATCTTATTTGACCATTGTAATTCATTTGTTTCTGCAGTCATTCAGGTATGTGTTCCGTCACCCTTAATTGCAGATTACGATTGCTCTTCCCTATGTACGTGTTTTTGAACATGCATGTAAATTGGTAGAAACATTGAGATGTGACATGATCGCTTCTGCGTTGTTTGGGATTTTGGTGTAACATAGACTTTTTATTTTGAATAATGACAAATTGAACTGTATAAAATGTCCTGTCAATGGCTAATTTAAAACTCCGTTTCAACATGAGACTGTTTGAGTCGCCTCTAAATGGTGACATAATGCAAATTCGCTTTTGGGATGCCAGAAGCATCAGAAGTAAAAGTGCACATGGCAACTCGAGATATTATCACCTAATATTTTACAATAGTTGAGGAAGTTTAACCTTCACTATATTCAAATAAATTTATGCAAATTTTATTCTCGATAATGACTATAAGCAAAGCTGTTAGCGATTATGTTTTGGCACGAATGAATTTTATTTCATCTTATTCATGTCAAATAATAATACTAACGATAATGTAGACGAATATTGGTCAAGATTAGAACGGAGAGTTTGACAGAAATTGGGCGCCAACTATTGAGTAGAGAAGTCATTATATATGTGAATAATGAATAATGAATAATTGAGTTGTAATTAAAAGGTAAATAATTGAATCGTTTGACTCGGTTTATATAAATAAACATCAATCATTATGATGAGTTATTTGTTGCCAAGTCATAAATATGTAATGATTATCTAATGACCTGAACTCTGTCGTTAAATATTCACCATATACATCTATCTATTTGTCTGTATATATATACAGACATCTGTATAGACACAGTTGAATAGATAAGAGATCAGTGATCAACATTACTGTACTTAGTTTACTATTATGTATTGGAAATTGTTGATTATTCAGATTATAACATACATAATACTGGAGATGAATAGAATCAATTCATTGTCAACAGGTAGGTGTAATCTCGATTTAAATGTTGATGATCTTTTGTTATAAACTACACTCATCAATAGTAGCGTTCGTTAATCAAGGTGTACTTTTCACTGAGTAGTCCATGATGATCATCTACATCCATTCAGATATACATGTGATCGTAGTGTATTGCAAGTTGTTGGATAGAAAGAAGCAAGCACGGTGAGTGTTACAGCTTGAAATGAATTCCACACCGAGAATCTCACTTTCGCATGCGACATCTATTCATTCAGTGGATTAGAGCATCATAGGTCTTGCACACACACATGCATCGAATATTGATTGTCAGATGAGTCACGACGGTTTAACGAACTGCTATTTCACTTTAATGACCAATGTCGGATTCCAGTTATTTTATGTGATGATTGATATCGAAATATACATCTCGTCTAACGACGGATACATTGATTAGGGTTAGTGAGTAATCCGATATTATAAGTCGAATAAGAGAATGGATTACTTGGATTACATGTCTATCTAATGAAACACAAAAATTAGTGATTCTGTTTTATTATCGCGATCATAAGAATGTTATGATTGTCAATAAGTTGTCGAGTATCATTTAAATTCAGGGAATTCACTGATGAGTTAGACAGTTTCACGAAACAACCAGTACAATAATTTCTAAACATTTATTTTTTGTTCATCATGTTAATACTTCACATAAAATATCGATGTATCGAACAATGACGAACTGGAAGTTGGAGAATATTCACTTGACGAAACTCATGATTTTGCGGTAGACCATGAAAATTCACCGAGAATGGAACGTGCAATTCCATTTCCACGATATGGTTAAATAACCTGTATTACTTCTATGTACATGAAATGAATGAATGTCATTTCACTTGACCATTGTGATTTTATTTCGTTGAAAATTGTTGTGGTAATCATTTGTGGTCAATTTGTTGTTTAAAATAAAACATTTAACTGATCATACTTTTCTGTTTTGATTTGAATAAGTTGTGAATGATTAAGTTGTTTTAGTTTGATTATATTCGAGTACTTAGACCACATGAGATCTAGTGCTGACCTGTTCTCTGTTAATAATGATTTCGGAGATGTTGTTTGAGGCGAACTAGGCTCTCTGATTTCATGTTGTCTATTGGTTTGTTAGGACTCACAATCATCATCATCATAATAATAATCGTAATGATAAATCATATCACCATATGTGTGAATGGAGTAAGTGCTGATCACTACAAGAGACGAAATGCATAATAGAATAGGTTTGTTGAATTACATTAAATGAGTGATATCATTCACCAGCTTTACTTCCTGTAATCAGGTTTGGTGTTGTCGAAGACGCTGATTAAGTAACACATTTCAAACTCTCTTGCATTATCATTAACAGATTTCATGAGACTGGCCATTATGTGATGGACATTATTGAGCGCAATTTTGAGGACTAGAAAAATGGATTACAATATAGATATTTGTGTAAGGACAGGGGATTTAGAAGCTGAAAATTTTGTTTCTCCAGATTTCAAGGCTAACTCAATCTAACGCTGTTATATCTAGAGGTTCGATGATTAGAGCTTCCTCGAGTTCACCTATGGTCTCTCCTCACAAACTCTAAACTGTAATCCTAACCCTTAGCATAACCGTGACCCTGAATACCAACGCTGACACTAACACCACTCGAAAACTAGTTAGTAAACGTATGTATTAACCTTACCTTCACACTAAACACTGTCCCTCCGTAACTAATCAATAAGTACCTCACTAAATAATATATGATAATCTGAGTATCATGAAGATGTTTTGACAGTTTATTAGTTTACTCAAGTGCAATTAGGTCTTCTTAATCGAGTAAAAACCTGAAACAACTATCACAAAATAACTTGTAATTTCCCAGTTTAATTCCAGTTGATTAAAAAATACAAAGAGATCTTATTTGAATTGTTCCGTTTGCACAATCATTCATCATGTTGTGTTCATAAAATGTGATTGAAGCATGAGGTTTATGTCTCCTGAAATAAAGTTGTGGTTGACGATGATACATCTTTTTATCACAGGATTCCTTATATCCCTTAAGCTGACATTTAGTGCAACGGTAGATTTTATATGGACAAAACTTCTTGTACTGCCACTCACAACATAATCTGCACGAGGATGTAGGCTGTTTGTTTGATCTGTCTTGCTAACGTACAAAAGAATGTTTCTGGCCATTCATTACCTGTACGTGTGTTGACCGGCCACTGTTTTCAACGATAGAAGTGTCATGTTTTAAGTTCATTAACCTTTGACACTCACTAGTCACTTGTAGCGTTTTATTTGGACACTGTTCAATTTTACTCAGAATTTTGGTTCTGATGTCGGCATCTTTAGGTGACTGCAATCTGCATACAGAAACAAGACACTTAAACCGGTCTTCTGTTATTGCTGATAATTTGAAACGCTCACACTCGCAATTTACTATGCCAGCATGTTGCACCAAGTCTTCGTCTCCAGCTTTTGCTAACTTGATATTTCGGTAACTAATATTGAACAAAGATGACTGTTCATCAAAGATTTGTGACAAAATTACGACCGTTGCATCAGTTGATAGGTCTCTGGGATTCTTCTGGAGTATGAAGTTGATATAGCGTTTATGTCCACCTGTGCCAAGTTTGTGTAGTAGTCCTCTAACCTTTGTGGCATCATCGAACTTTTCTAGGTCTACCTTGAATACATCTTCGTATTTCTTGAAACCTGACTCGATTGTAACACCAGCCAAATCATCAAAATGAAATTCGTGAATAGAATTAATAATGTGGTCAACATGAGATTTTAACGGATCATTTTTAAGCCCCTTTTGATTTAGGTTCGTTTGCTGGGTTAGAGTTTCTAGAATACGAAACTGAAAGTGCTCGTAACATTTTTCTTGACGCTCCAGCAAAGCTTCAACTAGGTCAAAGGTAAAAGACATCTTCATAAGTTGACCCCATCGCCAGTTGTCAAATATAAAACTTAGATTCTTAATATACCACGTATAACTTGAGCACTCGAACGCTAGAACCTTCCAAGTCGCAAATCAAAGCAGAATTGCCAGGTATTTATAGTTTTTTAGCAAAAGTAAAATCATCATTATAGTCATCCAATCCGCATACACGGGGTTATTAGCGATTTTCCAGTAGAGAAGCTACACATCGAGATTCTGAGAATATTTTTCCAAAAAATGATTGGATAGAATATCTTTAACTCTTTTTAAACTTCATAGAACGTTTTTAAATTAATTTATGATCTATCTTCATACAGTTTTTTTTAAAGATAATTACAATAGTTGAAATCATAAGTCAATTGAAGCTAGACCATCATGGAAAACCTAAAAGCACTGAACGGCCATTTCGCTCTAGTATGGAACTCCTCAGCAATGCGCATCCACAATCCCGACCCCCGCGAGATTCCAACCCAGGACCTATCAGTCTCGTACGCGAGCGATTAACCACTAGACAACTGAGCCGACCTGTATCCAACGGCTTCATTGTCTAACTTCAATTGACTCATGATTTCAACTATTGAAATGACTATAATCTCTACAAAACCCTTTCAGATAATTATAATGAATTCATAGAGTAAATTTCATATCAATATTAATCATCAAATTTATAATTATAAAGGTCTTATTCATTTGATTCATCAGCTGATAACATTATATTCAATAGAATTGATGTCCTTCTAAAGAACATAGTGACATTCCCGTTTTTTTTCGTTTTTTTCTGTCTTTATCAATAACACGTGAGAGAAAGTCAACTTATTCTCTCTTTTTTTCTTTTCTTTACATTTTTCTTTTAAAGAAAACTATGAAACCATAGAGATAACAAGAAATAGAAAAGAACACACACACAAAATAGTTACTGGTGAACAAAAAACAAACAAACAATGAAAATACCGAAAGTACAGTGTACTAAGACAATGAAAAAAAAGTTAAATAAAACCTTAATAAACCTATAAAAAGTGTTTTTCTCTTCGTCATCATCTTCTTCTTTCATTTAATTGACAAGGATTTGATTATCAAAACTGAATTGTTTAATCTTTGGAAGATTATGGAAGTTAAGTAAGTCAATGGTAATATTACTTGATAATATGATATTTGAATAGTTATTCTATTTATTTATTTATTTCAACACATAAATATATCACCACTGTTTTCTATTCTGAGTCATATCTGATAACATCTCTAGTCATTGTTTCGTATCATATCTAGGACTCCAGCCATGGAGTGGTGAAGGACTGACCGAAGCCAGTTCTGTACAGCTTTCTTTCATACCACAACACCATGTCATACACTGACCACCTCTCCGATTTTTCAAACCAGTCCTAGAGTCGGCAAATAATGGGACGACATTCGTAGAACATGTCGAAGCCACTGAAGTCGATGTTTCAAGATGGTGGCACCATTTGGATTATCGTCTCTGTGCCCAAACACACGATGCCGAACTACAGCAATCCTTCAGAGACAACGATGATCAAACACAGAGAGTCTTCTCAACTAGGAGAAACCAGGTTGTACAGGCATGGAGCTAAACCGCTCTCACTGGCGCATTGTAGATCCGACCTTTTACAACCAGACTGACATCACGAAGGTGCCAAAGGTGGCCCAGATTGGCATAAGCCTCTCTGGCTTTCATTATACGTGAATCGGTCTCATCACTCACGCCACCACCAGCACATATGCAGCTACCCAGATACACGAACTTCTCGACTACTTCTATCTGCTCACCATCCAGGGTGAATACAGGATTAGAATCCTATCAGTCTTGTAGAAGTACTCTGCACTTCGAAGGTGCAAAGCACATACCGTACCTACTGATACTGATATTTGAATATATTATGTATTAAAGTATTGAATGGTTGGACAGTATCATGTTCACTATTACTTAACACTTTTCAAATTTTAAAGATTAGATTTGTAATGTATCTACTTCACTTGATGCTGGCATATGTGTGTGACGAAATTTTAGCACTGATACAGAAAGCTCGACTAACTTTTGCCAACTTACGTCATTTATGGCGTAGGCGAGATATCCATCTATCAACCAAAGGACGTGTTTACTGCGCAGCAGTTCGTTCCGTCCTACTTTATGGCAGTGAAACATGGCCGGTATGAGTGGAGGATATTTGTAGGCTACTAGTAATCGATCACAGATGTCTTCGAAGCATTACTCGTATATCATGGGACAACCGAGTAAGTAATGCATTTGTAAGGAAACGGGTACCAGGTAAGGATGGTAAATCAATTGATAAAGTAGTGGAACTTCATCAGTTGAGATGGCTGGGACACGTGTTACGCATGCCTAACCACCGACTGCCCCGACGTGCGATGTTTTATGATGTAGGAGTAGGTTGGAAGAAAGCTAGGGGCGGTCAGACCAAGACATGTCACATATCCATGAAGTCACTGAGAAGTGACGCTCCAATTGTTATAGTAAAAGGTTTTACTGTTAAGGTAATCAAAAATTGTGATGACATTGTGATTCCTTATATGTATTATTCACTGTTCAGTGTTATAAGCATTATGCTTTTTGTATATAGGACTAAAAACTGAGTGTAAATGTTACACAATGTACTTTTTTCATTTCGATAAACTTCATTAAGATAACGTATAGTGTGTTTTTTACATTAAACTTAAATGTTACTATGCTACATGGATTAATTCAAAAGATAATGAAGGTATTAGAGATACATATTACTACGATATAATGTATTTTGAAGTAATTAGTCCCATTTGATACATTTCGACAGTGTAAAAAGAAGACAAAAGAACTAGAATATAATAGAGGGTTAGAGGAGACAAGGATAATCAAGAACAATTTGAAACGTCATCACTCTGGATTACTTACTTACGCCTGTCACTCCTCGTGAAGGGGCTTAGGCCGATCACCAGCATTCTCCATCCAATCCTGTCCCGGGCAATCCTTTCCAGTCTATATTCATCCTTTTCATATCTGCTTCTATTTCTCGACGTAATATGTTCTTTGGCTTTCCTCTTTTCCGCTCCCTTCACGATTCAAAGTTAGGGCTTCCCTCGTGATGTAGTTTAACGATTCGCGTAATGTATATCCTATCCATTTCCATCGTCTTTTCCTAATTTCCTCCTCAGCTGGAAGTTGGTTTGTTCTCTCCCACAGAAGACTGTTGCTGATGGTATCCGACCAATGGATGTTGAGTATCTTGCGTAGACAGCTATGTATAAATACTTGTACCTTCTTGATGGTGGTTGTTGTAATTCTCCAAGTTTCAGTTCCGTACAGTAGAATCAACTGTTTTGACATTGTTATTGAAGATTCTCACTTTGATATTGGTTGAAAGTTGTTTTGAGTTTCACATGTTCTTCAAATATAAGAATGCGACCCTTGCTTTGCCAATCCTTGCATTTACATCTGCATCATATTCTCCTTGTTCATCGATGATGCTTTCCAGGTATGTGAAGGATTCTACATCTTCCAGAGTTTCGCCATCAAGAGTGATTGGATTGCTGTTCTCCGCTTTGAATTTGAGGACTTTGGTTTTCCCTTTGTGTATGCTGAGCCCTACTGATGCACAGACTGCTGATACACTGGCTGTCTTTGTCTGCATCTGTTCGTGTGTATGCGATAGGAGGGTTAGGTCATCTGCGAAGTCCAAATCGTCTAATTGATTCTCAGCTGTCCATTTTATTCTGTGTTTTCCTTCAGACGTCGAGGTCTTCATAATCCAGTCGACCACCAGAAGAAAGAGGAAGGGAGAGAGTAAACAGCCTTGTTTGACTCCGGTCTTTACTTGGAATGCATCTGTAAGCTGTCCTTCATGCACGACTTTGCATTGTAGTCCGTCGTATGAGTTCCGGATAACATTGACAATCTTCTCAGGACCTCCATAGTGTCAAAGACGTTTCCATAACGTCCTCCTATCTACACTGTCAAATGCCTTTTCACAATCGATGAAGTTGATGTATAGTGACTAGTTCCACTCAACTGATTGTTCGACGATGATACGTAGTGTCGCGATTTGGTCTGTGCACGATCGATCCTCACGGAATCCAGCTTGCTGATCTCGAAGTTGTGCGTCTACTGCATCTTTCATCTGGTTCAGCAACATTCTATTGAAGACTTTCCCTGTTGCTGACAATAGTGTAATACCTCTGTGGTTTTCATATTTGCTCAGATCTCCTTTCTTCGGAATCTTGACGAGGTGCCCTTCTTTCCAGTCCATCGGCACTTGCTCCTCCTCGCAAATCTTCTTGAATAGAAGGTGCAGCATGTTTGTAGTTACTTCGATGTCTGACTTCAGTGCTTCAGCTGGTATGTTGTCTGGTCCTACTGCCTTCCCTCTCTTGATTTGTCTAATGGCCATTCTGATTTCTTCCGTCGTCGGTGGCATCACTCTGGATAGTAGGGTAATATTATAAGAGTAGGTTTGTGAGTGGGAACAAGCATGAATTCACACACCAGACCGAAGGTCTTGGGTTTGAATCCGTGGATTCACACTGTTGAGGAATCCCATAAAAGGCGAAACGGCCGTTCAGTGTTTTCAAGTTTTCAGTGATAGTCTAACATCAATGAATTCATGATCTCAATGAAAAATTAAAGTTATTACAAAAAAATAATAAAGTGCACAGTAATCAATCTAGATTTACTTGCTATTGTTTAATTCAAACTTCCCATTGACATTTATCACTGCAATTGATCAGTGTCTTATTAGTATATATCACAATTGATTGATCACTGGGTGGTGATCAATGTCAAGCTTGTCTAGTCCTTATTAGTGCATATCGAATGCTATCGATCATGTTGCAATGTGGCAACCAGTCTAGGTGACTCGACACTGCGGGCACAATGTATTAAGATTTTTAGATGGTGGTTGGAGGTAGTCAACAGGAAACCCTGGACTGGTGGCCACATTGCGACATGATCGATAGCATTCGATCTGCACTAATAACGACTAGACAAGCAAGACATTGATCACCACCCAGTGATCAATCAATTGTAATTACATCTCAGTCCTACAGGAGGTTAGTCACGGCTCGGATAGCTCAGTGGTAACGTCTCTGACTGTGAGGCTGGGTGACACGAAATCGAATCCGCCAGGGAGCGCAAGTCCCCTCAAGATTACAGGTACACCTTGCTGACGAGTGCCAAGTAGCACGAAACCCGGGTCCAGGGTTTCCTGTTGACTACCTCCAACCACCATCTAAAATATTAGTTTATATGCATCCTGTGCGTATTGCCTCGATATTGTATTAGGTCACAGGCTTTACATGCAAAGATGGATAGTGGTTATTTGTAAAATTCAGTTTAACTCGCATTTCGTCTTATTTGGGACTCGTCAGCTCTGTGTACCTGCATCTCAGATGCTGGACACCACTACTAACCACTATCTATTTTTGCTTATTATTAGTCTATTTTAATTTATCTGTTATTCAATTAACTATCGTTTGTTATTGTTGTTGTTTTCTTCAGTAAACAAGTCAAATCACGATCAACCATTAAATATCCACTTGTAATAAATCCTGAAAAAGATGCAGAAAGAATCAATAAATCTATCAAACTTATGAGTAAGTTGTTGATGATCTCCTATTAAACAATTTACCCATTATTCATTTATCAGTGGTTTTCTATCTTTGTTAGTTTATTTAAAGATTATTTCAAATTAGGGACATTTTTAAGTTAAGGATCAGGTAGTTTATCATCAGCTGGGATAAAAAATTTGAATCTACGACAAAAAATTTATCCAGTGGTTCTTGATTTTTTCAAAGTTCAATGGCTAAAGTCATTCTGCAATGAAAAGCTACAATGATAAAACATAAGCAAAGATGGATATTAGCTAGTAGTGGAATTCAGTTTGACACACGTTTCATCCTATTTGGTACTCTTCAGCTGGATGTACCTACATCTCAGAGTTCATGTTCACTCTAAGACTCGAACATTGTACCGTCTGCTTCAAGTCGATAACGCAATGACGTTTGATCCGTAAGGTTGTAAAGGTTTTACATAAAATTACAGGACATAGAAATCGGTGAGATTGGTCACAGGATGTGAAGAGTTTACATAAGTTGAGAGAATTAATTGAATGAAGGCGTATGAGTGAAGAGGTAGTTTTGGTGTAACTGAGATGAGAATTAATTGTGGAAATACCACATAACAAAATAAACACTAATAAAATCATGATAGTGACAGAAATAATTTACGAATGTAGTGACTCGTCTGTTGAATGTACCTACATCTCAGAGTTGATAATTACTATGAAATTCATACCCGGTACCCTTTACTTCAAACGCCATCGCCTTATCCACCTGTTAGATACTGAATCCTGATAGCCACCTGCTTGTGCTATTGAGTGATCGATTAATTACAGTCCTAAATTACAACTGGAAGATACAAGTAAAACAAAAAGAAATGAAGACAAAACTTAAGTTTAGAATGATTCATCTTTACCATCCTCTTAATAATAATCAAATACCCATTATTACTTTAAAGTTTCCACCTGTATATGATCGTGAATGTATACAGATAGAAGAGTCAAAACTTTGAAAAAAAGTAGCTGTTTATTGTCTTCTTGTTTTTAATGACGCCCTGTTCATACTGAAAATTGTTTTCGAAAATAAGTCTTATAATAATGGCAAAGGGTATTGATGTGCTTCAAATGCTTCGTTTAGTCCTGTCTAACAATCTGCACATAACCGGATACGTCGATTAGGATTTTTAACAATCACTATTGGTGCTGTCCAATCAGGAAAATTCACCGGTACTATGATTCCACTCCTTTGCAGACGCTCCAATTCTTGTTCAGCAATCTTATAATTAAAATATATTTCTTGAAGCATAGTTCAATTGTACCAGGGTTGGATGATGAATTTTGATAAACGGCCTATGCTCTTCTACAAGGAGGTAACCGGTGTAAGTAAGTAAGTAAATAAGTTCAATTGTACAACCTTAATAGTTTCTTTAGACAAAATTATTGGCGTTAACATTTTGTAGATCACTTGAGTTTGAAAGTTTATGCCAATTTTCTGGACTGGAAGTACAGGGGAATCCTCGTAAAGAAAATATTCAGATCAAAAACATCGATGTCTAATATTTTAGTGTTTCAATAAAAGAAACGTTTCTCTCAGTTCTTCATCTTATATCACGCTTTTCACATCAGTATTTATTACAACAGGTTTGCTTTTGTTCTTTAATGATTAAACAGAAAAATTCATGATATCTATACTTATAATCAGAGAAGGGTTTTTGTGAATATTACAGTAATTTAATAGTTGAATTCATGAGTCAGTTGAAGCTAGACCATCATGGAAAACCTAGATGCACTGGACGGCTTTTACGTCCTAGCATTGGACTCCTCAGTGGTGCACATCGACGATCCCATCTCACGTGATTCGAAACTTGGACCTATCAGTCTCGTGCGCGAGCGATTAGCTACTAGACAACTGAGTCAGCCGGCATCCAACAGCGTTAATGTATAACTTCAACCAATTCACGAATATATACATATAAAAGTATTATCTATATACTTCAACGTTACAGAATAAAACATGTAATATTCACTTCAAGACTTGAACATTTGATGTTTGAATGGTGTAACGTCAATCTTCTGTAAACATCTAAACCTTTCCGATTGATCGTATACTTTAGGAATGGTCAGACTTAAAATAAAAACTGATTTAATAAGCAGTTTCAAATAAGTAGTTTACCATCCTCATCTATCTAATCTTTCATTATTTATCCATTATAGATCCTGATGAAGATGTTATTAATGAAATACTTGGTCACAGAAGTCTTCAACAACGTTTAGCTATACAAGAAACATACAAACGTTTATATGATAAGGTATAAAAAAGTGAAATTTACTGATTTAGTTGCTTTAACTGTAAATTTCTGTAAACAGTTTTGTGAATTAATGAAAGTTAGACAATAAAGCCATTGGTTGCAAGCCGGCTCAGTGATCTAAAAGTTATGAGTTTATGTGCAAGACTGATAGATCCTGACTTCAAATCTCATGAGGCATAATCGTGGATGCACACTACTGAAGAGTCTCACAATAGGAAAAAGCGGCCGGCCAATGCTTCCACGTTTTCCATGTTGGTCTAGTTTCAATTCACCCATGATCTCAACTATTAGAATTACTATAATATCCACACAAACCCCTTCTGAAGTAAATTAGTCGAATCATAAAAAATTTATATTTGTACTTCCACAATCAGAAATTTCCTTTATCTCAGTTAACTGAATAGTGAATGGTTACCGGATCATAAGAACCCTTTTTTACCATACTTGTTTACTTTATTTCTTCATTATGTGATTCATATTTTTGATGGTCAGTTATACTCGAATGAACGAGAACACAAGTACAGGACAATGGAAAGTATTTAAACATACAAATTACAGAATCTCTTAGTAAAATCTAAGAACCATATAGTAAATACTTCATTTGCAAAATGTCAATCAATCATCTTAGACTTCATTGTTCTTTAGTTTTCTTCGGTCTTCTTAACGTTCTTCTGTCAGGTATTCCACTTTCGATTGATGATACATACTACTTATATCTATCAATATCAGTAGCATACACAATACTACTAAAAACAGTTACTTAATGAGAATAAAGTCAGAAATTGATATTAAGAACACATCAGGTATTAAAAAAAGTACTTAAATGCAACGGCCTGTGCACCGACTAAAAATGATAATAGATATCGTCGGTTAACACTGGAATTTTGCCTTACCATATAGACGAGACAGAGAATTTGAAAAAGAACAAAACTAATCGCCTTCATAATGCAACCAATACAATTGAAGATGGTTGATTTCGATTAAAACAACAACAGCAACAACAATGAAACTGATTATTGTAGCGCATCTGCTCACTGTAATAGGGGCACTTGACCTATCATGTAATTCTCTGTGTGAGTCTGATTGAAGACATGTCAATTTCTAATCTATACTCCCGTTGGTTGTAATACACAGACAATCAATAATTTATCCATACCTGATTAACGCTCATAAATATATATGAACTTTTAACACTCATACACACTCTCTTGGTTTCACTGTGTGCTTGCTTCCTGTACGCTAGCGGATTTTACCAATCTTTAACAATAAACTATCTCTATAACTGATGTTTAGGCTTTTGAATAATCTCGAGTAAATCTATAATTCTTCTAGGAGATTTAGCCTGCATTAAATACCCAGATAACGGGATACTATTTATAAAAGTCAAATATAAGGGAAATTGGCCTCTACATTATCTCAATACTGATCTGTATCCATAGATTGCATCGAGGAACATCTTAAAACATTGTGTCGAACTAGAAAATCTACAAAACATCATTAGATGTAAATGTTATAATCAAGAAATATCAAATTAGCCTAGATCCTATCATAGAGAATCGATCACAATGGCGTCGGTGAATACCTTATTTGTCTTCCTTTAAACTATGAGATTAAAATTGCTTTATACCTTTCTTTCTGTGCACTAATTCTTCCTTTCTGTACTATACCCTTATATACAATCTTTCTTTTATATATTACCACCATTGAGTTAACTACTACTATGAATTCAATGTTGGTCTTGCTGTGCTAATAAGGAATGGCAACTTGGATCGATGCATATATGCGCATGGTCATACATTGTAGCTGACTGACTGATTGAGAGAACACAAGTAAAAGAGGCATCATTTATATGATAAATATCACATTTTCACAGCCATTCACACATTTATATACTGAAATCGTGTCTGATGCAGATTATATGGTCAAATCTGTTTGAATTCACTACAAATACACCAATTGAATTGTTTCTTATTCTATTTTATACTGATAGCAGCAAACACTAAATCATAAATCGTCAGAAACTCGACTTTCTACTCATTAGGATATTGTAAATATATTATAATTGAATTCATGAATCGATCAATATTAGACCACCATCGAAAATCTGGAAACACTGAACTGCCGTTTCGTCCTAGTATTGGACTTCTTATCAGTGTGTACCCACAACTTCACACTCAAGATTTGAAACGAAGACCTTAGATTTCGCACGTCAACGCCTAACCTATAGTCCACTGAACTGGAATCCAACGGTGTTAATGTCTACTTTTAGTCGATTCACGAGTGACTCCGTAACCATTCATTCATTACCTGAGGTAGATACCTGTTTCTAACCGATACGGATTAGACTCCACTGAACACGGCTTCTCACTAGAACTCCGAGAATTCCCTCACAAACTTGTCACTAGTGAGCACATGGTAATTATCAGTAATAGGGTTGTGTAGATTATTAATTTATTGATTGAAATCATGAATCGATTGATGTTAGACCACCCTGGAAAACTTGGTAGCACTGAACAGCCGTTTTGTCCTATTTTGGGATTCCTCACCAGTGAGCAACCATGATCTCGTCTAGAGAGATTCGAACCCAGGATCTATTAGTCTCACAGGCGAACTCTTAACCTCTAGACCACTGAGCTCACATCCTACATGAATTATAAAAACTATGCATCTTATTCAAATCAATCATACAAGTAATAATGAATCTTTATGCCTTACATACATCTATTCATTTCATTTCTTATTATAGGAAATCACTGAACATATTGGTTCTGTATTAATTGGCAGTTATGATAGCTTAATCAAAACTTTATTTAGAAATCCAATGGAAATGTTAGCTAATGATTTATATAAAGGAATCAAAAATCTTGGATCAAATTATCAAATTATGACTGATATTATTTGTTGTTGTAATAATACTGAAATTTATTTATTAAAAAAAGCTTATGAGAAAGGTGAGTTATGTAATCAGTTATTATTTTTTTAAATAATTTTATTGAATATTTTGTGATTACAGTGATCAGAATACATTTCGTTGTTGATTGAGATCATGAACTGATTGATGCAAGACCACGGTTGGAAACCTGGAAGCCCTGGACCTCTGTTTCGTCCTATTGTCAGACGCCTCAGCATTGCGCGTCCACGACCTCGCTCGCGGGATTTGAACCCAGGGTCTTCAGTCTCGTGCACGAACGCTTAACCTACTGAACCACTAAGCCGGCATCGATTGGTGTTAATGTCTAACCTCAACCAATCCACGAAATTGCGTGACTATCTTCCATTTTACTGAGGTAGGTACCTGTTTTCAACAGATACGAATTAGACTCCACTTGACGCTGCTTCTCATTAGAACTCTGAGAATTCCCTCACGAAGCTAGTCACCAGTGAGCACATGTTAATTACCAGCATAGGGGTTGTGTGGATTATTAATTTTTTGATTGAGATCTTGAACCGATTGATGTAAGACCACTGCTACTTGTTAAGGCATGCATATATGAAAACTAATAGGTCAACTCTAGATAGGTTAATCAGTATTAGCAGGGTAGGTTGCGGATAAGAAAACATTGTAAATGAACACATAAATAGGGTTTCAGTTTCCGTATTGCCTAGGCTTTAGTATAGCGTGAGGTCATCACTTGTTGGTCGCCAAGATGAAATCGAAACTTAAGAAGCACTGGACAACGGGGTGGACAATATCACAAAAGTTTATTACGGCTTTTCTTCGGGATACTGACACACTCAACAAATTCAGAATAGTCCTCAGCAATAGATTCCAAGCCTTTCATGATCTACTCAATGGAGAAGGAACTACTATGGAGAGCAACTGGAAGCGGATAAAAGAAGTAATCACTTCAACGCGTCTTGAGGTTCTGGGCCACAAGAAGCACCATCACAATGAATGGATCACTGTTGATACACTGAATATAATTCAAGAAAGCAGGAACAAGAAGGCAGCAATCAATACCAGCCGAACAAGAGCAGAAAAACCCAAGGCACAAGCTGAATACACAGAAGTGAACAAACAAGTGAAGAAGAGCATCAGAACCAACAAACGTAAATGTGTGTAAGATCTTGCAATGACAGCAGAAAAGGCTGGAAGGGAAGGAAGCATAAAAGAACTGCATGACACAACAAAGAAAGTAGCTGGAAATTATTGTAAACCAGAACGACCAGTGAAAAGCAAGGAGGGCAAAGTAATCATCAACATTGAAGAACAGCGCAACAGGTGGGTAGAACACTCCGAAGAACTCTTGAATCGACCAGCTCCACTAAACCTACGCAACATCGAAGTAACACCCATGGACCTCCCAATCGATGTTGGCCCACCAACAATTGAAGACATCAACATGGTCGTTAGACAAATCAAAAGCACAAAGCAGGAGGACCAGACAGCATTCCAGCAGAGGCACTGAAATCAGATGTAGCAGCAACTGCAAGGTTTCTCCACATTCTGTTCAGCAAAATTTGGGATGAGGATGGAAAGAAGGACACTTGTTTAAGATCACGGTACTGCTCTCAGGATGATATCACTTCATATTAACCTAATATCATAGTTATGTACTAATATTCACTTCAGATGTGTTTAACAAAATAACATTTCAATAATTGAGATCATGAGTCAATTGAAGGTAGACCAGCATGGAAAATGTGGAAGCCTTGAATGGTCGTTTTGTCCTTTATTTTTTAACTAGTCGTTCACAGATTGTTTTATGAATGATGCTCATCAAGATCCAAGCGTAATTTTTGTTCGTACGTTTTTTTTGCTTTTTGCTGTTCATTTTGCAATCATCCCTAAAGAATAAACATTAATTCTTTTTTTATTATTTTTAATCTTTTCTAGTTTTAATGAAGGAAGATCCAAAAGGTAAATAACAGATAGTTTCATTTTATTGATAGTGATAAAGTACTTTTTCATTATGAATAATAAATTTTAATATCAAAAGAGGGGGATTAGTGGATATTATAGTAATTTTAATAGTTGAGTTCATGAGTTTAATGAAGCTACACCACCATAGAAAACCTGGACGCCCTGGATGGCCGTTTCGTCCTATTGTGGGACTCCTCAACAGTGCGCATTCACGACGTCGTCCCGCGAAACTCAAAACCAGGATCTGTCAATTTCGCGCGCGAACTCATAACATCTAGATCGCTGAGTTGGCTAGACTAGAATTTTATGGACAGGCCAATTAGACTTAGGGTAACATTTCTTGGATTTCGCTTCAAGTGGATAACGTGATGGCGTTTCAAGCGAACGATACTGCGTTCGAGTGAACATCAACTCTGACGTGCAAGTACATCTATCTAACGAGTCCTAAATAGGACGAAACGAGTGTCAAACTGAATTCCACTACTAGCCACTATCCATCTTTGCTTTAAAAACTTGTGACTTAAGGCAATACCGAGGCGATACGCACAGGATGCACATATGCTAATAAGAGACTGATCAATCGCAGTGGTAAACATCAATGGGAAGATTTAAACAAACAATACCAAGTGAATTTCATCATGTGTTTGTTGTAGATCTATACGGCACTCAATAGTTCAATCTGAATTGTTTAAACCTTAATAATGATTATATTAATAATGTTTAATAAACGAAAATTCTAGTTTACAGAACTTTATCACTCAGCAAAGTAAATCTATCTTCTACCATATGTATATGTAATTTCTTTCTTCTTAGGTTATAGACAGAGATCATTACACATTGATATTATGAAAGAATCTAAAGGCTCATATAAATTACTTATGGAACAATTATTAAAAGGTGAAAGATGTGAAGATAATACAAATAAAATTGCTGAGTCGACATCTATAGTTCATGGAGGTGTTGATCAAAAATTAGTTGATGATGATGTAACAGAATTGTATGAAGCAGGAGAAGGGTAAGTTTATCATTATTTGATCATCTATTAAGTAATTATAGATCAGTATAAATTCAGTCAAATCAATGAGTTATGTGTTTTGTTTACATAGTAACTGATCTGTAATTATCAATATCTTTATGTTGTATCACTATGAAGTAAATACAAAACATTTACAGTTTATCCGAAATGTTTCCTGAAAAACTCAGTATAGTTACAAACTAACTAAATATCTGATGTTATACTGTTAAGATGGTAGAGAAGATTTATAGCTCAGTTGGATGGTTCATTCACTTGAATCCGTCCAGCTTAGAGAAAACAACTCCATCAAAAAGTTGTACTGATAAGAAAACTAGATTACGTATAATAAGAATAGATAAGGTAAGTAAATTTTGTATATATAGAAGAGAGAAAAGTGACATATTATGTTTAATGATTAGTAAAAATCAGTTGATCGTTAAGAAACAAACTCTTCTTATATAAGAAAAGATAGGTGAAGGTTAGCAATGGAGTCCAAGATGAACGTTTCGTTTTATTTAAGACTCATCAGTTGGATGTATTTCATTGATTAACATTTTTAACCAGAATCATATAAGTAATCGTTAGATAGTAACATATTCATGAGACAAATTCAAGTAAATAGTTTAGCAAGTAGAATTTTCTTTTAACAATTTCATATTAAATGTCTGATGAGACTATAATTTATGGGCGAACTTTGAGTGACGCCAAATTGACTTTGAGAATGTCTACCTACCAACTAGGACTAAATGAGGATTATAAATCAGTGTGAGGGGCTAGAATTATGATTTAGAATTGATGGTTAGGGTTAGGAATTCAATTTATGGTTTTCATCATGAATTGGCATCAGCTAAAATGCCAAAAGGCTATTTAGCCAAATGGATGATTGAATTTTGTGCCGAAATCCAAAACATGTTATCATAAATCTGATTGGTTCGTCCATAAATTATAATCTTGCCAAATTTATTTGTAATGATATATTTGTGTGAAATAACAAATCATAGAATTATAATATGGATGCATATAATAAGTGAAATTATGAGGGAGTATTTTATATTACTAATTATTAAAGTAGATGATGAACTAAATCAATTAAATCATCAGGCAAACTATGAAATATAGAGGATATTTATTTGTACAAATGGGCACCGAACAGATATGCGCTACACAAGTCACTTGAATTGTGTGTGGGCTGTGTTACTACCCGGGTGCCCAAACAGAAGCAGATGGTTTTCGTAGAAAGCCACACCCCGAGCCTATAAGGTAGTGGAGCAACGTCAAAAGATGCAGTCCTATGGTAGCCGTTGACCAACATTTGGTTCATGCATCATTTGTTCCCCTACAGTCCAGGAGTCCATATGTATCATTGAGTTGTAATCAAGATTTTCCAACTTCTCTGGGTGAATCCTTTGTATACACCAACATGGTTAAAACGCCGGAAATTCGTTTTTCATCTTCTCATTCTCGTAAACAACAATAATGCCACGAGAAGGAAGTGAGTAGGACTTCCTTGACAATGGCTGTATACGTGTGTTCATGTGAGAGAATTTCTGGAGAGAGAGCTGACTCTGTTCACATTTGGCTGTACTAGATCATTTGAGGTGTTAGACTAGTGGATTTTCGTTACCTAACAGTTTAGAATTTTACTGGATAATATTCTTATTGTGCTACTCCTTAGAACCAGCTATTATACCGTTATAATCTATTCTGTTCAGAAGTAATGTTATTAACAAATGACCATATTGAGTCATTCTTTATATTATAAGCTATTAACTATACATAAGACATATTCAGTTATATTTATCTCAACTCCATTGAATCTTCTGTATACTGTTTCTAATAAAATTATTTATACAGACAAATTGGTAAAGGTGATCCTTCTATTTATATATCTATTCTGTCAAAACGTAGTAAATATCATATCAGAGAAATATGTAAAGCATATCAAAAAGTAAGTTTATCAATCATTTAAATAGTTTTATTCACTGATGTCCCATACTAGGATGAAATCGTTGCCCAGTGCTTCTAGGTTTTTCAGGATGGTCTAGCTTTAATTGACTGATGAATTCAACTATTCAATTACCACAATCTTCCCAAACTCTCATTCTGACAATAATCAGCATGTATTCACTAGTGACTGACTTCAAGATGTGTTTCCTTGAGTTTTAGTGAGTAGACGTGATCAGTGGTGTGGAAACGTGTCTGTTGTGAGGCAGTTACTCACTCAAGACAATGGTGGATGGTTGCGCAACATCATGGATTACTTGAAACTGAACATTAACACCGTTGGATGCCACCTCAGCGGTCTGGAGGTTAAGCGTCAGCGCGCGAGTCCAATGGGTTGTGGGTTCGAATCTTGCGAGGCGGGATTGTGGATGCGCACTGCTGAGGGGTCCCATAATGGGAAGAAACGGCTTTCAGGTTCTTTCAGGTTTTCTGTGGTTGTCTAGCTTACATCGACTCATGAATTCAACCACTGAATTATGAAAATTTCCACTTATTCTTATTCTCAATATAATCAGAGATCAAATTTTTATGGTAAAATGTTAATTAATTCTTCTGTAATTCTAATAAGTATAAGTTAAACAGTCTGAATATCTTAAATTCATTTGGTACTGTTTTACTTGTATCTTACCATTGATGTTTAGGATTGCAGCTGATCAGTCTGTTATTGTCATATGTGCGTCCTGTGAGTATTGCATCGATATTGCCTTAAGTCACACGTTTTTTACGCAAAGATGGATAATAGCTAGTAGTGGAATTCAGTTTGACACGCGTTTCATCTTATTTGGTACTCGTCAGCTGGATGTACTTGCATCTCAGAGTTCATGTTCACTCTAAGACTCGAACATTGTACCGTCTGCTTCAAGTCGATAACGCAATGACGTTTGATCCGTAAGGTTGTAAAGGTTTTACATAAAATTACAGGACATAGGAATCGGTGAGATTGGTCACAGGATGGGAATAGTTTACATAAGTTGAGAGAATTAAGTGAATGAAGGCGTATGAGTGAAGAGGTAGTTTTGGTGTACCTAAGATGAGAATTAATTGTGGAAATACCACATAACAAAATAAACACTAATAAAATCATGATAGTGACAGAAATAATTTACGAACGTAGTGACAGGTTTATTACTGTATCTTTCTGGATATATAAATCAGGTTTCAATTTATTTATTGTTACCACTTTGCCGATTCGAGGAGACGCCGCGTTTTTTTATCTGTTAATAGTTTCAAAGGTTTGTAGAATGTCAACAGTATCCCCGGTGTCAAGTAAATGTCGAGCTCTTCCACTCTTTAGAGTCAGTGAGCCTCTCAATCTCAAGTTCTTTGGAACGTGTTCGAAAATGTGAATGCATACGCCTCTCTTCGTTCTTCCAATGTATATTCTTTGGTACATACATGTAAATTGGTAAATGTAGTTAGAGGAATCTTCAAATTTAGTTTGTTTGAATGAGCAGTTCGATTCACATAATGTCAGCGTTTAGCTGAAGTTGGGTAAAAATTTGTGAAATCTATAATTTAGCTACTAATATAACTTTAAGTAGTTTCGAATTTATTTATTATAGTTTAATAAATGGCATAATTAGTTCACTTACTGTGATTAATGAGACATAACAACCGAAGTATATAATATTGTCATTCCTTGTACATCTCCAACTACTTTCAATAGTAAAAATAATTACTAAATCCATGAAAAAGTTAGTGCGGTAAGACTATAACTCATGGACGACCTTTAAACAACCTTAAAATGACCTTGAGAGTTCTCACCTAATAACTAGGACTAAATGAGGGTTATAAACCAGTGTGAGGAATTAGAATTAGGATTTACAGTTTATGATTAAGGTTGGGAATCAGATTTAGGGTTTTCATCACGTACTGACATCAGTTATCATGCCAAAACTCTATCACCAAAATCCGAGTCCTGTTTTCTTATCCCTGATTGGTCGGTCCATTATTTATAGTCTCGCCGTTGATGCTTCTTTATAAAAATTCGGTCATCCATAATCATAAGTTGTTTTATTGATACTTGATTCAAGACAAGATGTGGTAAACATGAATGCTTTCTATTCAGAAACATTTAAATCATCTTACTTGTACAGAGAAAATAAAAGTGATCATCACAAAGTATGTTTGTCTATGGGAAGAGTACTTAGGTGATATTTATAGGATAAAACACTTTCTGAATAGGGTGTCGAATCATTTCGTACTCTGCATTTTTTTCTGTCAATACTGAACTATTTTATTAAAGTGTCATATTTTTTGGTTTAATGTAGTCATTAATGCTTACTTAATGACTTCTGAATGATCGTTTATGGAAAAAAGAAGCCATAGACCTCGTTACTAAAAGGCTGATGTTCATGACCCATGTTTACAGGATTGACTATAACAGTGACAAATGATTAATAAATGTTTAATTTTAGTGGCCTGTCCATACTTTGAATATGCAAACTTGAATAAAGCAGTGACTTGTTTTGCTGTGCTTAAGTCTCTTCATGAAATATCTCTCTGTCTGAGCTCACTCTTATCAGTCTAAGTAGATTTGATTACATGAAGCGAAAGTTTTTTTTTAACTCAATAACCTAAGGATATTCTACAGAGAAAATATAATCCATTTATAAATAAGAGATAGATGAATTGAAAAATGACTCCATTTTGATCTGACTGCAATAATAGAGGTGTCCAGTATAATTTTTAGTTTAAGGACGTTAATCAATATAAGATGCTTTTTAACACACTGAATACATACAGAATGTTTATTTAAGGAAGTCTGATCAATTTCAAAAGAAGAAAAACTATGAAAATGAATATTATTCCTTTGAAGAAAAATGACTAACATAAAAGTCATAAAAATAAACCGAATAATAGTCAAGTAAACTTGCATAATGTAATAATAGTAACTGATTAGATTTTAAAATTGCATAGCAATAATTCAATAATAATCAAACTTAAGTGCAAGAGAAAGGAAAAAAGAAACCCGAAACATACTCATAAAGAGAATTAGGGTTAAGGAAGTTTGAGAGGTTGGACGAATCGTTTCTGCACGCAAAGATCGGGCTTGAGTTCATGGATTGCCAATGCCTCAGCAGTGCATAAAATATTGATTCAACATTCCTTCGATTCAATTCTTTTGACTCTGTAGATTACTTTAAAGTAAGAAATGTTTGGATCGATTTGTCCACAGTTGATCATTCAATGGCACAATGGGTTATCTTAATTATCATTCTTTTGAAAACTAATACTACTACCACTATCCAATATTTGGTTTCATTTTAGAAATATGGTTGTCTTCTAGTTGAATCAATATCAAGAAAATTCTCAAACCCTCTTCGTAATGCACTAAATACTATCAGTGAGTGAATTCTATCTTTTCAAGTTTTATTATGTTATGATAATACTATTACCATGGAAGCATCAATTATCTGTGTTTGTACTTTTACTGTTATGTAACTAGTAATGCTGTTCGTATAAACAAATAGTAAGATTGAACACTAAGAACTCAAGTTTAATAAAGTGGTTGACTTTGTTGACTACTAATTAGATTCAATCCATTAATAATTAGACTTGTTGAACTTTAATAGCTTTTGCTCAAGTAGACAGGAGCTCATTTTAAGTCCATGAAGAATATTTTGAGCTAATACTAGGGAATCATATTCGTTCAATCCGATGCCATTTTTATATGCAACTTTCTATATATTGAAAACTTTTTAATATCTTTTAATCAAGCGTTAACGTCTATTTAAGAAGCAAAAGATACTGTCAACCACTTGTATCAAATGAGCACATAAAACTTTAAAGATCTACATTAAAATGCGGTGTTCAACTGCTATATGAAATCTTAAAGTTTATTTATTTATTTGAACACAGAAATATTGGTACAAAGAGGTATCGAATACATATGCGCCACACAAGTTACTTCATTTGTGCGTGGGTTATGATACTACTCGGTTGTCCAAACCAAAGCAGGTGGTTACCTTACAGTGTCACACACAGAGCCTTTGACATAAAGGTCTGATTCACAAGAGAGTGGAGCAACGTAAAGAGATGCAGTCTCATGGTAACCGATGACCAATAATTGGTTCACGTGCCATTTGTTCCATCCAGAACCTGGTTTGGAATCAAGGTTTTCCAACTCCCTTGGGTGAATCCTCCATATCTACCAACCCGGTTGGAGCTGAGGACATTCGCTTTTAGTCCTCTAAATTTCATAAATGGCAGCAATGCTACTAGAAGGCAATTAGCATGACTTCCATAGCAGTCGCTATATACGCGTGGTCATGTGAGGGCGTTTCGAAAGGAAGAGCTGACTTTCCCAACCTCAACCGCACCAGGGTATTTGGGGGCATATCTTGAAGTGATGCGTATTAAGCAAGTAACTCATGAGTGATATTTCCTGCTATGATTCTTTGAAAAAGTTTAACAGTAGTTGTGTAGTGTATGGTACTTATGTCGACATAATTAGTATATAACACTAATCAGAGGTAGAATACCTGGCAGTAAGACGTTGACAACATCGAATCGAAAAGAATAGAGACAGAGAGTAATTGTTATGGCAGTTAAGAGACTATAAAGTTTGAGATAATTAATAGAGGATTTACAAATGAAGTACTAAACGTATAGTTTTCACATTTGACGAAAAAAACTCTGTGATTTTATACTAAAATACACTAAGTTGATACCACCGGTGTTCTCGTTCATTACATTTGTCCTGGAGTAGGAAATGTTCACGGAGACAAGCATTTTTCCAACTAATCGAGTGTTTTTACTAAATACGAGCCTAGCACTATACATAAAATGCGAGAGCGTTATTTATCACGCTCCTAAGTTGAAATACTACTATTTGTTCTGTGATGAAACTCTTTAACAGTTGTACAATATTAGAATTCAACTGAAGTTAAACATGTAAAACCGATAGAGGCTGACTAATTGATTTAAACGTTATGGGCTTGCTTCGAGACCGGGAGTTTTTACGTCCAATCCTCGGTACGGTCCTGTATATGAGTTAGTCGGGAGTTTAATATTGATATGAAATTAATGTTCACCGTTACCTGATTTTTAATAGTACTCCAATCTATGATAAATACTACTAGCTATTCAATCTTAAAACATATACTGTATGTAACATACATGTTGTATTAAATAAGTTAGAAGTGTATAAACTACTTAAATGAAAGTAATGAATCAACAAAACAAATCCAAATCGTGTTTTTTCTTTCTTTTTGTTCGTTTTACTCTGAAGTAATGGCACTAGTCGATCTACGTCTATTATTGACCTGTCAGCTTTACTGTAGTATGGAAGGTTTAGGATCAAATGATGATACAATTATTAGAATAATTTGTCTTCGATGTGAGGTAAGATATAATGAAATTGATACATAATGAAAGAGAAGTTTTTTTAAAGATCAGTTTAAAAATATTCAATAATAATAATTATTATTCGGACTCAGTACCTTTCGCTTCAAACGCCATCGGGTTATCCACTTGAAGCGAACTGTACTGGGTTTGAGTCTCAAAGTGAACATCAACTATGAGATGCAGATACATCCAGTTGACTAGTCCCAAATGTGACAAAACACGAATCCTAGATTCCGCTGCTAGCCAGTGTCAATATTTGCTTATAATTAACAATTTAGTTGTGTAACCAAAGTGCACTGTATCAATAATCAAGATTTTATAGCAGAACTCTTCATTATCTCACCGATTTCTATACTGAGAAAAAAAGACCTTTCCTTTTTTTATGTTGAGCACATCAATTGCATTGAAAGAATATGCACAGCTGGATCGGTTGTACTGAATTTATGGAGTTGACTGACAATAGATTATTAATCTTTATTTTTCTTACATTTCACCTAATTAAGTCATCCAAACAATGTAATACATCTTATGTAGTTTTGTTCTGATAATGTAAATGAATCAGTTCATCATTAACTACATTCATTCATTGTCATGCTTTATCACGAATTCCCTGACAGGGAAAGTTCGATTTAATTTTTTTTTAAAAACCGCGCATACGATGATACCTGGAACTTCCCTTTTTGATCCCTTGATAATTTTAAACAAGAATGTAATTAGTGTTGACTTTCTCTGTTTTTCAATGGTTATGTATTTGATATCAGTTTGTGATGAGAACGAATAAAAAATTTAAATACACTGTTGAATATTGGATTAACTTACGATATATGTAGGCGAGTAAGTAATGCATTTGTAAGGAAACGGGTACTAGGTAAGGATGGTAAATCAATTTATGAAGTAGTGGAACTTCATCAGTTGAGATGGCTGGGACACGTGTTACGTATGCCCAACCGCCGACTACCCCGACGTGCGATGTTTTATGGTATAGGAGTTAGTTGGAATGAAGCTAGGGGCGGCCAGTTTGAGACATGTCACAAATTCATGAAGTCACTGACAAGTGCACTGAGTCGTATTGGTAGGTGTAGACTACCTGGATGGGATCTACGAGGCGATAGCAACCGATGCTTACAGACTTTGAATGACATGGCTCAAAATCGTTTGCAATGGCGCAGATGCATCCACTCTTTGTATTCTCCCAAATTCTAATTTTCTGAATTCTCTTTTTTTCTTTCTCCTTCCAAATTTATTTCACTGGATTATACTCCTTGAATAAGATCTTCGAACTTTAATCTTTTCGATAATTGCTTATAATTTTACTACCTCTAACACTACGGGATTTGAATCGACAATTGTATCTGTGTGCTAATGTGGTATGGCAACTCGAACTGATGTACGTATGTACGTACAAAGCTCTACATTGTTGCTAACTGCCAGACTATAATTTATGGATGAATCAATCATCCATAAATTATAATCTCACCTATATATACATATCTACCTACTTTAAAGTAATCACCAAGTGAATATCAATAATAGTTCAGTGAAAAATTCAATAAAAACAAAATATCTAAATAATAAATTGTAATTGATGATTTCATTTTAAAGTTTTTTTGTTTTTATTTATGAGATCGATGTAAAACACCATGGAAACATGTGATTGATTTTCAATCAATGATCTAATTGGTATTTAGTGCATTACAATGATGTCTATGGGTCTTGATTAACTATGTTAACTATGAAAACCAAATAGATTTATGAGTATAACAACGTATATAGATATGAGATAGTATTTGAATCTGGTTGTCGATTGGATTATGAAGATCTCGACATTTGAAGGGAAGCACAGAATACAATGGACAATTTGGAATCAATGAGAAGATTTGAGTTTTACAGATAACCTAGATTTTCTATTTCATACATATCAACAAATGTAGATGAAAATAACTAGTGTAGTAGATGCCTCTGCATCAGTGGATCTTAACATATGCAAACAAGATCCTCAAATATAACGCAGAGAACACCAGTATAACCACACTCGATGGAGAAACTCTAGAAGAGGTGGAACCATTCACGTACCTGAGAAGCATAATCGATGAACAAGAAGGATCTGATGCACATATAAAGGAGGGGATTAGCAAAGAAACGGCAGCATTACTATAAGTGAAGAACATATGAACCTCAAAACAACTGTTAGACAATATCAAAATCATAATCTTCAATATGAACATGAAGACAGTAATACTGTATAGAGGTGAAACTTGGAGACCTACCACAACCATCACCAAAAACGTACAAGTATCTATAAACACTTGTCTACGTGGGATGCTGAATGTTTGTTGGCCGGATACCATCAGCATCAGCCTACAATGAGAAAGAGTAAATCAGCTTCTAGCTGAGGAGGGAATTGGGAAAAGACGTTGGAAGTGGATAGGACATACATTGATGAAATCCCTAAGCTGTATCACGAGGCGAGGTCCAACTTGGAATTCTAAAGGGAAAGGAAAAAACAAAAAGACCAAGGAACACATTACGTCGAGAATCGGAAACAGAAATTAAAATGATGAATAGCAACTGGAAACAACTGAAAAGGGATTGCCTAGGACAGAGTTTGATGGATAGTGCAATGATTGCGTTCCACTGATCACATTTTAATCCATTCAAAATTTCAGGTAGTTCAACATCGTACACTCTATCCTAATATGTTACATGATAGAAAGTAAGGGATATAAAATGCTTGTCCTAGGTATTATGAGCCGACTTCAAATAAAGCCTTCAATAGACTCTTTGTGATGTAGTAACAGTGTAAAAACACCATACACTTTTAATTCTATGGATAAACTAAGTATCTTTCTTCATTCAAATTACATATCTATGATCTCCAATCTACAGATGGTAGTGAAGATTTGTAGCTCAGGTGAATGATTTGCATGAAGTACTGTTCTTTCAACTGGATGGTTTCGTCGTCGAGCTTTCATCGTCCTTCCAAATGACATCATCAATACAAACTTCAGGTAGAAGTGAAGTATTCGGATTTCTCCACACGTGGTTCACAGATTGTCCTGTAGACTGCAATATTGATTTAAGGTTTACTGGTCAACAACAACCAATCACTATTGAGGTCTACAGGATAATCCATGAGCCATATGTGAATAAATTCGAACAGTTCACTTGTACGTGAATTTTGTACTAATGATGTGATTCAGAAGAATGCTGAAAGCTCCACGATTAAACCATCCAATTCAAAGATCAATACTCCATCATTGTCACCATTTTCTCATAAAAAATATTTAAAACACTTTTTCATGTATAGTCAAATAAAACTTTAAATACCAACAACAACAAAAAGAAGAAGAAAAAAAACGGTCAACAAAAAACAATTGAATTTTTCGCTTCTTTTCTTTTCATTACTCATTTTTCTTTCTTGTTTTTTCTCTCTTTCAGATTGATTTACAAGATATTAAAAACATATATGAGAAATATTTTTATAAACCATTAGCTAAAGCATTACAATCAGAAACACATGGTGGTTTTAGAAAATTATTATTAATTCTATTAGGTTGTGAATCACCATAGCAACTAAAATGAATAGTAACTAGTTTATTAGTTATTTTCTTTCTTTTTTTATAAAAAAAGTGAATTGTATCCAATCAATTGATTAGTTAAATATAATGACGTAATAGTATAATACATAATGGTGTTTTTTTTTATTTTTGGTTGTTGTCTATCCTTGATCTATTATGAAGAATGGAGAACATAACTGAGGATAACAAAATTAGGATGAAATTTTGTTCTCTGAGCTGATGTCGTTCAGAAGAACACTAAAAAGTCTACGACCTAACCATCTAGCTCATAGAATAAAATTCCATCAAAATCATTCACCTGAGCTACAAATCTTATCCATCATCTCATAACAAAATTACAGATTATCTTAGTAAAGTCTAAGAATCATACAGTAAATATAAGCAAACATGGATAGGGGTTAACAATAGAATTCATTTTGATCTCACTTTCGTCCTACTTGAGAATCATCATCTGGATGTACCTGCGTCTCACTCTGGGTTCGAACCCAGTAACGTTCACTTCAAACGCCATCGCGTTATCCATATGCTAGCTACTGAGTCCTGATAGGTGCCTGCTTGTGCAAGGGGGGTGAACTTTAAATTTAATTGCTACTGTTCTACTTGAATCTTCTCATTAATATTTAGGACTGCGATTCATCTGGTTCATTGACATATGTGTATAGTGCGCGCATTACATCGATATTACCTTAGGTCACGCGTTTGGTCCTATTCGGGAGCTGTCAGCTGAATGCACCTGCACCTAAGAGTTGATGTTCACTGTATGACTAGAACGTAGTACCCTTTGCTTTAAGTATTCAAGTAAAACAATATCAAGTGGATTCATTTAGTGAATAATTCATATGTGAAATGTCCATCAATTGTCTCAGACTTTATTGTCTCTTCGTTTCCACACCAATCACTCTCTGTTCTCTTCGATCGTCTCAACTTTCTACTGTCAGGCATTCTACTTTCGATTGGTGATACATACTACTTATATCTGACGACATCAGTAGCACACAATAAACTATCATTTTAACAGTAACTGGTGTCAAATTAATGAAAAATGAATCGTTTAATGTTTACTGATATTACCAATCAGTTCATTTGAACTACTAGTATTGGATCGTTACTTTATGGTAAAAAGACGAATAGAGAGAATTCAGTTTTCAGCATAATTGTATACTAAATTATCTGTTTTACTATTAAAGAAATATCAATATTAATCAAGTATGTGGATCACTAGATTTCCGGTTAGCATTTTTTTACCGAGTTAATTTTCTACGGGATAAGGTTGCTAACCCCATGCCCAACCCTCCTTATTTATTCGGATTTGGGATTAACAGTAGTCCCAAAGGGAATCTAGGCGGAATTGACTCATTAGATAATCATTTCATGAGAATATAACGAATTACAAATGAAATAAAGGCGAGTACTGCAGTATGGTATTCAAAGACGTTAACAAGCGTATAAAGAATATATGCAGTTAAGGAAGTTAAGAATCAACTATATTTCAACAAAACTAAATAAACAATATTATTGTTAATAATTATACAAAAATAAATATGAAAACAAGATCACTTTTGAGTTTTTAGTTGGTTATTTATAAACAGTTTTTTTATAGACTTAACTGAAGTTCAAAATAGGGAGATTGGTTGATATACAGTGGCAAAGCCATGTTGGTAGTGCAGAGGTTCGGCATCGTGTGCTCGGACACAGAGACGATAATCCAAATGGTGTCACCATCTTGAAACATCGACTTCGGTGGCTTGGATATGTTCTACTTATGTCCTCTCAGGGAATTCCTCGTCACGCATTATTTGCGGACGCCGGGACTGGTTGGAAAAAGCGGAGAGGTGGTCAGTGTATGAGATGATGTTGTGGTATGAAAGAAGGCTGTACAGGTCTTGCTTCTGTTGGTCCTTTACGACTCCTTATTTGGGGTCCGAGAGATAGTGCAACACAGTGGCTAGAGACGTTATCAGATATGACTCAGAATGGAAGTCAGTGACGATTCTGCTGTAACTTTATTTTACTTTTTTCGTAAAAAAAGACGTAACTTCTATCAGTGGAAGAGTCCCCTGTGGCTGTACTTTTGCTAATTGATCTGTCTCTCTCATTATTATCATTTCACTATCATACACTAATTTCTGTTCGTTACTGTTGCCCTTTTTATTATACGCACTTTACATTCTCTATGTATACACAGACTTATTGTTATTGTATGGCATATATGTATCTGGTGCTCATTTCTACCAATATGATAATGCATTCAAATAAAAATAATGAGTGATTGTAGGTGTTTCTTATAAATACAGGATATAAATATGTTTTTGTTGTTATCGGTCGTGCTTCTGTCTTTTTGCGGAATATACTTCCCCGTTCGTACTTCGACTCTACTCTCTAGTTAGCGGGGCTGAGACGCAACAGAATAGCTAGTTTATTGGTCTTTGGTCACAAGTTTCTGTTCCGTTCGCAGACTAAGTGAACTCGTAATCGCTTCAAACATAGCAGTTATGTTGAAATTTAAATCAATGAATTCAGTGATTTGCAAAATAGTCAGTAATAATAATGTATATTACTATCATCAATTACAGTACTATTTCTGTCATCATATTTAAAGCAACTGCTTGCCAGTGAACTATTGTCAATAGCTATATTATTAACTGATATCAATTGACTTCACTTTTTAAAGCTACTATATGTTGAAAGTAACTTTAAAGTATTACATCATCACAATGTGATGTGTGCTACTTATTTCGATATGAGTAGTATGTAATGCTAGTCAGGATTAGAATGTCTGGCAGCAGAAGGTCGAGAAGGAAAGAACGGGAACAAAAAGCAATTGGTATGAAGATTCAGGAATAATGAATTCTGAGACGACTGAAGGATATTTGCGAAATGGAACAGTCAAGTTTGAGACAATTCAATGACATATTGCAAGTGAAGTATTTACTGTATGGTTCTCAGATTTCATTAGGAGATTCTATAATTTTGTATTCAAATACAATGGATTGTCCTCACTTGTTTGTTTTCGTTCAATGCGACAGTACATCATTATCTTGCATGTTATCTTGGTTATAAACTGCTGAAAGGTTCTGTAATACGATGAAACTGTAGTCTGGTATATTGATCTCCATAAATCTTTCATCCAAGCAATTTTCATGTTCATTATTGTTATAACTAAAGAGTTTTTATTTAATTTTGTTCATGAAATTCCTTGATAGTCTGTTATATACCTACATCATCCAAAGAACGTCTGACTGATTTTTAAAACTATCTCTGGAAGCTTCAATCTGTATCGTTTACTTGGATCTTCCGATGCAATTGATCAGTCTCTTATTGACGTATAAGCATACTGTGCGTATTAACTCGATATTGCCTTGATTCACAGAGTGAACATCAAATCTCAGATTCAGGTACATTCGGTTGACGAGTCTCAAATAGGACGAAACGCACGTCAAACTGGATTCCACTGCTAGCCACTATCTATCTTTTCTTATATCTCTGGAAGGTTTTGAAAATTTCGGAAAAGTGCAATGAAAAATAACACTGCTATTGTTTAGTTACTTGATTTATTTATTGAGCTTTTGTTGTCTCTAAGGATAACACTGTCAGAATTTTAAATGGATTAAAAGTTGATTATGTCCAGAATTAAAATTAATGCTCAGGAAATAAAGTATTAGGTTTAACGAACTTGACAACATCAGAAATATTCATCCAAGCTACAGATTTCCACCATCATTACAAAAAACTTGAATATTCGAGTTGATTAACTAAACGTATTTGTAAACTGATAAAACTCCTAGTGCTCAGGTTTTAATTACTTTTATCACAGAATACAGTTGATTATCAGTTTGAGGTTGCGGAAATTGTTGAGTTTTTGATTCAGATCACAAATTGATTAATGTTAGATCACCATTGAAAACTAGAAACACTGGACGGCCGATTCGTCCTATTGTGTGACTCCTCAGCAGTGAGCGTCCACGACCCCGCGAGCGGGGTTACTTTATTAAAATTGTGGGGAGCCTGGATTCATCGGAAGTTGTGAAATGCTTTCCGTTAAACATATCTGAAGTGAATATCAATGCATAATTATGGCATTTGGTTAACATGGAGCGATATCGTCAGTTGACTAAATTAGGGGAGTACGATCTCGAGAGCGGAATCATAGATGCGCATTTCTGAGTAGTCCCACAATAGGACGAACCTGTCATCCCGTGATCTCAGGTTTTCAACGATGTTCTAACATCAATCGATTCATGAGCTCAATAAAATATTTGTCTATCCTTTAACTGACTATCATCATGAGACATTTAATTCTTAGAGCAAAGTTACAATAGTTTTTTTCTTCATTCAAGATTATATATTTATATATGTACGGAAATCATTGAGGCACAGCAAGAGCCGAATTCCTACAGTTGAAGAACATATTTAGATGACGAAATGTTTATATTATTATACCTGGTATTCGTGCGACCATACTTGAAGCATGGGATTCAAGCAGCGAGTCCTTGTTTGAATTATGGAGGAGATATGCTGGAAAGAGTCAATCGACGAGGGACTAAGATAGTAAAAGGTTTATCTGGCCTATCTTATGAAAACAGACTGAGATACGTTAAGTTATTTCCGTTATCTTACCGTAGAATACGGGGTGATCTAATATTGGCTTATAGTATGCTGAACGATGACCTTGGTATTATCATGTCTTATCTTTGACTTCCGTCTAGGACTGATCATTTGAAAGGACATTCGAAGAAAGCTCAAAAATCGAGATCAAATCGTTTACGTCTGGTGCTTCGTATCTCGCACCGAGTAGTGGATTACTGGAATTCTCTACTGGAACAAGTAACATCAGCACCTTCTGTTAATATATTCAAAACGAGATTGGACCTCCACAGTGTTATAAACTGCAAAGATTAAGATAGGTCGATAGACCTCCTATGCTTATTTCTGAAGACTGAGGACTGATATGAAACCGATTTGGATGTAGACTGTTGGCAGGCAGCCTATGCTCCTCCACGATGCGGATAATAGGCATAAGTAACAGTAATAGTAACAGAAATCATTGAATATATTGAAACCATACCCTCCTAATTCAAATAAACAGAACTTTTTTTTCTTTATGGTTACATGCCAATTAGCTAATATGTGTTATTTTACATTGTTTTGTAGTTTTTTATTGTTCTTGTTGTTGTTCATTTTCAATGTAAGAAATACGTGTAGTTTTTAAAATAAAATAAAAAAAAGAGAAAAAAATCAAAAAGAAAAATTGAAGGTACTTTTAAAAATGTCAATATGATAAAGAATTTATTGATCGATTTTAGTAACTAAGTGAAAAAAACTAAATAAAACTAAATTATTCTTTATTATTCCTTAACACCTCTCCCCCACCTTAGAAAATTATTATTGATATGATCATTTCTATAATTTTCATTTTTGGCGCCTTTATTATTGTATCCATGATTGATATGGTGTATAGAATTTATTATGAAATTATTGATTATAATGCTGAAAATCATGTGTGTCAGTGATTACACACACACACGTATACACAAACACAAATACACACGTACACGTACGCATGCGCGCACACACACACAGTAACACTAGAAATGCTTATATATACAATATGCATAAGTGATTATCCATTTGATTAATTCATCAAAACTTGTCGTGATCTTGTGACAGTAATGATCAATTGTAGAGATCAGAAATAGAGACTATGGGGGAAATTTTTTTGTTGTCGACCAAGTTGTTTTTTGGATAGTGATTTACAATTAACTTTATAGGAATAAGTATTTGAATTTGTATGTAAAAGTAATATGATCTACTGATTTGTAGGTATGTATATAAATACATGTGACAAATATGAAATTTTATGAAAGATTGGAGATTTTGATGGAGTTATGTTCTTTTACCTGGATGGTTTGATTGTGAAGCTTTCAGCATTCTTCTGAATCACATCATTAGTACAAAATTCACGTACAAGTGAACTGTTCGAATTTATTCACATATGGCTCATGGATTATCCTGTAGACCTCAATAGTGATTGGTTGTTGTTGACCAGTAAACCTTAAATCAATATTGCAGTCTACAGGACAATCTGTGAACCACGTGTGGAGAAATCCGAATACTTCACTTCTACCTGAAGTTTGTATTGATGATGTCATTTGGAAGGACGATGAAAGCTCGACGACGAAACCATCCAGTTGAAAGAACAGTACTTCATGCAAATCATTCACCTGAGCTACAAATCTTCACTACCATCTGTAGATTGGAGATCATAGATATGTAATTTGAATGAAGAAAGATACTTAGTTTATCCATAGAATTAAAAGTGTATCATATATTTACAAACTCTGCCTGTAGCTCTTCTAGAGTTACTGCCGGTCCCAAACCTTGGTAAAGGAAGGGGGTTAGGCATAAAGTTAGCGTCCCCATCCCTTAGAAAACTAACTCGCTAAAAAAACGCTTACCAAAAAAAATAATCCAAACCATTTAAACTCTGCCCTGGGAGTTAGAAGGTCTTCATTTAGAAGAACTATGACGCTTCATGGTGAAAGTCGAGTTCCTTCGGAAGCCACGAGGCCGATGTCCCTTCTAACAACCAGAGCAAAAATTTTTATAGGTACATGGAACGTTCGAACAATGTGGGAGACCGGAAAGACTAGTCAAATAGCAACGGAAATGAAGAGACAAAATTTGGTAGTACTGGGAATCAGCGAAACCCATTGGACCCAAGCTGGACAACAAAGGCTACATACGGGAGAAATGCTGCTATACTCCGGTCGCGAAGAAGAAGATGCTCCACACACTCAGAGATTTGCTCTAATGCTGTCCAAAGTAGCACGAAATGCACTTGTGGGATGGGAATCTCACGGATCCAGAATCATCAAATCATTATTCAAAACAAAGAAGGAGGGGATCACAATGAATATTATCCAATGTTATGCACCCACCAATGATAGCAATGACGACATTAAAGATTTGTTCTACGATAGGTTTCAATCAATCATGGAGAAGTGCCCAAGAAAGTACCTCACCATTCTAATGGGAGATCTAAATGCCAAAGTCGGAATAGACAACACCGGATATGAAGATATCATGGGACGACATGGACTGGGAGAGAGAAACGAAAATAGAGGACGATTTGCAAATCTATGTGCATTCAACAAATTCGTCATAGACGCCACAATATTTCCACACAAACGTATACACAAAGCTACATGGATCTCACCGGACCATACCACAGAGAACCAGATAGATCATATTTGCATCAATAAAAAATTCCGAAGGACAATGGAAGATGTGAGAACCAGTAGAGGAGCTGGCATAGCTTCAGCTCACCACCTGGTTGTAGCCAATTTAAAACTGAAGCTAAAAAAGAACTGGACAACTGGACAAACAGCAATACAAAGGTTCAATACAGCCTGCTTTCGAGATACTGACAGACTCAACGAATTCAAGATAGCTCTCATCAACAGGTTCCAAACCCTATAGGATCTACTGAAGGAAGAAACTACTATGCAGGACAACTGAAAAGGTATCGAACAAGCCTTAACTTCAACGTGTCAGGAGGTTCTGAGCCTCAAGAAGCACCATCACAAGTAATGGATCCCTACATAAACACTGGACAAGATCAAAGAAAGAAAGAACAAGAAGACAGAAATTAACAACAGCCGAACACGAGCAGAGAAAGTCCAAGCACAAGCTGAGTATATGGAAGCAAACAAGCAAGTAATGAAAAGCATTAAAGTCAACAAGCAGGAATACGTGGAAGAACTAGCAAAAATGGCCGAAAAAGCTGCAAGCGAAAGAAATATGAAACAGCTTTACGATACAATGAAGAAACTAGCAGGGAAATATAGTAGACCAGATAGACCGATCAAGAACAAAGAAGGCAGGCCTATCACTGAAATTCAACGACAACGTAACAGATGGGTAGAATACTTTGAGGAACTCCTGAATAGGCCTGCTCCAATGATCCCACTGCCCCCAAATGCCGTGATACGGCCGAGAGTGGGGAGAGTCCGCTCTCCCTCTCGAAATGCTCTCACATGGTCACGCGTATATAGCCTCTGCCAGGGAAGTCCTACTCACTGCTTTCTCGTGGCGGGGGTGTTGTTTACGAAAATGAGAGGACGAAAAGCGAATGTCCAGCGCTTTAACCGGATTCCAAATCAATGGTGCACATGGGCTCCAGTATCTTGCGGGAACAAATGGCGTACGAACCAATTGTTGGTCACCGGCTTCCATGGGACTGCATCTCCTTACAATGCTCCACTGCCTTGTGGATCAGACCCTCAGGTCGAAGGCTCCGGGTGTGGCCCCCTAAGAAAACCACCTGTTTCGGTTTGGGCACCCGGGCAGTATCAAAGCCCTCACACATATGGAATGAGATTTGTGTAGTGCATATGTATTTGGTGCCTCTTTTTACAAATATCTATGTGTTGAATTAAATAATCAATAAAAATGATCCCACCGGACATCGAAGCAGCACACACAGATCTTTTTATAGATGTCAATCCACCAACGAAGGAAGAAATCAGAATGGCCATCAGACAAATCAAAGCAGCAGGACCAGGCAACATACCAGCTGAAGCGTTGAAGTCAGACATCGAAGTAACTACAAACATGATTCACCTTCTATTCAAGAAGATTTGGGAGGAGGAACAACTGCCGATGGACTGGAAAGAAGGATACCTCATCAAGATTCCAAAGAAAGGATATCTGAGCAAATGTGAAAACTACAGAGGAATCACACTACCGTCAGCAACAGGGGAAGGCTTCAACAGAGTGTTGCTGAACCGGATGGAAGACGCAGTAGACGCACAACTTCCAGATCAGCAAGCTGGATTCCGTAAGGATCGATCGTGCACAGACCAAATTGCGACACTACGGATCATCGTCGAACAATCAGTTGAGTGGAACTCGTCACTGTACATCAACTTCATTGACTATGAGAAGGCGTTTGACAGTGTAGATAGGAGAACGTTATGAAAACTTCTTCGACACTATGGAGTCCATGAGAAAATTATCAACATTATCCGGAACTCATACGACGGACTACAATGAAAAGTCGTGCATGGAGGACAGTTGACAGATGCATTCCAAGTGAGGACCGGAGTCAGACAAGGCTGTCTACTCTCTCTCTTCTTCTTTCTTCTGGTGGTCGACTGGATTACGAAGACCTCGACATCTGAAGGAAAACGCGGAATACAATGAACCAATTAGATGATCTGTACTTCGCAGATGACCTGGCCCTTCTATCGCATACACACGAACAAAACCTAGGTCCCCAAATACAACATGGAGAACATCAATCCGACCACACTTGATGGCGAAACTTTGGAAGATTCCGAACCCTCCACATACCTGGGAAGCATCATCGATGGACAAGGAGGATCTGATGCATATGTAAAGGCAAGGATTGGCAAAGAAATGGTCGCATTCCTACACTTGAAGAACATGTGGAACTCAAAACAACTTTCAACCAATATCAAAGTGAGAATCTTCAATATCAATGTCAAGACAGTTGATTCTACTGTACGGAACTGAAACTTGGAGAACTACAACAACCACCATCAAGAAGGTACAAGTATTTATACATAGCTGTCTACGCAATATACTCAACATCCATTGGTCGGATACCATCAGCAACAGTCTTCTGTGGGAGAGAACAAACCAAATTCCAGCTGAGGAGGAAATTAGGAAAAGACGATGGAAATGGATAGGATATACATTACGCAAATCGTTAAACTGCATCACGAGGCAAGCCCTAACTTTGAATCGTGAAGGGAAGCTGAAAGGAGGAAGGCAGAAGAACAAATCAGGTCAGGAAACAGAAGCAGATATGAAAAAGATGAATAACAACTGGAAAGAGCTGGGAAGGATTGCACAGGATACGTTTGGATGGAGAATGCTGGTGAGCGGACTAAACCCCATTCACCAGCAGTAGCAGGCGTAAGTAATTAAGTATTTTTACACTGTAACTACACCATAACGAGTCTGTTGGGGCTTTTATTAGATTGATATTATTAGTTTATTAATATTCTCTTTGAATATGAAAGTATTAAATTAATTTTTCAGCCTAGAGATTCTGTCGTTCAGAATATTTGTGGATATTAGACAATTTAGATCTATTTTCTGTTACCATCTATTCATCAACTAAACTAAGAATGTTAATCATCTTTCTCTTTATTGATTAATTGATAATGGTTCACAATTTCTGTTGCCAATTGCTATATAATTTTAATAGTTGAGATCATGTGTGGATTGAAACTAGACCACCATGGAAAACGTGTGAGAATTGGCCAGCCGTTTCGTGCTATTGTGAGACTCCTCAGTAGTGCGCACCCACGATCCCACCTCACGAGATTCAAAGTCAGGATCCCTCAGTGTCGCACACAAACTCATGACTTGTAGACCACCCAGCCAGCCAACAACCAATGGTGCTAATATCTAACTTTCATTAATCCACAAAATTGTTTGCAGAAATTTACAGTTAAAACAACTAAACCAGTAAATTTAACTTTTTTATACCTTATCATATAAACGTTTATATATTTCTTGTATAGCTAAACGTTGTTGAAGACTTCTATGACCAAGTATTTCAATAATAGCATCATCAGGATCTATAATAGATAAATAATAAAAGATTAGATAAATGAGAACGGTAAACTACTTATTTGAAACTACTTATTAAGTCAGTTTTTATTTTAAATGTGACTATTCCTAAAGTATACGATCAATCGGAAAGGTTTACATATTTACAGAAGATTGACGTTACACCATTCAAACATCAAATTTTCAAGTCTTGAAGTGAATATTACATGTTTTATTCTGTAACGTTGAATTATATAGATAATACTGTTATATTTATATATTCGTGAATTGGTTGAAGTTATACATTAACGCTGTTGGATGCCGGCTGGCTCAGTTATCTAGTGGTTAATCGATCGCATACGATACTGATAGGTCCAGGGTTCGAATCTCGTGAGGTGGGATCGTGGATGTGCACTACTGAGGTGTCCCATTCTAGGGCGAAACGGCCGTTCATTGCTTCTATGGTTGTCTGGATTCAATTGAATCAGGAATTCAACTATTAAAAAATCTCTTCATTCAATATTACATGGTTTTCACAGTGAACATTCTTAGTAGAAAAATGAATTTTTCCAATAAATTCACAACATAATACTAGTGAACATATGAATATTGGAAATAATTGTATCATTATTACTGATGATGTTAGAGATCTGACAGTGATATACAATTTGTTACGCGCTAACTTCGCTAACTGAATCACTGAGCGAGAAGACAACAGTGAAATAGAAAGTTCATTAGAGTATCGAATAATATGCATAAATACTTATTTATATAAATATATACCCCTTGGAAAATCACTCCATTTCTTGGCTACTTATGTACATTTGACCCTCAAGGTTATTTTTGATTGTTTTCATATGAAGTTCTCATGTGGCCATTTCTGATCGGCCGACTATATCATGTATACAATTAACTGAAACTTTTCCACATCCTCAAATGCCAACGACAAGTTTTGTATCTATGACAATATGATTAATCACTTGATTTTTTTTATCTAAAGATATCACTATAATCATTTGTTGGTTTTCAAAAAGACAGACAAAGAGAACAGTAAACAAACTATTTAGTTGGTTAAGCAAAGATGGATACTGGTTAGCATTGAAATTCAGGACTCGCGTTTCGTCTTATTTGGGACTCATCAGCTGGATCTATCGAGGTAATATGTACAGGATGCACATTTACCAACAAGAGACTGATCAATTGCAGTCCTAAACAACACCAAGTATATTTTTATGGGTTTTTTTCGTAGCACTTATCACATTGAAAATAGTTATATATGACATATCCTAAGAGTTCACTATTGATAACACACTTACTAACTTACGCCTGCTGCCCCCAATAGAGCATAGGTCGACGAGCACTATTCTCGAACCCACTCTGTCCTGGGCCTTCCTTTTTTGTTTTATCCAATTGTTGTTCATTTTTCTAATATGTCTCCATTTCTCAGTGCCATGAGTTCTTTAATCTTTCTCTTCGCCTTTGGTTTTGAAGATTCCAAGTGACATAATTCGGTGCTTTCCTCAATAGGGAACACATTGAAGAATATACCTAACTACGTTACAGGACAAACCTTAACTTGAAATCCTCAAAGTCATAGAAAAAGAGGAAGACGAGAAACCTATTGATCAAAATCACTTATATTAACTTCATTAATACTATTATACCAACCAATCAACCAACCAAAAAATAAGATTTGGTTACCGAAAATCTTTTCTTTTTACAAATTACACAGTCTTGGAAATAATGCACAAACAACAAGAACAAAACCCGTTTTATATAAAATTACTTTACAATATCAGATACACATGTATAGATTCAAGAAAAATTAAATCTTTGCAATACAATCCACACTCACACCTCACACTCACACACACACTCACTCACACATACATACATACACATACAAACACATACAACTATACTACACAATAGTATCAGTACTTATTTGGCATTGATAAGTCTAAATAGACATAGCACATATACTTTTATTACAAATATAGATTTGATTAAACGAAACGTGAATGATTCTGATGAACTATTATCGACTATATAGATTATGTAACCTTTATATACGCACTAAAGTGTTCTCTTTCTGATCAAGGTCATTTATTTCATTATATATATAGAGAGAGACTTAGATATATATAATAGATTAAAACAAATTCAGTAATTTAACAAAATTTGATACAATTAAGAGATTAGTACATTGAACCAATAAGAATGTAAGTAAATAATCATTTTGTAAATGATAAATAGTATTCTATAATGGTTTTTAATTAATTTATTGAGATCATAAACCAATCATTGTTATTACTTACTTATGCCTGTTACTCTTAATGGAGCATAGTCCACCGACTAGCATTCTCCAACCCAATCTGTCATGGACCTTTCTTTATTGTTCTATCCAATTTTTGATCATTCTTTTCATATCTGTCTCCATTTGTTGATGTAATCTGTCGTTTGGTCTTCCTCTCCTGCTTTGGCCTTAAGGATTCCAAGTGAGGGCTTGCCTCGTGACGCAGTTGGGTGCTTTCCTCCTATCCAATTCCAGCGCTTCTTCCCGATTTCTTCCTCTACTGGGATCTGGTTTGTTCTCTCCCGCAATAAGTTGTTGCTGATAGTGTCTGGCCAACGGTTCCGAAGTATTTTGCGTAGACAACTGTTAATAAACACTTGTATCTTCTGGATGATGGCTTTCATAGTTCTCCTGGTTTCCATCTATTCAGTACAACTGCCTTGATATTTGTATTGGAAATTCTGACCTTGGTGTTAGTTGACAAATGTTTCGAGTTCCAGATGTTCTTCAGTTGTAAATATCCTGCTCTTGCTTTGCCAATCCACGTCTGCATCAGATCCACCGCCTAAAGCCCCTGAGAGTGCTGCCGGTCCCAAACTCGGATAAAGGAAGAGGGTCAGGCATGGAGTTAGCCACCTCATCCCGTAGAAAACTAACTCGCCAAAAAACACTAACCAGAAAAAGTAATACGACCATTGTTATACTACTGTGAAAAACACAAAAATATCTCATGGCCGTTTTTTCTTGGTATGGAACTTCTCATCAATGAGCATCCATAATCCGGCATATGGGATTCGAACCTAAGATCTTAGGTTCTACACATGAACGCTTAAATTGTAAATCAATGAACCGATATCCAATAATATTAATATCTAACTTTAATTAGTCTACGATATTACGTGATCACCTGCCTTACACCCTACACGATTGAAGTCCATTAGTCACGGATTCATTGACAGTGCCATATAAACATTCGCTACTACTGTCATTGTTAAACTATTAAAATACCTTATTTAAAATATGAAAAATTGATGAATTTCAATTTAATGTTACATGTTTAAACTAATAACTTTCTCGTTTAATCTCTAACCAGTTACGAATATTATAAGACATACTTTATATTGCAATAACGTTGAAAGTTATTATAGGATATAAGACTCTATACAATAATTCCATGACTATTAAAGCCTCTCAGTACTGTCCATTTCTATTATTCTTTTGTTTACTATTTTATGATGTGTTACACAGACAATCTAAAGTTTGTAGTATTGTCCGTATAGTATCGTGTTCACTTCATGTTGAACGCTCTCCTGAAATGTCATCCTATTCTCCTCTTACTTCCAATTCATATATGCTTCTGATAACAAATTTAGTTTCACATATTATGATTTGATTTTAATAAGATTTTATAACTAAACACTCGACTGTTTCTGGTAGCCTGACGTGGTAGTCCGGCTTGCCTATCGTCTGTTTATCAATTAGGGGAGCAGTATACTGTGCAGCAATTCGTTTTGTCCTACTTTACAGCTACAAAACGTGAACATTAAGAATAGAAAATACTCTTAACTTACTAGTATTTATTCACAGATACCTTAGAAATATCGCTCGCATTTGCTGGCATCACCAGGTAAGTAATAGTGAGGTTAGACAAAGGGGTATAAGGGAATGATGGTAAGTCAGTTAATGAGGTTGTCAATCTTCGTCGACTGAGATAGTTAGGCTTTGTGTTGTGTATGCCTGAACACCAATTACCACGACGCGCAATGCTGACTGGTGTTGGGGGCGGTTGGAAGAAAGTTTGGACAGCCAAAGCAAAACGTGGCATCAGTACACAAAGTTAAAAAATTCTCCTCCTTACAAGAAAGTCCCCAAATTCCCTGATGCGGTCGAGGGTGGAAAGAGTCAGCTCTACCTCTCGAAATGCTCTCACATGTACACGCGTATATATTATTATTATTTAATGGCCTTATTCAATATTATATTTTGGTACAATATAGAATTCTCAGCACAGGGTATTTCAACAAGTTACTTACTGAACAACGAACAAAAAGGCAGTAGCAAATACAAAAATAAATAAATAAGTAAAAAACCAAAAAAAAGAAACTGTACAAACAGGGAAGTCCTATTCACTGCCATCTCGTGGCATTACTATGGATATCTATTTAGAATATATATAGATGAAATATACATTAGTTGATTACTGAATTGTAACCAATGCCACTATTGTCTAATACACCACTATGGTCTAATTCTGTAGATCAACTTTCAATGTGGTTATTAATCAAGTTGACTTGATACCATATGCACTGTATAAAGGTATTAGATGGTGTTAATTTGTTAACAGGATACAACTTAAACCAAAGTTTTGAATTAGGTATTATACTCCAGTATGAAATACCCTTATTCCTTCGATCTTCTTAACCTTCTCTTACCAGACATTTCACTTTTCGATTGATGATACATACTACTTATATCTATCGATATCAGTAGCAACATACTTACAACAATGTTGTTGATTAAAATATAATATGAATATACCTTAGAATGATGAGAAAACGGTTCAGATAAAGTTTTGATACTAAATAAACAAACTTGATGTAGGAAATCAAATTACTTGGGAAGTTTGTTTGTAATATTCAGAGAATACAACTGCTTTAACGATTTCCATCTCGTAGGTAGATATAGACTACCTGATTGAATTTTAAACGATACGCATAATCAATGATTAAAGATGACATTGTTTAAAATAGTTCCTTTCGTTAGATTCGACGTTTCTAAACTATTTTTTTTGTTTTTTATCCATATCTTCCATTTCTTTTCTTTCCTAATACTACTAATAATATTGCTACTACTTTTGCTATCCTTTGATTTGTTTTAACAACCTTATCTTGATATGCTAACAGGTTGTAACCATTTAAACCAATTCACACATACTTCTGATTGTATATAGTGTTTAATTGATTGATTGACTAATTATCAGTTTAGGAGTTGTGGAGATTGTCAGGTTTTTGATTAAAATCAAGAATCAATTAAAGCTAAACCACCATGGAAAACCTGGAACCACTGAAAGGCCGTTTCGTCCCATTGTGAGACTCCTCAACAGTGCGTATCCAATGATGTTAATGTCTAACCTCAACCAGTTTTTGATTGAAATCATAAGTCAATTGAAGCTAGACCACCATGGAAAACTAGGACTAAACGGCCGTCCAGTGCTTCCAGGTTTTCCATGATTGACTGATTGATAACCAATGTTTAACATTTGACTTGAAATTATCCTAGGTAAATTGAATAACTTGAGTTGTTACTTGGTGTTAATCAAAAAGAGTTGAGATTTACTGTTTGTTCTTTATTCTTAATGAAATAAGTAAAGGAAGGAATGAATTGTTATCATTCAAAAATAATCATTTATTTTAGGATAAGTCATCAAACTGGACCAAGTATTACATTTCCTGATCGTATTAGCGCTGAAAATGATGCAGAACAATTACATAACGCTTGTAAATTACTATGTAAGTATACATAAAATTAAATATGCTTTCATTATTATATTTGTAGACCACATTTGTTCTTATCCAATTATGTGTTTATTGTTGATTAAATAACGATAAAGTGTCATTAAGTGACTGTATATCCGTTGGTTTGGATCTATTCTTGTACAACTAATAGTAGTTGGTTGTTTCAGTTCTATTTATTTAAACACATAAACATTAGTACAAGCACGTACTAAATAGACATGCGCCACACAAATCACTTGATTTATGAGTGAGGGCTAGGATACTGCTCGAGCGCCCAAACCGAAGCAGGTGGTTTTCTTAGAGGGCTACATTCCGACCCTTCGACCTAAAAGTGTGATCCACAAGGCAGTGAAGCAACGTTAAGAGATACAGTCCCATGGTAGCTGATGAATAACGATTGCTTCATATGCCGTTTGCACCTTCAGGATACTGGAGCCCATGTGCACCATTGGTTTGGAATCAGGGTTTTCCAACTCCCCTAGGTGAACTCTGCGTGTCCACTAACCCGTTTAAAGCGCCGGACATTTGCTATTCATCATCTCAATTTTGTAAACAATAGTAATGAAACGAGAAGTCAGTGAGTAGGACTTTCCTAACAGTGGTTGTATGCAGGTGGTTGTGTGGTTGTATTTCGAGAGGGAGAGCTGACTCTGCCCACCCTCGGTTATACCAGAATATTTGGAGGTTGTTTCAGTTCCAGTATAAAAGATAAGAATAAGTGAATAAACGAACAAAGGTAAACTTCAATATTTAAAACAACAGATTGAATTGATAGTCAAAGTTTTGACACTAACATTAACTCTTATCTCCGATTTCGTGGTTGATAATACAGTAAATATCATTACCAATTTCTTGAATGATTCAACAACAAGCATCATGGATCAATAAAAGATGATGTACTGAATAGTGTCAGGTATTATAGTAGACTGAATAATGAATAATCTGGTATTTTCTAAGCTTTAAATGAGATTTAAATCAGAATTTCATGCTGATGCACATGAAATTATATTGATCAGTTCATTTGCTCCTCCTATTATTAAACATTTATCGAATTTACAAAGTATTGTTTAAGGTGAGTTTTTACAGTGTATCCTCCTTAGATTTTAGAGTGATAGCCTAGATTCATCAACATAGTGATTCACGATTTATATCATATCACGTTGCAGTATGCACTACGGATATCGATATATATATATATATATATATATATATATAAGTAGTATGTATCATCAATCAAGAAGTGAAATATCTGGTAGCAAAAGGTTAAGAAGATCGAAGAAAAGAGAACGAAAACAAAAAATTATTGATGTGGAAACGAAAGAACAATGGAGTCTGAGACGATTGATTGACATTTCGCAAATGGAGTATCTAGTGTATGGATTTCTGATTTTACTAAGAGACTCTGTAATTTGTGTGTTCGAATACATTCGATTGTCCCCACTTGAATATTTGTCCATTACACAAGATTGATTGATGAAGACTATGTTATCATATCTGAAGAACAAATAATATACTAAATCTATCTAATTTGAATTCAAACAATTAATGAAGATTGTACTGAATAATCTCTGAGATGGTGAAGATGATTTATAGCTCAAGTGGATGATTTTGTTAAAGTTTTGTTCTCTCCTTGATTTAAAATGAGATACCTTGAAATTTAAAGATTATTTAACACTATAAATGATCTAAACTATTCAAATAAAAATAAATCAGTTATTCACTGATAACATTGATTACTTAACATGTTCAAACTTGTTGTAAACTATGAACACATATCTGTTTTTTGGATACTTAATCTATAAAGCTTCATTCTTAATTTACCTCTTACCTGAGAATATCATTTAACCAAGATATCGATCATGGTCAGTAAGCAAAAAAGATAGTTTTTAATGAAGTTTTGTTCACTGTAATGGATGGTTTTATCGTGGAGCATCAGTACAAACTTCAGGTAAAAGTCGTTCAAAAGAATGAATAAAGCTCCACGATCAAACTATCCAGTTCAAACAACAAAACTCCATTAGAATCATACACCTGAGCGTCAAATTTTCTCCATCATCTAAAAAAAAGACAGTCAAACTAACTAGTCGATTAACAAATCTATCGTATATCATTCATTACTTATCTATCACAAATAGAAATAACCAAGGCAGCCTTCTTGAATAACTGAGCTACATATACAAATATTCCTACCATCTAGATATTTCAACAAGTTATCTATTTCCTTTTTTTTAACACATCATTATGTCTATTAATGGCATAACCCATTTAGGTGTGTTTACGAAAATTTTACGACATTTAGTTCTACAATATATAAAAAAGGAAAATAAGAAACATCATAGTTGCTGCCTATATGCATCGAAATAAATGTACATTATTTAGATGTCGATTCCTGGACTGCTTACATCTAACTGGCGACCACTGAATATTTGTCGTCAGGATCGACCAAGAGATAAGAAGACGGAAACTTATTGAAATACATTGTGCTGACAATTCTATATTGTACTAAAATACATAACATTGAATAAAGCCACTAATAATAATATCATAAAGGGTTTTCGAGGATATTATGGTAAGTTCAGTAGTTGTGATCATGAGTCAATTGAAGCTAAACTGTCATGGAAAACCTGAAAGCATTGGACGGCTGTTCTATTGTGGGAATCACCCGTGGTAGTGAGCATCCACTTCGCAAGATTCGAACCCAGAACTTATCATTCTTGTGCATGAACGTTTAACCTCTAGACCACTGAGCTGGCTGTCATCCGATGATGTTAATGTCAAACTTCAACACATAATAATAATAATTTACATAATTGCTTACTATTTAATGGAAAGTTTAACCGCTTTGTTAATAATTATTAAATGTATTTACTCATTTATTCTATTTTAGCTACGGATGAAGAAACCATCACTAAAATTCTAGGACATAGAAATCTACAACAACGTTATCAAATAAGAGAAACTTTTCATAGGCGATATAAAAAGGTAAAGTGTTTCACCTTTCATTTCAACTTTTATCATAATACTGAGTAAATAGTTGCTATGGGTTGATCTTATGATTTTATGACATAACAAGCATGTTTACACTGTACTAACCTATTGATACTCAGAATCAGAAAACCTTTTTTTGTTCTAAATCTTGATGTACATGAAAATGTCCTACTTAAACTACGTAAATATAAAACAAAGAAATTAATTTTTTGTTGAGGTTTTGTTCTGTAAGCGAAATGGTTTGGTCATGGAGCTTCCATCGTTCTTCTGAACGAAATCACCAGCACAAACTTCAAGTACCTGATCTACAAATGTTCTCCACCATCTCAAAAATTACCTTTGCTAAGTACCATGTTTCTAATCAAATAACAATATGAAGTTAATTATATGTCCTAGGACTATGTTACCTGATTACATTGTCATTACGATCATTCAGTTCAAATTCATAAACAATGACAAAGATGTCATCGAATGTATTTACAGTACATTTACATCCGAGTATTTCTCTAGAAAATGATAATTTAAAAAATGGGAGAATACAATCAATAAACTTTGTAAGAAAAGATAGGTAGTAACTGGCAGTGGAATCCAGGACGCATATTTCGTCCTGTTCAGGACTTTCACCTGGATTTACCTGAATCTCACAGCTGATGTTCACTCTGGGACTCGAACCCAGTACCGCTCGCTTCAAATGCCATCACGTTAACCAAAATAGAAAGAAACGTGCGTTAAACTGGATTACACTACTAGCCTTTAACCAACCTTGCTTAAAAAGCTTGTGACTTAAGGCAATATCGAGGCAATACGCACAGTATGAATATATGCCAATAAGACACAGATCAATTGCAGTCCTAAATAAAAATAAGAATATTCAAGTAAACAATGTTGAGTAACGTATCTTATGAGTTGTCAAAAGAAAGGATACATTATCAATAACTAGATAAGACCAACTTACAGTATGAATTACACATTAGAATATCACATAGGTGAATCAAATGCAACAATAATGAAAATTTATCAAGTGTTATATCATGAAAATAGGTTTTCCAAAATAAAGCGATTGTCACAAAGGCCTAAACGCATTGAACTTGATCCTCAATGTGTTTTGAGAGGTTACGTATACCGAGAGTTTTATCTCAAGATAAACAAGTTTCCCAGTGTTTACCAATAACTGTCTGAACAATTTCATTATTATTAATAGTTGAATTCATGAGTCAATTAAACCTCGACCACCATGAGAAACCTGGATGCACTGAGTAGCATGGGATTCCTCAGCAATACGCACCCACGATCCCACCGAAAGGATTCGAACCCAGGACCTATTGAACTTGCGAGCGAACACTTAATCTCTAGACCACTGAGTCAATACTATTAATTAATCAGATTCATAGATTATTTCTTCTTTTTTGAATTAACATTTTTCTTTTAAAGGATTTAGTTCATGTATTATGTAGTGCAACAAAAGGTGATTATGAAAGTCTTATTAAAACTTTATTTCGTGGAAGTATACAAATATTAGCCCATGATTTATATAAAGGCTTAAAGAAACCAGATATTGTCAATGAGATCATCTGTTGTTGTAATAATAATGAAATTATTATGTTGAAAAAAGCATATCAAGAAGGTAAATGTGAATTTTGATTGATCTTGTTGTTTGTTTATTTTCAGAAAGGGGGGTTTTGTGGATGTTATAGTTGAGTTTATGAGTCAATTAAAACTAGATCATCAATGGAAAACCTGGAAGCAGTGGACGGTCGTTTTGTCCCGCAGGACGGGATCATGGATGAGCACTGCTAAGGAATCCCACATTGGGACGAAATGGCCGTCCAGTGCTTCCCAATCTTCCATGATGGTCTAGTTTGTTTATTTATTGAAATGATAATGTAATGAGCGAGAACAGAAGTTGGAACAACCAAATATAGTCGAACATAAAATTACAGAACATCTTAGTAAAATCTAAGAACCATACAGCAAAGACTTCATTTGCAAAATGTCAATCAATCATCTCAGACTTTATTCTTCCTTCATCTCCAGACGAATCATTTCTGTTCTTGTTCTCTTTTCATCGTTCTTCTTAACCTTCTGCTGCCAGTCATTTCACTTTCGACTGATGATAAATACTACTTATATCTGTCGATATATCAATAGCATATCACACAAAATAATATCAAATGTCCTTAAATATTGAGATTCTGTTTATATATAATTGAGACATGTGTTATCGAAATCTTTACAAATTAGTTTTTAACTTCATCAAATGCATCAGTTAATATTCCTTCACAAGAACATAAAAACATGAAGATCAAACTATTGAAGAGTATAAGTTTTCTCAATATATAAGATGTATAGGATACAATAGTTTACATTGATAATGATCACTGAAGAACCACTGAAAAGCAAAAACGTTTGATTACCCAATCTGCGATTGATTGACTATTGAATCCTGGTTACTTTAATGTTTGACTGATCTTTTAAGTTAGACCGAATTCTGTCAGTGAGGTTACTAATAACAGCGTACAATACCTTTTGATTTTTGGTGTTTTAAAAACACTGAACATAGATTTCTCACTACTTGAAACACATCAGTAAGGTATACATTTCCCACTCAGAAATCCTTGACTGTCATTGGTTGACGAATTTTTTTAGTACGTTATTCTGTGGCTCTCTCAAGAGCGTTCCTATCATTGTACAAATAAGCTTGATTTGTGTGCTTAGTGACCGTGTATTTTCTAGGTGCTTGTAAAATACATTCTCTATGCCTCATAAAAGACTTCTTTATCTAGTTAGCAGGGTCGGGGACAACGGATTAGATTAGTCTATCGTGTCACTGTATTTTTAACCTTCGTTCCGTTTACCAAGTAAGGTGAACTCATAATAGCATACAAGCATATCAAGAGCTCCATTTCAAAATATTCATGCTTACAACTTAAGAGTATTGAAAATTAACTATGTTAAATATGATCTGCAATGTTGATAGTGATCTTATCTAATAACAATAAAATTAATCTTATCACGTTTACATACTTGCGATTTGTTTGGCTTCACTTGACTTATCAACATTTAGATTATTCTTGTGATATTTGATTAACGTTCAGTAAAATCTAAGAAAACATTGGTTTCTATGTGTATCATATTGATTTGATACAGATTATGTAATTTAAAATGTTACATAATCTTCTGCAAAGTCATCAAAAAGTTGATGGTAATCTATACACTGAACTGTATACTAAGAATTAAGGATACAATTGAAAATAAGAATTTATTCTTATCAGAATGGGTTTTTTGTGGAGATTTTAGAAATTTCACAAGTTGAAATCATGAGTCAGTTGAAGCTAGACCACCATTGAAAACCTGGAAGCACTGGACGGCCGTTTCGTCCTAGTATGGGACTCCTCAGCAGTGCGCATCCACGACCCCGCACCACCCGGGGCTCGAACCCAGGACCTACTGGCTTCGCGCGCGAGCACTTAACCATTAGACCACTGAGCCGGCATCCAACGGTGTTAATGTCTAACTTCAACCAATCCACGAAGTTGCGCTTCCGTACACCATTGTCCTCAGTGAGTTCCTATCTCACAACAGACCTGGTTGAACTCCACTGGTAACGACTTCTCGTGGATGCGCACTGCTGAGGAGTCCCATACTAGGACGAAACGGCCGTCCAGTGCTTCCAGGTTTTCAATGGTGGTCTAGCTTCAACTGACTCATGATTTCAACTTGTGAAATTTCTAAAATCTCCACAAAAAACCCATTCTGATAATAATAATCACCTGCTCACTAGTGACTGACTTCAGGAGACACTTCTGGAGTTCTAGTGAGAAGTCGTTACCAGTGGAGTTCAACCAGGTCTGTTGTGAGATAGGAACTCACTGAGGACAATGGTGTACGGTAGCGCAACTTCGTGGATTGGTTGAAGTTAGACATTAACACCGTTGGATGCCGGCTCAGTGGTCTAATGGTTAAGTGCTCGCGCGCGAAGCCAGTAGGTCCTGGGTTCGGGCCCCGGGTGGTGCGGGGTCGTGGATGCGCACTGCTGAGGAGTCCCATACTAGGACGAAACGGCCGTCCAGTGCTTCCAGGTTTTCAATGGTGGTCTAGCTTCAACTGACTCATGATTTCAACTTGTGAAAGAATTTATTCACCTATGAATGTTAAGGGAGATTAAATAGAATAAACTAATCAAATAAACTCCGATGAAGTATAATTTTATAAACAATATTATGACTAATTACCTGAACAATTTACATGAATCCTGGCAGAGACATTCCGTTTATTCCCCCAAATGCCCTGGTGCGGCCGAGCGTAGGGAGAGTCAACACACACACTCTCTCTCGAAATGCTCTTACCTGGACACGTGCATACAACCACTGCCAGAGAAGTCCTACTCATTGCCTTCTCGCACTACGGAGGTTGTTTACGAACTTGAGCGAACGGAAAACGAATGTCCGGTGCTTTAACCAGGTTGGTGGATACGGAGAGTCCACCTAGGGGAGTTGGAAAACCCAAATTTCAAAACAATGGTGTAATTGGGCTCCAGGATCCCGAGTTAACAAGTGGAGTATGATCCAATTATTGATCACTGGCTACTATAGGAGTGTATCTCTTTACTTTGCTCCATTGCCTTGTGGATCAGACCTTCAGAACAAAGGCACTGGGTGTGACCCCCCAAGAAAACCACCTGCTTCGGTTTGGGCACCCGGCAGTATTACAGCCCACACACAAATCAAGTGACTTGTATGGCGCATATATATTCGGTGCCCTTTTTGTAGCAATATTTCTATGTTCAAATAAATAAATAATAAGAATTAGCGAAAAAATGTAACTTTGGAGAAAATATGTTGCTTACCTATTACATAATTCATTGTATTATCAACCATTTAATAAATCTGTTAGCTTAATAACTCTTTATTATAAATATGTTTCTCTTGATTCTATTTATATAGTGCTTCAGGAAGAAGAGCCAAAAAGTAAGGATTTTTAATATTTACGTCTAAAATATTTTTCATATTAACGTTTTACTATTTATAAGTAGTTAATTGTGAAGTATCGAATTTTAAAGATCTTTTCTTTCAACTGGAATTTCTAAGTGGAGACACTATAAGGAAAGATGGATAGTGTCTAGCAGTGGAACCCAGGACGCGCGTTTCGTCCTGTTTGGGACTCGTCAGCTGGATGTACCTGAAATGGGAAGATCCAAGTGAAACAATACCAAATGAATGGAGACACTATAATTTATGAACGAATCAATCAGATATAAGATAGCAGGTCTTAGAATTTGGCGCGAAATTCATTCATACATTTGACTAATTTGCGTTTTGGCAATTTAGCTGATGTTAGTTCATGATGAAAACTACAAAAATCTAATTATTAACCTTAACTATCGACTGTTAGTCTCAATTCTATTTCTCCACACTGGTTTGTAAGACTCATTTTGTCCTAGTCAGTAGGTGGACACTCTCAAGATCATGAAAGGTCGAAAAAATGATTTAAGTAATAAATTATTATTCCCTACATTCTGTTAAGAATCCCTTATCTGAATGTTAAACTATTATTAATTCAATAGTTGGGTTTATGAGTCAATTAAATCTAGACCACTATGGAAAACCTGGAAGCACTGGAAGATTGTTTCGTCGCAATATGGGATTCAGCAGCGCGCATTCGTGATCCCTTTGGCGGGATTTGAACCCGGGACCTCCGGTTTCGCGCGCAAGCGCTTAACCTCTAAATTCTAACATAATAAGTTATGAGAACCTAATTATTCGTTCGTTGTAATCAGTATATTATCAATAAATCATTGAGTTTTATCTATTTGTTTACGTATCAGGATGTGCTTATTATGCAGTATCAATGCTGAGTATCATCTAAACTTGGTCTCCTCTTATATCGTTCGATACCACTATCAAGTTTTTTTAGTTAGAAAGTTAACGAGCCGTTATGTTCGAACAGTTTCACCGATGGATCTGACTGAAAACTAAGGAATAGTGTAGTAAAGTGTGAGACCGTGAATTCAACCCTTAATGTTGGAGGTTGGATTTACAAGTTGTACTTCTCATCCAACAAATTAGGATTAAAATAAGTTAATTTGACTTAAGTACGAAATTTCCCTATTTTAAAGATAACGACAGTTTAATGATCAACAATAACCAATCAAGATCGAGGTTTACAAGATATGCTAAGTCATACATGAAGAAATTCAAACACTTCACTTTTACCTGAAACTCATGCTGATGATGTCATTCAGAAGAACAATAGAAACTCCAAAATCAAGCCATCCAATTCAGAGATCAAAACTTCTTCCATATTGTTTATTGAATTGCTTGTTACATTTTGTTCTATTAACACTTGTCAATCAGCTTCATGTCAACCTATGACTAAAGTTCAAAACAATACACATTTATTTATTTTATAAAAGACTCACTTTTAATGGCAAACATGATCACAGTACACCGTGAATTTCATTTATTTTCTCTCAATACTATTCACAAATGAACCCTATTGGTATAATATTTGAATAATTTTTTCTGGTTAGCGTTTTTTTAGCGAGTTAGTTTTCTACGGGATGGGGACGCTAACCCCATTCCCCGACCCTTCTCCTTTATCCAGGCTTGGGACCGGCAGTAGCCCCCGGAAGGACTCCAGGCGGAGTTCGGTATAATGTTATATCAAAAGAAAAGTATAATTGAAAATCATGTCAAAGAATGATGTAAAATGTATGTCACCTATAAAATATAATACAATTAACGATAAGACCATAATTTATGAACGACCTTTAAGTGACACCAAAGTGACCTTGAAAGTGTTTACCTACTTATCAGCGCTAAATGAGGGTTATAAAGCAGTCTGAGGAATAAAGATTATGATTAAGGTTAGGGATTAGATTTACGCCTTTTTCATCATAAACTGACATCATCTAAAATGCCAAAACTCTATTTATCCAAATGGATGAGTGAATTACACGCCAAAATCCAAGACATATTATCTTAAATCTGATTGGTTCGTCCATAAATTATAGTCTCGCCTATATATCAGTCAGTCAGCAACAACGTAGAACTTCGTACGTACATAAATCAGTTCAAGTTGCCATACCACATTAGGACATAGATGCAATTGTCGATTTAAATTCCATAGTGGTATATGTAGTAAGACTATAAGCAGTAATCAGAAACATTAGGGTTTGAAGATGTTATTCAGAGAGTATAATCCAGTAAAATAGATTTGGAAAGAGATAAAATAAGAAACATGAAGAATTCAGAATTTGGGAGAACACATAGAGTGGATGCACCTGCGCCAAAACTCGCGCCAAAATCAAAGACCCGTTATCTTAAATCTGTTCGGTTCGTCCATAAATTATAGTTTTGCCCAATGAACTAAATATCTAATAAAACATATTGATAATATATGAATTGAATAAATGACTACATTTACTATCTTTACGTAGAAGCTTCACAGCGTACACTTGAAACTGATATAATCAAAGAAACAAAACCACCATATGAACAATTATTAGTAGCATTATTACAAGGAAAACGTGATGAAGATCCATTTGAATTAGTAGAAGAAGCTATAAGAACTAGAAGTACATCAAGATTAATTAATCGAAGTCAAGTTGAAAAAGATGTTGAAGATTTATATTATGCTGGAGAAAAGTAAGTCTACTAATAATAACTAATCAATATTTGATTTGATTTCGTTAAAAGAAGATTGACCAAGACATACATATGAAGAATAGAAAACTTGATGAGTGTAAATGAATAAAAAGCTTAATTTATCCATAATCAGTAATAACCTATTCATATTACTATTCGAAACTATTATATAATTGTGTTTACTTGTTAGATGGTGGTTGGAAGTAGTCGACAGGAAACCATGGACACGGGTTTCGTGCTACTTGGCACTCGTCAGCATGGTCTACCTGTATCCTTTGGGGAACTGGTACTCTCTGACGGGTTCGATCCCGTGTCACCTAGCTTCACAATCAGAAGCGTTACCACTGAGCTATCCGGGCCGCGCGACATAGTGCACGCAGTGTTGAGTCACCTAGACTGGTGGCCACATTGCAACATGGTCGATAGCATTCGATCTGCACTAATAAGGACTTGACACCAATGACATTGATTCACACCTAGTGATCAATTAATTGTCAGTGATTACTTGTGCTAGTTTTAATTTTCTTGAATATCAAATAATTCACTAACATCGTTTAATGGTATACACCACTAAAAAGGTTAAGTAGATTTTAGGTCACTGGGGGTGTTGTATACGAAATTGAGAGGATGAAAAACAAAGATCCGGAGCTTCAACTGAGTTGATGGACACAGAAAGTCTACCTAGCGTGGTTGAAAAACCCTGGTTTCAAACCAATAATGCACATTGGCTTGAGTATCCTGAAAGAACAAATGAATACGAACTGATCATTGGTTACCAGCTACCATGGAATCGCATCTCCACTGCCTTGAGCATCCGATATTTAAGTTGAAGTCTCGAGATGCGGCCCCCCAGGAAAACCGCCTGCTTCGATTTGAGCACTCGGGCAGTATCCCAGCCCTAACACAAATCGAATTAGTTGTGTGACGTACTTATATTCCTGAGGAGACTGATGGTGGTTAAGTAAATCAAAAGAATTTTATTTTAATTTATATCTATGACTGAAACTGAAAGCAAAATATATATCACGTTAGTCTCCAGTATGTATTAGAATACTGCGTATGTTAGACAAGATGAAGGTTGATCTGTGATTTGAATCACTTTCATCCAAACAAAACACTAACTTACTTACGCTTGTTATCCCTCGTGGAGGAACATATGCCGCCCACCAGTATCCTTCATTGAACTCGGTCCTACACAATCCTTTACAGTTGTTTCCAATTGCCATTCGTCCATTTGATGTCTGCTTCGAATTCCCGGTGCAGAACAAAATAGGTGTTACTAATTAACACTGGCTCATGGATCTATTCTCTACTTATTTTAAATAACTGAGGTGGTTTTTCGATAGAATTTGGACAATTCGAGGATAAATTTAATCAGAGACAGATATCAGCAAAGAAAATTCATTTCGAAGATATTTAATGACTCAGCAGCATTGAGCCAAAATCAATCACATCAATTAAGTCAAGAATGAAACCATAAATTATAGGTAATGTAGCGAACGAGAACACCAGTGAGGAAAACCGAATACATTTAAACAAAAATTACAGAACATTTTACTAAAATCTGAGAATCATACAATAAGTACTTCATTTGAAAAATGACAATCAGTCTTCACAGACTTCACTGTTCCTTTCTTTCCACAGCAATCATTCTCGGTTGTGGTTCTTTTTATTTCGGATCTTCTTAACTTTCTGCTATCAGGTATTGCACCTTTGATCGTTGACATATACTACTTATATCAGTCAACATCAGTAGCGCACGCCATAATGATATTTACTTACGCTTGTTACTCCCAATAGAGCATAGGCCGCCGACCAGTACACAGTGATACTATATAAAGATTATATTGTTGATCCGCAAACTGATATAATTTTAATATATGAATCATTGACAAGTTTAAAACATTGTATTTGGTGAAAATCTGGAAGGCCTTTAACTTGATCTAGTATTTCATCATAGATGTACACAATTCATGAGTACCTAACTAAGTGAAAATACGTTTCCAACATTTTTAAAAAACATTTTTCATCTCTCTCTAACTGATTTCTGTGACGACAGACCACGGGTGAACTCGAGGAAGCTGTAGGAGGCTCAGAAGAAGCCGAAGATATTCCATTCAGTCACCTTTTGGAAGAATATTCTAGAATCCCTACGGGTAACTTCCCAATTGGACAATGCTAATGACCCCCTGTATGCGGATTGGAGGAGTGTAATGATGATTTCGTTCCTACTAAAAACTATAAATACCTGACGATTCTGTACTATAATTGACAGTGTCTGGGAATAATATTACTTTCATTAGTATTCTGTCTTCTCATTGAGACTTGGAAGGGTTTTGGCGTTCTAGTGCTCACGTTATACGCGGTATATCAAGAACAACCTTCTAGATATAACAATTTCACTTAGTAACGAGTATTACTTACTTTCTGTTTAATAATACCATTACAATAGACTTTGTTGATTACATCATATAGCATATTGATTATATCAATTCCTGTTATCTTCTTTATTGTGTGTATGCGTGTGTGTGTGTGTGTGTGATATAGACGTGCAGGTAAAGGTGATTCTGAAACATTCATCAAAATTCTAACAAAACGAAGTAAATATCATGTGAAAGAAATATGGGATGTCTATTTATCAGTAAGTATGATATACAAAATAAAGATAAAATAATTTATAATTACATCTGATATTAATCAACATATGCTCACTAGTGACTGGCTTCACGAGGTATGACCCAAAGTTCTAGTGAGAAGTAGTGACAAGTGGAGTTCAACCAGGTCTGTTGTGAGATAGTAACTCACTGAAGACAATGGTGGATGTATCGCTTAATTTCGTGGATTAGTTGAAGTTAGACATAAACACCGTTGGATACCGGCTCAGTGGTCTAGTGATCAAGTGCTCGCCTGCGAAACCAGTAGGTCCTGGGTGCTTCCAGGTTTTCCATGGTGGTTTAACTTCAACTGACTCATGATCTTAACCATTGAAATTACTATAATATCCACAAAACCCATCTGATATAATTACATAATATAATTTTCGATTGCCATCGAGATCTGACTCTATCTAGATCGTATGAATGATCGCTAATGAAATAGACGTATCATCAACTTAACTCGCATTAGTGAATAATGGAATTAAATAAGTCAAAGACGAGAATATATGTTTGAATACGTAAACTTCATACAATTGTTGATTGGAACAGACAATCAGAGAGACGAAGCCCCCAAATGCTTAGGTACGTCCGAGAGTGGCGAGAGTCCACTCTCCCTCTCGAAATGCTCTCACATCACCACGCGTATATAGCCTCTGCCAGGGAAGTCCTACTCATTGCCTTCTCGCACAGCGGAGGTTGTTTACGAACTTGAGAGAACGGAAACCGAATGTCCGGTGCTTTAACCGGGTTGGTGGACATGGAGAGTCTACCCATGGGAATTGGAAAACCCTGATTCCAAACCAATGGGCTCCAATATCCTGAAGGAACAAATGGAGTTTGAACCAATCGTTAGTCACCGACTACCATGGAATTGCATCTCCTAACGTTGTTCCACTGCCTTGTGGATCAGACCTTTAGGTCAAATACTCCGAGTGTGGCCACAAAAGAAAACCACTTGCTGCGATTTGAGCACCCGGACAGTATCACAGTCCTCAAAAATATCAAATGAGATCTGTGTGGCGCATATGCATTTGATGCCTCCTTGTACCAATATCTGTGTTAAAATAAATAAATAAAATTCAATTCAACTTAATCAAGCGTTAATATTTGGGCTATCTGTTACTGTCATCTAGATATTTCAACAAGTTATCAGTTTTCTTGTTTGTTTGTTTTAAGACATCACTATGCTTATTAATGTCATAACCTATTCAGATGGATTTGTGAAAAGTTTATGACCTTTTTACTGTACAAGTTATAAAAGAGCGTAATCACAGATATCATGGTTGCTGACAATATACATCTAAAAGAATGAACACTATTCAGATGTCGATTCCTGAACTGCTAACACTTAACTGGCGATCACTCAATAGGTTATCATCATGATTGATCGATTAAGAACGAAAACTTGTTCAAAATACTTCCTACTGGAAATTTTATATCATACCAAAAGATATATTATTGAATAAAGCCATGCATAATAAAAACATAAAAAAAGATTTTAGTTATTATATTTCAATACCTTATGAATATATTCCTTTCCAATGTAACTAGATAAAAACTGGTTTGTAATTACATTGCTTACCTTTAATTCAAAACTCCACCTGAAGCCCCTTTGGGGCTACTGCCGGTCCCAAGCCCGGATAAAGGAGGGTTGGACATGGGATAAGCGACCCCATCCCATAGAACACTAACTCGCTAAAAATTTCTAACCTTCAATTCAAATTAGACAATAAGTTTTTAATAGATCTTATTGTTAGGAAAACTAATTTTTACCACTAATTAACACAGATTGAAGAATTATTAACCAGCAAAGATCACTGGACTATTATCGTATTCTATCTTTTAGTTTCTCAGTACTGCATATTAAGGGCTCTAGTAGAAATGCAAATGACAACAATCACATTTCTTTATGAAAACTATACTTACTTACTTGCTTCCTTACGCTTGTTATCCTTCATGGAGTAGCATAGGCCGTCCACCAGCACTCTCCATCCAACTCTGTTCTGAACAATCCTTATAATATCTATTTCCAATTCCTGACGCACTGTATTGTTTGGTCTCCCTCTTTTCCTTTCCCCTTCACGATTCCAAGTTAGGGCTTGCTTCATGATGCAGTTTGATGATTTCCTCGATGTATGTCCTATCCACTTCCAATATCTTTTCCTAATTACCTCTTCAGTTAGAAGTTGGTTTGTTCTCTCCTACAGTAGGCTGATGTTGACAATATCCGGCCAATGGATATTCAATATCCTACGTAAACAACTATTTATAAATACGGATACTTTTCTGATGATGACTGTGGTAGGTCTCTACGTTTTAGTTTCAAGTAACTAATCTGAAACGTACTTAAGTAAAACACTAAAAAATCACTGAACGGATCATTTCATAAAAAATCATATTTGATATACAACTTAAATAATAGAAACTATTCTAGATGTTATAGTTGTATATGTTATTTATATTCTATTTATAGAAATATCATAGTACAATAGTTGAAGTTATATCGAAAAAATTCTCTGAGCCATTTAGATCAGGATTAAATACAATGAGTAAGTGAAATATTTTCTTAATTTATTTTCCATTTCTATATATGAATGTTTTTTTTCATATTTCAATATGTTTCCGGTGTTAAGTTATTTATTTATTTAAACAAATAAGCATTGATACAAGGAGGTACCAAAACAGATATATTCCACACAAATCATTCAACTCATGTGAGGGCTAGGATACTGCTCGTGTGCTCAAACTGAAGAAGTTGGTTTTCTTAGGGCGCCACACTTGGAACCTTTGACCTAAAGGTATAATCTACTAAGCAGTGAAGCAACGTAAGGCGATGCAGTCCAATGGTAACTGATGACCAACAATAGGTTCATATGTCATTTATTTCCTTAGGATTCTGGAGTCCATATGAACCATTGGTTTGGAATCAGAGTTCTCCAACTCCTCTACGTGGACCCACTGTGTCCACCAACCCGGTTTAGGTCGATGCCAGACATTCGCTTTTCGTCCTCTCAACTTCGTAAACAACACCCTCTACCACGAGAGGGTAGTGAGTAGGAATTACTTGGCAGTAGTTGTATGCATGTGGCCATGTAAGAGTATTTCTAGAGGGACAACTGACTCTCCTTACTCTCGACCGTACCATGGCAATTTTTTATCATAAGATATATAAAATACTGTTAACAATAAAATTTATTGCAGATAAAGGAAGTTGAAAGGCTGTTTGTCTGATATCGGACACCAAGTAAGGATAACATGAATTAATATATTGCCACATGAACAGTTAGTGAAATTTATCGAGATTCATCAAAATCAATTGGTGATGTTATCAAGAGCTATATCATCTGAAATCGTTATGATGCTTTTTATTCATACTAATACACATATGATATAGGCTAATATGAAGTGTAATGAACTATAGATTGATAGTATGTAATTCATGATAAATAAATTATCAATCGATTCACTTGATATTGTTTTTACTTGAATCTTCCCATTGATTCAATTAAGGCAATATCGAGGCGATACGTACAGTATGCATATATGCCAATAAGAGACTGATCAATTTCAGTCCTAAACATCAATGGGAAGATTCAAGTAAACAATATCAAGTGAATTTAAACTTCACCCCATCGCACAAGCAGGTGGCTATCGGGTCTCAGTAGATAGGTGGATAACGCGATGGCGTTTGGAGCGAACGGTACTGGGTTCGATTCCCAGAGTGAACTTTAACTCTAAGATGTAGGTACGTCCATCTGACGAGTCCCAAATAGGAAGAAACGCGCGTCGTACTAGATTCCACTGCTAGCCACTATCCATCATCCTTTATATTGTCATTTAGTTATGGTGCAGATTCGTAAGATAGGATTTGAGATAGACCTATTTATAGACTCCTGTAACAGACAATAATATACCCTGATGATTCTTATGATATGAATCATTCAAAAACAACAAAAGTCTCTTATGACTGATCAATTAAACTGGCAAAATATTGCAGTCATACAGATGAGATTACTGATTGATTATTCATGGAAACATAACTGAACGTACTTTATAAGAAAAGAAATTAACCATCTAACTGATTATATATTAACAACAACTGCCATTTCTATAAACAAACGTTCAATCGAAATAGTAGAACTTATTCAATTAATAGTGAGAATGAAAGTCAGTCAAAACCTGTTAAAAGAAGTACGAGTATGGATTATTATCATAACGACAAAGTAGGTGAAGTAGATTTGTATCTGGTTATTGGATGACAAATTCTTGTATGCTTTCTCTGAATCATTATTAAGTTGTAGTGAACGAGAACAGAAGTTCGGACAATCAAATGTATATGAATACAATATTACAGAACATCCTTAGTAAAATCTAAGAACTATACAATAAATATTTCTTTTGCAAAATGTCTCAAATTTCATTGTTCCTTTATTTCCATACCAATCACTCTCAGTTCTCATTCACTTCTGTTTGATCTTCTTAACATTTTGCTGCCAGGTGTTTCACTTTCGATTGATATATACTACTTATATCTGTCAATATCAGTAGCACAGATCATAAAGTAATATCTACAATCAACTGAATAATTATGAAATAATCATTTCAAAACTGTAACTTTTTACAATTCATGAATAGTTGACAACACTAGTAAGGTGTTCAATTCAATTTAAACTAACTATAAAACTTCGATAATGTAATCAGAAGACGAAGATTATCAGAATTATGTGATATATTAGCGCAATACATTTCGAACAATCTGATCACACGTAAACTTGTTAAGAGCAATTATATATAAAAATAAAAAGGTCAACTAGACTGGAAACGGGGTAAGAGGAGATAAGGATGATAATAATAAGAGTAACAATAATGTGAATACAATTCGAAACCTAATCACTCTGGATAAGTCAATATTACCAGGGTAGATTTAAGGTAAGAACAAACTGTTTTTGAACACACAAAGTGGGTTTGAATTTTCGTATGGCTAAAGCTTCAATAAACCTTAATATACGCCCTTTTACACTTTTATACAAAATCACAAAAGCCGAGTTTAGATCAATCATATGGCCTGGTTTGATTATATGTTTAGCAATAGAGGATGATGGATGTTTATCCTCTGCTCTTATTGGGTCACTTGATTGTATTTGTTTCTGCAACCATTTTGGTACACACCCTAATTTTGAGATCACGATTGCTCCTACCTATGTATGTGTGACCACACACACATTGAAATTGGTAGACACAGTGGGATGTGATACAGTCGTTTTCATGTCTTTTAGGTTTTGGATAAACCATGCACCTTGTTCTTTCTTTGATAATGGCCTTTGCTGCGCAATATGTTTTGTTGATGACCGATTTAAGTCTTTGTTTCAATAAAAGGCAATTGGAATCACCTCTGAATGGTAGGGTGATGTATACAGGCTTTTTTTCCACTGAAGCCACAGTAGGTCTCATTGTACCATGAACTTTTCATCTATTTATGAATCTCAGAAGATAGCCATTTTCTATTAATGTTTTATTTAGCAACTTAATATCATCATCAATAGCATCATTTGTACAAATTCGATTAAGCCTGTTGAAAAGGCACCTTATCAAACCACGTTTGTATAGCACAGAGCAATAGGCTATAATAACTAAGGTATTGACCTGTCCACGTTGGTTTTTAAAAAATGGAACGCTTGACTGAGCCATCTTCTCGTCTACTCAGAAGTATATCTAGGAAGGGGAGCTGATTGTTCTTCTCCTCTTCACATGAGAGTCTGATATGGTTTTAGAGAGTGTTAAATTTATTCAATTAACAGTGCATATCCTATTTTCTTTCACAAATAACCAAGATATCGTCAACATATGTGAACGATATGTATTGCGCTAATATATCATCACATAATTCTGATAATCTTTGTCTTCTTATTACATTATCGAAATTTATCAAAGGAGCTAATTGCTATAACTATAAAACCTTTTTTGAAATTTAGTCATTTTCAACCCATGAAAATTCAATGCAATTCAGTATGATTGTCTTTTTTGTATACTAAGTCGACAATTATCATTATTTCTTCTTCTTCTTCTTTAAAACAGTTATGGCATTGATAGATTTACGTTTGTTATTAGTCTGTCAATTATATGATAGTATGTACGGACTTGGAACACGAGAGGATACATTGATACGAATTACCTGTTTACGATGTGAGGTATGTATATAGTTGATATATTATTTACTTACATACTTACGACTGTTACTCCTAATGGAGCATAGGCCCCCGACCAGCATTCTCCAACCCACTATGTCCTGCGCCTTCTTTTCTAGATCCATCCAATTCTTGTTCATTCTTCTCATGTCCGTTTCCATTTCCCGGTGTAATGTGTTCTTTGGTCTTCCTCTTTTTCTTAGGCCTTGAGGATTCCATGTGAGGGCTTGTCTTGTGATGCAGTTGGGTGCTTTCCCCAATGTATGTCCTATCCACTTCCAGCGCTTCTTCCTGATTTCTTCCTCCGCTGGAATCTGGTTTGTTCTCTCCCACAATGGGTAGTTGATATATGCAACTACTAAATGTTTCCAGTTAAATTTGCTAAGATAGTAGACAAATATGACAAGCTGGTTGATCAACCTGTAAATTTTCATTCACTGAGGTAGCTAAGACGTATAGTACATTCGGTTAACTATTGTCCACATCGATGGGCTACGTTTACTGGTATAGAAGTAGGTTAGAAAACTTAGGCTATATATATAGCTGATATATGTAACTAATAAATGGTTTTGGTCAGATATGATAACATGCAACAAAAATGGATAACTGAACGGTTATCTGAATCACAATTAGTTATAACAAAGCCATCAGTAAACACTTCATTTGCAAAATGTTAATCAATTATTTCAGACTTCATTGTTTCCACAGCAATCATTCTCTGTTCTCGTCTTCTTTTCTTCGATCTTCTTAATCATCTGTCGTCAGACATTCCACTCTTGATTGATCATACATACTACCTACATCTATCAACATCAGTAGCAAACACCACATGACTAGTTAAGTATTAAAATAACTTGATATCTCAATCTTCTAAATTCAATCACTAATTATTTTTGTTTCTATCATTAGATTGATATGAATACATTGAAATCAATGTATCGTGAATATTTTGGTAAACCATTAATTGAAGCAGTACGAGAAGATACATCGGGCGATTTTCGCAAGTTACTTTTGGCATTATTGGGAGAATAATGTTTTTTCGAGCGGGGGTGGGGATGAATATAAAATAATGTCCTATTATTATTTTCATTAATAAATAACAAACTATTTTCCTTGCAACAACAATGAAGCTTTCATTCATTCATTATTATTATTGTAATGAATTAATTATGCCTTTCAGCTTGCTTTTATTTATTTCCAAAACATAGTCTATGTATATCATGAATTTAAAGAGAGTTATTGATGTTGTTTGGTTGATTAATAATGTGTATAACTCATTATTGTTATCACTCGTGGCATTGTACTCCTATCAATATATGACATAATGATACCTCCGATTAGAGAACAGTGATTTATCAACTGGATCAATGATGCATAAAACCAGTACGAGCAGTCTAGTGTTTTTATCAGTCCTTCTTCTTGCTTGTTAGAGTCCAGAACACTAATCTCAGCCCCTACGATATGAATCATGTATTTCAAACATACTGGGTTTATATACAAACCAAACACATCAAATAGTACCATAAAATAGGAAACAACATATGTACAAGATTGAGCCAAATATGGCTGTGAATGTGGGAGGTAGTGATTAATAGACAGGATATAAATCAAGAATGGTAAACCGTATAATAATAGTCTATGGGTCAAAATAAAGCTTATAATAAGAGGAACATCAAAGTGTACAGTTCAGCTACTTAATAATTATACAATAAAAATATATGCATCGTATTAGTCCATAAATTGTTTTCAAAAGTCACCATTCATAATTCTCGTCGGGATATAACAATAAACACTACATAACATCAAAGCCAGATCATCATGGAAAACCAGGAAGTACTGGTGAAGTTCAACAGTGTCTGATGTGAGGCAGTGACTCATTGAAGATAATGGTGGACAGTGGCGCTATTTCATGGATTAGTTGAAGTTAGACATTATCGCCGTTGGATGCCGGCTCAGTGGTCTAAAATTTAAGAGTTCACGCGTGAGAGCGATAGGTCCTGGGTTCGAACCTTGTGGGGCGGGATCGTGGATGCGCTCCAGTAAGGAGTCCCATACTAGAACGAAACTACCGTCCAGTGCTTTCAGGTTTTCCATGGTGATCTATCTTCAATTAACCCATATATATATTTGTGATATCCTAATGAGTAGAAAAATTAAATTTTTTGACATTTCGTGACACAATGTAAGCCAGTTCATCAGAGAATAAATAACCAAATCAAAATTAGTACAAATGAATACAGCAAGAATATTAGGTGCGTTCAATTGAAAAAAGGTTTGATCAAATCAATGTCATTTCATTCCGGTCAAGATGATTTATAATCGACATATATGTATATATGTGTATATGTGCGGGATCAGGGATAAAAAATATGTGACCTTTGTGGTGAGAAAAGATAGAGTTTAATCTGTATGCACAATTAGTGTGAAATGTAAATAGAATCAGATATGGTAGCTTAGATAAATAATCAAAGTCGGATGTATAGTGAGGCCAATAGGATTAAGCATTATATGGAAAGATTCAGCTATTCACCTTTCTTTGTAGTTGGTAAAACCTTTTTATACCATTTTGATGGTTGTTGAAAATGATGTGAACTGCTATTGCCGATTTAATTTGAAATCTATCCAGTTCTACAGAACTATTAGGTGATTTCTTTGTGTACCTAAGATGTACTTTGGCTAGAGTCAAGATTTCGTGAGATGTGTCTTCAATGTAAAAGGCATCACAATCGACACATCCTCATTTGTAGACACAATTCTCAGAATTGAGTTGACATAATGGGGATTTTTTTTCTCTTAAACGAACTAAAGTATTTCGAAGGGTGTTCATTGTTTTGTAATAAGAAATGTCGAAAAAATTTAATTTTTCTACTCAATAAGATATTACGAATATATGACGTTTAGATATAACAATCTACCCAATGCTCAATTTATTTGAAATTGTCAAGTCAAACCTTGATAATGATGTAGTGAACAAGAACATGAGTGGGGACAATTGAATGCATTTGAGCACAACATTACAGAACATCTCACTAAAATCTAAGAACCATATAGTAAATCGTTAATTTGCAAAATGTCAATCCATCATCTCAAACTTGACTATTCCTTCTGTAGATATCAGTCCATTGTCTCAGATTTCATTGTTCATACATTTTCATACAAACTGCCTTCTGTTCGTGTTCTTTCTTTCTCGATCTTCTACTGTAATTTTATGCCTGACCATCGTTATATACTACCTATGTGGATATAAGTAACCCACACCACAATGATAACTACTTAATTAGAATAAGTTCTACGACAGAATTTTAATGGGAAGCACTTAAGATTAACGAACAAGCTCTATAATAATTTAAACTCATCATTGGCATTCAGAAGCATCGTTGTGATTGTCGTTTTCCTACTGCTAAGATTTTGAAAAGAAGTTTCACAAGAAGCCATATTCGCATGAGATATTAGCTATTAGACGTAGTAGACATTATTCGGTTTGTATCAACCTAAAGAGTGAAATATTGAAAGTACTTCTATCCAATAATTGACACACATATAATTTATATTTGTTTCGATGTATATAATTGAAGACAATTAACTATGAAATATTGAAACTGAATCTTCACAACAGTTAATTTAAAGAGCTGAAATAAGACAAGATAATTATAACCTTGTCACTGCTTGAAAACAATTAGATTATCAATGATACATTTATCGACATAATCTTACGAGTTATCTTCAACTATACCGAGCCAAGAATTATAACGATACTAAGTACACTCGCAGTTTATTACAAGTAAGTATCATATACTAGTAACAACTACGAGTAAGGGATAAACCTGTAGATTGATTTCTGAAAGTTCTCATAAGAAACCAAGTTCTATATAATAATTCAACTATGATAGTAGATGAGGAATGTAATGTATAACAAATTGATTGAAAACATAAACCATTCAATTCTGATTTGGTATTGCCAAAATAACATACTCGCCGTGATCAATTCCAGATTTTACGTTCTATTCTTTGCGAAATCATGAAGGAGCATTATCGAGAAGTGTAAGGCTACGAGTTAACAGCTCTTACGTTTTCTAACATGACATGGTCCTCTAGCAAATTTTGTTTGAGACAAAAGCTACTAAAATAACTTGATTGATCGAACTGCTTTCTGTCACTCATATATCAAATCCCATTAATTATACCAATCGGTCCGGGAATCAAACAATATTTCAATAATGGATAGATAGTAGCTAGCAGTGGAATACTGTTTGACGCACGTTTCATCATATTTGGGACTCATCAGCTGGATGTACCTGGATCATACAGCTGATGTTCACTCCAGGTCCCGAACCCGGCACAGTTCGCTTCAAACACCGTCGCGTTATCCACTTAGCTACTGAGTCCTGATAGCCACCTGCTTGTGCGATGGGGTGAAGTTTAAATTCACTTGGTGTTGTTTTACTTGTATCTCTCCATTGTTGTGCCAGGACTCCAAATGATCAGCAGGTGGTTATCAAAACTCAGTAGCTAGGTGGATAACACGATGGTGTTGGAAGCGAACGGTGCCAGGTTCGAGACCTATAGTGAACATCAACTCTACGATGCAGGTACATCCAGCTGATGAGTCCCAAATAGGATTAAACGCGCGTCAAACTGGATTCCACTGCTAGCCATTATCGATCTTTGCTTAAAAAGCTTGTGACTTAAGGCTATATCGAGGCACTCTGCACAAGATGCACATATGCCAACATGAGACAGTCTTAAATAACAATGGGAAGATACAAGTAAAATATCAAGTGAATATAATACATCTAGAGTTTGGAAATTGAATCAGCTTTGTGCCGTCTACACGTGTACATATAGAAAAAATAGTTTGGCTCAAAGTTTGTATTGCATTTAATATTTCAATAATTTAGATTACGATATATAAGTTGGTAAAATAAATAACGGAAGGAATTGATAGATTAACTCCAGAAATCTGTATGTACTGTGGGTCAGTTATAATAGCTTAGCTGAAATAATACCTACAGTTGGAGAGCTGAGTCTAACCCGATCTGAGTGGACTCAATCGGCCAGGGTTATAAAAAAGTAGTAAAATCCTCTTGTGATAACTATACGGGAATCACTTTGGTGAATATAGTATTTGAAATACTAGCCTCCATAATGATTTGACACTTCTCAGTAACAGCGAAGCGGGAGGAGTCTGACTGACTTCAGACTTGCATGTGTTCCCTAACAAATCTAATTGTCGACCTTCTTCACGTTACGGAACACAGGCATACCAACCGAAAGACGACTATAGTTGTATTTCCTGACCTTAAGGCAACAATAAACTCTATTGATCATCAGAATTTGTGGCAAGGCCCATCATCGGAAGCAGTAAATTTACGTTGTACAAATCCTTCAAACGAGCACTGTTATTCGATTTACAGGTGATGATGAATTGTTATCAGACCTATCAACACAAAACGGAGTTGATTAACTAAGCTCCTTTTTAGTGAATTTTGCCACAGACATCCTGTTAGAAATAACACTCTTCACCTAATTTTTAGGGGTTGATCACACACCAGAAACTTTACAAACCAATTTGGAGTAGCAGATAATAGTGCTTTTTGGTAAAGATCCTGGAAAAATGCTAAATCTTCTATTTGCCTTGAGAAACAATCCAAGCATGATTACGATGTTTCTCTCACTTTTTAACTGTACATTGTCGCTTAAGGACTGATCTGTACCGATGACTGAACTAATGTGCAGGAGTGAAATAGTTGAGTATTAAGACCCCTTCATATTAGTAGATGCAGACAACCTGGTCGGAGTCCGAGGAAATACCACAATCAGTGGTTAGAGATACTAAATGACATGGTTCAGAGCCGTTCACAATGGTGAAGATGCAGTCACCCTTTCCAGTTTGTCTTTTCGAACCATATTCTCAATGTTCATTCATCTCCATAATCACTCCCACTACATTATTTCGATCAAACTTGCCATTCCTCTTATCAATTGTAACACAGCGTACTCATATGATATGGCAACTTGGCCTAACACACGTGTTCAAGGCTCTACTCTGATACTTACTGCACGGCCCCAAAATGCCCTGGTACGGTCGAGAGTGGGGAGAGTCAGCTTTCCCTCTCGAAATGCTCTGACATGGCCACGCGCATACATCCATTGACAGGAAAACCCTACTCACTGCGTTCTCGTAGAATTACTGTTGTTTACTAAATTGAGAAGACGAAAACCGAATGTCCGGCACCCACTTTAACAGGGTTGGTGGACACAGAGAGTCTACCCATGGAAGTTGGAAAATCCTGATTTCAAACCGATGGTGCAGATGGACTCCAGAATCCGAAGGAGACAAATGATGTATGAGCCAATCTTTGGTCACCGACTACCATGGGACTGCATCTTCTGACGTTACTCTACTGTCTAATGGATCAAACCTTTATGTCAAAGGCTCCAGGTGTAGCCGCCTGAGAAAACCACTTGCTTCAGTTTGAGCACGCGAGCAGTATTCCAGCCCTTACATAAATCGAACGACTTATATAGTGCATATCTATATAGTGTCTTGTTGTACCAATGTTTACATGTTTAAATAATAATTAGTAAACTTATTGAATGAGATCAAATGTAAGAATTCGATTCTATTAGAATAGAAATAAAACAAATATGACATATCAACTGATAGTAACATATTTCACCTAGCAACAAAACTTACAATTATACAAATTATTATTTTTTTCAAATTGAAGGCAAACAAAAATGACAAAAACGCACACGCACACACATACACAGAAAAAAAACGATTTTTTTACACAATAAGATCCATTTGAATGTTTTACTTTTTTCTTTTTTTTCACTCTTCTTATATACAAAAAAACAAAACCAGACCAACTAACCTATTCATATAAATGCATACAATTATCATTCATGAAATATAAACAATTGAATAGATCAATCAATCTATCTAGCAACAATAACAACAACAAAACAGCTAAGGTAACACACAACTTGATAAACCGGTAATACAATCATAAACAATAAAATAATTGAGTGTGTGTGTGCCTTTCTGTTTGTGTGTGTGACAAAGAAGAACAATTGTTGAAAAGAGAATTGACTAGTTAGAGAGAGATATATATAACAAGAGAAAAGAAAAAGAAAAGAGAAGGAAGCCAATAAACAGCTATTTATAAAAAGAGAAAAAAGAAAGAAAAGTGAATATAATGGTTTTTATTTTTCTCTTCATTATGAAAGAATAATTAACAACACAACATTACATCCATATACATGGAAATGAAATTGTAAAATGATTAATTACAATTATTATGATCATGTTTAACACAAGATTAATATAATAGAACAATAATAAATGATGACTAGACAGTAATTATGTAATATACATGAAGATACATTCAAGATAGAATTAGATGAAGAATGTTAATGGGAAGCTGCTTATGCTTATGATCTTCATGAAGGTAACATGTGTAAGTATATCATATTTACTTGATCAATGACAATTGATAGATGTATACAAAACTCAATTAATAAGATATATATATAACAATAATAATAATAAATAAATATTTATAATTTAACAGGACTAGTCAACGATGATGAAGGGAAATTCGATTCTTTTGATACATTGGATGTTATAACTGGTATTGTTGTAGCAGAGGAAGAATTTGTTGTTGTTGTTGTGGTGGTGGTGGTTATTGTATTACCAAGAGATGAAGAATTCGAAGTAACAGGTAATGATGATGGTAATGAATTTGTTGGAGAATGAGTTATTGAATTAGGTTTTACAGAAATCGCATTCACGTGTTGATGATAACGAGATATCATTTGATGTGCTAATTGACGTTGATTTAATGGTATACTATCTGGTGGTATAAGAATTAACGAACCATTAGGACCAATTTTCACAGGTCTTGCATCTTCAGTAAATAAAGTGTTACACACACGATAAATTTTTCGGACAGGTGTTGATGCCTTATTTGGTGATGTATTAGTAGTAGTATTAGAAGTAGGAGGAGGAGTAGCAGTAGTAGTATTATTCGAAGTATTCGTTGCCGTCATTGATGATGGTGATTTCGGTGATAATAAGACATTTGGGGATATATTGCTCTTATTCGATAGTGGAGAAGTAGTTGGGTTAAGGACAGATAACCCATTTGAATGATTTGTACCCGATGGTGATGTTTTAGGAAAACCAGTACGTAGAATTGCAGGAGAACGATGTGTGTTTGATCGGAATGTTGAATGTGATACATGCGAAAATGAATGATTTATCCCACTCCTAGTATAATTCTTATTATTATTCAAACTTGTAGGACTAGTTGGTTTCACTTGTGTTCCTGATGGTCTAGGCAAAATGGAGACATTTTTACTTGCATCCAACATGAAAGATCGACGAATTTTCGGTATTAAATCTTGACTATTAAAACGTGATATAGGTATTTTAGGAGATCCACTTGCACTGATACGTGATGCAAAAGCTTGGTAACTATTTTGATTAATATTTCTCACACTACTAGATCTAGTATCAGTACTCATTGTAACTGTGATTGATTTGGGTGAATTGTTCGATTGTCTGCTTATATTCTGTTCATTAGATTCACTATCATATTCACTTTCATATGCTTCATCGTTAGTTAAATCTTGTGCACGAAGTTGTTCACGCCTCAAATGTCGTTCAGCACGATCTTTTGATGGATCAGTTCGTAGTGATGCTAAAAGATTCAGTCGAGATTCCTGATTATTAATTTTGTTATTTTGATTCATTTTCAATTGATTTCTATGTTTTTCATCCTATTAAAAATTCAAATGTTTTAAGCAAGAAAAATGATTAACTGGTTAGGAGATAATAATAACGACATTATAATCAATCGAAACTGAGAAGACGATTAGTTTTCAATAGTTGACATCATGAGTCATTTGAAGCTAGACCACCACGAAAAACCTGGAAGCACTGAACGGCGGTTTCGTCCTCTTGTAGAACTCCTCAGCAGTGCGCATCCACGACCTCGCCTCGCGAGATAGTAATTCACTGATGACAATGGTGAATGTGTCGCTCAATTTCGTAGATAAGTTGAAGTTAAACATTAACTCCTTTGGATGCCGGCTCAGTGTTCTAGTAGTTAAGCGCTCGCGCGCGAGATTGTTAGGGATTACCATACTAGGACGAAACGGCCGTCCAATGCTTCCAGATTTTTCATGGTGGTCTAGCATCAATTGACTCATGATCTCAACTATTGAAATTACTATTATATCTACAAAAAACCCCTCTGAGATTAGTTTTTAAACAAAAACTTAGACTCGTATTTCGTCAACGCGAAATCTGAAAAAACAACAACAGCAACATTCTATCTTCTTCATAAGAATTTAGATTATTTGAGTAAAAGCAAATGAGCTTATAATTAGGTTCAAACAACGATCCATCTATATCAGTTTATACAAGAGAACAATAATACCAAATTTAACACAAACACTATTGTAATATAAAATGAGCATTAATGGAAACACAAACTAATGAAAATTTTGTTTCTGTTCAGTAACTCTGCATATAATCAGATTACAAAATAATTAGATTGGGCAGATCATAACATATCATTAGACGCCCTGTTAGAGCTGAGAGTGAGGAGAGTAAGCGCTCTCTCTCTCAAAATGCCGTCACGTGGCCACGTGTATACAGCCACCGCCAGGGAAGACCTACTCATTGACTTCTCGTGGTGGGGGTGTATTTACGAATTTGAGAGGACGAAGACTGAATGTCCGGCGCTTTAACCGGGTTGGTGGACACGGAGAGTTCACCTAGGGTGGTTGGAAAACCTTCATTCCAAACCAATGGTTCACATGGGCTCCAGTACCTGAGGAAACAAAGTCAAAGACTTCGACTGTGGCCCCTTAAGAAAACCACTTGTTGCGATTCGAGCACCCGGGCAGTATCCGAGCCCTCACACAAATCGAATGATTTATGTAGAGCATATCTTTTTGGTACCTCCTTGTACCAATGTTTATGTTTAAATAAATAAGTGTACACATTCTAATTGAAGTAACATGTTGTAATTAATGATTGCAGATATTGAATTATATGGCACACAACTGGTTACACTAATGTATTCCTATTTATCTTAATACTTTCACTAAAACTCTAGTGTGATTCTCTATTATTGATCCGTCAATCTTGGTTTTTTTCTTCTTGACTACTGTAGTAGTACATGCAGTAGTATATATTTAAATGTTCACTTAAGTCAATATAATCTTCACTTCTTTGTTTTGCATTTTGTTAATTAACTCTCTCAATGTGTTGATGGTGTTAAATGTACCGATTTGGAATGATGCACAATTGTTGACTGACTCATTAAACATTCATGGAAATGTTCTTATATATATTTAATAAGTATATATACTTTTATCAGAATGGGTTTTGTGGAGACTTTTAGAAATTTCACAGATTGAAGTCATGAGTCAGTTGAAGCTAGACCACTATTGAAAACCTGGAAGCACTGGACGGCCGTTTCGTCCTAGTATGGGACTCCTCAGCAGTGCGCAACTGACTCATGATTTCAATCTGTGAAATTTCTAAAAATCTCCACAAAACCCATTCTGATAATAATCAACTGCTCACTAGTGAGTGACTTCAGGAAAAACTCCCGAAGTTCTAGTAAGAAGCCGTTACCAGTGGAGTTCAACCAGGTCTATTATGAGATAGGAACTCACTGAAGACAATGGTGTACGGCGGCGCAACTTCGTGAATTCGTTGAAGTTAGACATTAAGACCGTTGGATGCCGGCTCAGTGGTCTAGTGGTTAAGTGCTCGCGCGCGAAGGCAGTAGGTCCTGGGTTTGAACCCTGCGTGTTGCGGGATCGTGGATGCGCACTGCTGAGGAGTCCCATACGATGACGAAACGGCCGTCCAGTGCTTCTAGGTTTTCAATGGTGGTCTAGCTTCAACTGACTCATGATTTCAATCTCTGATATATACTTTTAATAAATCAAATGTTGCCTAGAAACCATAGCTTGTTAGTGAAGCACAGATTTTATGTACTGAGAGCTAATGATATTACCCAATTGTCTAAATCGAAGTAGATAGAGTAAAGTTCAAAATTGACATCCGGAAATCAATATTAACACTAAAAATTCAAGTAACCCTCAATTAGTTACTCACTAATGTAAAACATTTCACGAATTTGAATTCTTGACCACTTCGTACTTACTAAAACTTGATCATATGACATAATGGAACCTAACGTTTGATTACAGAATTGCTTTCTAACATCATCCAAATTAGAATTTTATTACTTACTTCATTCGCTTCCCATTGTTCAACATCTTTACGTAATCGTAATCGAGCTAATCGTTGAGCGTCAACACGTTCATTTTCTCGATTCAATACAGATTTATATAATTGTTCTAAATTTTCAATAAGACTTTTTAATGATCCAATTGCATTACGTAATCGTATAGTTTTCTTAATTTTTAACAATCACAATATAAAAAAGAACAACAGAGCTGTAATTAGTAGGTGCATAAGTATGAAGTTAAATGAAACTTTAGTTGAAAATTCAATGCAATCTAATAGTAACGACTTGTGACATCATCACCTGAAAATCTTACAGAATAAATAACCTGTTGGAGGTACGAGGGCGGTCATCACTTTCCTGTTGTCCACACCGTGAAAGGGTTCTTCTGGAGGTACCTGTAAAGGAAATTGGGTTAGGGGTGGTCTTAGTGACCTGAGAGCATAACTGAAGTGCCCAAGGGACAACTGTTTGAGACCGGTCACATACAACCTTTTTGTGAGTAGTTTTCGTGTTAGCTCCGCACTTGTTGAGACCTTACCGCCAGAGACGGATATCCGTGCGATAAGGTGAGGTGTGCATTTTTAGGGTCGACCTTTTCTGACCTCATTCCTTCTTGTGGGAAGGCAGCATCGCTGTTACGCTGGTTGTCCGAGGGAAACACCTTATTGCCGTCACATCTCTGTACAATTAGCAGTACGACTTCGCCCTCAGACCTTGGGTTTTTTACTTTTAATCTTACCGCTCTTCAACCGACCTGTCTGGCATGGTAAGACCTTGAGGAACGATTGTTCCATCCATCATAGCTCGATTGGTTCATCACGATAGACAAGCCAAACCACCACGTCAATGAAGCAGAAACGGTCGAAAATAAATAACCTTAAAATATAAAACAATTTGATCCATATCATTCTAAAACATACTAACAGTTGGCTAGTGATTTTTTCAATAGTCAAATGTGAATATATTTACGGAGTGATTAAAGAAAAGTATACAAATTATCTCCTGTTTGTAAGTTGTATTCTCCATCGATGAATTTCATTTGAGGTACCAGTGGAAATTAGAAAGCACTGAACAAGTAGTTCGTCCTACTATAAAACGTTTCATCAATGAAAACCCACGACATCAACAAGAATTGAATGTAGGACCTCAATATTTGCAACGAACACCTAACCTTTAGAGCTACATTTCATATTTCAAAGATAGTAATTTTAACTTTTGTCGAGTTGTGAAATAACGCGACGATCATCTCAATGAAGCCACTAATAAAGCTGATGATCTATCATAATTTAGTTTATCTAATTATTAGAAATATAACTCGTAGGTCAACCGAATTAAATTGTATATCATTAGATTTAAATTATAAGATAAAAATGACTAGGTAAAGACTCATAGAATTTGATAAACAAAGCAGAACAATTCACAAGTATAAATGCTTTACATGTAATAATAACAATTTATAAATAATGAAATGATTCGCTTAATAATAATAATAACAGTAATGGGGAGGAGCCAAATTAGTCTTATCTAATTCAGTCAGTCAGTAACAACGTAGAACTTTGTACGTACGTATATTAGTTCGAGTTGCCACACCACATTAGCACAGAGATGCAGTGGTCGATTCAAATCCTGTAGTGGTAGAGGTAATAAGAGTATAAGCCAAATTAGTCTTATCTAATTAATTAAAATCAGACATTAATAAAAATAAACGTAGAACCTGACACCCAAATTTTCAATACCATATCATTGTAGTGAACGCGAATACAAGTAGGGATAAAATCTTAGAAGCATGCTGTAAATACATTATATGCAAAATGTCAATCAATTGCCTCAGACTTCATTGTTCGTTTATTTCCATACCAATCACTCTTAGTTCTCATTCTTCTCTCTTTGATCTTCTTAACTTTGTGTTGCCAGGCCCTTCACTTCCAATTGGCGATATATACTACTTATATCAATCGACATCAGTAGCACATACCACATCATAACTTTGTAAATGATACATTTATTCTCAATCATTTAACTCACAAAACATAAATATTACTGATTAATCATTTACCTGATTTGTAGTATTGTCATTTTGTTCTGGGAATGTTCGTTTTTTCTTAACAACAGATTGATTATTGATAATATTGTCATTATCATTATCATCATCTTCTTCTATTGTATTGTCACAATCAGAATTTAAATCTAATTCATCAATACATTGTTTCTTGTTTAATTTCTCTTCATTAGTATATAATATTTGTCGTAGAATTAATAATAATTGATTTAATTCTTGTGAATCTTTTGCAATTAAAGTGAATAACTCACAAGAAGGTTCCTATAAAGAAGATAAAATAAAGATAATAAGTAGTATATTGCGCTTTCATTGAAAAAAGCAGAAATGTATCGACCAAAAAAGAAGAACTGATACATAATCAAGTCAGTTAATTGGAAGTGAAATCTTGCAATCATATTCTGGTTTATATATAAAGCAGTAAGTAAGAGTGTGATGTTTAATTCCTTTTTTATTCATAAATACAAGTGAGAATAGTTTTTGGTGGAGTTTTGTTCTCTGAGCTGGATGGTTTGGTCGTGGAGCTTTCATCGTTCTTTTGAACGACATCATCAGCACAAACTTCAGATTTCTATCTGAACCATCCAGTTCAGAGAACAAAACTCCACCAAAATCATCCACCTGAGCTACAAATTTTCTCCACCATCTCAAGTGAGAATAGTGTTGTGACTTTAAGGCTGGTTTAATAACACGTGATTTACTCGCCAATTGAAATACGATTTAATACTGTACCAAACCAATGACGTTCGACCGGTATGAACAGCCTAGCATCCGTATTGATCGTTTTTTCGCCTAGCCCTTCTAATTGAGTCTAGAACGCCAATAACAGTTTCCACTATGCGAATCATTTATTTCAGACATACTTGGTTTATATACCAGCCAAACAGACGTCATCACACCATACAATAGGAAATAACATTTATACAAGATAAGACCAAAATGTAGTTGTGAACATGGGAGACTGTAATCAATAAATTGAACATAACTTAAAAACAGTAAATCATATAATAATAATAATCTATATATCTGAATGAAGTTTATAATAAGAGGAATATAGATATACATAATCTGGTTACTGAATGAGTTATACAATAGGAATATACATACAATATTATTCCATTAATAGATCTCAGAAGTTACTCGTAATTCAATCTTCACTAGGGTATAACAAATAGGCTACCGCTTTATTTAGGCATGTGACGGTGCGTGGGTATTGTTATATTTTTAGTTATACGAATATCGCGAAATACGATTGCCAATTTAGATACACTAACTTATACGACTAAGCTAATGACTCATACATCAGTACGAGCACCCTAGAGTTGAGATTGATCCTTTTTCACCTAGTTCGACCTGTTAAGTCCAGAACACCGATTTCAACCTCCACGATATAAATCACATATTGCAAAACATACTTGGTTTATATAGAAGCAAAATCAGACCACATTACACCATAAAATAGAAAGTAACATATGTACACGATCAAGTTAAAAGTGGCTACGATTGTGAGAAATTGTTACTAATATATTGGGAATTGTATGATAATAGTCCATAGATCAAATAAAAGCTTTTAATGAAAGGAATAATGAATAAGTAAATAATATAATCACTTAGTAGTCAAAATAAGAATATATGTATATACATTAATCCATAAGTAATTCCTAACGGTATGGGGCGCAAACCTGGAGAACTACGAAAGCAATCATCCAGAAGATACAGGTGTTTATTAACAGTTGTCTACGCAAAATACTTCGGATCCGTTGGCTGGACACTATTAGCAACAACCAACTGTGGGAAAAAACAAACCAGATCCCAGTGGAGGAAGAAATTAGGAAGAAGCACTGGAAGTGGATAGGAAACACATTGAGGGAAGCACCGAACTGCACCACAAGACAAGCCCTCACATGGGATCCTCAAGGCCAAAGGACGAGAGGAAGACCAAAGAACACATTACGCCGGGAAATGGAAATAGACATGAGAAAAATGAACAAGAATTGGATGGAACTAGAAAAGAAGACCCAGGTCAGAGTGGGTTGGAGAATGCTGGTCGGCGGCCTATGATCCATTAGGAGTAACAAGCGTAAGTAAGTAATTCCTAACGGTTACCATTCATTTATTATCGTCCGGATATAACAGGTAAAACATTATAATCAATGACAAAAATTTAAGTAATCATGAACTGGACCATTAAGTAACTTTCAAAACAATTATAAGTACTTACAGTTAAAAGGTTTTCTTCAACTTTTGTTAAATTCTCATCACAATTATCTTCATTTGAAATTTTATTACATAACTGATCAGAATGAGTGAATTGTTTATCGGAAAATGTTTGATTAGATTTAATTTCAGATTGTTCTATAGCCATCTCATCGGACGGTACATGTTTTTGATCTTCGGGTAACTGAAATCACATACATATATACATATATATACAAACGTATACACAAATTCTACTATCGTGAGCAATGACCGATAGTGGTTAACAGTGAAATCCGGGACGCGCATTTCGTCCTATTTGGGACTCGTCAGCTGCATGTGCCTGCATCTCAGAGTCGATGTTCACTCGGGGACTCGAATACAGCACCATTCGCTTCAAACGCCATGACGTTATCCACTCAGTTACTGAGTCCTGACAACCACCTTCTTGTGCAATGGGGTGAATTTAAATTCACTCGTTATCGTCTGGCTTGTATTTTCCCACTGAGGTTTTAAAACTGCAATTGACCAGTCTGTTATTGGCACATGTGCATACTGTGCGTACGCCTCGATATTGCCTTAATTCACAAGCCTTTTGTAAGCAATGATGGATAGCGGCTAGCAGTCTTAAAACCTCAAAGGGAAGATATAAGCCAAACAATACCAAGTGAATTTAAATTGTATTATCATTATAAAACGTGATTAGGTAAGAAAATCTCAATTGGATCATTCTATCATAATAAATCATTTAGTGATTGAAATAGTAGAGTAATGAAGATAACACCAGAATAACTATACTTTAAGAAACTAGTTCATCCCGAAATTTTAAATATGTAAATTTAAATACCACATGAAAATAATAGATAGAATTCATTTAAATATGTTGTAAAATGTATAATGTTAAATACGTTGTTTACAATTATGCAATATCTTTACATACACTTACACGAACATTCCATGTACCTAGATTAATGCTTGCTCTGGTTGTCAGAAAGAACATCAGCCTCGTGACTTCGGCTTTCATCATGAGACGTCATAAATCTTCTAAATAACAAACTTCTAACTACCAGGGCAAAGTTGAAATGGTTTGAATTGTTTTTTTTCTGGTTAGCGTTTTTTTAGTGAGTTAGCTTTCTACGGGATGGGGTTACTAACCCCATGTCCAACCCTCCTCCTTTATCCGGTCTTGGGACCGGCAGTAGCCCCAGAGGGGTTCCAGGCGGAGTTTTACATACCCTTACATCGCTGTATTGATGTGGTCGTCGTGCTCGCATATTGTGATGACCCAATGAATCAGACAGATTTGTTTTTGAGAACCATGAAGCGAAAAACATTAAATTAAGATAAGAAACTGAAGTTCCACTGCCAACGGTACTAGACTGTGATGACAATACGTGTTGAGGAGACCCAGAATATTCTTTGAAAAAGCCCAGAAGGATCCTGAAAATATTTGGGAGCATTTTATCCAGTCAGCATTGAACAGAGGCTTCTCAGAAACATCTAGAAAGTGGAGAGAGAGCTCTTTCCACATTTCGCGTTTTTCTTTCGTGTTTAGATTTTCGTTTACATTTAGCCTGGAGTTATTAGAACTTAGGAAAACGATTCAAGCGTTATCAAAAGATTTATCAACAAGGTGTTTCTCTCAGGAATCCAGCACCTCCCAAGATGCTGCATTCTCACGATGAAAGGAAAAGATTCAAAAAAATCAACCATAAAAGTATCACACCTCAACGAACCCCCAGGAAACCTGACAATGGTGGATAAGTTTCCCAATGTGAAAACTGAAATACTGAGAGCTATTCAAAAAGAACATCTGTGACCAATTACAAAATGCAGTCCCTCAGGCTCTAAATTCAAGCGCTTAGGTTAACACGAGCACTACAAACCCAGTTTCCAATTCAGATATGTCAAAAGGACAAGGTCTATGTTTCACCAAACAGTACGAAAGCAATTGTGTCACACCTCATTGTGCCTATCAATTTATATATATGTGCGGAAATATGTGCATAGGGAGGAGCAATCGTGATTTGCAATTAAAGGTGGGTGAACACATACCAAAATGGTTGCAGAAACAAATAGATTCCAATGGTCGAATAAGATCGCAGGATAGACAGACATCATCCTCCATTGCGAAAAATTTGATTGAGACTGGTCATAAGGTTGACAGCATTTGTTGTGTTGTACAAAAGCCTTCAAGGACGTATACTAAGGTTTATTGAAGCCTTGGCTATACGGAAATTGAAACCCCATTTGTGTTCAAAAAGAATTTGTCCTTTCTCTTAACCTACCCTGGTAATACTGATTTATTATCCAGAGTGATAATCACATTTGTTTTTGTGTACTTCAATATTTCTTTCCTTTTTCTTTGTTATGGCTCACCTTTAACCTGTCTAGTTGACCTTTTAACTTTCCTATAAAAGATATCTTAACAAGTATATGTGTGATCAGATTGTTCGAAATGTATTGTGCAAACATATCACATAATTCTGATAAACTTTGTCTTCTTATTGCCTTATCGAAATATATCAAAAACATATGTCGTTGTACGGTGTGGGAAAGTAGGAAATTAAAGTTGATTATTATAACTTCCGATCACCTAGTTTATAGTTAAACAATCATTGGTTTAGTTTATTCGATTACGTAACAGGACAGTTTCATGTCATATTTGTAACGGTTAATGATACTACTTTGAGTAGTATAAAACAAACTCTATCAAATAATATATCTAATCCATTCGTAATCTAAGATAACAAAAATAATGTAAAACCGGTTGAAATGTTATAATCTATTATACATATCAAAATATTCAAAAAAGAGGAACTAAATAAATATAAAAAACAACAAATATTACAGATCTTACCGATGAAGACGTTCCATTGGAGTTAATAGAACAATCTACAGGTGTTGTGTTTTTGGACAACTCATTTAATCTTGTTGATCTACGTCTTGGAATAAAAGATTCATCTATGCATTTATCACGGGAAAGTAACTTTTCATCTGCATGTGCAACTTCGTCTGTAGTTCTAACAGTTCGACTGATATTATCACTATCTTCTACTTCATCATCTGATTCGTAGTGGCTCACTGAAGGTGAATGAACATCATTTGGGTTTTGATCAGCTGAATGTGACTCAGTATCGTCATCATCATCACCATCATCATCATCGTCATCATTTGTATGTACAATACTTTTACTTCGGCGAGAACTGTACTTTGAACAAAAACGTAAGCCTCCAACGGCTGAAATAAAATGAATATCAGTACAGGGTTGTGAGGATTGTTGAGTTTTAATCGAAATCATGTCAGGCCACCAAGCTATCCAGTGATTCAAGGTTTACAGTGAGTTTATAATTGCTCAGTTCATGATCTCGATTAAAATGAATATTTCAAAGATAAAGATTTCGATGAAAAAGATGAGTATGATAGAAACTTAAAAACAATTCGAACGGGATATTGATTTCCTCAAAATTACAGAAATAATTTTGCTGTTAAGTACCAATTATCAAAAAGCTTCAGTCTATGGATCGTTGTCAATGTCTCACAACAGGAATAATGTTCAGTTGTCCTAGCTGTATAGATAACCTACACGAAGTAGGCGGTGATAGTGTTGTTCAGAATGACTATAAAAGCTTCGCAAGTCAACTGTATATCTCGGTGAACACAACACCATCAACAAATATTCAGGACGTATTGTAGAACTCAAACAGAAAGAGTGATAGATCTCTTGAGCTAAATAAGTTCATAACCAGTAGAGGACTTACTGAACTCCCATTTCCCAACACAGAGGGGTAAACTAATCCCCACTCCAAATGACGGATAGTTATTACCTGGATTCATTTATTGAAGTCAAGTACTGAACCGATTCTAAATGAAAACAGCGAATGAAGCGAAACAACTTTCAAATTCAGTGTCGGTAATATAGACAGACAGTATTAAAAGCCATTAACACGTGTACAGCACAAAAGCCATGGTAACAGCACGTGAAAAATCCCTTAAAAAATGTTTGACTGCTCGTATGATTACTCAGTGTCGAAAACACTCAGAAAATTCATAAAATGGTACTCGATGAATACAGGAAATCCAACACCATCTCCATTTGAAGCGAATGCTGTCAGCAGTCTCAACAAAAAGGTACCAAACGCCTGTATAATCATTTATTTGACATTCAAACGTTTATTGTTTTATTTCTGAAGGTATAATAGGCTTCCTTACATTTGATTTACAAAAATAAACAGTATTATAATCTAGATTGGGAATTAAAAATAATAATTATATAGAGTTGTCAGTGTGTACAGCAATGATCTGATGATTGGTAATTAAACCCCTGGATTATCAAATTGGTTACGACGGGATTTTTCGAAAACTTGGGAACTTTTGAACTATTTTCCGGATTAAGTAAAAATAATATATTTGTAATATCCCAATGAGTAGAAAATTGGATTTTCTGACGTTTCGTGACTTGTTGTAAGTCACTTCTTCAGAGAATAAATAACCAAATTAAAATTAATCCAGGTTTAAATAGTACAACGGCCCCCAAATGCCCTGGTACGGCCGAGAGTGGGGAGAGTCCGCTCTCCCTCTCGAAATACTCTCACACGGCCACGCGTATATAGCCTCTGCCAGGGAAGTCCTACTCACTGCCTTCTCGTGGCGGGGGTGTTGTTTACGAAAATGAGAGGACGAAAAGCGAATGTCCGGCGCTTTAACCGGATTCCAAACCAATGGTGCACATGGGCTCCAGTATCCTGCGGGAACAAATGGCGAATGAACCAATTGTTGGTCACCGGCTTCCATGGGACTGCATCTCCTTACGATGCTCCACTGCCTTGTGGATCAGACCTTTGGGTCGAAGGCTCGGGGTGTGGCCCCCTAAGAAAACCACCTGCTTCGGTTTGGGCACCCGGGCAGTATCACAGCCCTCACACATATCGGATGAGATTTGTGTGGCGCATATGTATTTGGTGCCTCTTTGTACCATTATCTATGTGTTGAAATAAATAAATAAATAAATAAATAATAAATAGTACAACGGAACAAAGCAAGAATAATATTTGATCAATCAAAAACAGGTCTGAACAAGTGGATGTCATGTCATTTCTGTCAAGGTGATTCATAAGTGATATGTATGTAAATTTGTGTGTGTATGTATGTGTGCATTGTTTAAGAATGAAAACTTGTGTGACCTTTACGGTAGGAAAGGAGAGATACTTGTATCTTCCCATTGTTATTTGGGACTGCAATTGATCAATCTCATGTTGGCATATGTGCATCCTGTACGGATTGCCTCGATATAGCCTTAAGTCGCAGGCTCAGTAGCTAAGTCGATAACGCGATGGCGTTTGAAACGAACGGTACTGGGTTCGAGTGCCGGAGTGAACATCAACTCTATGATGTAGGTATATTCGGCTGACGAGACCTAAATAGGACGAAACGCGCGTCGCACTGGACTCCACTGCTAGCCACTATCCATCTTTGCTTAAATAAGTAAAGTAATATTGTATTTATAAAAATGATCAAGAAAAATTTCAACTATTATAAGTAAAATATAAAATGACTTACCAGTACGACTTAATTGTAAAGATAAAAATTGACGTGTTGGACCATTAAATGATGCATAAGGTGATGGATTTAAACAATGATCATTTTTAATAAACTCTGAAATAATTTGATTATCAATATCTTGAAAATCTTCAAATGGTACATTCTCTTTAACAGTATTATTATTATTATTACTATCATTGCAAGAAGGGGGTTTACGTTTCCTATTATTTGGTGTGTTTGCTTTATTTGCAACAGCATTATTAGTAGTAATAGTATTAGTAGTAGTATTATTAACAGTTCTTGGATTTCTTTCTGATAAGCGCCTCTTTTTTCCTTTCCCATATTCTTCAGACTCTTGATCATTAGATAAATCAATTGCAGAAGAATTAACAATAGAATTAGGAATAGAATCAACATGTTCAGTAACACGATACCATCTACGATATACATCACGTGCTAATGATGGATGAATCCAATTAGGTAAACGTTGAACTGAACCAGGAATTGATAAACCATTATCTAGAATAAAATTATTATGTTTATTTAATTCATCATAAAATTGAATTTGTTGTTTAGATTTTGTACAACTACGACGACGTTTCAAATTAGACGACTGATTTAGGTCGGTATCATTTTGGAATTTTAAAAAATCATTTAATATTTCAGTTTTATTATTCATATCAAGATGATTATGATTCATTGTCATTTTGAATGATTTTTCATAATTCATTTCAACTGGTTGATATTTTATATAAGAGATTCGATAAATTCTTAATGAAGTTGCTGGATCAATTCCAATTGAATTAGGTAAATGTATATAGGTATATTTTGAAAAGAAATCAGTGCCTAAATAAACTGGATTTGATGCTTCCCAATCAGCTGATTTATCTAAAGATAAACGAAGATTTTCAAATGTTCGCTAGAAGAAGAAGACAAAAAGAAGGAATATTTTGAAGAGAAAAAGGAAAAAGAAAAAATCGAATAATAATACAACAAAGGAAAATATCTACTGAAAGTTTATTCCTATTTTCATGATATGACTGTGAGTTAAATTGGATAAATTTAAACATCACAAAGTTGTGGAGATGATTATGTTTGTGATTGAAATCATGAATTCAGTGACATTAGATCGCCGGGAATTTGCGGATTAGTTGAAGTTAGACATTAACACCGCTGGATGCCGTGCGGATCAATGGTCTATGGGTTAAGCGTTCGCGTGCGAGAATGAGTGCCATGGGTTCGAATCCCGCGAGCGGGATCGTGGATGCGCACTGCTGAGGACTCCCACAACAGGACGAAACGGCCGTCCAGTGCTTCCGGGTTTTCGATGATGGTCTAACATCAATCGGTTCATGATCTCAATCACAAAGTTATTTGTAACTGTCCCAGTATTTTATTTATTTATTTATCTGAACGCAGAAATATTGATATAAAGGAGCACCGAATACACATGCGTCACACAAGTCACTTGATTTATGTGTGAGCTGCGGTACTGTCCGGGTGCCCAGACCGAAGCAGGTTTACAGAACTATTACATAGCATTTTCTTTTGCGCGCTTCAAAATTCTGAACTAATTACACGAGAGACTCAAAACAGAAGTTCTTAACTTTACCTAGTAACTGTCTAACCTAAACCTCAACAGTTAAGAAAAAAAAGTAAACTCAGAAATAAAAACACATAAAACAACTTGCTACAGACAATAAATTAGTCTCGATGGTGGTATAATTCAAAAATTATTCAAAAGAACAATCAGTTGACATTTCAAAACAGTAATGGCCCACTTCGGTTCAGTAGATATTTATAAAATCACTACTGAGCAGTGACAAAATTCATCTACATGGTTGAATAATAGCGGATTGTTATAAATCTTATTTAGACTCTTTAAAAACCTCACAATTACTGTGGCATACAAATCAATTAAATGATCTCTCATATTATACAGACAGAAAACTTCAACACGAGAGAGGTCATGTTCAATAGAATGTATTTAGCTAAATTGGAACAGGGCAACAATAGACACAGTGAACAAGGTACTCAAAAATAAACAAACTAACGATAACTCACCATTGTCGATTCACAAAGTGCACAGATTATTACAACTTGCTGATATATTGATAATTCATGAAAGCGTTTACTGGCTAACGGATTCAACTTATAACCGCATGCATCGAAAAATCCTTTTGATAAACCTAAACGACGTGTAGCCTATCAATAGAAAACAAAACAGAATACTATAGAAATTGTATAAACACTACATTATAACAAGCACATCAAACAATTTAATCATGTTACCTTTTTGGCCTGGTTATTCTGAAACGTATAATGAATGTTTGTAAGAAAATTATAATCAAACCACTATTACGCAGGGATATGTAATACCTTAAATAATTTCCCTACAGGTGTGAAGTAACACACAGAGGACTGTTCACTAGTATACTCGACCACTGTTAGACAGATAAACAACACGCCTGTGCTAACTATGGATTAAGTTAACAAACGATTTGTATCCATGACAAGATTTCGTCGACTATATATCCACCTTCCATGAAATGATCAGTGCACTAAAATACTCCATTACTAGTCGAAAAATCAGACAATAACATTGGTCAGTCATGAAATAACATTCAGCATTTAGGAGGAAAAACACTGAGTGTATCTGAGACAATATTTTCATTGCTCAGTAGCCTGTACAAGAAAATAATTTATTATGGACGATGTTGGTGATGCTAGATCCCCAGAACCCACTGAGTAAATGTCTTATTTTTGCAATTTTATTTTGGAAGAGACTAGTGCCGTATGCAACATTATCGAAAGTTGATGAAGAACTTAATCGCCTTCAACTACAAGGAGTTATTACGCTTGTTTCTTATTCTGTTTGGGTCGCACCTATTGTGGTTATCAAGAAAGCTAATGGTACAACACGAATATACGCAGATTTCTCCACAGGTCTAAACGCAGCTCTATAACACCATCATTAGCCGCTGCCAGTCCCTGCAGATTTGTTCACTTTACTAAACGGTGGGAAGTTCTTCGAAAAGTTGGACCTCGCTGATGCCTATCAACAAGTGGAAGTGGCTGAAGAATCGAGAGAGCTACTTACCATTAATACTTATCGTAGTTTGTTTCAATATAATCTTCTACCATTTGGAGTTAAGATCGCCCCTTTTACTTTCCAGCAACTAATGGATACCATCCTATCGGGTATCCCGGGGATCGCAGCTTATCTCGGTGACATCTTAATTGTTGCCACGTCTTTGGAACAGCTACGATAATGCGCAACAGCTGTACTACAACGCATCAGTGATAACGGTTTTCGGTTACGTTCAGAAAAGTGCCAGCTTTTCTTCAAGTAGTTGGGTTTCATTTTTGGATGCTGCAGGTCGCAGATCAGATCCTGAAAACATTCGAGCTATAAAATTTAGGCCCACTCCCACCAATGTTTCTGCCCTATGATCATTTCTGGGATTAGTTAGCTACTACTCAGCTTTCGTTATGTCAATACATAACGTCCGCGTCTCACTGAATTGTTTTCTGAAAAAGAATGCTAATTGGAACTAGACGAAGGAATTTGAAGCTGCTTTTTGCAAGCTGAAGACGATCATTAGCTCAGAACTACTATTAACACACTACGATTCATTCATGCCGATCATCGCAGCTGCAGACGCTTCAGCTTTTGGACTCGGTTCCATCATGTCACATCAGTTCCCGGACGCCACAAAAGAAGTTATTATGCATGCATTCCTCACGTTAACTCCGGCAGAAATGTACAGTCAGATAGCGAAAGAGGCTCTTGCCCTTGTCTTTGCAATGAGCTACTTCTACAAGTTCCTGTACGGTTGAAGATTTACTCGTCTAACAAGTCACAAGCCTCTTCTCATAATCTTCGGTTCAAAATCTGGTGTTCCAGCCCACTCTGCGAATCGTCTCCAGCGATGAGCCTTGACACCTTTGTATTATGACTTTGATATTCAGTATCGGCGCACCTAACATTTTGGTCAGGCAGATGCCTTGTCACTTTTTAGTGAACATCCTACGGTTGAGGAAGATACGGTTATCGCCTCCCCTTCAACAGAAGACTACGTGCACCGTTATCTGACAACTGCTGTCTGTGCCTTGCCAGTCTCAGCATCTGAGATACAAACTGCTTCCATGAACGACCCGGTCATTAAGAAGACGACGAAGTACGTCACCAATGGTTGACTGTCAAGTGGACACGACGGTGATATGAAGCAGCTTTAGTATCATCGGGACTCATTATACGTCGTAAATGGATGCTTGGTGTTTGGAGATAGAGTGGCGGTGCCAGAGTCCCTACGATCAAGGGTGCTGAAGCAATTCCATCCTGGTCATCTTGGTATAAAGCAAAACAAATCCATACCTTGAAGTTACACATATTGGCCTCTGATAGACCAGCACATTGTTGATTTGTCAGACAAATGCATACAGGATCAGTAAGCGGCAAAGTTCCGCCAGCCACATGGCCACAGCCTGAGTATCCCTGGTCTAAGATACATGTCGACTTTGCCGACCCAGTCAATGGAACCATTTATCTAGTTGTGATTGACGCCTTTTCAAAATGGTCAGAAGTTCTTACCATCGTGCTACCAACGACTACCAAAACGATACAACTTTTGACTGAGATTTTCGTCCGCAATGGATTACCGAATATAATCGCATCAGACAAAGGTTCACAGTTCACTTCCGCTCAGTTCCAAGATTTCTGTCAACAGCTATCCATAAAGCACTCCCGCTCTCCAATTTACCACCCAGTCAAACGACCAGGCAGAAAGATTTGTGGATACGTTCAAGAGGGTTCTGATCAAGTCAAAAGGGGAGGCGACGTCAGTTGAAACACTGAAGAAATTTTTACTCGTTTGCCGAACGACACCTAGTGATACGCTTACAGAGCAGAATTCCCCGGCAGAGATCCTCATGGGGAGAAAATTGAGGATGATCCACAATCTGATGCTCCCGAGAACCACACCACTACCATCACAGACCAAATCCAAAAAGCTGACAACGTACAACGGTGTTCGCTCGGGACTACAGACCAAATCATGGTCTCTGAACCGAAGCACGGGTGGTCGGAAAGCTAGGTCAAATCATGTACGAGGTAGTGGTGGGAAGAAACAAGTGGACTCAAAACCGAAACCGGCTACGTAAGTGGTTAGCCTCAGTTCGCCCAGTGACTGAAAGAAATCTTCCGCTAGACATCCTGTTGGATACTTTTAATCTACCCGTAGTCCCTACATAAGAAGTATAACGACAAGTTGATTTACATTCCGGAAGTTGGTCACTCCGACAACGGCGACAAATGGTCAAGATGCAAGTACACCCCAAGAACGTACGCTATTAAAAGGAGAGGTATGGGGGATGTTAGATCCCAAGAACTCACTTGATAAACGACTTATTTTTGCAATTTTATTTTGTAAATTTGAATTTCTTCCCTTCGCTCCAAAAGCGCCCATTTTCACCTTCATATCACATTTCCCACTTGGGATGACCTTAAATGTTATCGGTTCGTCATTTCTTTTAATATATTATTTTGTAACGTCTCCCAAGGACATTTTTATGCTGTATATATGCGCTGGAGCTGTGCTTTTTGTTGTTCGTGCTTCTGCCTGCTAGTGGAAAGCATATTCCTTCTTCTGAAAGTGGACTTCTCTCTCTAGTTAGCTGGGACGCATCAGAATACTTAGCTTATTAGGTCATGGTGTCGCTGAGTGTTTGATCAGTTCGCAGATTTAGGTAAACTCGTAATGTTTTCAAGCATAGCTGACGGATTCATTAGCTACAGATTGAAATCACAAAGAAAGATGGCTCCTTGAAACTGGTTACTCAAAATCTTTCTGTGAGTAACTGTTTATTGTGTTTGTCACTACAAAGAATTTTCAAAAACTCACCACCCAAAGTGAAAACCTGTGGATTGACAGACGGTGTACGACTATAAGGCCTGATCCTTTCTCACAGTTCTTTTGTGAGAATGAAGTATAGTTCCGACTGTACTACACTCTAATGAACGTTCCTGGCATTATATGACCTCGTAGATTTGTCTCAGCTAATGTACTTGGAATACAAATTGTTGTAAAGATAAGGCCGATAATCATGGTAAGATAACAGCTAAAGTAGAAAATAAATCCAGCACTCAAAATAGCTGTAAATAAAGGTCTGGCAATTAATGTTCCAACATCGTAGAACGAATCAATAGATGTTCTTATCTTCAAAAAGAGTTTATGTTACTTTTGCAAAAACTATAGGGGGATAAGTCTTTTTCCGATCACGTCTAAACTATTGGCTACCATCACACTTTGTAGATTGTTCAAAACCCGAGAAAAATTTGTTCGCAAGATGCAAGCTGTTTTTCGCTCTAGTCGAGGATGTATTGATCATATCCTCACCCTCCACCAAATGTTAGAACACCGTCATACTCACTATAGACCAACAACTGTAATATTTCTTAACATTAGAGTCGCTTTTGATTCGTTGGACAGTACTATTCTCTGGGGTTGTCCATTGAAGGGTCTGCCTGAGAAGCGTGTTAACATTGTGAAGGTCACATATACAAATACCTCATGCAAGGTGAGGGAATACAAGCACCTCTCCATTATTTTATTCAACCCAAGGGTTAGGCAGTTTTGCCCAAATTTATCATTACGCCTCAGCACTTCCATCGATGAAGTTCTGGAAACAACTCTGATGGATGTAGGTAGTGGTGGTGTGGATCTGTTGTCTGTTAAAAGACTTTCTGACCTTGAGTATGAGGAGAAAATTGTCTTACAGTGCAGTGAAACCCAAGCCGTAAAATTCGCACTTAATCAGTTGTCAATCAGTGTCCGTACATATAACATTTTCTTTGCACCGTAAGAGTGCAAACTACTTCTACGAAATCGGTAGGACCCTTTAACTGCACTCACTCGTGGCAGTGAGCAAACAGGAGAAGTATAGAAGTTCGTGTATCTAGGTAGCTGAGTAAATTCTAGTGGTTGCGTGAGAGATGAATTCAATTGACGTATAACGAAACCCAGGTTGGCTTATGTCAATCTGGACTACCTTTGGCTCCTACGTGATGTTAGTCTGGATGTAAAAGGTCGGGTCTACTATGCGTCGGTGAGAGCAGTTTTGCTCTATGCTTTTGAACGTGGCCCCTCTGAGTTGAGGATGTTAAGTGACTCTCTGTCTGATCATTGTCAACATCATGTCAGTAATGAATAAATTCGGCAACGTATGTTCGAAAGCAGAGAAAATAATACAATTGGTGTCACAATCCTTAAACATCCAATTCGGTGACTTGGATATGTATTAAGAATCTCGTCACGGCGAGTTCCACATCGTATATTATATGCTAACTCTGAGACTGGCTTGAAAAAGTTGAGAGTTAGTCATTTTATGACGTGTCATGTTATGAAAGAAAGCTGTACATAACTGGCTTCTGCTGGTCCTTCACAACTCTCTGGATGGGGTCCTAGAGATGGTGCAATACAGTGGCTTCAAACGTTATCAGATATAGCTCAGAATAGAAGCCAGTGCCAATCCTGCTGCAGCCTTCTTTTACCTTATTCACGAAAGCGAAAGTAACATTATAGTGAAGGAGAACACGAATGGGGACAATCGAATGTATTTGAACACGCAGTTACAGAACATTTCACTAAAATGTGAGAACAATGCAGTAAATACTGTTTCTTTTGCAAATATCAGTCCATCGTCTCAGATTGTATTATTCCTGCATCTTCATACAAATTGCTTTCCGTCCCCGATCTTCTACTGAAATAAATTCTTTTTTTGACCATGGTGATATACTACTTATGTGGATATAAGTAGCTCATACCACAACGTCTGTAACAGGAAGAATTCTTTCTGATTGTACTTTTCCTAATTGAACTGTTTGTCCAATTATTATTATTATCATTATTATTATTATTATTATTATTATTATTATTATTATTATTATTATTATTATTTCACTCTCATACACTAATTTATGTGCACTGTTGTTCTTTTTTATTACACTCACCTTTCTTTATCTATTCACAACCTCATTGTTATTGTGTGGCAATTATGTATTTGGCGGCCCCTTGTATCAATGTTTATGTGTTCAAATAATGAGAATAATAACCATGTTAAGATAGAAGCTAAAGTAGAAATTTAATCTAGCACTCACGATAGGCAGTTAGGCTAAAAAAAAATAAATCAGACAAGTGAAGGGTATTTGAGCTTGTATAAGAGTAAAACTTTCCTATAGGCTAAGTATGTTTTAAAAGGTTTGAATAATTTTTTCTAGTTAGCGTTTTTTTAGCGAGTTAGTTTTCTACGGGATGGAGACGCTAACCCCATGCCCAACCCTCCTCCTTTATCCGGGCTTGGGACCGGCAGTAGCCCCCGGAGGGACTCCAGGCGAATTTTCAATACAAATGTCAAAACAGTTATACTGTATGGGGCGGAAACCTGGAGAACTACGAAAGCAATCATCCAGAAAATACAGGTGTTTATTAACAGTTGTCTACGCAAAATACTTCGGATCCGTTGGCTGGACACTATTAGCAACAACGTACTGTGGGAGAGAACAAACCAGATCCCAGCGGAGGAAGAAGCGCTGAAAGTGGATAGGACACACATTGAGGAAAGCACCCAACTGCGTCACAAGACAAGCCCTCACATGGGATCCTCAAGGCCAAAGGACGAGAGGAAGACCAAAGAACACATTACGCCGGGAAATGGAAATAGACATGAGAAAAATGAACAAGAATTGGATGGAACTAGAAAAGAAGACCCAGGTCAGAGTGGGTTGGAGAATGCTGGTCGGCGGCCTATGCTCCATTAGGAGTAACAGGCGTAAGTAAGTAAGTATGTTTTGATTAACGGACAGTAAAAAGCAAAAAAAAGTATACGTTAAGAAAGTTTCAGCGGTTCTTTTAAACTACTTATCATATGAAATTATTTCGGCATTGATTTAATCAACTGAAATTCGAATAACAATGGAAATTGAGGAAAAGAGAACTATTTTCCCTTAATACAGAACTCATTTACATAGTAATTTTCCGAACTCCCAAAAAAAAACATGTATTGGTCAATACATTTCTTTCAAGTGACTGAGAAGAATAATTTTAAAACGCCTACATTAAATTATAAGTAGTTCTGTCGGTTAGTGGTTAGAACACCGAAAGGCAGGTGAGAACCAGTGCCTTCTAACTACAGCGTAAAGAAGGCGATTAACGTCAATAGCTCTCCACCAAAAAATTTATAGCTGAAAATTAAATGTACAAACAGTTGCTTCTTTCGTGAGTTCTACATCAAATTAACTTTTTCAAAGATAAAACAAAAGGAAATCATTGAATATTGTGTGTAGAAGAAAATTCATACGACCTACCCATTCAACAACACCTTTGCCTTTTTCCCAAAATGAACGATACCATGAATCAACACGACTAGATAATCGACGTTCCCATACATCATAATCAATTACAGGTAATGTAGATGTATTTGATAGAAGATTACGAGATCGTCTTGTTGAAGAAGAAATACAATCTGTGCTAGAATCCGCTCCAACATTAAGATTACAACTAACATTGTTACCATTATTATTATTATTTAATACAGCGACAATCTGATTTCTTTCTTTTGGTGTAGCTAATAGATTAGACATACAAACATTTAAAACTAGACTAGCTTGTGGAACTGAACATAGTCCAATTTCTAAATCGAATAATGATAAATTACGTGAATGATTTGTATTGTTCAATGAATTGGTAATGAGATTATGATTGTTATTATTATTATTATAAATTGTCAAACAATCACTAATACCCAAAAAAGGATCAGCTAGCCACAAGAATTGATAAGCTTCTAATAACTAAAAAAAATATATACATATATACAATAAGGTATGTTGTATTACTTCGGTTCATATAAGTAAAAAAATTAAGCATTAAAGTGAACTTTTAAGAATATGTAACCATATAAATTGTTACTTCTTACTCGGTCTCCTCCATCTATTATTTAATCTGATTATCTTTCTTTTGTAAAACTCTCACTAAGAAGAATCCAGTGTGCCCATAAGTCGTTAACATCATAATGTACAGCTTTTACTGAAGTTTATCATGTATAATAAACATTACATTTTCATACTAATTTTATTCAGTCTATAAATGCACAACGTATGTATATAAAATCATCCCCTGTATCCTTTGGGTATTTAACGTCACAATGATGTTACAGAAATTTCAATGACAGCATAACAATACTAAAGACAAACAATGGTATCCCCATGCGGCACATATCCCAACAATGAACACATATTATCAACTAATCCGTTTATTATTTTCAGCAGAAAAAAGAATGGAATAAAGAAAAGATGATCAGAGGGTATCACTTTATGTTAAACTAGTTGTATTTACACTGAAATAGTTATATAACCTACCAACATAACCAATCTGATGAGAAAACACAGATACAAGTGAATAAATGAATACAGAAGCAATTAGAAGATCGAGTGAACTATGATCCGTAAACTAAAATGAATGAATGTTATCAAACTCAAATCTTTGTTCTTGCTCTCTTCAAGATGACAACCGAAAACTTCTCATTGTTTTACTATTGGTTAAAAAAATTAAAGTGCTTTCCATTTCCTCGTAAATAACTGTTTACTTGGTTAAATTATGGACACCACTTGAATTTAAGAATGAACTGTTTAATAATGTATGCTCACCGAATCTCACATAACTTTCAAGCCTTTCGGCGTCAGCAAAATACCTACAAACTAATGAATAGCAATTTGATGTTCTACATTTCCAAACCCATTCAATTGCCACAGTACTAGTGAGAAGCCGTGAGCAGTGGAATTCAACCACAATTAGAATGAAGCTGTCACCCACCGATTGCATCAGTTTACTGAGTCCGTCATCAATTTGTATCATTTTACTTCGTGTTACTTTAAACAATGAAATAACTAAAGTTCAATAGTGAATGACATTGACAAACAACAAACTAAATCCCTATCAAGATATCTTAATACTAGAGCAAAGTATTAAACTTGACTAACTTCTGGTACATTGTATATAATTTCTTGCAATTTAGGTCCATTTTTCTGAATCCACCATTCATTCCATGAATCTAACAATTCTTCTTCATGTCGTCTACGCTCCCATAAACTTAATCTAGCTATAATTAAACCGATATTTTCATCTATACTTAAATTATTAGTAATATTATTTGCAGTAGCTGATTGTTGTTGATTGGATGGCATAGAATTATTTGAATCTATACTATTTGAAATTAATGATGCTGCGATACCCCCACCAGAACCAGGATGTGTAACATGTTCCAACTCTTCAATGATAGCGCGCATTGGTGTTAATTGACGTGTATCACCAGAAAGGAATAAACGTCCAGAACTTCGACGGCGACTAACACCTACAGTTTTGAGAAAAAAATTATATACGATTAATAAAAATCGAAAATAAGCACAACTATATAAAGAATGATTTCTGTCATGAATCAACACTAGTGAGTAATAGCAAATAGGAAATCACTTCACTGTTTATTTAACATACATGGGAAGCGTTCTAACTTTTGATTACGAAATTGACGGGACTAAAAGTGAATGTTAGGCGCATAAACCAGGCTGTTAGGAACGGGGGACCCACCTAGGGGAGTTGGAAAATCCTGACTCCGAGCCAATAATGTATATGGGCTTCAGGATCCTGAGGGAAAAGATGGCGTATGAGTATATTCATGGTCACCAGCTACAATGTGATTGCGTCTCTTAATATCGCTTCACTACCATATGGATTAGATTACTAGGTCGAAGGCTCAGGGAGTGGCCCCCTAAGAAGACCGCTTGTTTCGGTTCGGGCACTTGGACAGCATCCAAGCCTACACACAAATTGAATAACTTATTCGTGTGGTACATATATATATTTGGTCCCCCCTTAGCACCAATGTTCATGAGACTAAATAAGAAAAGAAACAAAATTATACATAAATCAGAATGATACAGCTTAGGAATAGTCTCCAGTTCACACTATAGTAGCTATTTTGACGTGATGGTTGAGCTTCCCTATCATGATGACCCGGTCGCGAGCTTCATTGGTTGAAACACTTGTCCCTTGAGTTTCTAACATACTAGGCTAGCCGGTTGGATATCGGTAAGCAAAAATCAAAAAGTTCAACACAAGATATACAGTACGAAAGAAACAAATAAAATTGAAGAATCCGAAATGCAGGATCATATTATTCATAAGACTGATTTTAAACCATATTAATTAACGTCTCAAGTCAGTGATTAAAACTATAGTACAACCACCAATAATATAGTCTAGATTTCTTTGGAAATCCAACCGGAAGTCAGTGCCTTTACGTAATGACAGTTGTTCAACTCATTTCATTCAACTTGTAAAAATTAGCTGGGAAGTAACTGACACTAGTGAAGAATTTTCGATCATATAAAAATACAAATAAATAATAAACACATTCATCAAATGAATACACTTACCGCAATCCAGTAACTCATCTTCAGCTGTACCAAATCCAAGCGTTGATTGTATCGAAGCTTTAGCTCTAATTTCACTAAAACGTTATAAATGAAGAAAAATTCAACGAAATTCAAAAATGATATAATATTAAGTACAGTTGACAGAGTTGCATAAACAGACATATATTGTCATTGACAACTTGCAATACAAAAGTATGTTTGGACAAGTGATAGTTTCACCTTTTCGGAATGTTGACCACAGGTTCAAATAATAAAACGTGAACTAGATTTAAACTATCAGTTACAGAATTATCGGTCTAACTACTTAAAATTAATTAAGATGAAACATTAAACCCTCAGTAAAATATTACATTTATATATATTACATCTCCTGACCGTTGCTGCTACCTTGACGTGGTGGTCAGACTTGTCTATCGTGATGAGCCAATCGAGCTATGATGGATGGAACAATCGTTCCTCAAGGTCTTACCATGCCAAACAGGTCGGTTGAAGAGCGGTAAGACTAAAAGCAGCAAACCCAAGGTTCGAAGGCGAAGTCTTACTGCTGATTGTACAGAGATGTGACGGCAATAAGGTGTTTCCCTCGGACAACCAGCGTAACAGCGATGCTGCCTTCCCACAAGGAGGAATGGGGTTAGAAAAGGTCGACCCTAAAAATGTACACCTCACCTTATCGCACGGATATCGGTCTCTGGCGGTAAGGTTTCAACATGTACGGAGCTAACACGAAAACTGCTCACAAAAAGGTTGTATGTGGCCGGTCTCAAGCAGTTGTCCCTTGGGCACTACAGTCATGCTCTCAGGTCACTAAGACCAACCCTAACTCAATCTCTTTTTCAGGTACCTCCAGAACAACCCTTCCACGGTGTGGGCAACAGGGAAGTGATAACAGCCCTCATACCTCTAACAGCACTAAAGATCACTGTATTCATATATTACATCTAACCATCATATTCTGAACAATATACCAATCTTTTTACAGTTGATGCAATCACGTTCATAACTAGATCTTTTATGCAACACAGTAAAACTAAAATAGATTAGTCTCAACTAATTCTACCATCATCAATCAAATAAAAGATTTAATCACTCTACATTGAACAACATTCAGTTGAGATAAATAAACTCAGTAACCAAATGAATTACATAGTTTTATGTGATTGATGGGCTACGCAAATAAAGGTAATATTCAAACCCGTAACTTAATCACATGAAGTCGAACGCTTTATTCACTAAGTCAATACTTCATTTATTTGAGCATGAAACAATCAACTTATGTATTGAAATGAAGCCTAATCCACAGTATCTATGTTTAAATCGTTTAGCCGAATGAAATTAGTCAATCATAGTTCTATTACAATCTCCGGTAATACAAATTAAGCGTTTACAATAAATTTCAATAGTTGAGATCATGAGTCAATTGAAGCTAGACCACCATGAAAAACTTGGGAGCACTGGACGGCCGTTTCGTCCTATTGTGGGACTTCTCAGCAGTGCGCATTCACAATCGCACCTCGTGATATTCGAACCCAGGACCTATCAGTCTTACGCGCGAGCGCTTAACCACTATACAATAAACGTAGAAATGTCCATTATAAACAACAGTATTAGACGAAAATCTTTCATTGTTCTATCAATTTTTAAGTAGACATATCTAAATTAAATTAGTAAAGACTTGGATTCATTCAAAATAATAAAATAATAAACGCTACACTATAATTATAATTACGGAGATAAAAGTTGAAGTTTTTGTTCCAACAACAATTCTAATTTCTCAGCACAACGTCCAATACGTGAAGAGATTCCATTGTGACGATAACAATTTAATAACATCAAACGGAAGTCACAAACAAATTCACGTATACCACGATATGTACCATTTAAAAATTTCTCATTCACTACAAATAAATAAATAAAAATTAAAGAAACAGAACGATGAAAAATATCATAACTACACGAATTCGCCAGTCAATTAGTCAGTTACAACGTAAGACCAGGCACATACATGCATCGGTTCAAGTTGCCACACCTCATTAGCAAAGCATGACGAAAACCGGATTCATAGAAGCAATTAACTCAATGGCGTGATATATAAAGGGAAGATTGCATATAAGGATATAGTACAGGAAAAAAGAATTAGTTCATAAAAACAAAGATATGAAATAATTTTGGTCTCATAGTTCAGGGGAAGATAGACAGTGTATACACCGACGTCATTGTGACCGATTCTGAGCCATGTCACTCAGTCTCGAACCATTGGTTAGGATAGCCGCACGGATCCCAAACAAGTAGTCTGCATCTACCAACATGACTAAGACTAGAAGTTAGTGACTTCAAGAACTGATGTCACGTTTCGGTTTGGCCGCCCCTAACTTTCTTTCAACCATCCCCAACACTAGTTAGCGCATCGTGGTAATCGGTGTTCAGGCATACGTAACACGTGACCCAACCATCTTAGTCGATGAAGATTCACAACCTCATCAACTGACTTACCATCATTCCCTAATACCCTGCGTCTAACCTCACGAATTGATCTGCAAGTAGTACAGAAGTACTATTTAGTCTAATTTAAAGTATTCATGGAACTATATCGATTAGATTGGTGATATGACCATTATGTTAATTGACTCCACAGATTGGTAGACATTATTAAATATTACATAGTTGGATTTAACTAATAAAGATACCACCAACCTATTCTGTATGATTTTTGACAATCATTGGAAGGATCCATCTTGAACTCTACGAAAAACGTATATTCCCTATTTGAATAAACTAATCTATTCATAGGTAGCAGAAAAAATTTCATGTCTTTTTCTTAGTCCCAATACAATGGTATACTACCACTTTTTATTGTTATATCAAACGATAACAGGTCAGATTTTAAAGGAAGCATCAGTCTCCTCATTATTTAAAATATACCTGGCTAATAAGTATTTACAGGTATGAAACCAAAGTGTACATAGTTATCAACTAATCCCTTGTTCTTATTTAATAAAACAGTTTAAAATGGAATGGTTTTGAAGAACAACTTGAGAAAATATAGGTGTAGCCGGCTAAAATATTCATTCTTAGACCATTTTGGTTATTAGATCAACAGTTCAGTGACCAACGATTTTAAATCTAATTACAATATATTATGTTTTAATTTGTTATCCATTTTATACACACCAGAATCTCCGAGCACATTTGAACCTTGTTCCATTTATTTTGAGGCAAAAAAGTTTGTGTCTCTAATTCACAAACAACAGCACATATATATATTTACTCCCTTATTACACTACACGAACCATGGAGTCAAGTATAGGTTGAAGTTGCAATTAGGTCAATCATGAAGCCGTTTCACACTACTGATGTTAAAAGGATAAAGTGAGACCTAAAAGGACGAAGAGAATTACTTTTGTCCAACCGATTTTTTTCGAAAATGAGTGAGTTACCGCATGCATTGTAAGCAAATAATTAATTACAACTCATAATTGGCTAACCATACGACAAACAACACTGTGTGAATGACTGAGACTTTATTGATAGAAAAGCAATGATCGGATAAAAGACTGCGCCATTTACAAAATTATTCACTTTATACATACCATAGATACACGTTAATCTTTATTGAAGTAGATTTAAAATTATTCAGATGAAAAATTTAAATATAATCTTTTAGGTCGACCATATAAGCACCGTAGGCTATACCACGATCAATATGTTGAAACTTCGAATTAAGGTTTAGAATTCACTTAGTATTGTTTGGCTTGTATCTTCCCATTGAGGTTTAAGTCCGCAATTGATCAGTCTGTTATTGGCATATGTGCATACTGTGAGTATGTCTCGATATTGCCTTAATTCACAAGCTTTTTATAAGCAGTTCTGGATAGTGGCTAGCAGTGGAATCCAGTTTGACGCGAGTTTTGTCCTACTTGGGACTCGTCAGCTGGATGTACCTGCGTCTCAGAGTTGATGTCCACTCAGTAGCTGAGTGGATAGCGTGATGCCGTTTGAAGCGAATGGTACTGGCTTCGAGTCCCAGAATGAACATCAACTCTGAGATGCAGGTACATCCAGCCGAAGAGTCCCAAATAGGACAAAACGTGCGTCAAACTGGATTCCGCTACGCACCATTGCCTACGAAAAGGTTTAGAATGTTTTGAAGTTGTAGTTGTCGTTGTAGTACCAGTAGAAGTGTCATTAGTAGTGAGAGTCTTTTATGCTCTCCATTATTTGTTAACTCTAGAGTTAGCTAGAAAAAGTGAATATAAGCAACTAGAAACACGAAATCAAAGTTACAGGTTTCCTGTCGGATTATTATCTGCTAAATCAAAACAACTTCCAGGGAGGAGATACGGCGATCATCCAACCTAATGATCAGAAAAATTATGGGACGTTGTCGGAGATTGGTATGAATTCTAATATTTTCTTTTTATTGAACAAACAGTGAGCATTAGCTTTGATAAGAAACTTTCTTTTCGCTTTTATGCGAACTAAACCGTTTAATCTTCCTTTGATTGCTCCTTTATAGCACTATCATCTGCTTGTTTTTCATACTGCTCCATTTATACCGAGTTTCATCGTTTAAAAAAATATAAGACAATCCTCTAAAAAGAGACAGATACTAGGAAACCTTCACTAAGAAATAGACAACTAATACGTGGAAGCAAAATATTGATAATTATTCAGACATCATTATAGAGAGCACTATAGGATGAAGCTTTACTGTGATGACCTAGGTAATCCGACAAATGACCTGTTAACAAGGGTTTAGGTGTCCAAGTGCGTGTGGGCTTAGTATTACAGAATATAACAGCTAGAACATAGTAAGCACTAAACGACCTTAGAGGCATGTATCATTTTACAAATCTTTACAAGACTAAATTTCCTCATCGGAAATAAGACTAATGCTAAACTCCAGTGATACATATCGACTAGTAGTATTTATTTCAGGCCCTGGTTCAGTTTGGGAGCACGGGCAGTATATAAGCCCTCACACAAATCGAATGAAACGTGGTGTATATGTATTCGGTGCCTCCTTGTACCAATATTTATGTTTAAATAAATGAACTTCAGGACCTCAGATAATATCTATTAATTAGTTGAAGGCTTCATATATGGATTTTATACCATCTAGTACTCATATTTAAGACGATCCACAGTCAAAATCGTAAGGCATCGTTCTTAGTAAATAAGAATCATTCCTCATTATATATACTAGAAATGTTACTGATAAACCACGCATTGAACGGGAACAGACTAACCGGTAGTACTACAACTATTGCCATCGTGCTTTGGTCCTAAGCTGACTGAAAAAGCCCTGACAATGTATGCAAACCAAAAACGTCTTGTCCAATAACTTACTTCTGTTGAGACTAATAGGGACTGTTGCTAAATTTTTGTTGTCATTGTTCCCTTTTACCGGTTCAGGATCGTCCATAAACAGATAGTTTACTTGAGCATGTTGTCGTGACATCAAATTCTCAAGGATTTCCCAGGACAAACTAACTTCTGGGTTTCGTTCTTGCGGATCCATTTTCAATTTACAATTAGACCATTGAATGAATATCTGAAATTAATAGCATGGAAATTTATTACTATAACACTTACAAGAAAATGTTAAACAGCCAAGTAATTAAATTGTCTTAAATTATAACTTATGTCGCTAAATTACCTAAACCAAAGACCTCGCCTAAACACATCCTATGCTCCTGGTATGATCGAGGATGGGGAGAGTCAGCTCTTCCTCTCGAAATGCTCTCACATGAACACGAGTATACAACTGCTACGAGGGAAGTTCTAATCACAGACTCCTCGCACCACGGTTGTTGTTTACGAAATTGAGAGGATGAAAAGCGAATGTCTGGCACTGGCTTTAACCAGGTTGGTGGACACGGAAAGTTCAACTAGGGGAGTTGGAAAACTCTGATTCTAAACCAGAGCTGCACATGGGCTCCAGGATCCTGATTGCGATGTGATCAATCTGAGTCCAGGCTTGGGATGCAGAGGGAGGACGCCAGGTGGCACATCGGCGATGACTGTGCCGAAAGTTAGTGCTAGCCAGAAACAGGTTGTGGTTTTGGCATAGTTGCAATAGACGGTCCCCGTTATCTGCCCTGCGACCAACAAGTCTCCATCGGTCACCTAAACAACTCTCTTTTGTGCCTAGACGCCCGACCTGAGCATACAAGTCTCCGGCTAGTACTACAATATCTGTCGAACGCACTTTCTGGAGAAGAACAGTAAACTGGTGGTAGAATTCATCCTTGATTGCATCCGGGCTGCAATCTGTCGGGGCATAAGTGAGGATGACGAAAAGACATCGTTTCTCATGCCGATTTCTTCTCACTTTGATGGAACTTGCTAATCTAATAGCACATAACCGACTGTTAATGGGAATCGAACCGATTAGCGCTGCCTCAGCTCTAGCGCATATTGCGACACCAACGCCAGCAAGACCAGACGAAGATACCACAGGGCCCCCGGATAAATGCACGTAAAACAAGCTTTTTGAATCGACAGATTGAGACCGAATTTGTAGTATTTCACCAGAGTCTTGAATACGGGTCTCGGATAGACAACAAAAGTCTATTAAGACTTCCCACAGACATAGCCAGCCCTATCTGTTTTCCGACCTGCATAAGTGTGCGAACGTTGAAGGCAGACAGTTTAAATGGTGCACATGGTTTCAGAAAAACTACTTCAGTATTCGTGTTTGGTGGTAGCATACAATTTTCAACCGGACAGTGACTTGAGAACGTTTAGATAGTACCGAGTTCCCACCATAGGCGAGCTGCTGTATAAATCGAAAAATAAGGATACATAAAGTGGGAATAAAAGAGTGAATAAACGACGTAGTAAATAATTAATAATAATAATAATAATAATAATAATAATAATAACGACAACAACGACAATAATAATAATATGGATTGTTTGACTGTAAATCGAAGCCGGAATAGAGTTTTCAGTAAATACCATCATTTTCATCATATTTGTCTGTGGGTTGTGATACTGCCCGCGTGCCCAGACTGAAGCAGGTGGTTTTCTTAGGAGGCCACACCCCGAGCCTTTGACCTAAAAGTCTAACCCACAAGACAGTGGAGCATCGTGAGGAGATGCAGTTCCTAGGCAGCCAGTGATCAAGATTGGTTCATACGCCATTTTTTCTCTAAGGATACTGGAACCGATGTGCACCAATGGTTTATTTATTTTATTTATTTCAACACATAGATATTGGTACAAAGAGGCACCAAATACATATGCGCCACACAAATCCCATTCAATATGTGTGAGGGCTGTGATACTGCCCGTGTGCCCAAACCGAAGCAGGTTGGGACCCGTTTAAAGCGCCGTGGTTGTGTACAAGACTGCCGCTCCTTTTGGAGTACCTATCTGAACTCTGATCATGCCCTGGTCTGCGCCAATCTTAGTTTACTTTTCAGTGGCCAACGAAGTGACCAACACCAAAGGATTGATGTCAGTAAGTTGGTTGCAACTTCTGTTGCAAGTATCGAACCGAGCTAGCTTCTAGGCTAGCTACCATGCTACCGAAAAGTATAGATGAACATTGGTTGCAACTTCATGACCGAGAAGTCTGGTGGTCGGAGTGTACTAATGAGCTGGAAGCAGCAGCTGCATCTGGTAATTACCGAAAGCTCTTCCAACTCATCCAAGCCACTGGTGTGAGCGAAACAATCTGCGAGGATGACGGGATGCCAATCACTAACACCCATCGACGTCTTGGACGATGTGCAGTTCAACTGACCTACTGCTCCGACAACATCGGTCAGACTGTCCTGCCCTCCATGGCCGGTGACGACTGATCCACCAAATAAGGCGGAAGTCGGCAGGGAACTCTAACTCTTGAAGCGCTACAAATCACCGGGCCCAGATGACTTACCATCTCCGGCCCTTTTTAAAGATGGTGGTGATTTTCTGACTAAGGAACTGATGACGTTGATTGCAAAGGTCTGAGAGCTGAAGTGTGTACCAACGTCATGGAATAAGTCGATAGTTGTCCTTATCTTTTAAAACAGTTCACGCAGTTCCTGTAACAACTATTAAAGGACAAGTTTACTTCCCATTGCGTCCAAACTATTGACTTCCGTCATACTTCGCAAATTGTTCAAAACCCGAGAAAGATTGACTCGCGAAGAGCAGGCTGGGTTTCGTTCTGGTCGAGGATGTATTGATCATATCTTCACCCTCCGCCAAATGTTAGAACACCGTCATACTTATCAAAGGCCAACAATCGTAGTGTTTCTTGACATCAGGGCCGCCTTCGACTCGTTGGACAGGACTGTCCTCTGGGATTGTCTATTGAAGAAGGGTGTGCCTGAGAAGTTTATTAACATCCCAAAAGCCCTATATACAAACACCTCAGGCAGAGTGAGGGCATACAACCACCTCTCTCCACTGTTCCATTCGAGCAGTGGGGTTAGGCAGGGTTGCCCAATCTCACCATTCCTCTTCAACTTTGCCATCGACGACATTCTGGAAACAGCTCTGATGGATGTAAGTAATGGTGGTGTGGATCTGTTGCCTGGAGAAAGACTCCTCAATCTTGAGTATGCGGATGATATTGTCTTACTGTGCGATAATGCCCAAGACATGCTTTCCGCACTTAATCAGTTGCCAACCAATGTCCGTAGGTACGGTACGTGCTTTGCAACTTCAAAGTGCAAAGTACTTCTACAAGACTGGCAAGATTCTAATCCTGTACTCACTCTAGATGGTGAGCAGATAGAAACAGTCGAGAAGTTCGTGTATCTAGGTAGCTGCATAAGTGCTGGTGGTGGTGCGAGTGATGAGATCAGTGCAAGTATAGTGAAAGCCAGGGGCGGCTTATGACAATCTGGGCCATCTTTGGCACCTTCGTGATGCTAGTCTGGCCGTAAAAGATCGGATCTACAACGCGTCGGTGAGAGCAGTTCTGTTCTATGCTTGTGAAACCTGGCCTCTTCGAGTTGAGGACGTTAAACGACTCTCTGTGTTCGATCATCGCTGTCTCCGAAGGATTGCTGACATCCAGTGGCAACATCATGTTAGTAATGCAGAAGTTCGGCATCGTGTGTGCGGGCACAGAGACGGCAATGCAATTGGTGTCACCATCTTGAAGCATCGACTTCGGTGGCTTGGACATGTTCTACGAACGTCGTCCCAGAAAATTCCTCGTCGTGCATTATTTGCCGACTCTGGGACTGGTTGGAAAAAACGGAGAGGTGGTCAGTGTATGACATGGTGTCGTGGTATGAAAGAAAGCTGCAAAGGGCTGGCTTGTGTTGGTCCTTCACGACTCCCTGGTTGGGGTCCGAGAGATGGTGCGACATAGTGGCTAGAGACGTTATCAGATATGGCTCAGAATAGAAGCCAGTGCCGATCTTAATGTAACCTTTTTTTACTTTCTTCATAAAAAAGTGGTTATATCTTCCCTAACTGAAAGATTTTTTCTGGTTTTATCTTTCCGTTTCCCCCATTATTATTATTACACTACCTTACACTAATCTGGTCGTTATTGTTCTTCTTTTTTTACGCTCTTTACCTTCTTCTTTTTCTCTTCCCATTCTCATTGTTTTGTGTGGTGCATATATATCTGGTACCCCCTTGTACCAATATTAATGTGTTCAAATAAATAAATAATCCAGGATCCTAAAGAAACAAATGGCGAATAAACCTATTGTTTGTTATCGGCCACCATGGTACCGCATCTCCTAACGTTGCTCCACTGCTTTGTGGATTAGACCTTGGGATCAAAGGCTCAGGGAACGGCCTCCTAAGAAAACTACCTGTTTCAGTTTCGGCGCCCGAGTAATATTCCAGTCCTCACACAAATCGAATGACGAAGTGTGACGCACATATATTTAATGCCTTCTTGTGCCGATGTCTGTGTTTAAATAAGTAAATAAATATGTCCTACGAGCAACAAAATACAAGTGGAATCCTAGTTAGTGTCTGAATAGCAATGAAGATTGGTTAGAAAAACCGTAGAATTTAGTTACAAATGATGAATCATTAAGCCCGTTAGTGTGACTAGGAAGATTCATTGAATAATGTGGTTAGGACATCTGTTATACAAACCTCAACTATCACCTACCCTGACAACCAATGTTGGCCAGCACTGAACTAGGTTGGAAAAAAGCTCAGAGTAACAACTTAAACCAGTATTGGAACATGAGATCACTGACTACTAATATACAGTGTGAATAATTGCAAATTTCCCAGTTGAGACATATAATACTTGCAACCAATGTCAGACACTGGAAGAAATAACACAAGGTTGGTCAGTAGTCTATCTGTGTTTGTCTCGTCAGTCTCTAAATTCTCAACTAACCATCGTTTTTAGATTTTCACCATTCGCAACTGTTTTGGATTGTATTTCTCTTTAGATATCTAATGGATTCTAGTTTTCAAACAGATGCTCTCTAGCCTACTGACTTCCTCGTCATATTTATGTTGGTTGCGGCAACTAGGACTACTGCGAATTCGTCTCAAGTTCGACAAAGATGATCACAGACTAACTGATGTTTTCATAAATTCGCAAATTTGATTTTTTGGACAAAAACATCATCACCCCTGTATTTCCGGATAGCAAATCAGCACGGCGTTACCATCAGTTCACTTGGTTCTGTATCCAATGATTTTGACTATATATACCAATACTAATACTAATTTAGAACCTGTCTTAATTACCCGACCTCACTGCGTTTAACGTGAACCAATGCCAACGGGTCACGTTCCACAGTGAGGATGAATGATGCAAAATATAAGTAAGGGACGATTGATAACAGTGAGTAGCATTATATATGATGCTAACTGAGGCTTTGTGTTATAACGCAAAGCCTCAGTTAGTGCATATTACCCAAATATACATTCAGTATAATGTGTGTTATTGCTCATCCCGATCTCAAAGTTTGTAGAAATTTTGGGGTATTTTGGGGAAACTCCCAAAGTCAAATGATCTTCACCAAGGTTAAACGGGGATTTCGGGGAAATATTGGGGAATTTCCCCAAAGTTTACTATAACTGCTTGCCCGAAAATGGGAGCTCGGGGTACGTATAAAAACTTGTAGAAATCATTATAATGACCCGAATTAGGAGGAAATAGTGCTAGTTTTGAAAGAAACAAAGGAAATTGGAGTGATGCAAGTTTAAGTCAATGAAATAACAAGATTGTTATTTCTGACAAACCTCTTTTCTTTCAGTATTTTTAAAGTGTCTAGAAAATGTACATCCACTTTAGAATTCAGGAGACTATACCAAAGAAGCATTTCACGACAACCTTACTCTTAAACCTACCAAATAATCGGAACGACGCAACGAACACTTCGAGAGACAAACAACCCGCCAAAAACCTAACTATTGTGTAACGCATCTATTATTTTGTACGCTATTTCTAAATTTATAATTGCAGCAAACTGAAATGATTTAGCATTGATACTCGATATCTTCCAAAGTGTCGTATTGCCAGTTGATTTCTTTGGTCCCAGGTTTAAACTCGTTTATATATAGAGATTTTCTAATATTAATCTCCAATAGAGTAGTGACGACGAAAGATATATGACAGAAATATTGTACTGATATCCCTTGGAGTTCAGTGTTTGATTTACAGAAGCTTACGAATTTCTTATTAGGGTTTGTATTCGAAGAGTAGGCGTATGAATATCTATGTTAGTTAGTTACAAGCAGGTTTCTGTGTACCTGAACTCTAGCATGAATATATTGTGGGATCGGCCACAAATTCTTTCAGTGGCAAGCCTCTGAAGTTAACTGATAAACCAGGCGTTCCACACGCACGTTTTTTGTTCTTAGTCCTTGGACTCAGCATCTAAGTTCATCGAGTTGTACTAACCACTTTAATAAAAGAATGAATATATCACGTTCGAAATCACTTTGTAACCCAGATCATCTATTGTTTTGCAGCAGTTCACTCTGACAGATCATAACTTTTTGAAAGTTATTATTGACTTTCTCGTTAGCCGACTGTGCAACAAAACAATTTTCCCGAGTACCGACGTTACTTCCCACTTAACAGTCCCTGTAACACGAATAATTCAAACGTCTGAAATTATAATATTGTGATGATTCTGTATCTCAAAACACGAAACTCAAAGCTGAACATGAGCTAACTGAGAAAATTCAAGTTCAACAATTCACACAGAGGTCTGAAATAGTGGACGCGGGGAGAATCGGTCGAAATTGTACGACCCGGCCATACAAGTATGGTCACGCGATGTAATATCTTGTTTTTTTATACACATATCAATTTCAACCCGACCCAAATGTATCCTTCAGAAATGCAACACGTCACATTCCTGGTTGTCACGTAGGGCGAGCCAGTGTAGACCATGATGTGAATTCCAATAAAAAAATTAGGTAGTCACGTCACCACAATTCAACAATTTCGGGATCAGAAGCAAAGAAAAATGTTCTAATATTGAACTATACCACAATTCTAGGTTGATGTGTAACAGCTTAGATAGATCAGTTCAGAGTTGACCTCGAACAATTAAGTATATGTCAAAACAATAGAACTCACTTTCTCAGTCACTTCCTTATATTGTATAGGCATTATATTTCCTATTATCTTATATTGGATGTTGGAAAGCCTTGTGTGTTTGAACAGGTAGTCTCACGCTCCACTGTGACCACACGACGATCTAAATAAAGGCCCATTCACTATTAGTCTGGTTTCTCCTATCAATAGCACGAAGGTAACCTACAGTCAGAAAACTAGTGAGCCCTATTGTAGCGACCAAACAACCAATATTCAGATGGAACAATGGACTGACGAACCAAAATGTATTCGATTAGACCTGACCACGTTCTTCTGTATAGTTCACAACGCGTTTTCGAGACACTAGTATTATATTATATAAAAACACAAACTCCGTGTCCAATTTAAACGGTTCTAATTTAGAAAACAGAACAAATAACATGAAAAATACAAAATACCGAAGATATATGGCCAATATAGTAATAGAATCAGCACGAAAAATGATTGCAACAACACGAATACCGTAAGGATGAAAAAATTTGTGTGAAAAATATACATAACAAACTTTGGTTAACAATTATTAGAAGGTCGAGTTCTACCAATAAGTAAAAATATAATATTAATAGCAAAAACGAGGCTAAATTTGTGTTTAATAGGTGTAAAAGAAAGAGAACGATGAAAAATCCCTCCGCAGCTTTTTTGTTGGACAGTACTGTCATTTATTTGTTTCTCCTCCCTGTCGTATATTTTAACCTTTGTTCAGATCTCGTTTAACCACTTCTTTTGTCCTTCGGTCTTCCTCATCTTAACCTTTATTATGTGATTTTGATTGAAGACTTATCTTTTGTTACCTAAGTTACCATTACATGTTGCCGGACTATTGACAATAAGGTCGTGTTTGACTAGGCTCAAGGTCACGGCGTGGTTCAGTGTGTGACTGTTAACCTTTTGATTGTCTGATTGGGAGGATTGCTGGAATCCATGCAGATAGAAATTTGATCCCATCTTGTTGGGAAGATTTGTACCAATTCTCAGGTTTCGTACCCTTTAATATTAACTGTTTCTTTTATTGCTGAGCGCGCTACTTTGCGTTAGAGAAACTTCTGACTGTATAGCACAGGATATACCGTTTGAGGTGTTTTGTATTTTTGATGTTGTTTGTTCTGTCTTCTAAATTAGAACCGTTTAAGTTGGACACGGAGTTTGTGTTTTGATATAATATAGTACGAGTGTCTCGAAAACGCGTTGTAAGCTCTGCAGAAGAACGTGGTCTGTCCTAATCGAATACATTTTGGTTCGTTAGTCCATTGTTCAAACCGAATACTGGCAGTTCGGTCGTTACATACCTAGTTGAAATTAAAAAACGACGCTTAACACTGACTCACTCAAAAGGCAAAGAAAGTCACATCACATCTCTCAAATTAATACAAACAACAGCGAAATCCCAAGATATACTCTCGGAATTTCCAAACTTAACCAGACCAAACCCAAATTCCAACAAATAGTAAATCTTACGATGGAAACCGAGAGTGTTTGTAAAACGCAAGAGACTAGCACCAGATAAGCTCAAAATTGTCAGGGCTGAATTTGACTATATGTTACAGCTGGGTATTATCCATCTATCTAATAATCAATGAGCATCCTCTCTGTATATGGTACTAAAGCAAAATGAAGGCGATTGGTGACCGTGCGGGGCTTCCAGAGCCCTCAACATTCAAACCGTACCAGATAAATACACAATACCGTATATCCAAGATTACACATACGGTTTGCAGGGTATGAACATATTTTCTAAAATCGAATTAGAGCACATCACAATATCCCTTTGGCCGATGAAGATATCCCTGAAAAGCTATTACTACACCTTTTGGCTTGTTCGAGTTTGTACGCATGCTTTTCGGCCTGAGGAATGCTGCACAAACACTTTAAACATTCATAGATAACCTACTTCGAGATATACCATTTGCACAGGGATATATTAAAGACTTGTTAATTGCTAGTCACGATTTACAATCACAAGAACAGCATGTATGAGCAATGTATACGAATTCCTTTTCCCAACTTGCTTTGATGGTGGATGCTTCGGACAACGTAGTAGGCGGTACTCTTAACCAACTGGTTAAAAACCAGTCCGAAGTTAACCGGCATAAAAATTCACCCATCGGCGTTTTTTCACAGCTAAATTTCAAGGCTCCAATGGGATACGTTGCACTGCATATCACCCTCAGGCTAGTGGGATGGTAAAACGTTTCCACCGTCAACTAAAGGCTGCTCTTATGTTGCACTCAAAACCCAATCATTGGACAGAATTCCTACCATTATTTATGTTGGGAATACAAACATCTGTCAAAACTGACGAACAGTGTTCAGCAGCAAAACTGGTTTTCGGAACGGCTTTGAGAATACCAGATGAGTTTATTAACCATGATACTAACAATGAAAACCTTAATTTAGAGAACTACGTAGACCAAGTACGGGACCATATGTCCAGACATAAACCAATTGGTACTCGTGAACAATGACGAGAAACATATGTACCTAAGGGTCTAAGCGACTTCTTTCACGTCTGGATAAGATGTGACAAAAGAAAGGCTCCGTTTATCCCTCCCATATTCATAGGTCCTTTCAAAGTCATCTCAAGGAAATCTAAATATTTCATGATAGAGAAGCATGGAAACATCGACTCCGTAAGTACTTACAGGTTGAAACCATCTTATCTAGATCATGAACCATCATATTGGTTGCTAGACCGTTTGCCTGACAAAACACTTACGGCATAGAGAAGTAAAAACGATAAATCTCCACAAGCTGCTAAAAAGGTGAAGCTGAGTGAAGGAACGCAGCCCGTTACTACTTGTCAATTCCATGAAGTTTCTGTAATCTTAATATCGTTTCGGATTGGTCAAATATTTAGAGCCAGGTGTTTATCGTAAGTCTTTGAATTTTTACTAAGATAACTCGCCTGAACGGTCATAGGAATTTAGATTATTTAGTAGATTTGACGTATGGAAAGCCAGTTGTGACATTGCATAGATCGAAAACGGGCCGCATTAAACATGTAGTATTGAAACCAATTCCTGGGTGTACATGATGCTGATGATTTTCTTCCTTGGTTGGATTTCAAGTTGTCCAGCTATGAAACTGTGTTTGGTCGAGTTCTCCAGGGTAGAGTTTCAGGGTAAGACATGTTCCTCTTGTATGAACATGATATTCCTCGTCTCATATTATCGTCGGTCTTGCTATACGCCGACGATGTCTGGATGTGAGAAGCGATAATGGTTTAGAGTTCTGAAATGACGTAGTAAAATTATCTGAAAAGTCCCAAATCGATCAGTTGCCGACAAATACTTCCAAGTTCATTGTGATGCACATTAATCTACAAGGTACGGAATAACATACTGTGAAGAACAGTAAGCTACCTGTTATCCAGACACACAATGACTTAAAAGTCATTGTTAGCCAAGACTTAAAAACTACTGAACAATGGCGTGATATCTTCAGAAGGTTTTAGAACTTTATGGTCAATAAGTAGAGCTTTTAGCCATGTCAACCCTAAAATCTTTCTGACTTTGTACGAGAAGCTACGAAAGGCTACTTGGTTGCAGTTTTTAAATTACACAGTGATAAGTTTGCATTTTATATGACTGTGCTTTCTTGTTTTCCAAAACAGAGAGTTTACGAGGGCACTCCGAAAAATTTCACAATTAGGACAAATCAGTTCTGCGATGATTATCGACTTTCCCATCTAATTATCAAGGAGTGGAATGCATTAAGTAAACACTCGGTTAAATCTACATCTGTCGACTTTTTCAAAGGAAAGTCGGATTAACTGAGAGACCATTTTTGCTAAGACTAACATAGGCCACCTATCATCTTGTTCTTTCCAGATGGAAATTTAAACCATTTATTTACTTATTTCTTGAAAGGATCGTCTTCTCGTAGCGCTAATATTATCGCCCTACTACTTTTCACATAATAACAGACCAGCCTCCTACCTGGTAATGTGATAGTTACTGATATATAAAAGCCCCAATGCCGTGAAACAAACACATTAATCCGAATTACAAAATATACAAATCCACAAATAACTGCCTAACTGACTAAAATGGATGCAGTCTAATGGCTAGAACATCATCCGTTGAAAATAGACACGCACATGAAGCTGCACTGAGACAAAAGAAACAAGAGCAAAAAGATCAATCGGTTTTTCAAGCTCATGGCAGATATATTGAATATTGGGTTGTTCAGATGTTTTGTTTAAGACTACTTTCTAAACAACTCTCTTTCAAGACATGACGACACCCAGTGAACTAACACAGCTTGACGTTCTTAGTAATGGAGAAACATTTCATCTGGAGGGTCGTCTATGTTCCCTTTCTGCTTTTTCACATGTTCCTACACATCGGAAGTTGCCGAAAGACAGAATATATTTCAACTCTTCTGAGAAGGTATATCTGATGTTTTGAACCAAGGAAATCTTATAAAATCATATTGCGTGTCTTATTAGATGCTATTTAACTAATTTATGAAATAGACGCTTTGAAGGCTTTAAATAGTTTAGCTAAGGTGCTACTTGATAAGTTGGTTATTCATGATGAATTCTTAAAAAGTAGTTGTTGCATCGAATCTAATCAACAATAGAACTCTCTCTATTTTCATTATCGACAGTTTATATATGTGTATAGCTTTATTTAATCAAAGATGTTTAATTTTCATTTAATTCCCAAACTAAGACGTATTAATGTTTGGGCATTATATATTCAAATTCCCTTAACATGAACTCTATGTTTGCTTAGAAGTGGTTCATCGAAACGACTTATCTGTATTTAAACTGGTCTCCTGGTTTAATTTCAGTGTTCCCTAATGTGCCAAGTATTGTGTTTTTTGGTCAACTACTTCTACACTTAATAAGTTTTTGTATCAAACTGGTTAACTTGTTTTATTGTTCCATCAGCGATTCTATAGAAACACGGGTGGTCTGAGATGTTGTAACTCAAACTCTACGAATTTATGCAATGCGATACAATTCACTTTTTTTTTAAAGGACAGCGGTATTGTTTCTCGTTGAGTTAATTAACTGTTTTGATCGTAAATTACGCATCAGAACTACTGTTTACACTTTAATTGCATCTACCCCAGCTAAAGTGATATTGTATTGAGTGTTTCGATTTTGCTTTTGTGTATTTATTGCATCGAAGCATACTTGGTCGACTTTTGCTTGATTTATTTAGTTAAGGTTTGAGAATCCTTTTACATAACCTGTTTTTGTCACCGTTCTAGTTGATTTTCAAGATGGCTTGATCTGCTCATAAATGTGGACAACCATATTGCTTATTTCCCTTGGAGGAAGGGATACAATGTGATGAGTGTAATAAGTGGTTCCATAAGATATGCACCCGATTAAGCCCCACTGCATATAAAAGTTGCTCAAAGCCCAACTCTCATTGGCTTTGTAGTTTTTGTCGCTCGAGCAAAACATTGCTTATCCAGGAAGCAATTAGTCTACTGGTGTTGGCTAATAAGAAGGTTGATGAGTGCTGTACTTGCAACATTGGTACTGATGGCGAAGATTGCGTTAGTGTCGTAAATGCTGTCACGGTGCAAGCCAGACATCTAACTGTGCAACCCGCTATTAAACCGTCTACCCCGAAACAATCAATGAGTGACACCTCATTAAACGTTGGTGGCCATATTGCTACAGCTGCGACTAGTTGTCCAGATAAAACAGTTACTGTCCCGAGTGGTTCTAATGTGGATGCTACGACTGATGGAATATGAATGACACGGAAATGCGGAAGAGTAGGAAAGACAGCTAAAACTAATAATCTTTTACCTGATAAGTCCTTGGTGGACTCTCCCATAGTAAAGCTCCGTCTAATATTGTTGTGAGTCACTCGCTCGACTCCCAGGACTCTGTTACAATAAAAACTAATCGTAAGATACCAATAGTTAAAATACAGGATCTAACGTCACGGTCGAAAGCTGTAAACACAGTTTCAAAAGAAGCTGAACCCCTCCCTAGTTTAATTATTTGGAATCTAGAGGAGTCGAAAGACGTCGACCCTGCTAGAAGATATGCACATGACCTGCAGTTAGTGGAGTCTGTGGTAAGGAATGTACTACCTGAAGAGGCTTCAGGGGTACATATTACAAAAGTAGTACGACTTGGTAAATGGGTTGGAGGCGAGACCCAACCAAGAAGAATCCTGAAGCTGGTTCTCGGAAGTATTGATGAAAGAGACATATTATTGAAAAGCGCACTAAAAACTCGTGACTCAAATATCCGTATTCGACCAGATTGGCCACTTGAGGATCGAATCAAGTGGAAGAATGCTCTTACGGAGTTGAGGACTCGTAAATTAAATGGCGAAAATAACCTTACCATTAAGGGTTTTCGGGTAGTTCGGTCTTGGAAGCCAATGCTCCCGAGGTCTGTATGGGTAGAACGATTAATTGCCAAAACACCTTATGTGTGTGCTACACGAACGCTCGTAGTCTTAGAAATAAAACGTCCGGGCTAAGTTTGATGGTGGAAGAATTATGTCCCAATATAATCGTTGTTACAGAAACTTGGTTCACAGTAGATATAGACTGTTCTCCTTTCATTGCAGGTTATATGTGTATTAGAAGTGATTGAGTTTCAAGTCGCAAATGGGGAGGTATAATATTATACGTTAGGGATCACTTTCGTATACAATCAACCATATCGGAGGCTCATATCAGTGGCACATGTGAGGTTGCATGTTGTAAGATTAAATCTAGAAATGGGTTAGTGACTATAGGGGGAATATACCGTAGTCCGTTTTGTCTTGCTGACGACTTAATCCTAAGACACATCTGTTCTTAGAGTATGGCAGAATGTTGTCTCATCATTGGGGACTTCAACACACCGCATATCAACTGGATGGAGCTCACAGCTCCAGGTAGTGGTTTCGATAGTGACCTTTTATCTACCGTTATTCAGTATGCACTTGTACAATGTATCACAAAACCGACACATATTGATTTTAATCATGATCCTTCACTGCTGGACCTCGCCCTCACCCACCAATGTGAGGATGTCTTTGATATTCAGCACCATCCCCCACTAGTTAACAGTGATCACGTTGTATGTAATTCACTTTAAGTTTAGGACATATGGTATACAATTCGTATCTGCTCCACCCCATCCCAATATCTGGCCAGTCAATATCCCAAAAAGCAGAAACTGTGCTATCTCGACTGATTGGTCGGTCGACGTGGATGGATTGATCGAAGATGAATGGAATAAGTTTAAGGCTACATTCGAGTCCGTAACTTCGTCGTTTATCCCATGGTTAGCACATAAGCTATCACATTGCCCTTCATGGATTAATAAGGAAACCTGGAAGCTGTTAAAGCGTAGGAAACATTTCTGGGACTTATTCTTGTTGACAGATCATGCACCATTTAAGCGTGAGTACCAAAACTTCCGTAATATCTGTAAGAAAACCATAGCCAAATCCCGTACCACTTACAAACGACAGTTAGTATATGATAGCCGTACTTGTCCGAAACGATTGTTTTCGTATGTTAAACGGCGAATGAAACGTAGTGATGGTATTCCTCCGTTACTGTTACACGAAAATTCAGATTTACTAGCTGAATCAGATCGAGCAAAAGCTGAGACTTTTTCAGACTATTTTAGCGAAGTCTTCTCTACGTTTATTGTAACAAATACTTGTCCCTCTCACACCGAGATACCAACCATTGAATCTGTACAGGTGACTAAGGAAACTGTCCTTCCGTTGATAAATAACCTCAAACCTGGTAAGATACCGGCCCCTGACGGGTTACATCTACGGTTGCTGTCATCTCTTGCGGACATTATTTCAAAACCGCTCGCGACACTCTTCAACATGTCCCTTTCACTCGTTCAACTCCTTAGAGATTGGAAGGACGCTATAGTCAGTCCTATATTTAAGGACGGTCAGCAACATATATTATTTAACTACCGGCCTGTCAGCCTAACTAGCATAGTCGTTAAGTTACTTGAAAAGATAATTCGGGTTAGGTTGCTAAGCCACATAGATTTACACAATCTGTTAGCTCCTGAGCAACACAGATTTCGTAACAAGCGTTCATGCTTTACTAACTTGCTTATTGCGAGGGAGGATTGGACAGCAGCCCTAGATAACGGTCTGTCTGTCAATATGATATCCATAGATTTTAGCAAAGCATTTGACAAGGTTTCACACGTAGGTCTTATGCAGAAGCTCACGAGCTTCGGAATAATAGGTACTGTACATGAGTGGATAGGAAATTTCTTATGTGACCGCAGATAGAGAGTGAGGGTCAACGGAACGCTATCCGATTGGAAGCCGGTCAAAAGTGATGTTCCTCAAGGCACCATCCTAGGCCTTCTGTTCTTCCTTCTCTACGTTAATGAGTTACCGCTGTTACTTGGGTCGTCGACATTATTGTTTGCGGATGATGTAAAAATCTGGAGAACAATAAAAAGTGCGGCTGATCATGTGGATCTTCAAGCTGACTTAGACGATTTAGTTAGATGGGCTCGAGAGTGGGGCTTAGAAATCAATGGTAGGAAGAGTGTACTAATGCACATCGCTCACGGTAATAGTTACCGTTACACTATTGAGGGTAAACCTCTTCCATGCGTTCAAGAGCATAAAGACTTAGGAGTAGTATTAAGTCATGATTTAAAAACAAGTACGCATTGCAAAGCAGCCACTGTCAAAGTTTTTCGTGCGTTATGGTCACTTCGCCAAGCGTTCAAATCTTTTGACGAGAAAACGTTTCGAATTTATATATCATATATGTTAGACCAAATTTAGAGTACTGTATCCAAGCAGCTAGCCCGTTTCTGGTAAAGGATACTAACTCCCTTGAGCGTGTCCAGCGTGTAGGAACGGAATTAGTGAAGGGTCTTTCTAGACTCCCTTACGATGAGCGTTTAAAACGCCTAAATCTTTTCCCCTTGTCGTATCGTAGGACACGAGTTGACCTTTTACTGGCATTTCGTATTTTTAATTATGATTTGGGTGTTAATATGTTTTATCTTTTTGCTCCCTCCAGCACTAATAATCTCCGAGGTCATAGCAAGAAGGTTCATACACCACGATCTAATAAACTTAAAGTGGGGTCCCGTTTTTCTCATCGAGTAATCAATGATTGGGACGCCTTACCCGAACAAGTGGTATCAGCCCCATCAATAAATACTTTCAAGGAGAAGCTGGACCTTCACTAGAAAGCACTGTGTCAGGATTAATACAGGTTCACCAACCTACTATCCTTATTACTGAAGACTAAACATTTTTGACATTAACCAACTGTGGCCTTAAAAGGTTATGCTAAACGGTAACACTCGTTGAGTAGCATATAGTATTACAAAAATTGAATTTATCCATCAAAGCAATATTCAACGTACTTTACAAGCGACTTAGGCTTAGAAAAGAAGTAGTGACAACGCTTGCTAAGTTAGTTTAACTCCTTTTTCATTCATGTTTCACATTGGGATTAAAAAATTGAAACTGTTATATCCGGACGTGAATAACTGAATGGCTACAGTTAGAAATTATTTATGAAATAATGTTATACATATACTCATTGTATAACCGTTAAAAAACTAAACTACATACAATTACATTCCTCTTATCATTGGCTTTTATTTGACTTGTTGGTTACTGTTATATGATTTACTGATCTCAAGTTATCCTCAATCTATTAGTCAGTTTCTCATAATCGCAGCCACTTTTGGCTTGATCTAGTACGAATCTTATTTTCTATTTTGTGGTTTGGTTTTGCTTGTATGTAAACGAAGTATGTCTGGAATATATGTTTCGTATCTTGGAGGATGATATCAGCGTTCTGAACTTAACAGGCAGTGTTAGGCGGAAAAATGACAAATTGGAACTCTAGACTCCATGTACTGGTGTATGCGTCATTAGTTGGGTCGTATAAGTCATCGTATATAAATGGGCAATCGTATTTTGCGATAGTCATATAGCTAAGGGCATAAGATAAACCATGACATTTTATTACATGAGTGTTCATTAAAAGTAACTTTGAAAGATTATTATTATTTTAGAAACAAGGAAATCCTTGCATATATGATTCAATCTTTTCTAAAGAGGATGATTTCAATCCAAAGCTTCATCGCAGTGATCGCAGGCATGATAAACTTAATGGATTGGAAATAAACCAAGAAGTGAGTTAAATAATACACATTTTTTTAGGACGATATGTTCCGATATTGACTTCCACATTAGAATACATAATTCTGTTTGTGAGAAATTTCCGAACAAATGCATGACTGTTAGCGTTTATTGTGAAACATACACTCAAATGTCATAAAATTGAATGTTGCATCTTATTCAATGGCTTATTACTTAACAGCTGACTTGAAGCCAAAATATGAAGGCTCATTACTATTATATTTTTCTTCGAGTATTGTAATGGCTTATTTTGAAGATATTCACAAACAATATATTTTCTTCAGGTTGTATTAATGCCATTAATAACTTCAGGGGAAAAGTGAGTGCGTCTGATTTACCGATGGATTGAACTTTGGAATAATTTCAAATGTGATCAGAGATAATCTTTAAACATCCAATCGCATATTTCACAGCTTAATAAAGTATCACGATCTTCAGTTCCAAACATTATAGGACTGAGACCGAATGTTTATTTTCTATAGAATATATATTACGGGAAATCAGCTCAATGTGGTACATTATTTTCAATCTAAACTTAACTTTTATCTCAAGTGCATAAAAATTAGTTTTGTTTCTACTCCCAAATTTATCGAAATACGTTTTGAAACATGATTTTCTTCTGTAATTACATACCAACTCAACTACACAATGTCACAAATAGACTGAAATTGAAAATCTAAATCACGATATTCTGAGTTATGTATCGTGATCACAACAAGACCTAAAGATGTGTAGTAAGCAATGGCACGCCAGACAACTGCTTTTTAACAGTTTTTAAGTTCGTAGCAGTCCACAATTATGAACGAATATTTAATAGAGCTTGTAACTTTGGAGTTCTTACGGCGCTGAATTGAAAAGTATTATTCAAAGATTTCGCCTTCAGTCGGTGTCGTCATGTTGCACAAAATTTTTAACGCTACAGATGGACGACTTGCTCCCAGGTTGTTTAAAGATATTGCCAATCACGAAGAATTCCATAGATGTATGTAAAGGTTACTGTTGAAAAATGTGAATGGGAGCTATTATGATAATTTCACTGATATCAAGTGTTTCATACGGACCTCTACTGTTGTGTCTGGTGATCGAATCTGTTAATACATGCGTCCATTATGTTGTCTCCGGAGTCTTACTGCTTATACTTTGAAGTGAGGACCACTACAATTCTCACGAAACGAGTAGGAACACAAAAGACTCTTGAAATGAATATTTATTGATTCTACAAAAAAGCGCCCCCTAAACAAGTCCCAGAATCAAGTTCAAAATCATATCTTCACCAGGCTAATATACAATCATTTATACACTATTTATTTTCACATTTAGTAATATCACACAGAGGGACAGGGTATATAGTGTTACTATGAAAATACACACACTGAATATAGTTCACCTAAATCAATACAGGAAACACAATTGTTACATAGAACGAAAGTTCAGATCTTCCAAACCAAAGTTAATACGAGATTAATGTAAGGAAATATTGACCTCAGAACATCACACTAAACGAAGCTCATTACCTGTTTCCCTAGCCGAGATTAGTAGTGAGCTGATACAAAACATTACTAAGCCAAATAATTTCATCTTTTTATGTCGTCATATCTTAAAGCCCAATAATATTCATAATACAAAGGTGGATATCTATTGTTAAATGATTTTATCGCATTCTTGTATTTACTTGATGATTTATGGTGTGAGAATATTATTGAGTTCACTTCTTTCGGCTGTAGGAAACAACATATGACCTAAATTATAAATCCATAGATCAAATATCATCACTGATCACATTCTGAAGGCTTAACTTATTTATTTGATCAACTAGCCAGTTCTATCAACTTCTGAAAATCTTCTTCATAATTAAAGCATCATTTCTAACTGTTTTTTCTATAATTATCAATATAGGATTTTGGAGTTTTTGATTGATGTTAGACCACCATTGAAAACCTGGAAGCAGTGAGCGGCCGTTTAATCTTATTGTGTAACTCCTCAGCGGGGCTCAACCACGATCCCGCTGGCGAGATTTAACCCGAGGACATTTGGTCTCACATGTGAACGCTTAATTACCGAGACCACTGAGCCAGCATCCAGTAGTGTTAATGTCTAATGTCAATCAATCCATTAAATTTTACGACCATCTTCCATTGTACTCAGGTAGATACCTGTCTCTCCCCGACACGGTTTAGCTCCACTGGTCACAACTTCTCACTAGAACTCTGAGAATTCTCACACGAACCTAGTCACTAATGAGCACATGAATGAAACGGTCGTCTAATGCTTCCAGGTTTTCAGTGGTGGTCTAATATCAATCGATTCATGATCTTCATCTTCTATGATTACTGATTTTGTTTATTGAACCATCTCAATTAAAATTAATTAATTTCATTATAGGAGAGAACTAAAAATATACCAACCCTTTCATCATCAATATATGGACATCGTTTAAATAAAACTATTGATAATAATGATCGTAAACATGTTCGAATTATGCTAGTGGAAAGTGAATTTTATCGTCGTAATGGAATTAATTTATTATAATAAATAATACATTTCATATTTAAATACAATTATTTTTGTAGACATAATGCATAGTAACAACTCAATTGTGTATTAACTAATCTCATTAGTATGTATAAACTTGTTTTCTTCTTTGTTTTTCCAATGATTTTTTTTGTTTGATTTTACATAATATGAATTTGTTTTATTAAACTTGTTGAAAAGTTATCAATAAAAAGTGTTGATTGAAATCATGAACTGTTTAATGTTTGGATCATAATTGAAAACCTGGAAGCAGTGAACGGCGATTTCATCCTATTGTGAGACTCCTTAGCAGTGCACAACCACGATCCCGCTAGCGAGATTCGACCCGAGGACATTTAGTCTCGCACGCGGATGCTTAATTATTGAGACCACTGAGCCAGCATCCACTGGTGTTAATGTTTAATCTCAACCGATTCATGAAATTGCTCGACTATCTTTCATTGTACTGAAGAAGATACTTGTCTCTACTTGACATGAGTTAACTTATTTCTTTGAGGTCCCATCAGTCGATTACAATCTCTAAAATTCAAAAAAATATCCTAATTATAAATATATTGAGATTACTTTCGTAAATGAGTTCATTTTGAGAGTTAGTTTGAATACTTAGCAGTAAATGTGGTAAGGATGAATACAAACCTAAGAAACTAAACGAAAATCACTAAAAGAAATAAAGCGAATTCATTTTATTCTGCTCGAACTGTTGTTCTTACTGTCTATTAAATATGAAGATAAAAATAACTTCTCAATATGAATCAGTGTAGGTAACAATTATGTTCAAAACGGAAATCTTCAACTTTGTCTGTATATATGTCAATGTTTAAAGAAATAGCCATACAAAAATGATTCGTCGAATAGGTAAAAGCATCAGATATAAAATTTTAATACAGTAGTTCATAGAATGCAACAGTTTTCTACAAAAAACTGTTCTGACTTTTCGTCAGACAACCTAGCTCTGATTTCTTTCAGGAAATGATTAATAAGAACAGATTATCAAGGCGAAATAAGGTTAAATCGGATTCATATATATTAGTTGAAGAAACATTCAACACAGAAATCTTGGAACTTAGAACTATAACTCATATTTAGCTAGTCCTGTTTTGAGTTTGATAAACCACGTTAAATCATATTGCTACGGATTCCCACTGATTAATTTAAGTGACTGCTGCACTATATCGCAAACTGAATTTATACGCCTAACAGAGACTATTTGTAAGGGTTTGTAATTTGATACCCGTTATATAAGTTAATGACTACTCGTATTCAGAGTCGGAGTGAAAAGCACACTGACCTTTGATATGACAGGAAATGGGTTAAATCTCCTTGTGATCTTCAAAACTAGGATCCAGATAAATCCATCTGGCGAGCCTCAAATAAGACGGAATGTGTGTCCTGATTCTCGTCTTTAGTTGGGATCCAACTTCACTAAAATATGGAAGATTGTTGATATTATTTTTGTGAAACTTAAAAGTTTCATGAGGTCACATTCAAGCATTAGTTGATAATATAAAGGCAAAATTAAATAGCCACCCAATGTCTGAAGATTCCTGGTAGATCCGTAGCATATTTTAATTCCTTTTTTAAGATTGTATAGTCTAAATCTTAACAAAAACCCTTCCCATGATAAACAAATTAAATCATTTGTTCTCATAACGCTTGTTCTGACCGTCTAACACTGTTGATTTTATACACATAGTTCCCTTGATTATTTTAAAAAGAGCAAGAACAAAGATTGTTGCAGAATAATATGAATTCATTTTATTTCGTTAGGTTCTCATCTGCTGCTTACAACCTAAAATATTTGAAATTCAAAGTTATTATAAATATTGACATACTTATACAAGAGGATGATGAAGGATGAATATGTGCAACATAATGTAGCAAAGATTTCGTTAGAGTTAGTGAGGTCATAAAAGTTTTTGTTTCGAATATATAGAGTTTGGGAGGGAAAGTTCCAGAAAATTGAGATAGTGATTAGAAATCATGGAATTAAAACACATTAGACGATTATGTAATGAAATAACTGAAAATAGATTAATGTTAATAAAGAGAGATATGAATTGAAATTGGTCAGTTATGAATGATGTAATTACAAAATTCAGAAAGAGTTAGAATGACGTAATAAAAATATAAAAAAATAAAAGTAAAAGGGGGATAGGGTGAATGTTACCAGGGCAAAGAGAGATTTATTACTGTTTCTTTTTGTATACAAAGATCTGGTTTTAAACGTTTGATTGCTATTGCTTCGGCGAATTTCAAAAGGTTTGAATTTGATTGTTTGTTGATCAGCTTGAAGGACTTCAGTATATCAACTTTGTGTCCTGTGTCAAGGAGATGTCTTGCGACAGCGCAGAAGGTGCTGACATTACGTGTTTCGGTAGAGAATTCCAGTAATTCACTACTCGGTGCGAGAAACGGAAATCCAGACGTAAACGAGTTGATCTTGGTTTTTGAACTTTCTTCGGATGTCCTTTCAAATGATCGGTTCTAGACGGAAGCAAAAGATAAGTCATGATCATACCAAGGTCATCGTTCAGTGTACGGTAAGCCAATATTAGATCATCCCGTATTCTACAGTAAGATAACGGAAATAAGTTGAGGTGTCTCAGTCTGTCTTCATAAGATAGGCCAGATAGACCTTGTACCATCTTAGTACCTCGTCATTGGACTCTTTCCAGCATATCTGCTTCATACTTGAAACAAGGAATTACTTCTTGAATCCCGTACTCTAAGTGTGGTCGCACATAATCTAAACATTTCATCATCTAAATACTGGAAAAACCTACGAATAGACCATAATACCCTATAGCCATTCGCAGCAGCAGCCTTGCAGTGACTAGTGGTTTTGAGATCATTGCATAATATGACTCCTAAATTTTTATAGTTTCTTACTTTGGGTAGCACGAATCCACATATTGTATAGTGATACGATTCATCATAGTTATTTGATTGCATCACCACACTATTATTAGGATTTACTTCTAGTGATCACTTGTCCAACCATGCTACCAATGAGCTAAGATCATTCTGTAATACTATTCTTTCCGACATACTATGTATGGGTCTCCAAATTTTTATGTCATCGGCGAAGAGTAGAACGGATGATTTTGCTACAGTTAGTAATTCATTTACATAAAGGAAAAAGGGAATAGGATCGAGGATTGTAACTTGGTGAACTCCAAGTTTTACAGGCACCCACGGGGAGAGAGCCACATTAACCCTTACCCTTTGTCTCTTGTCATGGAGAAAGTAACTTATCCAGTCGACGACTGTATAATGGATTTCAAAACATTCCAGTTTGAATTTAAGACCAGAGTGGGAGACTTTATCGAAAGCCTTACTTAGATCTATGAAGATCACATCTACAGGAATATTTCGATCTTTTGCAGCAGCCCAATCTTCTCTTGCAATGAGAAGATTTATCAAGCATGATAAGCCTCTCCGAAAACCATGTTGTTCCTCGGAGAAAAGATTTTGTCCTACATCATAGTTTATAACAGCTATCCAAATGATTTTTTCCATCAGTTTTCCAACCGCACTAGTTTAGCTAACGGGTCTATAGTTAATAACTAAATCCATACTTCCAGCTTTATACACCGGACTTATTATAGCGTCTTTCCAGTCTCTGGACTGCCTCATATATTAAAAACATTAGGTTCCGTGATACCAACGCAGAATAGCCTCATGAAAAACTAACAATAAATAAGCTACATAATACTGAATAAATTTTAAGAGCTTTGAAATATCTACTTAACATGTTCATATGGAGAACTTTATGTTTCCATTGACATTAATGTAGAATTGTCTTGCGAAAAATTGACAGTGATTTGATGGGAATAGCTTACAATTCCAATGACTATTGCTTCTGTGGATACGATGAAGTGAACAAACACCCAAGTGAACTTTTACTAAGTCCTAGTGAATATGCTACATAATCACCTAAAAATACTGCGACTACATGTAATGATAATGAATAATAATAATTTGATAATAGGACAGACATTAGTGAGACAATTTTATGTATGATTGAAAACAATTCTGTTCATGATTTTGCAAAATTACCCAACAACCGTTTATTTGACCACAGAATATGATACTCGTGGAAGCAATATTTTGGTTACTGTCGACATCTTTTTGGAGCGGAAAATTCACCATCATACTGCCAAGAATCATATTTTGCAATTATAACCAAATCATGAATAGTTTGGGCTTCTTCCGCTGAAATTATGATTCATTCACCAAAGTGTAGACTGTTAATCATTCAACAGTAATTGACTCATTACGTTTAGTGTAAACACATTCAGGTCCACTTCTACCTGACTAATAAGAAACGTTTTGCCTATTTTGATCGCTAAATCTATATAGAGCCAACGGCACAATGTGCTGGTCAAATGGGCCTTTTGTGACTGTTCGGAAGTTACAATCCCATATTCAACGATGATGGAGTTGTCTGACAGGATTGATTTCTTTAAATTCAGATGTAAAAATAAAAAGTTAGATATCTCATCAAGACAGGTTTTGTTACTTTGATTTTAACCTATCAAATCAAGGCAATGCACCATTGGTAAACAGTTCACAAATCATGACAAGTAACAAAATGTTTGTTCGTGAAAATATGAGCACACATTTTGATCTACATTAAAAACCCCTCACATAGTTTAAACTATTACTAATCATATCCAATATAATTTTGACCAATAGAGGCCTTGGAATTTCAACCAACAGTGGATAAGTGTCAGCCTTTATAGTACAACAGTTAGAAGTATATTGCATTACGATGAGTTCGTATTCCACCATGATTGGTTAACAATGATCGTATGATTTTATGAAACGTGATGATTCTAATGGTCACTTTGGATCGTCGAATAAGAAAGAAAGAAAGAAACACTTGAAAACTGATATAAACACGACAATGTCTATAGCAATCATTAACGTTGTGAACAAGAAGATGAGGTGAGTGTTGACTGTACAGTCAAAGCAAATGAGTGTGTTATATGAACTTCAATTTGTTTCAATGAAATAAGGCTGTCTATTTTTATCTGAACCATTCCAGACATAGCTTTACAACTGGCCAGTTTATACTGATCTATTCGATCATCGTATTAATTTATAAATTCTTCGACTGCCATGAAATTTGCACAAAACGTCTATTACGGTATTACGAAGAAGTAATTTTTGAAAGTGATGCATATGAATACGTAAGTAATCAGTCAGCTTCCAATACACATATTCAGTCTCATCACTATCACTATTCCCTAACAATCCGCTCTAATCAGACTCTTCCAGTTGTTCGCGGCAGGTTTGAAACGTTGGATGCTGATAAAGTAAGTTGACTGTATTTTGCAATCGAGGTACTGATCCATCTGTTTGCATGTAATTAGGAAACTGAGGCGAAATTTTTGTTTACGTTTTACGGTGCTACAGTCAATAAATTCCAATTACGCACTTCTGGTAAGAGAATCATTTTCATCGAACTAAAATTGTTACCGAGTTTTATTTATTCACATTTCATTCCGTGGACTAATGTTGTTTTAATTTCTTCAGTAAATCAGTTTTATGCCCTTTCTAGCATTCAATACAACTACTGATATCTTATTTCGTTCACGTTGTAAACAGTTTAAAGTCTTACAGAAATTGTATTACGGTCCATGAAACTCACTTTGTCTCCAGTTAATCTAAAAAGTCTTTAATTCATTCTCTACAGATTGTCAATTAAATTTCATGTTTTCATTCGATAAACACAGGTACAATTTATATGTTTGATCAGGATCAATTAGGAGAAATTAGAAATTATACAGGAAGCGATTTTTTGGCAAAATGTGAAATTTCGGATGGGCGTGAGTACCTCTATTATCCGGGGATAATTTAATTTTACCTTTCATTTCTCAATTTTATTTTGCACAAATGATTCAATATTTGACTTGGTTAATTCATGAGGGCTGACCAGTATACAGTGATTAATTTGCTTGTAGGATTTGATGCTCTAAAATGTGTTCACAACACCTATTCATTACTGTCAAGTGAAAACGATAGTTCACTTCGAAATAAACGCAAATTGATTAAGTAGAAATAATAAATCGAACAAATTCAACTGAACACATTTACAACAATAAACAGTGTTGTGTGAGAAACCATCTTGGATTATTAAATTCCATGGACTACCAAATTATATTCGATAACGTCCAAATGTTTTCTTCAATTTACTTCATAAAGAATGAATGTCTCTTAGTCACTATCTGTGGACCACTGTGTGTATTCATCACATTTTTGACTATCATATTCATATGGATCTAAAACAGTCATTAATAATAATAATAATAATAATAGTGACAGATGATAAAAAATTAACATGAACAATGCACTGGTATAACATGATTGATTCGACCCGGAACAACTAGATCTATTAAATTGTCTAAAGCTTTTAAAATAAACGTTTCGGAAGTAAAATATTATTCTCAGTTGGTTGGTTTGAAGCATTCATCATATCGTTGAAATAATTATGAGTCTCCTTGCGACTCCCATTTAATCGAAACGCTTAATTGAATCTTGGAAGGAAGATGATAACTCGTGTCCAAACTCATTCTCTATGGATATTCATTATACATATATATAAAAACACAAATATTTTTACTTTCATCATTTCAAGAGAATTATCAGCCGTCAGACAATCCACTTCTCCAGAAGCTGATGGTAAAAGTATGTATCCATAAAATGATTATTTGATTACACATGAAATATTTAAACACTTACACCATCATACGCAGTACTTGTTTACACATTTTCTGTTCATTTTATATCACTGAATTCTTTTCAAAAACTGACAAAAGTAATAAAGTGTAACCATTCCAGAAAATTAAAGCAGTAGGACCAGGCAACATTCCAGCACAGGCACTGAGAGCAGACGTAGCGGCAACTACAAGGATACTCAACATTCTCTTCAATGAGATTTGTGATGAGGAACAAGTACCAACAGACTGGAAACAAGGACTTCTGATCAAAATACCGAAGAAAGGCGATTTCAGCAACTGTGCTGGAGAATGCTGGTCGGCGGCCTATGCTCCATTAGGAGTAACAGGCGTAAAAGAAATTCCAGAAAATTAGAAAGAGGGAATTATGTATGTGGAATTCATCAATTGTTTGAACACATTGATTGAGACCTGAAAGACAATTAACATAAACAGGAGCATACTAGATTTGATGTGCAATAAATAGATCCGTATGAACAAATTAGGTCATAAGATCATTTTACTTGTGGATAAACGAATGTAGAGATCCATCTTCGTCAACAGGCTTCAATGCTGCTTGATCAGAAGTCTGTATTCTGAAATAAGTAAATTTGTGTTACTCATCACACGGTCATTCATAAAACTTATTCATTCAAATTAAGAAATCATAAAGACGAATAGTGTGAAGCTATTCATTTTCCATCGTTACCGAACACTGATAAACCAATGACTTGCATAACCGACTAAGTTACCATGTTCTATTTGCAAACAAACAAACCATAGCTAATGTCATGTGTATGAAGGGTCGGTACTTTCAGGGGTAATTATAGAGAGTGTTCAGCAAATGTCAATACCTCCTCAACTATTAGATTTAATTGGAATCTTGATGATTTATTATTTCGATATGAAAATGGGGTTGTAATACGGCTTCGGAACGTAGTTATCTGACATTTGTATTGTAGGATGCATGCTTGCTTCATTTACACGACGTTCACTAGATTATATTTATTACGAATTCTACCAAAGAAAACATTTAAGATAACGAAGAAAATACCTGCCTAAAACTGATCACTTTGCGCGTAGGTACATACACTTTCGCATCCAACAATGACATGCTAATCACTAATATCTTAAATTCTAAATAACGATAGCCTTTTGCTTGCAGCTCCTGCATTCAATATAACTACTCTGATACATCCGAATGGGAAGATATCAATCTATTTTGAGAAAGTAAGTTGCACAATTGAATAGTAATGTAGTGTAGTTTGATGTATTTTGGATTATTATCTTACTTTGCACAAATCAACACTGTCAAATGCATTAAGATACATTGAACACGATAGAAGGATATCAACATTTTTTTAAAGTGCACACAGACTATACGACTCTATAAATAATTCTGTAATGAAACACTTCATTCTAGCACTTTTTTCTTAAAATAATAAATTATAGGAGGACAAATGTTATCAATAGAAATTTTGACGTCTTTGAGCCGATTAAGAACAAACAGCGTACTTTATAGTACTTCCTAACACAGTCATTTTCTGTCAAGCTTTACTACGTCTTCTGAAGTTTAGCTAATTGAAAATTTCATTGTCAAATAATCTGCGAGATAAATTGTTAAACCTTGATCATCTCTTAGTGTGTACTTGTTCGAATGTCAACATTTAGTACTTCACCAATTTGAATCACAATAGATGTGAGGAAACTAGAAAGGGCAGATAAGATGAAAGATTTCATTTGTGTTGAACTTAATCGATTTTGATAGCTTCGAGGTAATCAGGAATTGTATATGCTGTGATGGATGAAAGTGAGTACGTCAACAAAATTCCTCCACATGACAACGAATTCACGTGCAGCAGCATTGCAGTTATTCACAATCACATTTCCGTCAAGTGACGTAGATATTCATGGCACAGTGTAGCGCATCATTGCATGATAGGTAGATCGTTCATTGGATTTCAGTGAAGTTGACAACTGAAGTGAGTCAAATAATCCATGTCGACTAGATGAGGCACACTCCTGAGTCAGTTGAGTAGATCAGTATGCTTACTGTGTAACTAGTTGTCTTTGTGTAAAGTGGTGTGAATGACGACACATTCCTTCAGTGATTGGTTGGCTTTGATAAAGGTGGTTGTGTGTTGATTGATGCTTACTCAGACTTCCGTTACTTCTTTTCAGATTCCTAAGGTAATTGACGAAAACCACAAGGAATCGAAAATTTATGGAATCATTCACTGCGGAGAAAATGGTAACAAATGTTATTTACATTCTGATTTACACCGACCTACACAAGCAGTCATGTGTTGACCTAATAATAACTTCTTTGTGTAGCCTTCGAACAACAAGTCAATTCAGAAATTTGCTGTACTCTGTCATAGCGATCGAATATATCTTTCTTACAGTCTACATTATTCAGAAGTACCGTGTGAAAACAGATTGGTCGAAGTGTCACTGAAGTGTTGATGAAAAACGTGTGAGATAAAAATCTGAATGCTTCTGGTAAACTCATTGTTCAAACACTATTGTTTATTGAAAATTCAACGTGGATGATGTATTTTCACATCTTGAAGCAAAGTTTTAGTATCATATGTGATAATAAATCAAGGTGCAAACTAGTCCTGAAAAACCGCGTGTTTTGATTAAGTCTTTTGATCGGTGAACTACTGAATTCATCTGTGTCTTCATTTGAACAACAGTCATCCTTATTAGTGTCACAAAAATGATTTACGTTGTTCTGATGAAATCGTATTGATGCTGTTTCGGTTTTATATGCTGAATTGCGTAAACAGTGAATTTCCCGATCCACGTCTGCTGACGTATGTCTAACCTGGTATACTGAGTAATATAACTATAGTGTGTGAATATCTTCATCATGGATATTCAGAGAAGTCTTTCCCATTTCTTAACAGTCGCTCGTTAAACAAAATCTCAGTTGTTTTATTCTCTAATATTTATTTCACAAGATGAAGAAACAATTGTAATAAGTGTTCCCGGAAAATGGATCCAAAGTGGAACGTTAGTGGAGTATGAAGCTCTCGGGGGTATGTTAAACCTTGTTGTATCAGAACTGACTATTTTCATAGTTGAATGCATCAATTTTGTTTCAAAAAATTGAAAATATCATGTGCAATTTCAGTAAATAATTAAATGACATTTAGCTACTAGTATCAAATCACGCTATTGTATACATGGATCGTCTGTTGATTATTTAAAATGATGAAGGATGGATGGCCTTCACGTCCTCATGTTGATGAAATTCACTTAAGCGTACATAATGTTACAAAACAATAGATGAGATAATATATGTCAGTTAGTTGATTGTGCATTGACTTGGAAGTGTTCATAGTTTTTCAACTTGCTACATGTGATATTGAACTTTCCTGAGTTCTTAAAACCGCGGAAGCATTTCTTGAAATTGTAATTCACTTGGAAACAATCGCTTATTTTCCAAAATCTATACTTCATATTGTTCATCCGATAAATTGGACGTGTACACAAGTCGTGTGTTCACATTTGGCTATACCATAGACAGTAAATACTTGTACAGTATCAAAGATACTGAAGATTTTCATGTTAAGTAAGTGTTTCCTTTCTCACTGATATGTACAGTGATTAATCACAAACACTCTTCAGTTTGTCATGTGTTGGAGTATTGAAGTAACATCACTGTGACTGAGAAAAATCATTCCATAATCTAATGTTCAGATTGATTGCAATATTCGTTGGATAAAATATAATTTACTATCGATGAATGTTCATGATCCAACTAGTGTGACGTGCTAGCCGACAGCACACATAGTGTAATGTGATCACATAGTTTGAAACATTCCATAACGATAGATCGACTGAAATCTCTTCCAGAAAAACATCAGCGACAAATTGATAAACAATGCCACTTCTTTGTTTTTCGATCGAATTAACATAATTATAAGTGAATTTGTTGTCTGGGGACAACTGACTTTCTTGCACGGATTTCAAAATAGTCAATGTGAGTGAGTTTACAATGTTATTTATCATCATCACACTGATATCAATGAATGAAACTTCAAATCTATTAGAAATCAAATGCAGTGGGCTTTGCTGAACCCGGTGACAGCATAGTGTATAAATTTCTGAATGCGAACAGTCATCAAAATCTACCAAATCCCCACGTTAATACTCACCGTTGAACATTCAACTTAGTTTCAAGTTGTTGTCGTGAAATGTGAATGACATAATGTGAACCAGTTCTCGTTCTCATGAGTATGTACACTGAGTAATCACTCACACTTTTCACTTTATCATGTGGTAGGTTATGAAAATACCATATCGACAACTGAGAGAATCATTCCATAGTGTAATGTTTAGATCGACTTTATTATTCGTTGAATAAAATGTTATTCATTATGGATGTATTTTAATTCAAAGCCAAAGTGTTGTCGTGAAATGTAAATGTCAATGAAAGTGTGCTGAGTTTTGCATTGCGTGAGGTGATGGCAAATTCCTAGTGAATGACATAGTCGCGTTATTTCTAAATCATCATTAGATCATCGAGTTATATTTATATGTATTGTAATTCACTTATCTTTTATTTGACAAATTATTATGATATCACCTCATTCTTTCCACTGAAGTTTGTCCAAAACACAATTCGAGTAAAACATGTCATGACGCAACAACATCGAATACAACGTGTGTTTGATGTGAAAAAGTCAATATGTGCACTACTAGTAATGATAAGGGTATTCATGAATTCAAAGTAAATGGTTGCAAGGGTGAAGTAAGTAATTGATAGACTTCACAGATTGTTTTCAATATTATATATTATATTCTACATTGTAAATCTATTTACTCGGAAGAACATTTTCTTGCTGCAAACATATAGTGTATTGTATATGTTGATGATGTTTATTCAGATATGAGTACGATGCCATGTTTCCATGTGGACATTCAACAATCAATAGAAGACTCATTTGACACCTATGCATGAAAAAATGTTAATTCTTCTGCTCATAGAATGTGTAGTGATTCTCGATGTCCAATATGAAACCGTCTGTATGTGTGAATTGTTAAAAATGCCGATGAGGTCATTTTGAATGATGAAGCATAATCTGTCATACATTCTGCATCATGTTTGGAAATTGAAAGTTCGTGGACTTCCATTGTTGAATTTCAGAACAGATATTCGTGTTACCCTGTTGTGAAATTTGTATTCTGGATAGATTGCTTCAATAAAGCCATCAGCTATTGGTTTGTTATTGATTATTTACATTGAGATAAGGTGAACCATCCGGGAAACAAATTTCATTACACAATTAAGTTGTCAGTTAATTGTAGGATAATGTGTACTCATCACATTGACCGTCAAATCAGTAGCAAATTTCTCTAAATCATTATTCATTGATCACATTGTGCAAATGTAAATTATGTAACTAATTGTTGAATTCACTTGTGTCATCAATACTGACAATAGTGTATAATGAATGATGAAATATTTGGCAATTAATTATTTTGCCACTGTTTCTTTCTTCTGAAGAGCTCCATTGTCAAGGTTTCCACTGAACCAACAACCCTAGCAACTACTGAAATTGATCTAAGAAATGATTTGAAGAAAACTAGTTCAAGCATTGAATCACACTTGGTAAATATTTGATATTTTTTTTAATCATTATACTATTTCGTTCATTTCAGATTATGACTACAGATACAACTGAAGACATTGAGGAAAGAAAATCATCGCAATATGTGTATATCGTTGTACCATTAGTTATATCTTTCCTTATTTTATGCATTGGCTGTGGCATTTGGCTATGGTTCTACAGAAGGAACAGAGTTTATCAATGGTTCTCACAAATAGCTTCACAATTGTTTTCATCAAAATGACTTCGTTATTTTCATTTTCGTATTTTATTAAATACACTTTCTATTTTGTTATTCATTTCAATAAATTGAAGATTGTTTCATGGAATTGCATATCACATTGATGATTGTTTATGTAATGACTGATGTCACTTTGTAGGTAGAATATAAATATATAATTTTTTTGTATTTATTTGATTGTTTTCATTCAATAAAACATGGGTGATTTCACAAGAGGTTACAACATTACACTTGTCAATTAACAGTATTGTGGAGATGGACCCGACAAGCTTATTTTGTAAATAGTTTTCAATGTTATTTGTATTTATTTTGTCAACCTTCCTCTGTATGTATATTTAACATTAAATGACTATAACTGTTGTTTTAGAAAATGACTTTGAATACACTTTCCGTTGTGCTACTACATAGCGTGACATACCGCTGCTGGCTAACAAATACAATGCTTCTCACACACTCCTCGTTCTATTTTCATTTGTGATTGAGCTAACTGAAGTCTAACTCAAATACTATCTTCATTTATAGACTGTAATCGGAATATATCACATCCTATGTTGGACTATATCACTAGAGAGTTCGCCAACCTGCTCAGAATCAACAAACATTTATAATTGTGGATTTACTTTACTGAACCTAATCATAACACGCAACGTCTGATCAATTTAAGTAACGTCCCTGATTTTTATTGTATTTGTAACAATTAATTATATATATTAATATTACTATTGATTTTTAATAACTTCGTTTATACTTTTTGCATTCATATCTGTTTGGTCCATCACAGTATCATGTATACATGATTCTGTGACCATTGAAATCAAAAATGAGTCCGTTGTAATTGTCCATTTTGTTAAAGTCTCAATACTGAGAAATATCATTTGAAATCGACGTCGTTCATTGTTTTAAACTAAACTGTCTGAATGCGGCATCAATATTTACCAAGGCACATCAATCATTCGTTATTTGACTATTCATTGTTGAGTGAAAGCTGGTTGACAGACTGTTGTTAATTAGGTGTTATGAATATGTTGAATATAAAATAATTTTAGAGGGTCTAGCCTGATACTCAAGTAGGAATGAAAAAAGATGTAGAGTGAATGATGAACTAGTGACAGTTCTGCCGTTACATTGGTAATAAAATGAGAGATTTGGAATAAAGAGAACACTGAAGTGTTTGCGTCAATGACTTATCACCTTATTAAACAAAACGTGGCTAATAATCGATCGTATTCTCATGGATTGATGAGAAACTATTCTAGTGTGAAATCACTAGTTTTGTAAAGTATCACAGCCGTTATCCTTCCAGTTTAAATAAACGTTTTTAAACCGATTACTTTTGCTTTTAACTCTTCTCTTTATCTAACGTTGATTTTCAAAAAAATAATTCTGTTACACAACATCTGTCACTGATGTTTTGGATGGAATATTACCTCTTATAAGATCCATTTTGAAGGTTTGTGTGTGTGTGTGTGTGTGTGAAAATCCCTCCATGTATACATTTGTAGTTTGTGCTTATTGGTGTTTCTTTAGTTGTATATTTTGTTATTCTTTTTGGTTCCATTTGAGTTGGTCATATTTGTATTTTACTATAGTTTTTATATTTTTTACGCCTTCACTAAGTTTCCATGTTTCTTCCTGAACTGCATTTATGTTGTGTTTACTTGATACTAAGTCTTGGCAGCAGCCATATTGGTTTGCATTGGTTTGTTCCTCCTTTTGATTGTGTTGCTTGTATTAACTGGAATTGTGTATATTTTTTTTGTGAATTGATACACTCTTCCAGAATTGGAAACACTCTATGTTATAAAGCAATCAAATAGTATATTTTGAATGAATCTGTGCGTGATCTATCCAGACAGAATGGAATAACATTGATTTGTTGCAGTTGATAATTTTCTCTCATCCTTTATCAACTTCCTTATTTATTGTAATTTAGATTTAATTTATTGAACAATTATTGACTGAATAGCTGGGTGGTCATATTTGTTTAGGTAATAGGGTATATTTAAATCTATAATGAATTTCAGAACCGTCATTTTACCCAATCACATTGTTTTGGTTTCATTCAGGCAAAGGCACGTATCTAACCCACCTAGACAGCTATTCTTCAGTCCAAACCTTAATTTGGATCTAACACCTCCAAGAATTTGTACGTTAACGACAAAGAAGCATCTTTTAAATTATTAAAACAAAATGTATGTACCAGAAAATTTACGAAGTTATAGAAGGTTTTTAACATCATTCACATTTTCTCTAAATGAAGTGTTAGCGTTAATAATGGCATTGAATGATGGAATATATATGAGACTTTCCTTCTCCAAACAAAACTTTAAACAGCATTATAATATTGTCAGAGCGGGTATCCGTTGAGAATGTAGTAATTTTAACATTGGGATTAATGAGTATCTTACTAAACGGCCTTTCGGTGCTTCCACGTTTTTAATGGTGGCCTAGCCCAGATTCATAAATGGATTCAAGCACTGTCGTTTTCACCATAGTAGTTTAATTTCACATCACAAGAGAGACACACTCCATGTTTTATGCTATGCAACTCATCCAGTGTATGTAAAATCTACCAGAAGTGTGACAAAACAGGAATCAGAAAGAAGACTTATCCTTATCATAGAATATACACACAGAATATACAACTGAGATAGTAAATGATTGAAGTGTTGACTTATAGCTGGAGCAAGACCATCTATTAATTGACAACCAGAAAATTTGTTTTCACTTCATCTTCTTTTTAGAAAAGTATTAATAATATGTAAAATGAGAATTTCACTCATCTTTGATCTTTGTATGTAGGCGATTATCGGCCAAATAAACAACATATTATTAGAAAGTGATGTGTTTTTTGTTCTAAGATTGACGTTACACCCACGATACAGAATAGAGAATGTCATATTAGTTGATTAGTTGAGATGGAATGAGGTGATCAACGATAAACAAAGTATAATCATAGCTGATTCTATAAACAAAAAAGAGGACAACAGAAATATGTTCTGTTCATTAAACAAACACGTTGTTTACACTGAAATTGAAGAAGTAATCAATCAACGCCTTCGATTTACAGGTCCATGCTGTTTGTACAAATTAATGGTACCCTTGTACTTTGTGTAGGAATGAAGATTAGTGTAGCATAACGCGCTAGCATATTTTCAAACATTACCCTCAAGGTTGAGCAAGGGACAAAACAAAGTGATAGGGAGTCCTATCTTCACGCATCGAGTCAATACTTGTTACCATATGAGAGGAAATTCCAATGTTGGAAATTATTGGCGAAAGCCAACCGAATCTACCCTACGATTTCAGAATTTGACTCTTATATACAGTATATTACATACTAATACACATCAATAAACTCAATGTTCGTACTCTGAACGTGTTTATATACTCTCTGAATGTACCCTGTCCTTGTATTTAAATACTACTATTTGTTTCTAATCCTTTCTGTTTCTCCTTTTACAAAATTCACGGAACTTCAATATTTTTAACTCTTTAATTTATCATTTTGATCTTACGTAACCTGTTTATGAATTTGATTATGTCCTAATAATTATTTATCTTTCATTTCACAGACAACACAAACCATGCATGTTTGCATGCAATTTCAATTACTGTTTACATTCATATTAACAATAACGGAAAAAGTGATACAAAATCAACTCTCTGCTCACTTACTGAAGTATGATCTGATAGACCCGTCACAACACGGCCTTATTAGAACAAGGTCGTGTCTGATAGACTTCTTTAAATAGGTTACTCGCATACGTGACCAGAAGAAACTAGTGGTTATACTATAGTTCAGTATTAAGAAAGCCTTTGATAAAGTATCTCGTAATCTTCTAATCAGCAGACCCAATTCAGTTAAAATTATGAATCCCCTTTTGCAATGGATCAAGTCTTTTCGGACGAACAGTTACCCAATAACCATGATTAACTCTACAACATTTACACCTCGACCAATAACCCATGGTTTTGTGCAAATCAGTGTTTTGGTCCTTTGCTTTTTATAGCTTACATCAACAATATATGCAAGTGATTTGATACAAGTAAAACTTACCTCTACGCTGTTGACTTAAAAGTCATCTATAAAACTGACATTTTCGATGTACGTAGTACTATGCAAACAATCCAACATAAACTGAAAATGGTAGATGACTGGTGCAAACGCTTGAGGTTAGAGCTCAACACAGAGAAATGAGACTGTTTATGTATAGGAGAAACGTCTCTTAAAATAATACTAATATTTAGCAACGACACACTGCCCAGACTGGCATCAGTAACTGGCCTAGGGTCACATTGCTCACACAGTTTTAATTTCTCTGAACACATCTCAGCCGAAGCATCTAAAATGCGGAAATTGCCTGGCTTCATTCTTCATAATCTCCATCAAAATGAATCTAAAATCCTTCTTTATAAAGTTTGTGTAAGACCTATCGTTGAATATTGCTCGTTCTTATTTTCCAACCCACGCCTATATGGTACACCAAGGGTGCAAGGAATACAACGAGACTTCACCCGCAAAAAACTTAAGACTGACTCAGTCATTTACACCAGTTCGCGATGTCAAATCTTAGAAAAAGAACCCCTTTGGAAGAGAAGGTTTAGGCCTAATTTTGATTCTCTACTTCAAACTCCTCAAAATCCTTACTTATTCAACATGTGAAATAATTCTTGCTAAAGATTCACATGAATACGAACTTCGAAACAAAGTATCTACGGTCAAGGTTGAGAAATACAGGTCAAAAACTCGGGAAAACTTCTTCCTCACCAAGTATGCAATAATATGGGACAGTCTTCTCTCAGAAATACGTATGGCAGATGAATTACATACGTTTGTAAAACTGCTTGATCAAGCCCTCACTTGCACTGATCTAGCACGCACGAACACATCTGCGCCCCACTCAGACATCACAGGCTCCCTCCATGTATAGACCAAAATGGACTTCGAGTTCAGTTTGCCTTATTTTTCCTACTTTGTAGTTGTATTAGTTATTTTTTCCACCCTATTTCTTCACTAGAAGTAGACAGTTAACTCACTGGACCTATCGATACTGTTCAACTAAACTCGGTCGCTAAAGGACACTCCCTACCACCCTAAAAACTCAATAGGATCGCACCGTCGACTGCCTACTACCAGTGGTCTTGCATCTATGGAGCCTGTTACCCATCAATTGTTTAGGACGACACAAAATAACATCAGCATCAAGTTAGTGTGAGTTTCTTCCTGTTAATTCTCTATTAGCATTTTACTCTTCTGTACACTATGTTGACTAGCAATTAATATTAATTCTCCACTCGTTACCTCATCTACAACTCATATAATTCTATACTTTTTCACCTGCTTTAATAAACAACTATCCTACATTATACCCTTCTTAATGCTTATACTCTGATTGGAAAACTATACTTTATACTATAGTCAATTAAAGCACTGAATCGATGCCTTACCCACAGTCCATAACTTGTAAATGCTTGATAAGCTTGTACAATGGTACTCATAGAAAAAGTGTTTTCCAACAGGATGTGAAACACAGAGCATTGTGTGAGATATGACATATATCCAAAAATAAGCTTAAATGAGCCTAACATCACAAAATAAGGGAGAGTGGAGTTACTGATTAGCAAGCATTGATGGTGAGAGCGATGACTTCAATCTACCCATGTTTGCGGAACAAAACATTTTGTATGTATCAGGCTCTTTATGATTGAAGATAAGTCAGTCAGTCTGTGATATAGATTGTCTTCCTACGCTCACCATTCAGGCTCATGTTTCCAGCTTTATTCTGGATTAGCTATTCTACTAAGACAACTTGTAACATGCTAACTCGGATTGTGTGACTGGCGTCTGGTAGACAAAAGAAGAAAAAAAAAGAAAAAATTAGACAATAATAGACATAGTTATTAGAATATTAAAGATTTCCATTGTGAAAACTAGAACAACACATATAAGCCAACAATATGTAGATCATGCCCGTAAAAGTGGCGTGTACCTGCTTATGCAGAAATATATTATTATTATTATATACTATGGGCTAATGGCCCGTTTGGCTGCTTGAGCGAGAACACAAGAGTGAGTGAGGAATGTATTGAGCTACCGAATAAAATTCACGATACTCATTTGTAAAAATACAACCCTACTCCTTAAGAAATCAACGCATCTCTTATCTAATTAAATGCACTTGTCCTTCAGGTCGAGTCTGATTGCCAAGGACTAAGCTCTTTGTCTACTTCTGATCGACTTGGCATATCAAACACGGTAATGCTAACTTTAGTCAATTACAACAGTAGGAACAACAGTGCAAAAATTCGGACATCAATGAAAGAAACAGTCAACATTTTAGCAATGCAAAGACAAATCATATAGAAATTAAGGTATATGAATACTTCCCATTACTTACAGAAGAGCTTACAAAAATGTATTCTATAGTTTGTGTTGGCGAATCATGTATGCACCCAATAATTTATGGACTCTCATTAGTCTGTACGATATATGGAAAGATCATCTGATTCCTCAAGTTATGAAGTCAAAATCATTAAAGGAAGTCGATTACTGACACCGAGTGTGCTGGAGCGATCATCCCTATGCACTGATATCCGATGAGCCTATATGCGAATATCATGAGACTTCAATTTTCCTAAAAACGACCTCGCCAAACACACGTATAATGGAGCTGATGATTCCTTTCGAAGTACGAATTCTTAACCTCATCAACGAACAAGGATCACTGAAAAATATAAAGTCAGTGACTCAGCGGAGAAGTAATCACATACCATCACGGTTACACCATATCATCAAAAACGCAACCTTTCTGTTTTACAGCCTCTCAATCCTGGCTCCTCTAAATCAAAAATGGTCACATCATTAAAACATACGGTTTTATTTGTAGAATTGATTTTAATCTTACTGCTAACAACACTCAATAAAGTTTCAAATGGTTGAACGTATGAGTTTTTAAGGCGATTTCACGGCGGATGGACTAGTATCTCTCACTAAACACGAACATGCATACAAGGGGTCTGTCTTTCCCACAAACGGTCTGTGAGAGCCACAGGAAACCTGAGCTCGTGTGAAATCGCACTCTGCTAATGATCAAACTCAAGAAGTACCATTGGAAGAAATATAAACAAACCAGGAATGTTAATACATGTAGGTGGTTCAAATAAACAAGAACCAGGTCACACAGACACTAGAAAAAAATAGGCCCAGTATTAGACCAAGCTAATCGACAAACTTGTCACTTATGTAGAACCCAATTTCGTCGCATCAAATCAAAGTTTAATTTAACACTTGTCAGATGCCATTATCTAAACAAACAACGACAGTGATGCTACAGAGCTCTTAAAAAGACATTTCGTTTACTTTCAACATTTCAGTGTATGAATAATTCTATATAAGTGTTATGCCCTTGAATCGCTTTTACCCCGTGATACTTGTTATGACTTCACCTTGATCTGTCTAGATTTACTATGACCTTGACGCGATAGGGTGAGCGGCTTAACCTTGAAATCAATTACGCGTGAGTTCGAGATGGGGTAGAGAGACAACTATCCTAGAACCTGATTGGTTGGCAAGCACGCAAGTGAGAGAAGACAAGACAGTTGGAACACTGAACTCTGAATTATCTGAATTCGGATTAATACAAAAATGTACATGAATAAATAAGTGAATATCCTGACTACGACGTACAATAATTTGGAAAAATACAGTTATGCCCGAAACAGGGAATTAGGGTAGAAAATACAGTGCAAAATATTATGTTTAAATTACAATATTTTCGGAACCAAAAAGAGTATGCTAGTGAATGATACATAGAACGAAAGCTCGTGTTATGTAGAATAAGATAGGGACAAAAATAAATATAAGTGTTTTACAGGGTTTGAATGAAATGCAATAACGTCCCAAGAAAATAGCTTTCGTGATTGTCTGGGCTTCTTAATTCCCCGTTCATAACACCTTCCCCCTTAAAAAAAAAGAAAAAAAATGGTTAGTTACTATATACAGGTAAGTGCTGAGATATCATCATTGATATATTCCTTCGGAAACGTATGTTCTCCTCTTTGGGTCTACCTGTAGAATATCTGGTCTTCTGCGTTTCCGTGATGCTTTTCTAATAGGACTTTGTTCATGTTGCGCAGTCTTCTGAGTTGCTGAGCATTTTATGTCGAAACTGTCCAGAATGATTCTCCACATTGAGTCTAATTTCTCGGTTTTCTGTGAAGTTCCAGCATTTTCCAGTATGTGGTTGACATGGCGTGTCCACTTCTGTCCTTCAACTTCCACCACATACATTACGTTCCCTTGTCTCTTAAGTATGCGTCCACTGGTCCATTGTGGAGGTGAATATCGGAAATCACGGACGTATACTTTTTGATTTTTTTGGAAAATTCTGCGTTTCGCCCCATGATGGCGATCAAATTGGCTTTCCATCTTTCTGTTTCTTTTCCTGATGTCTATTTGCTGTGGTTTTATGGCATCGAGAGCAGTTCTTACTTTTCTACCAAACATAATTTCTGCTGGGGACATTTGATTTGGTGTTGATGGGTTTGGAGTTGTTCTATAGACCAAGAGAAAGTCATCAAGAATCTCCTCTATCTTTCCCTCCCCTTTTGCCTTCAGTAGCGCTCTTTTGAAGGTATCTACAAACCTTTCGGCCTGACCATTCGATTGTGGATGGTACGGAGGTGAACGGACATGTTTGTCTTCAAACCTCTTGCAGAAATCTGAGAAGATGGAAGAAATAAACTGAGTGCCGTTATCTGTCACGAGAACATCTGTAACTCCAAAACGGGAGAATAACTGCCGTAGCTTCCTGATAGTCTGTTGAGAAGTGATTTGATTTATAGGAAAAATCTCCGGCCATTTTGAATAAGCATCAACACAAACGAGGAAGTACGTACCCTGGAATGGACCAGCAAAATCAACATGTATACGCAAACAAGGTTCTTCTGGAGATGGCCAGCAATGTAGTTCAGCTTTTCGTGGACACTTAGAAACCTTAGCACATTTTCTGCACGCACGCACGAAATCTTCGATGTGTTCATCGATATTAGGCCAATATACATAACTTCGAGCAATAGCTTTCATTCTTCCAGTACCTGGATGGGCTGTATGCAGTTGTTTCAGGACGAGTGAGCGTAAGTTATACGGAACCACTACGCGATCAGCAACCATAATACAGTCATTTACGATGGATAAAGATTAGCGTCGTTGATAATACTGTTTCAGTTCATGAGATGTTATACGTGGGGGCCAACCACGCTGGATAAATGTAGGTAATTGTCTAATGATAGGATCGCGGCGAGTGTGTTCAGCGATTCGAGCAGCTGTCACTGGAAGAATTTGTGTTGAATTAAACAACATTCTGCTTACATCTTCTACTGATATAGAAGCGATAACAGTATCTTCGTTTTCAAGCTTATGATTGCTTATTAAGCGCGATAATGCATCAGCATGGCCAAAATCAGAGGTAGGTTTGTATTTGATAACGAAATCATAACCCAATAGCATTGTAGCCCATCGTTGGAGGCGGTTTGCGGTATAAACTGGTATACCTTTCTTAGATCCGAAAATTGATAATAGAGGTTTATGATCAGTGATTAAGGTAAATTTTCTGCCATGCAGCATCTTGTGAAACTTTTTTACTGCGAAAATTAATTCCAATCCTTCTTTCTCAATTTGACTGTACTTGTGTTCTGCTGAAGTCAATGTTCTGGAAGCATGTGCGATAGCCTTCTCTTTGCCATCTGGAAACTTATGGGATATGACGGCACCGATACCATAGTCAGAAGCATCTGCAGCAACAACGATTTCCAGCGAGGGATCAAAATATGTAAGAAGTAGATCCGACGTTAATAATGACTTTACTTCATCAAAACATTTTTGACACTTAGTGGACCAATTCCATTTTACATTACTGGATAATAATTGGTTCATAGGTGCTCGGAGGCGATGCAGTTGTGGCAAGAAATTACTGTAATAACTGATAAGACCAAGGAAGGAACGCAGAGTTGCTACATTAGATGGGGGAGGCATATTTTGAATAGCTCGTACATTTTCCGGATCCGGGCGTCGTCCATTTTTGTCGAAAACAAAACCAAGATATTTCACCGAGTTCATGAAGAATGTACACTTTTCTTCTTTTAGATAGAATCCACACTCAGATATTTTGGTTAAAACAGTATCGAGTCGATTGAATAACTCGGACTTACTGGAACCTGTAACGATTACATCATCCAAATAGACAGCGACTCCTGGCAAATTAGCCAACATAGTGTCCATTATTTGTTGAAAGATAGCTGGTGCTGGTTTCACACCAAAAGGTAAACGCTTATATTGGTAAAGACCTCTGTGGGTGTTAATCGTCAGTAATGGTTGAGAGGCTGGATCAACTTCTATCTGGAGATATGCGTCAGCCAGGTCAATTTTAGCAAAATACTTTCCTCCATTTAGTTTGATGAATAAATCTTCCTGTATGGGAAGTGGATACGTGTGATCTTCTAGAGCATTATTCAGACCAGTGGAGAAATCAGCACATATGCGAACAGTTCCATTTGCTTTTCTCACGACCACTATGGGAGCAGCCCACGATGAATAATTTACTGGCTCAATGACACCTAGTGCTTCTAACCTGTCCAATTCTTGGTCAACGACTGACAGAGCAGCATAAGGCACTGGTCGTTTCGGTCTAAAAATGGGTTTTGCATTTTCCTTTAGTGATAAGAATACTTTGGTGAATTTACAACAGCCCAGTTTGTTTTGAAATACACATGCATGTTTTTGTCGAAGATGATTTATGTAAGATACGGACGACAATTGAGAGGGAACAGAAGACTTTGATGTAGACATAACATTAGAACGAAGTACATGAGATTCCGAAGTTTCACCAGCACATACTTTGTCTGAAGTCTTCGATTTGGAAATTTTATGAGAAGGTAATGAATCGGCGGTATTAGATTTGACATGGTGAGAACACATAACATTCGAATTGTTTGATTCAGAAAGATCATAAGAACATGTTTCATCAGGAGCATTTAATTCATTAATATCCAGATAGGATGATTCGTCGGAGGCATTTGATTTAGAAATATCATTAGGGATTTGGATAGACTCATAGGAAACATTATGGGAACATACCTCATCTAGTAATTTATGCAAAGTATCAACATGAGCAATCCAATCGAATCCCAATAGATCTAAATCGTGTCGATTTGTTAGATAACAAACATCTGTAAATTTACTTCCCATTGGTTGAACATTGCATAGAACCTCTCCTGTTAACTTTACTATGTCTCCTGAAGCATTTCGGGCGACATGTTCCGTCGGTCGGATGCGTGGGCATCCTAACTTGTGCCATGTGTTCTTTGAAATCAATGTGACATCAGAAGCAGTGTCCAACTGAAGTCGTATAAGTTTTTCATTTACTAATAAATTTACAAATTTCCGCCTGCTTTTAAATCTAACTTTAAAGGTTGCAAACGTGGTTTTAATTTGACTGTTTGATCGTTGCTTTGAATTTTCACTACGACGTTTAGTCTTGCGTTTATTTGACGAACAATGACCGTCTTTGTGGCCAATGCGATGGCATTTGCGGCATTTATGATTCTTAAACGGACAGAATTTCGCAAAATGCCATGCTCCGCAGAACCAGCATGGTGATGGGGGTTTTGCAGAAGGTTGTTTCGTGCTTGTACAGTTTTGTTTCGATGATTTTATGGATCGGAGTGCATTAATTGAACCAGACTCGGAAGGTTTAACCTTCCGTTGCACCATCGCCGTGTCATGCTTGAGATTAAGTAATCGCAGACATTCGGTTGTGACCATTTGTAATGTCATATTTGGTTCTTGTTCAATACGTGCCAACATTCTGGTACGGACATCTGCATCTTCTTCATTCTTTAGACCACATATGAAAATCAAGCATTTAAATTGGTCTGCAGTGATTTCGTTTATTTTGAAGCGTTCGCACTCTCGATTCACCTTTCCAGCATACGTGACATAATCGGCCTCTGGAGATTTTGTTAATTGGAAACATTTATAGCGAGCATTAAATAATGAGGACTGTTCATCGAAACTATCAGATTAAATTTGGACTGTATCTTTGAATGATACATCTCGTGGATTTTGCGGTAAAATAAAATTCACAGATTTATTATATTCCTGTGTTCCCAGTCTTCTTAAGAGTAAGCGGACTTTTGCTGCGTCATCAAGACGCGAACATTCAATGCGGAAAATGTCTTCATAACGGTGAAACCACGAACTGAAAATGACATTAGCTTCAGGATCATAGTGGAATTCAGAAATAGAATTTATGATGCTTTCATACTTGTCTGATTGACAAGTTGAGGACGACTGTAATGAGAACATTCGTGCCAATGCATCCAAATGCTTCGTTTGATTCGCATCATTTTGTTCTTGCTGCATTTGAAGAATAGTTTCAAGGTCATCCAATGATACAGGCATTTTGTACTGGATCAATCAATATATAAAATAATAAGAAATTCTCGTCGCCAGTTGCTATGACCTTGAATCGCTTTTACCCCGTGATACTTGTTATGACTTCACCTTGATCTGTCTAGATTTTCTATGACCTTGACGCGATAGGGTGAGCGGCTTAACCTTGAAATCTATTACGCGTGAGTTCGAGATGGGGTAGAGAGACAACTATCCTAGAACCTGATTGGTTGGCAAGCACGCAAGTGAGAGAAGACAAGACAGTTGGAACACTGAACTCTGAATTATCTGAATTCGGATTAATACAAAAATGTACATGAATAAATAAGTGAATATCCTGACTACGACGTACAATAATTTGGAAAAATACAGTTATGCCCGAAACAGGGAATTAGGGTAGAAAATACAGTGCAAAATATTATGTTTAAATTACAATATTTTCGGAACCAAAAAGAGTATGCTAGTGAATGATACATAGAACGAAAGCTCGTGTTATGTAGAATAAGATAGGGACAAAAATAAATATAAGTGTTTTACAGGGTTTGAATGAAATGCAATAACGTCCCAAGAAAATAGCTTTCGTGATTGTCTGGGCTTCTTAATTCCCCGTTCATAACAATAAGACGCATTCCGAACCAAATGTTTCAGTGCGCTTTTATCTGACCTTAGTTACATCGTCTGGTGATTGTTGATATATCAATGTTAGTATGTGTTCTTAAGTAACAATATGTAACATGACTTATACTAGTTTACAGGCTAGATCAAATTGTTACAGATGACACATGCTTGAATGTCATCGAAATATACACCCCCGGCTACCCCAGTCTATAATTATCGACCTAATTTGTGTTAGAGAATAACGGAATAAAATAAACCAAATACGAGAATGAATTCTCATTACGTATATTTTATACACCCATTGATCCGGACAGGCGATCAGAGAAACGAAGTGGAGAAAGCGAAGAGAAGCAAGACAGAGTGATGTGCAGTAAAGAAACCGAGTGTAATAATAATAATATATTTCCGCATGAGAAGGTGCATATTATTATAACACAATACAATTTAATACGAGTAACTCAAAAACGCTTCGTACGCTATACACAAGAACGTTATCTCGTCTAATCGAGTAAATATTGGCTCGTCAGTTTTGCGTTCAAGCCGTATATTGGCAGTTCGTTCGTTACGTCGCGTTAGCTAAGTCATTTTGATCAAACGTGATTCAACAGTTGAATTCACAAGAAAAATTCCATACACATAATGTATAGGGTAGGCAGCTAAAACACATACAATCATATTAAAATAGTTGAAATTAATAAACGAGTAATCAACAATGTCAAAAAAGGCCTTTATAAGTATGTAGAAACTGATCTCTCCAGAAGCTAGATTAATTTATGTATCGGCTTGGCATAGTAGCAGCCATTACAATACCAAACATCCCATACATATACTAACTATTGTAAGATTTTTCGTAGACGTGTAGGTTTTCTGGTTGAGACTCACTGCATAATTGTGTTTTCTAATGTGAGATTTTTAATTTCAGCGATGAACACTTTGGTCTATCCAGAAGCTAGAATAACCTAGGTGGGCTTGACGTGATGCCACCCATTACAAGTAACACTCTAAAAAATATGAACAATAACAAAGACTAATTACAACATAAGTCTACGTTAAGTATCTCCATAACAAGTAGCTCAGATAATTCCCACCGGTATGTGTTACAAATTGCAAAGAGCCTATGGGTTTTAAACACTAAAATCTGAAGTTTCACACTGTATTGAATATATCTTTGGAGCAAACCTTTCACTAGTGGCTTTCAGGAGCATTTTTCGCCTGTTTGACAGCAGAACCTCGTAAATAACTTCTATTAATTTTTTTAGCTCAACTTAGGGGACAAGAACATGGTGTTCTTCGTCCCATCCAAAAATCATAAGACTACGTATCAAAAGACGACTTGTCCAAATACATTACTAACATTACCTTGGATCTTCACCTATCAATGTACAGAAGATGAAGATGCGACCTATTAATTACCTGTTACATACAAAAGACTAAGCCGTCACTATAATACGTATTTTAAGATGTGTTTGAAAGAATATTCATATATCAAAAAACGTTCTTTATAAGCTGGCTAGTTGTAGCAAAGGATGTGTACCACGGTGTGCTCACTCATGATCTGGTATGGATGCGCGGTTGAGCGACTTTAGCTAGGTGAGTCTAGTAAAACCAATGAATTCAGCATCAAATGTCGTAAATTACAGAACAATTTAGTTTGGAAATTTATTAAATGCTACAGGGCAATACCCAGAAATTAGGAGCACAATAAAGCAGACCGAACTTCAGAAACACCTACTCTTCATAAGTGGTCAATCTACTGAACTCACAAATGACTGGTTCGATACCAGGAACATTTCCGGAATCTTGTGAAGTTAAGTTTCATATATCCCTAGGTATTACATAATTCTAATGTGTTAATATTCCCCTTGTGTTTTTTAAATACAACATTCGCAGCGTGGCGTCAAGTCGCAGTTGATTATGATCACCACCACAAGTAGATTACGTACCAGATATTGGAAGGCGATTGGAGGTCGTAGCGAGATATATTTGTTGGCGATCTCGTACTATCGAAATAATGCCGAGATCGAGCCAAAATGAGAACAAGCGAAATCACTGAACAAACTTAAATGCGTGTAACGTCACAACCAAAGGAAAAATGTATGTATTTTGGTACAGTTCAACAAACAAGTACGGTAAAACAATCCCTGATACAATTGTCTACAACAATAGTTGTTTCCATTACACCAATCGCGTTCTCTTGATAAAGAAGGTCAATACACATTGTTCCTTCCTGAAAGTACAAATCAAAAAATTTCTTTAATCGAACACCACCACTGTTCGCTGGAAGTCATCTGACCTTGAGTTCTGAATGCGGCTATTTGTTTTGTGCGTTACCGTCAACTGTAGTAGGTGGCGTTCGACGAGACTATAATTTATGAACTAACCAGTCAGTTTTAGAGTAACAGGTCTTGAATTTCGGTGATTTGACGTTTAAGTTGATGTCAATTCATGATGAAAACCATAGATCTAATCACTAACCATCGATTATTAATCATAATTCAACAAACTGCTTTCTAACCTCCATTTAGCTGTAGTAAGGAGGTAGACATTATCAAGGTCTTTATATATAAAGACGCTAGCGTCGTTCGTACGTCCTCCATAAATTATAGTCTCACTGAAATGTCTTAGGATTATCTATTCCTGCATGCTGGTTATACGGTTCATATAACTTTTCAGTTAGCCTACCGGTGGTTAGCCATCGGTATTCAGATTTCAGGCTTATGTAGTAAGGACAGTTGTCCTTCTGAAGACCTGTATATTGCACTCAAGAACTGAAGATATGTTTAACGATCTAACTGATTCATTTTCTGACACAGTAGGAAATGGTTTTGTGATTGAGGACGAGGTCAACAAATTCTTCAACAAGGTAGACTCGGGGCGAATCTCAAATGCTCTACCAGGTCTCTTATTCTAATTATTCAATCACATTAAGTGAAATCCACACTCATTGTGAGACAAGTGTTTCGAATGGATCAATTTCGGATTTGGTTTTTAGTGATGTCATATCAGATGTCGACTATTCATTAGTTCCTAACGAAGTCCTAGATGAATATGAGAGAAATATTTCAGATAAATCATATTCTGACTATGTGATAAAAAATGTTGCTCATCTCAAAACAGATTTATTTCTAGTGTAAACCTCGGTCAATATGAAGCACAAGTTCTTATTGGGTTTAATTATAATTCCAGATTTGATGGTCCCATTTCAAATGTTGCTTATCCTCACAGTCCATTCGCTCCTGGTCAGCGTGAGAAATGTTTCAGAGTCACATCCTGATCACGTTTCAGATTTCATTTTAGCAGATGTTGGGTGCTCTAACACCTCATGTAGGTCACGTAGAATCCCTAGTCAATTCTATGATAAATCAATTGATATAACAAGTGTTTGCGAAGCAGTTGCGAGACTGAAATACTCGGGAGTGATGTCCTCTCAGTGAGAAAACTTACACTTAGCCCCCAAGTATGAAAGCTCGAAATTCCGGGTAACGCTCGATGCCTACAACGGTAGAAATAAAGATTTATTTGAGGCAAACCTATTGTTGGTCACCGGCTACCATAGGACTGTATCTCCTAACGTTGCTCCATTGTCTTGTGGATAAGATCTCTAAGTCAAATGCTCGATGAGTGACTTCCTAAGAAAACAACCTACTTCGGTTTGAACACACGAATAGTATTACAACTCACAGAAATCAAATGACAGCGTGGTACATATATATTTTTTGGGTGCCTCCTTGTACCAGTGTAAAGAAATAAATTAATTAATTGTACTTGTCATATACAGCTACTAATGTACATCTTGTCAGTTTTAAAACTAGTGATTTGAAAAATATTTTGATGTGTGTAACAAAACTAGACTTTATAAACCTCGCTTTATGCTATTCCTTGCAAAGGGAAATGATACTGCTTAACTGTTTCAGTCAAGGTGTGCACAGCAAAGTCTGTAAGGTGACAGATTTACCGATCACACCACCAGTCAGTCAGCTACAACGTAGGACCAGGCACATTTATGCATCAGTCCACACCACCGCTGCGCCTAAAATCTTGTGATACGATTTACTCGTACAGCTAGAGTTTGCATATTGGTTTTATACAAGGCATCAGGAAAGTCCAGTCTTTCTACTACAATTAATCTCGCAGACTAAGTACTTAGACTACAGTTTCACCCACTCAGGATTGATTACATTAGTTGGTACAGTTGTTCTTTTGTATAGTTATACAAAATTTCTGTTGTCCCATTTAAATCACATAACTTCTCACTTTTTTGTCACCTTATATATTTAGTTTGTCTCTGAACTACATAATTACCAAGTACGCGAAATTCAGTATTGAACGCTGTATATATTTTTCTAAATCAAACGTTAAAATGAAAAAATATGTATTCTCATTCGCTGCATCTGAATTTGTAAATTTTCGTTGGATTGAATTCAAGTCTTTGGCTGAAATTGAACAACTTAGTTATTCTGTTAGTGAATCTAAAGCTGATTGGTTGAGGCCATATATTGTGGTCGAAATGGAAAATGATGATTCTGTTTTGTCAATTATTAAACGCAGCGTTTTAATCAAGTCTGCTTTTCATTTATGGTGTGAAGCAGCAACCTTATCAGAATTAATTGAACAGGTAAGTTGTGTTGAAATACCTCTGATCCATATTTATTCAAATAGGTTGCCAATCTTCCTAATGAGTTGATAGATCCGTATTTAAATGGTTGTGGCACTTTCAAAATAGTTTTAAGTTCTGCTCATAAGAAGCTCAAACAAGAGGAGAAAATACCTATAATAGAAACTATTCTTGATGCCCATGAGAGGATCGATGCCCAAGTTTCTTTATCATCACCAGATGTGAGTAATTTGTAAGTTATTGTTCGTAGCTTTCATGCTTGATGTTCTATGAGTATCTTTTGCGGGTTATTTTTACTCTAAATCTAGGTGAATGAAACTTACGTGATCTTACAGTCTAAACGTTATAAAAATTCCTAATCATACTGTTGCCTTGTATATTTTTATCTAGTATTAACATGTTTCTTACATATTCCAATTTCTAAGCTTCCGTAATCAATGTCAGTCAGTCTGTTTTCATAGAATATTATTTCAGTTTTACTAAGATCGTCTTCAAGAAAACATTAGACAACCTCGACAGCCTCATCTGATCTCAAAGTAGACACTTTCCTTGAGTATTACTAGATATTCCTTATTATGGGTTTACATTGTTTCTTCAAAAACAGAATACACCTTATTCATTGTTGTTGTTGCTGACTGGTAACTCGTCGCTCGATATTCTCTAACCGCTACATAGTACAGTGAAAACACTTATATCCTAGTGAAGATTAAATTATGGTTAACGTCTGAAAACTTTATGAACCAATACTATAAGTATACTTTTATGGTATAACCGTTAAGAAACTAAACTACATATATTTATATTTCTCTTATTATAAGCTTTTATTTAACCTGTTGTCTACTGTTATATAATTTACTATTCCCAAGTTATTCTCAATCTATTAGTCACAGTTTCTCATAATTACAACCACTTTTGTCTTGATCGTACAATGTTATTTTCTATTTTATCATACGATGTGATGTGACTGTTTGTATGTAAACCAAGTATGTTTTTGATATATGATTTTTATCGCGGATACTGACATTTGCATTCTGAACTGAATCAGCTAGGTTAGACGAGAAGCCGCTATCTCAAGGACCATTAAGAACTCTAGGCTGCTCGTACTGGTTTATGCATAATTGGGCAGGTCAATAAATGGGTGACTAATTGGCGATTATATCGCGTGATATACTAACAGGGCACAAATTTATTATTTATTTATTTCAACACATAGATATTGGTACAAGGAGGCACCAAATACATATGCGCCACACAGATCTCATTCGATATGTGTGAGGGCTGTGATACTGCCCGGGTGCCCAAACCGAAGCAGGTGGTTTTCTTAGGGGGCCACTCCCCGAGCCTTCGACCTGGAGGTCTGATCCACATAGCAGTGGAGCATCGTGAGGAGATGCAGTCCCATGGAAAGCGGTGACCAACAATTGGTTCATACGTCATTTGTTCCCGCAGGATACTGGAGCCCCATGTGCACCATTGGTTTGGAATCCGGTTAAAGCGCCGGACATTCGCTTTTCGTCCTCTCATTTTCGTAAACACTCCCGCCGTGAGAACTTCCCTGACAGAGGCTATATACGTGTGGCCACGTGAGAGCATTTCGAGAGGGAGAGCGGACTCTCGGCCGTACCAGTACATTTGGGGGCAAAATATTACACATTTCGAGATTATGACTAGTTAGTGATTAGTAATACTCAGAATCTAGTACACGAACTGATACGTGATTACTAAACTTCGTTTAATCAGAGCGGTAGCTTAGTGAGTAGAGCATTCAATTTCAACCATTGATCTAAAATTCGATTTTGAAGTACCACTAGACATGATATGGAATGCAAAGTTTGAAAGTGAGTTGATAAATCCGAATATGTATGAGTTGTAAGCACATGACACTAAACAAGAACTGAGGATTGAATCTTCATCTATAGAGCAGAATAAGTTAGTGAAGACAAAACCATCGTCTATAAGCTACGCTGTTCATTAGAATGCTCTACTTCTCCTAGTGAGATATAGTTTCTAAGTAGACTAGCTAATGAGAGCAAGTTTTGCACATACGACTGACTTCGTCAACATACCAAAACAACAATCAATGCTCGGTCCAACAAATGTCATCCATCAAGTATTATATTTCGTGCCGAGTTTTGAACATTAAAGCCATCAAACGCACTGCTAACCAGTTTACACCAACGGAATATATTTATAGTACTTACAGGTATTCGTCTCAAAGTGACTATTGAAAATCAACTAACCAGGATGTCCTGACCACTAGATCTTTGGGTCTAGATGAAAACGGTAAAATTTCGAGTAATTCCAGAGACTTACTGGTGTAGACCAGAACACATCATGAAGTTGAATAGACTGCGAAAACTCTACACTTGGACAACAGAGACACCCTAATTTTACGTGCAATGTTTATTGTCGAAATTTAGTACACATACAATGGCTTAGTGCATTATCGCAAATTCACAAACTCATGACATTGGTAATAACAACAAAATCTAAAAATAAGAATCCAAACGTGTTTCACAGTTGATAATCTGTTACCTAGGTAATAAACCATACAAGCGTCCATGATATCACTTGAATAAAAACCAACAGCAGAGTACAAATGCAAGTAGCTCATTCTTCAGTCTAGACACTGTTAGGTATACTCCAAAAAACCAAAATGGATATAAAGTAGCAAGACTACTTACATGACGATAATATACGATAAAGTGTAGCTAGTGTTATAAGTTTGGTAACCAAAAGCTGACTAGTTTGTTGCTAATTAACATTTCCAAAGTTACACTGGACCAGTGAATTCTGATGTATGCGTACACCTAGAATGAATCCTGAGAGGAATATAAACCAGACTCAGCCAGAAAATCCACCTCTTGGAACTAGTTAAGGCTAGGATATTTTTTGGGAACTGAACAACAGATACAATGCTTCCATATTGAGTTATTGTAAATAAGTAATCTTTGAAACACGACCACAAACTCACAGATCCATATTAAACAACTATCCTTTTATATATGCTGTATAAATGAAATGAAGATCGTACCATAGCAACCTGCAATATGGTTAAGATTTATTTACATACGCTAATTGAGGATATTGTGCAATCATTTCCAGATTAAACAATATGTAGAAGATGTTTACCCTATATTTGCAAGGCGAAGGTTAGTGCAATATATTTACAACATTAAATTGCACAAACATCCCCCTCACAAACATCACAGGGCACAAAGGCCACAAGTTATAGAGAAAACCTATTTAGCTGATTAGCAGTGTCGCTAATATGATGACCCCTGATTCGGTTCGGGCACCCGGGGAGTATCCAGCCATCACGCAACTCGAATGATTTATGTGGCTCATATCTAATTGGTGTTTCCTTGTGCCAATATTTATGTGTTTAAATAAATAGTAAGTAAATAATATGATGACCAATTGGATGGTTATTTCAACAACTGGGTCTCTAAATCACCAAAAAGTGTGTTTTACATACACGATTGATAATAAACAGTATTGTTACAGTATATTATCGATTTGACTATATCCCCTACGTAATTCTCACCGAATATTCATTCGCCAAGGAGAAATGAGTCTTATGAGGGAGTCATCGTGTAACGAAATCGGTAATATGTTAATTAACACCATCTACAAGAGAGTTTTGGGGTTGTTCAAACTATGAAATGTAGGTTTAAACTCATCTTATAACCGATATTCAATCCACTTACTTATGTTTTACATTAGTTAAGTTGTTTATGGCTAGTGAATTTCCAATCACTACCAATAGTCTAAGCTTTTCACGCGTCTATCGTTTGAATTTTTTTCATTTTGGTTCTAGCATCAAATCAACATTCTTCTAGAATACACCCCTAAGAACCTTGGAAAGAATACAATTAATTCTGGGGGTCAATTGTGTCGACTGCTATATGGACGGTTAATTGGAAGCAGTATAAGGAGAAATATGATGAACGACTATCGTCTATCAGAAAGAGCTCACTTAGGCAATACAACTATGAATGTAACATTAGCAGCAATAATGGCTAATGTGGGACTTTGTCGAAAATCGTCTTTTGTTTGGGATCCTTTTATTGGTACCGGAAGTACAGTAATAGCAGCTTCTGTATGGGGCTCATTCGGGGGTGGTTCAGATATAGATTATTCTGTACTTCATGGAATAGGAATGTCTCCAAAAGCTGGTCAGGTGAGTTGTTTTTATTTATTACATATGGTTTTTGGACTATACTTTTATTTGCATTTTTGGTCATTCGGTAGAAGTCAGACCGTGGAATTAGATATTTTTAGGGAAATCTAGTTCTGAATTTTAGCACTAGTAAATATCATCAAAATGGACCATTGATTTCTTACCGTTTACAACTCTTTAATATTAAAGAAATAATAACATGAAGAAGTCCCCAATATTCATTACTGAGTTTATAGCATACATATGAAATTCAAATAACATGTAATGACTTTTTATGAGAAGTGAATCCTTTATCAAATGAATTAGAATATCATTTGAGTCATTATTATTGTTTGACTAAATGGTTTACAGTCTAACGTGTTCACTAGAGAGTTAGATAGTATTAGAGAATATCTGATAGCATCAATTAAGTACTGCGTGATTATTATGTTTATTCTGTCAGAGAATATTATATTCGTTAGATCTGTTCTTGTAAATGTGCTTTTGTCTTTTATTTACTTTTAAAAACTACTTTTCTTCCGAAAATTTGATTTTAACTAGTAAGATTTCGTTTAAACTTATTCTGCGCATTGTTTTAGTCTTACAGATTTATTCCCAGTTGACTTACTCGTAAGGTGCTAGTATTTGACCACAGATGCCTTAGAAATAGTGCTCGCATCTGCTGGGATCACTGGGTAAATAATAGTGAGGTTAGATGCAAGGTATTAAGGAATGATGACAAGTCAGTTGATGAAATTGTGAATCTTCATCGACCAAGACTAACAGGATCCTAATCCTGTACTCACCCTGGATGGTGAGCAGATAAAAGTAGTCGAGAAGTTCGTGTATCTAGGTAGCTCCATAAGTGCTGGTGATGACGTGAGTGATGAGATCAATGCACGTATAGTGAAAGCCAGAGCAGCTTACGATAATTTGGGCCATCTTTGGCGCCTTCTTGATGTTAGTCTGGTTTTAAAAGGTCGGATCTACAACGCGTTGGTGAAAGCACTTCTGCTCTATGCTTGTGAAACCTGACCTCCGGGTTGAGGATGTTAGACGACTCTCTGTGTTTGATCATCGTTGTCTCCGAAGGATTGCTGATATCCAGTGACATCATGTTAGTAATGCAGAGTTTCGGCATCGTGTGTTCGGGCACAGAGACGATAATGCAATTGATGTCGACATCTTGAAACATCAACTTCGGTGGCTTGGACATGTTCCACGAATGTCGTCCCAGACAATTCCAAGTCGTGCATTATTTGCCGACTCTGGGACTGGTTGGAAAAAGCGGAGAGGTGGTCAGTGTATGACATGGTGTTGTGGTAAGAAAGAAAGCTGCAAAGGGCTGGCTTACGTTGGTCCTTCACGACTCCTTTGTTGGGGTCCGAGAGACAGTGCAACACAGTGGCTAGAGACGTCAAATATGGCTCAGAATAGAAGCCAGTGGTGATCCTGTTGTAATTTTCTTTTACGTTCTTCAGAAAGATTTCTTCTGGGTGTATCTTTCCGTTTTCCCTATTATTATTATCATTATTATTATTACACTAATCTGGTCGTTATTGTTCCTTTTTTTAAGCTCCTTACCTTCTTTTTCTCTCTCTTCCCATTCTCATTGTTTTGTGTGGCGCATATATATTTGGTGCCTCCTTATACCAAAATTTATTTGTTCGTTTCTGCCTACGCTCCCACCGACTGCAGCTCAGATGAAGTGAAAGATGGTTGGGCCACGTGTTACGTATGCCCGAACACTGATTATCATGACGCGCAATACTGTCTAGTGTTGGGAATGGTTGAAAGTTAGGCGCTGCCAAACCAAAACGTGGCATCAGTTCTTGAAGTCACTAACTTCTAGTCTGAGCCATGTTGGTAGATGCAGATTATTTGGCTGGTGTTCGCGTGACTATCGTAACCAATGGTTGGAGAGTGAGTGACATGGCTCAGAACCGATCACAATGGCGTCAGTGTATACACGATTTGTCTTCCCTTGAACTATGAGATTAAAATTGATTTATATCTTTCTCTCTACTAACTGATTCTTTCTTCCTGTACTATATCCTTATATGCAATATTTTATATATTACCACCATTGAAGTAACTGATTTTATGAATTTGGTGTTCATCTTGTTGCGCCAATGAGGTATGGCAACTTGGACGGATACATACATGTGCCTGGTCCTACTATGTAGCTGGCTGACTGAATTATTGTCTGAAGTATCATAATTTTGTTCTATAAATAACTGAAAGTTATATTTTAAACTTTTCATCTTTTTCTGGTTATTATTCTAATATTTGTAACGAAATGAAAATGTAGCTGAACAAATCACAAAACCATTAGGTTACCACTCTAAATCATCCTTCATTTATTTTGATTTGACTGTAAAATGTGTCTGGTGTATTTTATTTGTCTTCTACATTAACTATATGAAATAACGTCCTACTGCACAATATCTTATCTGCGTTTCTATTCTAACTTTATCGTTTAATATTCCTTATTCTTGTTTACATATTGTCCTTTTACCTCTCTTTTTTGAGTAATGTTATTTGTGATTCTATTTTATATGTTGATGTACAGTTGCACTAAGCATTTATCACTCAAAGTATTCGTAAGATTACATCCTGCCATTATACACAACAAACAGTAAAATCTAGTCCATATTTGCCAAAGTTGCGAAAATATATTTCATTGTGTATTCAACAAACATTACCTATGATATTAGAGAGAGCCTGTATCGATTTTTTTAACCAACCCTTTTAAACCGCGACTTCCCACTGACTAGGTGACACCGCTAGTTTTTCTCATTGTCCACTGAAAACAGTACTTCTGATGCAATTTGTACAGTTCATACTACGAATTTATCTTCGAAATTCTGATTAGTTAAGTTTGTTTTCCCTGCTACTTACATAAAATTCAGTGCATTATATAATCATATAGAACTAGTGGGTCGCTAGTATCTGCAAAATCGACCACCATTTAGAGACAGGAACTACAGCTAAGAGGGGTTAAAGTTTTCCATCTTGCATACTGATGAAAATGGAAGTCAACAGAAAAATTTTTAGTTGGAAGGTTTGTGAAGGCTTTTATTCATAGGTGCTGAAAGTAGAACCACTGAGAACCAAGGTGCTCATTACAGTTGTTTCATTTTAGCATAGAACTTATCAATAATCTTGTACCCACCAGTGCTAATGGGTCTTAATTGAATCTTCGAAGTTCTTGTAAGAATTTGTGGTTCGTAAAAGTTATTCATCTGAATGATGAGGTACTTAATGATTAACAGCATTGAGTGATTAAATTCCAACTAATTTATTCAAAGGTTACAAGCTCTCTTACAAACATTGAGGCCTTAGCGTTCGAATCATACGAAGGTCATGTGCACAGGTCGCTGAGGATTCCTTTATGTGGACAAAGTAGCTTTTCGATGCTCCCTAGTTTTCAGTGGTTCCGTAACTAATACCAATTTTTGGAAAGAAAACTGTCGCTTAGTTCATTTAATCAAACATTTGTGATACATTAATAAATCCATCACTCAATATCTCGTATATGTACCACCTGTTTCTTTTAAGCCAGTAATTACGTCTAAATCATTTTCTTTATATGTTCATATGGATATCGAGAATTTTCTTATATCTAATAACACACTTATTTTTTGTAATAGGAAAGACGTTGTGGTGAAACATTACGATCGAATTATGAACAGTACAAATTGGAATCACGTTATTTAGATGTCATGGTGGCTGATATAGTATCACTGCACAAATTTTTACGTATTCCTTATGGTGGTTTATTCGATGCAATCATAACTGATCCACCCTATGGATTTCGTGAACGTAGTTGTAAAGTATCTGAACAACCAGTTGAACGTAAACCTACTCTTGTTACTAGACATAGACTAGCTGAAATTATGGGCGTAATACATATTGGGTACGTTTAGAATTAATGCTTATTAGTAATCTATCTGGCGGCTAGTAAATTATATGTTACAACGCTTTCATTTTATGGATATCAATCCCTAACATAAAACTTTAAACGTGATAATCACATTGTTATTCGTATACTTAGTATACGTTTATGTAATCAGCTTCAAGCCATAATTTTTTGTAAGGACTTACTTACGCCTGTTACTGTCAGTAAAGCATAGGCCGCCGACCAACATTCTCCAACCCACTCTGTCCTGGGCCTTCTTTTCTAGTTCCATTCAATTCTTGTTCATTTTTCTCATGTGCACCTCCATTTCCCGGCGTAATGTGTTTTTTGGTCTTCCTCTTTTCCTTGGGCCTTGAGGATTCCATGTGAGTGCTTGTCTTGTGACGCAGTTGGGTGCTTTCCTCAATGGGTGTCCTATCCACTTCCAGCGCTTCTTCCTAATTTCTTCCTCCATTGGGATCTGGTTTGTTTTTTTCCAAAGCAGGTTGTTGGTAATAGTGGCCTGCCAATGGATCCGAAGTATTTTGCGTAGACAACTGTTAATAAACACCTGTATCTTCTGGATGATGGCTTTCGTAGTTCTCCAGGTTTCTGCACCATATTCCGCCTGGAGTCCCTCTGGAGGCTACTGCCGGTCCCCAGCCCGGAGAAAGGAGGAGGTTTGGGCATGGGGTTAGCGATCCCATCCCGTAGAATACTAACTCGCTAAAAAACGCTAACATATACTAACTATTGTAAAATTATTCGTAACCATGTAGATTCCTTGGCTAAGATTCACTGCGTAATTGTGTTTTCTAATGTGAGGTTTTTAAAATTTCAATGATGAAAGTATATTCGCTTTTACTTTTAATTGTCTTATGAACGAACACTTAGGTGGGGAAAACCAATTTATTATTCAATTCAAAATTACAGTGTCTTTGTAATTTATAAAAAACTACACATGAGATACCTTCGTTTGCACATCATTGATCAGTTGCCATTTACATTCTTCATGATTCTTGTAATTCTGTTTTTATCCCAATTCCTTTCTGTTTCTCTTTCAATTTTATATTGACAGGCATTCCACGTCTGATTAGTGTTACATACTACTTATATCTGTTAATATAAGTGGCATACATCACAACAGTAGTATTATTATTCAAGCTTTTTAAGTTTCTTTATCTTCACAATTATAAGGCTAATATATTTAGTACACATTTACACTCAAACTTCCCGTTTTTCTTTATCTCTGTCTTTTCTTGTTAAAACCATGGTATTGTCAATATATGATATTGTTTTATGCTTGTACAGTGATGAAAATCACAATGGGAATAAGGATGAAGTTGATGAAGAATCTTTAGTTCTGGTACCACATGACTTACCACACTTCCCACACAAAGTAAGTGAACCGTTTTTACATGTATATTTTATCATTTACTAAATGAATAAACTCAAATGTCATCTGTATTTAAGTTTCACTGTTAGTGCAGTTAAATCGGTTGTTATATTATATATTATATTATTAGAAGCTTTATTCAACATTATATTTTTGGTACAACATAGAATTCTCAGCATAAAGTATTTCAACAAGTTTCCTTTTCTTATACCTTGATCTATTGTGACGATAAATTTTGAATGATGACCGGTTAGATGTTAGGAGTTCGGTAATCCACATTTGATTAATGTTCGTTCGTTTCAATGCATATTGCCAGCCACCATGATGTCGATGATTGTACCTTTTTGTATCACGTATAGCGAAAGGTTGTAAACTTTTCATAAACGCGCCTGAATAGATTGTGTGCACAATGGACATAATGATGAACTAAAACAAGCAACAAAACAGATAACTTGATGAAATATGTAGATCGGAGGAACAGGTAGCCCAGATATTCAAGCAGGCCGTTCAAAATTAATTAGCATTAGAATGTTAATGTTTACTGAGGTGCAACTCTAACTGAATAAAATCTAGAGTTAAATAATTGGCGAGACTATAATTTATGGACGAACCAATCAGGTATAAGATAACGGGTCTCGAATTTTGGTGCGAAATTCACTCATCCATTTGGCTAAATAGAGTTTTGGCATTATAGCTAATGTCAGTCTAGCGTCCATCAAAAGTCGTCCATACACTATAATCTCACCAAATAATTTATCCATCAACGTAGGTAGAGATGTTGTGTTTAGTAGAAGTTTTCTTTAGGAAAGATATAAATGAGACCGCACAATATCGCAATTAGTATACTGTAGGTTACTAATTACGTCATAAAGGAGCAAATGTTTCTGATAAAACGTTGAATCAACTCATGAGAGTTAATGATAACCACATTGAACTTATCGTCAATCTCTCTCGTAAATCGAACCATTTATCGGTTTGGAACAACATACATATATAACGCGAATAATACGGTTTCCAATTAGTTCCTCATCAGGAAAAACAAATCAATATTGGAATTCCTGAGGTTAGTCTTAAAGAACTACTTTTGAAATGCACAATGAATGTCCATTTTGTCCTTAATAACAAATTATAGACAAATTGATGGTATAGCGATGGGTTCACCTCTAGGTCCTGTCCTTGCAAATTTTTTTCTTGCAAAACTAGAAAACGGTCCTCATATTCCCAAGTTATAATTAATTTGACTGTATTTAAAAAATATTGAACACAGAATCCAGTAAAATTGACCAGATAGTGAGGATAAACGGCATTTAGTTCGAAGTCATCAGAATTTGAATCTTCTGAGATATTGTCAATTTTATTGGGAGCCTCATTTGTAGATAATGGATCACTAAAGTAATCAGCATTTATCGAAATCGTATTAGGTTTCTGATCATAATTTGATGCATCTGACTTATTTTCTGGTAAAATAGAATTTCGATAATAAGATTCGTCAGAAACTTTTGTCGCTGAATGATGAGAACCATTTGGAACAGCTGCATTCAGTGTACTGCTCGATTTGTTTTCTGTTTCATGGGCCGTTACTGCGACAATTCTATGAACATTTAACAGGGCGTCTGTTTGTGAGCTGGATAAGTCACTCTCTGAACATGCTGTTTCGGGGATAATGGAATTTGAATCCATTACCGGGCATGTTTCTGAAATAGAGAGTACTGGACGACTGGGCGGATCTTCAGTGACTGCTGTATCGTTTGAAATACAGTTTGTCGAGGATTCATGGAGGCTGCAATCATTTTCCAGCTCAGTGTGCAAACTAATCCATCCACTTCCGTCGCATCTTCAAAAGCATGAACGATTCAGCAGCTGCGTGCGTAATTTGACTAAGAACTTCAACTGTCGCTCAAATAGCAGCTGTAATCGATCGGAAAGGAGAGTCATTTTTTTTAATCACCACCGGTAATGAAAAATACTGTACGACTAATAACAAATGTCGTTGAAAGACATTGATGACAAATCTGGATGCTGATTGCTCGAAATAATTAGACTGAATTTCGTCCAATTACAGACTAACTTTGGGTCGTTTTTTTGCCGCGTCGCCAATTGTTAGATCTTGTAACCGCCGATTAGAAGGCAGTGACTTATCGATCGGACCAAGGACGCGTAAAACACGTGCGAGCAGCCTATAGTCCTGCTTTTTGCCTAGCCCAGCCAGTTAAGCCCAGAACACCAATCTCAGCCTCTGCAATATGAAACATTATACTTCAAACATACTGAGTTTATATACCAATCAGACAGACCACAACGTACCAATAAAATATGAAAAAAACATTTGTACAAGAATTAGCCAGATGTGGCTGTGAATGAGGGAGGCAGTGACTGATAGACAGGGTATAATTCAAGAATGGAAAATCGTATATTAATAGTTCATAGGTTAAAATAAAGCTTATGATAAGAGAGACATGAATATGAATAGTTTAGTTAATTGACAATTATACGACAAAAATATACGCACAGTAGTGGTTCATAATAAATCTCAAAAGTTACCATTCATAATTCTTGTCGGGACATAACACAAGGCTTTGTTATTCTGATCACAACTAGTACACATATCTATTCCACTTTTATCATTGACTCATAAACTGCCTTGATTGGTTTAATTAATTTCATATATGTATATAAATATTACTGTATATTAAATGAATGCCTGATGAGGATCTAATAAAAATCAATATTGTTCGCTTATATGTATATATATATGTATATATATGTATATATTAGATAAGCAGAAATATCATTCTTACTGAAAACATATAATCAATACATTGTTGAATGTACCAAGAAGTCTAGTTACACGATTGAGATACTCGCAAAATTGAATTTTCATAAGACAGCGTTTTGTCAATAATACTACTGTTTATTGAGTAATATGTATATAAATTAGTTACAAATCTCGACTTGTGAGGTATCTGTGACAGCTGATAACAGTTTATCAACGTGCTTAAACGGGATCATGAGCAAACTAACATAGAACTTGTTGTTTAAAAAAACGATTATACAAAGGCTGAGAATGAGTGCTATATGGATTGAAAGAAAGTAATTGTGATCATAAAGACAATGTTATAAGTATACGTCAATACAATAAGCTTGCGAAACAACATACTCATTGAAATTGCTAGAAATACTACTGTTTACTGAATATAAATAAGTAGTATAAAACAAAAGTTTCAGAGAAGCGAATAAGGACGGAGAGCGTAAACAAATTAAAAAGACAGTTTCATTCAGTTACTTATTCGATGGTATCTTGATTATGAATCAGGTGAAAAATCAATTAACCTGTAATATTGTGTCTACTGCATAAAAATGGTGCAAAAAAATAAATGAAGCTTAAAAGTTTTGCTAGTTTTTTCTCTTTTGTTGCTTAATTATTTGAACACTTACAAAAGGATACCGAAAACATATGCGCCACACAAGTCACTTGATTTGTGTTTGCGCTGTGATACTGCCCGGGTGCCCAGACCTACCAGGTGGTTTTCTTAGAGGGTCTCATCCAGAGTCTTCGACCTAAAGGTCTGACCCACAAGGCAGTGGAGTAACATCGGGAGATGCAGTCCTATGGAGGCCGATGACCAATAGGTTCATACGCCGTTTGTCCCCTCAGAATCTTGGAGCCCATGTGCACCATTGGTTTGTAATTGGTGTTTTCCAACTGCCCTAGATGGATCCTCCGTATCCATCAACCTAGTTAAATCGCCGGACATTCGCTTTTTGTCCTCTAAATTTCATAAACAACATCAACACTGAGAGTAGGACGTCTCTGGCATTCATACATGTCTAATTTAATTGGTTAGTTTTGTTGTTCGTATTTTTTCCATTTATTCAGGAAGTATATCCAGTTAACAAAATATACAAAGATTTATTGGATTTAGCAGCTTATCTTTTGTATCCCAATGGACGTTTAGTATTTTGGATACCAGTATTACGATCAGAATTTATTGGTGTAAAATCTTTACCTCATCATCCTAGTTTTCGTTTACTTGCAGCTTGTGAACAGGTTAGTAAATTATTTGTTGTGAAAAAATTCTCTCTTATTAATAATTGCATGCTTATAAGGGATACATATTTTGCATACTGATTATAATCAGACTATTATCGGAATGGGGATTTGTGGAGATTGTAGTAAATTTAACAGTTAAATTCATGAGTCCATCTGAGCTAAGTCATAATTGAAAACCAGGAAGCATTGAACAGCCATTACGTCACAGTATGGGACACTTCGGCTTTGTGCATCCTCGATCACACACACGGGACTTGAACCCAGGACCTTTGGTATCGTGTGCCGTCCAATGCTTCCAGGTTTTTAATGGTTATCTTGCTTAGATCGGCTCATTAATCCAACTGTTTTAATCAGATTAACAATAAGTTATTCTACCTTAGATGCTGTGTGAATTACTGCTTCCGAAACTGCAATTTTCAAGTTGTAGTGAATTGCTTCTGTATTCAAATACTTCATGGTGTTTAATTCGCGAATTCAGACTTTTCAAGACCTCAATCCATTCTACTGTAGTAATGTAATTTCCATAGTAGTTAACAACTGCTAGCAAGTTGTGTTCATATTCATATGTACTAAAATGTTTTCAAACAGTAAACAATATTGCCTTCATCTTCTTTCTACTAACCAAGTTTTGTACATCTGGAATGTGTATTGCAGACAAAGTTTCTTCACACAAACGAAGATATTCTTCGCTTTATTTAATACATCTATTCATATTTTTGACATACTTTGATTGTAATTCATAAAACGCTCGTAAATTTTTACTTGTATCATATATCCTCGGTTGTTATACCTTTAGATAGATTAAACAGATGATAAGTTTGTTAGATAGACGCTTCTAATAAGCTTAAGCTACATCTACATGGCGGATTGAACACAAGAGAAAAAGCAAGAAGCGCTAAAAGAACGTTTTACTCGAAGATTAGTTTCCGTACATAAAAGCGAGGCTATTCATAGCTGTACACAACCTTGAGCTTTTAGGACTTTGTGGAACCATACTAAGTAATGTAATTGTAGGGATAAATATCCAGTCAAAAATGTTACACTTGGCTCTTAGCCTTCTAGATATTTCTGAGAAGCTTCTACTCAATGCTGATGGGATAAAGTGTCTTTAAACGTTTTATGAGCTCCTATAAACTTTTCTGAGAAATATTTTGGAACCCCCCGACTCTAAATATATTAATGTTATTTCTGAACGTACTATTACTCACTCAGTAATTTAAGCATAACTATGTAGTAACTCCTAATATTGTTATTTTTTCACATTGTTCTTTTTTTCTTTTAAATATCATATAGACTTTAAATACACGTAACTCAAGGTACATGGTAGTAATGGTGAAGTTGGATACTAATCAACAATTAAATGATCTATCCGATGAAAATGAAGATTTAATATTTCCAGCTGTTTATGCCAAATAATGATATTTTTCTAATGAACACCAACCAGTTATATTTCTGCTCCTTATATTTCTCCAGTTGTAAATGACTATTGATTTTTGTATATTTTGAATAGAATTAACATTTCCATGACAATGAGGTTGTTATCAATATTTATTCAAATAATAATTTATTCTTGATTGAGATTATGAACTGATTGATGTTAGACCACCATTGAAAACCTGGAAGCACTGAAAGGCCGTTTTGTCCTGTTATGAGACTCCTCAGCAGTGAACATCCACGATCCTGCTTGTGGGATCCGAACCCAGGGCCTTCAGTCTCGCGCGCGAACGCTTAACCTACGGGACCACTGAGCCGACATCCAATGGTGTTAATGTCTAACCTCAACCAATCCACGATATTGCGCAACCATCTTCCATGGTACTTAGGTATACACCTGTTTCTACCCGAAACGGATTATCTCCACTAGTCAGCGTATTCAGATATGAACATAATCGTTCTAAGCGTTGAGTGTTTACGGAAAGCTTCACTTTGGTTATGTTGTGATTGTACGATTTGTATATTTGAAGCATATAAAATTCAAGGTTTCAAATAAATAAGCCACACAAATGAAAACGTCTTGAAATCTGTAATGAGTTAAATAAGAATAATATTATTAAAAGATTCAGTTAAGTTATCAGTAAAATCATGATAAATTTTTCTCCGTCTGTGGGAATTCAACTGGGGAATAATATTGATATCGACAAGTCTCATGCCTTCACACCATAAACTAACCAAGAATATTTTACATAGGGTCTGTATATTCATAGAAAATACACATGCAGTGGGTAGTTGGTATATTTACATAATTTTGGAATATGAAGGATATTTAAAACAATTAGTCCCTTTGATAAATTTCGATAATGCAATGAGAAGACGTAGTTTATCAGAATTATGTGATATATTTGCGCAATACATTTCGAACAATCTGATCACACATATACGTGTTAAGAACATTTATATAAATGAAAAATTAAAAGGTCAACTAGACAGGTTAAGGGTAAGTCATAACAAAGGAAAAATATTAAAGTACACAAAATCAAATGTGATTACCACTCTGGATAGTAAATCAGTACTACCAGGGTAGGTTAAGTGTTAGTACAAATTGTTTTTGAACACATAAAGGGGGTTTCAATTTCCGTATAGCCAAGGCTTCAATAAACCTTAGTATACGTCCTTGAAGGCTTTTGTACAAGACAACAAATGCTGATTTGATATCAACCTTATGACCCGTTTCAATCAAATGTTTCGCAATGGATGATGATGTCTGTCTATCCTGTGATCTTATTTCACCATTGGAATTCATTTGATTCTGCAACCATTTTGGTATATGTTCACTCACCCTTAATTGCAAATCACGATTGCTCCTCCCTACGTACGTGTTTCCACACATACATGTAAATTTATAGACACAATGGGATGTGACACAATCGTTTTCATGCTGTTTGGGCTTTTGGTGAAACATAGACCTTGTCTTTTCGATAATAACAAGTTGCGCTGCATAAAATGTCCGGTTGATAGCTAATTTAAGTCTCTGTTTCAACATGAGACTATTTGTGTCACCTCTGAATGGTAGCGTAATATAAACTCGCTTTTTGGGTGCCAGAAGTGTCATAGGTCTAGACATATTGCAACCCTTCCAGCGGTTTATGAACTTCAAAGGGTAACCATTATTAATTAACGCATCAGTCAAGAGCTTCATCTCTACTTCAATAGTATCACTAGTACAAATACGATTGATTCTATTGAATAAGCTCTTTATTAAACCGCGTTTATAATGAATAGGGCAGTGACTATGAAAATTGAGATATTGTCCTGTCCATGTTGGTTTTCTATATGTAGCACGTTTGATGGAGCCATCATCTCTCCTAGTAATCAGGATGTCAAGAAAAGGAAGTTGGTTGTTCTTCTCTTCTTCACATGTAAGAGAAATGTGCTTTTGACTACTATTGAATTCTTCTAACAAGCAGCTTATGTCTTCAATTTTATCACCTATGATTATGATGTCATCTACATATCGTTTATACAGACCCATCTTTCGAATTGAGTCTCCAACTAAATTTTCTACATATCCCATGAACACATCGACCAGCAATGGTCCTAGAGGGCTGCCCATAGCTACACCATCTATTTGTCTGAAGTGTTCACCTTCAAATGTGAATTTTACATTATCTGTACATAATAATAATAAATCTTTAAGAGTTTTAACAGGAAAAGGCAGTGGAAGGTTATTCGAAGAAATAAAGTCACACAAAATATCAATGGTTTTCCTAAGAGGTACATTTGTAAATAAAGTGTTCACATCAAAGGAACACTTAGTCTTTGTGTACATGTCCTTCAAGTGATTAATTAATTCAAATGAGTCAGTCAATGAATACTTACAATATTGATTTCTGATAGGGTTTAATAATTTTGTAAGCCATTTTGCCAGGTTGTGTGTAGGTGACCGACACATAGATAGAATTGGACGTAGGGGGGTATTAGGCTTATGAATTTTCGGTAATCCATATAAATTAGGATATGCCGATCCCATAGGTTTTAATAAATTAAACTCATCTTTGTTAATAGCATTCATGTTTAACAATTTTCCAAGATTCGAGTTCACTTTCTTTTCTAATTTACGTAATCCATCAAAGTCAACATCAGCCAAAAATTTGCTTTTATCACTGAGAATGGATTCCATTTTATTTTTGTAATCTGACTTATTCATAATAACAACACCAGATCCTTTATCGGGTTTAAGTATAATAATATCGGCATTATTTCGCAATTCTTTTAATGATTTGAAGTGCTGAGAAGTTAATATGCTTCTCTGCTTTAGTCCAGAAGAATGAAAATGATGCGCTATATCCACTAGTTTGGCTTTAAACCAACTTTGATTCTCTAAGGACGAAGGGGTTAAAGTACTCAATTGATCATAGAGGTTTTCAAATTGGGCATTGACTGTCAATTCAGAGATTTGTGTTATAGGAACAGAAAATTTTAAACCCAAGGACAATGCCCCCTTTTCATGAACAGACAACACAATGGAGGACAAATTAGTGACATATTTATCAGGATTGATTGGGAAGGAAATGAGATTATTATTATTGCAGCAAAATTTTTCTAGCTTTTTCCTTATCCCTTCTTTTGTTTTCAAAATGACAGTACTACAAAAATTGATGAATTTGATATGGCAAACTATAGATAATTCTGTTAATACAGGTAATGCTTGAGTATGAAGTTCAATTAAATTGATCAACTTATAATGGCATTTGTCTATATACGATTTCGTCAGTCTAATAAGATTTGGAATATTTGGTTGTAATTTACTTGAACGAAGATTCTTATATAACTGAATCGGGAAAATGTGATTAGATAAGCAAGATTTATAAAAATCCAGTTTCACTCGTTCTGATATAATTTTGCACTTGAGGTTAACAAGTTCATCTAACCTTTTAATAATTTGCGTAATGACTAATTGTTTTAAATTTCTGAAAAGAAGACTCCCTGCGCAAATTATTAAAAGGTTAGATGAACTTGTTAACCTCAAGTGCAAAATTATATCAGAACGAGTGAAACTGGATTTTTATAAATCTTGCTTATCTAATCACATTTTCCCGATTCAGTTATATAAGAATCTTCGTTCAAGTAAATTACAACCAAATATTCCAAATCTTATTAGACTGACGAAATCGTATATAGACAAATGCCATTATAAGTTGATCAATTTAATTGAACTTCATACTCAAGCATTACCTGTATTAACAGAATTATCTATAGTTTGCCATATCAAATTCATCAATTTTTGTAGTACTGTCATTTTGAAAACAAAAGAAGGGATAAGGAAAAAGCTAGAAAAATTTTGCTGCAATAATAATAATCTCATTTCCTTCCCAATCAATCCTGATAAATATGTCACTAATTTGTCCTCCATTGTGTTGTCTGTTCATGAAAAGGGGGCATTGTCCTTGGGTTTAAAATTTTCTGTTCCTATAACACAAATCTCTGAATTGACAGTCAATGCCCAATTTGAAAACCTCTATGATCAATTGAGTACTTTAACCCCTTCGTCCTTAGAGAATCAAAGTTGGTTTAAAGCCAAACTAGTGGATATAGCGCATCATTTTCATTCTTCTGGACCAAAGCAGAGAAGCATATTAACTTCTCAGCACTTCAAATCATTAAAAGAATTGCGAAATAATGCCGATATTATTATACTTAAACCCGATAAAGGATCTGGTGTTGTTATTATGAATAAGTCAGATTACAAAAATAAAATGGAATCCATTCTCAGTGATAAAAGCAAATTTTTGGCTGATGTTGACTTTGATGGATTACGTAAATTAGAAAAGAAAGTGAACTCGAATCTTGGAAAATTGTTAAACATGAATGCTATTAACAAAGATGAGTTTAATTTATTAAAACCTATGGGATCGGCATATCCTAATTTATATGGATTACCGAAAATTCATAAGCCTAATACCCCCCTACGTCCAATTCTATCTATGTGTCGGTCACCTACACACAACCTGGCAAAATGGCTTACAAAATTATTAAACCCTATCAGAAATCAATATTGTAAGTATTCATTGACTGACTCATTTGAATTAATTAATCACTTGAAGGACATGTACACAAAGACTAAGTGTTCCTTTGATGTGAACACTTTATTTACAAATGTACCTCTTAGGAAAACCATTGATATTTTGTGTGACTTTATTTCTTCGAATAACCTTCCACTGCCTTTTCCTGTTAAAACTCTTAAAGATTTATTATTATTATGTACAGATAATGTAAAATTCACATTTGAAGGTGAACACTTCAGACAAATAGATGGTGTAGCTATGGGCAGCCCTCTAGGACCATTGCTGGTCGATGTGTTCATGGGATATGTAGAAAATTTAGTTGGAGACTCAATTCGAAAGATGGGTCTGTATAAACGATATGTAGATGACATCATAATCATAGGTGATAAAATTGAAGACATAAGCTGCTTGTTAGAAGAATTCAATAGTAGTCAAAAGCACATTTCTCTTACATGTGAAGAAGAGAAGAACAACCAACTTCCTTTTCTTGACATCCTGATTACTAGGAGAGATGATGGCTCCATCAAACGTGCTACATATAGAAAACCAACATGGACAGGACAATATCTCAATTTTCATAGTCACTGCCCTATTCATTATAAACGCGGTTTAATAAAGAGCTTATTCAATAGAATCAATCGTATTTGTACTAGTGATACTATTGAAGTAGAGATGAAGCTCTTGACTGATGCGTTAATTAATAATGGTTACCCTTTGAAGTTCATAAATCGCTGGAAGGGTTGCAATATGCCTAGACCTATGACACTTCTGGCACCCAAAAAGCGAGTTTATATTACGCTACCATTCAGAGGTGACACAAATAGTCTCATGTTGAAACAGAGACTTAAATTAGCTATCAACCGGACATTTTATGCAGCGCAACTTGTTATTATCGAAAAGACAAGGTCTATGTTTCACCAAAAGCCCAAACAGCATGAAAACGATTGTGTCACATCCCATTGTGTCTATAAATTTACATGTATGTGTGGAAACACGTACGTAGGGAGGAGCAATCGTGATTTGCAATTAAGGGTGAGTGAACATATACCAAAATGGTTGCAAAATCAAATGAATTCCAATGGTGAAATAAGATCACAGGATAGACAGACATCATCATCCATTGCGAAACATTTGATTGAAACGGGTCATAAGGTTGATATCAAATCAGCATTTGTTGTCTTGTACAAAAGCCTTCAAGGACGTATACTAAGGTTTATTGAAGCCTTGGCTATACGGAAATTGAAACCCCCTTTATGTGTTCAAAAACAATTTGTACTAACACTTAACCTACCCTGGTAGTACTGATTTACTATCCAGAGTGGTAATCACATTTGATTTTGTGTACTTTAATATTTTTCCTTTGTTATGACTTACCCTTAACCTGTCTAGTTGACCTTTTAATTTTTCATTTATATAAATGTTCTTAACACGTATATGTGTGATCAGATTGTTCGAAATGTATTGCGCAAATATATCACATAATTCTGATAAACTACGTCTTCTCATTGCATTATCGAAATATGAAGGATAGCCATTTTTTGTAAACGAATCATTAGTAGAATAATCATATTTTTGTTTTCTAGCCGCTGTATAAATTTTTGATTTATGGATTAACGGAATTGATGAGACTCTTACGGAAATTTGCCATGTATACATTCAATAGGAATTTTGAATACTTATATCTTTTCAAGGAATATCTTTTGGCTGCCCTAATAATTCCAGACATAAATAGTACCTTACATTTTGGATGTCTACGAGTAGTACAGTCGGCAATTTAACATATTCACGTAGTTTTGGCAACATTTAAGCAATGTGCTCGAGGGAAATGCTAACATTTCCGTTTTCTGTTGCCGAAGTGTCATCTGATTTTGCAACCTCAAGTGGTGTCCGTCAAGGCTGTCAACTTTCTCTACTTTTGTTTAACATCATCATAGACCTACTGCTGGAAATAACGTTATCGTTATCTGAATGTTAAGTAATTGCTCTTCTACCGGGAGGTCAGGTTATCGACTTAGAATACGCATGCGACATAGACTTGTTTGGTGACGAGGCCGATAAAATGCAATCTTTTGGTAGCACTGAGCAACAATTTTAGGATTTTTGGGATAGGTTTCTCTTCCTCTAAATGCAAGTTGTCGCTTTCAGGATTGGCCTGCGTCAACACCTGAACTAAGGATAGGGAGTGAAGTAGTCGGACGTGTTGACAACATCACTTATCTTGGAAGTCTGATCAGTCCTAATGGGTTGGTGTCTGACGAAATTCCAGTACGCATCCGAAAAGCTCCTTTGGCTTTTGCCAAATTACGTCACCTATGGCGAAGGCGAGAAATCCGTCTATCAATTAAGAGACGAGTATACCGCGCGGCAATTAGTTCTATCCTAATTTACGGCTGCGAAATGTGCCTATTAAGAGTAGAAGATACTCGTAAGCTACTAATATTTGACCACAGATACCTTAAAAATATTGTTCACAACTGCTGGGATCACTGGGTAAGTAATAGTGAGGTTAAACGCAGGGTATTAGGGAATGATGGTAAATCAGTTGATGAGGTTGTGAATCTTCATCGACTGAGATGGTTGGGACATCGCGTTGTGTATGCCTGAACACCAATTACCACGACGCGCATTTCTGACTAGTGTTGGAGACGGTTGGATGAAAGTAAGGGGTGGCCAAACCAAAACATGGCATCAGTACACAAAGGTAAAAAATTCTCTTTCTTACAAAAAGCCCCCAAATGCCCTGGTACGGTCGAGGGTGGGAAGAGTCAGCTCTCCCTCTCGAAACGTTCTCACATGGACACGCGTATACAGCCATTCGCAGGGAAGTCCTATTCACTGCCTTCTCGCGGCGCTACTCTTGTCTATGAATTGAGAGGACAAAAACCGAGTGCTTGACGCTTTAGCTGAATTGATAGACACGGAGAGTCCACCTAGAGGAGTTGGAAAACCTTGATTCCAAACCAATGGTGCAAATGGGCTCCAGGATCCTGAGGGAACAAATTGCGTTTGAATTAATTGTTGGTCACTAGCCACCATAGGACTGTATCTCCTGACGTTGTTTCACTGCCTTGTGTATCAGACTTTTAGGTCGAAGGCTCGGAGTGTGACCCTCTAAGAAACCCACCTACTTCAGTCTGAACACTCGAGCAGTACCACAAGTCACACACAAATCAAGTGAGTTGTGTGGCGCATAACTATTCGGTGCCTCTTTATACCAATATTTATGTTTTCAAATAAATAAATATACTTCACTAGAAAAAAATATGCCAACAATTTAATTAAGATCATATTTACATGAACACTAAATGATAATAATAATAAGAATCATCAGTTCTGTACAGATTACCAAGAAAGTAGTATATAAATATAAAGAGTTTGTCAAAATATTATCCATTTAATATCAATATTATTATTATATGTAAAATATTATTTCAATAAAGAAATAAGTTTCTCTTCATATTCCAATGGGATATCAATAGAAGTTATTGGTTCCATCGCTTCCTGATATTCAACTAACAACTTGTGTTTTCGTGTCTACAAAAAGTGGGAACACTGGCATGAAGTAGTGATTAAATTTGAGGATTTAGACTAGGAAGTTACTAATCTACAAATCTATCCATCATTTTAATAAAATTGGATTACAAGTTGTTGTCTATATGATGTTGTACGTTCGCCAACTATATCTTCTATGCCTAAACTTGTCTGCTAACGTTTGGAACTAACTCCGCCTGTAGGTCTTCTAGAGTTACTGCCGGTCCCAAGCCCGGGTAAAGGAGGGTTGGGCATGGGGTTAGCGTCCTAATCCCGTAGAAAACTAACTCGCTAAAAAAACGCTTACCAGAAAAAATAATTCAAATCATTTTAAATCTGCCCTGAAAGTTAGAAGGTCTTCATTTAGAAGAACTATGACGCTTCATGGTGAAAACTGAATTTCTTCGGAAGCCAAGAGGCCAATGCTCCTTCTAACAACCAGAGCTACAGTTTTTATAGGTACATGGAACGTTCGAACAATGTGGGAAACCGGGAAGACCAGTCAAATAGCAATGGAAATGAGGAGATACAACTTAGCAGCACTGGGAATCAGCAAAACCCACTGGACCCAAGCTGGACAGAAAAGGCTAGCTACGGGAGAGATGCTGCTATACTCCGGCCGCGAAGAAGATGCTTCACACACTCAGGGAATCGCTCTAATGCTGTCCAAAGTAGCACGAAATGGACTTGTAGGATGGGAATCTCACGGATCCATAATCATCAAAGCATCATTCAAAACAAAGAAGAAGGGGATCACAATGAATATTATCCAATGTTATGCACCCACCAATGATAGCAACGACGATTTTAAAGATCAATTCTATGAGCGGCTGCAGTCAATCATAGAGAAGTGCCCAATAAAGGACCTCACCATTCTGATGGAAGATCTAAATGCCAAAGTTGGAATAGACAACACCGGATATGAAGATATCATGGGACGACATGGACTGGAACAGAGAAACGAAAATGGAGAAATATTTGCAAATCTATGTGCATTCAACAAATTGGTCATAGGGGGCACAATATTTCCACACAAGCACATACACAAGGCTACATGGATCTCACCGGACCACACTACAGAGAACCAGATAGATCATATTTGCGTCAAGAAAAAGTTCCGAAGGACAATGGAAGATGTGAGAAGCAGAAGAGGAGCTGATATAGCTTCAGATCACCACCTAGTTGTGTCCAATTTAAAACTGAAGCTAATGAAGTACTGGACAAATAGCACTACAAAGGTTCAGTACAGTCTTCCTTCGAGATAGTAACAAACTCAATGAATTCAAGATAGATTTCAACAACTGGAAAGGTATCGAACAAGCATTAACTTTGTAGTGGTAACTTTGGCGGCCTGCTTGAATATCTGGGCTATCTGTTCCTACGACCTATAAATTTCATCAAGTTATCTGTTTTGTTGTTTGTTTTAGCACATCATTATGTCTATTGTGCGCACAATCTATTCAGGCGCGTTTATGAAAAGTTTACAACCTTTCGCTATACGGGATACAAAAAGGTACAATCAGCGACATCATGGTGGCTGGCAATATGCATTGAAACGAATGAACATTAATCAAATGTGGATTACCGAACTCTTAACATGTAACTGGTCATCATTCAAGATCTATCGTCACAATCGATCAAGGGATAAGAAAAGGAAACTTGTTGAAATACTATGTGCTGAGAATTCTATGTTGTACCAAAAATATAATGTTGAATAAAGCTTCTAATAATAAAAAAAAATAATAACTCCAAAGTGTCAAGAGGTTCTTGATTGGAAGAAACATCATCATAAGGAATGGAATCCTACAGAAACACTGGACAGGATCAAAGAAAGAAAGAACAAGAAGACAGCAATTGACAACAGCCGAACACGAGCAGAAAAAGCCCAAGCACAAGTTGAATACATGGAAGCAAACAAGCAAGTGAAGCAGAGTATTAGAGCCGGCAAGCAGAAATACGTAGAAGAATTAGCAACGACGGCGGAAAAAGCTGATAGAGAAGGAAATATGAAACAGCTTTACGATACAACGAAGAAAGTAGCAGGGTAATATAGTAAACCAGAGACCGGTCAAGGACAAAGAAGGCAGGTCAATCACTGAAATTCAACAACAGTGGAACAAATGGGTAAAGTACTTCGAGGCACTCCTGAATAGGCCGGCTTCAATGAATCCACCGGACATCGAAGCAGCACACACAGATCTCCCTAAATATATCAATCCACCAACGATGGAAGAAATCAGAATGGCCATCAGACAAATCAAGAGAGAGAAAGTAGCAGGACCCAACAATATACCAGCTGAAACAGTGAAGTCAGACATCGAAGTAACTACAAACATGCTTTACCTTCCATTTAAAAAGATTTGGGAGGAGGAACAAGTGCCGATGGACTGGAAAGAAGGGCACTTCGTCAAGATTCCAAAGAAAAAAGATCTAAGCAAATGTGAAAACTACAGAGGCATTACATTACTGTCAATATCAGGAAAAGTCTTTAACAGAGTTTTGCTGAACCGGATCAAAGATGCAGTAGACGCCCAACTTCGAGATCAACAAGCTGGATTCCGTAAGGACCGGTCGTGCACAGAACAAATTGCGACACTACGGATCATCGTCGAACAATCAATTGAGTGGAACTCGTCACTGTACATCGACTTCATTGATTATGAAAAGGCATTTGACAGTGTGGATAGGAGGACGTTATGGAAACTTCTTCGACACTGTGGAGTTCCCGAGAAGATTGCCAATATTATCCGGAACTCATATGACGGACCACAGTGCAAGGTCGCGCATAGAGGACAGCTGACAGATGCATTCCAAGTAAGGACCGGAGTCAGACAAGGCTGTTTACTCTTTCCCTTTCTTTTTCTTCTGGTAGGCTACTGGATTATGAGGACCTCGACATCTGAAGGAAAAGACGGAATACAATGGACAACTCAGAAAAAATTAGACGATTTGGACTTCGCAGATGACCTAGCCCTCCTATCGCATACACACGAACAGCTGCAGACAAAGACAGCCAGTGTAGCAGCAGTCTCTGCATCAGTAGGCCACAGCATACACAAAGGCAAAACCAAGGTCCTCAAATGCAACACGGAGAACAGCAATACAATCACTCTTGATGGCGAAACTCTGGAAGATGTGGAATCCTGCACATACCTAGGAAGTATCATCGATGAACAAGGAGGCTCAGACGCAGATGTAAAGGCAAGAATTGGCATTCCTACAATTGAAGAACATACGGAACTGAAAACAACTTTCAACCAATATCAAAGTGAGAATCTTCAATACCAACATCAAGGCAGTTCTACTGTATGGAGCTGAAACTTGGAGAACTACAACAGCCACCATCAAAAAGGTACAAGTATTTATAAATAGCTGTCTTCGCAAAATACTCAACATCCATTGACCGAATACCATCAGCAACAGCCTATTGTGGGAGGGAACAAACCAGTTTCCAGCTGAAGAAATTAGGAAGAGACGATGGAAATGGATAGGACATACACTACGCAAATCGTCAAACTGCATCACGAGAAAAGCCCTAACTTGGAATCCTGAAAAAAGGTGGAAAAGAGGAAGGCCTAAGAACACATTACGTCGGATAATAGAAGCAGATATGAAAAGGATGAATAGGGACTGGAAAGAGCTTGAAAGGATTGCCCAGGACAGGGTTGGATGGAAAATGCTGATGAGCGGCCTATGTTCCTTCACGAGGAGTAACAGGCGTAAGTAAGTAAGTAACGTTTGGAGCTGTTACTACTTATACTACTATGTGATACGTCTTGCCAATTTAATGCTATTTGTTATATCTGGTTGTCGCTGATTATTATGTCGAAAACTCTTATCACTTGTGCTCGAAACGAGAGACCTCTGCAAATTCCCACGACGGGAAATTAAGTACAGAAAGACTGGTATAAGTGAAGATTTATTAACCCAAAACACGACGACGAAGAAGAAGCTCAGAAAGAGCCGAAGATATTACATCCAATCACCTTTTTGAAGAATATTCTAGGATCCCTATGTGTAGCTTCTTCGAAAACTTATGTACCGTCCTCACACTATGGGATCTCAATGTGTGTGACAGATTAAACTGACTCATATAAATGCCAAGTTTTACGTCGTTTATGAATGAATGAATGACTGAAAAGTCTAACCATACTTCAAAAATGCCAAGCTTAAAATAATAAAAAGCATAGCACACTGTTCTACTATACTCTTATCTTCTACTCTGGTAAAAATAATATCATGAAAATCATAACTTTGGCAAAACAAAATCGTCAAGAAATTACAATCACCATACACATACCTTTAAAACGGATGGTGCAATATCGCTAATTTCTCTGTTACTAGATATTGATAATAAAGAACGACAACTATTTGTATAATCTCTATTCTCATATGTAGAATGAGATGTTGATGCTTGCTGATGATGATATTCAGATTTCATTGTTTTAGCACATGGTAAATTTCTATCGATTTGTGTAATAATACATAATGGAATCTTTTCATTGAATACATTTTGGACCTAAATTTTTCAACAAAAAAAGAAAAATTGAACAATCAAAAGAATATCATACTATTTGTGTGGGTTATGCTACTGATGTCGACAGATATAAGTAGTATGTATCATCCATCAAAAGTGGATTGCCTGGAGGTAGAAGTTTATGATGACCGATGGAAATAGAGCGAGAATAGAGAATGATTGGTGTGTAAACGAAAGAACAATGAAGTCTAAGACGATTGACTGGCATTCTGTAAATGAAGTATTTACTAGAAGGTTTTTAGATTTCACAGTGATTTTGTAATTTTGTATTGAACTACATTCCATCGTCCCTATTTGTGTTCTCGTTCACTACAGAATTACACTAAATTGATTAAAATGAATATTCAATTTTATACAGGACTGTATTGTTTAACACCTAGTAAAGAAGGTTTGAAAAAGGATAACCCACTGACTGGTAGACAAACATGTTAACCATTAAGGAGCCAATATAACACATAAGTGAAATAAAATAAATAGGTTTAACTGTTTAACGAATGTTAAAAGATTGTAGTATAAAAAGCTGCGAAATTTGATTCATATTTTGCTTGATTTCCATTACATGTTTCGATATTTGGATTGAAACAATACCATAAGTCATATAGGTATGTTGATAATAATGTCTGAGTCAGAATAGGAACAATTACAATCTAAAAACAACATAAAGTCAGTCATTAATTGCTGATTTTTATCTACCCACAAATCTGCATTATCGTTCCCGCGAGCGTCTCCCTGTACAGTTAAAACTATTAACAACTCAATCCTGGCTTGTTTAATAAAAGTAGTAATTAAAGCTGGCACGAAGGAATGATTCACAGTAAAATGTCGTTTTAATAGTTATCTGCCTAAATCCGTCCGACTAAGAGTTCTTCAAACGTCTAAGATAATAGCTATTCGGATAAAAATAACCGGAACTTTGTGTTCAAGTGCTTTACCAACCTACACCAACTTTCGGCCCAATTAGTTAACAATTATTTTGATGACATAACCTGAATAATGTACCTATAAATTTCCTCTTTATATTTTCACAACTTAAATTTATCTTATTGATACGTATTATGCATTGAAAGCAAAAACGTTTCTGAGGTATAGCGCACAGTTCATAGAAAAGAATGCATATATTATTTTAACGCTCGCAGACGTTCCAAGAAATCACACTCATCTATATAATAAGTGTGACTTATAGTTTAAACTGGATTGACAAAAGGAACTACTGACTTCAATATGTTACACTGAACGTTATTAGCAAAAACCACCCTTACCGTATCCATAAGGAATTGATGCAAAATACATATCTACCTTAATAGTGCCAACTTTACAACATATTGAATGAGGAACCTGGAGAAAATTCTATAAGTTTCGATAAAACAGAAAAAATACACTATATCTGATAATTTCCATTATCCAACATTCTGTACGGCAGTTATATTGTTCAACGGACATCCAGTCAAGCGAGATAATTTCCATTGTCGAAATGTTAGGTAATGAAGGATTATAGGGTACGAAAATAGGTATATTACAATGTTATGAAAGTTAGATGTTTTAAAGTAAGCTTATATTTCATCATTTTCACCATAAACTGAGACATGTATGGATGGAAAATATACTATTTCTACAGTTTTTCAACAGGCCAGAATAAGGTTGTTTCCTACGATCAGATTCGGTTACTTCTTCAACGAAAGTGATCAACGTCTGTTATGCAATTTTACCGTATCAACACTACAACCAAATATGAAACCAACTATAATAAATTAGCACGAATAAATCTGCTAATTTCTAGGTTAAACAGCCAAAACCAGACTAAGGAAGTTGATTACACCTTATTTGTTTGGGTTGTCATAGCTTTAAAAAGCAGAAAACCATCAGGTCAAAACAAAATCAAACAGAATTAGGTTTATGGACGATACATATTTGGAAAGGGTTCAGAGAAGAATAAAAGGTGACTTAATTAACATATTCAATTATTAGCATCTTGGTTTCTCAAATTATCGTAAAACTACACCGTATCTATTAGCATTAGTTTTAGTTTGCACCGGTAGGTATCAATCAATTACACTATTAACTCCTGATTTTTCAACCATTGTAGCCCATGATTAAACTCACCTCAGAAGTTATTTGTAAGGATTCTTGGGAATTTGGGTCATCCGATATGGACGGAATACTACGATAAAAGGTCGTTTGACTTTCGTTGTGTTGTATTGACTCGTAAGATGTTTTCGGTTTTGGTTGTTTGGCTTCAAAAACCCCTGACTGTATCTGAGGAGTTAGACGAAATAATCCAGCTAAATAACTAGGACCTTTAAGAGCCATCTCACGATCTAATGATTTCTGAATATGATTGACACAGTTCAGAACATCGAGAGAGCACTTCTTGTTTTCATAGCTCTTTATATATAATACATTATAAGCGGTCATTTGTGCACTATCAAACAAAAAATCAAGATTATTACATATGCAACTATAGTGAATGAAACTGCATCGTAACTGTATATATGTAATTGGTGATACATTATACCAAAAACTATGTGTTTGAATAGTTGGGTGAAAATCAAGAGTATTACGACGCAAGTTCATGTGACTTTCCTTGTGTTGTATTGACTAATGAGACGTTAATATTATTGCCTGTTTACTCAATAATACCTTAGCTTTGAAAATGTTCGGATGTATTCAAGGGATTACACGAAGTGGTCTAGTTAATAAATAAAGATCATTTTTAAGTTTTTCACAAAATAATGACTTCTTAATATGAATGACAATCTAAAACATTGAGTAAGATGCAGACCACGTGGTTGGAGTCCGCGTGACTATCGTAACCAATGGTTGGAGACTGAGTGACATGGCTCAGAACCGATCACAATGGCGTCGGTGTATACATTCTCTATGTCACCTTAAAATAAGAGATTAAAATCACTTTATATCCCTCTTTCTACAGAACAGTTCTTTCTTCCTAGACTCTATACTTACTTCCAATCTTTTTTCTATATATTAGTACCATCGATGTAACTACTTTTACGAATTCGGCGTTCATCTTGTTGTGCTTGGACCGATGCATACATGTGCCTGGTCTTACGTTGTAGATGACTAACGTGACTATTCTAAACACCTGAGAAATCTCAAGTGTCAAGTGGATGAATATTCGTAACAACTGAATGGCTGTTTCTTGTTGATGATTACTGATTCTTAAAGTAAATGGAAATATAAATACCAACCCAACAAGCTTATACATCAAATAACAAACAAACAATCTATTTTGTTCCAAGTTTGATTTTCAACAAATTGTCAGACATTCAAGCTCAATTTAGAACCTGAAAGATGAGAATGGGAACACCTTTCAATACTTACCACAGTGATTTATCTTCTGCACTATATCCCCTACGAAGTTACTTACCGCGAAAGGTTCCAGTGTTTCCGTCAAAGAACAAGCTGATAAAATACTAAGATTCCCGTTAGTTTTTTCCAAACAACAAGTGAAGTTTGAAAACTACATCCAGAAATATCACACTAGGGTGATGCGCAACAACTAGGTTAGCTTGTCAAGTAAAATTTAAATGAGTGTATAGCTGATAACAAAACGTGACAGCATAAACTATCAAGTTTAACCTTATAGTTTTATCCTCACCTATAGTTCAAGAAGGAAGAGAGGGATTCTGTATATTTAAATGTTATTAAGCTTTTTTCTAATATCCTACAGTAGAGACTGTATATATGGGAGTAAAAATGGTGTTTTATGTAGTTCAGGTTTATACTGCGAAATATCCCAAGCTGCCAATTTTGGGGAAGCCGCTATAGTAAATTTTGGGGAAATGAGACCAAACCCCCAAAATTTCCCCAAACGTTGGGGAAGACTATTTCATTTTGGGGATTTCCCCAAAGTTGGCAGCTCGGGATGATTAGATCGTCAATAATTTATAGAACCACTGCCCCCATCATTTAGAAAGACGAAACTTCAATACACAAAAAACTACCTCATCCTGTCTATTTAGTGTCGATTTGGGCTATTTCAGGTTAACATCAAAACGCCGTTATCAGAGTGCATGAGATTTTTCGATAACACCTGCAACGATAGATGATTTTATGTAGACTACATTGTATTTTGATGCAAACTTTATTAGTCCGCACGATTATATGGGGTTTTGGAATTATATGTGACGTGATTAAGCGACTCAAAACATAAGTTTTCACACATGACTTTATTTTAAATCTTATAATTGGTTGAATTTTCTCAAAGCCAATTTAGTATTGCTCGGATGCTGTATATACATCATGGTCTTACCATAATCTCTTAACTATATGCACTAATCGGATTAATCAATCAACAATATCCATACTAAACTTGTCTGTCTAAACGTTACGATAATCGTGATCATGTCGAGCGCACAATTACAGCTGTTGAAAGTGTCTACAAATTGTTCAATCAACCTCGAGACAAACAAACAAATACTGTCAGACCCATGGTCGTTAAAAACATAAAATTATGTACAAAAATGCACGAGACTGTAGCGGTTAATAAATCCACAAACTAACTAGCTCTGTAATTTTTCGACATTGGATGCCGACCATATGTTTTAGTGGACTCATGTAGCTGAAGGCGCTCGGTCATGCATCCGCACCAGATCACGTGTGGTAACGCTGTGCTCAACATCTACCTCAATCGCTAGCCAGTATACATCAGAGAATTCCGATTTATTGGTTATCACCAAATACACTCTTTCGGTCTCCTCGAATCTGTCTTTTGATTTCTCTCAGTGGGTACAAATTATATTAGGTGTTGCTGGTAAAAGCGTTGTCAAACACTGAATACCTTTGCCATCTTCATTGATGAGCCCGACGTGATCTGGTACACCTACTTGCAACTGTAAGTCTGTTCCTTTTTCGGATTTTTATATATTATTGCCTTATTTTTTAATTCTTTATATATTATGATATTTTTCCCCGCGTCTCAGGATATCTTTATATTTTTTTCTCATAATCTCGTACTTAATATTCCCTATGACCGAACAGACTCCTAAGGTATTTAAGATTAAGACCATGTCACCACCCTCGTTCCAACTCGTGCCCTTCTGGCCCGACAATATCGAAGCCTGGTTCTGTTAGGCAGAAGCCGACTTCTACGAGCACGGCGTGAACGACACACGTGCACAATTCCCCCCAGTAGTCCAGTCACTATCGCGGGAATTCAACAGGTACGTAACACCTAGTATGTTTACTAGTGATGTCTCTGAACCTTACGAAACATTATAGCGTTCGATTCTTAAACGAGGAGACCTAACCGATCGACAACGGTTAGACCAACTCCTTAATAACATAGACCCGCAGCACGGTTCTGCGACGGACATGTTGCAAAGGATGAGAGAGATGATAGGCTTAAGAACTTTCGAAGAAGGCTTATTTAAACAACATTTCTTGTTCAAATTTCCCCAACAGGTGCAAGCGGTTCTAGTCTCGTTTCATAACAACGCCTTAGGCGAACTGGCTTCATCTGTCGATCGTATCTTAGAAATTACGAAATCTTCTACTACCGAAGTTTTTTCGGTCAAAGAAGAGCATCAAACGACTCAGAATGACATAACCGAGTTATGTCATGCACTTACACGTTATATTAATTTTCGTAACGACCTTAAGCTATCGCACATCACACGTAGAACCATTTCACGTAAGCGATCTGTTTCTAGACCACAAGAGAAGGATAACCCTGACTGATGCTGGTATCATAACCTGTATGGAAAGTCTTCCAGAAATTGCAGAAAACCCTGCAATTTTCCTAACACGAAACCATCTGACTCGAAAAACAACTCGTGAAACTTCTAAGCCGGCACGCGTTAACGGCAACCGTAGCCGGCGGACATAGCCGTCTGTTATACGTCACAGATGCGACAACGAGAGTTCTCTACGTAGTCGACACTGGCGCAGAATTTAGCGTTCTCCCAGCGAATCCCAACGACCGGCTTCATGAATCGGCTTTAAACTTACAGGTGGCAAACGGAAAACCTATCGCTACTTATGGCAAAAGGTACGTTTACCTTAACGTGGGTTTACGCAAACCCACTCACTGGGTCTTCGTTGTTGCAGATGTTTCTATGCCAATCATTGGTATGTACCTTCTACAACACCATAATCTGATCATCGATACGCGAAAACGGAGTCTAGTAGATGGAAACACCAAATTATCCGTTTTTGCAACTTCTTTTTCTGGTTGCAGATTATCCTCAGTCACAATTAAGCATATGATAGACCCACTTTATCAAATACTACTCGATAGGTATCCTGTGATCCATCAAATGTAATCGAAATTGCCGTGTGTAACCAGCAACGTTACACATCACATCACTACTACAGGACCACATGTATTCTCTAAAGCACGACGACTAGCCCGTGAAAGGCTAAGGTTGGCAAAAAATGAGTTCGATCACATGATAGACTTAGGAATCATACGACCGTCAAATAGCCCATATGCATCTCCGTTGCAAATGGCCCCTAAAAAGGACAGCAACGACTGGCGTCAACTGGCGACTATCGGAGATTGAACGCAAAAACCATTCCCGATCGTTACCCGTTGCCTCACATTGACTATTTGACAGCTACCTTGAAGTGTACAACTGTCTTTTCGAAAATCGACTTCGTTAAAGCGTATAACCAAATTCCCATCATTACTTCCTGTGGACTCTATGAATTTTTGCGAATGCCTTTCGGTCTAAGAAACGCTGCGCAAACATTCGAAAGATTCATAGACGACGTTTTTCGAGGTTTCAACTTCGTACATGCGTATGTTGACGACTGCCTAAAAGCAAGTCCGGACAGAGAATCGCATGTCAAGCACCTGGATCTTGTTTTCGATCGACTACAAAAACATGGCATTGCAGTAAACGTTCAGAAATGCCAATTCGGAACCGACTCATTAAACTTCCTAGGACACACTATAGATACTCAAGGCATTCAACCCCTTATGACCAAAGTGGCGGCAACTTCGGATTACCACGATCAAGCAACTACTAACGTTTAACGGCCTTGCAAGTTTCTATAGACGATTCGTACCTAAATGCGCTATACTCATTAAACCTCTAACCCACCAACTTCGTGGAGATGCGAAATCCATTAATTTGGACGACACCGCACGAAAAGCATTCTCCACAATTAAGTAACTCATAGCTAAAGGAACAGTGCTCGCACATCAGGACACCCGAGCACCTATTAGTATCGCAGTAGACGCATCCGACTCAGCAATCGGAGGAGTCTTGCAACAATGGGTTAACAACTTCTGGTAACCATTGGCATTTTTCTGTAGACGGTTGCTAGACACCGAATCGAGGTATAGCAAATTCGGTAGGGAACTCCTAGCTATGTATTGTGCTGTGCGACATTTTCAACATTGTATCGAAGGCCGCGAATTCACTCTTTTCACTAACCATAAACCACTCACCTTCTCTCTAAGCTCTCCTACAGACAAATACTCTCCCCATGAGTCTCGACAAATGGAATACATTTCGCAGTTTACTTCATATATTCAACATATTTCTGGAACAAATAATGTAGTTGCAGACGCCTTGTCTCGCATAACTTCCTTGAATAGTTTCCAAAGAACCAACCTTCCTCAACTCGCCCAGCTTCAAAAAGAAGACACTGATCTTCGTCTACAACACTCAAGCTTGGCATCAAACAGATGGGAACAGGTAAGGAAACCTTACTTTGTGACACATCTACAGGTAGGGATCGCTCAATCGTGCCGAAACATTATCGACGCAATGTCTACAACACATTGCACAAACTTTCTCATCCAGGTGTTCGTGCAAACATCATCAATCACCATCAGAACGGTTTTGCTGGCCTGGCATGAATAAAGACGTGAGGGAGTGGGCACGCTCCTGTGTAAGCTGCCAAAAATCTAAGGTCATCAGACACGATAAATGTCCCTTAGGCTCATTTAAAACTCCCGATGTTCGTTTCGATCATGTTCATTTGGATTTGGTAGGACCTTTACTAGATTCAAATGGATAAACTTCCCTCTTAACCTGTGTAGATCGTTTCACTCGATGGTCAGAAGCAGTACCTATCAAGCACATCACTGCTAAAACAATGGCTCGCACCTTCGTCGAACGATGGGTAGCAAACTTCGGTTGCCCTTCAGCCATCACTACAGACCGCGGACGTCAGTTTGAGTCTGAACTTTTCCGTTCTCTGACCACACTATTAGGAAGCACTCGCTTCAGAACGGCCGCCTACCATCCACAAGCAAACGGGTTGGTAGAACGTTTTTACCGACAACTAAAAGCTTCACTATCAGCTGCAAACTTTGCACAGTGGACCGTCGCTCTTCCACTCGTCGTACTAGGTATCTGCAATGCAGTGAAAGCTGACATTGGATACACTGCAGCTCAACTCGTTTATGGAACGACATTTCGACTTCCAGGAGAATTCGTGGATCCTCCATCCTCTTCAATGAGCATGGATCTAACCTCCTACACGAACAGGCTTACAAACGCCATGCGTTTAGTTAAACCTGCTTCCACGCGACTACAATTCACCGATGTTTTCGTTCAACCTGACTTACAATATAGTACACAACTTTTCGTTCGTCGAGACTCACATCGACGACCATTCGAATCAACATACGAAGGACCTTTCAAAGTTCTTCAAAGCAAACCGAAGTACTATATAATCGATAAGAACGGAACAAACGACATCATCAGCATCGATCGCTGAAAGGCAGCGTATTTAGAAGGAATTCCTATTCATGTCGATTTTCCTTCGGTACAATCGCACAACACGACTCCTACACTCATAATTCCTCAACCAACAATAGCGATGACACTCCGGACGTGTCTGAAAATAAACCTAAAACGACACGTTCTGGAAGAAGAGTAAGGTTTCCAGAACATTTAAGCAACTACTGCACGTAAGGTACAACTCGACATTTTATATTATCGCGACCTATCTTTTTACGATATATAATATTTAAAAAAAACAATTTTAATATGCTTGTATATTTTTATTTTTATTTTAAAAAAACGAAAAAAAATATAAATTTTTTTTAGATGCTATTACGTGTGCCTGAATTTATTTTCTATTTTTTTGCCAGATATTGCGTTTTTGCGCACATACGAGTGTATTTCGACATGCACTTACATTTTCTTTTTTCTTTTCCAGGACGGATGGAAAAGAACGATTCAGTTTACGAGGAGCCGAAATTTTCATTGTACTTTTCCTTTTTTTACTATGTTGTACCTCGGTTTCATATAGTAAGGAAGGGCGACCAGACGCTGCTCAACCTAGTAAACTATCAGAAGAGTGTTTAATGACGACAGACTCGTTGGATTTAAACGTCTGGATGGCCACATCTTAGGGTCATCACTGCCCCACTAGGGGGGAGTGATCTGTATCGGTAAATAAATCCACAAACTAACTAGCTCTGTAATTTTTCGACATTGGATGCCGACCATATGTTTTAGTGGACTCATGTAGCTGAAGGCGCTCGGTCATGCATCCGCACCAGATCACGTGTGGTAACGCTGTGCTCAACATCTACCTCAATCGCTAGCCAGTATACATCAGAGAATTCCGATTTATTGGTTATCACCAAATACACTCTTTCGGTCTCCTCGAATCTGTCTTTTGATTTCTCTCAGTGGGTACAAATTATATTAGGTGTTGCTGGTAAAAGCGTTGTCAAACACTGAATACCTTTGCCATCTTAAATACAAGAAACCATTTGACTTATTATCAAGTTATTCAACTATTTAAAAGGGCGAGCTCTCGATATCTAATCTGTTGGTTTTAGTAGATACATAGACCACACTCTTTAGTCGTAAAAGTACGGTAGGTACAATACATCTCTATTTTTTACAGGCTTTTCAGAATGTCGATCTCACACGCTTTATCCATGAACTCAAACTGGCAGGTATTCATTTTATACACCAGTGGATATGTCTAGATTAAACGCCAACAACCGACTGTACAAGCTAATGGAAATTAACTTATTCTCTCATATTACACAAAATTCCGGTCAAGTCTAGTGAAAATCTACACTAAGATTTCCAATGTTTTTGATTTATCCAAATAAATTTCCTTGGTCATTATGTTCTGGAGCATTGCGAATATAACCAAGTTTTTGGGGAAAATTCACAACCCTGGTGATATGACTCATTGTCGAAGCTGGGTGAAAATGGCTGTGTTATTTTCGACACTTCAAAGCCCAAAGTAGTTCTTCTTAGAAAGCTTGAGAACTACACAGAATTCTAGAAGCGCCAAAAGTTGAAAAACAACTTAATTTGGATCCCTACGTCCCCAAATCTTACATCAACTGTGAAAAATGCCTTTACAGAATATCGTTTGCCAGTAATTTGAATAAATATCTTCGTTCATTTTAGCAGTAGGGCTATTCATTTTATATCTCACCAGTTATACTCAGTACCTCTCATATAATGGAAACATAATACTTCCTGCCTTACTCCAGAGAGGTAGGTTCGAAATTCAGATTTACGTCCTGAGGACTGAAAGCCGGTAGCATGTGTTGGCCTTTTTCTGCCAAGCTTTCGTGAGAAACTAGCCTTCCTTTTAATCAGTCATTTAACGTTGTGGACACCAATTCTTAGAATAAAGCTTTCCAATACTTGACGACTCGGTATGGACACATGTATACTATAAGTATTTTATTCATTATTGGCTTTTAAACTACCACCCTATATCCATGATTCGTCCCAGTTTGATGTGAAGGAAGAGAATATTTCGGGTCTAAATTTTTTTAAACTACCCTCTGAATTTTTGTGAATATAACCGAACAAACTTCTAAGCACTAGATGAGATAAAAACATTGACAGAGGTATTCACAATGGCATCATCCCTTTCATTCACAGGTAAGCTTGTAGTGGCATTGGACTATACAATACATTGAACCATACAATCCTCAAAGCTTAACATGAGACCACTTGGAAAATAGATATTCAACATTTAACGTGGAGAAATACCTAACGATGGAAAATGCGGGAACAAGGAATTGAACTCATTAGAGTTTATCGTATGGCATGGCTCGGTCAAGCAGGCGTGGTCCCTGATGAATGTTATTTCACATCTTTGATTCATATTAAATATACTGTTCTATCTCTAACCTAAGTTTGTTCTCTATCATGTATTGTTAATTGTTAAAATGTAGTGAGTTCATGTAGACGATGATGTGACTTCCACGTAAGAACTTATAGATTAGGCGGTTATATTATGACAAATCTACAATTATAGGACTAGGTCTATTATTAGAGCAGTACTAATATCATAGTAGACCATAATTCTACAAACTTATTTGTCGTGACTTCAACATGCCTCAAATGTCTTGGTTTCCAGCCAAGGAGCCTTAACGTTATGATCCATTTATTGAATGTCTGAAGCTTGGACACTAGAGTCAGTATGTCAGTAGACCTACCAGACATTAAAATGTCTCAAACTTAATCTTTACCAGTGGCCTAATACCCAATGCTGTACATATTAGAAAAACGTTTTCAAGTAGCGATCATATGTAGCATTAATATGAAAATCGCAACCGGTAGACGTAAAACTGCAACACTTCGTAGGAAATATCGCATGGTCGATTGAAAAAATGTCTACAATCATCTGACAAACACTGAATAGTGAACCTCACATACTGTAAAGAATGCCGACACACTAACTATTATATTCTATTACAACACTAAAAGATTTTAAGAAAAATCGAACCTTTAGCATACTGGAGACCTGGGTTTTCTAAAAATATGTATATACCGGTTTCCACGCGAAGAAGCCCTCAAAGACGTTTTACTCGATTCCACAATTTTAATGACTTTTCCTTTTGAGTTATGGTCACATAAATAAATGCCAGACAGAGGCAATACATAAACGAAAACTGTCGCGCAGAAAAAACGTGCTATCGATCTTAGTAATAACTCCTCCACACTTATAAAACTACATCAAAATAAAGTTAAACGTACTAAATCGAAACAAACAAGTATACAAAGATCCTAAACTTGTTGCGGAACTATTTAGTGAACACTTTGTGACAAGTTCCATTTAATCGATTTTTCAACGATGATCCGTAATGACGTGATTTGGTTGGCATACAGCAAATCCTCACGAAAGCTAGCTCGTTAATTTCGAGGCTGGATGCCTATTGAATCTTTCATCCGGTTCAGCAACACCCTGGTGAAAACCTTTACTTGGACCGATGGTATTGTGAATACTCTGTATTTGCCACAACTGGTCTAATGTCCTTCCTTTGTTACCTTGATGAGGCATCCGTCTGTCTGCACTCGTTTTTCCTACCAGATGTTTTCGAACAGGATGTGTGACATCTCCATAGCGACCACTTTGTCTAACCTCAGATTTTCAGTTTGTAGTTTGCCAGGCTTTACTGCTTTCCCGCTGTTACTTGGTCTGATGGTTATCCTAATTTCCTTGATTGTTTGTGGAGTGACAACCATAGGAAGGTATGTAGGTACTGGTTTGATGTCTGATAGATTCGGTGGAGCTAACCTACTCAAGAATTCCTCGAAGTAATCTATCCCCCACTGTTCTTATGCTCTTGAATACGACTGGCTGTCTTACCTTATTTTTCTTTGAATGGTTTCTCTGGTTTACTATATCAGTTTCTTCGTTGTTCTTTCATATTTTTTTCTTTTGCAGCGTTTCTACTGTCGTTTCTGGCTCTGCTTGTGGGCAATAAAGCCCTTCTTTACTTACTTGTTTGTTTCTGTGTATTTAGCTTGTCCCTTGACTTTCTTTGTTCCAGTTTGGCCTTTGTTAATTGCTATCTTCTTTTCTTGAATCTTGTCAATATTTACGATAGAGATCCGTTTATTATGATGATGCTTGTTGTGAACCAGAACCTCCTGATTTGTTGATGTTACAGCCTCTTTGATCCCTTACCAGCTCTCCTCTATAGTAAATTTCTATTTCCTGATTATATCGGGTAATGCTTGGAAAATGTTGTTGAAGGCTATAATATATTCAATAAGTATATCAGTATCTCGAAGGAAGGCTTTAGTTAACTTTTGTAATGCTGTTTCCCCAGTTGTTCAATGTTTCTATATTAACAGTTTAATCTTTGCATCCAGCAGGGAGATGATAATCTGAAGCTATGTTGGATACTTTTTTATTCTTTGCATTTTTCATTGAAGTTCTACCCTCATAATGAACGTAATAGGATTAATCTTAATCTGTTTACTGTGATCCGGAGATATTCATGTAGTGTGTTTGTTCGTAATGAAATATTGTGTCACTTTTATTAAATTTGTTGAATGCATATAAATTTCTCAAATCTCTCACCATCCCATTTCCTTTCTCCAGTCTATGTCGTTCCATATATTCATACCCGGTGTTTTCCACTCCGACTTGAAAGTTTAGATCTCGCAACGGGATCGTCAAGTTGTTTCCTGAGCACTTTGCTATAATCGATTGTAGCCTGTGGTATTTGTACGAACTAATGAGTACTTAGTAAGTCATTCCCCGGTGATTAAGAATTTAAGTACAGTACGTTCATTTGTGTTCATCCATACTTTTCTTAAATTGCACTATTTCGGGAACTCCTCGTTGGTGCGACAATTCGAACCATTCTATTCATTACAATCCACTTGTAGAAGTGGTGTTTATTGTCGCCGTTGCTATCATAGATGGATACAAAACAATGAATAGCGTCCATTGAGATTCCTTTCTCCATCCTTTTGAAAGATTATATGATTATCCTGGATCTATGAGTGTCTATTTCTATAACTGAATTACGTGCTTTTTTGAACGGCATCAAAGCAACTCCTTAAGTTTGCGAATCACTTTCATCTTCGTGAATGGAATGCAGCAGCGTCTCGCTAAATCTAGTCTTTTGTTTCCGGTTTGAGCCCGATGGCTTTTGCTGATTCCGAGTACTTCCATGTTGTATCTTGTTATTTCCGTAGCTGTTTGATTAATACTCCCGGTCTCCGACATTGTCCGGATACTAAACAAACCTATGTTAATTGTTCCCCTGGTTGTTATAAATGGCATGGTCCTTATGACTTCCGGAAAATCTAGTCTTCCACCATGTGGTATTGTAGTGACTTACACTTATCACGAGAACACGACTGATTTAATAAAAACAATTATTATTACAACCAATTGTACCAGTGATCGTTTTAATGTGCTTTTGTTTGACTGTGCTAATGACAGCTATATCGTGTTTCCATTCTTGTTCTTACACATCGATTCTAACTTCGCGCGAATTCGGTTACCTTCTGTAACCGAGCTTGTATCCTGGCACGATCTCGGTATCCTTTCGATGCCACGAGATCGCCAGCAAATAAACATCGACTTGGTCTATTAATTACCTTTTGATATTTGGCTTCTCGGATATTTTATGGAGTCATTTGGGAACGAGCTTCTTGGTAGCGGTGTGCATAGTCAATCTCCACTCGACACCACGCTACAGTATCACAAATCTTCTGAATGAAGATATTTTCACTCGGAGGGCAGAGTTTAAATGGCTGAAATTGTTTATTTTGGTCAGCGGATTTTTAGAAAGGTTGTTCTTTATGGGATGTGGTTGCCGAAACTATGCCTAAACTTTCTTCATTTACCGAGCTTCGGGACCAAGATTAATTCTGGAAGTGCTACAAGCCAAGTTGCAAACATAGTATTTTATTGACATCTTTTATTTTCTTCTTTAAAGTCAGCTTAATATTCTTCTAAATACTACAAAACCCGTTCAAATATGGCAAATATTACGTAAACATTATTGAAAGATGCGTAATTGCGTTTCTGAAGTGGTTTCTACTTCATAACACCTACATACCAATAATCATAATAACTACTAAGAATTCTGGTTCTTGTAATAATGGGTCCACGCAGTCGACAATGAGTAGCCTGAAGGAAAATTTTAACTTCCACAAGCGTCCAAATATAACTGAGTACATTAAGAATTTCAAGATTTTTAAAAGCATTGATGTTCGACGTATAGTGACAGGTGTATTAGCGTTTGACTTCTAAGTTGCCTAGTCATTGAAGGTGTTTCGAGAATAATGGAGACCTGAACCAGCGCAAATGCTTTGCTGATTGGCTTCAGAAAATGATGTGTTAAGTCGAAGTAACATGGTTATCATCATACGTATAAGCGATTTCTTTCCGGGAACTTCCTATCTCGATAGTTTTTATACTTGGAGGGCAGATAACAGCTTGCCATAAATATGGTATATTTGAGAAAAGTTCGAAGAGAGGTAACGCACACACAATATGATCAATCTCATATGTGTGCTTGTTCTATGGAGTCAACTAATTGATGCGCGTTAGTTGTCATTGTCCTTGATTACCTATTGTCAATAACTTAACGATCACCAACCGGTATTTCAGGTTGGGGTCACGTTAAACTTGACAGTTAGTTTGGTTTGGGCTCAGTGTTATCTCCCTAATCCGCCAGCTTATTAGCTAGAGACCTACCATGTTCAAGATCATACTAAAACACAACCTTCGGATTCCTGTCAGTCAAATTTACCAATTCATCCAAAATGAATGATCTACCTGTGAAATCTAGTACTATAGGAATTGTTTCCTTAATCTGGATTATTGACATTTTTGTTTAACATCTCTAATTATTCGCCGACACTCAACAGTATGGAACCGAGAAGACTCACTATGACTGAAAACTTTTGCCGAACCTTTTTTAATATCTTCAATAAAACAACAAAAACAATCGGACATACTTCTTTCTAAAACATTCAATAAATAGTTAAGGTACACTGAATATCATTTAAAACCTTTATATGAATTTCATTAACATATTGAACCGTTGAAGTTACTAAGAAGTCGATTGGTACAATCTTCGAATACATTACATAACTTTCATAAAGTGCGTTTGCCGTTCTACATCGACATTATGAGCTACTGATATCAATAATAATACGCTTATATTTACACTAGATATACTTTGAAAATATAAAAATACTGATTCCTAATTTATGAAGATACAATCATTCAATGATGTGTGATTATTTAGATCATTGTGTTTTATTCATCATTAACTATTTCAGATTCATTATGTAACCTTTCAATTACATGAATCAAATTCTTGTTTCTATAATAATCAATAATCTATTGAATCTGTACAAACGTATTTAAAGTAAATAATAATTGAATAAACACATAAAATTTGTAGGAAAAAAATTAATAAAGTGCTTATCATAAAAAATATGTTTGTTTATATGTTAGGGGGTAAGATGAAAAACCAAAAAAAGGAGATTGTAATTATCATAGAGTAATCACGTGTAATGCCTGGAATTTGTAATTTTAAATTCACTAGAGAGCGCAAATATTTCAATAATTTGAAAATTATGAAGAATGTACTTTTAACAGTATAATTTATTGATTAAATATCTATATTTACTATTTGTTAGACAATTCATAGGAATTAGAATATAACGGGGGAATAAGATTATTATGTTAAGCAGAGATGGATAGTGGCTAGCAGTGGAATCTAGTTTGAAAGGAATTTCGCCCAATTTGGAACTCGTCAGCTAGATGTACTTGCATCTCAGAGTTGATGTTCACTCTGGGACTTGAACCCAGTACCGTTCGCTTCAAATCCCACCAGGCTATCTACTTAGCTACTGATTCCTGATAGCCACCTGCTTGTGCAATGGGGTGAAGTTTAAATTAACTTGGCGTTGTCTTACTTATATCTTTCCATTGTTATTTAGGACTGCAATAAATCAGTCTCTTGTTAGTATATGTGAAAGATGTGCGGAAGGCCTCGATATAGCCTTGAGTCATAAGCTTTTTAAACAAAGATGGATAGTGGCTAGCTTGAGAATATAAGATTACTATTTGTTACATGATACTACTATAATATAACCGAAGATTCCGCTGTAACTAGATACTCGGACGATACAATATACATAAACTTGATCTAGTTAGATCAAATAAATGACCAAAATAGGTTACCAGACTATAAGCTAGACAATACTTTAAATAACAAAACTACAGACAATCAATGAGATCTGATCAGGAACTAAAGATAGATAAAAAGGAAACTGAACATTAAACTGATTGTTTGTTTGTCTATGTTCGATGGTCAATCACATATTACCCATATTAATCACACATCAAATTACTTGTAGTTAGTAGGCGATGCTACAACAGAACAGCTACAGACAATCAGAATTCGCAACGTTCGATAAGAAGTGTTGTCAAAACAGAAAGTAACATCAACTTTTGAAGCCACTGTCAGTTTGAGGTGCCATCGATGTCCTAGAAAACAACAACTCGGTAATTCAAATGATAAGTTTAAAAAGTAACATCAATATGACAGACAAATCGACTTACACGTCACAACATATTATTTCGCGTTGTTGTATAAACATTTTCAAATTCCGTTAAGTGTAAAACTTATATTCTGATTATTCAGTCAAATGCAACGTAGGACCAGAAACATATATGCATCGATCCAAGTTGCCGTACCTCATTAACACAACAAGATGAATATGATCTGTAGAGTTTCCAATGAATCGTCAGTATGTAAGTATCCAGTATATACATTTCAATAAAGAATGTTGGTTGATCAAATTAATGTCGACTATCGCTGAGCAAATGAATACTAAGATAACTCATATCGGTTCTTATCGTCATTTTATTGTATTGAAAGTATTATTCAGTCAGTCAGCTACAATGTAGGACCAGGCACATATATACATCCATCGAAGTTGCCATACTTCAATAGCACAAAAAGTTCAACACGAAATTCCTAGTAGTTACTTCAATGGTAGTAATGTATAAAAGAACGATTGTATATATAGTATAGAAATAAAGAATTAGTTCGTCGAAAGAAAAGTATAAAGCAATCTTAATCTCACGGTTTAAGGGGAGAAAAAGAGCGTATACACGTACACCATAGTGATCAATTATGAACCATGTCATCTAGAGTTTCCAACCATTTGGTTACAATAGTTTGAGCAAATTTTGTTGTATGTCGAACTGTATTTATTCATGCCAGTTAAAAGTATAAAAGAAATTTTCAAACTACATTTCACATTAACCTATGAACACTTTTGTGACATAGAAAATAGTAGTCTAGTTACAATTCTCTATTGTTCTTATCTAGTCACTTGAATATTCATTATCAAGATTAAAGTTAGCACAAATAAAAAAATAAACAGACCTATTTTGTATCACTTACAAAGGAACATGAGATAGAATGAATTAGTCTCTTTATTTTCATAATTAATAACACACCCATTTAAATTATGATAATAATAACAACACTACGATTAAGCTACTTATACAATTGTCTATATTGAATTAGACAACATCACAGTTATGAAATCATTCATCCTTCTATGATTAATGTTAAACTATTTAAAGGTAATAAATCATATTCCACCCATCAAATAGTATGAGCTCATTAAATAAATACCAATTTTATTTAGATTTATTATTAAGATATATATATTAATGAAGATGAATAACTCCGCCTCGACCCAGAATAGATTGGGTTAGACAATGATGGTCAGTGGCCTATACTCTATTAGGAGTAACAGGCATTAGTCATTAAGTAATGAAGATGAATACAATTTGGTTTATATGTATGAATAGAGTAAACAATGTTAATCATTTCATGAATATCCCTTTACTTCTTTACTTTAGATTAATACAAATGCAAAAGTAAGAAGAAGGAGAAAGAAACAAAAAAAAGAAAGACATCAACAACGAGAACAACAAAAATAACAAAATAGAAAATCAATGAATCTCCAAACAGGAAATCATAAAGGTAACTAATAGAAATAACAAAGGCAACAGGTACCATTGAAAAAAAAACAAGAAAGGGCGCGAAAAAACAGAACACGATGTACATAGTATTTACACAGTTGCATATTGAATACAAATTAGATAAAGCGAGAATTCAATTTGAATGATTCTTTGGACAAAACATCATTATCTTGATCAATCTCATTATCATTATCATCATCATCATTGATTGTAGTCATAGTAGTAATAGTACTCATTAAATCAATATTATAATTATTTATTATATAATATTGAAAATATTGTAAAATTTTATCAAGTTTTTTAATAAATATATCAATTTCATATTCATTTTGACCAATTGATGAAGCTGCATTAATATATGGTATAATAGATGTGGAACTATGTGAATTAAATCCATCAAATTCATAAACATCTAATTTGATAGAATTTTGCATAGATGCCGGCAGAACAACTCTAGATATGAATACAAATATAAACATTATGTTTATCAATTGTCAATTACAAACAATTTAGTACCTACTTAATGAGAAACTGTGACTAGTGGAGCTAATCCATGTTGGGTTAACACAGGTATTTACCTCAATACAATGAAAGATGGTCACGTAATTTCGTGTATTGGTTGGAGTTAAAGATTAACACCGTTGGATGCGGACCGGCTCAGTGATCTAGAGGTTGAGCGTTCGCACAAGAGATCGAAGGCCCTGTGTTCGAATCCCACGAGCGAGATCGTGGATGCTCACTGTTGAGAAGTCCCACAATAGGATGAAACGGTCGTCCAGTGCTTCTAGGTTTTCAATGGTGGTCTAACATCAATCGGTTCATGATCTCAATCAAATATATATGTGTCAGTTCAAGTTGTTAATGGAATATACATTAGAACAATAAGATAAACTATAAGATATAAGAAGTATTAAGAGGTCTTAAAAGGGGGCGTTATGAAATCAATGTAAAATGATTTCTTCGGAATAGGAAATCAGTAGATTGTTATGAATGTGCATTCATCGCAAAAACATTACAGTACGGTTATATGAAATTGATCATATGCACAGAAGTTTAAATAACAATAATTTCAATGATAATAGAAAAAACCAAATAATGAAAATACCGTTTAAAAAAGAAAGAGTGGATTCATGGAACTAAAGTATTTAACTTGAAAACCAAAAGATAAAACAATCAATGCATCCAAGACACTCTGACAGATCTTGAACCACGTCATTTATGGTTTGTAAATATTAGCCTCAACCAGGTAATATGCGCACTTAAGAACAACAACAATCAATAATTTCATAGACTAATTGCACGTCTTAGTTCGGCTCTCTCTCTCTCTCTCTTTAGCTTTCTCCCAGCCTACCGCAACACTAAAAAGTAATGGTAATCAAAGCAAACAATGACTAGGCTTACGTAAAACTTTTCTCAGTGACAGATGATATTAAGTTGTTTATTTCTGATTCATATTCATCTCTCTCCTGCAAACGATAATCCTAAGTACATTAATTCTAAATCATATTTTCACATGACATTTGATGGTCTCTGATTAGTTTATTATTTTTTTTGCTTCAAAATCATGTTTTGCTGCCAAATACACAAGGCTATTCTACTTAAATTCCGTCTTCGTTAAATACCATGCTTTTTGTTGCGTTACATCGTATGACGATAGATGTTGAAGCGTTGAGTGTGTTCTGTTTGATCATTAAGGATCTGGATAAACCAATAGGCTTTATAGTAATTTATGGTAGTTACTGATGATCATTTGTTTTATTGGTTAGACAAGTCATCAGTCTGATAGGAGTAGACTGAACTAATAATTGGTAAACTTCATAATCTAGTGATATAACTAAGTTGGACAGTGTGACAAGCTTAAATTCATAAGATGATGCCTAATACCATAATCATCAGTACTTAGTAGATGAGTTGCATCTTTGTTTTATTGATATATATCTGAGTACATTGTATCTATTTACTTTACAACATGGTGACAAGTAGAATAAAGATTAACTTGAAAAAAAGAGCAACAATTAAAAGGTATCTAAAGCATGACATATTGAATATGAGTAATGAAACGTGTTATTTCTATGATAAAGAATAAAATATGATGAAATGATCTGACTCATTCATTGATATTCACGTTTCTTTTTGAGAGAGTGAGAGAGAGAGACACTGTAACCACGAGCGTCACATGATATGAGAATTTGGAACGTCAGATACTATGAATAAGTATTTCTAAATTTCTCATATTACAGCAATGAAACACTTCCTATCTAATCTAAAACAAATCTCATGTTTTTATAATGAGTGACAATGTATGACCCTCAGCTAGTCAGTCAGTCAACTACAACGTAGGACCAGGCACATATGTGCATCGATCCAAGTAGCCACACCTGATTAGCACAGCAAGATGAACACCAGCTTTCATAGAAGTAGTCGCTTTAATGGTAATATATAAAAGACAGATTGCATACAAAGATAGAGTATAGCAAGAAAGAATTAGTTCGTAGAAAGAAAGATATAGAGCGATTTTCATTTCATAGTTAAAGGGAAGATAGAAAGTGTATACACTGACATCATTGTGATCGATTTTGAGCCATGTCATCCAGAAACTCCAACCATTGATTAAGATAGTCACGCTAACCCCAATCAAATAGTCTGCATCTACAAACATGGCATAGCTATGAGAATAAAATTTGGAGCATTAGCTAATTAAAAAAAGAAAACGACCAAGAAAGTTCATATTCATCGTTTACAAGTCAGTCTAATCATATATTTACTTACCTTACACCTGAACATCCTTGTGTAAAAAGATTAGCACCAATTTGTGTTAAATGATGAAAAATCTCTCTTTTTTGATTATCTTCTATCATGTTATTTTTTCTAATTTTCTGTATAGTAATTGTTTTAGGAAGAAGATTTTCTAAACTCAATGCTAATGAAATAGGATTAGATGAAGTATCTAATAATTTTAAATTAAATTTTTCACTTAATTGTTTTAATCCATCATATAATCGTTTGAAACATATAGATTGACGTTGAATTAAATCATTCCAACCTTTATTACCAAGATAGAGTAATGTAGCAAAAGCATCCAATGTTGGTGATCCTGAAGCTCGACCTATATATATATAATGTCGAAAAGTAGAAGCAGATATGAAAAGGATGAATAACAACTGAAAAGAATTGGAAAGAATTGTACAAAACAGGGTTGAATGGAGAGTGCTAGCGAGCGGACAGTGCTCTTTCACGAGGGGTAACAAGTAGTAGTACCAAGTAATATTCACGTATTATGTAAATTATACTAACGCTGGGTGTAAATTAGCAATTTGAGTTCGGAGATCGAGTAACGAAACTGTGAACTATTGACAGAAAAAAGGGATTGTAATAGATGTTGTGAATACTTATCTAACATTATGTGCTATGACGTGCTAGTCAGTTGAGCGAAGACTGACAACTCCTAAAGCCAAAAAATAGAATTCATCAATGAAATCACTAGTTTTTATTGTAACATATATCAGAAGGTATAGATTTTCTGTTATGGATTCATGAACAAGAAATAATCATTATTTACGGTAAGAAATAAAGCATCTAGTAACAATATGGTGTAATTATTTATTATTTATTTATTTCAACACATAGATAATGGTACAAAGAGGCACCAAATACATATGCGCCACACACAAATCTCATTCGATATGTGTGAGGGCTGTGATAATGCCCGGGTGCCCAAACCGAAGCAGGTGGTGTAAACTGATTACAGTAGCACAGTTTCAATTATTCTCTAACTCTTGAATAAAAGTGTTATATACGATACTTCTAATCATTATATTACATTTGTTCATCTTTTTTCATTGATCTTCGTTTGTTTAATTTCTTACTACCATTTATGGTATTCTCTCATCTTTTCTATACTTTTCCTGTTGACTACCTCCAACCACCATCTAAATCTCAATATATAGTGCCCGCAGTGTCGAGTCACCTAGACTAGTGGCCACATTGCAACATGATCGATAACATTCGATCTGCACTAATAATAAGGACTAGACACGCATGAAATTGATCGCCACCCAGTGATCAATCAATTAAGATACACTACCTTTTCTTGGCGAGGGTGTTGTTTACGAAATTGAGAGGACAAAAAACGAATGTACGGTGATTCAACCGGGTTAGTGGACACGGAAGGTTCGCCTAGGGGAGTTGGAAAACCCTGATTTAAAACTAATGGTGCACATGGGCTTCAGTATCCTGAACGAACAAATAGCGTATGAACCTATTGTTGATCACCAACTACTATATGACTGCATCTCTTGTTGTTGCACCACTGCCTTGTGGATAAGATTTTTGGGTCGAAGGCTCCAGGTATGGCTTCTTAAGAAAACCACTTGCTTCGGCTTGGGAGCACGGGTAGTATCCCAGCCCTCACACAAATCGAATGATTTATGTGGCGCATATCTATTTGATGCCTTCTTGTACCAATGTTTATGTGTTTAAAAAAAAATAATAATAAAGACAAAAGAAGAATTAATAAAGAACATTATTATCTTACCGGGATAAAGTTTGGCGACAAAATCAACTAAATCAGTAGAAAATCCAGCAATTACAGCTCCACCAACTGGCACCATTAAATTTTTATCAGTACTTTGTACATATAACAAATCAATTGGTTGATTACTTGAATCTAAGAAATAATGAATATAAAAGTGATTTGTTGTTGAAGGCTAAATGTAAGGATAATGACTAGTGTGCTAAACTCAACCCATTTGGTCAACAATAGTGAAATGATTAACTCTTAACAACTAATAAAAAATAATACAAAAAAAAACTCAATTCAAAGGTGTTGTATTAAGTGAGTTGGATGACTTAGTCATAAAACTCTCATTATCCCACTGGACAACATCAACGGTATAAACTTCAAAGAGAACTGTAATTAAAATTTCCCTACAACAGACTAATAGCTTGTTTTATTGACCTGGGATTTGGTTGATCTTTGTCTGTAATTGTGTGGCTGTAGTCGGAATGTTTGTTTTGATTGTTTCCTTGGCTGACGTGATCACTGACCTTCTGGTTGCCGATACGTGTTTTATTGGCTGATAGATCGGGTTGATTTCAATATGCCTATTGACTGAGTGCCAGGCCTTTAAAAAATTCCTAGCCTTCTTCTTTACATTTCTTCTGTTCAATATTTCAACGTTTATCCAGTTGAACTCATGTACAAAGTTGTCCAAATGCATCGATACAACTACCTACATCAATTTACGTTATGTCGGGGCGCTTAACAGCTGACTGGTTCTCATGTAGACATTGAGGGTGAAAGAGGAGACTTTGTCAAATATGATACTCTTCACAGTTTCTCTGATTTGTCTTGATTGCTCGTTGCTGTATCCTTTGGCTTGTATAATATTGACTGAGACAGTTTTGTTGGCTCATAGGCTACATCTACTTCCTAATGGTCTCAGTGTTCTGTTTCTTATCTCGGAGACGTCTTTCAAGTCAGGTAGAATCATTCGTTTTGTTGATCCGTTTAAAAAAGTTTCTCAATGAAGTTTTGTGGGTAGTTATTGTTTTTAAATACAATCATTATGTATTTCCATTTATTTCTCCGGAAAATAGAGGTGCTGTAATGTGGTTTATCAAAAGAAACAGATTGATAATCTGATGAACAATAGAAGATAACAACGTGTAAATAGTTTACAAGTGAATGAATGTTAATTATTGTATACATGACAAATATAGGGGGATGAAGAAACAAAGTCTCGGGAACAAGTTTATTACAAATAAAGAAAACTAGAAAGGATAAAAGAAACGTCATGTTGAAATAATGGATTACCTCGAATTTTATGATGTTATTAACGTAGTTTACATGCTAGTACCAGAAATTTTTGTATCCAGGATGATTTGTAATCCTACCTTCTATCAGATGGAAAACCGCACCAATGGATAAGATAACTTAACTTTCCGAATACTGCCTATACTTTTACTACCTTTACCACTATGGGAATTGAACAGACAATTGTATCGCTGTGCTAATGTGGTATGGTAACTTGAACTGATGTACATATGTACGAAGTTCCACGTTGTTGCTGACTAACTGACTGACTGGATAACATACTATTATTATTACTATGACACAGTGATATACTTATTGACGAGAGCTTCGTTGCTTTCAGTTGTATCTTTTTATAATCTATTTGTCTGGAATTCAAGTAAAAAAATCCCTGAAACCGAAATAGCTAAACTAGGAACAATTAAGATCGACAAACTTGATCACTATAACAACGTGGCAATTACAGTCAGGAAGACATTGACATTTTTTATGATAGATGTTCATCAATGTTACCGTTTGAAACAGCTATTTTTACTTTAAGAAAAATTAATGATTTTATGCTACATACATATAGTATTAGTTTATATGACGTAGAAATCAGAATCTCCCGACCTAATACACTTCAATAACATATTGACTACGAGAAAAACACTATTAATAGTCGGGGGAGGATACACTCAAGTTCCCCTACATTACAAATATTAAGGTGTATTGTACAAATACAATTTAACAGAATCAATATAAGTAATACTCACCATCATGAAACAGATTTATATATATGATTGAACATGTAAAACTCAGTTTACTGATACAATTGGACTATATAGCTACAACTGATAATAAATATTTAAAAGGGAAAAATAGTCTAGACCATGTGAATACGGTTTTTAAAATACTGAAAACTAGTAATTTTTTTAAAATTCACTTGATATTGTTTACTTGAATCGTCCCATTGATGTTCAGGACTCAGTAGCTAAGTGAATAACGCGATAGCGTCTTAAGCAAACAGTAGTGGATACGAGTCCCAGAGTGAACATCAATTCTGAGATGAAGGTACATCCAGCTAATTAGTCCTAAATACGACGAAATCCCGGTCAAACTGGATTCCATTGCTAGCCACTATTCAACTTTGCTTATAATGCTTGTACGTTAAGGCAATATCGAGTCAATATACACAGTATGCACATATGCCAACAAGAGACTGATTAATTGCAGTCCTAACTAACAATGGAAAGATACAAGTAAAACAACACCAAGTGAATTTAAAATTCACCCGACTGCACATGTAGGTGGCTAACAGGACTCAATAGCTAAGTGGATAACATGATGGCATTTCAAGTGGACGGTACTGGGTTCGAGTCCCAGAGTGGACATCAACTCTGGGATGCAAGTACATCTAGGTGACGAGTCCCAAATAAGATGAAACGCGCGTCAAACTAGATTCCATTGCTAGCCACGATCCATCTATACTTGGTATTTTTTTTGTTTTAATAATTGCATGATCCATATAAATAGATGAAGGATAACAACGAAACAAGGAATTTTATGTGTATATAATGTCGTTTATATGGATGGCTCACTTCGTTTACGTTTTCGTCAATCAAACAATTATATATTTGATTTATTTATGAATGAAATAATAAACCAAACTTACTTGATGTGTTTAAATTGTGTTCAATGATTAATTTTCCAGCTGATTCAATCATGCGCATACATCTAGGTGATTGTACACCATAGGCATTATTGATTAAATGTGATACACCATATTTAATGCACAATTTAGTAATTGCATGTAGTCTACAATTTAAACGGGAGGGGGAGTCATTTTTTATTTTTTAAAAAGGCACACAACACTTTTTAGATAAGAAACAAAAACTTAAAATACTGAAGATAATTTAGTAATGATGATTATCTATTCGACTATTTCATTTAGTTAAACAATAATTCTTAGTTAATTCGAATCCTGTGGGGTAAGATCATGGATGCGCACTGTTAAGGAATCTCACACTAGGGATGAAACGACAGTCCAGTGCTTTCAGGTTTTCTAAAGTGGTCTAGTTTCAATTGACTCATGATCTCAACTATTGAAATTACTATGAATATTCACAAAACCCCTTCTGATATTAACAAACTTACTTATCTGGAACTCTAGGTGCAAAACAATTTGTAGTTGTAAAAATACACACAATATCATCAGATGTAGAATTTTCTATCAACTTATCATCTACATTATAAGCTTGTGCTGCATCTGGCCAGTGATCTAACAAATATTTAGCAGGATTTTTTAATGCTATCTCTAAAGCATCAAGATTTGAGCAAAGTTGATCATTTGAAGTATCTGTGACTAATTCGATAGGGATAGGTATTAATCCTGAAGAGAAAGAAGAAAAGAAGAAGAAGAATACATATAATTCAAAGACTGCGGTATAATGTATTGATTAAAACTAGATAAACCACCTGATGTTTCAATAAGGGATGATAAGTCAGCTGAAAATGTGATGAGATGATGATTCAATGAATTACTAACAAAATCGACCTATCTGAATCAATATTGCTACGCTATAAATATGATGCATGAATTGTAAGTACTTTTATTTCCCCCTTTTGGTGATTAAGACTTCCAGGAAATTCTTAGTTGTCTGTCCAGTTCGATTGGTTGAGCGTAAAGAGTATCCACAGTAATTAAACTGAACTGTGAGAAATAATACTGTAATAAAATTAGTCTCTTTATACTTTAGTGTTGACGTAAACACTTTGTATTTATGTACTAAATCAACATAGACTTTAATTTAAGAATTATTATAGAATCCTGTTCAATACCATACTTAACAAGCAACAACAAAAATCTTTTGTAACATCGAAGACATAAATTTTACCATCAAACGGCGAAAGATGATCACAGTCAGACGACAATCGTGGACAAACTCTATCAGATGACGAAAGTTCACGACTTTAAGAACAGTTCGCTATTGTCAGTTTTTATTCTAAGCGTAATCTCAGTTTCGCTTATCAGCTGGTTTTATGTTGTTTGAACAATGATGTAAAAATACCTAAGGAGAAATATTGACGCAAGTTTTCATTTAGTGACCATTTATAATAGCCCTAGAGAAAAGACTGCATTCGCATCTACCATACTTGGTCTCTAGTAAGTGAAAAGGTGCGTGTGTGTTTTATAAGAAAAACTTTAAAGAAAACAAACTGTCAAAATTAGAGACCGAAAGAGAAATCTCATTGCATAAGGATACTGAAGAATGTATCCCATGTACTAAATAAACCTATGGTACTTGACATTTAATGTCTTTGAGTTTAACAAGAACGAAATTGATCTTTCGACTTTTCTAAGTATCGAACTATTTTATTTATTTAATCTGGAATGAGAAAATCGATGTATTTGTGACGTTCTATTTTGTCGATGAGATAAGAAAGGATTCCCTATTTTTTGGTATTTCTCAATAACTTCCCAACTGAGAATATTTTCGAAATAATACTGAAATTAGTAAATGATAATAGACTTCATCACGCTGAAACGTCCTAGCCCTTAATATAAATTTGATATGATTTTACTAAACGATAGGATAGAAGTTAGATTAAATCAATCAGGGATTACCGTTTGTAAATATACTAACGCATTTACACTCTCATTCAAAACCAAACGTGCTTGATCAAGATTGGTAAATAATAACATTTCTGATTACGTAAAGAACTACCAATTGAATAAAAAAAAATCAATATTCAGATGTAAACAACAGGTTTATATGTATATAGTTACATATCTCATTTAATTTACGAGTTGAATGATAAAACTTATCAAAAGTACAACATCAACTTAACAAATTCATATTCTATCAATTATTATCAAATGGGAGTGACTGTAGAATGCATAATTCATGACTACAAACTAAATATAAACAATTAGAAGAAAGTAGAATAAGAAAGTAATATGACTTTTTACAAAAAGGCCTTCACCAGTCGAAGTACACTTGACGAAGAAACTTTGGAGGATGTAAAAACCTTTACATATCTGGGCAGCATCATTCATGAACACAGTGGATCTTATGTACATGTGAAGACGCGGATAGACAAAGCAAGAGCAGCATATCTACAACTCGAGAACATCTGGAACACAAAACAACTGTCTGTCAACCAACACCAAAGTCAGAATTTTCAATACAAATGTCAAGACAGTTCTACTGTATGGGGTGGAAACCTGGAGAAATACGAAAGCCATCATCTAGAAGATACAAGTGTTTATTAATAGCTTTCTACGCACAATACTTCGGATCCATTGGCCAGACTCTATCAGTAATAACCTATTGCGGGAGAGAAAAAACCAGATTGCAGTGGAGGAAGAAATCAGGAAGTGCTGGAAGTGAATAGGACGAACACTGAGGAAAGCACCCAACTGTGTCAAAAGCCAAACCCTCAATTGGAATCCTCAAGGCCAAGGATGAGAGGAAGACCAAAGAACACATTACGCCGGGAAATGGAAATAGACATGAGAAAGATGAGCAAGAATTGGATGGAACTAGAAAACAAGGCCCAGGACAGAGTGAGTTGAGAATGCTGGTCGGCAGCCTATGCTCCATTGGGATTAACAGGCGTAAGTAAGTAATGATTTTTTACAAACCAGAAAAAAACAAATGAATAGTACTTTATATTTATCTCAGAGAGTATTAACTGGGCAAAAATGATTGATATTACATAATTGCTAGTGAAGTGTGATTGGTAGAGTTCACATTGTATCGTAAGTAAGGCAATGGATAATGTACTGGATTGTGAATTAATTGAAATTAGAGACGTAAACAATTGTATTTCAAATCAAGTTTAAATGTAATAAATTTAGCGAGAGATATAATAGTTCTCAGCATTGTTCCTGTAAAGTCATGGATACGCAATGCTAAGAAGTCTCATCCTGACGCGACTTCACTTGAAAAACGAAACTCAAGCAAAACGCATACTTATTGTCTAACCCTCTATGAGTAAAAAGACTAATTTGTCCACCTAATCAAAAGTGATCAGTGCAGAGGGGACCAACATTTTTTAGTAAACCTCTGATAGAGAAAGAAAAAGGGATATTGTGATTCCTGACAAGAACGCATCACAAGCACTCATACGGTTATCCACAATGCAATGCAACAACACTTGCTTAATACACTTTTTAAAACAATATCGAAAGACACACTAGGTCAATGAAAATACGTTATACTGTGCGATTACTCATGTGTAAAATGTTGCTGTTAAGATAGATGACTTTCTTGCGATTTACTGAGTGGAAAGTCTATTATGATTTGTTGAAATACGACACACAGATTAGCTGATTCCATAAACAGTTACTAGCAAAAGTATCAAATCTTCAAAATTAATCAGTGTATTATACTAACCTGCAGCCAGCATACATTTAAAACACGACTTCTGATCAATACGTGACCATAATACAAAGTTAGCACGACGTGGACGACGTCTTTTCATAGCCAGTAAACATAGTGTTAACGACATTCCAGTAGCCATTGGGACAAGAAAGCATGCAGATGTACTTGGTGATCCTTTAATAATACAATAATATATTACCATTTTAACGTAAAAGGAAAAAAGTTTAAACAAATATTTGTTATCAATTAATATTAAGAAACAATTTAGATTAAGAATCAGTTATTTTGTAATTGTTTCACACTTCTAATAAGTAGTATAGTTATTCAGCTCATTTTTAAGTTGACTAATCATAAATTTTAAGCGATCGAATTGTATTATTAGTACTATGATTCACAGAGAATTAGTAACTTAATTTGAAATTTTAACAGAAATTCATGATTCGAATCCCGCGTGTGAGATCGTCGATGTGCATTGCTGAGGAGTCATATACTAGGAAGAAACGGCCGTCCAGTGCTTCCAGGTTTTCCATGGTGGTTTAGTTATAATTGACTCATGATTTCAACTATTAAATTACTAAAATATCCACAAAACCCCCCTTCTGGTAATAATATGAAAATAGTTGGACCTTAACAGGAATATGCACTAAATATTAGAGAATATTTGACGACGACAATAACTGATTAATGTTAAGTAACATTTGACAGTGGTCATTCCTTGAAATTCATATTAGTCAAATGAATGTTCGATAATAAACAGTACGCCAAAACTTCTCCGTATTTCAGATGAAAAATATTGATTAGGGTAGAACTTGAAGTTATTAAGTAACGGTAGTTAGGAGGGTAATTTTCTTACTAGTTTTTATCGCTGATTAACGCCAGCTGCAGAACCACCGAGAACTGGACATCTGTTTTGTCTTAGTTTGTCCCCCTTTCCAAAATGACCTGCCACCTCTCACAAAGTGCTCTTACACTGTTGTGTTTGCGAACTTAGCCAAGTAAATCCTACTCCCACCTTTATGTGGTGAGAATGGTGTTATGAAATTGAAGGGAAAAAGGATCTTTGGCCCTTAAATCAGCCAAATGGACACAGAGAGCCTACCTAAGGGAATTGAAAAACCCTAATTCCGAACCCGTAAGGGATATAATTTTTAGGATCTTGAGGGGAACCAACTTACTTTGACCACTGCTGACATGAGAATGGATCTTCGGAAGTTTCTCCACTCCAGTGCCTTTTGAATGGGACTTTTAAAATGAGCAGCTGGGAAGTGGTCACCTTAAAAAGTTATCTGCTTCAGCATCGGTGTTCTGATAGTATTCCACGGCACATACAGATATGGTGATTATAGAAAAAAAATGTACACCTAGGTTGGAACTTTTAGAAACCGATCACCCACAACTCTATCAGGCGTCAAATACCACTGACAAAATTAGATAATCGTCTCGCCATATCGCAAAACTATTGATCGAAGTCTGACGTGCGGACCATTGGATTTCGACTCAATGATATATAAGTTTTTAGGTCTCATCTTGTGGGAAAGTTATGGGTTTACGGTGCTGAGAAATACCAAATCAAGACGAAACGCTATTAAAATGCTGTCCGGTTTACTATGATTCTCCAGTTAATATCAGTCCGCGATAAGTATTTGAAATAAAATCTGAGAATCTAAGATGAGATTCTATTATTAAGCTTGTAAAGTATGTGGTTTTGGCCTCAATGGCTAACAATGTAGAAGGATTAAATAAAAAATTAAGCGAAAATTTTCTTTTTGACCATATCATTTACTCAAGCTGTATAATCGTATTTTAGTTCATTCACGATTAAAATAGTTTAGCGAAAAATAGACAGATGATAAAGTCATATTATTTGTCGAAGAAAATCGCTTGATAATCAAGAATTGAAAAGAAATAATAAAATGAAACCAAATATATGAAAGGTAATTGTCCATTTAACGAATATGAGAAGGGTGATGAATAAATTAAAAAGGTGAAGGTGACAATAACGAACAATTAAAATAAATAAGACTAAAAGGAATTAGAAGTATGTATTAACAATCAAATTACTATTTATGAAGATTAAGTGTTAGGGCCAATGGAAGAATGGTGGCCTGTATGTGTCTCATTTTGCAAGGAGTTCAAATGTGAAAAGATGGATTCCTAGCGCCTCTGAAAGTGTATAACTTGTTAACTTGCGCTTCTCTCGAACTAACGCATCTGGCTGGTTAACAATGTATTGATATCAACGAGTAAAATTATACATATACATTTATTAAACATAAATTCATTGAATAAGAATACTTGAATCTTAACTAATAATTAATTTTAACACAGTGGATCAGATCTCAGATGTTATTACCGCTGAACTGTATAATCGATTATTTCTTTTTCAATTATTTACAACGTTCATTTGTCATTTACCTGATTTTCTTAACCAATCAAGTAACAATTGATTAGTTAGTCGACAAATAAGACTTGAACCAGAAGCTTTTGGTTGAATAGCAGCTATATCACCAGAACGTCCAATACCGTGTGTAAACCTACATTTTAAGAAATAATCTTAATATTAGCCATATAAGTAAATCCAACATGTGAACACCTATTAGGAATGAATGAGATACGAAACGGTTTGTAAATTTATTCCATCAGAAAATATAGTTTAATTGTAAATAATGTGTACTTTATTATCCCCGGCTATTTATGGAGTGTTGTGGATGTTAGATACAAGCATCTAAGTAGTGAAGAAACGTTAATTAACAAAGCCACGAATTTTCGTTAGCTGATATGACTGATAAGTATCAAAATACCACTTCGCCTTGATCAGTACGAACATTCAGATCATACGGAGCGAAGCTAACTTAGTGGTCATTAGGAGCAACGAGGAAGTTTCTTTGGGTATATTTTCAGTTGAACGTAAGATGGTGCAGAATACGTTAATGCAGTTCAGATGAATCCATTTATTATATTAGGTTTCAAACAGCTTAATACTCGTTAACTAATTTTCCCATGTCTTTGAATATACTATCTAACTGATTTCATATGTTCTTTTGTTGAATCACCCCATTTTATAGCGCTTTTAAAGTTTAGGCATATTAATTTAATTTGTGGTTGTTTGCATTAACCCGTTGTTGATATCACGAGTAAAATTTGATCAGTCTTGGTTTGCATACGTGCATCCTGTGCGGATTGCTTCGGTATAGCCATCATGATACAAGCAAATATAGAATAGATACAATATAATTAACAATAGAACTCAAACTGTACATTTAGTCCGTATTTAAACTCGTCAGATCGATATGCTTGCATCCTGGAGCTGGCGTCCATTCCGGAAGTCGAACCAAGCACCATTAGCTTTGAACGCCAACGCACTATCCACTTATTACATTCCATTTATTTTATGCAAGACTGATCAGATTTCCGTGATAATGTAGTGGAATCTAGTCAAAGGATGTTTGTAAGTAGTATGAAAAAGAACGTGGTGTCGAAATTGCAACAATTATGGGACAGAGTGAAGTTTCAGTGCATCAAAGCCTGGGGTTGGCAGAACACTTAAAGCCCAGTAAGGAAGAAAGTTTAAATTGCAGAACACACTGGAAGATGTGAATGGACAATTGGACGCTATGTATATGTATTACGTAAATACTTCGTAACTTTTCGCAATAAATACACATACCAACCGTTTATTATCTTATTTTAGAATAATATCAACAACAGGATAATTCAAACCGTTAAAAATTAAATTAAGATTCACACCCTCTGCACAAATGGGTGGCTATCTGGACTCAGTACCTAAGTGGATAACGAGTTGCGTTTGAGGAGAAAGTTACTGGAATCGATTCCAAGAGTGAAGAACAACACTGTGATGCAGGCACATCCATCTGATTGGCCTCAAATAAGAAGAAACGTGCAAGGGAGCTAGAGATATACTGATCTGTCACTGAAACAGAAATATATGTCACGTAATTTGGAATTATAGTTCACTAGCTGAATGTTGAATAAATGAACCAAAAAGCTACATAAATGAAAGCCAACCAAACTCACTGAAGTCGAAGTTTTAAGTAAAGTTGACTCATTTTATTGACAGTCTTCACTGTCATCAAACACAAATTACTAAGATTCACCTTTGTTAACACAGCATGCCACCGAATTTGAGAAATGTTACATAGAGATATTCAAACACATACTGGACAGCTTACCCATAATGACGACGACGAATAAAGTTCACAAGTACTCGTCCTTCTCGTTCTCCAACACCCACAGAATTCTCCCAGTTATTAGAATCGAAAGATGATATTTGAAGAAGTAATGCTTCGATATCGGCTTCAGAAAAGCCTACATCTGGAAGCCGTCCCTGAGTGAGTTCGAATTATTACAGAATACATTGTTTAAAAATGAAAACAAATTTACAATAATAAAATTTATGCAATTATTTATTGCGATACCATATGAGCTATGATGAATTGTATTTCATCCAAAAGATTTTAACAGATATTTTGTCCGGTTTACTCAGTGAAAATACTCAATACTTTCACGGGGAAATCTTAGGTTACAAGTAACAAATTAGGAATTTTATATTAGCTAAATATCAAGAGAAACATTGGATTTACTTCAAATTCATTCGCTGAGATTTTACAAATACAATCTTTAAGTACAGATAACAGCTGAGCTATTTACATGAATAACCAGTACACCATATTAGAAAGTTAATAATCAGTAAATGAAAAATCGACAGTCGCTTCGCTGGACATAATATACCACTTCAGTACTGACATACATACACCCTTATCTTTTACAACAAATGATATATAGAGTTTAACGATAAAGAGGGTATAAATTATTTGCATCGATTAATTTGCTTTTCTGGAAAGTTGCGTTAGGTTCATTGAACCCTTTATCAATGGAAACCCAAGACAAGTACTGAAGTCATGATCAGGAGTTGCAACTTGTGAAGTTGTAGTGGTACTCTTGTTCCATAAAATAAACACCAAGTGTCAATGAATTTATATCAAAATAAATTAAATACATTCTGAGAAAATCAAAACAGTATCAGTATTCAGATCATAATAAAGCGAATTACTTCGATGCTACACTTTAACATTTGAGGTTCGAGGATTGCTAAGATTTCAGGTCCATCGACCAATTAATTAGTTTGGCTCAGAGTAAACATTTCAACATCTCACTACATCAACCGAAATATATATAGAAAAAGGTCGAAGAAGTTTACTGAGACACGACGTTATACAATAGTACATAAGTTCAAGTTGTCAAAGTTTGTAATTTTAAAGAAAGTGGATGTTGCCAAAAATTGAAAGATATTACCACAAATAAAAGTTGTGCATTGAGAAAAGAGCATAGATAAGTGATAAAATTAAAAAGGTTTGAAATGTACAGGATGAATGAATAATGGTCCAATATATAGCCTGTTACTATTATTATTATCACCCGAGGTATTTGACACTGATTCATGTTACTCTAAAACTACAAACTAGAAAATTCATATCTACTGATACATGAAACTAATAGCCAGTTGCGTCATCCTTAGCTTTTTATTTAATTTAATCCTATTTAAGATATTATCATATATCAGACTACATGAAAGAATATGATTAGCCAATCTCTGTTTATGCCAATTAACAACTTCAAAAACTGACCATCTCTTCTTGCTCAGGACGTTTTACCTGACATCACTGCTTATTCTCATGTCTCGCCATACAACATCATCATGCAGTAAATTTTGCAAAGGCGCAGCCAACAGCAGTTGAATGATCATAAACTCACCTGATCTAGTACGGCGGTGAGCTTCTTTTTCCTTTTAATTGATCTCTCCTGACACCTTTTAACGTGTGAATCTCCAATATATTTTTTTGTGAGACGCAGAATGTCGTCTTCCATCAGTATAAATGGCTCGGATGTGCCGTTTGAGCACCGTGAGTTCGGAACGGTATCCAGGAAGACAACGGTTGAAAGATCAGGTATATAGTCTGAAAAATACAAGATGAAAGCCTTAACATGGATAGCACAAAAGCATGTTTTTGCGATTAATTTACCGACGTCAAACCAGATTGTTTTCACTGGTTCTTGACATAATTATTAACTCCACACAAAAAGAGATCCAAGAGATGAAACAGAGCATTTTAATATCAAAAGAAGCTAGATAAGTACGGTTATAGTAACAAATTACTAGGGACTCACGAAGGTATACATTAATTCCATTACTACTAACTGCACTAATAATTAATAAAAACAACAACTGCTTCACTCAATATCAATCAACCAACGCAGAACCTACCACATATTTGCACCACCCCAATCTGGTGCAGCATAAAGTTAAATTATCGGAAATCGGTGGTAGCATAAATGGTAGAAAAACGACTAGACAGAAAACGTAATCCAAGGAAGGATGAATTATAGGAACCAAAGGTACGAAATAACTTCAAACCTCATAACTTAAGGGAATGCAAAGAGTAAATGTGTCCATCCTAATGTTCCCAACTTTGAATCATGTCACTTGTCCCCATTAATAATAATAATCGCCATCATTCCAACAACTAGTTACGACAATCCAGCGCACTCAAAACAGGAATTCTTAGCCTAACGTATAGACCAATAATGACTTCATTGACTTGTGTAACCTTCGAGTGTCTCTTCCGCAATCTGTTTACGACTAACTCCCACAGCACCTGATACTGTGCGTCGAGGTGGGCAATAAAGATTAACAATATTAGTGACCTACTTGCTAAATCTGCCTAATATCTGGGTTTAGATTTAACATCAAAACACGGAATCATCGCTTCAATTCCACATAAGACCAAATACCAATAACCTATGAACTTCGCTTTTCAAAGACCGTGATTTATAACCATAAAGTAAAATAGAGTACTGTTGTTTAAATGTGACTGGTTCGTCCACAAATTATAGTTTCGCCGACATTAATCCTCCAAGAAGTGGGTGGCGTAGTCAACAATTGTACCATGGTTAGTTTAGTGGTTGGAGTAGACCACTCACTAAGCAAAATGTTGAAAATAAGTGAACTGGGAACATCTCTACATCGGAACACCGTGTATTTTGTTAGCGCCTTCAAGAAATGACTATACTGTTAGTATATTTCAAGTTCATAATTAAAACTTCATATTAAGACGAAGTGCGTGGTATCTAGACTATAGGCGTGTTGAGAATTTTGAAAAATCCCCGCAAAAATGATATTCCCGAGTTAAGGTTCTTAAGTCACAAGGAACCCGTAAGACATTTCGTGGGCAGTGATGAATTATTGCCTCTAAATAGCGATTTCAGTGATTAATATTAATAATTCATCACAGCCCATGGGATGTCATGCAGTTTATTATTATTAATGAACACAGGAAGCTGACTAAACGGCAACTGTACAACTATATTAAGACAGGACATATTTCTCACTTGGCTCACAGACACTAAGTGAAGTAGAAAATTTGGTAGCTGGTTTAATAAAGACTTCGACAAATTTTAATGATTCTGAGATTGCAATTTGCAGACAAAATCAGTCCATAATGATAAAATAACTCACCGAAATTATTTCGTATGGGCTGTAAATTGGCCGGACATCAGTTACTGTAGTGGGAAAACAACACCCTTACGGAGCTTAAAGCGTGTTCAACACTTACTACTACTTTTTTTTTAGCCGCGAATCTTAACTCTGTGAACATGTACCTTGAGGTTTGGTGGATGTAAACAAAGATGTACTTCTAATAATGAATGCACACTGTCACTAAATTAACTAAGATGAGGATTAGTTTGAGACAAACACGGTCCAAAGGTTTGAATCAACTGTGAACGGATAGGTTTTCGTTTTATGAGCTTCCACTCCGATTAACTGTGAATAATCGATACCTACAGGTAACCAAGTATGTCCATGAAACAAGCACATATGAATATAAGGTCTCCCGAAATTGAATTAGGTACTACTCCAAGTTCTTAAAGACATATCATTCTTGTTCCTTGAGAACTATATGGGGTTTTGTACCAACGGTTCAAATGCTTCTGCATGGTAAAGGAGTTTTCGTTAAATGGGCTTTCGTATCTAGCCACAGCAGATCAGCGATGCCTCAAGGAAGGAGCCTACATATATTCAATGATAAAGGAGAAAAATACCGTCAAATTTCGGTAGGATTCTGTTATAAGTCCTGAAGAACATTTCAGGTTTTCTCCTAAATAACTCCTGAGAAGTGCTTGGACGGACTCAGCCAGTAGCGAATTCCAGAATTTGATTACTCTAAAAAAGTTGAACTTGTGTCTTAAGCTCACTTCGCGATGTTTCGTCTTTAAGTTTTGGGTATTACCCGTAATTTTAGTATTGTGACTGAACTTACGTAAGTATTTGAGCAGATACTCATAAGTGTTTAGGACACTATAAGTCACCTCTGAGACGCCTATGTTCTTGCGGCTTAAAGTTCACTGAGTTGAGGCGCCCTTCACAAAGCTTGAATTTAAGTCTCCGAACTGATTTCTTGGTCCGCCGTTGGATACGTTTCAATGTATCCTTATCGTTGTAGAGTGGTATAGGAAACACTGCATTTCCCTGCTTTAATTGGTGTGAAAATTATGTGAAAAGTTCAACAGCCATATTGGCCAAAACCGCGCTCCAACGTCTCCAGTGCAATGTTTGTTTGAAAGTTACTTTTGTTGCATTTGACGTAAGACTTCACACAATAGGATACCAACAATCCTAGATTTTTTAACTTGGGAGTTACCTAAGTCGTATTTGTAGTCTGTAACATGTCTCAGACTACTTTACACCTTGAGGTGTTGAATTCGAATATGTAGTGGCATTGGTTCCTAACAATATAACCTTTTAAGCCGAATATATAATTACTGAAAAGATTTGTATTCAATAATTAATACAAACAGGTTGATATTAGGCACGCCAGAACATTCGATTAATTCAGTCGGGTGGCAAGGCTCAAACTTGCAGGCGTGATCATTGTTATGTAGCCTATCTTTCCTATTCATATTAGATATATTGTTCCATCACCGGACCTAATTTGTCCTTTAGAAACACCAAACATTATATTGTGATTGTACGATACGACAAGTCAGAATAGACAATGGTGGAACTTCCACGTAAGATCTCATAGATTAGGTAGGTACATCATGCCAAATCTACAATTTGAGGATAAGGTCTAGTATAACAGCAGTACTAATAACAAACTAGGCCACAATTCTACAAGTTCGTTTATATTCGCCCAATTTTAGAGCCAAATCAGTTCGGACTATACTTGCCGAGTAAAGAAATTTACATAAATTAAGAAAAAAGAATAAGCGATCCAGATAATTGGCCAGGTTTAAGACGAAGTCCATCATTTAGAATTATGACATGTGATTCAAGGATTGTATGTTATATGAGATCGTTGATTCACATGTTATATTTTTCGTTCGTACAATTGTGCTTTAGTGTAATGGGAGTTTCTCGGCGATTAAATGAACAGGTCCCAGTGTCGAAATCTGAGAGACTGCCAGGACATTCTGAAGCCTGAAAAAGTAAAGTTAAACATGATGCTAAAACGCCGATCATTTAAATGTGAAATCAATCAGTTAACGGTGATTTGATACCTAGCTTCAGATCATCTGTCCAGATGCACGTGGATTCCAGTTGATTCCCGGCTTCTGTTAGTATAAAATTATTCGAGAGGAGCACCCCTCGTTGAGGAGAATAGGAAGGGTATCTTCGTTAGCCGGGGTCTACAATCCTCGGCCTCATTTGATAGTCGCACCGTTCGTTCAGCCAATATGTTCTTGAGCTTCAAGGATTGCTTTATGAATTTCGCACCCTTGAATATCAGAATTTTCATAATCAGGATCTGTTTTTTTCGAGAAATCCGCGAAAGAATGTCTCGCAAGATTCCTTAGGGATGTTTCTCATTGTGCTAAGAATATGGTATATCAGGCAGTATCTTCACATTATTTTGTGATTTCAGCAAGTGGCTGTTCAGCAGATCGTCCTTTAAGTCAGCACTGTTAGTGAACTTTACACGAATAAGTCTTGAGTGATGTTGGAGTTTTACATCACTCACATAGAACTGAATTCCAGTGAATTTCCTTCTCCATAGTATCCTTACTGATACAATGGGATGAGAACATGAAATCAAATTCTCAACTCACTAGGGTTTTTACTCGACATTACTTGCGTTGTTGATTCTTTACGATCATTATTCAGAGGAATATTGTTAGGAGAGCTAGATCTTCAGAAAAAAACTTCGTAAACGCTTCATTTTTGTAAATTGATTATTAATATTTGAATTTCCCATTTTCGCATCGTAAGCGCCGACTTTCACTTTTAGTTTGTATTACACACTTGGAAGGACCTTAAATGTCTTTGGTTCGTCACCTCTTTCAGTACACTATTTTGTGATGTTTGCCAATAACATTTTTGTGCAGCATACGTATTATTGAGTTATATGTTTGTCCGTTCGTGCTTCCGGCTGCTCGTCGAATAAACACTTCTCCAATCTGAATAGTCTTTTCGCTCTAGTTACCAGAGCTGTGGAGCATTGGGATAGTTTAGCTTGTCTTTGTGTTACTGGCTTTCGTTGTGTTCAACGGTTTTAGCTGATATCCTAATCTCTTCAGTGCAACTGACAATTTTAAATTTTCTGAAAATCAAGTGAATATCGACATTTCAAATCGGAGTGGCTGTCTATGAATATAGCAAAATAAGAAATAGCACTTACAACAGCATCGTATGTTAAATGATAAAAATTGTTATGAACTGAATGTTGCTTATAAGACTAATCTGGGATAACAATCACAAATGAGTCCCCTTGACTTATAAATGTTCCTCTCGACCTAGTGAAGATGGCGTGACGCGAATAATAAGTCCGATAGTGTTACTGCTAAATAATCCCGACCGAAAGTTCTGCTACTGAAAAGATGTTATAAAACTATTATAATCTTCAGTCACCAGCCGTGGTTTGTAATGCAAAGGAGTGGATAACTGAGATAGAGTAAATCTGAATAACCACAGTAAGGTGAGTATTAATCAACCAATCAATTTTGTCCTTTTTTTATTTACACAGACATACACGTGGTTAAAAACAGTGCCACTAACAAAGGAAAAAATCGTGATCTACGTTTCAGTCGTTGTATAAATCAAGGAGGTGCAAACGGTTGTAGACGGAATAGAAGCTTTTGCTTAACGAGCTCACGAGTCTAGTAGCAGTGGATCGCTAATACCTCCAGACAGGAACCTAGGTATATTTACGAAAATGGAGGAAAAAGAAATAGGCAAAGCATAGTAAGATATTTCCCTTACTCCTTAAGAATTGTTCGAGTTTTCTCTTAAAGGACTAGGGGGTCGCTTGGATTATCTCAGTCGGCAGCGAATTCCAGCAATTGACTAATCTTAAGGAGTAGAAGTTGTGTATACAGTTCGTTCTGCTGTGTTATGTTTCCATTTTCTGGGTGTTACTCCTTAGGTTTTTGTTGGAGCTAAACTTGAGAAGGCGTTTAAGCCGATATTCAGAAGTGTTAAGGATACTGTAGGCCATTAGAAGGTCACCTCTAAGACGCCTGTACTCTAATAGGTAAAGGTTTAGTGATTGGAAGGCGCTTTTCATAAGGAAATACTATGTTTCCGTTTTCTAAATGGTACCGAATAAAACCGTTGGAGAACTGGCCAAAAATGCACTTCAAGGTTTGTTCGAAAGGCATTTTTGTCACAGTTAGCGCAAGACTTCAAGTAGTAGGGTACCAGCACTCCTAAATCTTTTTCAACTTGGGTTACTTCTAGAAGGGATTTTCTTAGGTCATAACTGTAGTCTGCAACATATCACAGGTGGACCACTTTACACTTTGAAGTGCTAAAGCCCTGTGGAACTCCACTAGGACATTCCTTAGCTTGAGAGAAATCGGAGTTAACACTGACTTAAAATATCGAGTTTTTAGATGTGAAGTGAGCCAATCAATTAGAGGCATTTTGATATCCAATCGTTCGAATGCATTGATAAGACATGTATGGTTGACTCTATCAAAAGCTTTTGAGAAGTCAAGGTAGGTGACGTCAACATTCCCTTGCAATCGAGGATTGCTGCCTATCTGTCTACCGCAGTGAACAAGTTGGTTATACAAGAGTGACCCTTCCAGAAACCATGATGTTGAGGTGAAAATGAGTTCGAGGTTAATAAATAGTCGTTTGTGCCACCACATATAAGGGACTCCATAATTTTTTAAGGTATAGAGAGAATCGGTCGGTAGTTTGAAGGTTCTCTGCGTCGAGCTCCTCTGAAAATCGGTGCGATGTGAGCCAGCTTCCAAATTTCCGGTAATGTGTTTCGGCTTAGTGAGCTTGAGAATATTACACTAAGCGGTGTTGCTAGGAATGAAGCTGATTTCCCCAGCAAAGTATAATGAATCACTTAATGTACATGCCATTATAGACGAAATAACGGACGAACCGAAATAAAAATTTTCAAACACAGAGTGAAATTTGACGTGTAATGGATGTGGAGAATAACGGCAAAAATTATTATACGTTCTAAATTACTATTTGTTTTAACTTACCTCGACCCTGTAGCTCGAGGCCGCACTGCCGAATTTGAGTCCTGATTTCTTACCACTTGAGTTCATCTTTAACATTGTTTCAAGCCATATATTACACTCTATGACTTATGAATAAATCGGTAAGGCTGCACTAAACGATCCGTTTAATGTTTCAGCATTTTGTTTTGCTCTTCTTACCTAAAACATGGTCTAAGAATGTGCGTTTGCTCATGATCTATGTATACATAGAGTTATGTCTTACTTTCTTGCAAACCAACTATTCGTCTTAAACCCGTTGGTCCCCCATTTCTAGATTTTAAAGAAATTATCTCAGGTTTCTTGGGGTTTTTGTATCATTTCTTCAAAATGTTCTTTTGTAGCTTCCCCAGAACGAACAGTTTTTCCCAAAATAATTAGATCGGATCTTCATATCCCAGGTTTAATCCTAACGGTCACTCTAGTCACTTAAACGTTTCACAGGAGTGTCCCAATCCTGACTTTTGGGAATTGCGACATAAGCTCAAAATTTCACCTAGTCCGTGTTGCTTACCCATAATAACTTGGAGTTCCGGATTTCCCACAGTATTTCCCTAGATTCTGTTAAAATCTACGAATTTTCATATGACGGGAAACCCCGAAGTCCAGGTATTAGGTTCAACACTAAGGCTTTCGGATGATACTCAACACATCGAAAAAGTAGTTGTTTACAGATGTTAAACGTGACATAGAAAGTGATTGAGTGTTAGGGTTGTAAGGAGATATACTTAGCTAACCATCACATTCCTCAGCTTATGTTTGGAGTAGGTTGTAGGTATTGGACTGCATAATAGACAAGGATAAATCCCCAAAGCTATTGATTATTGGTCTAATCCTTGTAAGAGGATCCAGGTTTCAAGCTTGGGATTTAGTTTACTTACAGTCGGTTGTTAGTGACTGGGCAGTATAATTTGTGATCGGTAGCATTTCTGTGTGTAGGCATACTCTTCATTTCCCTCTAAGTTCTAGACATTGTATTATTCTGTAGCCATCATTTTGCTGCTTTGATCGTATTTTTTTACTTTAGCTCACTGCAGTTCTGTGCCTGAGATAGTACCATGTACGTGTCTTTTTGAGTGTGATTTTTTCGAGTGCCAAACATAATTTATATATCTTTTTCATAAAACAGGGTGGTACAGTCGATCTTCATATAAATGAAGAGTTAATTGGACTACATGGTAAGCTTGTTCCAGTGTCTAAACACCTACCAATCAGGAAGTCGTGACAAATTCCTGCTTAATACTATTCTAATATTCGTCCTTCGAAAGGAGTATACAGCAGTAACAAAAGAAGGTTAAAAAATAGTTTTTATTGAAATTATAACCTTTTTCCTAGTTTCATAAATTTCGCATATGATTCAGGTTAAATTGACATTTTAAAAATATCTGTCGCTTGTGATGACATTAGTAAAGGGTTAGTAGTAAGTCTAAACTGAAAAGTGATGCAATGGGCGAATCTCAGCCTCTAGATGTTTTAACCTCAAATGCACCGTTGATTGATTGCTTTGATAATTATCCTATATTCTTATAATTCTGTTTTAACATAATGTATATAAGCTGGAGATTTATTTCAGTTAAGTACACTTAGCCAGTTGGTTAGTAGTTCTGTCTTCTAAAATTTGCTCAATTGGGAATAGGAACTTAGTTCTTTGAACAAATCTATCCATTCACTCACCATTGGAGTCATAGTTTAGTCAAATTCATTCAATTATTTTATTAGTCAGACCATCATATCGTAGAGTTGAAGTAAAGTTTTGCTAAAAATACAAGTTAATTTAAAAGCGATCAGTTGATTAAATTCCATCGATAATTTAGAATTGCAAGATTTGGCAGATGAGTATTTTTTTTCGCAGTGGTTCTTATAAAACGGGCATAAATTATGTACTTGACACATTCTTTCCTTTTTTTAGTCATTCAGCTTTACAGTCATTTGTCCTATGAACCACCTCCTTTTTGTGTGTGGTGTTGTGCAGCGATGTTATTTCCCAAGACTGAAGATGGGAATTTTGTTGAGAATACTTCCAGCAATTTAAGTTTACCCAGTGATTGGCAAAATCAGTTAGAAATTTTGATTACAGTAGGGGATGATCTATTTTTAAGATTGGATGATTCGTCTCGATATAAACCACATCTTCACAAATACTTGAGTGAAGCCAGACGTGTTGTAAGTTTCCACTTGGGTGCTATGTTGTTGTGCATCAATGTGGTTTTTATTGTCGCTACATAAGGGCACATATTTTGTCCAAAATTCCAGGTATTCTTATTTTCGTTATTAAAATAATTATAGACAACGGCGTAGAAGATTAACAGATGTATTTACAAATGTTAAAGTGTTTTTTTATTAGTTAGGAGTTTCCGGACCCAATTGTCGACCAACCGATCTTGAGAACGCTTGACAAGCATAGATATATGTTTTGGAGTTTTAGTTTTATATGTTCGCAAACTCATTTGATGAAGTTAGAATTGTTGAAGTGCGATGTTTTCATTTGCTTTAAAATATCGGCGATCGTATTCTTATGTTTTGAAATCTCTAATTATACTCTGTTGTTTGTTAATAATTTGTTGACGTTTCATCCAATTTACGATTGGGTAACTAGTTAGCTAGCTTTGAGCATCTCAACTAAAGTACTCAGCTCTGTTAGCTGAGTTCGCTCGAGCACATCACTGGTAAAATCGTTTTTAAGCTTGTGGAGCAATTAAATAGCACTTAAACCGTTATAACCTAGTTAACACAGTTTGTTGGCTGGTGGAGAAGATAATCTCACTACTCATCCTTAAGGTCCCGAGTGGGTAGGACTCATCGAGAACTTGGTGCCTTTTTATCATGTTCTAAACATCCTAAATGTTAGCTATAGGATTCGCTAAATAAAGTTAACTGTTGTCCGTCTTTTCCGTTTTTCTTTTCCATGTGAATAGTTTTAAAACCATGTGATTATTTTATTGAAGTCTTTAGTCTTTGGTGATAAAAGCTGGATCTACTAAGTACTTACTGTATGAGTAGTGACAGTTTATCCGTCATGTATCAAAGAAAGCACGGTAGTAACTGAGGTGGGGAGGAGATTGGATTATGAAAGATAAAGTTTGAGTTTCAAAGATTTATACGGACAAATATACTTTCTGGGATGATGCTTGAAGTGTAGATTAGACTTAAACCATCGCTATACCCCAAAACTAAGAAAAATCATTTAGCACTGAGTTCTTATTGCTCTAGAATCCTGTTCCGGATTAATTAATCAGACAAAGAAATTTTTTATCTTGCTGCAATTTAGATTATGCATTTATACTTGGAATCGTTTTCATCAACAGGTGACTGTACACCGTGTTTTACCAAATTGAATCAGTATTTTCCTGCATCAGATCCAGTGAGTTAGTTATAATATGTCAGTATTCTACTGATTTATTCTGTCTGTATACAGTTTTTGTTTTCTGGCAGTGTATATGCAGGTGTTTTCCAAAACAATGTTTTTTTATTTTCTAATGAAAAAATCAACTAGTCCAGTTATCCATTCCGTATATCCCAGTTTTTTGTTACACTCGTGATTAGCTTAAGTTCTGGTCTTGTAAATTTATGTCAACATCTGATGAATATCGTTTTAAATGTTAAGTAGCGATATTCCTCGTTGTTTGCTTAGTTGGTTGAGGCTATTAAGTGGTGTTCCGCGGGATTTTTTGCTCTCAATACTGCTATTCCAGAGGGTGATTAGAACTCCTTAGGCATTTGAAAAAGTGAATCACTTGTCTTCCGGGCGAGACATCTACATGTCCAGACATAAAACATGACTGTCACAAGTACACTAACCCCGGTGGCTAAACTACTTGGCTATCGATCACTGAGTTGGAGGTCGAAGTACATCTTCGTGTACTTTGGTTCAGCCAGCCGGTTATTATCATTATCTGATACTGAAAGTGGTATTAACTTCAGCGTATTTTGCACTTCATATATATTTAAAACTCATATGCATTAGGTAGGAATAAATGCTTCGCTTCAGTCAGTCATCCGCAACGTAAAACGTGGGATATATGCTCATGGTTTAGTGGAATTTATTCAGATTCAGATGACGAATTGCTTAGTAATAAGACTGCTTCTAGGAATATAGCTAAATAACAATTCAAAACGACCAGCTGTCTATAAATCGTTCACGAAATTGTGAAAAGTCATCGAATGATCGAAGACATCTGACGATGTATGGTGTAACGGGAGGATTAAGAATATTTCCTGTTTTCAGCGATATACTACCATTATACGGTAATGCGACGGGTGACTGAGGTAATGCTACCACTATACTGAATAGTCGTTCGATATGCTATACACACACTGGATCATGTTTTAACGGATTTCATTTATTTGTTTAAACACAAACATTGGTACAAGGAGGCACCGAATAGATATGCGCCATACAAATCATTTGATTTAATGTAAGGGCTGGGATTCTGCCTGGGTGCCCAAACCGAAGCAGGCTACGATTTCCAATCAAGTATAACTAGAGGATAGAAAAAACAGTATTTTATTCGACACAATTAGAAGCAGTCTACACTCAATGAGCCCAGGGTAGAAAATCATTAATAAGCAAGAAATCACAAATTAAATGGTCAATAATATGTCTTTATAAATTTGCGCTCAGTGTCTTATCACAGTTAATTTCTCAAGTTGCATATTATACTAATTTTGTAGCGATGATCGAACATATTTTTTAGTAAATCTCTATAATCAAGAAATATGAACTGTTAGTTCTATCTGCATAATCAAAGTTTTAACGCTTTTTTGTCTGAAGTGAGTCGATGTTGTTATTAAATGTCTGAAAGCAGTTTGAAAACGGTGTCGTTAAATACTTAGAAGCATTTAAGGTAGTTATGATTTAGTAGGAGTAGAATGAATTATGTTGACTAGAAATCCTTTTGCGGTCAATTGTTGCAGTATGAAATCTAATTGGGAAACTTAATAAAACTAAAATACCTACTGAAACCATGTAGTTAATGTAAAGCCTTATACAATTCTTTGAAAATAAAAGTTTTTGTGATTGTCAACAATAAACTTATAGTATATTTCGGTATCATGGTCTTGTTTTCTCCAACATAGCGTACAATTTATTCCGTCATAAATTCAAGTGGAAGAAAAGTAATAATGGAAAAAGAGAAGTATGAGTTCGTTATAACCTGAAACAGTTTTTTGTTGTTGTTGGAATGTATAGAAAGTGTTATCATCATATTTAAATTGATTTTCTGAAAATATATTGACTAGGTTAAGTGGCAGCCTAATTGTCGAATACTCAAAGTATGGACGGTGAGGTATTAACAAATTTATTTATTTAAAGGATAATTAGATTAATGTGTCTCAAAATACGATAATATCGCTTAGAGCAAATATAGTTACAATTATTATTTCAATACCAAATGGCTATTGAGTATTAAAACCGTTATATGTTAAACTGAATCTACTTTTTTTTCAAATGTTCTTGTTCTATTCAAAGTTATTAACTTCAAAATAAGGCTGATAAAAGGTACTATATCGGTTTTGTTCAACCAGTCTGTCGCAACCTGTACAGTGTCGATTGTTTCACATTATACCATACCTCAATGTTACCTTTCAATACTTATATGGTTGAAAGCAACTGATGAGAAACTGCGAACTATATTGAATTCATATCATTCTGCATCACCGTTAATCGATTGCATCCCCTGTTCATTTACATACTTCATTTACATACATAAGCGAACGTCCGGCGCTTTAACCGGATCACAAACCAATGGTGCACATGGGCTCCAGTATCCTGCGGGAATAAATGGCGTATGAACCAATCGTTGGTCACCGGCTACCATGGGATTGCATCTCCTTACGATGCTCCACTGCCTTGTGGGTTAGACCATTTGGTCAAAGGCTCGGGGTGTGGCCCCCTAAGACAACCACCTGCTTCGGTTTGGGCACCCGGGCAGTACCACAGCCCACACACAAACCATGAACTCTATGACTATGTCAACTAATTTCCTCGCTCCGATCAACATTCAATCGATTCAAATAATTATTACTATTATTGTCATTATTAATACCTTTATTATTATTACCATTATTGTCATTATTATTATTATTAGTACCATTATTGTCATTATTATTATTATTATTATTATTATTATTATTATTACTATTATTATTATTATTATTATTTTCCACATTGTTCTCCCTCTTTTATACTTATACAGCGGCTCGTCTTTGGTGGAAATTCGACTGTATCTAAACGTTCTCGAGTCACTGTCCGGTTGAAAATTGTATGTTACCACCGATTACGAGAACTGAAGCAGTTTTTCTGAAACCACGTGCACCATTCAAACTGGCTGCCTTCAACGTTCGCACACTAGTGCAGGTCGGACAACAGATAGGGCTGGCTATGTCTTTGGAAAGTCTTAATATCGATGTCTGCTGTCTATCCGAGACCCGTATTCAAGACTCTGGTGAAGTACTACAAATTCGCTCTACATCTGTCACTTCAAAAAGCTTGTTTTACGTGCGCTTATCCGGGGACCCTGTGGCATCTTCGTCTGGTCTTGCTGGCGTTGGTGTCGCACTAAGCGCTAGAGCTGAGGCAGCACTAGTTGATTGGATCCCCATTAACAGTCGGTTATGTGCTGTTAGATTAGAAAGTTCCATCAAAGTGAGAAGAAATCGGCGTGAGAAACGATGTCTTTTCGTCATTTCCGCCTATGCCCCGACAGATTGCAGCCCGGATGCAATCAAGGATGAGTTTTACCACCAGTTATCTGTTCTTCTCCAGAAAGTGCGTTCGACAGATATTGTAGTACTAGCCGGAGACTTGAATGCTCAGGTCGGGCGTCTAGGCACAGAAGAGAGTCGTTTAGGTGGCCGATGGGGACTCGTTGGTCGCAGGTCAGATAACGGGGACCGTCTACTGCAACTGTGCACAGACCACAACCTGTTTCTGGCTAGCACTAACTTTCGGCACAGTCATCGCCGATGTGCCACCTGGCGTCCTCCCTCTGCATCTCAAGCCTGGACTCAGATTGATCACATCGCGATCAGCTTCCGCTGGCGTGGTTGTGTAAAAGACTGCCGCTCCTTTTGGAGTACCTATCTGGACTCTGACCATGCCTTGGTCTGCGCCAATCTTGCCTTACTTTTCAGTGGACAACGAAGTGACCGCCACCAACGGATTGATGTTAGCAAGCTGGTTGCAACTTCTGTTGCAAATAAGTATCGAACCGAGTTAGTCTCTAGGCTAGCTACCACTTCATCGAAAAGTATAGATGAGCATTGGTTGCAATTGCTTGACGCCATGAAAATGGCGGGAACAGTCAGTTGTGGGTTTGCGAAACGTCCCGCTTTTAAGCACTGGGTTTCTTCTGGTTCCTTACAACTCATTGAAGCCCGTCGGTCTACTCCGGGTGACCGTGAGTTTGACCATAAACGAAGGATGTTACGTAGGGAAATTGGGCAAAGCTTGCGTAAGGACCGAGAAGCCTGGTGGTCGGAGCGTGCTAATGAGCTGGAAGCAGCAGCTGCATCTGGTAACTACCGGAAGCTCTTCCAGCTCATCCGAGCCACTGGCAGCAAGAAGTCTGGTGTGAGTGAAACAATCTGCGAGGATGATGGGATGCCAATCACTAACATCCATCGACGTCTTGGACGATGGGCAGAATTTTTCGAAGGGCAGTTCAACTGGCCTGCTGCTCCGGCAACATCGGTCAGGCTGTCCTGCCCTCCATGGCCGGTGACGACTGATCCACCAAACGAGGAGGAAGTCCGCAAGGAACTCCAACTCTTGGAGCGTTACAAATCACCTGGCCCAGATGACTTACCTCCGGCTCTTTTTAAAGATGGTGGTGACTTTTTGACTAAGGAATTGACGACGTTGTTTACAAAGGTTTGGGAACTAGAGTGTGTACCAACGTCATGGAATGAGTCGATAGTTGTCCCTATCTTTAAAAAGGGTTCACGTCGTTCCTGTAACAACTATCGGGGGATAAGTCTACTTCCGATTGCGTCCAAGCTATTGGCTTCCGTCATACTTCGTAGGTTGTTCAAAACTCGGGAAAGATTGACTCGCGAGGAGCAGGCTGGGTTTCGTTCTGGTCGAGGATGTATTGATCATATCTTCACCCTCCGCCAAATGTTAGAACATCGCCATACTTATCAAAGGCCAACAATCGTAGTGTTTCTTGACATCAGGGCTGCCTTCGATTCGTTGGACAGGACTGTTCTCTGGGATTGTCTATTGAAGAAGGGTGTGCCTGAGAAGTTTATTAACATCCTAAAAGCCCTATATAAAAACACCTCAGGCAGAGTGAGGGCATACAACCACCTCTCTCCATTGTTCCATTCGAGTAGTGGGGTTAGGCAGGGTTGCCCAATCTCACCATTCCTCTTCAACTTTGCCATCGATGACATTCTGGAATCAGCTCTGATGAATGTAAGTAATGGTGGTGTGGATCTGTTACCTGGAGAAAGACTTCTCGACCTTGAGTATGCGGACGATATTGTCTTACTGTGCGATAATGCCCAAGGCATGCAATCCGCACTTAATCAGTTGGCAATCAGTGTCCGTAGGTATGGTATGTGCTTTGCACCTTCGAAGTGCAAAGTACTTCTACAAGACTGGCAGGATTCCAATCCTGTACTCACCCTGGATGGTGAGCAGATAGAAGTAGTCGAGAAGTTCGTGTATCTGGGTAGCTGCATAAGTGCTGGTGGGGGTGTGAGTGATGAGATCAGTGCACGTATAGTGAAAGCCAGAGCGGCTTATGCCAATCTGGGCCACCTTTGGCGCCTTCGTGATGTTAGTCTGGCTGTAAAAGGTCGGATCTACAACGCGTCGGTGAGAGCAGTTTTGCTCTATCCTTGTGAAACCTGGCCTCTCCGAGTTGAGGACGTTAGACGACTCTCTGTGTTCGATCATCGCTGTCTCCGAAGGATTGCTGATATTCAGTGGCAACACCATGTCAGTAATGCAGAGGTTCGGCATCACGTGTTTGGGCACAGAGATGATAATTCAATTGGTGTCACCATCTTGAAACACCGACTTCGGTGGCTTGGACATGTTCTACGAATGTCGTCCCAGAGAATTCCACGTCGTGCATTATTTGCCGACTCTGGGACTGGTTGGAAAAAGCGGAGAGGTGGTCAGTGCATGACATGGTGTCGTGGTATGAAAGAAAGCTGCAAAGGACTGGCTTGTGTTGGTCCTTCACGACTCCCTGGTTGGGGTCTGAGAGATGGTGCTACACAGTGGCTAGAGACGTTATCAGATATGGCTCAGAATAGAAGCCAGTGGCGATCCTGCTGTAACCTTCTTTTACTTTCTTCATAAAAAGTGGTTGTGTCTCCCTTACTTGAAAGATTTCTTCTGATTGTACTTTTCCGTTCCATTGTTACGACCACACTAAATCTGTTCGTTATCGTTCTCTTTTGTGCTCCTTGGTTTTTTTTTCTTTTTCTATCTCTTCGAAGTTACATTGTTTTGTGTGGCGCATATATATTGGCGCTCTCTTGTACCAATATTTATGTGTTAAAATAAATAATCAGTTCTTTGGAGATTGTAGTAGAATATAAACCCCCACTTCGTCATCAATTCATGCATTAAGAATGGTCTTATGTTCACGAATAACTATCAAACAATTAGTCGAATTTGTTCTTTATATTTCATTAACCATGAATCAAAAATCAGCTTATAGTTTCTCATTGATTATCACCTATTGTTTATTTGAATCATTGTGTTCTGTTTTTATTAAATTCAACAATTTAATATTTATTAATCATTTTTAGTAATTACTTGTACTTTTCATATTGGTTATGACAAATTTTCTACATTGTTCTTAAGACTGATAAAGTACAAGATTTTCGATTACGGTTTTTGAAACTGTTAGCATCTGGTCATAAAATTAATCGTTATTTAAATGAAAGATGGTTTACTGCTAAATCTGATGTTCTTAAAGAATTACAATATTTGGCATTTGATATTGTTGAACAATTGCCTGAAGTATTATTGGACAAAGTAAGTCATACAATTTTGAGTTCTATATGGTGGATAGCGAAATAGGTTGATAATTAATAATAAACAAGAAATACATTATTTTATAGTATTCAATTCTTTCAGTTAGTAAGATCTCATAATGTTGTCACCTTGTTATATACACTTAACATGTCGATATATATATTGACGTAATTGTCTTTCAGTATAATAAATTTAAGATAACGTTATTGCTCTAATATATTGAAAATAGAGTTTACAATCTTAGAAGTTTGTAGGATATTTTGGAAGTATTTAGGTAGACTAAAATTATTATAAATTTCTCTTGTTACAACCCAGCTATTCGTATCACTTAGTATTCTTGGATACCGATCCACTCGACAAGTTCCCCCAGATCAGAACATGGTTGTACAGGGAAAGAGATTATATTCCAAATAACAAGGGTAGATGGGAGTAAGAGGCACAACAAGAAAAGCGATGATATATTTATAGTTTTTACATGAGAAGATTCTAGCGTCCTCCGAGTATCGACTAGCGTTGATTGGATAAGAATTAGACAATCAGCGTGCACCAACGCAATTGTGCATGGAACATTCTTTAATTCAATCTATGTCCCGCTAACAAAGACTAACTTCAAATTAAAGATTTTAAGCAGCTGTATTTTTATATTGTGAGTCCTTAGTGTATTTCAGTTACATTGATTTCATGGCCATCATAATTATGTTACAGGCTATTGTATTTGGTTAATCATTACTTTTCTACTTAATTTTTCCGTGAATAAATCTGTGACTTCTTTTTACTTATCTAGTTATCCTATAATTTCGTTCTTATAAGAGAAAACCACTAAAAACTGTATTGTTCCAGATCGCAGATTCCTCGTTTTCAGGGACACTTCAGAGTTTCCTGAATACATATACCTTCAAACTTCATGTTCTTTAGTGAGCATGCTAACCTTAAAAGCTGCTTATCAAGCTTCCAGTAGTTGATTTTTTAGTCATTAGTAAACTCATCATGATGCAGTTTATAATTTAATGCCTTTCTTTAACCAATTGGTTGATTTCAATAAGATCTAGTGGAGTTGTTTTTAGGTTAGCTACCCAGGAGTATATTAAAAGTTGATTGAAATTTCATTTGTCAACTTCAGTATTCTAATTTATATCGTATTTGTGGAGCTCAAATATTCATTGCTTGATCTCAGCAAAGCTCACGGTTTTCGTGTTAGTACCTTTCTATTATATCAAATATTCGAACATAAATTATTCTTATTGTTCTTTCACTGAATGTTAACAGCAATAATTATATATTCTTATCTTTAGGTTGGATCAAATGAATGGGTGTATAATGATGTGATATTATTACGATTTAACACACTTCTGGCTTTAATTATACGTCAACAGTTGTTTGGTAAATCTATATGCACAGAAAAAGATATATTTGAAATCATGCATACTTACAACTCTCAATCATGTCCATCTCAGTTAATTTAGATTAGTAGATTTCTGTTATTCCGATTACTTTTTTATGAACATCTATAAATTGTACTTAGTTTTGGCTACAACTATTCAACATCACTTCTACGTTAGTTTATTATTTATAACATGAATATCCTCGTAGATCTTGATTTTGTATGAAAATAAAACTTTTGAAACCGTTGTGACTAATTGATTCTTATTAACTTACTAACACCTGTTACTCCCAGTGGAGCATCGGCTGCCGACCAGCACTCTCTAACTTATTCTGTTCTGGGCCTTCCTTTCTAGTTCTATCCAATTGTTGTTCATTCTTCTCATGTCTGTCTCCATTCCGCGTCGTAATGTGTTCTCTGGTCTTTCGCTTCTCCTTTGGCCTTAAAGACTCCAATTGAGTGTTTGCCTTTTGACACAGTTGGGTGCTGTCCTCAATGTGTATCCTATCCAATTCCAGTGCTTCCTGATTTCTTCCTCCACTGCGACCTGGTTTGTTCTCTCCCACAGTTGGTTGTTGCTGACAGTTTAGTGTCTGGCCAACGGATCCGAAGTATTTTGCGTAGACAACTGTTAATAAATACATGTATCTTCGTAGTTCTCCAGGTTTCCTCCCCATACAGTAGATCTGTCTTGACATTTGTATTGAAAATCCTGACTTTGGTGTTGGTTAACGGACAGTTGAAGAGGGAGGTTGATTATGAATACAGTGGTCTTGAGCGCTGTTAGAGGTATGAGGGAGGTTATCACTTCCCGGTTGCACACACCGTTGAAGGGTTCTTCTGGAGGTACCTGAAAAGGAAATTGGATTAGAGGTGATCTTAGTGACCTGAGAGCGTGACTGCAATGCCCAAGGGACAACTGCTTGAGGTCGGTCACACACGACCTTTTTATGGGCAATTTTTGTGTTAGCTTCGTACTTGTTGAGACCTTACTGCCGGAGACGGATATCCGTGGGATAAGGCGAGGTGGGCATTTTTAGGGTCGACCTTTTCTAACCCCATCCCTCCTTGTGGCAGCATCGCTGTCATGCTGGTTGTCTGAAGGAAACACCTTACTGCTGTCACACCTCTCTACAGTCAGCAGTACGACTTAGCCTTCGGACCTTGGGTTTGCTGCTTTTAGTCTTACCCCTCTTCAGCCGACCTGTCTAACATGGAACGGTTGTTCCAGCCAGTATAGCTAGGTTGCTTCATCACAATAGGCAAGCCCGACCACCACGTCAAGGCAGCAACAACGGTCGTGTTACGTATGCCTGAACATCGATTACCACGACGTGCAATGCTAACCGGTGTTGGAGATGGTTGGAAGAAAGTAAGGGGCGGCCAAACCAAAACGTGGCATCAGTGCTTGAAGTCACTAACTTCTAGTCTGAGCCATGTTGGTAGATGCAGTCTACTTGGTTGGGGTCCGCTTGACTTTCGTAACCAATGGTTGGAGACTCTTGGTGACATGGCTCAGAATCGATCACAATGACATCGGTGTATACACTCTCTATCTTCCCTTAAACTAAGAGACTAAAATTGCTTCATATCTCCCTTTCTACGAACTAATTCTTTCTTCCTATACTGTATCCTTATGGCAATCTTGCTCCAATATACTACCACCTTTGACCTAACCACTCGTATGAATCCGGTGTTCATCTTGCTGTGCTAATGAGGTATGGCAACCTGGACCGATGCACATATGTGCCTGGTCCTACGTTGTAGGTGACTGACTGACTAACAGGTAATTGTTTTGAGTTCCAGATGTTTTTCAGTTGTAAATATGCTACTCTTTCATTGCCGATCCGCTCCCTCACGTATGTATCAGATCCATTGTTTTCATCGATGATGCTGCCCAGGTTATGTAAAAGTGGAAAATATAATGCGATTACAGACAGTCGTTTTCGCTAGAAAGTTCACCTTGTAAGCAATAGAATACCACGTATTGTACAAAAAAAACTATCCGCATGGATTTCTATCGCAGAACAATGTCCATATTTTTCCCTTACTTTAAAATTTGTGTCGACAATATGTGCTTCTGTATGATTTCAAACTGATTCCCTAGGCATATGGTACAATTTGTAAAATAAAGGCCGAAAATCAAACCTAAACAGAATTCTCATTGACCTTATTTATATTTTATGCATCAGCTCTATTTGGAACATGATGTTTGTTTGTGAAATTTATTTTTAGATTAACCATCTTTAAGTGGCTGGAAATGTTTTATTTATTGGTGACTGATTTTTTGATTGATTTCCTGAAGTTTTAATACAAAGTGTTTTCCACAGGGCCTATAGTAAGTTTGATTAATAACATTAGATTATAGGAAGTTTGCAGTAGTTCATGAAAAAGCACGTTAGTCGTTCAGTGGTCCACGGATGTTGCCCTTGGTGCATTTTCATGTAAGATTAAATGAGGGATAAACTCAGTATCTGTAACATCTTTACTAAAGCGGCGGGATTAATTGGTTCAGATCATGATGAAACTTGTGTTCGTTGCAAATATAAAGAAGTATCAAGACGTGTTTCTTGAAAAAAATGTTGGAAAAGAATGTTACGGTTTCCCAAGATTACTGTTTACATAGTATATGGATTTATGGTTTTAGTAAGACAGACGAAGATAATCAGAACTTGTTAAGACATCTTCCTGTATTCTGGAAGTAAAGTTTATGTGCAAATCTTTTATCGCGGTTTATGTTGAATGTTACTTTTCAACATTATGGACAAAGGCTCGAGAAAATGGGCACCTTTCTGTTTGAACTGTCGGAAGTCTACCGTTACCGATGACCAAACTCTTGAAAATAGACATACCTTGTTGACTGCGTCTCGATCATTTATTCGTGCAAATTTGTCAGTTCATGTACAGTGTCTGTTAGCGATAAATTGATTGTCTGGTTTTGATAGGCTTTGTTTTATTCCGCGTTCAACGTTGTAAGATTCAGAACGGGAATGAACGCTTTTTCATTCATTTATAAGCAATTAATGATTTGTTCGCTGTTGATAGGCATTTTTGGGTATTGCATTGCTTATATATATATATATATATATATATATATATATATATATATATATATATATATATATATATATATATATATATATATATATATATATATATATATATATATATATATATATATCACCCGGATTCCGGGACTCGGTTGACTTTTATTATTAGATGTTTATCTGTGTTTTGTAATTACTTGTCGGGGATTAGTTGGGAGTTTTTGACAATCGTTATATGTTTTTTGTTGTAACTGGGAGTTGGGTTTGTCTAATATGACGTTTTCTTGGTCGTCCAAGAATGTAGGTATCGAGAGTCTCTTTTCCATTGTTAATATTGACGTATTTAGTTGTACATTTGGTAATCTGAGAAGGTACTTCAACGTTTGACTTGTGGTTTTCGCACTGGGTTGACATGAACAAAAACGGGTGCGCACGTACTCAAATGTCTCTCAAGCCTTGGATCTCGGTTATGCTCTCGTAAAAATCCCGGTTTAATCTGCTACATAGTTTGTAACAGTTAATTTGCAAAGTTTGGATTGGCTGGTGTTTTATTTTCAGAGCTGACCAACTGTCCCAGAACCATAATTGTGGTAAAAATGTACATCTGATATGTAGCGCACATCATTTTTAATGGTTGGGGGGATCCAAAGAAGGGTAAATGTCGGGATGGCATCATATTGAGACAGGCGTGCATTTTATTTGGCTGTGGGGTTTTTTGACCAAGCTATTCAGTGCCGGGTGGTATGTAGCCATTAATTAATTCGAATCGCTCCTGATAGTCTGGTAAATTCGTGGGATATAATGGTTAATTGTAAACCAGTTTGTGGTAATGACTAATGGTATACCGTATTTTGCTATCCAGTGGTGTATTATGATGACGCTGAAAAATTGGTTAGTGAAGTTGGGTCAACTGTGATGAACAAACTGAAGTATGACTAGTTAATCCCTTTAGTTAGGAGTAAAGCAATTCGAGTATATTCAGATGAATTAAAGCCGCAAGTGTTGAATAAACGATTTTAAAAGCGAGAGATTAAGTAACCGCAAGCAGTTGAAGATTATGTAGATCTAAATACCACAGAAAGGGTACAGTGCTTCTAGTTTTTGTGATCATGTGCGTCAACTTTCAAAGTATTGAGCCAACCACTTTTAGTTGTGCGAGTCCATGTAGCTTTCAACAGAATTTCCAATTATAAAGTAATGTCCGCTTTAGGTCAAAAAACGTAAGGCAGAGTCATGAGAAAACAACACCAGTACGATTGGTTAGCTACTTCCAGGCAGATTGAGGTTATTATGCCATCTTCGCGTTTGCTGATCAGAGACTACATTTCCTCTTTTGTGATGTTTGTCTCTCGTACGGTTGTAGTGTGTTTTAATATTTTTTACTTCAAACTAGTTCCTGTACACTTTTTAGGATACCATTATTCTTCTAGCACTGTGTTAGGAGGAAATCAGACATTCAAAACTTCTGTGTTGGAAACTAAATATCCACTCATCTTACCAAACTGCTATAAAGTTAATTATTGGTACAATTTCTAAGATACTGGTTAGAAGATATGTATTTTTCGAAAGGTAAGGATGGGTAACTAGCCACAGTCTATGAGAGAAAAGTGTTTAATATTGTCATTTTTAAGGGAAAGTAATACGTAAATGAAAAGAAACTGTTGAATTCTAATAAATTTGAGATATAAAGATGTTCAAACTGATGTATCCTAAACTAGAATGGAAATCGTATGTAAAATGTATTCATTCTTTAGGAGATGCTATGTCTAAAATTTATTTTGATGAATTTTTGTTAAAAAAAAACAATAAGTACATGGATAAGCATGTCAGTGTACCTTTATTTGTTTCTTAATAATATGTAGATGAATGCATTTGAAAAAAACTACTTTTAACTTTCCGATGCGGCAGAAGTTAAAAATGCGACAAATTTATGCTAAAACGCAGGAAATTAGATAACAATTAGTATCCTTGTAGAATGTCCTAAACGTCGTAGCCTCTTTAGAGACCTTAGGCCCTCCCACCACCACGTCGTGTCCCCCTGGTTTTCAGATTATAGGTGCATCTCATTATGGTCGTACACCTTTGGGGAGGACTTTGAAGTTTTGTAGGCTGTATCGTTCGATCTTTTGGCATGAGATTAACAAAGGTTTTACGCTCATAGTAATTGACCTTTAACTAATCCACGCCAATTTTATCTTTACGACTTTTTGGGGTTCTTTGTACTCAGTTCCGGCAGGTTGGAGTGATGAGCTGTGGTGTACGAAAACATGTGAACGAAATCTTGAGACAGGTTGAAGAGAAACATCAGTTGTTTGCAGTCGAGTGGAAATGAGTTTAACTAAAAGCATGAAGTTTGTAAGCCGGCTGATGTAGGAATTCAAATCCATATTTTTCGAACAAGTTAAAGGATCTAGAAACTTTCCTGTAAGCCGAAGTTTCGTACCCTACTACTTATAAAAATTCAGACCTCACGATATTGCGTATACCGAATTGACAAGCCGGCTGTCCTTTATTAATCCTTGAAGCTTTTTCAAGTTAGATCCAGCTTCTCCTTGAAAATATTCACTGGTGGATCTGATAGTACGTGGATGAGAGCATAGTTTACGGAGGACATTTGAGCGATGCTAAAGTGACCTAGGGTTATAAATCGCTGTGACAAATTAGAATTATGATTCACAGTTGATAGTAAGGGTTAAGTGCTAGATTTGGGGTTTTCACCACTAGTCAGACATATGCTTAGATGAATTTCGCCCCAAAATTTGAAACTTGTCATCGTGAATCTGATTGGTACGTCCGTAAGTCATAATCTCATTGGTCACGGGTTTCAAACCTTCTTGCTATGTTTTTGAATATGATTACTGCTGGACAGAGCAAAGGGATTAGACCTAAATCGCTATTAAAAATTCGCATTGCCAATATAAGTACACCCCGCGGTTTACGATATGGTAAGGTGGGAAGGTTCGTGTGTTTTAAGTGCTCATCATCAAAAACTTTCGAAAGGTTGTAGTGACTCACGTTTATTACAAGAACACGACTGGTTCAATAAAAACAATTATTATTATAAACAGGTGTACCAGTGTTTGTTTTAATGTGCTTTTTTTTACTGTGCTAATGACAGATATATTGGGCTTCCATTCTTGTCCACACACTTCGATTGTAACTTCGCGCGAATTCGGTTACCTTCTGTAACCAAGCTTCTATCCTGGCACGATCTCGGTATCCTTTCGATGCCACGTGATCGCCAGCAAATACATCTCGATTTGGTTCATTAATTGCCTTCTGATATTTGGCTTCTCGGGGTTTTTATGGAGTCATTTGGAACGAGCTTCTTGGTAGTGGTGTACATGGTCAATCTCGACTCGACGCCACGCTACAAGGTACTTTACTAATTTTTCCAATGTGCTGATTTGTTTAATATGACATAAATTGTCTTCTGGGATACAGTTCTCTAGGTGTGGTCTTACATAGGTGAGATATAAAAGTCCAAACTTCTACTTTTCAGGGTATCTGAATGCTTGGAGCAGTGACTATGACTTTCGAAAGCCTTTTGCGGCTGCTGCGTCCCAATGCGCAGTTGTTTCCAAGTCGTGACTAACTACTACTCCCAAGTCTTTATGTATCTGCACACGCAGAAGCGAAATGCCATTGGTGGTATACTTATAACTATTACCGTGCTGCATGTGCATGAGCACGCTCTTCCTAGAATTAACTTCCAAGTCTCAATTTTGCGACCGTATAACTAAGTCGTCCACGTCAGTTTAAAGGCAACTTATCAGGCTCACCATTTGTTGTTCTACAGATTTCGACATATACAAACCATAATGTTGATGACTTAAGCAGTCGCGATAAGTCACTGGCATAGAGAAGGAGTGTTAGGGAACCTGAGATTGTGCGTTGGGTTCACCATTTCCAACCGGCCCTCATGCAGATAGTGTTCCTCTTACTTCCACTCTAAGTTGTCGGCCGCAGAGGAAGTATATTATCAATTCCTATACAGCACCTGTTATTCTGGAGCTTGGGAACTTCTGTATATAACCCAAATGAAAATCTTTATCAAATGGTCTGCTAAAATCTATGAGACAGACAACTGTTTGTGATATTGTTTAATTCTCTCAAAATAAGTAAGCTCGTTAAGCATAGATGCTTATTGTTATGAGTTTCGCCCTGTGAATTATCGCGTGAACAGATCACCACTTAAAATATGGCCTGTGTAACCTTTGCACTGTGCCAAACCAACGACGAGAAACTTAGTGTCAACTCTTAGTCCTTATCAGTTCTTCCCGTCCAAATGTTTGTGTTTGAGTCTAGAATATGTAACAAATGTTTTATAGAGTAGTTCTTTATTTTTAAGCCCTGGAAGATGTAGTTGAAATCGAGGTTATCACTTCAAATACACAGAGCTTTTCAACATTAAATATCAGGAAAAACAATTCCTATACAAAGTAAGGAAGTGAGTGAATACTTAAGCTATAATGTTATGATGCCTACGTAAATGTTTACGGTCAATTCTTAACCAATCCATCCAAAGTATTACGAAAACAAACTCAGCTTACACTGTATGGGCTTATATACAAACAAATCAGACCTCAATAAACCATAAAATAAAAAAAACAATGTAGCTGTAATTGTTGGAGTCTGTGTTTAATAAAGAGGGAAAAACTTAAGAACGGCAAATCGTGTAATATAGTTATTAGGTAAAATGAAATATAATGATAAAGGCAATATAAATGTATATATTATAGTTACTTAACAGTTACCCATTAAGTATATGCATGCACTTTATATATAGCTCCTAGCAGTTAGCGTCCATTTATTCTTCGTTGGGATCTAACACTTATTTCGAATCTTATGTTGCTCGGAAGATAGATGATCGTATGATTCTATGCGACTAATTGACTCAACTAGAATAATTTTTTTCACTTAACTTAATTTTCATGCCGGTCAAATTGACAAGTCAGTATTTAGACACAACTTGTCTCTTTTCACACTTAAACATAAGACCAATCTCTTGGCTGTTGACTGTAGGAATGGGATATGTTGAATGGTGTGGTGGGTGGTCGTGAAATAATGTTTGTGAAATATGACAGCAATTACGGATGTCACCTTTAATGACCCCAGGTCTGAATGGATCTAAGGTTAGTGATCAGTTGACGAATAGCTTCCTCGTTTAAACGTACAGGCCCTATAGCTGGTATGTCAGTGGTGTCGTTATGATAAGCAATATTTACAACACCCGTAGAGTAAACTCTGGTGATCAGGTTTGACTGTGCTGGTACATTTGTATTTTCGCCCAATAGTAATAGAGGAATACTATCACTACTATTTGTCCCTCATTTAAGGTACGAAAACAATCTTTTTGGACATGCACGGCTATTATGTTTCTTTGATGAGTGGTACGGCTCTAACCATGGTGAACTACGTTGTATCCCTCCTATAACCGCTAACACGTGTCTAGATTTTATTGTACAACAAACTACCTCATACGTACCACTATCATGCGTATCTTACGTGCTCGACTGTACGCGTAAATAAACTGTAACATAATATTATGTCACCTCCCACGTGATTTGTAATTCTATCACTTCTATTACAGATTTAACTCGAAATAAGTGAAAAGCAGTTTATTTTTAACCAAATCCACGTTTTTGTGATAACAGTTATATCGGTACTTAATTCATCCACCATCAAAATTTACTCGGACGTTTCATTTCGAATAATACCAGCGCTTGTGTAGCACCCATTGAAGGTGTCGTGAGAATAACTTATTCTTCCCACACAAGTCTCGGGAACACCGACTTCAGAAACTTTTTACCCCAAGAACCCTCAATGGAAATGTTTGTTTTGCCTGTACGCTCCCGAGTTTTTAAGTCAGTAAAGGCATTTTTCCATTTAATTCGGTTCCCAATCTGATAGGATACGAATATTCAAATCAAGAGTTCTTTTGCGTCATTCGTTATAACGTCTCTTTCTTCGTAATTTCCCAGTAAGAACTTCAGGATTCTTCTCGGTCGTGTTTCACATCCAACCCGCTTACTGAGTCGTATTACTTCAGTGTTATGCACCCTAAAGCCTCTTCTAGCGGTATATTTTGGATGGTAAAGTCAACACTGAACCAAAGTCGTGTACATGCCCTTGAGCGGGGTCATTTTCTCTAGACTCCTTCAAATTGCAGATAATTAGAATAGAAACGGATTTGACTCCTTTGAAAGTCTTGATATCATTTTCTTCCTGTCATCTACTAGGAACTTTTCTTTGTTTATTTTGGATTATAGTCGATTGATTCAAGCCAATCTCTCGCGACAATGTTCGACGAGATCCAACTTTTTTCAACTACGCTTAGTTTAAATATTGACTTACTTTGTGACTTTCGTGGATTAATCACTATTTTGAACCTCACTAGTGTGATAATCAACTAAAAAGGGTAGGACAAAAGGGGTTTGAAGAAAATTTCAAACCGCAGATGAAATAAATTCAGTTAACTTCGAACAAATATTCTTTGATGCAATAAATACTCCATTGACGTTTTAGGGAGTAGCTTCGTGTCTTCTTGCTACTTCCTAGTGCTTTTATCATTTCATAACTATGGAGGATTCAGACAATAACAATACTTATTTTTATTGATGAACGACATAATATTATCAGAATGAAGCGTCCAAAGTACAAGCAGTTTACTGTTTCCAAACTGAAATTTCAAAGGTTGAAGTTTGGGTTCTGAAAGCTCGGCGGAAAATTTGAGTTAGTGCGGCTCTTGTAAAAAGACTAGTGGTAATGAATGAGCTGGAGAAGTTATTAAGTTAGTATCGAGTCTTTCTCTTTACGCAAAACTTTATTATAGGTAAAGCTACAAACCCGATATCAGATCAGTATGACTCTGACACCGTGAATGAAATTGCAAAGCTGATTGATACTCAACCTAATGGTCCAATCTTTACTCTCCGACTTCTTGCCCATAAAATTAAGTCTCCACATGAAAAAGAAGCTCTAAGCTCTTTAATGGTAATAGTTATCGCTCTTTTATAAGTTTTAGCTGTTAGAGTTTTTATCCAAGCGTTGTGGTCCAACATTTATTTCCGAACTTGGAAAGTTCAAGTTTCTCAACGAACTAATAAAAGTTCTCTCGCCCAAGGTAAAGTTGAAAATTACGAGATTTTTATGAAATCTGCCATGTGAGAGAACAGCATTTATAGATCGCACTATTTTTCCCATGTGTGGGTCTGAACATATCGAAGCTTCTTCTATGTTATTGTCCTTTCATAGTCAGTTGTAGTAAAATTTCAGCCTTAATTTCCATTTTTAAAAAAAGTGGTATGATATTTTTCGCCAGTTCTTTTACAAACGGCAATAATAGACTCACCTAACACTAGAACTCTTGAATAAGTCCTGTGAAATGTTTTTGTCCGAATCCATATTTATTATTACTTCAATAGTTTTGTAGGTTGACTGCCTCTCTCTTGTGAAAGTCTTTTAAAACCTGTTGAATTAGATGCCGATGAAACGTCCTGAATGATATGATGGACCTTTATATTCTGCTGAATTACGGCACTTGTAATACTCGATTGTCTTCTTACGGTTAGTCGTACTGGATAGCAGTTCACTTTTTCTCGTTCTATAAGTTTTGGTTTCATCTATCCTTCAAGATCAACTGTCTTATTTGAAATTATCCGGCGTTCTCCGTATATTTTTCGATTGTTTTCTATTCAATTCCCTTCCGTGTGCTGTTTTAATATTTGATAATGTAAACGACCCTTACTTTCGTTTATCGTTAATTTTCAATGTAAACTATCACCTGGTTTAACATGTGTTCTTTTATACTTTGTTATATGACTTTAAATACTGCGAACTTTTGCGTTTTAAATTCCCTTTGTTTATAACTAAAATTTCAGTCAGTACACATTTCACATTTCTACAACTTCTGGTTTTTTACTTTTTAGTATCTTGGTGACCAGACATCTTCATGTGTAAAAAACAAATGTGCTCAGTTGCTTCATAATTGGCAACGTGATTTCTCACCAAATGAACCGAAGTTTGCTGAGGCATACAACATGCTTGTTCGAGAAGGTATCATAACTGCAAGTCAGATAGTTTCTACTGACTCCGTTTCAGAGGTAATATTCACTATCTTTCAAACTAAAATCGTAATGTAAAATTATTGGATGTAGTTTTTTTGGAGAAAACTGGAAAAATGCGGTCTTTTGACAATATCAGACCTCATTCTCTCCATTCAAATGTAAAACATTGTTTTAGGACCAACCTGGCTCAGCTACTAGATTATTGGTAGGAAGTGAAGTAGTTGGGCGTATCGACCGCTCGACTTATCTTGGGAGTCTCTTCAGTCTAGATGGGCTAGTGTCTGACAAATTGTGGCACGGAATTAGAAAGCCTGATTGACTTTTGCCAACGTGCACCACTTGTGGCATAATCAAAGTATTTGTCCGTCAACCAAAAACCGAATTTATTGCTCAGCAGTTCTCTCTGATCTGCTTCATTAGCGTGTAACATGGTCATCGGGAGTCTAGGATATTTGTAGGGTACTATTATTCAGTTATAGGTGTCTAATTTATATTCGTTCAGACCAAAATATTGGTACAAGGGTCACCAAAATCTATGTGCCACACAATAAAAACAAGGTTGTGGAGAGATAGAGAAAGGATGATCAATAAAATAGAAAAATGGACAAAAGCGAATAGAAGTTAGTGTATGGGAGTGAAATAATAACAATAACTAGAGAAGCAGTTCATTTGGGAAAAATACAACCGGGAAGAATTTCAATTAAAGTTCCTCTCACTTATGTAAAGAAAGTAAAAACAAGTTAAAGCAGGTTTACCATTGGCTTCTATTCTGAGCAATTTCTAATAACATTTAAAGCCGGTGTTGCACTATCTCTAGAACCCCAACTAGGAAATCGTTAAGGATCAACAGAAGCCCGTTCCGTACAGCTGTCATTCGAACTACGACAGCATGTCCGACACTGATCACATCACTTTTTTCAATCAGTCTCGGCGTCAGTAAATAATGTGCGACATTCTTAGTACATATCCAAGACACCGAAGTCGATGTTTGGAGATGGTGACACCAATTGAATTATCGTTTCTGCTTCAAAACATACATTGCCAAATCTCTTCATTACTAACAACATTCACTTAGGTAGGTTCAGACTATCTAGTTGGTTTGCGCGTGATTATCGTAACTAATGATTGGTGAAATGTGATGTAACTGAGGTTCTACCTCAAGAGTACAGATGTATCCACTCTTTAGATCCTGAGTTTTAAATTAACTTCGTACCTTTTACTCGGGGAATCCATTCTTTTCTGAATAATATTTTCTGTCCAATCGTTTTTTTACTATCCTTGATACTACTGGTACTTCTACTACGATAGTAATCGCCTTGATGATTTAACCTCAGTAGTGTGGCGAGTTAGGTTGATGTATGTATGTTAGCGGAATATAGATTAGATAAAAGCACATTCCGTGCAGGATTTTGTTGGTTCACACTGATTGACTATTTCTTACCAAATCAGCGTTAGTGGATACTTAGAGAAGACTCTAGAATCTTTTCATGTAAAAACTACAAATATACTAACTTTTTTCTGATTGTGATTCTTACTTCCATCTGCCCTTGTTATTTGGAATATAATTTCGTTGCTGTTCAACCGTATTTTGATTTGGGGACTTATCGAGTGAATTGATGTCCAAGAATACCAAGCAATAGAAATAGCTGGGTTGTAATAAGAGAAATCATACCAATGTGTACGCTAGATTCTACACTAAATAAAACTGACCCAATGACAGTTTCAACTCAACATTGAATTGGGTGATTGAAAAGTATTGTCAAAGTATCAGTTATTATATTTCGAATTGTTATTGCTCATGGTAATAACTTTGTTCATTTACTCCAAGGAATATGTTAAATACAATTTTTTAAAATAAACTATATATACTATATCTTCCTAAACACACATTTTGTAAAATGTTTAAAATTGGTAAAATGATTACTACTTCGGTGAAGGTATGGAATTAATTTATTGACAATATTCTAAATGATTTTTTTGACAAACAATTTGTTCTTAAGATATTCGGCGACTTCTATAGTTTTTATGTCTTATTAATTCAATATTATTGACCTTCTTTTTCTTCTTCACTTATTCAGATGTATTATTGTTAAAATAAGTAGGACTTATCAATATAACAGTATAAAGTAGTGACAATTGTGATGGGATTTCACATTTGTCTGGAATAGCTGACGTGTTTGTGTGTCATTTAGTGAATTTTTGTGCATGTATCAACATGGTACTGTTTTAGGTGATAAAATTATCGATAATGTTGAACGTTATTCACTTAAGATTCTCTCTAAGCAATATGATTGCTTTTAATTAGATGATCTTAACCTTGACATGATCAAGTTATTCCATATAGGATTTAAGATTTAAATATATGATCCACCTTTTTCTGTTTGGATTCTTGGGTATCTTCATCGAACAGGAAGTCCAACTTAAAGCTAATCAGTATGAACTGTTGCTTGTTAGATAAGTTAACTAAATTAACGTTCGATTGTTTGAACACATAAGTACTGGTACAAGGGGGCACCAGATATATATGCGCTACACAACACAATGAGAATGGGAAGAGAAAAAGAATGTAAGGTGCGTATAAGAAAAAAAAGCGAGAACACTAACGACCACAGAATAATGTATGGTAGTGAAATAACAATAATAATGATGGGGGAAACGGAAAGGTACAACCAGAAGGAATTCTTTTAGTTAAGGAAGTTAAAACCATTTTTTATGAAGAAAGAAAGGAAAGGTTGCAGTAGGATCGCTACTGGCTTCTATTCTGAGCCATATCTGATAACGTTTCTAGCCACTGTGTTGCACCACCTCTCGGACCTCAACCAAGGAGTCGTGGAGGACCAACAGAAGCCAGCCCTTTGCAGCTTTCTTTCATACTACGACACCATGTCATACACTGACCACCTTTCCGTTTTTCCAACCAGTCCCAGAGTCGGCAAATAATGCACGACGTGGAATTCTCTGGGACGACATTCGTAGAACATGTCCAAGCCACTGAAGTCGATGTTTCAAGATAGTAACATCGATTGTATTATCGTCTCTGCGCCCGAACACACGATGCCGAACCTCTGCATTACTAACGTGATGTTGCCACTGGATGTCAGCAATCCTTCGAGGACAACGATGATCAAACACAGAGATTCGTCTAAAGAGTTTCCACCATAGGCGAGCTGCTGTATAAGTTAAAAAATATGGATACACAAAGTGGGAATAAAAGAGAGTATATAAGTGACATAGTATATAAAAAATAAAAGTGAATGTTATCAAATGGATATGAGTCGTATGAATTTTAATTGGAACAAGAATAGTATTTCTATTAAATATTGTCATTTCATTCTAATTTATATGTGGTCTGTGATACTCCCCGGGTGCCCGAATTGAAGCAGGTGGTTTTCTTAAGGGGACCACACTCAGAGCCTTTGACCTAAAGGTCTTACCCACAAGGCAGTGGAGCATCGTGAGGAGATGTAGTCCCATGGTAGCCGGTGACCAACAATACGTTCATACGCCATTTGTTCCCTCAGGATACTGGAACCCATGTGTACCCTTGGTTCGGAATCAGGGTTTCCCAACTCCCCTTAGTGAACTCACCGTGTCCATCGGCTGGATTAAAGCGCCGGACATTCGATTACTTCATATTTTCCGTGCTCCAATTTCATCTGTTTGTTCCAATATATTTCTGTTTATTTTTATTTTACAACTACTAACGTCATTACTTTCTCCCCTTTGACTTTCTCGTAACTGTGAGACGATTGTGAAATTTGTAAAGGCTAGAACTGGTATATATTAGTATCAGACTTGACTTTATGACTCGTATTTTGAACTGATTTATTTGAGTGACACGAGAACTGGTTAGGAGTTAGGTATCACAAACCAATTAATTGGATTTTTGAGTCGATAATTTATGGCATAATATGTATAACAGAATTAACTAAAAGTGGAGACAGTGAGCTACCCGGGCATATGCCATATGATGTGGCTATTTCATATTGCTCTTCACTAAATCTCAGTCGACGAATAGTATTTGAGTAAAATTCCTTCAGGCTTATATCCGCCGTACCAGGACTCCTCAGCTAACAGAGTTGAATGCTGTCTCTAGGTGGGGGAATATGATTACATTTGGACGGCGGTATCTATCTGTTTTCTAGGATCTACCTAAGGGTAAAGGTTTGGTCAACAGATCCGTAGCCAAGATCCAAACTTGCTTGGTTTTATTAGATTAACTGTTCCCAAGCTGCATTTAAGCGTCTAGTGACACTTTATTTCTAATATAAAGAGTAACGTACGGTACATTATCTCTTTTTTACTCATGTAATATTTTCGTTTCGTTCTCTTTGTTTGCAGGTTTGTCGCTCAGGCTCTTCAGCCGCTGAAAATAGGCAAAATATTTTTGAACGTAACAAAAAATCAGAGGTAAGTGTTATTTGTGAAAAAAAGACAAAAAGTTCGATTTTTTTAAAGCCAATGACTAGAATGGTAATCGATAGATAAGCACAGTAATATGATGTGACTGAGTGATGGCTGCTTTCGGACCATATCATTTACTCAAAGCTTTGAATATTTTGATGTTAAGAACAAAATCATTAGCCAGATGAATAGGTTTTTCTGCAATGAAATAACGTGCTTCTGTACTGAAAACAAGCACAAAATAAACATAATGAAATGTCGACTGATCGGAGGAAATGAGCGTATAGTTTGCTCGTTTCCTAGTTAATCAATACATGACTGTTAAGCCTAGTTTTTGGACTTGATACCATCTCCGCCCACAAAACGATCCTTCTTTGGCAACATTAGTTAGACAGTGGGACCTTTAACTTGTTTCATATATTTTTCAGTTTAATGAATACCGTGCCTTTCTTCCTTCGATCAACTGAAACCGTCTTACTGGCGCGAAATGTAGGCTAATTTTTTCTCAAAAATACTGAGTTAAACCTTTTCTTTTGAAGGTAATTATTTAGATTGGAAAATACGGCTCACATAAAAAAGACATTTCCACATATTACTAAGCCAAATACAACCTTGACACAATTGTCCCATCCCTAGTTTGTCTACTGTTCAACCCTCTTTTTGATTTTGCTTACATTGAAAATCGATAAGTCTTGAGGGAGTTGTTTTATTTCTTACAATCTTTTTCTCCACAATGATCTTTTGATTGAGTTGAAAAAAAATCCACAACTATCAGGATGATAAAATGTGTTAAATATTTGGTTCTCATGTAGGTTTGACAACATGTGACGAAACATTAAATTGTTTCCAAAGTAATAAGCAGATATATAATGTTTATATATGAGGCCTTTTACTATCTTAGCTGAGTTTATAAATTTAACCATGTTTTTCAACTAGAAAAAATAGATGTTTCAATAACTCAATATTCAATTCACCTGGTTTTGAGTTTTCACATTGAATGATGGTAAATCAATTGATGAGGTTGTGAATCTTCATCGACTGATATGGTTCGGTCACGTGTTACGTATGCCTGAACACTGACTAGCACGACGCGCAATACTGATTAATGCTGAGGACGGTTGGAAGAATGTTAGAGGCGGCCAAACCACAACATGGCATCAGTCCGTGAAGTCACTAACTTCTAGTCCTAGCCATGTTGGTAGGTGCAGATTACTTGGTTGGGGTCCACGTGACTGTCGTAATCAATAGTTGGAGACTCTGAATGACATGGCTTAGAATCGATCACAATGGCGTCAGTGTATACATTCTCTGTCTTCATTTAAACTCCGAGATTAAAATTGTTTTATATCTGTCTTTCTACAAACTAATCCCTTCTTCCTGTATTATATCCTCATATGCAATCGCTATCTTACATTTCTACCATTGAATTAACTACTTCTATGAATTTTGTGTTCATCTTTTTGTGCTAATGAAGCGTGTCGACTTGGACCGATACATATATGTGCCTGATCCTATATTGTAGCTGACTGTCTGACACTGTTCTCATAATGGTTGCTAAAAATTTTGCACTACTGTTTCATTCTCTGCTATCATAATAGAATTTCCATCATAATATCTCTGTGACTGAAAGTAACGATATCTCTCATAGATAGTTCATTGATTGGTTTTTTCTTTATTGAGTTATATTTGTATATAACAATATTGAACTGTGTATTTGTTAGTTCTTTGAATGATTGCCCAAAATCTATAGCTCTTGTTTTCGATAGTTGGTAGTTCTCACCTCCACTTTCATTGTTAGAATAAAACTTATCATTCTAAAACATAAAACCATTTAATTCAATAATAATAATAAGAACGCTTGTGAATGTGTATTTAATTGGGAATAGTCCAGTCATGTTTTAGACTTATGAAGTTGACACATTTTCAATTAGTCAAGTATCATATAACTAATGTTTTGCGAAGTTTATTGACACTAATTGAGTGCTCGAAAATGAAATGGATTGAGCGTGATTCATATTTACAACCTAAAAAATTAAGAATCAAATGATTGAATCAATTTACTACGCTTAAATTTATAACTAAATAAAATGAATTTTAAAATTTTCCTTTTTTTGCTGCAGCGTTTAACCCAATTACTTCGTAGTCGTAACCCAGCTGATCTACGTGAAGCGAATGCGCTTATCAAGAGTATAGTTGAAGAAGTGAGTTCGTTTATATGAATAGTCTACTTATTTTAATTTCACTGTATTAAAAAAAGATGGGTATTTCGATTTTGGGAGTAAGATAATACCATCCCATTCACTTAATGTATGAACGTAAATCATTTGAATGGAGGTTTTGATAATATTAGTAAAACCTCATATACATAACTCATGTGATACCAAATTGTTAACCGGTTTCTAAACTCGAAAATTTACGATTATCAAAAGCTGAACAATTCTAGAAGGTAGTCTGTCAAGCTTGATTGTTTTTAATACAGAACCATGTCATGTAAAACCTTCAACACAGATTACAGCTATTGCTCAAAAATGAACTAGGATACCTAAATGTACTGACACATGGCTCAGAACTATATTTAATGATTTGGTGAACTGATATCATATCCTAGTTTCACCTCTTTTATCCTTTTTTGAACCTACTTCTGTGGTAGACAGTACTGTAATTTAGGAGTAACGCGGTAGTTATCCATATATATATCAGTCAGTCAGTCAGCTACCACGTAGGACCAGGCACATATGTGCATCGGTCCAGGTTGCCATACCTCATTAGCACAGCAAGATGAACACCGGATTCATACGAGTGGTTAGGTCAAAGGTGGTAGTATATTGGAGCAAGATTGCCATAAGGATATAGTACAGGAAGAAAGAATTAGTTCGTAGAAAGGGAGATATGAAGCAATTTTAGTCTCTTAGTTTAAGGGAAGATAGAGAGTGTATACACCGATGTCATTGTGATCGATTCTGAGCCATGTCACCAAGAGTCTCCAACCATTGGTTACGAAAGTCAAGCGGACCCCAACCAAGTAGTCTGCATCTACCAACATGGCTCAGACTAGAAGTTAGTGACTTCAAGCACTGATATATATATATATATATATATATATATATATATATATATATATATATATATATATATATATATATATATATATATATACCTATAAACACTTATAGCATTATCAATCAACTCTTTTCTGGAGAGTGTATACTGATATGTAATGCGCTTACATGTATATTGAATTCTTACTTAATATAATTTTTTATTGAGTACATTATTGTTGACTCTGTCTAACCTGTATGTAATATCATCATCACTTATATCTAGTAGCCGGGTCAAAGTTATTTATCCTAAGTGCGATTCAAAATGGTTTTTATGTGACAATTTGTAACAATTTACATCATATATCAAATAAAAATGAATTTGAAGATTGGTCTATGAATTTTTTCTTCGTTAAAGTGATGATGTCAAAGTATCTATTTGTTTCTTGTTACTTGTAGTATAGCTACTTTTAATCGAGTAAATCACTCACATAGTGTATGATCGAGTAATGCAAGATAACTCAATGATCAAGATAACTGGTGATGTTACACTGATCGGATTTAACCCGTAACATTTAGTGATCTAAATATCGAAGATCAGCCCCCAAATGCCCTGGTACGGCCGAGAGTGGGGAGAGTCCGCTCTCCCTCTCGAAATACTCTCACACGGCCACGCGTATATAGCCTCTGCCAGGGAAGTCCTACTCACTGCCTTCTCGTGGCGGGGGTGTTGTTTACGAAAATGAGAGGACGAAAAGCGAATGTCCGGCGCTTTAACCGGATTCCAAACCAATGGTGCACATGGGCTCCAGTATCCTGCGGGAACAAATGGCGAATGAACCGATTGTTGGTCACCGGCTTCCATGGGACTGCATCTCCTCACGATGCTCCACTGCCTTGTGGATCAGACCTTCAGGTCGAAGGCTCGGGGTGTGGCCCCCTAAGAAAACCACCTGCTTCGGTTTGGGCACCCGGGCAGTATCACAGCCCTCACACATATCGAATGAGATTTGTGTGGCGCATATGTATTTGGTGCCTCTTTGTACCATTATCTATGTGTTGAAATAAATAAATAATAAATAAATAATCTTACAGTTATTATTATACTAATATCTATGAAGTAGGGGGCCTGTACCAACCCACAATCTTCTATCCAGTTCAGTGTTTATAATGACTGACTAATTAATAAATTATGTAAATAAACAGTTTATTGTGAAAGGTAATTGATCTTTTCAGAAATTTCTCATTGCTTTAACGAACCGTACATTTTTTTGTTGTCGACGCTTATTAACTACTCATAAATTAAATCAGTAGGCAAATAGTGTTTTCTTATTTTGTGGAATTATTTACGTTAGTTTCACCATTCGTTGAAAGTATCTATTTATTTATTTATGTGTCTATTACACACTTATTTTAAAGGATCAAGTACGTATGGAAAAAGTAAGCCAAAGAACTAGTGAAATGGAAGCTTTAAGGAACAATACAATATTATTAGAAGAAATGATTGGGACATATTTATTAGGTGAAAGTACTGAGGCTGAATTAGAATTGATGAGTGTAAGTATTTAATCTATATGTTTTTTACTTATGCACTTTAATAGTACACCAATTATAAATTCGTTGAATGTATTTGAAGAAATGACTGATTATTTCATGACCGTTGGCTAGAATAATATCTTCCTAAAGGTGGAATGAGTAGTTAATTTGAAGTTTACTTAGACCCTTTATCGGTTGTTTCCTTGTTTTTTTCCCTACCCATTAAAAACTGTATGAAAATAGATGATGGTCATCGTAAATTGACTGAGGTGATTTAGATCTATGTTATAAATGCACAACTACCCCTTATCTTGATGTTTCATAATAGCTAGATTATGGGTAGTCTTATATGGTAATATAATGTAACCCAGTAGACCACTGCAGAGTTATGTGGTTGTTTTTGAGATGCACGTTTAGCCTAAAAGCCAGTTGCCCATAAAGAATCCGATCGAGTGGGTTTTAATATTTTGATTAAATGGTTAAAATTTGATTGTTTTAAAATTTTCCAACTGCTCTACAAATCAACTGAAATAAGACTAACATATTTCAAATAAAAACATGGTTTCAGTCTGTGAACTTGTTAACCGTTAGTCTGGAATGCTTGGAAATTCAGATTTCGTCTGATACTCAAAAAACTTGAAATAGTAGTCGTGGTTATACAAATCTTGTTTTTTTTTTACTTTGTTTTGCGTACTCCTGTTACCCATTGTGAAACATACATCCCCGACCAGGATTCTCCAAACAACACTATCCTTGGCTCTCTTTTCCAGTTTTTGTCAATCGCTGTTCGTTCTTTTGATGTCTGTCTCCAATTTCCAGAGCAATATGTTCTTTGAGTTGTCATTTTTCCTTTTGCCCTCAGGATTCTAAGTTTGGGCTTGCCTCGCGATGCAGTTTGATCATATCTTTATTGTGTGTCCTATCCACTTTCAACGTCTTTTCCTAATTTTCTCTTCAGCTGAAAGCTGGTTTTCTCTCCCACAATAGACTGTTGTTGATGGTATCCGGTCAACGGACATTCAGTATCTTGTATAGAAATTTCTTAAGACTTCTTATCTTTTTGATGATGGTGTGGTAGTCGTTCTGCAAGTTTCTTCTCCGTACAATAGAACTGTCTTGACGTTTGTATTAAAGATTATGACTTTGATATCGGTTGACAGTTGTTTGGAGTTCTATATGTTGTTCAACTGTAGGAATGCTGTCCTTGCATTCACATTTGCATCAGATCTTCCTCATTCATAGATGATAATGACCAGGTACGTGAAATTTTCAACATTTTCCAGAGCTTCTCCATCAACTGTGATTGGGTTAGTGCTCGTTGTGTTGTATTTGAAGATCTTGCATTTTGCCTTGTCGAGACCTACTGCTGCAGATAGAAGCTGCTGCTATACTGGCTGTCTTTATGTGCATTTGTTTATGTGTATGGGATAGATAAGCTAGGCCACTTGCAAACTCCAAATCGTTTATCTGCATCCAACCTGTCCATTGTATTCCATACTTCCCTTGAGATGTGGAGGTCTTCATAATCCAGTCAACTATCGGAAGAATGAGAGAGAGAGAGAAAACAGACTTGTTTGACTACGGTCCTCACTTGGGATGTGTCTGTCAGCTGTTCTTTATGCACCACTTTGAGTATATTCAGTCATAAGAATTTTTTATCATATTCACGATCTTCCCAGTTATATTATTTTGTCGAAAAAGTTTCTTTATGGTTATTATATCCACACTGTCAAACACCTCACAGTCAATGAAGTTAATGCATTTAATCGAATATTTAACGATGACCCGTGGTGGCGTGATTTTATCGGCACATAATAGATCCACATAAAATTTAGCTCATTGCTCTCGAAGCTGAGCGTATACCTAATCGTTCATTCTTTTCACCAACACTGTTGTAAATGTTTCCTAGCACTGATAGTAATGAGATGCCTCTGTAGTCAGCACACTTTCTCCGATCTCCTTTCTTTATTATCTTGGTGAGGTATCCTTCTTTTCAGTTTGCCGGCACTTGTTCTTCCCTCCAAATCTTCATAAACAGAAAGTGGAGCATATTTGCTGTTGCTTCTATGTATGACTTCAGTGCTTCAGCTAGTATATTGTCAGGTCCTTATGCTTTTTCACTTTTGATTTGTTTGATAGCCATCCTGATTCCTTGTGTTGTAGGCGGAGTGACATCTATGGGAAGATCTCTGTGTGCTGCTACAATGTCCGGTGGGTTCAGTGTAGCTAGCCATCATCTATCTCCGTATAGAATGCTTGTGAATTAATGGGAACATCTAAGAAATCCTCACAGGATAGATATATGCCAGTAAAGACTGGTTAATCTCAGTCCTATACATCAATGTGAAGATCCAAACAACCGGCATATATGTATTAACTAGAATCTTCATTATTCTTACCATTAAAACTAGTACACATGTATTCATACTATTTGTACTTTTCACCCTGTTAAGTATAGTTAAACAATCTATTTCTAATTAAAAACTATTATTTACTTATATTTATGTTATTCTATTAGTCTATTAACTATAATTCACTCTATAACATCTACTTCTATCTAAGCAATCATTAGAGATATTATTTAATACTACAGTGAATTGTATTAGCATGTAATTCTTTCGTAATTGATCCTTAACTTGTCACACACACACACATATACATATACATCATTATCGTTATTTTTAATTCTTATACAGGAATTGACACAGAATATACGTAGAGCACGTCCGTTATTATATAGTTTCTCTTTAACACATGAAGAACAAGATATTGAAACATTGAGTAAGTTTATTTTTTCTTTTTCTTCTTCTTCAAATTATAGAGATTGAAATTATTTTTTTATGAGGAATAAATAATGATGGCTGTATATTCTATCAATTTCTAAGTTGTATTTAGGAAACAGTTTTACATTCATATGAATTATTGGGTCGTTAACTCATCTAAGTCTAGTGAGGTGATGCCCCCGAATGCCATGGTACAGCCGAGAGTGGGGAGAGTCAGCTCTCCCTCTCCAAATGCTCTCACATGGCCACATGCCTACAACCACTGTCAGGAAAGTCATACTCAATGCTTTCTCGCACCACGGGTGTTGTTTACAAAATTGAGAAGATGAGAAGCGAATGTCCGGTGCTTTAACCGGGTTGGTGGGTATGGAGGATTCACCTAAGGGAGCTGAAAAACTCTGATTCCGAACCAATGGTGCACATGGGCTCCATAATCCTGAGGGAACAAATGGTGTACGAACCAATCGTTGATCACCGGCTACCATAGGACTGCATCTCCTGACATTTTTCCACTGCCTTGTGGATTAGACCTTTAGGTCAAAGGCTCCGAGTGTGGTCCCCTAAGAAAACCACGTGCTTTGATTTGGGCACCCGGGTAGTATCCCAGCCCACACACAAATCGAATGATTTATGTGGTGCATATCTATTTGGTGTCTCCTTGTACCAATGCTTATGTGTTTAAATAAATAGATTTATTGAGTTGATGAGTATGTATGTATATATATCCCTGGAGTTTTTGCCGATGATGTCGTTCAGAGGAACGATGAAAGCTCCACAACCAAACCATCCAACTCAGAGAACCAAACTCCATCAAAATATCTACAAGTTTTCAATTTAACTTCGTACTACAAGTTATTATGGCAATACTGTCGGGTTAGTTAAACCAAAGTAGACGAACCATAGTTCTAATATGTAATTCAATTGATTGAAAACTGATTAGATGATTAGATAATAATGCTTAAAACAGTTAGTTATCATTTTGATAATTGTCGTTTCATTTAGATCACAATTAGGTGATGAACAACTAGTGGGTATATCTGATACAACGGTTGGAATAAAATATTTTTGTCACCACAATATACTACACCACTATTATAATGCGACTATAACTCAATAAGACTGGTTTAAGTGACCGAGTTTATACTATCAAAAGATTGGATACTTGAAAGATCCTTTATACGGAAAGTAGATTAGGTTATATCAGATACCCGATTCACGACCAAAATAAAGAACCACCATATAGACTAGTTAATGCTTTACTCCACACGATCACAAGCAGTCACTCTCAGTAATTCCGGAATAGAAGTCAACAAGAGAAGCTACCTGACTGTTTATCCATACTCAGTAACCAATCATATCTATTTTTATTAACACATATCAATTCTTGTAACTCATATAGGTTGCTTTTAAGCTCTTCCATCTGATATCATAACTGTATGTTCAAAGAATTGATCGATGATTTGTCCTTATTTGATAAAGGTTTATTTTCCATATCATTTTATGATTATTACCAACTACTTCTGTTAGTATTTCTCAGAATTTCTGATCAGTTTACAATAGTTTCCGTGACCTACTAGTTAAAAGTTGAATAAATATTGCATTACAATCTATAGTCTCAATTCAACTGTTTGATTTATGCTTACCTGCTCCGATTCGGGCGCCCGGGCAGTATTCCAGCCTTCACACAAATTAAATGATGAAGTGCACGTGTATATTTGGTGCCTTTCTGCACCAATGTTTATGTGGTTAAAGAAATAAGTAAACAATAATTTTAATAGTTGAGATCATGAGTTAATTGTAGCTAGACCACTATGGAAACCAATAGGTCCTAGGTTAAAGTCTCGCGAGGCGGGATCGTTGATGCGCACTGCTGAGAAGTCTCACATCAAAATGAAACGGCTGTTCAGGTTTTCCATGATGTTCTAGCTTCAATTGTTTCACTGGATTATACTCCTTGAATAACATTTTCAAACCTTAATCTTTCCAATTGCTGCTTATACTCTTATTACCTCTATCACTACGAGATTTGAACCGAAAACTGCATCTCTGTGCAAATGTGGCATGGCAACTCGAACTGATTTACGTACGTACGAAGTTCTATGTTGTTACTGACTGACTGACTGCAAAATAATTAGTTATCAGTCTTAATAATGGTATTTGTATTTTTACATTTATATCTTTTTTTTCTCGGTTATAAATTTTTTAGCTGAAATTGGTCAAATATGTGACAAAGCTAGTGAAGTTTTAGCAAATTATGAACAAAAAATAGCCAAACAAAAGTCATTATCCTCATCAAAATCATCATCTATAACTAAGGATAATTCTTCTTCTTCTTCTCAATTATCATCAAATGAAAATCAATTGTCATCATCTAATCATATTACTGATCTTTTAACACAAGATTTAATGAATTTAGGCTTATGTGATGATTTAATTACACCTATCCCATCTTCTAATGCTAATCTATACTCTCCAGATGTTTTATTATTGAATACTTCAGATTCATTTTTTGTTAATCATCATAATTCGTCATGTAATCAAGTATCGCGTCCAATTGAACCAAAATATTCATTGAACAGTAGTAATAATACTAGTAACAATTTTATTGGCAATAATCCTGGTATTAGGAAAAAATCAAACTATGATGACTTACAGGATATTTTTTCCACAAATGCTACTAATACTTCTACTACTACTACTACTACGACTTCTGGGTCAACAGGTAAGTTTCATTAATATTTTTACCCTTTTTAATATCTTTTTATTTAAAATCGATTAATCAGGTAGTGAAGTTTTTTTCATTGAGAGGTGGCTGAGGTATGTGTTATTTATGCTCAACCACCTCAATGCGCTATATTTGATGGTGTCGGAGTAGGTCGGAAGGAAGCTCGTGGAGGTCAAATTCAAGCATCAGTTGATAAAATCTGTTGAACTGAGCCATGTATGTGGGTAGTGACTGCTGTGTTGGGGTCCACATGATTATCATAATCATTGTTTGTAGATTTTGTGTGAGGTCGATTAGAATCTGTCATAATTTTGCAGATGTATCTAATGCTCTCATATGGCCATATGCATACAACCACTGCCAGGGAAGTCCTACTCATTGCCTTCTCGCACCACGGAGGTTGTTTACGAAATTGAGAGGACGAAAAACGAACGTCTGGTGCTTTGACCGGGTTGGTGGGGGGTACGGAGGATCCACCTTGGGAAGTTAGAAAATCTTGATTCTAAACCAATGGTTTACCTGGGCTCCAGCATTCTGAAAGAATAAATGGTGTATGAAACAATCGTTGTTCACCGACTACCATAGGACTGGATCTCCTGACCTTGTTCCTCTGTCTTGTGGATCAAACCATTAGGTTGAAAGCTCCGAGTGTGACCACCTAGTTAAACCACCCCTCACAAAAATCGAATGGTTTATGTGACGCATATCTATTTGGTGCCTCCTTGTACCAATGTTTATATGTTTAAATAAAAATAAGGAACACTGTGAAAGGGTTAATAATTTACTGCGAGACTATTTTAATTGAATGGTATTGTGCTATTTACCAACAGCTGTTATTGTTATTATTAATGACAACAATATGATTGCAGTATTCAGTTACTCATTTTAGTTGTACAATTTCGATCTTATGAAACTTATAAATTGTTTTCATCCACTAAGTTATTGATATTAAGCAGTTGTAAGTGGTACTTGTTTAAATGTATTTAAATTCGAACTATTAATCATATAGAAAACATAATATTCATGATATGTTGTTGGTTTGTTTGGTGGTGGAATATAATGAACAGAAAACCTTGGAACTAGGTTTCATGCTAGTGAGCACTCATTAAATAGACTTACTTGGAATATTAAGGAGACTAACTCTTCGCGTGAAATTCGAACCTATATCTCCAAGATACAGTTTTAGGCATTACCGCTGAGCTGCTGTGGGGAGCGACAAAGTTCATATAGGACTAAGATATTGATTTGTTTTTGGTGTATCATAAATTGTCATCTATCCTCTTTTCTCTCGCATTATTCGAATGACATCAGTTTCTATTTCAGTCATAACAGCTAGCTATGCATATGGGATTACATGGGACCTGACATAAATGATGTTGTTTTCTCCATAGAATTTCTTAAACCGGTTGTAAATGCAGTTGTTTTTCACTGTCAGAAACCATAATATATGGTATTTTTGTACCGTAACATTTTTGGTTATTCTATCCATTGGAAACACTTTCGGGCATGTCGGGAATTGAGTTGCAAGTTTTGTGCTTTAGAGTATTATAAGAGGACGAGATGGATACTTAATTCTTACTGGTTTCTAATTCATATCACTTTCTTATATTGATAATATTCAAATGGAATGATGTTTCATAACTTCATTTGCTAATTATTATTTCAATGAACTATACTACTACTAACACTAATAAGAATTCTTAATCTTCACTTTTCTCTTTCCTCCCAGTACTCTCTACTTCGTCAACGCTTTACCCATCAATATTCAGTTCTGTAGACTCCAAAACATCGAAACAATCCTTGTCTCCTGAACATGGATCTTCTGTAAATTCCAATCACAACGTCTTCAGCGAACTAGATAGTTTGAGTCGTCAAATGCTTAACTTATCAAAGTAAGTGTTGCTCGTTGCGTTTTTATCTTTTTGTAGAAATCCTTTTTTATTATTTCTTGGATGATGACCATTCATGTGTAAATGGATGATGATGTACTACAAAGCGACAAAGAGCCTGGATCAAAAATTTCCGAACAATCAATTGATGAATAAATATTGTCACCTTACATTTAGAGAAGTCTTTGTATGATTTGTGGTAATGCAACTCCTTTTGCACTGACCTCTTTCATCAAGACGAACCTCACTTATTCATAGTTAATCCTTTATTTAGCGATCTGATTTTCATGTTATTGTAATTCTAATGATCATGTATTTCTATTTTGGTGATCCGTAATCTTTTGAATATTTCATGGAGGATTATTAGAGTATTTGCAATGATTTGCTTTTCCGCCAATTACAAAGTGTTATTTCGAGAATGACATTTATCGATGCTGAATATGACCTTAGGAAGCAAATTTATCGAACAGTTTAACTGGTTCAATTGCGTTTGTAGTCTCATCAGCTCTGATTCTTTGGGGGTTTGGTCGGATCTGTTAGCATGGACATAAAAAGCTTGTTCGGTTTTTAAAAAACGTAAGCCACATGTGATTCGGGTTAAATGTTGATCTACTAATAAATATGAGAATAAACTGAAGAATAGTTTGATTTGTGCTACTTTAAGATATTTAAGAGTAGGACGACTCAGTAAATTGTTGGTATTCGTATACTCATGTCTTCCAAGTACTGTTTGCATAAACTGTGCTACTACTACTCTACACAGTATCGAGTTGAGAAATTTCAGACTTCACTGTGTGCATGATACATCAAGATCACTGAGTCAATCCATATATATATATATATATATATATATATATATATATATATATATATATATATATATATATATATATATATATATATATATATATATATATATATATCCGTTCAATTGATGATATGTAGCACAAAGATCATCTAATAAGATTGATAATAAGTGTCCCTTGGTTATCAATGTTTCTGTAACTAATATCAATCGATGATAATTGACTGTTTCCAAATCAAAAATCTCTTCAATACGAACGTCAAGAAAGTTCTACTGTACGGAGCTGAAACTTGGAGAACTACCACAACCATCATCAATCATGTACAAGCATTTATAAATAATTATCTACGTACGATACTGAATGTGTGTTGTTCTGATACCATCAGCAACAGCCTAATGTGGGAGAGAACAAACCAACTTCCAACTGAAGAGGAGATTAGGAAAAACGATGGATAGGACATACATTACGCAAATCGTCAAACTGCATCAAGAGGCAAGCCCTAATTTGGAATCCTGAAGAAAAGCGGAAAAGTGGAAGGCCAAAGAACACATTTGATCGGGAAATAAAAGCAGATATGAAAAAGATGAATAATAACTGGAAAGAGCTGGAAAGGATTGGCCAGGACAGGGTTAGATGGAGAGTGCTTGTGGATAGCCTGTGCTCCTCCACGAAGAGTAACAGGCGTAAGTAATTAAATCACAAATCATTTCGGAAAAAAAATAATATATTTGCATGATGCATTTTTAAAATGTAGTTTTAATATTCTATTTACGTTTCTTTCATATCTACATAGAACAAATGCTTTGACAGATACAAATCTATCAATATTACTAGCAAATAATTCTCCAAGTAAAATAAAACCCGATGATGATGCTGATGATGATAACACATCCCTATGTATTAATGACGTAGTTGTAAGCATGAATAACACTCCCACCAGTAATAATCACAAGGTGGAAGAAGTAACACAATCAGAAGTTACAACACAAAGTGTAATTGATCTTAAATCATTTGATATTCAACTTTCTTCTGTTCAACCTCATTCAATACATAAAACACCATTGACACTTTATCCAACTGATATATCACAAAAAAATGACAGTGATGATAATACTTATAACATACAATTAACACTACATTATGCTAATAATAAACCACATCCTGAAGTGATGGTTTTTGTTGCTGTTATATCTAGTCGAAATGTTTTACCCATTACTGAAATCAATGTTAGATTTGGTGTTGAAAAGGTGAGATTATTAATTTACATTATTATTATCACTATTATTATTGTCCGACGCTTTAACCAAGTTGGTCGATATGGAGTATCCACCTAGATGGGTTGGAAAACTGTGATTCCAAACCAATGGTGTACATGAGCTCCAGGATCCTAAGGAAATAAATGGCGTATAAACCAATCGTTGGGACTGCATTTCTTGACGTTGATCCACTGCCTTGTGGATTAGACTTTTAGGTCAAAGGCTCCGGGTGTGGCTTCCTAAGAGAACCACCCACTTCGGTCTGGGCACCCGGGCAATATCCCAGCCCTCACATAAACCGAGTGATTTATGCGGCGCATATCTATTTTGTTTCTCCTTACACCAATGTTTATTTGTTTAAATAAATAAATGATTAAATAATAATTATTATTTATAATTTGTATGCAACATTTCATGTCCAGTGTTAGTCCTATCAGTCAGTCAGTCAGTTACAACGTAGGACCAGGCACATATGTGCATCGGTCCAGGTTGCCATACCGCATCAGCACAACAAGATGAACACCGGATTCATAACAGTGGTTAGGTAAAAGGTGGTAATATATAAGAGAAAGATTGCATATAGAGATATAGTACAAGAAGAAGGAATTGGTTCGTAGAAAGAAAGATATGAAGTGATTTTAATCTCTTAGTTTAAGGGAAGACAGGGAGTGTATACACCGACGCCATTGTGATCGATTCTGAGCCATGTCACCAAGAGTCTCCAACCATTGGTTACGATAGTCACGCGGACCCCAACCAAGTAGTCTGCATCTACCAACATGGCTCAGACTAGAAGTTAGTGACTTCAAGCACTGATGCCACGTTTTGGTTTGGCCGCCCCTAACTTTCTTCCAACCATATCCAATACCGGATAGCATTGCACGTCGTGGTAATCGGTGTTCAGGCATACGTAACACGTGGCCCAACCATCTCAGTCGATGAAGATTCATAACCTCGTCAACTGATTTACCATCCTTTCCTAATACCCTGCGTCTAACCTCACTATTACTTACCCGATTATCCCAGCAGACGCCAGCAATATTTCTAAGGCATCTGTGGTCAAATACTAGTAGCTTACGAGTGTCTTCTACTCTTAATGGCCATGTTTCGCTACCGTAAAGTAAGACAGAACGGACTGCCGCGCAGTATACTCGTCCTTTTATTGATAGACGGATATCTCGCCTTCGCCACAGGTGACGTAAGTTGGCAAAAGCCAAACGAGCTTTTCGAATCCGTGCTGAGATTTCGTCCGATACCAACCCATTAGGGCTGATCAGACTTCCAAGATAAGTGAAGTTGTCAACGCGTTCGACTACTTCACTCCCTATCCTTAGTTCAGGTGTTAACGCAGACCAGTCCTGAAGCATCAACTTGCATTTAGAGGGAGAGAAGCGCATTCCAAACATCCTGGCATTGTTGCTCAGTGCTACCAGAAGACTCTGCATTTTGTCAGCGTCTTCACCAAACAGGACTAGTTAGTCCTATAGTTAGCATTGATATCTGATGAAGAAGATTTATAACTTCATCTAAACAATTTTGAATATATTAAAGATTCCTATTGTGAAAATTAGAACAACACATATAAGCGAACAATTGTTTTCAATTAGATCGTCATCAGGCTTTACTCTAATATACATGAATATTTATACGAAAATGTTAAACCAATCAAGGCAATATGGGTCAATAAAAAAGTAGAAGGACAATTGACCAATTTCCTTAAAGATCTAAAGAAAAAAGGAATAATTACGACCGAAATTCACGACTCAATTAAGCCGACGGGATCATTTACACCACGACTGTATGGTTTGCCTAAAGTACATAAATCGGGTCTTCCCCTACGCCCAGTTCTAGATATGTACAATTCTCCTTACCACAAAATCGCAAAGTGGCTAGTACGAATCTTAGAACCTTTACACAAATCAGTGGTTAGAAATAGTGTAAAAGACGTCTTCAACTTCACCTCCAAAGTAGAAAATATTAATGTTAGTAGGAAAAATATGATCTCATTGGATGTAGGATCTTTGTTCACCAACGTACCACTTATGGAGACTATTGAGTTTATATGCAAGCAAATATCTGAAAAACAAATCAACATTGGCTTGCCTAACGATAGCCTAAGGGAACTGCTCCTAAGATGCACCCTGAATGTACATTTTGTCTTCAACAATACTTACTATAGACAAATAGACGGGATAGCCATGGGCTCGCCTCTAGGCCCGATTTTAGCTGATCTCTTCCTAGCAAAGCTAGAAAAATGGACCTCTCAATGAGCCTATTCAGAAACTTGATTTATATTGCCGCTACATTGACGACACTTTCATTATCGTAGATCAAAACACCAGTAAGGAGGAACTCCTAGAACAATTCAACAGTGTCCACCCAGCGATCACTTTCACTGGTGAAAGCGAGCAGGATAAGAAGCTGAACTTCCTTGACGTCACACTAAGCAGACGAAGTGATGGCACACTAAGTAGAAGCGTGTATAGAAGAAACCCCTCTTCATGCCAATATATTCACTTCTGCAGTTTCACACCTATCCGTTACAAGAGAAATTTGGTCAGATGTCTCACTAGCAGAGCAAAAAAGATCTGTACAGTAGACACTCTAAGTCAGGAGCTTGAATTTATCAACAACTCACTGACCGAGATCGGCTACCCCAGCGCGTTCATTAGGAAGTACATGCATGATATAATAAAAAAGTCGGAGATTTCGACTGTTCGCAAGAAACCTTTATACATGAAAGTGCAATTCAACGGGGATGTGGCTAGTGACACTCTGAAATATAGATTAACCAAAGTAATCACCAGGACATTCTACGCAGCCAATCTGGCGTTGACCTTCTCTTGTCGACCAGCGATGTCTACTCAAACGAAGGATAAGTTACCTGAGTTGGCCTCTTCCATGTGCATTTACAAATTCAGCTGCTCCTGTGGAGATAGCTATATAGGGCGTACTACCAGGCAACTTAACCAACGAATGAGTGAACATCTACCAACTTGGTACATAAAGGGCCAGAGAAAATCTATTCGGAGTTCTATATTGGCACATCTTATTGATAGCGGTCATGCAGTAGATAAATCGAAATCTTTTCGAGTTATCTATCGCATACCTCCATCATTTCCCGACGGAGTCCGTTCCCGTCTCCTATATATAGCTGAAGCCATTGGAATCCGTACATATAACCCCAATTTATGTGTACAGAAGAAATACGTGACCCCCCTATCCCTTCCATGGCCAGTTATAACTTAACTAACAATTCTTTTTATTTATTTATTTATTTTATTTTATTATTATCCTTATTCATTTTATTTTATTTGTGTTAACATTAACCTTATTTTCACATCCATTATTTGTTTGTAATTTTCCGCCTCTTTGTATTCTTCACTATCTAATTATTTACACACATCTTATTACGTAATGATTTTAATGTTTTGTGATTACTATTCCTAGTCTATTTACCCATGTTTATTTGACCTTCTATTTCCAACGTTTAATTATTGATAAGAGTTTTGTTATTGTATTTTATTATTCTCACTATTATCAGTTCACCTGTCTTCCTACTATCAACTTGTACTTTTACCTAGAGACTTATTTTATTTCATTGTGATTATTGACCCATATTGCCTTGATTGGTTTAACATTTTCGTATAAATATTCATGTATATTAGAGTAAAGCCTGATGACGATCTAATTGAAAACAATTGTTCGCTTATATGTGTTGTTCTAATTTTGAATATGTTGTATCATATGAAGCAGATAGTTGAATGACTGCACAATATTCACTCCTGTTTTTAAACAAGGAGACTCACTTCTACCTATAATAAGCTCTGATGTCGTTCAAAGCAACAATGAACTATCCAGTTCAGGAAATTCAACACTATCGAAATTAACATATCATCGCTTTTACTTTATCTCCTGTTCATTTGTTTCTTTTCTTAAAGGTTACTTTGTGAATTCAATGAAAAAATTCGTTGATTGCTAAATAACTAACTAACTAACTAACTAAATCAATCAAAATTACCATTTTATACACCTTAATTCCTACTTAAAATGACAATTTGTATGAATACGATTTATTTTATTTTACTTAAACACATTAACATTGATACAAGAAGGTACCAATTAGATATGCACCACATAAATCATTCCATTTTATGTGAGGGCTAGGATACTGCCCGGGTGCTCAAATCAAAGTAGGTGGTTTTCTTATGGGGCCACACCCAGTGCCTTTGACCTAAAGGTCTGATCGACAAGGCAGTGGAGCATCGTAAGGAGATGCAGTCCCATGGTAGCCGGTAACCAACGATTGGTTCATACGCCATTTGTCCCTACAGAATACTGGAGCCCATATGCACCATCAGTTTGGAGTCAAGGTTTTCCAACTCCCCTAGGTGGATTCTCCATGTCCATCAACCCTGTTGAAGCGCCGGACATTCGTTTTTCGTCCTCTCGAGTTCGTAAATAACCTCCGTGGTGCGAGAAGGCAGTGAATAGGACTTCCCTGACAGTGGTTGTATACACTTGTCCATATGAGAGCATTTGGAGAGGGAGAGCTGACTCTCCCCACTCTCGTCTGTACCAGAGCATTTGGGGGCCATGAATATGAATATATTGGCTTTTAAATTAAAACTAGTGATTAGAGAGTTAGGAAACCCCGACTCTAAATCAACAGTACACATAGACTCCGGAACTCTAAGGGAACTAATGGCATATAAATCTTTTGTTGGTCACTAGCTACCATGTGACTTCATCTTCTAACGTTGCTTCGCTGTCTCGTGGATAGGATTTCTAGGTTAAATAATCGGGGAATCGCCCCCTAAAAAACAACCTGTTTCTGTTTGGGCGCCTTCACAGATTTTCAGCCTAAACAAAAGTTCAATAATTTGTGTGGTGCATCTATATTTTTGTGAATGTTTGCACTAATGTTTGTGTTTAAATAAATAAATAAACACTTAAACCTGTTGATATCTCATGTAAAGTAAACTAGAATACTAGGAACAGTCCAACAAAAATGTGACATCAGTTCATGAAATTACTGACTGTCGAATGAAGTCGTGCTAGAAGATATAAAAATATCCTGTTTATGGTGTCAGTATGATGACCAGATTCAATGATGGAAAATTATTAGTAACATTTTGTGTCGCACACACGAAACAACTGTATTCTCTTTTTCTGACTATGATGTTTATGACTATGATTATTTATATTTTAAAAGCCAGTTATCTCTTGTTTTCTTTGATTAGCTATTCTGTTAATTTGATATTTTACGATGACTTTACATGTTTACGTTTTACATCCTTGTCGAACATGAAATACCATACTCTCCTATAATGTTTATTAAACCTTCGAAAAAGGTGTATTGTTTCCGTATAAATTTCACAAGAAACACAAGTTAATGTTTGTCAAAAATAAAAATGCTATTTATTATCGTTCACCAATACACACAGTATTTAAAAAAAACCATTCGACTATCAACCACTATGTTTCAGGTTCGAACCCTGTCTCACTCACTTGAGTTTCAGCAATCAAGTAGTATCATTAGCTTTCATAATTCGAGTGTGACTCATACATAAGTACGTGGTGAATAAACTAACCTAACTTAACACATGTGTACAAACACACAATGGGTAAGTACACTACCACTGTGGTGTATGCTACTGATATCGATAGATATAAGTAGTATATATCATCAATCGAAAGTAAAAAGCCCAGTTGCCGATAGTTAAGAAGGTCTAAGGAAAGAGAACGAGAACAGAGAATGATTACTATGGAAAGTGTTGAGTCGGCTTTCCAAGAACTGCAACGGATCCTCCAGAGGCCCTAGAGGAGCCGAGGAGTCCTAGCCAATCAGAGTATGATGGAGCTTTCTAGAATATGAATGTGGCGTGCTACTATTGGTCAGTAGCATAATCTGTCTTTTAGCGGATTGGCCAAAATATGATGTTGATTTAACAAATGTTAACATCTATAAATAACCGTGTTTTTCTGTACAAAAATGAACCCTTTGGAGTAATGCGTTTTTCGCTTATTATGCGCCTTTTCTCTCGAGTTCAGGTCACTGCGTAGTTCTAGCTTGCAGGTTACCAGAATAGCTTACAAACCGAATAAAGGGTTCAAATTAACAAGACTTATCAGAAACAAAGAAACAATGAAGTCTAGGACGATTAATTGACATTTTGTAAATGAAGTATTTATGGTATGGTTCTCAGATTTTACTAAAAACATTGATCAAGTCAATTGAAATTTGATGATTTTTGCACTGTATTTCAAGTACATTTTTTTCTATAGTTTCAATTGAAAATTTGCTATATTAAGTTGAACAAATAGATAATAACTTGTATTGATTCTATTTACTCTTGTAGCCTTTTAAAATACGACAACTTATTGCATCTGGACAAAATCTTCCATCTTATACAACATTTCTACCACCTGCATCAATTAGTCAAGTATTATTAATTTATAATCCATCTAAATTAGTAAGTTAATTATTGATATATTTCTTTGAGAAAAAAAAGTCAATTTTCTATGGGATGAGGTAGCTAACCCCTATACCCAATCATCCTCTTTTATCCGGGCTTTCAACCGGCAGTAACCCCAGAGTGGCTCCAGGTGGAGTTTTCGGGAAAAAGTACAATTTGATATATATATATATATATATATATATATATATATATATATATATCGATGATTCTGATATCATGGTGGATGTTATTAATTATTTATGGAACCGTTTAATACTAAGCTTAGCTATGAATAGGCTTTGATTATAACAGTTAATGACAATGATGATCATTATAATCCTGACAATACAATAACTCGAACCGTTATACTTTTATCCAATCACTTGGTGTAACGCGACTGAAAAAAATGTTTTGTATTCTTGAATAATCAAGTCTTCCAATTACTAGACGATGGATTTCGTAAATGTGTTATTCACTTTTTTTCTTTAAATACTCATTGAGCAATCTTAAACAAAGCTTGTAAATACATAAATTTATCTCTATACTTCAAGTGTAGAGTCTGCACTAAAGATTCTTACTAAAGTATACATGAAATGTAGTTAGGTGCGGCCAAACCACAACGTGGCATCAATCCTTGAAGTCACTAAGTTCTAGTCTTAGCCATGTTAGTAGATGCAGACTATCGTAATCCATAGTTGGAAACTCTGTGTGACATGGCTCAGAATTGATCACAATGGCGTCGGTGTATACACTCCCTGTCTTCACTTAAACTCTGAGATTAAAATTGCTTTATATCTTTCTTTCTACGAAATAATTCTTTCCTCCTGTACTATGGCCATATATGCAATCTTTCTTTTATATATTACTACCATTGAAGTAACTACTTCTATGAATTTGGTGTTGATCTTGTTGTGCTAATGAGGTATGGCAACTTGGACCGATGCATATATGTGCCTGGTCCTACGTTGTAACTGACTGATACATGAAACGTAGAATTACTAACCTTAAGTTTGTTCAATATTGCAATTATATTCTACAAAACAATATTAAACCATGTAAATTTACAAATGGTGATTCTTCAGTTGTTTAATGACTATGTAAGAGATATTTCCTTCATTACAAAATAGTGAATTCAAATAAATAATTATTGATTATTTATAATATACCTTTAAACTATGTATCTCTTCTATCATATAATAACTACCTGAGGTATACACTAATATCACAGTTATCTTTTAATTATCTTGAATTCAAGATGTTATGATACCATGATATTAAAACATGATGAAACTGGTTGCTAAATGTAATCTATTTAAAGTTGTATAATTGATGGTTGTCTTTGAGATGGTGGAGAAGAATGAACTGGAAAACACTTACAAACTGATCAACAACGTTTTCAATGACATCAAGTTCACAATGGAACAGGAGTCAAACAACCAACTAGCATTCTTGGATATATTAATCACTAAAACAGACGCAGAAAAACTGGAAACTCAAGTATATAGGAAACTGACCCATACAGATCAAATTCTCAACTACAACAGCAACAACCCAAGAGCTCACAAAATCAACTGCGTACATACATTGTTCAAGAGGGCGAGGACACGTTGCAGCACACTGGCAGCACGAAAAAATGAAGAGAAACACTTGAAGGACATATTTCAGAAGAACGGCTATCCAATCAACTTCATCAAAAAAACACCAACCGCACGCAGCATCAGAACCCAAGTCAAGCAGAGAAATAAACAAAAGGATCACCCTACCGTACATACAAAGAATATCCGAAACCGCAACGAGACTGCTGAAAATCTTCGGGATAGGTGTGGCACACAAACCGACAAAATCACTACAATCAATCCTATGCAAACCAAAGGATGAAATAACAAAGGAAAACAAATCAAACATCATCTACTAAATAAATTGTACCAATTGCGACAAACACTACATCGGACAAAGCGGACGCCCCCTCCATCTACGCTTACATAAACATCAATTAGCAGTCAAACGCCATGATATCTCTTCACTTATATCAATACACGTGGATAACTACGGACACTCATTCGATTGGAAAAATGTGGAAATCTTAGACAGAGGAAACTCCAAAAACACCAGATAATTTTTAGAAGCCTGGCACTCAGGTCAATCAGCAATCAACAAACATTGAAATAAATCCAATTTATCAACCAATCAGGAAAATCATGCATAAATATAGGAACAAAAATCAAACACCAATGGGAGACAACCAAAACAAAGAAGTAAACAATGATAAATTTAAGGTCAATAAGAACCAATCAACATCGAGGTGCACAGAACAAGCTGTGAAACACAAATGGAGGAATCCGAACACCACTTCTATCTGACGTTTGTGCTGATGATGATGTCGTTCAGAAGAACGATGAAAGCTCCACGATCAAACCATCCAGCTCAGAGAACAAAACTCCACCAAAATCATCCACCTGAGCTACAAATCTTCTCAACCATCTCAAAATCATGTGAGCGTAATACGCTTCTCGTTGTTCGTAAAAATTGTTGGTTGTCTGTCAACCGGCGCTAAATAATCCTACTGTATAAAATACCATTTTTGGCTTATGTGCTTACGGTAATTATGAATTACGAATGTTTGGATGATCCTTATAATATGAAATGGGATCTACGTCAACTAGATAAATTAGACAACTATATACAATACTTTCAACTGTAATTCTTCACATCGATTAATTAGTTGTACAATATGCTTTTTTCTTTCTCTATAATTCCGAAACTTCTACACTGCAACAGACAGTTGCCACACTTTGCCCCTAAATGCCCTGGTACGGCCTAGAGCAGGGAGAGTCAGCTCTCCCTCTTGAAATGCTCTCACATGGCCACATGCATACAACCACTGCCAGGGCAGTCCTACTCATTACCTTCTCGTGGCATTACTGTTTACGAAATTGAGAGATGGAAAAGCGAATGTCCGTTGCTTTAACCGGTGATGGGTACGGAGGGTCTGCCTAGTGAAGTTAGAAAAACTTGATTCCAGACCTTTGGTGCACATGGGCTCCAGTTTTCTGAAGAAATAAATGGTGTATGAACCAATCGTCGGTCACCGGCTACCATGGGACTGCATCTCCTTACGATGCTTCACTGCCTTGTGGATCAGACCTTTAGGTCGAAGACTCCGAGTGTGGCTCCCATAAGTAAACCACCTGCCTCGGTCTGGGCATATGGGCTGTATCACAGCCAATACACAAATCAAGTGACTTGCGTGGCGCATATGTATTCGGTGCTCCTTTGTACTAATATTTATGTGTTTAAACTGAAATAATAATAAAAAGATTCCAGATATTTTTTTGGACTGTTTTCTATAAGCAAAGTATTTCAAGTTATCATTTGTCTGTTATTGACATTTTGTCCTGTATATAAATGATTCATTCAATTCTATTCTTCTTTTTTCTTTCTTACTTATTTTTATAGGAAAAATTTGTATTGAAATTTCAACTGTCCTTTATATTAGATGGTGAATCGATTCTAGAATCTGGGAAATTAGAATTACCATGTGGTTGACATTATTATTATTATTATTACTACTACTACCACTATCACCACTACCACCACCACCACACATTTCCATGTTATTTTTCTTTATTCTCAATTGAACATTTAAGAGGATAGATGTTCTCCCCGTGATAATGATAATAATATAAATTTTATTATGTAAAAGTATTTGTCATTTCCCTCTGATTGATGATGGATTGTTTGACATGTGAAAAAAGAAGATGAATGATACTTCCCTTTGGCAAAATTTACACTGAATCTAGGAAAAAAATGGAAACAGACAAAAAAAGCTTTGTGATAAACTTTTATACAGTTATCTGTTAATTTGTTAATTGCTTCTTGTAAAGTTTCCTTAGTTTTTTTCTCATCTCTCATTGTCTTCAATAAAAGGTTTAAGCAGATATTTCTATTTATGCTTTTTCAACTAATCTAAAGATGCTACTGATTTAAAATAAGTAGTAAAATGTATTTTAATAAATTTATTTGTAATACTGGTATTCCTGTGAAGTTTCAGATTTTGAAATGTCACTCTTGTTTGTTCTCTAAATATTTATTCACATCTATTGTCAGTTTTGTTTGTAAATCATATATGCTCTTTTTTAATGAAATGTGCCGAGTTTACTTCAACTAACTGTCTTCTATTTTGTTTGGTATTACTTAGTAATCTAATTCAATGTGTAATTCAATTTATTCTAAATTGTTTTGTCATAACAAAAGCTAAATCGCTTCACAGACAAAAAGGATTATATATATTGTCCTTCGGAGTCAAATGATCTATCTTTGGCTATTTCTAACTGTTCAATATGTTTATTCTTTTGAATTGCTTGTTTTTTGATTCTTTCAGTATCGACTGTATTCTATTCTGTTATCTTTTTTTCTTCTATAGTCATGAAAGTTTTTCAGATGATTACTTGAAGCAAGCAATAAAATCTTATTGTAATACAATACTAATATGGCTATAATTTATTAACAATCGTTCTTTTTTCCATCATTTTTTGATGTAATGTGAACTATTTTCTTTGAAGCCTGAGTTTAGTTTCAAATATATCCATATATATGTGGGTATTAGGATCTGTTAGATTTAACTGGCACGATTATTGTGCTCATATAATATGAGTAATACGTGTTTATTTTGTAACCAATGGAAATAACTACTTTATGTTTATAAAATTTCGGTAATTGTGGTGATTTATTTTAAAATTTAGTTTCTAATTGATAAAGTGAAATTAGATCAGAATTTGGAAGTTTGCATGTATTTTGACAAGCAACATCGGTAAGACTATAATTTATGAATGACCTTTGAGTGACACTGTAGTGATCTTGTGAGTATCCACTTAATAACCACAACCAAATGACGGTTATAAAGCAGTGTAAGGAATTAGAATGATGATTTATAGAGTTGGTGAATAAGGTTAGGAATTAAATTTAGGGTTTCCATCACGAACTGACATTAGCTTTAATGCCAAAACTCAATTTATCCAAATGGGCGAATGAATTTCGTGCTAAAATCCAAGACCTGCTATCTTATACGTGATTGGTTCGCTCATTAATTATAGTCACGCCGCAACATTAATCATATTAGTTTTTTGTCTAATATCCTTTGACTATTATGTTCTAAAAAGAAATTGAAATAATTACTTATTGAATGTTCAAAACAGTACAAATACAGAAGTCTGGAAACTACTTTAATTGATTGTAAATAACTGATGCCAGCAGATATAAGAAGTATGTAACACCAATCACAAGAGGAATGTATGGCAGGTAGAAGGCTGTGAGATCAAGTTGAAGATAATAAAAAGGAATTTGAATAGGAAGAATCATATAGGGTGTAAAGGAAAAATGATGGAGATTAGCAAATGAAGTATTCAATGTATGATTCTCATATTTTACCTAGACATTTTGTAATTACATATCGAAATACATTGGTTGTCCCCATCTGTGTTCTCGTTCACAACACTTGTCCGGACTGATCATCAACAATCCATCTGTCATTTGATTTCCAGTTATATATTGCTTATGGTCTCGGTTACTTAAGCCTGTTGTAGTGGCTTACCTTCGTTATTATAAAGATCCTAACGGTGTTTGAAATTAGAAGGCAATAAGAAGCGGCAACCGCAATTGATTAGCGGATAGTACAAGTCAGAAAGGTATAAGCACATCTAGCGAATTTTGAAGTGAGGAGGCGAGTGTGTGTGTGTATGTGAGAGCAAATACAGAAGCAAATTTATAGTTAAGTTACATAAGGACACAGCAAAGCAAAACAAAAGGCTAAAAATTGGACTGAAGTACATATATACATTGGATAAGAGAATGAATCATTGAGTGATATTTAAACGATCAACATTTAAGTTAGAGTCTGTCATGTGATCAAGCGTACACGTTTATACAAAATAGATAGTGATCATAATAGTACGAAAAAATATACAATATGTTACTATTCATCAAATAGCATTGTCTGTTAAGGTAATAAAAGAGCTTAACCAACATTCAACCATAATCAAAATTGGTTGTGCGTTAGTTACTATACAAGTGATTCAATGATTTTATATATTAAAATACATTGATTGTCCTTATTTGTGTTCTCATTCATTACAGTATGTGGTATTTAATTAGGTTTTACAGCAATGAAATCATATGAATATGACAGACTACATGAAACCTAATTTCATATTAAAATCTCTCATATAATTATGAAATATCAACAACTGTAATGTTTTCCCCCAAATGCCCTGGTATGGTCGAGAGTGGGGTGGGCCTGCCCTCCTTCTCGAAATGCTCTCACACGGTCACGCATATACAGCCTCTGTCAGGGAAGTCCTACTCACTGCCTTCTCATGGTGGGGGTGTTGTTTACGAAATTGAGAGGACGAAAAACGAATGTCCGGTGCTTTAACCGGATCCCAAACTGATGGTGTACGTTGGCTCCAGTATCCTGAAGGAACAAATGGTGTATGAACCAATCGTTGATCACCGGCTACCATGGGACTGCATCTCCTCACGACGCTCCACTACTTTGTGGATCGGACCTTTAGGTCAAAGGCTCGGGGTGTGGATCCCTAAGAAAAGCACCTAATTAGATTTGGGCACCCGAATAGTATCATAGCCCTCACACAAATCGAATGATTTATGTGGCGCATATATATTCGGTGCTCCTTTTACCAATGTTTATGTGTTTAAATAAATAATAAAATAATAATAGTATTATTATGATACTGTGTGAATTCATTTCAGCTCATTGTTATACTGTAAATGTTTATATTAACAAATTAGATTTTAGGCTGTCTTCTTTAGGATTATGAACCTGTATCACTTAGTTTCATATTGTGACACGTTATCATTGAGCTATTCGAACAGGGTGTATCATGTAAGATCGAGTTATCTACAGCTAACTAGTTAATGTCACATTTGGATGTTTGACCCTTGATCATTCAGCAGACATATTGAATGTGCTAGATAACTAGAGTAATATCCAATGAGTCAATTCAAGTTAGACCACCTTGGAAGCACCGGGCGGCCATTTCGTTTATTTTTATTTTAAAGCATAGGTTTTGGTATAAGGAGGCACCAAATACATATACGCCACACAGATCTCATTTGATGTGTGTGAGGGCTGTGATAGTATCCGAGTGCCCAAACCGAAGCAGGTGATTTTCTTAGGAGGCCACACACGGAGTATTCGGCCTAAAGGTCTGATCCACAAGGCAGTAGAGCATCATAAGGAGGTAAAGTCCAATGGTAGCCGGTGATCGACGATGGGTTCAGGGGCCATTTGTTCCTTCAGGATATTGGAGCCCATGTGCACCACTGGTTCGGAATCAGGGTTTTACAGCTCCCCTAGGTGGTCTCTCCGTGTCCACCAACCCGGTCAACTCGCCGGACATTCGTTTTTCGTCCTCTTGAGTTCGTAAACAACCTCCGTGGTGCGAGAAGGCAGTGAGTAGGACTTCCCTGATAGTGGTTGTATGCACTTGTCCATGTGAGAGTATTTGGAGAGGGAGAGCTGACTCCCCACTCTTGAGTGTACCAGGGCATTTGGGGGCGGCCATTTCGTCCTGATATTTGGCTCTTCAGTAGTGGGCATCCACGATCCCACACGCGAGATTCAAACTTAGGACCTCCGGTTTGGCCTTTAGACCAGTGAGGTTAAACTGTGTCTGTTGTGAGTCAGTTACTCACTGAACATAATGATGGAAGGTTGTAGATTATCGTGGATTGGTTTAATTTACAGGCTAAACGTTCGCGCGGGGTATACCGGAGGTCTTGAGTTCGATTTCCGCGTGTGGGACCGTGGATGCACAGTACTGAAGAGTCCCATATTAAGACAAAATGGCCACCCAGTGCTTTCAGCCTTTCCAGGGTGTTCTGGCTTAAATCGACTGATGAATTCAACCATTAAAATATTTCCTCTGTTCTATTTTGCTTTTTCATTTTGAAAAAATTTATGGTTTGTGACTGATAAAATTTAATTAGTTTTTATGTTGTTAGTGTTATTGTTATGTAATCACTATGTGTGTGTGTTTTAATTAAAGTGTAATAATGTTGTTCTTATTCAAAAATATGAAACGTATTGTTTAAATCAATTCTATAACAAAATAAGTTTTTATTTGAAGAAATCAATTTATAATATACGAGGTTTTGGCAAAGTAATGGCTGCATTCCTACAAGTGAAGAACATATGGAATATTCAGTACAAACATCAGGAAAGTTCTATTGTACGGAGCTGAAACATGGAGAACTACTACCATAACCATCATCATAAAGGTACAGGTATTTACCAAAAGTTGTCGCATGATACTAAATATCCGTTAGCCGGATACCATCAACAACAGTCTATCAACAGAGTGAAGAAACCAGATTTCAGTTGAAGAAGAAATTAGGGAAAGATGCTGGGAGTGGATAGGATACACAATGAGAAAATCAAAGAACTGCATCACGAGGCAAGCCCTAACTTGGAATCCTGAAAGGAAGCGAAAAAGCGGATGACCAAAGAAAACATTGTATTGAAAATTGGAAACAGACATGGAAAGGTTGAATAGCAACTGGAAACAAGTGAGAAGGGTTTTTCAGGACATTAATTAGCGGTCAGACGCCATGAAATATCCTCACTTATATCAATACATTTGGACAAATGCAGACACACATTGAACTGGGAATATGTAAAAATTTTAGATAGAAGCAATTCTGAAAACAGCAGAGAATTTTTAGAAGCTTGGCCCTCAATTCCATCAGTGATGAACAAGCACATTGAAATCGATCCAATTTATCGAACAATCAGGAAAATTATGGACAAACATAGGACCAAAAATAAAATCAATGGAGGATACAACAAAAACAAAGAAGTAAACAATAACAGGTTTAAGGTTAATAAGAATCAATCAACATCGAGGTCTACAAGAGAAGCTGTGAATCATATTTGGAGAAATTCGAACATTTGACTTTTACTTGAAGTTTATGTTGATGATAACATTCAGAAGAACGATGAAAGATCCACAATCAAACTATCCAGCTCAGAGAACAAAACTCTATCAAAATACTAATTATGTTTTCTACTAATACTCAGAGTGGTCAGCAATTAATTTCAATAGTTTAACCATTTATGTTTTTAAACAAAAACGTTGTATTTGTACATTTATTGAGGTTTATAAATTGCAGTGCACTTTAATTCGATATTTTATGTGTGATATTTCAGTGGTGTGGTGGTTAAGGGCTCGTGCGTGTGAGACTAATAGGTCCTGGGTTTGAATGTCGCGAGGCGGGATCATGGATGCTCACTACTGAGGAGTCTCACAATAGGACGGCACAGCCGTCCAATGCTTCCAGGTTTTCCACGGTGATCTAGCTTCAGTTGACTCATGATCTCAACTATTAAAATTACTATCATATCCACATCCACCTCTTGTAATAGTTATGTGTCAGAACAATTAAAATACTTCTCATTATTTACTTGGTATTTTAATGTTTTTAATTGAAGATTTAACATACTTAGAGTTTCTATTGCTCATGAATCTGTGGAGGCCCATTATTTAATTATCATTTAAATCGAACGATGTTGTCGAAAGGGCTTTCCACGTTAGTAGCCCGAAATCTGACTCCAATGAGATCGTAATGATGATTGTTGTTGAAATATATATATATCGCCTATCCTCGTATATAATCACCGACTTTAATCGCGTTAGTCAATAACGGAATTGAATAAGTCGAATAACAAGAATGGACTTGTAAATACATATATTTTGTATATAAAGCGGATGGAATAGAGAGAAAAGAGACGACGCAGAGTGAAGATGGCTGGTAAACCAACTCCCCTTTAACCAAGCGTTAATCAATATTTGTAGTTACACAAAAGTAAGTTACGGACATGTGATGAGTAATTGGATAAGAAGTGTATCCGCACGTACGCGCTCATATAAAAACAGTCAAGATTGATAAGCGAATAAATAACACGGTCAGAATGTGACTCAAGTAGAGTGAATAGAATGGGCTGTTCGAAAGCTAGAATAAGGTATGTGGGCTTAACATAATAACTGACACTACAAATCATGCAAAAAAAATGCACTAATGAAGTTGAACAATGTTTTTTTTCAATGGTTAAGGTCATGAGACAGTTGAAGCTAGACCACCATGGAAAACCTGGAAGCACTGGACGGCCGTTTCTTCCTATTGTGAGACTCCTCAGTGGTGCGCATCCACAACCTCGCCCCTTACCATCCAGTGCTTCCAGGTTTTCCGTGGTGGTCTAGCTCCAACTTACTCATAAACTTAACCATTGAAATTAATATAATATCCACAAAACCCATTTGATATTAATGTTTTTTGTTAGTAGGATAAACAGCAGAAAAATTGCGAAATCATATTGATTCCTAACAGTTTACAAACCTATTCAACAGAAGAACTTGTTGTCATAATACATGTGAAATAGTAAAAGATGTAAAAATACATTTCGATATTCATAACAGGCATTAAACTACTTTGATTTCATTCTTGGAACTATTCCATAGATGAAGATTACTGTTTTAAATATGTCGTTTTGCATTATACTTTTCCTTAGAATGTTCTCTCCTGGTAGGATTAGTTTGTATTACATATTTGTATTTTCATTTTTATATACAGTTTTACGCATTACTTCCTGTTTTATTCTATTATGATCTCCGTCAAATGTATGTATGATGTATGTATATTGGTTATTTAGCTTTTGAGATTTTTCTGAAGTGAATGGACTTTTTGTCAGTGTGCATGGTACAATCGAGAGTGGGGAAAGACAATTCCCCCCCACGAAATGCTCTCACATGGCCACATGCACACAACCATTGCCATGGCAGTCTTACTCGCTGCCTTCTGTGGCGGGGGATGTTTACGAAATTGAGAGGACGAAAAACGAATGTCCGGTGCTTTAACCGGGTCGGTGGTGGGTATGGGGGATCCCCCTAGGGGGTTGGGAGACCCTCATTCCAAACCAGTGGTGTGCATGGATTCCAGGATCCTAAAGAAACAAATGACGTATGAACCTATTGTTAGTCAACGACTACCATGAGACTTCATCTCCTAACGTTGTCCCACTGCCTTATGGATTAGTTTTTTAAACCGAAGTCTCCGGATGTGGCCTCCCAAAGAAAACTACATGCTTTGGTTTGGACACGTGGAAAGTATCCCAGCCCTCACATTTCTGTTTGGTGCTTTCCTGTGCCAATGTTTAGGTGTCTAAATAAATAAGTAAATAAATTTGTTTGCTTTTATCATCCTATTGTTTTTAGGACTGCAATGGATCAGTCTCTTGTTGGCATATTCGCATCCTCTGTGGACTGCCTCAATATAGCCTTAAGTCACAAGCTTTAAAAGAAAAGATGAATGGTGATTAGCACTGGAATCGTGGTTGAGCGTTTCATCTTATTTAGGATTCGTCAGCTGAATGTACCTACCTCCTAGAATTGATGTTCACTTTGGGACTCGAACGGTACTGCGTACACGTCCTGGATTCCACCGCCAACCATTATCCATCTTTGCTTATATTCATAATTTTTTCGTCTGTTAGATATTTCACTGAATATAATGATAATGTTGAAAGGTTTAAGTATCAAAGATTGATCTGAATCACATGTGATGTAACTGTTATTGTTTCAGTGGATAAGTAATTCATTTTTTAAATAACTACTATTGATATTACATTGTTTATGCTTTACATATTACACATTATGGTGCATTCAGTCACTATCTACATTTAATAAACAAATTAATGACCTTATTATTTAAGGACTTTGATAATAAGATTGTTTACTATATTGATGATTGATCTTTAATACCTTCCTTTAAGTAATCAATTATACTTGTTTAATTAGAATTATATTAGCGCTTCTGAAATGGTGTAATGATTATCTTAAAACATGAAAACATATTGCATGTTATTGTGTTTGAATGGATTATTTGTAAACATTGTATTTCTTGAATATATTGAATTCAAATTTATTCAGCTGATGAGTCCCAAATGGGACGAAACTTGGGTCAAACTGGATTTCACTGCTAATCACTATCCATCTTTGCTTAGAATGCTTGTAAATTAAAACAATATCGAGGCAATAATCACAGAATGCGCATATGCCAATAAGAGATCGATCAATTATAGTCTTAAACATCAATGGGAGGATACTAGTAAAACAATACCAAGTGAATTTAAACTTCACCCTAGTGCACAAGCAAGTGGCTGTAAGGACTCAGCACCTAAATGGATAACGGGATGACATTTAAAGAGAACGGTACTGGGTAGAGATACACCCATTTGATGAATCCCGAATAAAATGAAACGCGTGTCCTGGATTCCACTACTACCAACTATCCATCTTTGCTAATAAATATAATTTCTATCAGAATGAATGTTTGTGTAACTAACTATAACCCTATGGTGTTTGTCTTCACCTTTTATGAGGATTATTTATACAGTCAATTAAGTTTTAATGGATGAATTTATGAGTCGATTTAAGCAAGACCGAAGATCTTTGGTTCGAATCTCGTTTATGGGATCATTGATGTGCATTACTGAAGAGTTCCATACTACGACAAAACAGTTATCTAGTGCTTCTAGATTTTCCATGATGATCTAACTTAAAAGAATTTATGAATTTAACCATAAAATTCTATTTAAATTATAAAGATTAAAACTCAACAGAATATTAATTGACATCATGAACCGATTGATGTTAAACGACCATTGAAAACCTGGAAGCACTGGACGGCCGTTTCGTCCGATTGTGGGACTCTTCAGCAGTGTGCAAACACGATCCCGCTCGTGAGATTTGAACCCAGGGCCTTCAGTCTCGCACGCGAACGCTTAACCTACTGGACCACTAAGCCGGCATTCATTGGTGTCGGTGTCTAATCCCGTGAGCGGGATCGTGGACATGCTTTTTCTGAGGCGTCCCACAATAGGACGAAATGGCTGTCAAGTACTTCTAGATTTTCAATGATGATCTAACATCAATCGGTTCATGATCTCAATCAAAAACTTGACCATCTCCTTAACCCCTATATTAATAATCAACAGAATATGTGTATTTGTATTTCATCTCATATGATTATGTAATTTTATTGATTTTAGTTACAAAATTTTTTTCTGAAGGAAAAGTTTTACCTTGTATTATTTATGTGTATAGTAATTATTATTGTAAATAAAACTATTCATTTTATTACATAAATAATCTTGATTAGATCAGATGTTTTCATTATTATTACATAATATCATTTACTCATAGTGTTATTATTATTATGGATCATATGGATATTGATTTATTTTAGGAATCACATGTATGCACTTTAATGTATCACATTTGATCAGACTACATTGGAACTATATGATAATGATAATAATAGTAATAATAATATGTTCTTTTAAAAGTACCCCGGTTAGTAGCGAAAGCAATAGAAACAGAAAACGTAGCAGCAATAGGTAACAGCAGATAACTGTTTAAACTTGTCAAGGAAACCGGTATTAGGAACCTAAGTGTTAGAGAAACTATCTCGGATAAAGATGAAAATATTATTCATTCTTAATCCAGAAGATTGAATCAATGGGCAGAACACTTTAGGGATCAGTTCAACTGGCCTTCAGTCACAATACGGTTTCTTACGATCTCCAGACGACCTGATATATAAGCCCCGTATGTTTGAAATAAATGATGCATGTTGCAGGGGCTGAAATTGGTGTTCTGAACGTAACTGGCTGGGCTAGACAGGCAGCGGAACCAATAAGGACTCTAGGCTGCTCATACGGGTTTACGCGTGATTGATCCTATTGATAAGTCACTGCTCCCTGATTGGCGGTATCGTTACGCTGTACATTAACATGGCACACAGGTCACAAGTTATAACAATCTCAATATTAAAGAATATGAAAGTAGGACGAAATACCTGTCCAGTATTACTTAATCTCTAGGTAATTCTCTAACTGATCCCATTTGGTGTCCTAAGCTTTAAATAAGATTAAAATATTTTTTTCTGTTGGGTATAGAATATTAACTTGATCGTTTATATGATGAATTTCAATATTCATCATTGAATGCAAGTCAATATTATGTTTTTCAAGCCCTTAGTAGTAAACAAATTTGATTTTTCATGTTGCTCTATGACCACTATTCTCGATGACTTGATATTATGATATTGAACTTTGGTATTAGATAATTGAAGGTGTCAAGGTCTCTAAATGTGGCAGTGAGTGACACGAGTTCGAATTCAATAAATATCACTAGTTCTTTCAGCGTTACAGATACACTTTGTTGACGAATGCCAACTAATCCGAAACCTAAATTGAAAACGTTTTGGTATTTATCTTAAACTGCATAACATATAGATAGAACTTGTGGCTGTTCTATGCAACAAATCCATTTCACTAGATTTAACTTGGTAATAAAAATCATGTTTTCAATGCTGACAATTAATTTGAAAACGATCATGCAGCTGGATACTCCATAATTAATGACCACCATCAAAACAACTTAATTCGCTAATCTGTGTCGGGTATGAGTAAGTTACCTACCAAAGACAATGAAAGATGGTCTCGGAATGTCATGGATTGATTAAGACTAGACACTGACACTTTTAAATACCATTTCAGTGATCTAGAAGTTAAGTGTTTGACTGACGGTTTTAGGGCCAAGCGTCGCGTATGGGATCATGGATATTCATTGGTGAGAAGTCCCATACTAGGATGAAATGACCACCCAGTGCCCTCAGATTTTAATGGTGGTATAGCTTAGATCGGTCCATAAATTTAATATACTAAAATGTTCAAAAGAATTTATTCCTACTGCTATAACTTGAGACTTTGTGCCTCTATTAATGCAAAACGTAATGATCTCGCCAATTGGAGAACTGAGATTTATAGACCGGATCAATGATGAAATAAACTCATACGAGCAGTCTAGAGTCTCTATCGGTCCTGCCTGCCGCCTAGCACTGTCTCGTAATTCCAGAACACAAATCTCAGCCTCTACAATATGAATTCTGTATTTCAAACATACTGTGTTTATATACAAAGTAAAAAGACCACATCACACCATAAAATAGAAAACAACATTTGTAGAAGATCTAACCAAAATGTGGCTGTGAATGTGGGAGACTGTAATTAATAGACTGAGCATAACTCAATAATGATATATCGTATAATAATAGTTCATATTTCAAAATGAAGCTTGCATTAAGAGGAGTATATATATACATAACTCCGCCTGTAGCTCTTCTAGAGTTATTGCCGGTCCCAAGCCCGGGTAAAGGAGGAGGGTTGGGCATGGAGTTAGCGTCCCCATCCCGTAGAAAACTAACTCGCTAAAAAAACGCTAACCAGAAAGAAATTATAGATATACATAATCTAACTATTGAATAGTTATACATTAAGAATATACCGTATAAATAGATCCCAACAATGACTATTCATTCTACTCATTGATATATAACACGTATTAGATACTGATGTTGTGTATCATTAGATGAAACAATTCAATGAACACATTCACATTAACAACAAATTTTCTAGATCTAGATCTATAAACACCTTTAATCAATTCTAATAAAATGAATTGAATAATTCAAGGGTGATAAAAGGCATTAAGTGTTAATAAGAAATTTCATTATAAAACTGATGATAAAAGATGTTAATGAATTAGATAATTAAGAATAAGTGTAAAAGGTTTATTCATTTATATACACTTTGATTTTGTTTCAGAACATTCAATGGAAGAATCTTTTACTTTCTTGGTGACATTTGATTTGAAATTCGGTAGAAAGTTATCGATGAGATATTTGAAGAGATTTGAATAGAAATGTTAGCTACAATGTAGGATCTGGCACATTTATGCATTGATCCTGTTAGGTATGTAGAGGAATATGCCAATAATTATCGTGTCAAGCCGGATGGTGTCCTTGGACGTTAAATGTATATTTCCTATTGGTCGATATTTACTTCACTTGTTTAATATTGTGTAAATGTTGTTTTCTATTTTTATGGTACGATGTGGTCTGCTTGATTAGTATATAAACAGAGCATGTTTGAAATATAATGATTCGTTCACTACGTGTTTACGTGTCAAAGAAGCGATCGATATAAAACGCTGCGTATCAAAACCTGCAGTCACCCGTCACAACAGATCCAAGTTGCCATATCTTATTAGTACAATAAGATGAATAGCAATTTCATAGAAGTAGTCATATCATATTGGTAGTAATATATATCAAAGAAAGATTTCATATCAGGATATAATATAGGAAGAAAGAATTAGTTCATAGAAGAAAAAAAAGGAAGACAGTGAGTGGATACACCTATTCCGTTGTGATCGATTCTGAGCGATGTCACATAGATTCTCCAACCCATGGTTATATATTAGAGTAAAAGCTGATTATGATTTAATTAGAAATAATATTGTTCCATTCTATTTGGATTACTTTAATTTCTACAACAGAAATCTTGAATGATATTGTAATGATACTTTATGATGTATGAACGGTTATTGAAAGATTATTTTCCAAGTGTTTACACTACTTTATAATTTGTCTATTTCATTACCATTCCAAGTGATCACTTTTATGCTTATCAGATAATAGTCTTTATTTTATTTTATTTAAACACATAAAGATTAATACAAGAAGGCACCAAATACATATGCGTCAAATAAATCATTCGATTTAATGTGAGGTCTGTGATACTGCCCAGGTGCCCAAACCGAAGCAGGTGGTTTTCTGAAAGGACCACACCTCGAGCCTTTGACCTTAAGGTCTGACTCACAAGGCAATGGAGCATCGTGAGAAGATGCAGTCCCATGGCTGCCGGTGATAAAGGAATTTGTTCATGCTCCATTTGTTCTCTCAGGATACTGAAGCCCATGTGCACTATTGGTTTGGAAACCGGTTAAAGCTCCGGACAATCACTTTTCGTCTTCTCATTTTCGTAAACAACACCCCCACTACGAGAAGGCAGTGAGTAGGACTTCCCTGGTAGAGGCTGTATACGCGTGGCTGTGTGAGAGTATTTCAAGAGGGAGGGCGGGCCCACCGCACTCTCAGCCATACCAGAGCATTTGAGAGCAGATAATAGTCTAGTCTGACTAGACTCGAAAACATCTCGTTACTAATCAGTTATGTAACTTAGAGATCATTATTCAAGATTATAATGTCTTACTGCTTATATGATTTAACAAGTATGCCATATATATGTTTACTATGGGATCAGGATCTGGTTACATGTGTATCGATGTATTACTAGGTGCTAGTATCAAAACAATGATTATCTTCTCATTACATCTAATCGCTCTCCAATAAACAAACCATGAATGAATTTCATCATCATTCAACTGATCCTCTTTGAACACTATAAACTATACTCTTTTGTGGTAATGTTAGACGTCTAACAACAACAAGGGAAATGAGATTTTGTTATACTCTAGTTTAGTAACTATAATAACCTTTTAATATTTTACATTATCCTACAGTAACTAACGTTAATTTTTTTAACCACTTTAACAAATGGGTTATGAATTTGAGTTCGAACCCCAACAATTCGTTTTTGACAGTTGAGCAAAAACCAGTCAGTTTCTGATTCATCATGTGACTTAGGAAAGATTCTATAAACCTATAATTAGGAAGTGAGTTATGAGATTCCATATTTATTTATGTTTCTTTTACTACTATTGATTAGTTAACCATGTACTATCATATTATTAGATTAAACTTAAACAACCCATCTTAAATGACATTCTAGTGGGTCTATTCCCTTTGACATCAATTTGACCTCACAATGTTATTGATGGGCTAACCACTTTAGTGGCCCAGGATCTAACATCAATTAGATCGTATGAATGTTTGCTGTCGAAATATATATATATATATATATATATATATATATATATATATATATATATATATATATATATATATATATATATATATATATATATATATATATATGTTGACTATTCTCGTACATAATTATCGACTTAGATAGTGTTACTGAACAACGAAATTAAATAAGCCAAATACTAGAATAGATTTCGAAAACATATATTTTGTACAATCATTGGTCTGGAAAGTTAATCAGAGGAACAGAGTGAAACGATGCGCGGTGGAGAAGGCGTGTGAGCCAACTCCATTTAATCAACCGTTGATTGATATTTATAGTCACATAAAGTTAATCTACAGACATGTGATGAATGGGATAAGAAGGGTAGACAAATACGCTTACATAAGAACAGTTAAGGTTGATAAGTGAATAATTAATAAAATCAAGATGTATCACAAGTGGAATGAATAGATTGGTCTGTCCAGAAGCTAGAATAAGTTATATGTGCTTAACATACTAACCGACACTACAATATAATCAGAAAGGGATTTTGTGGAGATTTTAATAATTTTAATAGTTGAATTCATGAATCAGTTAATGCTAGAGCATTGGACAGCTGGATCGAGAATGCTCACTGCTGAGGAGTCCTATACCAAGACAAAACGACCGTCCAATGATAATAGAATTTTGGAAAGTAGTTATGTCTGAATATGTACTTACTTACTTACTTACTTACGCCTGTTACTCCTAATGGAGCATAAGCTGCCGACTTGCATTCTCCAACCCACTCTGTCCTGGGCCTTCTTTTCTAGTTCCATCCAATTCTTGTTCATTTTTCTCATGTCTATTTCAATTTCCCGGCGTAATGAGTTGTTTGGTCTTCCTCTCCTCCTCTGGCCTTGGGGATTCCATGTGAGTGCTTGTCTTGTGACGCAGTTGGGTGCTTTCCTCAATGTGTGTCCTATCCACTTCCAGCGCTTCTTCCGCCTGGAGTCCCTCCGGGAGCTACTGCCTGTCTCAAGCCCGGATAAAGGAGGAGGGTTGGGCATGGGGTTAGCGTCTCCATGGCGTAGAAAACTAACTCGCTAAAACAACGCTAGCTAGTCTAAATATGTAGTACATTATAAAACCAATGTGATAAACTCAGATATCATTTTGATTATGGTGTTGATATGTGAAAATCTACAAAATACCTAATTGATAGTGTGTGATATTGTAATGAATATGAAAAATAGTTCATCATTCGTTAAACTATAGAAAATGAAGGAGGGGAAGGGGTTAATTGTCACCATACAAACCTTTACATAGTTCACTAATGTAGATCTTAAAAGAACTATTAACAATCTGTTTTAATATGATGTCTCTTTACTGAAGTTCAACCATATTAAATTTATATTTGAAATTTTATTGTCATATTACATCATTGAACTAACTTGAAATTCAAATCGCTTTCAAGTATTCAGATGATGTAATCAGTTACACTAGTGAAATCATAAGAAAGGTGATTGTATTTCAATAAAAATTCCCTGAATTTCGGTACTCATAAGATAGATGTTATGATTGTCATTACCATCTACTGACTGTTCTGAAGTGCGATGCTTTATGGTGTAAGAGTAGGTTGAAAGAAAGCTAGGGGAAGTCAAACCAAAACATGGCACAAATTTATGAAGTCACTGACAAGTGAAATGACTGAGCCATGTTGGTAGGTGTAGACTATCTGGTTGTGATCCACGAGATGATAGCAACCAATGGTTAGAAACCTTTGTTATATTTTGAATAACTTATGATTATAATTTCAAATTCTATCATCAAAATTATAAACTGGAAAAGATTGTCAAGGACAGGGTTGGATGGAGAGTGCCGGTGAGCGGCCATTCCTCCTCTAAAAGGGATAACAGTCGTAAGTAAGTATATATCATCAAAATCATATGAAAATCACTCAGACTAATAAATTAAGAATAAAATATCATAGAATTATCTTTTAATTGAGTGAATTGATGAGACATTCAACCTACCTATTCATCATATATTTCACGTGAATTTTCATAATAAGTAAATAATGAAGTTTAATGAGACAAATTGATGGATGATAATCTATGGATGAATGTTTATTTGGTTGACATTCCTTAAATTAGTCACCAAACGTACTATAATCTAGAAAAATTGATGGCTTGTATTATAACTTGGGGCTTTGTGCTCTTATTAGTCTATAACGTAATGATATCTCGGATTAAAGGATTGTGATTTATCGACCGTATCAATGATGCATAAAACTAGTACGAGCAGTCTAGAGTCTCTATCGGTCCTGGCTCCCACCTAGACCTGTCACTTAATTTCAGAACACAAATCTCAGCCTCTACAATATGAATTCTGTATTTCAAACATACTGTGTTTCTATACAAAGTAAAAAGACCACATCACACCATAAAATAGAAAACAACATTTGTAGAAGATCTAACCAAAATGTGGCTGTGAATGTGGGAGACTGTAATTAATAGACTGAGCATAACTCAATCATGATATATCGTATAATAATAGTCTATGGATCAAAATGAAGCTTACAATAAGACGAATATGCACATGTATAGTTTAGTTGCTTAACAATTACCATACATTATTGTCGTTGGGATATAACAAAAACCAATGAAATACTTTCAATATTACAAATTGATTATTCTCATTATTGAACTCAACATATGTATTTCACATAGAGTATGCTTTTGTTTACTAAGTAAATTCACACATAAATCGATCTAAATGTCTTTTTGTAGGCGTATGAAGGACTAAAAGGTTTCAACTATGCTCTTTTTTACTATAAACTAACAGAAAAATGCTGGTCGGTGGCCTATGCTCCGTTGGGAGTAACAGGCATAAGTAAGTAAGCAAGTATGTATTTATGTTCAAACATATTTGGTTGTCTCATACTTGGTGTTCTCTTTAGCTAAATTGGAGGGGGGTACGTTAATTATCATGTTTATCGATAATGCCTAAAGTTCATATCTGATCAGAATATTTCGCTTACTTCAATATGTATAGTTATTATACAAAAAGGTTGTAATTTTCCAAGTCTGGCTTGTTATCTTAGAATCAGAATCCAGATCAGACTGTTTTTAAATGTTTGAATTCGGATACAAATGATTTTAACTATCTATCATAGTTATCAGTTTAGGGGTTGTGAAGATTGTTAAGTTTTTGATTGAGATTATGAAACGATTGATGTTAGACCACCATTGAAAACCTGGAAGCACTGGACAATCTTTTTGTCCTATTGTAGGACTTCTTAGCAGTGCGCATCCACGATCCTGCCCTCTGGACTCGAACCGAGGGCCTTCAATCTCGCGCTCGAACGCCTAACCTACTGGACCAGTGGACTAGTGTTTGAAATCATTCTGTACAAATTAATATGTACAGCTAAGTAAATAAAGTTGTAAGAGAATACTCTAATGATCCCACAAGGAGATTCATCTCAGTTATAAGAATTTACATGATATAAGAATATCTCTTTTTTTAGTGAATCTTTACATAACATGATTGAATCGTAATTGAATTGACAGTTATCGTTATATTACAAATGTATTGTGCTCAAAATGTACATTCTGTTATGTTGATTCTGATTGGCTTACTTACTTACACTTGTTACCTCTATTGGAGAAGTATAGGTCGCTCACAAGCATTCTTCATCCAACATTCTCATGGGCAATCCTTTCCAGTTGTTTCTAGTTGCTATCTGTCCTTTGTATATCTGCTTCCGATTTACGATGCACTATGTTCTTTGGCTTTTCTCTTTTCCGCTTACATTCAGGATACCAAGTTTGGTCTTGCTTCGTGATGCAGTTTGGTTATTTCTTCAATCTATAACCTATCCGTTTTCATTATCTCTTTCTAATCTCTTCCTCACCTCCAAGATGTTCTATTTTCTTCCACAATACTCTGTTGGTAATGATATCCAACCAACGGACAGCTGTTTACAGATACTTTTCCTTTATGATGATGGTTGTAGTAGTAGATTTCCAAGTTTCAACTCAGCATATTAGAACCATCTTAACGTTCGTACTGAAGATTGTAACTTTGACATTGGCTTGTACACAGTTGTTTTAAGTCCCATATATTCTTCACTTGTAGGAACAATGTCGTCGTTTTGCCAACCCTCTCCTTTATATTTTCATCAGATCCTCTTTCTTCATCAATGATACTGTTCAGATGGTGACTGAAAGATTCCACATTTTCTAGAGTTTCATCATCCAGTGTGATTGTATTGATGTTCCCCGTATTGTTGATTAGCTTATAAACTATAATAATTCGTTTTATTAATAACAACTAAGAAAATTAGTTGATTGACGTGCTTTGACTGTGTTCTTTCTTGGTGTTGTTGTTGCTGTGGTTGTTGTTGTTGTTGTTGTTAAATTGAACAAACTTTATTTCATTAAATATTGATTGAATACTTCAAGATTTCTAATCATAAAATGAATGTTTTTTGTTTGTTTGCTTATTTCTTTTTTTTAGAAAAAAGAATAAAACATACCAATAAACAAAAGTTTATCACATGATCTATTATTTCTCTTTAAAGTAATAACGATAATGAACATGTTTATTATTATTTGTAGTAGTGTTAGTAGTGCTAGTAACAATCGTAGTAGTAGTAGTAGTAGTAGTAGTAGTAGTGGTAGTAGTGGTAGTAGTGGTAGTAGTGGTAGTAGTGGTAGTAGTGGTAGTAGTGGTAGTAGTGGTAGTAGTGGTAGTAGTGGTAGTAGTGGTAGTAGTGGTAGTAGTGGTAGTAGTGGTAGTAGTGGTAGTAGTGGTAGTAGTGGTAGTAGTGGTAGTAGTGGTAGTAGTGGTAGTAGTAGTAGTAGTAGTAGTAGTAGTAGTAGTGATAGTAGTATTGGTAGTAGCAATAGTAGTGGTAGCTGTAGTTGGGTGTGCTACTCACATTGATATAAGTATTATATGATGTTAGACGTAAACAGTAGGTTTGACATTAGAGAGACAAGAGGATCGAACAGTAAAGAATTGAAACAGAATTAAATTTGTATGAAAACACATGAACAATGAAGTCTGAGTCATTTTGAGACAGTTGATGGACATTTTACAAATTAAGCGTTTACATGATGATTGTTAGATTTTATTAACAAGTCCTGTAATTTGGTGTTAAATGCATTCGATTGTCCTTACTGGTGTTCGTGTTCACTACAGTAGTAGCAGTAGTGGTAGTAGTAGTAGTGGTAGTATTAAGTATTTCTTTGATCTTTATGTTATTCATGTTCACTCCGGGACTCGAAAGATACTGGGATTCAGTGCCTGAGTGACCATCAACTCTGAGATGCAGATATATCTAACTGACGAGTCCCTTGTAGGACGAAATGTACGTCTTGGATTCCACTACTAGCTACCATCCATTTTTGCTTACGATGCTTGTGACTTAAAACAATATCTGGGCAATTCGCACAGAATGCATATATATATATATATATATATATATATATATATATATATATATATATATATATATATATATATACCAATAATAGACTGATTCATTCCAATCTCTTAAACATCAACGGGAAGATTCAAGCAAACGGTACAAACAAAAAATGAATCAATTTTTATATTTTATTATCATACAATTCAATGATCAAAATTTTTAGATCATTATGAAATATGATTAAAGTAATAAAGTTAACTCTATTGATTTGTGTATTATTTCATTGATTGAATCAATTAAACTGATCAACATTTGATTGATTTACTATTGAGGTTTATTGATTTATTGATTTTCATATTGTAATTTAAAACTATTTATTATAAGTCAATATTGTCATTGAATGATATTTTGTATGAAATTCTTTAATTATTTCATTGATATAATTATATAATTGATTATGTAATTATCAATAAGGGTAATTCGTTGATATGTCAAATGATGACATGTATATAATAGACCTTTTTTTAATTTCACTGGTTGAATCTCGCTGGAGGGGGCGGTATCGTGAATGCGCACTGCTGAGGAGTTCTATACTAGGACGAAACGGCCGTTCAGTACTTCCAAATTTTCTATGGTGGTCTAGCTTCAATTGGCACATGATTTCAACCAGTGAAATTACTAAAATCTTCACAAAACCTATTCAGATAACAAGTTTTTAATTTATGAAAGTTATGTAGAAAATAAATAAACACGTGAATGAGATAATGAGATAAATTAGTGAATTTGTGGAGATTATGGTATTTTCATCGTTGTAGTCACGAATTGATTTTTACTAGATCTTACTCACTTACTTACTTACCTACTTACTTACTTACGACTCTTACTCGTCGTGAAGGAGGATAGGCCGCTCACCAACATTTGTCATCCGATCCTGGACGTAGATAATTATTTATAAATACTTGTACATGTTTGGTGATGGTTGTGGTAGTTCTTCAAGTTTCACCTCCGTACAGTAGACTTGTCTTGACGTTCGTGTTGAAGATTTTCACTTTGACATTGGTTGAAAGTTGTTTTGAGTTCCTTATGTTCTTCAGTTGTAGGAATGCGACCATTGCTTTGCCAATCGTCTCCTTTACGTCCGCATCTGAACCTCCTTGTTCATCGATAATGCTTCCCAGGTATGTGAAGGGTTCTACATCTTGCAGAGTTTCGCCATCAAGAGTGATTAGATTGTTGTTCTCCGTCTTGAATTTGAGGACCTTAATTTTCCCCTTGTGTATGTTGGGGCCTACTGATTCAGAGACTGCTGCTACACTGGCTGTCTGAGAAGTCCAAATCATCTAATTGCTTCTGTGCTGTCCATTGTATGCCGTGTTTTCCTACAGATGTCGAGGTCTTCATAATCCAGTCGACCACCAGAAGAAAGAGGAAGGGCGAGAGTAGACAGCTTTGTCTAATTCCGGTCCTCACTTGGAATGCGTCTTTCAGCTGTCTTCCATGCAAAACCTTGCATTGTAGTCCGTCGTATGAGTTCTGGATAATGTTGACAATCTTCTCAAAAACTCTGTAGTGTCGAAGAAGTTCCCATAACGTTCTCCTATTTACACTGTCAAATGCCTTTTCATAATCAATGAAGTTGACGTACAGTGACGAGTTCCACTCAATTGATTGTTTGACGATGATCCGTAGTATCGCAATGTGGTCTGTGCACATCTATGTTAGATCACCACTGTAACTTTGGAAGTACTGGAAAGGTGTTTTGTTATAGTGTGGGACTTATCAAAAGTTTGCAATAATGAACAGTTTGATATCAGATTGGTGGTTTTAAGGTTAGACGTTTGCACTCGAAACTGAATGTCCTAGTTTCGATTCTTGCCTATAGGGTCGTGGATGAGCATTTCTAATGTGTCTTATATTAGAACAGATCGGTCGTCTAGCTCTTCCAAGTGTTCAGTAGTGGTTTATACAAGATTTGTTCATGATTTCGACCATTGAATCTTTTTTTTTGAAAAAAATGTTATAGAAGCAACTGTTATTAATCGAAAGGTTCTATTGTAATACGTATAACTAGTGATGATGATATACACGTAGATTGGCTCATGGTAATTGGAAAACATCTCTAGCTAAATGAAATTTCGATAACTGATTAATGTCCGTTCAATCATTGTTGAAATTTTGGGATCACTGAATATCTGGGTTTTGTTTTGTTATTTACTTATTTAAAGCTGTTACTCCCAGTGGAGTATAGGCCACCAACCAGCATTCTCTAACCCACTCTGTCCTACGCCTTTCTTTCTAGTCCTATGAAATTTTTGTTCATTCTTCTCATGTCTTTATTTTTCGGAGTAATTTGTTCTTTGGTCATCCTCTTTAACTTTAGACTTGAGTGTTCTAGGCGAAGATGTGTGTTCTATCCACTTCCAGTACTTCTTCCGGATTTCTTCCTTCATTGGAATCTGGTTTGTTCTCCCCTACAGTAGGTTGTTGCTGATAATGTTTGGCCAACGGATCCAAAGTATTTTGCGTAGTATATTTTTTTCCGTAGTTTGAGAAAATTCAAGTGTACTCATTTACTGATATAAGTTACATGGCAAGTCTGCTATCGAATGATCCATATTCTTGAATCCAGTTAAACTTAATCTTAACCAAATTCAATGTAAACGTAAGTTACGTAATGACTTAAAGAGCTAAGCATTTTACGTATAAAATGAAACTATATTGTAGACGTTTCTTCAAGTGACTTTGAATAAAAGAATTGATCAGTTTCCTAACTGAGACAGATACATCTTTCTTACAAGGGCTTCCATGATTCTTATTTGTGACTGTTCAAATCGTCTACTCTGACACTACATGTAGGCTTTAATTGTTTAAAAGAAATGTTCATTTTAGTTTTCTCTGTCGTCAATGAAGCATTCGGCAATTTATCTGATCTATTTAGCTGTTTCGGAGTATCAGAGAACTTAGTGACCGATAATGTCTCACAATTCATTTGGGAGTTATTCAAACATTTTTGTAGTATGAATAGAATAACACATCTACGCTCTCTACCCTATCACTCTCAATCAAACGGACAGGAAGAATGCTTTGTCGACACCGGTACAAGAGCATTATTGAAATAAGAAGACTGTGGAACAACAAGTCATGTAATCAAAAAATTCTTAACTCCTTATAGAACTACCCCAAACCTTACTATCCCAGATGGAAAGTCCCTTATCAAAGTCATGTCCAAAAGAAGTATTCGAACTATTTTCAACATCATGTTGTCATCTAAAACAGTGGATAGGTACTTAGTCAATAATTGCTTGTCCTCCTTCTTTCCATCTTTTAATTTGCGAACATAAGATTTCTTCGTATTCAAATCCCGATAACCGTATAAGTCATAATCAAATAAAGAATATAACAAATAGTAATCAAAGATAGATATCATAACAGTTTCAAATCATCTCAAAGAGTTGTCATTGATTATTAATTAATGTTATTGCTTTCAATGACCAATTCAAAACATAAGTTATGATGGAATCTTATTTACAGGATCTTAAGAAAAAAGAATATTAACAAAAAATACTAAGCATACAAATACTGTTTATCAGTAATATGTCCGCTCTACCTTCATAAACTAATTAACTCTTTATTTTATTCTGTTATTTAACACTTTTTGTTTATGACTTAATTGTAATAAAACAACAACAACAACAACAAAGAAAAAAATCTTCATTGTTATATAACAATTGCTAGAAATTTATTTTTATTTCAACAAAGAGGCACCAAATAGTTATGCGCCACACAAATCTCATTTGATATGTATGAGGGCTGTGATACTGCCCGGGTGCCTAAAACGAAGTAGGTGGTATTCTTAGGGAGGCCACACTCATTGCCTTTGACCTAAAGGTTTGATCCACAAGGTAGTGGAGCATCGTAAAGAGATGCAGTCCCATGGTAGCCGGTGATCAACGATTGGTTGATAAGCCATTTGTTCCTTCAGGATACTGGAGTCCATGTTCATCATTGGTTTGGAATCACAGTTTTCCAACTCGCCCAAGGTGGACTCTTCGTGTCCACCAACCCGGTTAAAGTCAGTGTCGGATATTCGATTTTTGTCCTCTTAAGTTCGTAAACAACACCCCCGCCACGAGAAGGCAGTGAGTAGGACTTCGCTGGCAGACGATTTATACGCGTGGCGATGAGAGAGCAGTTCGAGAGGGAGAGATGACTCTCCCCACTCTCGACCGTACCAGGGCATTTGGGAGCTTTCTTATACGAGTTTCATAATATAACTTATCGATTTGTAAATGTTTAGATTAAAAAGGTAGTTCTTCTTATAATTAAATCATTATTAATCTAATGAGGTTGGAATAAATATGGATCAACCCTATAAGTTAATTTAATAGTTGAATTCATAAGTCAATTAGAGTTAGATTATCATTGAAAACTTGAAGTTCTGAAAGAGCAGCATATCTACAGTTGTAGAACATATGGAATTCAAAATAACTTTCTGTCAACAAACACCAAGGTCAGGATTGTCAATACAAATGTCAAGACAGTTCTACTGTATAAGGCAGAAACCTGGAGAACTACGAAAGTCATCATCCAGAAGACACAAGTGTTTATTAATAGTTGTCTACGCAAAATACTTCAGATCCGTTGACCAGACACTATTAATAACAACGTACTTTGGGAGAGAACAAACCAGATCCCAGTGGAGGAAGAAATCAGGAAGGAGTGCTGGAAGTGGATAGGACACACATTGAGAAATGCACCCAAGTGCGTCACAGGACAAGCCCTCACATGGAATCTTCAAGGCCAAAGGAGAAGAGGGAGACCAAGGGAAAAATCACGCTGAGAAATGGAGAATGACATGAGGAAAATGAACAAAACTTGGACAAAACTGGAAAAGAAGGCCCAAGAAAGAATATGTTGGAAAATGCTGATTGATGGCCTATGTTCCATTAGGAGTAACAGGCGTAAGTAAGTACCATTAAAAATATGGATTTCCTGAAGTTCCAGTGAGAAGACATGACCAGTGAAGTACAATCCTCGCCGGGTAGAGACAGGTATTTGCCTCAGTCAATAGATGAATGATTGCGCAATATCGCGAATTAGTTGAAGTTAGACATTAACATCGTTAAATGACGGCTGAATGGTTTGAAGGCTTAGCGTTTACGCTCAAAACCGAAGATTCTAGGTTAGTCACGCCAGTGAAATCGTGGATAGACACGGCTGGGGGGGGGTCCCACAATTAAACGAAACGATTGTCTAATGCTTCCAGTTTTTCACTGGTGGTCTAGATTTAATTGACTCACGAATTCAACTATTAAAATTGCTACAATCTCCACAAGCCCACATTGTAAAATTATTTAGGATTTGAATGAATGTTCTTACTACTGCTACTACTACGTATACTACTATTGCTGTTATTAATACAATACTACTAATTACAGCAATGAGAATAATGGTATTATTAAGAATAATAATAATGAAATCGACAACAACAACATTATTATTACTATACCTGAAATCTGTTTAACTATTAAGTACAAAAAAGAGTATAATATATGTTTATACTTTCTACTGATTGGTTAATGATTCATTTGAGTTACATAAACACACCCACCCACATTTAAATTCTATGCCTATATATATATTCACATAACCATGGAAACTATTGAATTTCATCATCATTAATATGCATGTTTCCTCTTCATTTTTAACATCAAATTGTCCTCTTTTTTTGTTTGTTTCACTCTTTTCATTACATGATTGAAATGTTATCACATACGAAGGGGCGGGAGGAGTAGCGGAATATTTCATTGAAAATGATTTCATCAAATAAAGTGCGGAAATATTATTATTATTTTTGATTTAACAAATTAAAGGAATTATTATTATCATTATAAATAATTGATTGTGGGTAGCAACAAAAAAATACAAAAAAAACATCGTAGTGATTTGATTCTATTGAAGTGTTATAACAATTCATGATCAACTTTTCATTATTTCAAATGAATGATGGGTTCAGGTAAGTTCATTATGTTTCACATGATCTATTAATGATCATTGAATAAGATTATAATTTATGGAGAATTTTTTTTTAAAAATTCTAAAGTGATCTTGAGAGTATTCACCTAGTAACTAGGATCAAATAAGAGTTATAAGATAGTGAAAGGAATTAGAATTATGATCTGAGATCTATGATCTTATATCTGATTGATTTTGTTCATAAATTATAGTCTTGTCGTTGATATTGAGATAATACTGGCTTCCTGAAAGTAAAGAAGTTTTTAATGTTGTGAGTTAGTTACTTACTGAAGATAATGATGGACAGTCGGGCGATATCATAGATTTATTGAAAATAAATACTAACAACGTTGGATACTGGTTTAGTAGCCTATCTGTTATGCTTTCGCGTGTGAGATTGAAGATCCTGTGTTCGAATCCCGAGTACGGATGCATACTACTGAGTATTCCCATCCTAGGCAGAAACAGCCATTCAATATTTTCAGGCTTTCAGTGATGTTCTAACATTGATCCATTCATGATATCAATTTAAACCATGAATATATGATTGTAAATCTTCATTTAGAGTGCTATCTTTGTGTTAGATCCCGATAAACATAATGAATAGTAACTTTAGGATCCTTTTATGGACCAATACTAAACGTATCCCGATGTCAATATTGAATAGTAACTGTGGTGACCTATTTATGGACCAATACGATACATATATTTTTATTGTATAATTATTAGGTAGCTAAGCTATGCATATTCATGTTCCTCTTATTATAAGCTCTATTTTGACCTATGAACTATTATTATATGATTTACCATTCTTGAGTTATGTCCTGTCTATTAGTCACTACATCGCACATTCACAGCCACATTTGGCCAACTTTTGTACAAATGTTATTTTCTATTTTACGCTACGTTGTAGTCTGTTTTTATTGGTATGTAAACTCGGTATGTTTGAAATATAAGGATTCATAATGCAGAGGCCGAGGCTGGTGTTCTGAACTTAACTGACTGGGTGAGGTGGAAAGCAGGACCAATCAAGTCTCTAGGCTGCTGGCACGTGTTTTACGCATCCTTGGTCCGATCAATAATTCGCTACTTCTGACTGGAGGCTTTGGGCTATAACACTATGCGAGTGTGGAATTTTTGTCATATCAAATAATTATTGTCTTTCAGTATTAGAGAACCATTCGAACAATTAAATTAAACTAATTTAACAGAAGTCAACCATTGTCGAATAGCATTTTGACCTGAAAAGAACATATAATATGATTTGGTTGTGTGGTTTATTAAAATTTGGGTGGGGGGGTCTGGGTTCCTGCGCCAATAAAGTAATAAGTAGTTATACTACTGATGATTCCGATAATAAGATAAAATGGCTTCTCTATTCTCTTGATTCTGAACACGGTTGAACTATCAGTCTAGCTATACCATATTTAGTCTTTGGTGTTCATCACCTCAGTAACATACTTAGTTTAACCATTAGTATAGAATTTAAGATGAAGTTAGTTTGTGTATATGTGTATGTATGCCAACCAATTGTGTCGTAGTTAACTGTATGTATTTGTACCTAATTGAATAATTTTATAACAAAGATCATTTTAGAACCTTAGAATTTCACTGTTTAGATATGATCAAGCATAATTAATTGACCTTGGAAACTAAATCTAATAGTCACAATAAATGTATTCAGAACAATACCAAATGATCTAAGTGGGTTTATAATGTATTATTTTATAAAATCAATATTTATGGATTATCCCCCATTTATGAACCAGTTTATGTATTCTAACCTTGAATAATGTCACCAAGTTATTATGTATTGCATAACCCAGTATATCTTTAACCAGATGAGTTACATTTAGAAAACATATTAAGACAGATAAGTACTTAGCAACTACCAGACATTTATTCTTTATGATACTAATCAATGTTGATTGAAATAGATTTATTTTATTAGTGATGGAAGGTTGTGTTATTGTATCCCAACAAGAGTATTGAATAGTAACTGTGGTGACCTATTTATAGATTAATAATATATATATATATTCATTTATTGTATAATTATTAAGTAGCTAAGTTATACATATTCATATTTCTCTTATTATAAGCTTTATTTTGACCCATTGATGATTGTTATACGATTTACGGTTCTTGAGTTATGCCCGGTCTATTAATTACAGTCTCACACATTCACAGTTACATTTGGTTAAATCTTGTACAAATGTTATTTTCTATTGTATGGTGTGATGTGGTCTGTTTAGTTTTTATATAGACTCATCATGTTTGAAATATATGATTTATGTCGCGGTAGCTAAACTTAACAGGCAGGCGAGGCTAGGTAGAAAGAAGAACCATTAAAAACTCTAAATTGCTCGTACGAGTTTTATACGTCATTGATCCGGTCGATAAATCATAGTTCTCTAATTGGCGGTATCATTACGTTATAGATTAATAAGATCACAAGGCCACAAGATTGAAATAAAAATTGTTATAATTTAGTCAAGCATATGGTCTACTTTTTTTTCTTCTTCTTCTTCTCACCGCTTAAACTCTCGTAGTTTTCACAAATCTATGTATCCATTAAATGAGAATGTTCAGTAGATTGTGCTTAATCTGGTTTCTATGTTATCTAGTATCTATTAGTAAGCTGTATCTACACTGTTTAAGGTAAATAATGTTTCATAAAATCACATCTGATCAACTCTGCTTTTTATGTGGTCGTTTCGTCCTATTGTGAGACTCCTCATCAATGTACATCCACGATCACGCCTCGCGAGATTTCAACCCAGGACCTATCGGTCTCGAGCACGAGCACTTAACCCCTAGATCATTGAGACGGTATCCAGCGGCGCTACTTCAAAAGGTGTCTTTATGGATATTAATGTGATTTTAATAATTGAGATCATGAATTAATTGAGGCTGGATCACCATGGAAATCCTGGAAGCACTGGACGGCCAATTCATCCTATTGTGGGACTTTTCAGCGGTGCGCATCGACGATCCCACCTTACGAGATTCGAACCTAGGACCTATCAGTCTTTACTATATACTGTAGTATTGTCAATAAGTGTTTCACCTTATATGGTTAAAACATTTCAAGGATAAAATTAATAAATGAAAAGTATGAAATCATTAAGATGGAATTAGTTTTAGTTCAGATTTAAATGATCCCATCATATTATAAGCTATAGTTATTGAATCTGGATATTCTCTGACAAACATTACAATCACTAGTGTTTGCAAAAACATTTTAATTGTAGGAAGTAATTTTAATTACAACATTTAGTACTTTCCAGTGGACATCTAAGAGAGAATGTTTCGTAATTCAATGCCTTTAATTTGTCAATAAATTAAGATATAGTAGTAGTCTTTATACTCAAATAAAAAGATTGCTCAGTTTCACTACAGTAAAACGTATTACACAGTATTGGTTACTAAAGCTTATTTACTGTGTAAACACTTTATTATTGAGATGGTGAAGATTTGTAGCTCAGGTGGATGATTTTGATGGAGTTTTGTTCTGTGAGCTGGATGGTTTGGTCGTGGAGCTTTCAAACTTCAGGTTGGAAGTCAACAAGAATCAATCAACGTGGAGGTGTACAGGATAAGCTGTGAATCACATGTGGAAAAATTTGAACACTTTAATTCTATCTGAAGTTTGTGGTGATGATGTCGTTCAGAAGAACGATGAAAGCTCCCCGACCAAACCATCCAGCTCAGGGGACAAAACTCCATCAAAAACACTTTATTATTATTATTTGTGGCTTTATTCAATAGTATAGTTTGGGTAGAATATAAAATACTTAGCACTAAGTATTTAAACAAGTGTCTGTTTTATATATTTTGATCGATCCAGGCGATAACATAGTTAAATGATCGCCAGTTAGGTTTTAACATTTCAATAATCGAGATCTGAATCATATGTATTCTTTTCAATACATATTGCCAGCTACCACTATGTAAAATGTACAGCGAAAGGTTGTACACTTTTCAGAAGTGCAGTTGAAAAGGTTATGCGACTCTTAAGCATATTATCCTGTTTAAATAAGCAAGAAAACAGATAACGTATTGAAATATCCAGATGATAGAAGCAGATAACCCAGATATTTAAGTAGGCTAATAAATATGTGAAATCATGAATCAATCCACCTGTACGGTGGATTGGTTGAAGTTAGACATTAATACCGTTGGATGTCGACCGGTTCGGTGTTCTAGTGATTAAGTGCTCGCGCGCGAGACTGATAGGTCCTGGGTGCGAATCTCGTGAGGTCGGATCGTGGATGCGCACTGTTGTGAAGTTCTACAATAGGATGAAAAGGCCATCCAGTGCTTCTAAGTTTTCTATTGTAGTCTAGCTACAACTGACTCATGATCTCAACTAATGATTTGACTAAAATCTCCACAAAACACTTTTTAATAATAAATATACCATTAGTTAAATTGTATCTTGTAGCATCAGAGATATCTTTCTTTCTTCACATTGATTTGTAATGTATAACAAATGTGTCTTAGGTAACTAAAATATTCATCCTCTGTACATTTGAATCTGGTAACTATGACTAACTAACAATATAAATAACTGAATAGTTCCAATTAATCATTAGTCCATTTCATTTTGTGTCAATCATTTATTGTTTATTCATTCATTGATCATATTACAATATCAACAATAAATTAATAAATATGAAACAATAATCTTTTTTTTTAAAGAACAAATTTCATTAAGATCATGAATGGATCCATGTTAGATCATCATTGAAAGAAAAACAAACAAACTGAAAACATTCAACAATTAATTCATATGGAACTCTTAACATGGATCAATTCATGATCTTAATCAATATCAATTTAACACTCTTTATAATCTAATACTGACAAATTTAACTATAGAGTGAGTGAGATAGAGAGAAAGAGGGAGTAGTAGTATACATTTTGAAATGGGTTTTAATGACTATTGTTTGTATCATGATGTGAAAGAAGCTACAATTCACTTAATCAAATTAAAGTCTTCTTCGTTCATGTGCACTGCTGAGGAGTATCACAATAGGACGAAACTGCCGTTCAGTGCTTCTAGGTTTTCCATGTTGATCCAGACACAATTGACTCATGATCTCAATCATTAAAAACCACTATTATATCCAAAAAACTCCTTCTGATACTAATCAACCTATGCTCACTAGTGTTTGGCTTCAAGAGGTATTTCTTGGAGTTTTAGTGAGAAGTAGTGACCAGTGGAGTTCAACCGGGTCAGTTGTGAGATAGTAACTCACGATTGTCAAATCGTGGATGTGTTGCTCAATTTCGTGGATTAGTTGAAGATAGACATAAACACTAGTGGATGCCGGCCGGCTCAGTGATCTAGAGGTTAAGCGTTCTCGCGCGAGATTGACAGGTAGGTCTTGGATTGGTATCCTGGTATCTGTCGTTATCAGTAGCACACACACACACACTACAGGACATTGACTTGATCTTTTAAAAAAATGATAATATTGACCTTAAATGTAGATTAAATAGGAAAAAACGAAAAAAGGACAAAACAAAAGAAAAAAACAGAAAACAATTTTTTATTGATGATGAAAATGATCAATAAAATTGATAAAAGTTTGGAAAAAAGAAAACAAAACAAAAAGAAAAAAATATCCCGGATTGATTTAATCAATGAATCCATCTAAAGTTTAGTCATTAATTGAATGGAATACAAATTCGATGTAAATAATAATCGATAGGGGATAATAATAGAATCCGATTTGATGCATGTTTCATTCTATATAGGAATTATCAACTAAATGTACCTACATCTCAAAGTTAATATTCGCTTTAGGACTCGAACTCAGTACTGTACGGTCGAGATACTATCATGTTAACCACATAGATATTGAGTCGTGGTTTCCATCATCTTTGCGTATGATGCTTGTGAATTAAGGCAATATCGAGGCAATCCGTACAGTATGTACATATGTCAATAAGAGACTGATCAATTTCAAGTCTTAAACATCAATGGAAAGATTCAAATAAACAACACGAAGTGAATCTTACAAGTCAGGTGGTTACAAAAAAAGTAGAAATACGAAGTTACTAAACTATTTAATTGATATAAAGTCAGTAACTCAAATTATTTTTCAACCGTATACGAAATGAAAGAATGTGAAGTTTTTATGTAGTTTCTTTGTACTAAATAACAATAGTTGAGTTATTTACTTACTTACGTCCGTGACCACTCATGGAAGAGCATAGGTTGCTCACCAGCATTCTCCATCCAACTCTATCATGAACAATCCTTCCCACTTGTTTCAATTTGCTATTTATCCTTTTCATATCTGTTTCTAATGCCCGACGTAGTATTTTCTTCGGCTTCTCTCTTTAAACTTTTCCTTCAGGAGTCCAGGTTTAGTCTCACTTCGTGATGCAGTTTGATGATTACTTCAATGTATTTCCTATCCACTTCTATCATCTCTTTCTAATTTCCTCCTCATCTTGAAGCTGGTCTATTTTCTCCCACAACAGGATTTTGTTGATGATATCTAGTCAACAGACATCTATTTACAGATAACTGTGTCTTTTTGATCATGGTTGTAGTAGTTCTCCACGTTTCAGGTCCGTACCGTAGAACTGTCTTGAAATTCTTATTGAAGATTGCGACTTTGATATTGGTTGACAGTCGTTTTGAGTTCCATAAGTTGTACAACTGTAGGAATGCTGTTTTTGCTTTGTTAATCCTTAAATTTACGTTTTCATTGGATCTTTCTTGTTCATCGATGATGCTGTCCAGGTACGTGAATGTTTCCAACTCTTCCGCAGTTTCTCCATCATGTGTGATTGTGTTGGTGTTCTTCGTGTTGTATTTGAGGATATTGCTTTTTCCTTTGTATATTTTGATGTCTACTGATGCAGCTGCTGCTGCCACACTAGTTGTCTTCATCTGCATTCATTGGTATGTATGCGATAGAAAATCTAGATCATCTGAGAATTCTGAATCATCTAGGTGATTCCGAGCTATCTATTGTGTTCCGTGCTTCTTTTCAGATGTCAAGGTCTTCATAATCCAGCCAACCACTAGAAGAAAAAGAAAAATCAAGAGCAGATAGAGAACTACTACAACCATGAGCAAAAAGACACAATCATCTGTAAATAGATGTCCGTTGGCTAGATATCATCAGCAACATTCTATTATGGGAGAAAATAGACTAGCTTCGAGATGAGGCGTAGATTAGGAAAAGATGATGGAAGTAGATAGGAAATACATTGAAGAAATCATCAAACTGCATCACGAAGCAAGCCCATACCTGGACTCATGAAGGAAAAGTTTAAAGAGAAAGGCCGAAGAACACACTGTATCAACCTTTGTTAAAAATGTAAATCATATCTTAGACGTTTTTGTTTTCGGTCATACCCAAGGCATCTTTTAAAATTCAACTATAAATATGTATTTTCTTTGAATGATATACAAAGCAGATAATATATCTTAGTGTTGTATGTTGTGAACTCTACACATTTGAAGATGTTTGAATAGTAGTATGGTTACATTTAGTAAACAAAATTCCATTAATAATCACAATATAGAACACCTTAGTATAATCTAAGAACCATATAGTAAATACTTCATTAGTGAAAACGTCAATCAATCGTACCAGACTTCACTGTTCCATATTGATCATTCTTTGTGTCTCGTTCTTTTTTCTTTGATTTTCTTTAACTTCTACCGCTAGACATTTCAATTTCAATTAATGATACACATACTACTTATATATTTGTCGACATCAATAGCACACATCACAATACCAAAGATATGTATATGTAATATGATAGTACGATAACAGTCATTTAATTGAAATTTTCCGTAAATTAAACACTTCGCTTTCTCAGAATTCTGTTTTTGGAAAATGGTTAGAAAACTGGTGAGATTATAATTTATGGACGACATTTGAGTGATGTTAAAGTGACCTTGAGAGTGCCCACCTAAGATCAAATGAGGGTTATAAATTGGTGTGAGGAATTCGAATGATGATTAACAGTTGATGGTTAAGTTTAGAAATTAGATTTGAGTTTTTCATCACGAACTGACATCAACTATATTGCCAAAACTACATTTAGGCAAAAGAATGAATGGATTTCGCGCCAAAATCCAAGACCTTCTATCTTATATGTGATTGGTTCGTTCAAAAATTATAATGTCGCCTTTAACCGCATTTTCAATCGATTTACAATAGTCATAAAAATTTGATTTATTCTGGTTCAAAATTGATCCAATTCATATTACAAAGTTATGTCATAATTTAGAACACGCAGAGCCTTTGACTTAAAGGTCTAATCTGTAAGGCACTGGAGCAACGTTAGGAGATACAGTCACTTGATAGCTGGTGACCAACAAAAGGTTCATATATCATTTGTTCCTTTAGGATACTGGAGCCCATGTGCATCATTGGTTGGGAATCCGGATTTTCCAACTAGCCTAAGTAGATGCACTCCATCTACCAACCCGCTTAAAGTGCTGGACATTCGCTTCTCGTCCTCTCAATTTCGTAAACAACACCTGTGGTGCGAGAAGTCAATGAGTAGGATTTCCTTGGCATTGGTTGTATGCATGTGGCCATGGGAATGTTTTTCGACTGAGAGAGCTAACTCTCCCCCCTTTCGGCAGCACCAGGGCATTCATTATGAAGAAATTGTTATTGATTATACTGAATGATACCAACTTGTTTACTTTACAGATTTAATAATCAATAATTCATAGTAACAATCTGAAAAGTGTCCAGGTTTAGGGAAAAGTGAATTTAGGATTGTTAAACAAAATAAAATGAGTCATGTATCTGGAAGATTAATAATGCTGTTACGCTAATAATGGTAACGATAATAATAACATTATCAAGACACGTGATACAATACAACAGACAGAATTATATTTTCAGCACAGGGTTTGGAGATTGTTAAGTTTTAACTGAGATCATAAACGGATCAATGTTAGACAACTATTGAAAACCTGAAAGCACTGGAAGGCTGTTTCATCCCAGATAGTCGCGCAATATCGTGGATTGATTGAAGTAATACATTGATACTAGCAGACTCAGTGGTATAATGGTTAGACACTCGCGCGAAACAGCGGAAGGAGTTGTGAGTGCGTACTGCTGAGGAATCCCATACTGGGACGAAACGGTCATCTAATACTTCCAAGTTTTCAATGGTTGTCTAGCTTCAATCAATCTGCATGGTCAATTCAATTATTCAATTTTATTTCATAATCCTAAATTCAAATGCTTTAATCTTAAACGAAATACTTCACTTTAAATTTGCCCATTTGGATTATAGAACTGTAGTATATATAGTACTTGTAAAGACTCTATTACATTATATTCATATATTAATCTTTTGAAGATCATAAAAGTTTTTCAATAATCAATATTAACATACAAAACATAAATTCAGTTTTTCTTTTTAAGAACATTTTCCCCCTTAACTTTGTCTACATAAATCACCATGGCAACTATGGTGAAATTTATGAATATATATATTCTTATAACTTTAATTTATTTTTCTTTTTTTACATTTCAATATTGATTTTAATCTAAATCAATAAATCAGTTTATTGTTCCTTTTTCCGTTTTTCAAATAATCAACAACAAAAAAAGAAAGAAAGAAATTTTTTGGGTGTAAACCGACTGAACTTATTATGTATCTGGGTTATAGAAATGTTCCATTAATTATGAATGGATTGTAAAGCATACATCAATCTAAATGAATAATATAATTATCAGGCGAGACTCTAATTTATGGACGAGCCAATTAGAAGCGGTTTAGAGATGTCAAGGTTACGGCGCTAACTTCAGTGCTTGATGCTAACGTACGATCGGTTCACAGGGGATTTTATACAAAACGTGATAATTGAGCGGCTATAACAAGCAAAGCGGTGAGACTATAATTTGTGGACGAATCAATCAGGTATAAGATAATAGATCTCGGATTTTAACGCGAAAGCCTTTCATCCATTTGGCTAAATAAATTTCTGGCATTTTAGCTGATGTCAGTTTGTGATGTCGTTCAGAAGAACGATGAAAGCTCGACGAACAAACCATCCAGCTCAGAGAACAAAACTCCACCAAATACCCCATATATAATTTATAACTAGGGCAAACTATGACAGTTATTGCGAACTGGGTAATAAAAGCACCGGTAACACTGTACTGCAATATATAACGATGACTGGAGAGCCTACAGACTCCTACATAGGCTTGGTTATGTACATCATGTCGTTATCCATAAGTAGAATTGAAACTATGTGGTCGAGGCTGATAGTTTTTGCGACGTTATCATGACTCCAGAGTTCGGTTATTCTGTAGCCGTATGGATGATTTCCTCTACTGCATGCATTACGATTTTAGAACCTCTGAACCTCTTTCTAACTTTGACAAGTTTTTGAACCACGTGTATCCACTTCATTTCCATGGTTTTGTATAATATATTTTCACTGTATACTTATTGTTTGCTGATTGGCTATTATTTCTCAAGGTCGCATAAGATTCGTTCGAAGGTTGTCCATAAATTAGAATCTCACCGATTATCATCGTATTATGGATAAATTATAATCCATAATTTGACTTTTATCCCATTTAAGGAGTCATCAGTTACATATATTTGGATCTTAATGTTGATGTACACATGATTAACTTGATCCTAGTACCTTTGTAGTGAATAAGAACAAAAATGGGGCGACCCAATGTGTTAGAGCACAAAATTAAAGAACGGCTTAATAAAATCTGAGAATCATACCGTAAATAGTTCATTTGTGAAATATCAACCAATTGTCTCCAACTTGACTATTTCTTTTATAAATATCAATCTATTGTGTTAGATTTCATTGTTCGTGCATTTTCATACAAGTTGCTTTATGTTCTCAACCTTTCCTTCTTGATCTTCTATTGAAATGCATTCTATGCCTGACTAGCGTTATATACTACTTATGTGGATATGGGTAGATCACATCACACCTTCACTTACAAAAAAGAAAGCTACTGAATGTAAATAGTTACTAAATTGTTAATAGAACATTAATATAGTTGAACGTGATAGTTTATTTTGTCAGTATAAGGTTGTGGAGATTATTAAGTGATTAATTGAGATCTTGATCCGATTGGTGTTAGACCACTGTTGAAAAGCTGGGAGCACTAGACGACCGTATCGTTCTAATGTGGGACACCTCAACAATACACATCCACGATCCCGCCGTAACCAGTGGAGTTATTCCATGTCGGGTAGAGACAAGTATCTGCTTCAGACAAGGGAAGATGGTTGCGCAATTTCGTGGATTGTTTGAGGTTAGGCATTGGATGCCGGCTCAGTGGTCAGATAAGTTAAGCGAGACTGAAGGTCCTGGGTTCGAATCCCGTGGGCCGGATCGTGGATGCGCACTGCTGAGAAGTCTCATAATAGGACGAAACGGCCGTCCAGTACTTCCAAGTTTCGTTTGCATTACTTAATGTCAGTAATTTATTTATTCTGAAGAAGTAGCTTACGTTAAGTTACGAAACGTTATAAGAAATACGAACTGTTATGAATTTATATATTCAAGATTTGTTATTGTATAAGGTATCAAACTTAAAATATTTCAGTTTCATATCTACTACAATACTGTTTAATGAGAATAATTCATAAATCCAAGTTTATTCAGTTCATTTAATGTTTTTCAATAAAACTGAAGGGTCCATTATAGAAACCTGATTCATTTAGTTAAATGAGTAATATGCTCCCTGTGAGAAATAAAAGAAATTGATTCAATCTTTAATGAAATAATAGGAACTAATGAACTAAAACTACTATCCAATATTACCTGGTTTGAGATAATCCTTTCTTCAATGTTACACATTTATTTATTTACTTATATGGACACATAAATATAGCTACAAAGAGGCATCGAGTACATATGTGCCACACAAGTCACTTGATTTGTATGTAGGCTGTGATACTGGCCAGGTTTCCAGACTGAAGCAGGTTGTTTTCTTAGTTAGCCCCACCCGGAGGCTTTGACCTAAAGGTCTAATCTGTAAGGCACTGGGGCAACGTCTGGACATACAGTTACATGATAGCTGGTGATCAACAATAGGTTCATATGCCATTTGTTCCTTCAGGATACTGAAGTCCATTTTCATCAGTGGTTTGGAACCAGGGTTTTTAAATTAACTTAGGTGGACTCTCCGTATCCGATAACCCTGTTAATGAGCCGAACATTCGCTTTTCGTTTTGCCAGTTTCGTAAACAATACCGTCGCCGCAAGAAGGCAGTGAGTAGGATTTCCCTGATAGTAGTTGGCCTTGTTTGAGCATTTCGAAAGAGATAGCTAACTCTTCCCACCCTCAGCTGTGCCATGGGATTTTGTGGGGCGATATTAACAGTAATGAAGACAACTAATGCATATGTAGATTTTCAAGAAATGTCTGGTTGAACATAGTAAAACAGAAAGATGAAAAACAAATAGTTTTACATGATCAATGAAAGCTGATTTAAATTTAGCCATAACATAAAACTAAACTGGATAAAAATAATTTCAATTTCAATAACTGATCAGTATTCTTAGTTCATCTTTTAAAGGTGACTATTGTAACCTTGGTAATATGTAAAGGAGAAGAAAACTAACATGAATTTAAGTTATTAAAACAACATCATTTAGATCATTCTAAATGTTACAAATGAATACTCAATCTAAGTCAGTCAAGACCTTTGGCTGATCGCGTTCAATTGAGCATGATCAAGTCAATCTTCATATTCTTCTCTTTCTTTAAAAAACAGAAAAATATATTTTGCTGATTAAAGATATCATTAGACAGCTAACTCCTATCAGATCGTATGATTATCAATGAAATATATACGTCGTCGTATATCCTTGTATATATTTATCGACTTTTTAACTTATGTTAATGAATAACGGAATTAAATAAGTCAAATATGAGAATGGATGTTTGAATACGTATATTTCATACAATCGTTGATTGGAACAGACAATAAGAGAATCGCAGCTAATGAAGCGAAAAGAAAGGACGTGTATTGGAGAATGCATGTGGGCCAATTCCGTTTAGCCGAGTGTTAATCAGCATTTATAACCGAACAAAAATAAGTTACAGATATGTGATGAATAGGATGAGAAGGGTACACATATATACGCTCATATAAGAACAGTTAAGGTTGATAAGTGAATAATGAATAAGATCAAAATATGACTCAAGTATAATGGATAAATCGCCCTGTCTCGAAAATAGAATATGTTATATGGGTTTAACATAGTAACCATCACTACAAGCTGATTGAAGGTATTTCATAAGAAGTTGCAGACTTAAGTTTTATTTTACTAAACAACAGTTTAAATCTTCTATCGGTGAGACTATAATTTATGGACAACCTTCGATGGAGTTTTGTTCTTTGAACTGGATGGTTTAGTCGTGGAGCTTTCATTGTTCTACTGAATGACATCATCAGTACAAACTTCAGATAGAAGTAAAGTGTTCAAATTTCTTCACATGTGGTTCACAGCTTATCCTGTACACCTCGATGTTGATTGATTCTTGTTGACTTTCAACCTATCAAATTCGAACAATTCAATTCTAATTGAAGTTTTTAATGATGATGTCAATCAGAAGAACAATGAAAGCTCCACGACCAAACTATTTAGGTCAGAAAACAAAACTCCATCAGACTCATCTACCTGAGCTAGAAATTTTCTTCATCATCTCAATAACAATATTATTATCAATAGTAATGACAACAAAATATTGAATATAAATATTTGTAGTCGATACTTTAGTCAGTCAGTCAGCTACAATGTAGGATTAAGCACATATATACATCAGCCAAATTGATGTGTTTTTTACAAAAGATTCTAAATGTAAAGTTGAACGTATTTAATTATAATCGGAATGCACATTGTCTAGACACTTCTAGGTGTCAACTTGTTAGGCTTCGACAAAATATGGAATGGCTTATCTGTCTAGAATCAATTCATCCGTCAGTCAGTCAGTCAGTCAGCTACAACGTAGGACTAGGCACACATATACATCAGCCCAAGTTGCCATACCTCATTAACACAACAAGGTGAACAGCGAATTCATAGAAGTAGTTAATTCAATGGTGGTAATATATAAAAGAAAGATTGTGTATAAGGATATAATGCAGGAAGAAAGAATTAAAAAGAAAGGTATAAGGCAATTTTAATCTCACAGTTTAATAGAAGACAGAGAGTGTATACACTTACGCCAGTGTGATCGATTCTGAGCCATGTCACACAGAGTTTCCAACTATGGATTACGATAGTCATGCGGACCTCAACCAATTAGTCCGCATTCACCAACATCTCTCGAAATTGAAGTTTGTGGTCATTATGAAAACATTGATAATTTCAATGAATATTTGAACAATTAATATCAGAAGGGTTTTTTTGTGGACATTATAGTAATCTTAAGAGTTGAGATCATGGGACTAACATGGAAAACCTGGAAGCATTGGACGGCCGTTTCGTTTTATTGTGGAACTCCTCAGCAGTGCGCATCCACGATCCCGCCTCGCAAGATTTGAACGTAGGACCTGTTAGTTTCGTGCGCGAGGGCTTAATCTCTATAGATCACTGAGCCGGTCGGTATCCAATGGTGTTAATGTGGATGCATTTGGCTTGAAAACAAAAAATTCAAATTTCCATAATAAAAATTACGAAAATATGACATTTACCAAATGGGTTCTGGGGATTTAACACCCTCAAAAGATATATGGCCAATCAATTACGTAATACACTTGTTCTCATTCTTATCAAAGATTTGTTGTTGTAATTATGCACATAAAAAAATTCAACTATTCAAATAGATTTTAAATAATCAATAACTTCTCATTTCATTTGTTGCTTGGTAAGAACCATCGACCAAGAATCCAAGTTTTCTTTGGCAGTCCTACACGTACTTACTTACTTACACATGTTACTCCAAGTGGAACATAATCCACCGACCAGCATTTTCCAACCCACTCTCTATTCTGAGCCTTTTTTTCTAGTTCCGTCCAATTGTTATTCATTCTTCTTTCGTCTCCATTTCTCGGCTTAATGTGAGGGCCTGCCTTGAGACGCACTTGGGTGGTTTCCTCGATGTGTGTCCCATCCACTTCTAGTGCTTCTTCCTAATTTCTTCCTCCGCTACAATCTGGTTTGTTCTCTCCCATAACAGGTTGTTATTGATAGTGTCTGGTCAACGGATCCGAAGTATTTTGCGTAGACAATTATTATTAAACACTTGTATCTTCTGGATGATAGCTTTCGTAGTTGTTGACATTGGTATTGAAAATTCTTAACTTTGTTTTGGTTGATAGCCATACACATGGGGCTAATATCAATTGGATAGCAGTATTGTGGTCGAATGTATTAGATGCAAGACGTCTGATCTCAAACACTAATTCACTCCTGACAACTCACGTGCACATACGCACACACACACATACAAACTAGATCAAATTTTATCCATCTTCAACACACAGCTCAAGCCAACTCTCACTCATTCGAACATTGGATTGAGTGCGTTTCACAATGAATTTCATGTGAATGAGGCTAGTTGACCTTTCTTACTACTAGTAAATCGTAGTTATGAGTAGTGCTTATGAACTGGTACTGATTATTGTTGAGATTGATATTCGTGTTTGATGTATTATGGTTTCGCAATAGTTGCCTGTAAGTGCAATTATAAAGACTAGTTCATTGAACTCATTCGATTTGTTCATCTATTTCATTGGAACGTTTTGTTTGTTTCCAACACAATACTTTGAAGTTATTCTTCTTATATCCCTTGATCATCTTTTCAATTCACTAATATCAATATTCATTTGTTTTAATGAAATTAATGTTAATTCAATTTTCAAAAAAGTACTTCTTTTCTTTTCTCTCCTTTTTCTTTTTAAAACTGAATTCTTTTGAACTATTCAATGATAAGGGTCATTAGAATGTGTTAAAATAAAAGAGATGACCATATTTTTCAGTTCATATTTAGAAAAGAATCCTTCTTCTTCTTCATCTTCATCATTTTCTTCTTTTTGTTTTGTTTTATGCTCAAAGTAAACTAAACAATGATCAATGGTATTCATTAAAATGTTTCTATTGATTAAAATCATAAATGTTAGATCATCATTGAAAACTTTAAAGCATTAGATGATCGTTTCGTCCTAGTATAAAACTCTTTAGTAGGATTCGAACTTAGGACCTTCTATTTTGTATGTGAATACTTAATCTGTAAACTAATGAGCCATCATCAAACAGTGTCATTGTCTAACTCCAACCAATCTACAAAATTGAGTTCAAATCCTGCATGTCGGATCTCAGATGGCCATTACTGAAGAGTTAGACACTAGGATGAAACCACCGTCTAGGTGCTTTCAGGTTTTCAATAATGGTCTAACATTTATCCATCTCTCATGATCTCAGTTACAAACTTAACATTTTCCACTACTCTGCACCGATAATGTTTCTTTTGTTATATACTGAGACAGACAAATTGATGTTTAGATGTTTTAATTAATTGCTCATTTGATCTTATACATACTGAAATCTATTTACTTTTCATAATGTTAGATAGTGAATTATTGTACTGATAAGCAAAGATGAATAGTGGATAACATTGCAATACAGGGCGCGCGTTTCGTTTCATTTGGAACTCATCAGCCGAGTGTACCTACATCTCAGAGTAGATGTTTACTCTTTGACTTGAACCCAATACCTTTCGCTTCAAACGCCATCGCATTATCTTCTTAGCTATTGAGCCTTGATGGCCGCCTGCTTATGCAGTGTGGTGAAGTTTTAGATTCACTTGGTTTTGTTTTCTTGAATCTTTACACTGATGATTAAGACTGCGATTGATCATTTTCTGGATTCCACTGCTAGCCACTATCCATCTTTGCATAAAATGCTTGTGATTTAAGGCAATATCGAGGTAATATGCACAGTATAAACATATGCCAATAAGTGACTGATCAATCGCAGTCCTAAACATCAATGGGAAGTTTCAAGTATGAAGTGAATATTATACTTATAATTATCACTATTCACATTTGACCTTACTTATTAATGTAAATTGAATCGATGCAAAACATTAAGTGGCTCCAATAGAATGGTTGCATTTCAGTAGGAAGTTGATGGTGTATACGATCATTATAAAATGATTTTATGGCCCAGGATCGGACTTTAGTTATATTGTATGAATGTTGTCAAAAAATATATATCGTCAGTCCTCGTATATTATTATCGACTTAACTCGTGTTGACGAATAACGGAACTAAATAAGTGAAATATGAGAATGGATGTTTGACTATGTATATTTCATACAATCGTTGATCAGAACACACAACGAGAGAATCGCAGCTAATTAAACGAAGGAGAGAGAGCCGAGCGAGACGAAACGAAGAGAAACGAAAGCATGCGCAGTGGAGAAGGCGTGTGAGCCAACTCGATTTAATTAAGGGTGAATCTATATTTATAGTCACACCAAAATAAGCTACAGATATGTGATGAGTAGTATAAGAAGAGTACACACATATAAATCGGCCATTCTAAAAGCTAAAATAAGTTATATGGGCTTCACATAGTAATCTATATTACGGTGATATTATCAGTTAAGAAGATTTCTTTGACTTTTAAATAGAATATATTATCTCTTTATACTGTTATATTAGTTGAAAGACTTTAAAAAACTACATTATCAATTAAACACTTATGTTGTTTTTGCCTTGGTGATTGTCAATCAATAACTTCAACGTCTTAGACTTATTGATTCATTCAATTCAGTTATGAATTCATCAACATTCATTATGTATGAAGTAGAACTAGTCACTATTATCTCATAGGCTTACATAAGTGAATGCAATAAAGAAAATCTAAGCTTTCAGTTGATTTCATTGAAAACGTTTACATATTAAGCAAATCACTAATTCAGTTGTTACAGTTAACTTATTTCATCTTAGCACATTACAAAGATTCTTTCATACATACATCGATTCCTTCAACCCAAACATATAAATAAATAAATATATGTATGTTGTACAAGCAGGTGTCTATCCGGACTCAATATCAAAGTGATTAATGCGATGGCGTTTGAAGCGAACGCTACTACGTTTGAGTCCTAAAGTGAACATCAACTGTGGTATGCAGGTACATCCAGTTGATGAGTCCCAAATAGGACGAAACTTGTGTCCTGGATTTCACTACTATCCACGATACATCTTTGCTTATACAGCTTGCGACTTAAGGTAATATTGATGCAGTGCACATAGGATGCACATTTGCCAATAAGTGACTGATCAAAGTCCTAAACATCAATAAGAAGATTTAATAAAGCACACAAAGTTTATTCACGAGACTGTACTATGAGAATCTTTGATGACTTCTAATTCATGTTAATGGTGTAAAAATGCTGTTTTTTCTAACCTGATTTGTATAATATCTGATAATTTACTAGCCCCATTTCTAAATTAAGCTAAATCATTAAATCGTCATTTATATGGAGAAAATTTTGTCTCCAAGGCAGGTTTCATAGAAATTCATACTTAATTTTAATGACTTATCGTTTAAATTAATCCGTTGTGTGCCTAGTCACCAAGAGGTCACCAGCTTTCTTATATTCAAACTGTTTTGTGCGCTACTTGATTAACACAGAATATGGTATACAACTATGGCACTCAAATGTATTGATCTCTCGTAGTCACAAATTAGAAGACAGAAGAAAGTTGTAGAAGTGTTTGTTGGATCAGAATCAAAATGTACAGAACATCATGGTTATTTATAGATATATAAGCATTTGTTATATCAACATTATAACTCAGTCGGTCGGCAAATAGGCAAGTCATGCTAATGTCTAATAGTAGCATATCACGTTAATATTCTAGATAGTTCCATCACATTCTGATTAGTTAGAAACTCTTCGACTCCTTTGTGAATTCATCGTAGTTCTCAGAAGCTATCCTCGACACCAAATTATTTAGAAAAATTAAGCTCAAAAAATAGTGTTTATCAACATTTAGAAACATTTCATCTTATGAACTGAATTTTCTCATTTTTGTATTACTTGAATTTTTTGTTAGCATTTTTTTATTACCGAGTTAATTTTCTAAGGGATGGGGCCACTAATCTTTTGCTCAACACTCTCTCTTTATCCAGGCTTAGGATTGACAGTAGATCAGTTAGTCAGTACATCAGTTCAAGTTGCCAAACCAAATTAGCACACAGATGCAATTGTCGATTCAAATCCCATAGTAGTAGGGGTAGTAAAATTATAAGCAGTTATCGGAAACATTAGGGAGTATAATCCAGTGAAATGAATTTGAAAAGAGAAAGAAAGGGACATGAAGAATTCAGAAGATTAAAATTCGGGAGAACAAGGAGTGAATACATCTGAGCCATTGCAAACGATTTTGAGCCATATCATTCAACGTCTCTAACTATCGGCTGCTATCGTCTCGCGGTCCCCAACCAGGTATTCTACACCTACCAACATGACTCAGTCCACTTGTCAGTGACTTCATGGATTTGTGCCATGTTTTGGTCTGGCCGCCCCTAGCTTTCTTCCAACTTACTCCTACACCAGAAAACATCGCACGTCGAGGCAGTCGGTGGTTGGGCATACGTAACACGTATCCAAGCCATCTCAACTGACGAAGTTTCATTACTTCATCACTTGATTTGCCATCCTTACCTAGCACCCGTTTCATAACAACTGCATCACTTACTCGATGGTCTCAGAATATACGAACAATGCATCGAAGACACCTATGATCGAATACTAGTAACCTACGAATATTCTCTACTCTTACCGTCCATGTTTCACTGCCATAAAGTAGGACAGAACGAAGTGCTGCGCAGTTAACCTCTCCTTTCTTCAGTAGACGGATATCTCGCCTTAGCCATAAATGACGTAAGTTGGTAGAAGCTAATCGAGCCTTCTGTATCCGTGCTGAGATTTTGTCACACACAAGACCACAAAGACTGATGAGACTTCCAAGATAAGTGATGCGATCGACACGCTCAACTACTTCACTCCCTATCACTAGTTCGGGTGTCTATGCAACCCGATCCTGAAGCAACAATTTGCATTTCGAGGGAAAGAATCGAATCTCGAACATGCTTGCATTGTTGCTTAGAGTGGTCAGAAGACTCTGCATTTTGTCAGAGTCTTCACCAAATAGAACTATATCATCGGCATAGTCTTAATCAACAAGTGAATCTCTCGGTAGAAGTTTAACCCCTGGAAATTTAGATAAGGAAAGTGTTATCTTTAAAAGCATGTCAATGATAAAGTGAAATAAGAATAGAGAGATAATTCACTTTATTGTAGAATTTTACCAAATATATTTACATAGAGAATAATTATGATTGTTTAATTTGCATAAAAATGTTTCTTTTCTTTTTCGACCTTAAATTAATGAAGAGAATAATAAAATACAAATATCTTTAATCGTTAAGGTCACCTTCAGGAGATGTGATATGAATTTAATGAATTCCTATAAGTAAATACAGTGTGTTATGATCATTCAGTTAGTTATAGTTTGGATAGTAACTGGATGTAATTTCCAATGGTGTTTCTCTCTCTCTCTCTCTTTCTCGCTTGCCCGTTCGCTCCCTTTCTCTTTCTTGCTCTCTCTCTCTCTCTCTCTCCCATATTTGTGTCAATTACTGTACTACTAGCTATTTGATCTTCTGTTGTTAATCCTAATTCTATTTGATGTAATTATCTATTGTATATGATTATTGTTTAAGTTTATAATAAACATTCAAATTATTATCATTTGTGGCAGTGAGATTAGAATTTATGGACGACCTTTGAGTGACGCTAGAGTGACATTGAGAGTGTCCACCCAGCTGACTAAGACGAAATGAAGAGGATGGAGAATTAGAATAAGAATTTACTGTTGATGGTTAATGGTTAGGAATTAACTTTGTGGTTTTTATGACGATCTGATATAAACTAAAATATCAAAACTGTATTTAACCAAATGGATGATTTTACTTATATGTTGGGATATTCGGAAAAATATACCAATAATTATCATGTTAAATCTAATGGTGTCCTTGGACGTTAAACGGACATTACCTATTGATCAATGTTTATTTCACTTGTCAAATATTGTACAAATGTTGTTTTCTATTTTTATGGTACTATGTGGTTTGTTTGATTGGTATATAAACAGAGTATGTTTGAAATATAATGATTCATATCTCAGAGGCTGAGACTTGCGTTCTGGACTCAACTGGCTGTGCTAGACACGGAAGCGGGACCAATCGAGACTCTAGGCCGTCCGTACGTTGTTTATGTGTCATTGATCCGATCGATAAATACGCTGCGCGTCTAATCTGCAGGCCACAAGACACAACATTATACCTAATTGGTTCGTTCATAAATTATAGTCTTGCTCTTGTGGTCATGTGCTCTATTAATAGGTTAGGTAATTATATCGTTATTTAGAGTACAGTGAATCAATGACGTATAAAACCTGTACGAGCAGCCTAGATTCTTTAATGGTCTTTTATCCTGTCTAGTACTGTCTGTTAGAGTCCAGAACGCCAAACTCAACCTCCATGATATCAATCATGTATTTCAAACATACTGGGTTTATATGCAAAGCAAACAAACCACATCATACACGCACACACACCATAAAATAGAAAATACACATTTGTACAAGATTATCAAGGTCTTCAACGACAAGTATTAACCAATAAGACTTCATTGGAATCAAGAAGATGTCAGTATTTTAAGTACCCAATAACTCATAAGTAAAATTCCTCATTGTAATATGTTCATGCTATAGTTTTTACCATCTCAGCTTTCTTATAAACTTGATAATTTATTCAAGTAATATCTTGAAACAATCAAATAGTGTGTATTATTCCTGGGTTCGAATCTCGCGTGGTCGAGGTCGTGGATGCGCACTACTGAGGAGTCACATAATAAGACGAGACAGCCGTCCAGTGCTTCCAAGTCTAGCTTCAATTGACTCATGATCTCAACTAGTGAAAGTACCTTTAGATTAGTTATACTTTGAGAAATTTCAATCTTTATTGAAAGGATAATTAACATAGAGTCGTTATTATAAATAATGATATACTAACTTATGACTATTCAAGATTTCTTCATATCTACTTAAATCAATATAATGTTGCGATGGTTATTAGATTTACATATATTCTAGTTTATTTTAGTTCATTAGCTAGTTACTTAATTATTTACGTCTGTTAATCCGAATGGAGTATACGCCACTGATTAGCATTCTCTAACCCACTATATCTTGGACTTACCTTTCTAGTTATATCCAAGTGTTATTCATTCTTTTCATATCTGTCTTCATGTGTTCTTTGGTCTTCCTTTTCTCCTTTGCCTTTGAAGATTCCAGGTGATGGTTTGCCATAAGGTGCAGTTGTGTGGTTTCCTCAATGGGTGTCCTATCCACTTTCAGAGCTTCTTTCTGATTTCTTCCTACGCTGAAATCTGATTTGTTTTCTCCCACAGTAGGTTGTTGCTAATACTGTCTGGCTAACGGATCCGAAGTATTTTGCGTAGACAAATGTTAATAAACACTTGTATCTTCTGGATGATGGCTTTCGTAATTGTCCAAGTTTCCACCCCATACAGTAGAACTATATTGACATTTGTATTGAAAATTCTGACTTTGTTGTTGGTTGATAGTTGTTTTGAGTTCCATATGTTCTTCAATTGTAGGTATGCTGCTTTTGTTTTGCCGATACGGGCCAATAATTAATGAGTATCTTTGAACCTAGGTTTCTTGACAGTTGATAGTTGCCAGTGTGGGATATTCGCAAACTTAAGGGTGACTAATACTCTCCGTGAGGTTCCGATTGGCATTATCCAGTATTACAGTTAGAGATATTGCATAGTGCACATTTGTTCTTTATTATTTTTGTGATTGATATTTTACTATGGTTTTACTAGTTCATACATCACATGGATATACAATGTGTAGGCTAAGAGATGAGATATTAACATACAAGATACTTTATTTTGTATCTTATAAATTAATTCTTTTTGTTAAAAATAAAGATAAATATGAGGACGACCCACAGATGAATTCGAAGAAGCTTCAAGAAGCTCAGAAAGAACCAAAGACATTCCATCCAGTCATTTCTTGAAAGAACACTACAGAATCTCAGTGTTTAGCTTCCCAATTGGATAAATGCTAATAACCCCCCTGAATACGAATTGGAAGACTATAATAATGATTTCGTCTTTACTAAAGAAAAAAACTATAAATACCTAATAGTTTTGTACCATATTTGCTACTTCGGAGGGTTCTAGAGTTCGACTGCTTCAAGTTATATATGGTATATTCAGAATTTAACCTCTTAGATAATCACAATCAATATTAATCAATAATTCTTTCCCTCAGTTCATTCATAATCATTATTTATATCATCTTGTTATTCATTATAGTCAATAGTCATCTCATGAATTCAGATCATTCTGAATCGTTATCACAACAACAAAGTACAATTATAAGTGATAATCCAAAAATCAATGATTCAAATACAAAATTAAATGAATCCATGATTTATACAGGTTTTTGGCATCGATTATTTAGAAAATCAAAAAGTAAGTTAAATATTCAATTTCCATGTTTTGAATGATGATTAATAGTTCACAACCTCCTTCTCTTCCAGTCGAACAAGTTATTGGAGCCTAATAGACCCTTCTGTAGAGAAATAGACCACATCAGAGCACGGCACAACTATCGGTGTTAGAATAACTGTTTTTACAATCGGTTAGATTTTGTTTCGTAGAGAGCAACTTCGTACATTCCATGCACCACTTTTGTAGATCTTTTGTCGTTCTTCGATTCAGGAGTAATTGGGCTGTGATTCTTTGTGTGTTTCGTAATCCCTTTGTGGGTATCGTTCGAGTGAGTGATTAGCTTGATCTGTACCACCCGGGTCACCGGTCACGTTAGTTCATTGAACTGAGTCCCACTGTCCAGGAGGCAAGATGAGGACGTGTGAGTCGGGTTTTGCCTCCCATGGTTAATAGTTAGGACTAGGAAATCGGTTTTGTCCTATGACTAATTCAAACTTAATATTTGTCACCATTCATAAGAGTTTATGCTATATAGTTTTGTTATATTTCATAGTTAACCATTTCAAAACTATTCATAATATGTAGTGCAGCAATAATTTAGGTGACTATCCCAGTCTCCAACATTGTACGAGCATTCCATGTACTTAAATTAATAGTTGTTCTGGTTTTCAGAATGGGCATCAACTTCGCGACTTCCGAAGGAACTCGGTTTTTACTATGAGGCGTCATAGTTCTTCTAAATGAAGGACTTCTAACTCCCAAGACACAGTTTAAATGGTATGAATTATTCTTTCTGGTTGGCGTACGTTTAGCTAGTTAGTTTTCTGTAAGATGGGGTGAAAATCCCAATGCCCAACCCTACTCCTTTATTCAGGTTTGGGACCGGCAGTAGCCCCAGGAGGCTCCAAGCGTGGTTTGATATATTCAACGCTACGAGTCAATTAGAAAGACACCTAAACATCTAACTATTCAACTTTATATATAGAGAAAATTAAGGCTGCTTAGCAGACTGTATTATAGAAACCTGAATGACAATATTGACAACTATCACGTGTCCACATAAGTCTAACCGTTTACTGGGGCCCTTTATTTTGTCGTCATTTAGATCGGACAATGTTTGTTGACGAGCTCTCCACTTTAGTGGCACGAGATCTGACTCCAAGTGGATCGTATGAATGTGTGTTATCGCCTATTCTCGTATATAATCATCGACTTAAATCGCGTTAGAAAATAACGGAATTAAATAAGTCAAATAACGAGAACGGTCTTTTGAATACATATATTTTGTATACGAAGCGAATGGAATAGAAAGAAGCGAAACAATGCGCAGTGGGGAAGGCTTGTAAGCCAACTCCATTCAATCAATATTTATAGTCACAGAAAATTAAGCTACAGACATGTGATGAATGGGATAAGAAGGGCACACACATATGCGCTCATATAAAAACAGTCTACATCGATAAGCGAATAATTAACAAGGTCAAAATACGAATTAAGTAGAATGAATAGGTTGGCCTGTTTGAAAGCTAGAATAAGGTATTTAGGCTTAACATAATAACCAACACTACAACCGGTAACTTAGGTCAGATAAAGAATTCAAGAACTTACAAAGGCGACACTCTAATTTATGGATGAGCCTATCATAAGTGTTTGGTGGATTTCAAGGTCACAGAGCTAACTTCAGTACTTAATGCTGACGTACGATCGGTTCACAGTAGAATTTTATACAAAGCGTGATAATTGAGAGGTTATAACAAGTAAAACGACGAGACTATAATTTGTGGACGAATCAATCAGGTATAAGATAACAGACCTCGAATTTTCCACGAAAGTCTTTCATCCATTTGGTTAAATAGAGTTTTGGCATTAAAGCTGATGTCAGTTCGTGATGAAAACCCTACATATAATTCCTAACTGAGGCATATTATGACAATCATTGCCAACTGGATAATAAAAGCACCAGTAGCACTGGTTGCAGCCAGGTACTACAATATATATGGATGTTTGGAGAGCGTACAGACTGCCACATAGGCTTGATTATGTGCATCGTGTCGTTATCCACAAGTGGCATTTTGTGCACTCAACAACCGGAGTGCACACAAACAATATATAAGCTATGTGGTTGAGGCTGAAAGAGTTTGTGAGAGTTTATCATGACTCCAGAATCCGACTATTCTGTAGCCGTATGGATGATTCCCTCTACTGCATGCATTACGATTTTAAAACCTCTGAACCTGTTTCTATTTTTGACAAGTTTTTGAACAACGTATAAGATGTGTATCCACTTTATTTTCTTGGTTTTGTATAACATATTTTTACTCTATGCTGAGGGTTTGCTGATTGGCTAATAGTTCTCAGAATCACTTGAAATTCGTTCAAAGGCTGTCGATAAATTATAGTCTCGCCCTTACAAAGGATCAACCATGCTTAAATATCTCACCGTGTAAAGATGAGATAGAATATAATCTGTTGGCCTTGACTAGTCATGTTCATCTACTACTTATGTAGTAAACAAGAATACAAGTGAGGACAACCGAATATACAGAATCCTTCTTGTAAAGTCTAACAACCATACAGTAAATAATTCATTTGCAAAATGTTAATCAATCGTCTCAAACTTCATTGTTTCTGTGTTTTCACAAAATTCATTCTCTGTTTTCATTCACTTATCTTGAATCTTCTTAACTTCCTGTCACCGAACATTTCACTTTCGATTGATGATGCATATACTACTTATATCTAACAACATCAGTAGTACACATTACATACTTTTACTACTGAATAGTAATATATTCATTAAATAAAATCTATTTTCTTTTCCTTCTTCCTCTTCTTAGGTTCAGACAGTGAATCATCACATCTCAATTCACCCATTATCAATGAACAACAGAATAAATTAAATATACAATCAGATCATTTACAAAATCATATTTCATATCAACATACTACTAATAGACTACTTACAAATGATGAAACAGGCGTTTCTAGACCAGTTTCCATAGAATATAATAATGATAATAATTATACTACTACAAATAATAATAGTAGTATAAAAAATTACAAAAAAACATTTGAACGTAAACATTTTACAGAATATGGACATCATCAATTTCAAATTACTTCATTATCTAGTAGAAAACAACGTTTATTACGAAATCATCCATCTTATCAGCATAATACAACACCAATCAATAATATGGATCAATCAATGAATGAAAGACAATACATTTCTGCTACTACTATTAATACTACTGATTCAACGAATATAAGTAGTCAAATGAATTCCGATAAAACAAATTTCAATCCATGTAATTTATTAAAAAGTGAATCAAAAAGTCAAAATTATTTAGATTTAGATCAATCTCCAAAAATGCGTTATGTACGTAAATTGAATACATTTGCTAGTGTACCAGATTTAACTAAAAAACCAATACGTAGTGCATTAAAAGGAAGTCGTAATAGCAGGTAAATAACAATGGATGATGATAATATGACTTATAATAAATGTTTGAGTTCGACTATCATTTATGAATGAATCAATCAAATGTATATAAGATAATAGGTCCTGAATTTTAACGCGAAATTCATTCGTTCATTTGATTCAATGGAGTTTTGACACTGGAGTTCATGTCAGTTCATAATGAAAATCATCAATGTTATTCCTAACCTTGACGATCAACGGGTTTATAATCTTGATTTGGTCCTAGTTGTTGAGTGGACACTTTCAAGATTAGTCTAGTGTCACACAACAGTCATCCATAAATTGTAGTCTCATCAATTTTTGTTTTGTTTAGTAATGTTTGAACAAAATGTTTTCAGATGAATGATGAATGGATGTATAACAGTTTACTAACCGGTAACTGGAAGATTATAATAGATTTATAGACAATAGTCAGTTAGCTACAATGTAGATTCAATTTGCCATACCTCATTATCACAACAAGATGATCACCAAATTCATAGAAGTAGTTCATTCAGTGGTACTTTGATAGCCCTTTATGTGACTGCAATGGATCGTATGAATGTTATTGAAGGATGAATATCGTCAATCCACGTATATTATTATCGACCTAACTCGCGTTGGTGAATAACGGAATTAAATAAGTCAAATATAAGGATGGATGTTTGAATATGTATATTTCATACAATCGTTGATCGGAACACACAACGAGAGAATCGCAGCAAATGAAGTGAAGAAGAGAGAGAGGAGCAAAACGAAACGAAGTGAAAGGAAAGGATGTGCAGTCGAGACGGCGTGTGAGCCAACGCAATTTAATTAAGGGTGAATCTATATTTATAGTCACACCAAAATAAGTTACAGACATGTGATGAATAGTATAAGAAGGGTACATACATATACGCTCATATAAGAACAGTCAAGGTTGATCAGTGAATAATTAACAAGTTCAAAACGTGACTCCATAAGAATTGATAAATTGCGCTGTCCCGTAGTTAGAATAAGTTATATGGGCTTATTTTAAAAAAAAGATTGCATATAAAGATATAGTACTGGAAGAAAGAATTAGTACGTAGAAAGGAAGGTGTAAATTATTTTAATCTGATGGTTTAAGGGAAGACAAAAAGTACATACATCTATGACATTATGATCGATTCTGTGCCATGTCACAGTGTCACAAACCACTGGTTACGATAGTCTCACCGACCCCAACCAAGTAGTCCGTATGTACCAATATGGCGATATGATTTCAACAAAATATCAATAAGTAATGATGTTGATTGACTTGAATTAAGAATTAATCACATCACGTTTACTACTGTTCATTTACAACTGCATAAGACCTTTATTTGCTTTTTTCACGTATCTATAATACTACTTAATAAAATCGTAGGTAGTTTGAGTATATCAGATGATTATCTCGTGCTCTGTTCTATCAATTTCAATGTCTTCAATCTCAAAAGTGTAGTAGTACCTCTTTTACGCAAAAAGCTAATTGAAAGTTTTTCAAATCTTGAATAATACGACTAATCTTGAAAGGTGACCTCAATTTTTTCATCACTTAGGTAGGATTTTTTGTAAAGATTTCTCAGTCTAATGGCTGGTTTCATGAGGGACTGAATTTTGCTAGACAATTACTGTAGCTCTAGATATAGTAAAAAAGTGGAAAAGATTTATAGCTCAAGTGGATGATTACTATGCATAAACATAGAAACAAAAATCAAACCAACGGGATATACAACCAAAACAAAGAAGTAAACAGTAACATGTTTGAGATTAACAAGAATCAATTAATATCGAGGTGTACAGAACAAGCTGTGAACCACATATGGAGAAATTCGAACACTTCACTTCTACTTGAAGTTTGTACTGATGATGTCGTTCAGAAGAACAATGAAAGCTCCACAACTTAAACATCTAGCTCAAAGAACAAAACTCTATCAAAATATATTAAAAAGTTTCTGTTTTTGTTTCACAATTTTTATTAATACACTCTGACAACCATAAAATGGATTGATCACATGACTACTTTTCCTTGATTTAATAAATCATAACCGGTAGATTTAGTTTTCTGAGGTGCACATAGATTGTTTAATCATATTGTATTCTGTTCCTTAATTATTATAATCACTTAGACATTGATACATAATGATATCAATGGATAGTTGAAAATGTTTTCTCACTTCCGAGTGTACTATGATAATGAGATCAGTCACGTTATATGAATTCTTAGTATAGGTATAGTTATGACTGGACTTAACACTAGGCAGACCCACGCCGGTCATTTCTTTTATTTTACAAATAGTGTCCGCAGAAATTTCGTTGAATTTTGCCGGTTTAGTATTCCTTTCATAGATCCCTATCATGAACACGTCACTAAACCTTGGGGCAACGATCCGTCCTAATATAGGCCATAAATGTTGACTAGGGCTTCTTGAAATAGAAAGGTCATATATATTAATATACAAATCTAAAGTATCAAAATCAGAAGTACACAACCAAAGTTCTTAGCAGATTGGTTTTCAATCCGACTTAGTAGTAAACCCCACTTCCGATGAACTATGGTTGAACACTTGTGCATGTCCTCAGGACACTCCTGATGCTGCTCGGTAAATCCGGAACAAGAACTCGGAAACCATTCAGAATCTGATCAGCATCTCTGATACTCAGAGAGGTTGCTGTAATTAAATTCATCAATATATCGTTGATCTGATCTTTACGATTTACAAACATCTGAGAGCACAAATTAACGTCGTGACATCCTATAAGGAATATATTAACGTATTCATTTCATATACATACCATTATTATCTAGAAGACTTTCATTGCTGTAGCTAGTGGATGGTGTTACAGTTGAAGTACTGTCATTACAATTAATTTCTCTGTAGACTGCTATCAATTCAAGGTAAAGTCAGTTACCTTAGATCATGCTTTCATTATCAAATTGACTAAAAGAATGCAAGTTATGTTTTTTCACCGTCTGTTGTAAGTCGATCTATTAAAGCCAAGGATGCTTGAAAAGTTAAAATTTGCCCTACGTCCACGAGCTCTCTTAGTGACTAATTGAACTTATCATAGAGGACTAACAAGGTAATTAGTTATAATGAACATGAAAAACAAAGAGCATGTCATTCACTTGTATGACGTAAGTTATTTTTGATGGCTACCAAGCATGTCGGAATACTTTAGCTAGGCAAAATCAAAGTGTATATGCACCTTAGCCAAATACCTATGTCCGTATTTTGTTAACGATAATAGTCTTGGTTTTTTCTATTAAACAGTGTGTTATTTTGTCGGCGTTTATAAAAACATAAGTACAGGATGCGGCATATTCAAAGACCGTACGTTACGAATGATTGTCGACAAATTTCCTCCAAATACACGACGTAAGGGGGGGGGACAATCGACAATTCCCTTAAACAACTGACATGAAGGCAAAAAAGCGACATTTGCTCTTTATTGGTTGCCTGAGTAGGACAGAGTGGGTTAAAGAATGCTTGTTGGTAGCCTATGCTCCATTGGGAGTAACATTTGAAATGAGTATCAGTTTTCAATATTATATTTCCGGTAAAATTTAGAATTCTCAGTACAAAGTATTTCAACAAGTCACCTTTTCTCATTCCTTCATCTATCCTAACGGTGAATATTGAGTGATCACCAGTTAGATGTTAACACTTCAGGAATCGATATCTAAATCGTGTTCATTCTTTTCAATGCATATTGACATTCATTACAATGTGTCTGATTGTATTTTTCTGTAAGTTCTACGGTGAAAAATCGTAAACTTTACATTTACGCGCCTAAATAGTTTATACGATTCATAGACACCATAATATGTTAAAATAAACAAATGACAGGCAACTGATTTAGACATAGTAGTAGGCGGTATTCAGTAATATAATTCTTAAACTTCGTATACAAATCGTCCTGATAACCATCACGTGATAACACCCCGACGGTGTATTAATCAGAAAACGAATAGGAAGTGTTGATTAAGTTTATTATTACATCACGCACAAATAACCAAATTTACAAGTATGTTAAAGAAAGAATAGTGTCAAAAAGCAAGCAGGCAAGCGAGTGAGCCGAATGAGCGAGCCGACGAGTTAATGAATAAGATTAAAATGTACATATAATACATACATATGAATCAATTAAGCAACTAATAATAATAAGGCTAGCACAATGAATATATAAGTAGACAGAGTAAGCAAAGCAATGTTCAAGCATACATATTCATACAAAAGTGTAACACTAATAAAGGTACAATCATATAAGATAAGTTGTTATTGTACGAATGAACAAAAGGGCTTAATCAAATGAACTATGAACAAACTCAATTGCCCATGATCTGGTATAATAATGTTGATGTCAGAAATAAGGTATCTCAGAGATATTCAAAAAGGGTCACTTCAATTTTCTTCTTTTATTTTGTTACCATCTAGTGTACATCGATCAATACATGAACATGAACATGAAGATGAACATGTTACTATGTCACCAAATCCTTTAAATTCTGATTCATTTTCATTAACACCACCAACACCAAATGAAATAAGATATTTATTCAATGATCAATTAAATGATTTATCCAATACAATTATGAATACGAAACCAATGATTAAAACAAATTTCAAAACATTCAATGATTCAAATGAGTTACCAAGTCAATTAGATTTATCTAATAAAAATAATCTTAACATTGAATATAGTGAATATTCACCTGAATTAAAACGATTAAATAAGAACTATTATGAATCATTTCAAGAAGATAAGAAAGAAGAAGAAGATCATGAAGATGACATGAAGAATTCAAAGAAAGTAAACATAACATATGATAATGAAACGAATGATAATATAATTGAGAATAACGATATGATAGAAGATGATAATGAAGATAATGTTGATTCAAATGCATTAACTCCACGATTTCATTCAAAAGTAAGCGATTTTCTTTTTCTCTCTATTTTGACAATATCTAAGCGATTTAGGTATAGAACATTTCGAATTGTTCACTTGATTCTACTCTCCTGGTTGGAGATTTTTGTGTGGGTCACTAACCTCATGCCCAACCTTCTTCCTTTATCCGGGCTTTGAACCGGCAGTAGAGCCAAAGGTGCTCCTGGCGGAGTTGATTAATTCTACTACTATATGACTTACAGATAGTTGTATTAGTTAGTTTCTACTATCCCAACTGTTTATGGTCGTAATTTCAAGTTATCTCTTTCTATTACTGCATATACATGTCCAACTGAAGGATTCTAGTTGTTTGATTAAGGATCATCAAAGGAATCTTTACAAACAGCATAGATTGAGTAAATCAACTTAGGAACAAGTAATTCGACAACTTTGATTTTATCAATATGAAAAACTAGCAGTATACAAGAAGCGACTGAAAATATTTGGCTGAATTATCATCACGTAGTTATTTTCTCTCGTTCATACTGAACACTGTTTTAACAATTGCTATGATTCAGTTATTTCATTATAAGACTAGCAAAAAGAAACAAAGTGTTTTAAGCTACTCATTAGTAGTCAAATAGAAGTTACTAAAATATCCAATAAACATTATAAACATATTTGGATTACTGTCACTAATACTGTACTTATTCATTCGGATATAAACTAACTGAGCTGTTTGATGTTTAACTAGTTAAAGTCCTATGTTTTTAATTAGCTTATATTGTGTAATTATGGACTGATCACCGGGTAAGTAATACTGATGTTTAACTAGTTAAAGTCCTATGTTTTTAATTAGCTTATATTGTGTAATTATGGACTGATCACCGGGTAAGTAATACTGAGGTCAGACACAAGATATTAGGGAATGATGGTAAATCAGTTGAGGAGATTGTGAATATTCATCAACTGAGATGGTTGAGTCACGTGTTAAGTATGCCTGAACATTAATTACCACGACACGCAATGCAAACTAGTGTCGGGGATTGTTGGAAGAAGTTTAGGGATGGCGAAACTGACCAAAACGTGACATCGGTCTAGAAAGTCACTAACTTCTGATCTGAGTCATGTTGGTGGATGCAGACTATTTGGTTGATGTCCTCTTGACTATCGTAATCCATAGTTGGAAACTCTGTGTGACATGGCTCAGAATCGATCACACTGGCGTAAGTGTATACACTCTCTGTCTTCTATTAAACTGTGAGATTAAAATTGCCTTATACCTTTCTTTTTAATTCTTTCTTCCTGTATTATATCCTTATACACAATCTTTCTTTTATATATTACCACCATTGAATTAACTACTTCTATGAATTCGCTGTTCACGTTGTTGTGTTAATGAGGTATGGCAACTTGGGCTGATGTATATGTGTGCCTAGTCCTACGTTGTAGCTGACTGACTGACTGACGGATGAATTGATTATAGTCAGATAAGCCATTCCATATTTTGTCGAAGCCTAACAAGTTGACACCTAGAAGTGTCTAGACAATGTGCATTCCGATTATAATTAAATACGTTCAACTTTACATTTAGAATCTTTTGTAAAAAAACACATCAATTTGGCTTTTTATACAGAATTCTATTCCATATTCAAATTTCACAAAAATGTTGTTGATAAGTTTCTTTGAATAGTTGAATTCATGAATCGATTGAAGCTAGACCATCTTGGAGTCCCATACTCGGAGGAAACGACCATCCCGTTCTTCTAGGTTTTCCAAGTTAGTCTAAATTTAGTTGACTCATGAATTTAACTATTAAGATTACTACCGATTCCATAAAACCCCTTTCTGAAAAGGTTAATTCATTAGAACTAAAATATGCTTCTTTGTTTTGTAATGTTATCACAGCTCTTGAGACGTGATAGTATGGAATGTTACCTTGAGACAAACAAAGCACATGATGTACGTCATGAAAGGGATCATTCTCTTTCCGATCTTACTGAAGATGTGATAAACGGAAACCATTCTTTTGGTGATTCAACAAATGGAACGACTGACTTAGTAGAGGAGGAAGAAGAAAATACGAGTGATGATGATGACGACGACTGTGAAAATAGTGCCGATTCCTTGTCCAATTCAATAAAAGATGAGTACTCACCTAAACCTTTGATAACTGAAGTACTTTCACCTTCTTTATGTGCCAGTGGTTATGGTCCAGTTGGGCACTTGTTAACAAGATGGTTACCTCAAAGACATTTCTGTGAATTATTAATTGGAAGCAATGAAAGTCCAGGTAAGATAAACAACATTGTTACTATCTATTTGTTTGTCAGATTGAATTCACTTCATAAGTTTATTTAGTTTTTAAAATGATTAGGGAAATGATGTTTTTCAACAAATTAACCTTCATCCTTTGGGCTAAAGTTGATGAATTGGAAAGAAAAGCTGAATAATCATGTATAGATGAAAAATCCCCATCCTGTTAATGATAATAAGATGATTGGTCGGCAAGACTATAATCTGTGGATGACCTTCGAACAAAAATCTTTTGTATTGGTACGCACTCCAATCATCCGTATATATTGCAATACCCGGTAGCAGCCAGTGTTACTGGAACTTTTATTATCCCGTCCGTAACACTTGTTGTAAGTTGAATTAGTCTCACTCTGAATCGAGCGAAAATATCCTATTCTAGCAGACTTCTTCCTCCAACACATACTACATCGGAAGACAGCATCATCACGGTAGTCTGCACAAGGTTCACAAGTCACTTGATTACCACGATCTCAAATAAAGGAACTTCTTAAAAGTCCAATTTGTTATAGTCGCTCAATTATCACGTTTTATCTAACTTCCTCTATGAACCGATCGTACGTGAGCATCACGTACTAAAATGGGCGCCGTGGCCTTGAAATTCCTGAAACTCTTCTGATTGGCTCGCCCATAAATTATAGTCTCGCCATTACTGTGACCACATAAGAAAAAACAGAGGCATTGAACATTTGTTTTATACACAAAGACTACAGTTATTGACTTTCACTCCTTTAGCTTCCATCTTATGTAAAAGATGAGATCCAACTCTTTCTATACATTGCTTAAATAGAGAACATGAAATTCAATATATTTAAAAGGATTAACTTAATTCATCTTAATGAGAGTCAGCTCTCTCTTTTGAAATTCTGTAACATGACCATGTGCATACAATCACTGTCAGGGAAGTCCTAATCACTGCTTCCTCGAGAAGGGGGTGTATTTCACGAAATTGAGAGGACAAAAAGTGAATGTCCGACACTTTAACCGGGTCGATGGATACGTTGAGTCCACCAAGTGTAGTTGGAAAACCGTGATTTCAAACCAATGCTGTACATGAGCTACAGGATCCTGACTTAACAAATAACGCATGAACCAATTATTGGTCGCCGATTACCATGAGACTGCATCTCCTGACGTTGCTCTATTGCCTTGTGAATTTGATTTTTAGATTAAAGGCTCCGAGTGTAGTAGTAGAGGATTTGATAAAAGAAAACATAATCTATGATTAAACGAATACATTATTGAATTATTAAAGAGATATATTTTGCTTAAACTTATCTTTTAGATACTTCAGAAGAGGCTAAATGGTTAAGAAGAAAGGAGTTATTAAAAGAACTTGCTAGAACTGTAAGTTTATCTCAATTTATTTTATTCTCAATATAAAATTGATGTAGACAATGACCTATGGAAAATGTTCAATGAAACAAACGAGTTTTATTCTGTACTGTTGCTGTAATAAAGTCAACTATACAAGTAGATTTATAATGCAATTAACTATTAGGTAGATGAATGTTGTTCAATATTAGACTAGTCATGGATATATTCATGTGAACTAAGAGATCGCTTAGTAAGTAACCGTAGCAACCTAACGAGAAGGTTAATTGATGGCCATTAGAAGTGACCTGAAGAACAAGTGCATTTCATTGGTTAAGAAATGAGTCAAAAGTTTTACGGATTGAAATGGTATTTATCTATATATGAATGAGCATTTGTACATTTTATCCGATGGTCCCCTTAAATGCCGTGGTACGGCCGAAAGTTCGCTTTTCCTCTCGAGATGCTCTCACATGGCCATATGTATATAGCTTCTGCCAGGGAAGTCTTACTCACTGCCTTCTCGTGGCGGGGGTGTTGCTTACGAAATGGAGAGGACGAAAGGCGAACAGCCGGCGCTTTAAACGAGTTGGTGGGCACAGAGAGTGAGTTATTCACGAAACTGAGGAAGACGAAAAGCCAATATCCAGCGCTTTGACCAGGTTAGTGAACACGAAGAGTCCACCTAGGGGAGTTGGAGGACCGTGATTCTAAATCAATGGTGCACATAAGCTGGCTCCAGTATCCTGAACGAACAAATGGCGTATGGACCAATTGTTGGTCACCGGCTACCATGGGACTGCATCTCCCTACGTTGCTGCACTGCCTAGTGGATCAGACCTTCAGGTCGAAGGTTCCGGGTGTGGCCTCCTAAGAAAATCCTCTGCTTCGGTCTGGGCACCCATGCAGTATCATATCACACATATCAAATGAAATCTGTGTGGCGTATATGTATTTTGTTCCTCCTTACACCAATATCTATGTGGTAAAATAAATAAATAAATGAATAAATATCTGATAGTCCAATGGATTTTCTCACTCTGGTAGTCAGTTGGGAGATCAGCACATAGCATACGATGTTTCACTATCAGATTGTAGATATCACCTGTCATAATACTTAGATGATATCTTTAAAAACTCACTAATTTTCAGCTATCAATCCAGTCCGCTCTAGTCAGAATCAAAGGATATACACAAAATATTGATCAAATCATAACTATACAAAGAAAGTACAAATTGCAACTTGGTCGATAGTATTCGATCTGCACTAAGAAGGACTTGACACACAAGACATTGACCACAACCCAGTAATCAATCAATTGTGAATATATCTCAGTACTACAGGAGGTTGGTTGCGGTTTGGACAGCCCAGTGGTACCGTCTCTGACTGTGAAACTGGGTGATACGTGATCGAATCGGTCAGGGATCTCCAGTTCCCACAAGAATACAGGTAAACTTTGCTGACGAGTACCAAGTAGCACGAAACCCGGGTCCAGGGTTTCCTGCTGACTACCTCCAACCACTATCTTATCTCAACATAGTGCACGAAATGTTGATTCACCTAGACTAGTGGCCACATTGCAACTTGGTCGATAATATTCGATCTGCACTAACAAGGACTTGACATTGATCACCATCCAGTGATCAATCAATTGTGAAAGTACAAATTCATGCAATAACTAACTTCTAGTCAACAATCGCATATCTGATTTAACTTAGATAAAATATAATCACCATTCCTTTGTATTCTCGATCCTTGTTTTTCAGTCATCTATCTATACAGAAGGTATGACACAAGAAATGTTTATGTTAAGATTTTCTGAATTCGTTGAAGTACAAGAATTGGAACCATGTGATCGCAGTGCTGATAAACCATGGATAAGATTAACATCAAAAGATAAAGTAAGTAATGATCTTTCTAATCTTCTGCCTCCAGATATCTCATTTTCAATTGATGATATATACTACTTATATATGTAGATATCAGTAGAATATACCACAATTGTTGTGGAAAAGATTTTATTTTAAGAATATGACTCGAGAAGAAACTGTTAATTCGAAGAATAAAACAAAAAGTGAATACACCTGAGACATAAAAAAGAATTCTGAGCAACACTAAGCAAGTTTTTCAACCTAATAATCATAAAAGTCGTACGAATCTTAATCAAGCAGCCTGAATCAATCTATAAGAGCTAGTGCCACTTATTTATTCGGCTACTCTTAGCCATCTTAGCACGCAAACACCATGTATAGATAATTTATAAAACAAGCTGACCTTAGTTAAACAACCGTTGGTACTGTGAGACAGAGAGTCTTGTATTCAATAACCGATAGGGTCATGGTTGTGTACTGCTGGGAAATTTCATACTAAGAAGAAACGACTTTAATCTGAGACTTATACATAGCAATTTTTGTCCATAAAGTCTTATGAAATCCATAAGCTTTAAGTTTTCTGCAAAATACAATCCCTTCAGAAAACAGACGAAACTTAGCTATCCATAATTCTAAATTAAATTGAGTTTGATATAGCAGTACAAGAATTTATAAATAGTTGTCTACGCAAGATACCCAACATCCATTGGCCGGATACCATCAGCAGCAGCCTTCTATGGGGGAGAACAAACCAGCTTACAGCTGAAGAGGAAATTTAAAAAAGACGATGAAAATGGATAGGACATACATCATGCAAATCATCAAACTGCATCACGAGGGAAGCCCTAACATGGAATCCTGAAGGGAAACGGAAAGAGGAAGGCCAAAGAACACATTACGTCGTGAAATAGAAACAGATATGAAGAGGATGAATAACAACTGGAAGGATCTAGAAAGAATTGCCCAGGACAGGGTTGGATGGCGAATGCTGGTGAGCGGCCTGTGTTCCTTCACGAGGAGTAACAGGCGTAAGTAAGTTGATATTACAGAATCACAATTCAGTGCCGCCATGAATACTCATTTCATTATCCAGATGGTTGAGTTATATAAATCATAAAGAATTACAGGAAATTCGAGAATTCATCACAAATTTAAATGCTATTTACGGATGGTTTCTGTCTATACACTGAAGTTATTTGAGCAAATTACCAGTCTAAACTATAATTTTTCAGATCAATTTGAGTCCCACAGTGAACATTAACTCTAAGATGCAAGTAAATCCAGCTGACGAATCCAAAATAGGACGAAACGAGCGTCCTGGATTCCACTGCTAGCCACTACCCATGTTTGCTTAAATCTGTTTCAACTGTCAAGTTTCCATTTTAATGTGTACGCTACTTATATGGACAGATATAAGTAGTATATAAACACCAATAGGAAGTGGAAACTCTGGCATTAGATAGCTGAGAAGATCAAGTTGACGAGAAAACAGTAACATAAATAAAAAGGAATTGTGACTTGGAAGAAACATACAGAATATGAAAAACAAATGATGAAATTTCGCAAATGAAGTATTCAATGTATGATTCTCATATTTTACGAAGAGATTCTGTACTATGCCTAGTTATTCCCACCTGATTCTTCGTTCATGACAGTGTCCGGTTTATCGTTTATTTCTCACTGGTAATCGAAATTTATAGTACATTGAATGGATTGTTTTGATGGGTCAACCATATTAATACTAAACCACAGTTTGGTTTTAAGACAAAGGAGTAATCAAACCATTCTAGAAATTACATATTGACAAATAACGGGAACTTGGAGAAAGTTGTCAGGTTATTCATATTGATAAAGAATTCACGCAATGAATCCAACTACACAAAGCAGTATTGATGCTGTGGAACGAAAACACTTTTTCATTCTTTAGTATCTGTATGCTAATAAAAAATATTAACAAATGATATAACCCAACGACCGAAAGAAAAGCACAGGACAAAGTGGGCTGGAGAATGCTGGTAAGCGGCCTATGCTCCATTAAGGGTGACAGGAGAAAGTAAGTAAACCCAACAACCATAGCATATACCCAGCAACAAATATTATATTTTAATTTTGCCCGTTAAAACAAAGACAAACCAATAAAAGAGGTTAGTAGATAAAGTTTAAATGTTTTTATTAGTTGAATTCATGAATCAATTAAAGCTAAACCACCATGGAAAACCAATAAGCACTAGGGAAACGTTTCATTCTAGTATGGCTTGCACACTGCTGAGGAGTCTCATACTAGGATGAAACGGCCATCCAGTGCTTCCAGGTTTTCCATGGAAGTCTAGCATTAATTGATAAAGGAATTCAACTATTAACTTACGAAAACCCCTTTTCTGGTAACATATGTTTTGTGTCAAATATATCCAATTCAGGCACAGATTCGTAGAGAGTTAAATGATTACAAAATGGCTGAAATGGATGTACATCAAGACAGTCGACAATTCACCAGGTAAATGTTAATTATTTTTGTATGTATAGAGTTGTTTATCTATGATTAGTTTATGTATATCTGATAATTGTAAAAGAAACAACCCTGTTACATTTGAATTGGAGCTTTTCTACAAAGTAACTTGAGTAATCGTTTCTTTGTTAAAATTACTGATAATGATTCCAACCAGGTTTGCTATGAGATAGTAACTCACTAAAGAAAATTGTGAACGGTGGCTCAATTTCATGGATTGCTTGAAGATAGACATTAACACGGTTGGATGCCGACCGGCTCAGTGGTCTAGAGGTTAAGCGTTCGCGAGCGGGACCGAGATGTCCCAAATCCCGAGATGAGGGATCCTGGGTGCGCACTGCTGAGGAGTCCCACAATAAGACGAAACGGCCATCCAGTGATTCCAGGTTTACCTAATGCTCTAGCTTCAATTGACTCATGAATTCAACCATACAATTACTATAAGATACACAAAAGCCCTTCTGATGATAATGATTTAACCAATTTGGAGATGATATTTTAGAGGGAGTAACTTTTGTTAGAGAAAAAGTGATAAGTAGGAACCTATGATGAAGAATGCTGGCGACCGACCGGCGTAAGTAGGTAACTTAATCATGGCTAGGTTCTAAGTGATTACTGGTGTCTAGTCTGTAATTTAAACGAAATGATTTTTTTGTTGTTTTGTTTAGTTTTACAACTGTTACTACTCTACCACTTCATTAACAGATTTCGTGGGAGATATAGAAATTCTTATTATCACATACTTTAAACAAATGATTTTACGTTTTTGACGGACAAATCATTTTTAGATCATCAACATTGATGATCTCTGTTAAACGACCGGAGGCCTATTCGAGTTAGACGGGAATAGTGTGACGAACCAACTAACTTCAAAGTCACACTTCGCGGTCAGCATCTAACATGGATTACCTCTTCGACATATCAAGGTACTATACCTGCTTTGAAGACAGTAAAACACAAAGGACGTCATTACAGGAATATCTTAATAAGAATGGGTACAGAGCAGATAGTGAGACAACCACTACATGGACCAGTCGATGGCATACGATAAAGTGATGCGCGTTGGTTGCCTTTGACTCTGACAGGGATCAACGATCTGTTCGATATTCAGTGACCCAACTGCCGGATCATTTGACGAGGGCTCAGTGATGACTCACATTTTACTTTGGTTAAGGATTTGTCCCAGAACGTTTTTGTTCTACATGTTTATGTGAATAGGTCAGTCTCGCGCGCGAACGCTTAGTATCTAGGCCACTGAGTCGGCATTCAATAGTATTAATGTCTAAACTCAACCAATCCGCGAAATTGTGCGGCTGTCTTCCATTTTACTGAAGTAGATACCTGTCTCTACCCGACACGGATTAGCTCCACTGGCCACAGCTTCTCAGGAGAAGCTCCAAGAATCCCCTTCAACATCAATCGATTCATAATCTCAATCAAAAACTTAATAATATCCACAACCGTATACTGCGAAAGCATTGTGTTTAGATTAACATTTAGTAAGCAGTTGTTATCAATTCATTTTAGTATATCATTTCACTAAAACATTTTACTACTAAAAAATTTACTTTTTTGCTTTTTATCGAACAGATTTCATCCTCCGTAAATATTTGTGTAATAACTCAATCAAGATGGGCAAACTCTATTCCATCTTACCGAATTCATCTTTTTCATGTATGTACATCTGTGTATACCATCCTCCACATAACTGTCTATGAGTATGTATGTGTACGGATGTGTATACATGTCAATGAATAAATATGAACCCAATAATAACTAATCTGTTGTATAATAAAGAAACTATTTGTTCTATGAATGAATCAGAATTTCATCTCATTTCTATAGAGTGATCCAATTATTCATTTACATACATCAAAAGAGGATCATCTTCGATTATTAATAACACATTAAAACTAATTGTATATAACTTATCAATGTATCTCTAGTATGAATTAGGTGTTGCAAATTGATGGAAACCTTTTACAAAAACAGAACAGTTCAAAAAGAGAATTCACATTGTGTATGTATGTTTACATTAGCAACTAAAGGGAACTAAAACACACACACGCACACAAAGAAAATGATGTCGCCAAACAACATGAATCATTCATAACAGTCATATTCTCTTTTTGTTTGCTTTTTCTTTCATCAGTTGAGAGAGAGAAAAAAAAGGAACATAATTGACCATTATATTTCGATGTATTATAAATTACAATTTCGATTTTCGTAATTCATTTATTTACAACAACAAAAAGGTGATATAGACATAGTTACAATTCATTGATTTTGGTGTAATTTTTAAATAGATTGTAACTATGCAAATATTTAAAATGTCCCCTGACAACAACAAATTTATTTGTATATAAATGTTTTAATAATAAAGAAACGAAAAAAGAAAGAAAAGAACAGAAGAATTCAATAATACAATTTGTTCTATCAATAAAGAGATAATGGTCTAGCAATGCAATTCAGTAATTCATTATATTTTGGTGGAGTTTTGTTCTCTGAGCTGGATAGTTTGGTCGTGGAGCTTTCATCGTTCTTCTGAACGACATCATCATCAGCACAAACTTCAGATAGAAGTGAAGTGTTCGAATTTCTCCACGTGTTTCACAGCTTGTTCTGTGTACCTCGATGTTGATTGGTTCTTATTGACCTTAAATTTGTCATTGTTTACTTCTTTGTCTTGGTTGTCTCCCATTGGTGTTTGATTTTTTGTTCCTATATTTATGCATGATTTTCCTGATTGGTTGATAAATTGGATTGATTTTAATATGTTTGTTGATTGCTCTGAGGGCCAGGCTTCTAAAAATTATCTGGTGTTTTTGGAGTTTCCTCTGTCTAAGATTTCCACATTTTTCCAATCGAATGAGTGTCTGAGGTTATCCAAGTGTATTGATATGAGTGAGGAGATACCATGGCGTTTGACTGCTAATTGATGTTTATGTAGGCGAAGGTGAACGGGGCGTCCGCTTTGTCCGATGTAGTGTTTTTCGCAGTTAGCACAATTTATTTTGTAGATGATGTTTGATTTGTTTTCCTTTGTTATTTCATCCTTTGGTTTGCATAGGATTGATCCTATGATATATCCTCACTCGTTTCAATACACGTGGATAACTGCGGACACTCATTCGATTGGAAAAATGTGGAAATCTTAGACAGATGAAACTCCAAAAACACCAGAGAATTTTTAGAAGCCAGGCACTCAGGTCCACGATCAAACCATCCAGCTCAGAGAACAAAACTCCACCAAAATCATTCAACTGAGCTACAAATCTTCGCCACCGTCTCAAAATCCATAATGTATTTTTGTGTATAAAGCTTGTGATTCTGAAGACTATCGAAACAGTTCACACAGGATTTGATTGTTGTTACAGAATACCAACATATTAAAAGTTTATGTAGTTGCAGAAGGAAGTTCAGATGATTTATTAGACATAACTGATACTTAGCTATATCAATAAAGAACTGCCTTTGTGACTGAAGCATTTGACTACTTTCAGATTCATCTGCACAATTTACCTATTTTTTTTAAGGCAATCGATTATTAGTACAATTTACTATTACACTAAAAGTGGGCTTTAAGACAGAGCACATAAAACTATATTTCATATATGAGTTACATTTCTATAGGTGCTTTTTCGTCGTACTTTTCTTGCCTTTTTGTTCTCTTATATGACGGTAAAGTGTATGCAATGTGTGAAATGCGTTTATGGATGGACGATAATGGTCGAGATTGAGCTCAGTTATTTGAGGGTCAGTCAGCTACAATGTAGGACCACGCATATATATGCATCGGTCCAAGTTGCCATACCTTATTAACACAACAAGATGAACACCAAATTCATAGTAGTTAATTCAATGGTGGTTATGTATAAAAGGAAGATTGCATATAAGGACTTAGTACGAGAAGAAAGAATTAGTTCGTAGAAAGAATGATATGAAGTGATTTTAATCTCTTAGTTTAACGGAAGACAGAGAGTGTATACACCGACGCCATTGCGATCGATTCTGAGCCATGTCGCACAGTCTCCAACCACTGACTACAAGTCACACCGACACCAACCAATTAGTCTGCATCTACCAACATGGCTCAGATCAGAAGTTAGTGACTTCAAGGACTGATACCATGTCTTGGTTTGGCCGCCACTAACTTTCTTCCAACCGTCTCCAAAACTAGTAAGCGTTGCGCGTCGTGGTAATCGGTGTTTCAGGCATACGTAACATGTGGCCCAACAATCTCAGTCGATGAAGATTCACAACCTCATCAACTGATACACCACTATTTCCTAATATCTTGCGTCTAACCTCCCTATTACTTACCCGGTGATCCCAGGAGATGCAAGCAATCTTTCTAAGACATCTGTGGTCAAATACTAGTAACGTGCCAGTATCTTCACTTAATGGTCAGATTTCGCACATATAAAGAAGAACAGAACGAACTGCTGCGCAGTATACTTATCCCTTAATTGATAAAATGACATCTTGCCTTCGCCAAAGGTCATGTAAATTGGCAAAAGCCTAACGAGCTTTTCGAATCCGTGCTGAGATTTCGTCAGACAACAACGCATTAGGGCTGATTAGACTTACAAGATTGGCATTGTCTACGCGTCCAACTACTTCACTCCCTATTTTTAGTTCAGGTGTTGACGCAGACGAGTCCTGGAGTAACAACTTGTATTTTGAGGGAGAGAGGCACAATCCAGATATTCTGGCATTGTTGCTCAGTGCTACCAGAAGACTGCATTTTATCAGTGTCTTCACCAAACAGGACTATGTCATTTGCGTATTCTAAGTTGATAAGTGGACCTTCTGGTAAAAGATCAATGCCCAAAAGTTCAGTCGATCAGAGGGTTATTTCCATTAGTAGGCCTTTGTTCAAGTTAAACAAAAATGGAGAAAGTGGGCAGCCTTGACGGACACAATTTGAGGTTTCAAAATCAGATGACAGTTCGCCATAAGCTCTCACTCGACTAGTAGTGTTCGAGTAAACAGCCTTCACAAGATTTATGTACTTCTGAGATATGCCATTCAATGACAGACACTGTCATAGAATCTTGCGGTCTACGGAGTCAAATGCTGCCTTTAAGTCAAGAAAGACCACCATTGTCGGACGCCAGTAAGCATGTTTGTGTTCTGAAACTTGACGAATAGTGAATATGTGGTGGATGCAGCAGTGACCAAGTCTGAAGCCGAACTGATTATTTCGTATTTGCAGTTCACGGGTCTTATTTGATGGATATATATACTTCGATTCAGCTTGCGAATATAGCTCCCTATTCATTCTTAGTCTTCTGACTGATATAAGAGGTTGAACTCGAATTATATGAAGCATGTATATCGGCAAATGAATAAGAAAACCGCCGAAAATAACAGTATATAAAACTGTTATAGTAATAGATGATACATTTTAAGTTTTATCTTAGATGTTATGTTGATAGTTATTATTTGTTTATTTCAGCACATGAATATTGGTACAAAGAGGCACCAAATACATATGCACCACACAAATCTCATTCGATATGTGTGAGGGTTGTGATATTGCCCGGGTGCCCAGACCGAAGCAGGTGGTTTCCTTAGGGTTAGTTATGAAAATCTTCAATCTGTGTGCATATACCTGTGTATGTAGGCGCATATGAAAAGTAACAATTCCTATCATGATGAATGTTATTGTTATTCTTTACATGGTTATTGAATAATTTATAATTACAATATATTTTTCAGAAATTATGTAACAAACATACATTTCATCTATGACGCAATCAATGCACAAACACACACGCACACATCCTACACCCTATATAATATGCAGCACTCAACATATATAAAACCAACCATAGAGTATATAGCACATTGAATAAAACGAAAGAAAAGAAAAACAGTTACTAGTTATCTTCTCATTATCTTTATCGAATAAATTAAACTGATGTCTAAATATCAGAGAGAAAGAGAGTAATAAAAATGAATAAAAACATAATTCATGTGATATACAAAGTTATAATAGTATCCATGTCTAAAAACGGTCTACATACAAATTTTAAGCTTAGTTTACAACGTATATTCCTCCTTTGATTAACCTTATAGGAAAACTAAATGGATTATGAATTTTGTTTAGAAATAAAAAATGAAAAGGGAGGGGGGCAGAGGATGATCAAAATCTACACACATAAATGAGAATCATTTTCATTTAAATGAACCACACACACACACAAAAACAGAAGAAGAATTATGTGACACATATTGAATAAGAGAAAAAGAGAGGATGGTTGACAATTTAAAAACTTCAACTCACAAGTCAGTAACTAGTAGGGAGTATCTGAGTGGGTTCAGTCATTTGTATACATATAAATATGATAGGGTAAGTCAGATTTCAATGTTTACAACTGAATTTTTAGAATAGTAATAATAACAAATAATAACAGCAACACCAGCAGAAATTGTGATGGTGGTCATCATCGTCGAATTTTATAGTTTTTTCGTGTTGAAGAAGAAGGAACAAAGAAAAACATCACTTGTTGTGTAACATATTTTTACATGGACACACGTCGATATCAGACGAAATTGTATAAGGTAATAGATATTCACCTGAAATATAGAATTAGATAAAATGAAAATTATTAGTATAGGGTTTTGGAGAATATTAAGTTTTTGATTGAGATCATGAAACGATCGTGAATGTGTACTGCTGAGGAGTCCAGTGCTTCCAGGTTTTTAATGGTGGTCTAAAATCAATCGGTTAATGATCTCAATCAAAAAATTAAAATTGAAGTGATAAGAGAAGCTATTAATATGAATATATATATATATATATATATATATATATATATATATATATATATATATATATATATATATATATATATATATATATATATATATATATATATATATATATATATATATATATATATATATATATAGTACTCGCAAGTAGTTTGAATGAATTTAGCAAAAAAGATGTGATAGGGATACACATACTGAGTTGAAGTCAATATGTTCAATTATAAAGGAGAGTAAAACTTTATATATTTTGATACAATCTGATCAATTCTATAATTCCAATAGCTAATATGTAGTTTCAGTTGGTTTGTTAAATACTGATTGCATATACTTGACATTATTCACAAAAAACAATCGGTGATTGCAAATACCAGAACTTATTTGTTCTAGTTTGCGACGGCTTATGCTCCTCCACGAGGAGTAACAGACGTAAGTTAGTATTGAAAATACTATCATAAATAGACTAAGGAACAGTAAAACTGACATAGTGATATGGATTACGATTGGATGTCTGGATATAAAAATATACATTTAAATATTATTCTATAATGGACACAAGTATGACGCAATTAGTCACCAGACAATGTTTCGTTTATATTATGAATATGACTAGTCAAATGTAGATTACCTATATGAATGTGAATATTCGCATCCTGCACAGAACAATAGAAGAGATAGTTACGTATGACAGATTTATTGTGATTACAGTTCTGAATTGTATGAATCAATGTCGACATAAAAAGACGCTGCACGGAAGAAACACTGTATGAAATGAGTAGAATGGCAGCAAACACTGTAGTGTCAGTTATTATGCTAAGCCCAAATACCTTATTCTAGCTTGCGGACATCTCATTTCATTCATTCTACTTGAGCCATACTTTGACCTTGTTATTTATTCGCTTATCAGTCTTCACTGTTTTTATATGAGCGTATATGTGTGTGCACATCATATCCCATGACTCATTGCATATCTGTAGCTTTATTTTGTCTGGCTATAAACATTGAGTAATGCTTGACTAAAATGGAGTTGGGTTCCCAGCCATCTTCCCTGCGTGTCATTTTGCTTAGCTCTGTTTCATTCGCTTCATATGCCAAATATCTGTATTCACAAATCGATTCTCGTTATTCGACTTATTTAATTCCGTTATTGGCTAACGCGATTAAGTCGACGATGATATACGAGAATAGGCAATAACAAACAATCATTCGTACGATCTTGGAGTCAGATCCACGGGCTGCTAAAACACTATTATTTCTCTAAGTAATCGATTCTATTGATCACTTAGGAAAGGGGAAAAAAATTGATGTTATCTACCGTTGTTTTTCCTGTTAATTTATGAAGTATGGTACATGGGATTGATGAAATTCTTTTACTAACTCATTTAGTATGAATATATATTTCATGTATTAGGCTTTGAATTATATCGGTATCATGTGGGGTAAATGTAATTATTCAAATTGAATTAGTTATAGGAAGGTTTCCTACTAAAATTTACTTATTAAAAGCCAGTGATTTTAACCAGTAGAGCTAGTGAATCCAATGAACTGTTTAATACTTAATGAATATAAAGATAATTGTATGTCCCGCGTTTTAAGCGGGTTGGCAGATACGGAGTCCATCGAGAGGAGTTGGAAAGTCCTCATTGCAAACCAATGATGAATACGGGTTCCAGCATCATGAAGAAACAAATGGGGTATTGTCGGTCACTGGCTACCATGGGACTTTATCTCCTTACGATGCTCCACTGCCATGTGGATCAGACCTTTAGGTCGAAGGCTCCGGGTGTGGCCCCCTAATAAAAACACCTGCTTCGATCTTGTCACCCGGGCAGTATCATAATCACACAGAAATAAAGTGACTTATGTGGCGCATATGTATTTGGTACACGTTGTTTATATGTTTAAATGAATAAATTATAAGGTAGTTTTCGTCAATAATTCAAGTTAAAATTATACATACATACAATGATGTTCAGATTATTAAGGACGCAATAAATGTATATATATATATACTGGCTGTTGATCTAACAATACAACTTTACCACAATTGATACACTATGATAGACAATCTTTCAAGATTAGGACCCATACTGTTTTGGAAGATCTAAAATAAGAATGAAACTATATGTGTTCAATGCTTGGTAAGTTATTTTATTGTTGTTGTAGTTGCTGATTTGTCTGTTTACAGTTAAAAAAGTCATTAGTTTTCATTATATTAAAAAAGAAACTGTTGTTTAACACACTATTGAAAGAGGAGAAAAAAAAGTGTTAACATGAATATGAGACTGTCACCATGATGAATTTAAATGAATCAAATTAAATTGAATAAAACATACAATACTACTACTATCCACAATTTTCGTTAGTAGTATTCACTCTATAATGAAGGTTTCATTTATACACAAAGAAATGACACAATTATAAATGGGATAATAATTGGATTAGATTAAAGGCACACAATATTTATATCATTGATGTTTCTCAGTTAACATATTGAAAAGAAAACAACAACAACTCAGATCCTACAAATGATGGAACCATTGTGAATAGAAAGCGAGACTATAATGTATAGAGGAACAAGTCAGGTATAAAATAAAATGTTTCAGATTTTGGCATGAAATTCATTGAGTCTTGGCATTGTATAGCTAATGTCAGTTCGTGATGAAAAACCTTCAATCTAATTCTTAACCGTTAACCATCAACTATAAATCATCATTCTACTAATTCCTCATACTGATTTATCACACTTATTTGTTCCTAGTTAGTAGGTGAACACTCTCAAGGAGATTCTAGCGTCATTCAAAAGTCATCGATAAATTATAGTCTCATCGAAGATAGTTTAAACAATAATTTCAATAGACTCTCAAAGAAAATAAGATAGTGACTAAGTCATTTGAGATGTATATACTTTCATGGGAACAAGAAAAAAAACTGTGTACATGTTGTGTCCTCTTATCTTTTCTTCTTTCTTCTTTTTAAACACTCTTCAAATATTATTAAATAAATAAAAAAGTGCACATTTTGAGAATTGTGGAACATTAACTGTCAAAAATATATAGAAGAGATAGACACAGAGATTAAAAGCGGGAGGGAGAGACAGTGGATGAAAACGAGCGAGTGAGCGAGACAGAGACTGAAAGCGAGAATAAAAAACAAATAGAATGAATAAAGATAAATTTAGATAATTGTACATAATTTGAATTGTCTATTCAAATGAGACAAACACACACACACACACGGAGAGAGAGAGCGCGCAATTGGAATCCAATGTATAAAAAAATAATGATATAACATAAATATAGGTGATCATTTCCAAAGTGATAATAATAACAAAAAGTGATCAAACCACATAATATTGATTATTTCCCACCCCCAGGTCCCCCCCAAAGAAATAAACACACACAATAATGATGTTATAATATAGCAATGAGTAATGAGAATATATACACACACACATACCCACACAAATATAGAGAGAAAAACAGAATGAAACACTATGAATTAATTTTATTGGCTAATTCAATAGTTGATGTTTAACACAATCATATTTGAAAAAAATAATATTAGAATTGAAAATTCACGAGCATTAGATACTAGAGAACTAAACAGTACTGATTTGTGACTTCGGTTAAAGAGTTGAACCGAAAATGTACAGATCTTGGAGAGAAAGCTTAGCTAATCCATATATCCAACTTTAATTCAGTTCGTGATACAGTGTGAAAAAGATCAACGAATGACCCTAGTGATAACTGTTTCACTACTGACATGTTTGAACATCAGTAAAACACAACTATTCATGACTAGAACTTTAGGAACATCATGAATAGAGTCACTAATGAGTTAACTAATGTCATTTATTTAGAGGGTTCTTTTTTTATATCAAGATTGGTTTGTTTTATAGGTAGTTATCAATATTCATTACCAAAGAATGAAAATAAAAGTAATTAACAATGATCATAATAATAAATAATCAATATTCAATAGAAAACATACTTTTTAAAAAAATTTGCATTTAATAGTGTTACAATGGATTCCGATGAAGTATTGTGCTTGATTTGTTCAGTTTCTTCATCATTATTCAATAATTTAATTTCGATATTTTCTGATATACTACTATTAATAGTAGTAGTGTGGGTAATGGCAGTAATAGGGGTAGTTATTGTTGTAGATAGCTTGCTATTACTGTTTATCTTCATAGAAGATTCATTATTATGATTTGTTACATAAGATACTATTCATTCATATAAAAAGATAAGAAACACAAAAGGACAATTATAAAAATTCCTTAGGGATAAATATCATGATATAATTTAGTAAAAGAAACAAATCAAACAGATATTATTCATAAATTCATAATAGTTCAGTGAGTGGCCGGGAATCTGACTCCAATGAGATCGTTTCTGATTGCTATTGAGATATACATATCATTATTTCTGGTATAAAGTTATAGACTTAGATCGCGTTAGTGAATAAAGGAATTAAATAAGTTAAATAAGAAGATGGATTTCCAAATATATATATATATATATATATATATATATATATACATATTGTACAGTTGTTGACCGGAACAGATAATCTGAGAGACGTAACGAAGAAAGTGAAGAAGAGCAGTGGAGAAGGCATGTGAGCCAACTCGATTTAACTAAGCGTTAATTAATATTTATAGTCACACAAAAATAAATTACAAATATATGGTGAGTAAGATACGCTCATATAAAATAGTCAACGTTGATAAGTGAATAATTAACAAGGTCAAAATGTGACTCAAGAATGGATCAAATTTGGCATGTCCGAAAGCTGGATAAGCTATATGGATTAAATACAATAACCGACACTATAGTAGTATTTTTAAAAGAATGTTAAACAGTTGACAGATCAATAAAGAAATATTATATCAACTTTATACAGTTCAACAAGTGGGATTGGAAACAAAAAAAGATACTGATCAATTGTACTGTAAAGCCTTGACCAATTCAACAATTCGAGATGGAACTCTGTGTACAAGCAATTACTCATTTTTTTCATGAGTTTAACATTCTTTTTAATTTATTTCTCTATTTTTACAAAGTATACATCAGTAACAGCTTGATAAGCTTAGACAAATGTATCATTAAACTATGACGTTGGGTGATATGAGTTTGAATCTCACAGGGAACATTGGTTCCCTTGATTAGAGCAATAGCTTAATATCACTGGCTTCGATAATGAAAGTTCGACCCAAACACAAATATGCAGATCTGAACGTGGTAGAACTAAAAATAATTTCTTCTTAAATTACAGTCACATCTTGAGGACGAATATCAAATTGTACATAATCAATGTCTAGAGGCTTTTCTGTTGACAGGTTACTTAATACCACTGAACATGGATTATACTTGGAATCCTGAAGGGAAGCGAGAAAGAGGAAGGCCAAAGAACACATTACGTCGGAGAATGGAAGCAAATATGAAAAGGATAAATAACAATTGGGAAGAGCTGTAAATTACATGAGAGAAATACGAGATATTACTTTAAAGATAGATGACTAAAGAAAAAATCAGAATATGAATGCTTAATTGTTTCAGCTAATCACTCTTAATGTTAACAGATAGTTAGATAAAATACAAATATTGGGTTGGAGTCTCACTACCACTACTTACGTCTGTGGAAACACGCTACCACGAGAAAAGAATGAGTAATACATCTTGAGAAGAAGCTATAAACAAGTGGGGTCCTAGGAAGATTTCGAGGGAGGTAGTACTAGGAAGTTGAGAAGTATTGGAAAAATATATTTTATAGCCGACCAATGTTAAAAACGTTTGTAGTTGGTTGATTTTAACCAAATGATAAAATACAGAATAAATCCACTAGATAATTTATAAACCTACGCAAGTAATACTTACCTTCAGTTAATTTATTTGAATCATTATGCAGCAAAGATGTTGAACTACTAGTGTTAATGATTGATTGTTTACTGGAATGTTGTTGTTTAATTTGGATTGGTGACTTAAGATCTTCTTCATCATCGTCATCGTCGTCCTCTTCAATGTTAAAATAACCTCTACTGTGAATATTGTCTATGCCTTTTTCCAACTCGTCATTCTCATCCTTTTCATCATCTTCATTAGCACGACCATTGAAAAAATCATCATCGCTATCACTATTGTTATGAAAATACATTTCTCCTAAAGGTCCAGGAACTCCAATATGGATATCAGGTGTTTTAACTTGATCTTTTTCTTCAGATTTATTATTATTATCATCATAAATACTATTATTATTATCATTATGTTCAGATTCTTCATCTGGATCTAACCATGAATCCATAAAATTCTGTAAAATAGTTTGTCGATGCAGATTAACTATTGTAGATGCTGGTATCACTGGATGATAAGCAAGATATTCATGATTATTTTTGCCATATTCATCATGTTTATCATTGTCAATATCATCTAAGAAATAAGATGATGATTTTCCATTTAGATCTAATAATTTGTTTTGCATTAAATTTGATGATGTAACAGGTGCCAGAACAAATGGGACACTTTATGATAAGGATATATGAAAGAAATAAAAAAGGATATATAAGATAAAATGAGAACAAATGAAGAACTGAACGATTCGATTCTAATGATTTTAAAGAACTGTTTAAAGTATACAGTGGAATACGTACTAATAATTCTGATCGTTCATATTTTTCTTAACATTGAACTAACGAACGGAAACAGTCAGTCAGTCACAAAGTAAGACCAGGGTACAACTTCATCAACTGATTTACCATCATTTCCTAATACCCTGAATATTACTTACCCGATGATCCCAGAAGATGCGAGCAATATTTCGAAAGCATCTGTGGTCAAATACTAGTAGCTCATGAGTACCTTCTACTCTTAATGGTCACGTTTCGCAGCTGTAAAGTAGAACATAACGAACTGCCACGCACTATACTCGTCCCTTAATTGATAGACAAACATCTCACCTCCGCTACAGGTGACGAAAGTTGGCAAAAGCCAAACGAGTTTTTCGAATCCGTGCTGAGAATTTATCAGACACTACGAGTGGAAACTCTCATTTACAGCTTCACTGTTACGATCGGAAGTGGTTGGAGCGAAAGTTACTATATTACAACACAATTTTCACAATAAAAATCGAGTACATGCATTTACATGTGACAGTATAATATGAAGATCTAATTACGTGGCTATTCAACATAAACTGTAATGATTATTATAAAATTAAAGTCATATAGTAGTGTAGTCATGAAGTGTTAACCTTACATTCCTATGGGTCATGCAAGTGTGTAGCTTGACATTATTTATTTATTTATTTATTTATTTATTTGAGCACATAAATATTGGTACAAGAGAGCGCCAATATATATGCGCCACACAAAACAATGAAAATTCGAAGAGAGAAAAGAAAAGAAAAACTAAGGAGCACAAAAGAAAAAGAGAACGATAACAAAGAGATTGGTGAAAGGTAGTGCGGTCGTAACGATGGAACGGAAAGGTACAATCGGAAGAAATCTTTCAAGTAAGGGAGACACAACCACTTTTTATGAAGAAAGTAAAAGAAGGTTACAGCAGGATCGCCACTGGCTTCTATTCTGAGCCATATCTGATAACGTCTCTAGCCACTGTGTAGCACCATCTCTCAGACCCCAACCAGGGAGTCGTGAAGGACCGACAGAAGCCAGTCCTTTGCAGCTTTCTTTCATACCACGACACCATGTCATGCACTGACCACCTCTCCGCTTTTTCCAACCAGTCCCAGAGTCGGCAAACAATGCACGACGTGGAATTCTCTGGGACGACATTCGTAGAACATGTCCAAGCCACCGAAGTCAGTGTTTCAAGATGGTGACACCAATTGAATTATCATCTCTGTGCCCAAACACACGATGCCGAACCTCTGCATTACTAACATGGTGTTGCCACTGAATGTCAGCAATCCTTCGGAGACAACGATGATCGAACACAGAGAGTCGTCTAACGTCCTCAACTCGGAGAGGCCAGGTTTCACAAGCATAGAGCAAAACTGCTCTCACCGACGCGTTGTAGATCCGACCTTTTACAGCCAGACTAACATCACGAAGGCGCCAAAGGTGGCCCAGATTGGCATAAGCCGCTCTGGCTTTCACTATACGTGCATTGATCTCATCACTCACACCCACACCAGCACTTATGCAGCTACCCAGATACACGAACTTCTCGACTACTTCTATCTGCTCACCATCCAGGGTGAGTACAGGATTGGAATAGGGCTTTTAGGATGTTAATAAACTTCTCAGGCACACCCTTCTTCAATAGACAATCCCAGAGAACAGTCCTGTCCAACGAATCGAAGGCAGCCCTGATGTCAAGAAACACTACAATTGTTGGCCTTTGATAAGTATGGCGATGTTCTAACATTTGGCGGAGGGTGAAGATATGATCAATACAACCTCGACCAGAACGAAACCCAGCCTGCTCCTCGCGAGTCAATCTTTCTCGGGTTTTGAACAACCTACGAAGTATGACGGAAGCCAATAGCTTGGACGCAATCGGAAGTAGACTTATCCCCCGATAGTTGTTGCAGGAACGACGTGAACCCTTTTTAAAGATAGGGACAACTATCGACTCATTCCATGACGTTGGTACACTCTCTAACACCCAAACCTTTGTAAACAACGTCGTCAATTCCTTAGTCAAAAAGTCACCACCATCTTTAAAAAGAGCCGGAGGTAAGTCATCTGGGCCAGGTGATTTGTAACGCTTCAAGAGTTGGAGTTCCTTGCGGACTTCCTCCTCGTTTGGTGGATCAGTCGTCACCGGCCATGGAGGGCAGGACAGCCTGACCGATGTTGCCGGAGCAGCAGGCCAGTTGAACTGCCCTTCGAAAAATTCTGCCCATCGTCCAAGACGTCGATGGATGTTAGTGATTGGCATCCCATCATCCTCGCAGATTGTTTCACTCACACCAGACTTCTTGCTGCCAGTGGCTCGGATGAGCTGGAAGAGCTTCCGGTAGTTACCAGATGCAGCTGCTGCTTCCAGCTCATTAGCACGCTCCGACCACCAGGCTTCTCGGTCCTTACGCAAGCTTTGCCCAATTTCCCTACGTAACATCCTTCGTTTATGGTCAAACTCACGGTCACCCGGAGTAGACCGACGGGCTTCAATGAGTTGTAAGGAACCAGAAGAAACCCAGTGCTTAAAAGCGGGACGTTTCGCAAACCCACAACTGACTGTTCCCGCCATTTTCATGGCGTCAAGCAATTGCAACCAATGCTCATCTATACTTTTCGGTGGAGTGGTAGCTAGCCTAGAGGCTAACTCGGTTCGATACTTATTTGCAACAGAAGTTGCAACCAGCTTGCTAACATCAATCCGTTGGTGGCGGTCACTTCGTTGTCCACTGAAAAGTAAGGCAAGATTGGCGCAGACCAAGGCATGGTCAGAGTCCAGATAGGTACTCCAAAAGGAGCGGCAGTCTTTTACACAACCACGCCAGCGGTAGCTGATCGCGATGCGATCAATCTGAGTCCAGGCTTGGGATGCAGAGGGAGGACGCCAGGTGGCATATCGGCGATGACTGTGCCGAAAGTTAGTGCTAGCCAGAAACAGGTTGTGGTCTGTGCACAGTTGCAGTAGACGGTCCCCGTTATCTGACCTGCGACCAACGAGTCCCCATCGGCCACCTAAACGACTCTCTTCTGTGCCTAGACGCCCGACCTGCGCATTCAAGTCTCCGGCTAGTACTACAATATCTGTCGAGCGCACTTTCTGGAGAAGAACAGACAGCTGGTGGTAAAACTCATCCTTGATTGCATCCGGGCTGCAATCTGTCGGGGCATAGGCGGAGATGACGAAAAGACATCGTTTCTCACGCCGATTTCTTCTCACTTTGATGGAACTTTCTAATCTAACAGCACATAATCGACTGTTAATGGGGATCCAATCGACTAGTGCTGCCTCAGCTCTAGCGCTTAGTGCGACACCAACGCCAGCAAGATCAGACGAAGATGCTACAGGGTCCCCGGATAAGTGCACGTGAAACAAGCTTTTCGAAGCGACAGATGGAGATCGAATTTGTAGTACTTCGCCAGAGTCTTGAATACGGGTCTCGGATAGACAACAAACATCAATATTGAGACTTTCCAAAGACATAGCCAGCCCTATCTGTTGTCCGACCTGCATTAGTGTGCGAACGTTGAAGGCAGCCAGTTTGAATGGTGCACGTGGTTTCAGAAAAACTGCTTCAGTTCTCGTATTCGGTGGTAACATACAATTTTCAACCGAACAGTGACTCGAGAACGTTTAGATACAGTCGAATTTCCACCAAAGACGAGCCGCTGTATAAGTATAAAAGAGGGTGAATAATGTGGATAATAATAATAATAATAATAATAATAATAATAATAATAATAATGACAATAATGGTAATAATAATAATGGTATTAATAATGACAATAACAGTAATAATTATTTGAATCAATTGAATGTTGATCGGAGAGAGGAAATTAGTTGCCATAGTCATAGAGTTCATTGTTTGTGTGTGGGCTGTGATACTGCCCGGGTGCCCAAACCGAAGCAGGTGGTTATCTTAGGGGGCCACACCCCGAGCCTTTGACCTAATGGTCTAACCCACAAGGCAGTGGAGCATCGTAAGGAGATGCAATCCCATGGTAGCCGGTGACCAACGATTGGTTCATACGCCATTTGTTCCCGCAGGATACTGGAGCCCATGTGCACCATTGGTTTGTGATCCGGTTAAAGCGCCGGACGTTCGCTTTTCGTCCTCTCATCTTCGTAAACAACACCCCCGCCACGAGAAGGCAATGAGTAGGACTTCCCTGGCAGAGGCTGTATACGCGCGGCCGTGTGAGAGTATTTCGAGAGGGAGAGCGGACTCTCCCCACTCTCGGCCGTACCAGGGCGTTCGGGGGCTTGACATTATACAAATGAAGCACACAGCACAAATGATTCTTCATTACAGAAGTCATTGTAAATTAATAAACTCATGAATAGAAGATCCAAAAGCGATCATGAGTAATTCGATCCAATCAAACCAACTATTTTTTTCAGTTTTCCTTCGATAACACAGCAGGCTGGCACCGACATTTATGAGGAGCTGTGCTTGTATCATATTACCTTACATGATAGACGCCATAGAAGCCATGTACGAACCGGCGATCGAATGAGCAACAAATCTTATGCCTCCTTCCACCGATCAGTCAGGGGTACCACTAGAGTTCAAACAGTGTCACGACTATCTTTGATTTTAACAGCCGTTGTCTCCGAAGGATTGCTGAAAACCGATGGCAATAACATGTTAGAAACGCATATATTCAGCAAAGTGTGCTTGAGCACAATTCAATTGATATCAACTATCGTCGGTGACTTGGACATGCCTACTCTGAGACTGGTTTAGTGCATATATATTTTGGTGCTATATCGTACTAGTATATATGAGTTTAAACAAATAATATTCATTAGAGAGATAACAATAATTTTGAAATCAATCCTATGACCTTATGTTACGTAACGAATAAAAATGAAAAAGGTTAGAAAATAACAGTGGAAGTTAACTTACTCAGAATGATTAAGACTTTCAATGGCAGATTGAGATATCTAGAAAAAAAGAAAGAAAAGATGAAATCTATTGGAGAAACAGTTCCAGAATAAATAAAATTATGAGAAACGAAAAGTATATAGAATGTGATCAATACAAAGTCGATCAATACTAACGACTAAATAAATGGTCACTATTACAACTGTGATACTAGAGTTATATGCAAAGAAGGATAGTGGACAGCAGTGGAATCCAGGACACACGTTTCGTCCTATTTGAGACTCGTCAGCTGGACGTACCTGCACCTCAGGGTTGATATACCCTTTAGGGCTCGAACTCAATACCGTTCGCATGAAACACTATCACGCTATCCATTTACCTACTGAGTCCTGATAGCCATCGGATTGTGAAATGGGCTGAATTTTAAATCCGCGAGTCCCGAATAGGATGAAATGCGTATCCTGGATTCGACTGCTAGCCACTATTCATCTTTGCATATGATGCCTGGGAATTAAGGCTATATCGAGGTAATACGCACAGTATGCATATATGTCAATAAGAAACTGATCAATTGCAGTCTTAAACCTCAATGGGAAGATTAAAACAAAGAATACCAAATGAATGTGATACTAGAAATTCAAAATATTATGAATAGACGACTGGAGGGATTTCTTGCTATTAACCAGTAAATTATATACTATAAGATAGAGAAGTGTTAAGAAACATTATTGCACAACTATACAGTGTGACTTTGAGTTGAATTTGAAACGTATACTATACAAATGAATTAGAAAAAGAAGGACTTCTGTTTACCTCAGCAACTTCCACAGAGTTGATCCCATCGAGATCTTTGACAAAATCTGACCATAGTTTTTGAGTGTTCGGATGTAAATCTATAAAAAAAGAAAGTAATTTTAGAGAATTATTAAACATTTTCTCTGTAAGGAAGAAAAAAACAAACTAAAGAGATAAGTGTAGTGATTACGAGACATTGGGTCCTCTTATGCTCTCTACACAAAACGTCGAGGAAATTATATTCATTTAAAATTAATTCTAACAATTAGAGAGAAATCATTCTGAATGATCCAATAAATTTCACGAAGATCGAGAGGTTGAACTTTGATACGTTTGCATATGTCAGACAAATATAACGAATCCATAAAGACAAAATAAGAATGTAAAATATAGAGTGTTATCAATCAGTCAGTCATACACCAACTACATCCTGGTATATATATACATTTCGATTCAAGCTCATATCAAAATACTCAGATGAGAATATCATGACAAATAGTAGTCCTTAACGTTTTGATAACCTAATCACATACCACTCAATATTGTATGTCTAGGTGTGATATGGCATAACACTACAATGCAAATAACTTCGAACAAAAGATTTTTGACTAAAATGGCGATATGGTATACGGATGAGACTATAATTTATGGAAGATCTTTGAGCGAAGCTAAAATGACATTGAGGATATCGACATACTAACTATGACTAAATGAGGATTATAAACTATGGTCAGGAACTAGAATTAAGATTTACTGTTGATGATTAAGAGTTAAGAAATAAATTTATGGTTTTCATCATATCAGCTAAAATGCTAAAAAGGTTCATTAACTAAATGGATGAATGAATTTCGCGCCAAAATTTAAGACCTTTCATCTTTTATTTGATTCGTTCGTCCATAAATTACAGTCTCGCCGATATATGTTATTACTGCCCGTTCAACATGCAATAGTGGATAGAATACAAATAGATTGAAACTCAAATATGAATATAATAAAGATATTAACTATTGAGTTATCTTAGTAGGTATAACCTCTTTATAAATGAAGTCTATTTAGTAATTATTATCAACGATTTAAACACTGACAGGTAACAATAAATATACTTTTTTTAATATCCCTAAATGAGTAGAAAATTGTATTTCTGATGTTTCGTAACTAAATATAAGACATTTCTTCAGAGTAAATGAATGACCGAAATAATAATAAAAAATTAACACAAGTTTAAATTGTAATAATGAAACGTCAGAAATATAATTTTCTATTCAAATTTACATTAAGACCTACTTACATGTAACAGTCTTGAAAAAATTCAACGCAGTAATGAAGAAGTTACTTTAAGGGTATATAACCTAATTTGAACTTGTTAATGCCTCTTATGCATTGAATATAGTCACACAATGTACTTTAAGTGATAATATAAGTTTTACATTGATTGATATCTTTCTATGCGTAACCCATACACACACACACACTATTCCTTTAACTCTGAATTTACATAAAAATTCTTATTTGGTGAATGGATCTTGTGATCGTAATACATCACTAAACAAACATCGATATCAATGATTTGAAAAGATAATAGAAAATTCAAAGAGTATTTAAAACGGTCAGATATAATGGTTGATAATTCTCTATATAGTATACAGAAATAGAATTATGTCATTAGTTGAAATCATCAGTCAAATGAAGCTAGACTACCATGGAAGCACTGGACGGCCATGTCGTCTTATTGTGGGACTCCTCGGCAGTGCGCATCCACGATCCCACGCCCCGAGAGATTCGAACGCGGGACCTATCAGTCTCGCACGCGAGCGCTTAACCACTTGATCATGGTGTTGATGTCAAACTTCAACCAATCCACGATAGATCTATGTAACATAATTATACAGAAGGTGTAATATCTGAAATGCAAATGTGTATTCCTCATTAGAGTAGGAGGTAAGTAGAAAGTATATTGATGAAGTTGCTGATTTCTAATCAAAGTGGTTGATATTCATGCATAGCAGCAGTCATATATTAACAAATTACCTTGAATGAGAGATTTTAAAAACTCTCCATACGGACCATTCATTGCTGCTACAATTAGGTTACCAATTTGCCAGATATGTCCTGAATAACCTGATTTTACAGGGTGTTTCGATAATCGAACTAAGCAGCTCGGTGAATCCCCATCATTCGGACTAAAGGGAATAATGATTACGAAAAACTATATACAATCAAGATGTATAACAATTAATCAAAACAAAATGAAAAATGTCCACGCGAGTGAAAACCTAAATATCACATATAAGCGCATCCGTGGTGTATGCTGCTTATACTGACAGATATAAGTAGTATGTTACAAAAATCGAAAGTGGATTACCTGCCACCAGAAGATTAAATTAAAGAGCAGATGGTTCTCTTAGGGGGCCACACCTAGAGCATTCGACCTAAAGGTCTGATCCAGAAGGCAGTGGAGCAACGTAAGGAGATGCAGTCCCATGGTAGCCAGTAACCAACGATTGGTTCATACGCTATTTGTTCGTTCAGGATACTGGAACCAGCTTATGTGCACCATTGGTTTGGAATCATGGTTTTCCAACTCCCCTAGATGTACTCTCCATATCCATCAACACGATTAAAGCGCTGGACATTCGCTTTTAGTTCTCTCAATTTCGTGAACAACACCCCCTCCACGAGAAGGCATTGAGAAGAATTTCCATGGCAGAGGCTATATACGCGTGACCACGTGAGAGCATTTCGAGAGGGGGAGCGGACTCTCCCCACTCTCAGGTGTACCAGGGCATTTGATGGCATATATATGCATCGGTCCACAATGTCACACCTCATTAGCTCAACAAGACCAACACCAAATTCATACAAGTAGTTAATTCAATGTTAGTAAGTTATTAAAAATAAATTGTATATAGTACAGGAGCAAATAATTAGTAGGTAGGAAGAAAGATATAAAAGAATTTTATTCTCACGGTTTAAGCGAAGACAAAGAGTGTATACACCTACGCCATTGTGATCGATCCTGAGCCTTGTCAACTAGTCTCCAACCATTGGTTACGACAGTCACATGAACCCCAACTCAGTAGTCTACGTCTACCAACATGGCTCAGATCAGAAGTTAGTGACTTTGTGGACTGATGACACGTTTTGGTCAGCTTGGCCACTCCTAACTTTCGTCCAACCATCCTCAACACTTTTCAGCATTGCATATCATGGTAATCGATATTCAGGCATATGTAACACATGGCCCAATCATCTCAATCGATAAAAATTCACAATCTCATCAACTGATTTACCAGTTATATGAGAACATCACATTGAATAAGAATGATTAAATGAATATAGAATACACTTAATATTTATTCATTCCAAATAGTTATTATCATATTATGGTTTAACCTGATCAAACACTAACAATTGTAGTATTGACGAGTGAAACCAAAAAAAGAACTCTATATATATTTCTTAACATCCGGTTTAATTCATACATTCATACCATGATCTAATCAATTATCAGTGAAAATAAACCAAACACTTCATAGACTACTGATATTATTATTAATATAAACATAATAAATTACCGTTCATTTAATGATGGTAAAGGGGATAATGTTAAACACCAATCAATAAGTTGATGATCTTTTATTAAACTAATTAATATATTTTTACTATATTCATTATCATTTTGATGAATTAAATTAATACCACCAATATTATCATATGGATTAAATTTGTTAGTATTAGATGAATTTGTTGAACTGACTACATTATCAGAATCAGTTGTAGCAGTATTCGTCGATGAATCAGCTGATGATGATGATATTGAAGGGAATAAAGATTCGGTGATTTGATTATTGTCATGATTAGAAGATAGTTCAACAGTAATAGTACTAGTAGTTGTATTGATGAGATGATTTGTTTTATTATCATTAGATATATTAGTGGAATTATTATTACCATTATTAGTGTTGACAAGTCCAGAATGTTTAAACACTGATTTTATAATATCAGTAACATAATGATGTAAAAATGTATTGTATGGATATAAGGCGAATAATTCCTATCAGTATAAACATGTATATATTCAGAAAGAAAGAAAAAAGAGGAAGGAAATACAATAAATGTTTGTTCAATCTAATAAAAATCAATAATATTCATGAAAAAAAAACTATACTTTAATGAGATGGTGGAGACAATTTGTAGCTCAGGTGAATGATTATCATAGAGTTTTGTTTTTTGAGCTAGATGGTTTCGTTGTAGAGATTTCATCGTTCTTTTGAACGACATCATTAGTACAAGCTTCAGGTAGAAGTGAATTGCTGGGATTTCTACACATGTGGTTTATAGATTGTCCTGTAGACCTTGATGTTGATTAGTTATTGCTGACCTTAAAGTAAACTATACTTTTATAGATGAACTGATCAGATAGTAGTTAGTAGATTATTACACGAACTTCAAAACCTGATAACAAGATAGTTTATAGCCTCTTATGAGCTAAGTTAGAAGATAAATAGAATATATCAATATTTAATTCATTTTGTATTATTTGTTTGAATCTTCTTATTGATGTTTAGGTATATACAGCTAACGAATCCTAAATAGAATGAAACGTATGTCCTAAAAGATTACACTGCTAGACACTATCTATATTTTAAGTATTCATTAATGAGGCCAGAATAACTGCTAATATTAACTACTCACCGTCCTACACACCTTTAAATTATTGAACAGCTTAATTAGTATTAATCTAGTATGATTCTCATTTATCATGTCAACTTGTTGAGTATGTGTTATTGACATTCGAAATGTGACAAGTCATCGTTTAATTACACATTGGAATGTTTAGGAACTTAATGTTGAAGTTCATTTCTGTTATATTTTGAACTGATTTTTCTCGATATACCGCGTACAACAGAGCACTAGAACACCAAAACCCTTCCAAGTCGCAATAAGAAGACAGAAGACTAATGAAAGGAATACTATTCCAAACAGTGTCAATCATAGTACAATATTGTCAGGTATTTATAGTTTTTAGTGAGAACAAAATCATCATTACAGTCTTCCAATCCGCATACAGGGGGTTATTAACAATATCCAATCGGGAAGCTACACGTTGGAATTCTAGAACATTCTTCCGAAAGGTGATTGGATGAGATGTCTTCGGCTCCTTCTGAGCCTCTTACAGCTTCCTCGAGTTCCCCGGTGGTCCGTCGTCACACCTCCCCCCTTTAAAGTCCGTTGTGTAAGATTTTTTTCTTGGATCCACCTGAAGCTTGGGTGTCGCATTCCTCTTGCGGTCCATTATTCTCGAGGGTTGTACAGCTCTCTCTCTGCGTCGTTTGTCTTTTCGATATTTGCGCTCATGATGGTTTTTCTGAGATGAATCTACGAGCAATTGAAATGGGAGCCGGTTTTCTGTGACCACTGTACTATCATTTCTTTGCATTTGATTTATATGTCTTATGCATTTTTCGACACCCTTCCGGACTAGGTACAGTACATTTCCGATTCGACGTTCTATGACACCTGGTTCCCACTTCCTATTACCTTGATACGATCTGACAAGTACCTTTTCACCCACCTGGAAGCTACGATTGATCTTACGATTTTCATTCGTGGGTTTATTTGTGTTTCTGGGCGGCAACATACTGTTAAAGACTGTCCGGATTTTTCTATTGAACATACACTCGGCCGGAGACTTTCCTTCTGGTACTGCCGGATTAGGGGTAATTCTGTAAGACATCAAGAACTTATTAATCACTTGTTCCGGGATACCCTCACCTCCCCCTTTGACCAGAGCTCTTTTAATCGTATCCACGAATCTTTCTGCCTGGCCATTCGACTGAGGATGGTACGGAGGAGATTGTAGATGCAATATGCCATTTTCGTTGCAAAAACGTTTGAAGGCGGATGACATAAACTGAGTACCATTGTCGGTCACTAGGATCTCTGGAACCCCAAAACAAGAAAACAATCCTGACAATCTTCTTACTGTACTCTCTGAAGTCGTATTCGGCATGTCATACACTTCTGGCCATTTTGTGAAAGCATCTACAACAACTAAGTAATTCCTGCCTTGTATTGGTCCGGCGAAATCAGCATGTATTCTTTGCCGAGGCCCGTCCGGTTTAGGCCATGGTTGTGGTTCAGCTCTCGTTGGATTCTTTGCAGCCTCTAGACAGGAACAACAACTGCGACATTTTTGCTCTATATCATGGTCCATCGACGGCCAGTATGCATAGCTGCGAGCTAGTGACTTCATTTTACTTATCCCCTGATGCCCGCTGTGAAACTGTTTAATGACTTGGTGTCGAAGATTTCTGGGGATTACGATACGATGGCCAAACATTACACATGAATCGACAACTGTTAATGATTCTCGTCGACGAAAATATTGTAAGAGATCTCCGTGCAGTTTAGATGAAGGCCATTTGTTGAGTATGCAATGGCGAACAATCTTCAATACATTATCCTTCTTACTAGCCGCTTTAATGGCTTCGAATGTGACCGGGAGTCCGGAAACTGCGTCTGACAATATTTTGTGAACCTCGGCCTCGACATCTATAGCAGCTACAAGTACCTCTTCTTCTTGTTTTTCATGCAGACCAATCAATCTTGAGAGTGCATCTGCCTGTCCGAAATCCGTTGTTGGTTGATACTTAATCTTGAAATCGTAGCCCAGCAGTGTGGTAGCCCATCGCTGTAGCCTGTTTGCTGTATATACCGGGATACCTTTTTTAGATCCAAAAACTGTCAGTAACGGTTTATGGTCTGTAAGTAAAGTGAATTGTCTGCCAAACAACATCTTGTGGAACTTTTTTACAGCAAATATAATCGCGAGGGCTTCTTTCTCTATTTGACTGTAGTTTCTTTCAGTCATAGTCAGCGATCTCGCAGCGTGAGCGATTGCTTTTTCAGACCCGTCAGGGTAGGCATGTGAAATTACTGCTCCAATTCCGTAGTTCGACGCATCTGCAGCGACTATAATTGGAAGATCAGGATCATAGTGTGTAAGGAGAAGGTTCGATGATAGAAGCTGCTTCAGTTTTAGGAACGCTTCCTGGCATTCAGTTGACCAGAACCATTTAGTATCCTTTTTCAGTAAGCAATTAAGGGGAGCACGATAGCGATGCAGATCTGGAAGAAAAACTCCATAATGACTAACCATTCCTAAGAAAGAACGTAAAGTTGATATATCAGTCGGTGGAGGCATGGACTTAATGGCTTCGACATTTTCAGGATCAGGTTTTCTCCCGTTTTTATCGATTATGAATCCCAAATATCGGACTTGCTCCATGTAAAAATCACATTTTTCGGCACGCAGTCTGAATCCATAATCTGCTATGCGTCTAAGAACCGCATCCACCTTACTCTCTAAATCAGCATAGTCTGTACCCATGATCAATATATCATCGAGATAAGCCGCGGTACCAGGAATGTCTTGTAACATAGTGTCCATAACTTGTTGAAAGATTGAAGGGGCGGTCTTTACACCAAAAGGAAGTCTGTTATATCGGAACAACCCCTTGTGAGTGTTTATTGTCAAGTAATGCTTACACTCATCCGCTACTGGAATCTGTAGATAAGCGTCTGATAGGTCTAATTTCGCAAAATACTTACCCCCATTCAGTTTCGCAAATAAATCCTCTGGTACCGGCAATGGGTATTGATGGTCTTCAAGTGCTTCATTTAATCCAGTCGAATAGTCTGCACATAACCGGATACTTCCATTAGGCTTTTTAACAATCACTATCGGTGCTGCCCAATCAGAAAAGTTTACTGGTTCGATTATTCCACTTCTTTGCAGACGCTCTATTTCTTGTTCAACAATAGGTAGTGCTGCATAGGGTACCGGACGTTTTGGTCTGAAGACGGGGGTGACTCCCGGTTTAAGAATCAGTAGTGCTTTTACCTTTTTACATTCCCCCAGCTCTTCCGTAAACACTTGACTATGCCTTTCCAATACAACATTCTTCAGATCCTTTTTCACCGGTTTATTGATTCTCACTGCACTGCATATGTGGTTAATGGGGTGATTTGATAATTGTAGTGTTTCTATCAAGTCTAGACCTAGCAAATCTAGTCCTGGGTTCTCTGTGAGATATAAAGTTGCGTTCGTTTTCGCGTTTCCTTTCGAAACTATACAGCAAACTTCTCCAACAATATTTAGTTTTCCTCCAGATGCGCTGTGAGCTAACTGGGTTGTTGGGAGCACCTGTGGTTTACCGATAAGATTCCAAGTTCTTCGACTAATAAGTGTGATGTCAGAAGCGGTGTCGAGTTGCAGGCGGGCACGCTTTTTATTTATATCCAAGTTTACATACTTTCTTTGGCGGCAAATTCGTGCTCGATTATGTGATACCAATATTTTGTTAGTTCGAGCACTAAATCTGTATTTCTTCGAGTAGGGTTTCAAGGAACGTCGTTTATGGATTCTTTTTATGCAGCAGTTTTCTTTATGTCCTTTCCGATGACATTTGCTACAACAATGTTCCTTATATGGGCAGAACCTTTTATAATGCCAACCCCCACAAGACCAACATGGAGATGAAGGCTGATTGTCTGTGTGCGATACCTTTCTTGAGCAAGAATCGTTCTTTCCGCTTACAGCACGAACGTATGGCAATTGGCCATTATTCTCGACCATCGAAGTGTCATGCTTTAGGTTTACCAATCTCTGACACTCTGTGGTTACTTCTTGTAGTGTCATATTCGGACATTGTTCAATTTTACTCAAAATTCTGGTTCTAATATCGGCGTCTTCAGGAGATTGGAGGCTGCACACAAACACAAGACACTTAAACTGATATTCTGTCATTGCTGATAGTTTGAAGCGCTCACATTCCCGGTTTACTAAACCCGCATGCTTCACCCAGTCATCATCACCTGCTTTTGTCATCTTGAGATATTGATAACGAATATTAAACAAGGATGACTGTTCAGCAAAGATTTGCGACAAAATTTCAATCGTTGCATCAAAAGAAAAATCTCTTGGATTCTTTGGAAGGATAAAATTACTGTAACGTTCATGTTCAACAGTTCCAAGTTTTCGCAAAAGTATTCTGACCTTAGCGGCGTCATCAAGATTTTTGAGGTCGACCTTGAATAAGTCTTCATATTTCTTGAACCAAGTTTCAAAAGTAATAACGGCTGAACCATCAAAATTAAATTCATGGATAGAATTAAAAATCTGGTCAACATGAGATTTGAAGGAGTCAACTGTAACTTCTTTTTGATCCAGGTTCATTTTCTGAGTTAGCATCTCCATCATGCGCATCTGGAACTGTTCAAAACGTTTTTCTTGGCGTTCCAGTAAGGCTTCAAATTGTTCAAAGGTAAATGACATATTGGTACAATAACCCGTCGCCAGATGTTATATCTTGAACTGATTTTTCTCGATATACCGCGTACAACAGAGCACTAGAACACCAAAACCCTCCCAAGTTGCAATAAGAAGACAGAAGACTAATGAAAGGAATACTATTCCAAACAGTGTCAATCATAGTACAATATTGTCAGGTATTTATAGTTTTCAGTGAGAACAAAATCATCATTACAGTCTTCCAATCCGCATACAGGGGGTTATTAACAATATCCAATCGGGAAGCTACACGTTGGAATTCTAGAACATTCTTCCGAAAGGTGATTGGATGAGATGTCTTCGGCTCCTTCTGAGCCTCTTACAGCTTCCTCGAGTTCCCCGGTGGTCCGTCGTCACAATTTCACTTATCGTCTTATTATATACATATTCGCAGGTGGAAGAAAATCTGTAAGAAAGTATAGTTTTACATTAGTTGGCACTTGTCAACAATGTGCATTCCTACAACCTAGGAAATGATGCTTTCCGTGATATTTGAATGAATGTTATTCATTATCATAATCAGAGACGTCACTAACTAGTGAATTATCATGTTTGTTTTATATATTGAGTAACAATTACTTGTCAACAAACAAATATCTTCATTGTATAATAGGTATTTACATTTGCAAGAATAGGTCAAAGATTTCTTGTCAAATTAGAAAAGTATTAAGCAAGTTTAGCTACAGCCTAGACTGATGTATATATGACAAGGCAGAACAAAAGTGTCAAGAGTAGAATGGGAACCACAAGATTCGATGTTATTTGATACATAACTACCTAACAATGTGATAGCTTAAATGACCAGAATGAACTTATAAGATATAAACTATAATACAACAACAGTGTATACACTATTTAGCTAAATAAACCAAAATAATAGAATAAAGAATTCGATTCCATCAATTAATAGTCGCATATCATATGTCAGTCAGTCAATCAATCCACAACGTAGAATTCCATACATACGTACATCAGTTCGAGTTGTCATATCCCATTAGCAAAGCGATAAAATTGTCGATTCAACGTATGTATCATATCATATGACTAAACTTTGAATAATGCGCAAAAATGTTTTACATGGGATATAATAGAAAGAAAAAAAAGAGAAGTAACCAATCATAATTTACCATTGAAGTTTTTACAAATCCAATATCTACAATTGCTTTAGATAAATTAGTACTAATAGGTAAAGATATAAGTGAAGCAATTAATTGTAGAATAGCTAGACGACCACGTCCAAGTGGTGGATTTAATGTACAATGAGTTGTTGGCATACAATTATAAAATTGCTATAATAAATAAATAGATAAAAAAGATAATGTTAATTAATTTAACGGTTACCTTGTAAATTCAATATATATACATCAGAAGGGATTTGTGGATACTATAGTAATTTTAATAGTTGAGATCATGAGTCAATTGAAGCTAGACTACCATGGAAAACCTGGAAGCACTGGATGATCGTTTCATCCTATTGTGGGACTCCTCAGCAGTTCGCATCCACGATCCCGCCTCGCGAGATTCCAAACCCAGGACCTATCACTCTCGCGCGCGAGCGCTTAGCCATTAGACTACTGAGCTGGTTTCCAATGGTGTTAATGTCTAACTTCAACTAATCCAGAAAATCGAGCGACACATACATCATTGTCTTCAGTGAGTTACTATCTCACAACAGACCCGGTTGAATTCAAAGCTTTCGATCACTGATTACAATAATCACGCGGGCCCCAACCAAGTAGTCTGTATGACTTAGCACAATAGTGAATATCTTCATGGACTGATGTCAAATCTTGATTTGGCTGCTCCTAGCTTACTTCCAGCTTATTCTCCCACACAAGCTATCATCGCGCGTTGAAATAGTCAGTAGATAGACATAAATATAGACTTACTACTTTATAGATTGATTTTCCATACTTACCTAGAACTCGGTATCAACCTCAGAATTACTAACTTTATGGTCTAATGACATATGTGATGGAATATTAATAAACTACGAATATCATATATTGTTAAAGACCATGTTCCAGTCATAAAATAGAACGAAGCGAACTGTTACTGTTGACAAACTGATATCTCATCTACATAACAAGTTGAGAAAAGCCAAATGAGCTTTCTGAGTTTTGACTATGCTTTCTTTTAAACATGTAATGGTTCACGACATAACTGCTGAATTAAAATAATTTATAAATCTCATTGATTCAAACAACTTATCCTTATTTATTTAACAACCACCATCTCTTTTGTACCAACCTGATCACCACACATATAAACTGACGTGAATTGTGTGATCACACTAAGAATGTAACACTGGATATTTGGAATCAATAATCGCTCAGTGGATAACATCTTGGACACTTGAAGCAAAAGCTACTGGATGAGTCATAATGTAGACATTAGTATTGTGGGGTAGATGCATACAACTGAAGAGTCCTGAACAGGATGATCTACGTGTTTGACTGACAGCCAAAATCCACCTATTTTACACAATGATATTTATAATTTCCCCACTGTTTTTGAGTATAAATATTTTTCCAGTATTGTTTAATCATAAATCGAATCACAAAAGGAAGTTAGGCATTTTCTAAAATTATCCAAAAAATAATCAGCATAAGGTTGTGGGAATCGTTGTTTTAACTGAGGTCATGAACCGATCAATGTTAGACCACCATTGAAAACCTGGGAGCATTGGACGACCATTTCATCCTAGTTCCTAACTCCCCAGCAGTACTTACACACAGTGCAGCACGCAGGAATCGAACCTACGACCTTCTGTATCGCGCGCGGACGCTTAACCTCCAGATCACTGAGCCGGCATCTAACGTGTTAATGTATAACTCCAACCAATTCACGATATTTTGCGACCATCTTCCATTGTCTTCGGTGAGTAACTTTTTCACATTCAACACGGCTGAACTCTGTTGGCCATTGCATCTGAATAGAACTCCGAGAATTATCTCTCGAAGCTAGTCACTAAACAGCACATGATAATTATTAATATCGAGTTGTGGTCCCGCAATATCGTGGATTGGTTGCATGTAAACATTAACACCAGTGAATAACTGTAGTGTTGGTTATTATGTTAAGCCTAGATACCTTATTCTAGCTTACGGACAGGCCAATCTATTCATTCTACTTAAGCCATATTTTGACCTTCATAATTATTCGCTTATCGGTGTAGACTGTTTTTATATGAGCGCATATGTGTGTGCCCTTCTTATCCCATTCATGACATGTCTGTAGCTTTTGTGTGACTATAACTATTTATTAACGCTTGGCTGAATGGAGTTGGCTCACGAGCCTTCTCCATTGCGCGTCATTTTGCTTCACTCTTTTCTATTCGCTTCTCCGATATTTTGTCTGGACCAAAGATTGTATGAAACATATATATTCGGAATTCATTCTCGCATTTGACTTATTTAATTCAGTTACTGAATAATTTTCTGTGGTTAGCGTTTTTTTAGCGAGTTAGTTTTTTACGGGATGTGGTCGCTAACGCCATGCTCAACCCCACTCCTTTACCCGTGATTGGGACCGGTAGTAGCCCCCGGAGGGACTCCAGGCAGACTTGGGGAAAGCTCCCAACTGCGTCACAAGACAAGTCCTCACATGGAATCCTCAAGGCCAAAGAACAGATTACGCCAGGAAATGGAGATAGACATGAGAAAAATGAACAAGAGAAGGATGGAACTAGAAAAGAAGGGCAAGGACAAAGTGAGCTGGAGAATGCTGGTCGGCGGCCTATGCTCCTTTAGGAGTAACAGGCTGAAAGAAGAAAGAATTCAGTTACTGACTAACGCGAATTAAGCCGGTGATTATATACGAGGAGTGATGATATGTATATCTCAGTAGCAATCAGAAACAACCTCATTGGAGTCAGACCCCGGGCCACTAAATAAGGACTCAGTGGTCTAGAGTTTAAGCGCTCGCGCGAGATCAAAGGTTCTGACTTCAAATACCACATGTGAGATCGTGAATGTCCACTACTGAGAAATACCATACTAGCTACAAAATAGCCATCAAGTGATCTCAGGTTTTTAATAGTGGTCTAACATCGATCGTTTCATGGTTTCAATCTACAACAAAATAAATACTTTAATATAAACTAAAGGATTGTTAAAATTGAATGAGAAAACAGTCACGCGATTCAGATAAAATTAGAAAACTTTAATAGAATTAACTAAGGGAATCACGAATACATACATACATGGAGTTAAGGAGTTGTTAATTAGCATGAATTATTTAATATTATACTGTTTTAAATTTATTATTTATTTAAACTCATAAACATTGTTACAATAAGGCACCAAATAGATATGCACCACATAAACCATTCGATTTGTGTGAGGGCTGAGATACTGCCCGGGTGCTCAAACCGAAGCAGGTGATTTTCTCAGGAAGCTATACTACAAGCCCTTGCCTTTGACCTAAAGGTCTAATTCACAAGGTAGTGGAGCGACGTCACGAGTATAAGCAGTAATCGGAAACATTAGGACTTGAAAATGTTATTCAAGGAGTATAATCAAGCGAAATAAATTTGGGAAGAGAAAAAAGAGACAAGGAGGAGTCAGAAGATTAGAATTTGAGAGAACACAAAGAGTGGATGCATCTGCGCCATTGCAATTAATTTTGAGCCATATCATTCAACAGCTCTAACTATCGGTTTCGCGGATCCCAACCAGGTAGTCTACACCTACCAACGTGGCTCAGTCCACTTGTCAATGACATCATGGATTTGTGCCATGTTTTGGTCTGGCCGCCCCTAGCTTTCTTTCAACCTATTCCTACACCATAAAACATCACAAGTCGGGACAGTTGGTGGTTGGAACAACTATTACAATTTCTTAATAATAATGATACAAATCTATTATTAACCAATAATTATTCAATGTTAAGATAAAACAACTAGATGACCCTGAAGTGAATGTGAATCGAACACACACACAGGGGAGCATGTTTCAAAAATGAAACAGTGACTATTTAATTGTTCAATGTTTCAATTTAGATGAATCATCTAAAATGGGTGTTGCCCAGTGAAGAAAAACGGATTTACTTTAGATAGTAATAAATAAATAAATAAGCAAAATTAGAAAACTTTTTTATTAAAAACTAGTTTTTAGAAAGAAACCATTAAAACCAATTAGATCTAAACTGCTGATGATGATGATAATAATAATAAAGAAAAAAGCAAACCATGTGTTACTACTATTACTACTACTCAATAATATATGGATAATAGTTATAACATTAATCATATCTTAATCAATAATTTCAGTAATAACTAACCATTATCATGGTTACCAAGCTTGAGCCATGTGTTACGTATGCCTGAACACTGATTATCACGACGCGCAATGCTGACTAGTAATGGGGGATGGATGGAAGAAAGTTAGGGGCAGTCAAACCAAAATGTGGCATCAGTCCACTAAGTCACTAACATCTGAGCTTAGCCATATTGATAGATACAGACTACTTGGTTGGGGTCCGCGTGACTATTGCAACGAATGGTTGGAGACTCTGAGGGACATGACTAAGAATCAATAACAATGGCGTAGGTGCATACACTCTATGCTTTTCTTTAAACTGTGATATTAAAATCGCTTCATATTTTTCTACGAACTAATTCCTTCTTCCTGTCCTGTATTCTTATATGCAATCTTTCTTTCATATGTTACTACCGCAGAAGTAACAACTTCTATGAATCCGGTGTTGATCTTGTTGTGCTAATGAGGTGTGGCATTGTGGACTGATGCATATATATGTCTGGTCGTACGTTGTAGCTGACTGACTAAGCCATCGCCATATAACACACAAACTTATTATAATATATATTTTTGGGAATAGTTTATCATTCAAATGAATTTAAACTATTATGTCTGACATACAGCGGGTGGGTGGGTGGAGTGTTGGACACAACGAATGAGAATAGTCCTATTTATTGAGTTCCATATTAATCAGTACTCATATTATAAACCAAAAGGATAGTAAAAAACTTGGACTATTACAGTGCGATATCCGTTCAGTAATATTGTAGTGAACATAGGCGGGACAGTCGAATGTATTTAAACACAAAATTACAGAATATCTTAGTAAAATTTGGGAACCATACAATGAATACTTAATCTACAAAATACCAATCAATTATCTCAAACTTGAATATACTTTTTGCAAATATCAGTCAGTCGTCTCAGATTTAATTGTTCCTGTATTTCCGTACCAATTGCTTTCTATTCCCGTATCTTCCTCCTCAATCTTCTTGATCTTCTGCTGCCAGACATTTTATTCCTGACTAGCGTTATATACTACTTATGTCTATATAGGTAGTACACACCATAATATTAAAGAGTACAATAGGTTAAAATCTACAGTAGAAGTCTATAGCTATAAATCACTAACTCATCTAACTATAATTGAGATTAAGTTTCATCCGGTTGGATTGATTGTAAACATGGTACTACAGATGAATGTAACATAACAAATTAATTGAACCTAGAATTGCAAATTATTGTATGGTGGCTTAGTGGTCTCTAGGTTCATCAATGCTTCTGAGGATTCAATCTTGTATGGTATCGTGGATGTATACTGCTGAAGCGATTCACACTATTATATGATAGCTGTCCAACGACTGTTTAACTAAAATTAATCCGTAATGTAAAACTATAAATAATAAATAATAATAATAACCAGTTACTACATGTAGAAATAACACTTAGAATCGATTCAAATTAGTTAGAAGATTCAATGGAATGAAAAGAAAAGCTGAAGAACACTTACTGGATGAAATCGTTTCAACAAATCATGCAATTCATTTAAACGTGGTAAAGATGTTTTGATTAGATTTTCTGAAGCTTTCATTATATGTAATTTATCAATAACGGTATTACTATTATTAGTAGTATTAGTATTATCATCTTTTGATGAAGTAATGAATTGATTGGACTTTTCAACAAGATCACTAATATGATGATTATCAACAGTAGAAGAGAGATTATTGCCCAGATTAGTATTGTTACGTAATATAAATTTCAAATTACTGCTAAGATCACCGGAACATTTAATTAATGCATCAAAATCTAAACCATATCCATCTTCTCCAACAGGAAAACTTGACTCACTAAAACAGTTGCGAATATAAAAAAGGAATAGTTAAGATAAAAAGTAGAAAATAAGATTAACTACTACTGAATAATCTAGTTAAACAAAGTGATTATAAATAATTAATACACTTGTTTTATTTATCTTTTTATTTGTTCAATACATCTTCAAAAGTTTCATCTCTTCATCAGATTTTCTTTGTTTGTCCATTGTGGATGGATAGAGAGTTTCTTTGAATTCAATCGGATTGGCAATTATTTTGATAGTGAATCAGTAATTAGTAAACATAAAGATTCAGTACTTTAATCAAAACAAGTGATTGTCCTGAAGTTGAAACATCAGTATGGTAATGAATGAACGATATACACCTTGACAATTCGTGAGTTCTTCCCAGAATTTAAACAAAATGTCCAGTATTGTTTATTTAAACACATAAAAATTGGTATAAGGATGCACCAAACAGATATGTGCCACATAAATAATTCGATTTGTGTGAAGGCCAAGATACTGCCCCGGGTGCTCATATCGAAGCAGGTGATTTTCTTAGGGAGCCAAACCCTAAACAGATAATTGTGAATATACACGAAAATGCAAAGTAAAGTATTTTGGTGAAGTTTTGTTCCCTGAGCTGGGTGGTTTGGTCGTAGAGCTTTCATCGTTATTCTGAACGACATCATCAGCAAAAACTTCAGGTAGTAATGAGCTGAAGACAATGACAGGTTAAAGGTCAACAATAACCAATCAAGATTGAGGTCTACAGAACAAACTGCGAGTTATATGCGGAGAAATTTGTGATGACGATGAAAGCTCCAAGACCAAACTACCCAGCTCAGAAAACAAAACACCACCAAAATCATACACCTTAGATACGATTCTTCACTACCATCTCAAAGTGAAATATATTTATATAATTGGTTAAATAATGATACCACGAATAATTAAAGATTCAACTGTTAACCATATTTAAAATCCACTTCTTGTAATGTAAATTTGAGCTAAATCTAATAATACTAATAAAGACTAACAGACATAGACCTGTAACATTGGAGAATGATCTCAATATTACCCTGTCTCATTTAAATTTTTTGTGCTTAAACTCAAATGTATTTGTACATTTCCGTAAAATTGTCGAAACCCTGAATGACATGGCTCAAAATCGTTTGCAATGATGCACGTGCATCCACTCTTTGTGTTCTCCCAAATTCTAATCTTCTGAATTCTTCATGTCCCTTTCTTTTTTCTCTTTCCAAATTCATTTTACTGGATTATACTTCTTGAATAACATTTTCAAACCCTAATCTTTCCGATTACTGCTTATACTCTTACTATCTCTACCACTACGGAATTTGAGTCGATAACTGCATCTCTGTGCTAATGTGGTGTGGCAACTCGAACTGATGTACGTACGTACGAAGTTCTACGTTGTTACTCACTGACTGACTGAGTTTCCAGTAATCAATTAGTCTAATATCTATTAGAATTAGATATTTTGAAGTTAAACAGTTTATATCTAACAAAAACATCCCTGCGCCTATACTCAATTCTAGCGACGAGAGTGTTAAAAAAGAACACAACAAAGGTAGATGAAAGTTGGTCAAATTTTCAGCATCCTGTTGAAATACAATAATTTACCAGGGAACACATATGATGGGATCAAATTGAGACGGATAGTTAAATATTAATTCTATTGGCAAGTGAGTGATCCAAACTAATCTGATCTATATGAATCGCTTGTTTGAGAAATAAAAGCTAATCTTGTTTATTTTCATTCTAATATTTTGTATATAAGATATATAGGACAGTGGCTAGCAGTGGAATCCAGTACACGCGTTCCGTCCTATGTGGGACTCGTCAGCTGGATGCACCTACATTTCAGAGTTGACGTTCATTTTGGGGCTCGAACTCAGTACCGTTCGCTTTAAACGCCATCACGGTATCCACTTAGCTACTGAGTCCTGATAGCCACTTGGTTGTGCAATAGGGTGAAGTTCAAATTTACTTGGTATTGTTTGTCTGAATCTTCCCATTGATGTTTAGGAATGTATTCATTTGAACTGCAGAGGATAGAATGTTAGTGAATCAATATTATAGTTAACTAGCAACCAGGTATAATGTTATCATTCGCAAATTATTTATCGATACGATACGTTATTCATCATTTCAGTAGTTCAAGTAAAGCTGTACATCAGTATGAAACCATGAAAACACCTACTGAATGATTATTGTCATGGCAATAAAAACGTTCATAAACATTTAAAAAAAAGGAGAGTATTAACTTACGGCTTCTTTTTACCGATTAAAGCAATACATACATTTACACAACTGACTAAAATAGATGGTACGACGTATTCATTAGCTATAATACGATTTAATAACATTGACATAGTTTCTTCACTGAAAAGGGAGAAACAAAAGGCTGTTTAACATAAGGCTCACTTTAACTACGAATTATATACAACAACAAAACAAAAACGTGATACATCAATTACGAAATAATTCAGACACTTTACATGAGGTATGATCTGATCTGATGATCTGTACCAACAACAAGTAGAAAGTGACAAAAATTAAAGAAAACATGCCATAAAGTAACAAAAGTCGAACGAAATATAAATGAAGGATAATACTATGCAATTACAAGTACAATAAACATAGACATGGTCATACACATGTTTGTTAAGAGATTTATAAGATTCGAAATAATTATCTGCATACTTAGATTTAAGCAGATAAAAGATGAATAATACATAATTGTAAGTGGTGAACGAGGGTTAGTACTAAAAGAATTATAGAAATCTATTGGGAAAAAAGTTGTGAAGGTATTCATGTTTATCAAACATCTATTGTATTCCGTGAATCATAATGTCAAGAAATCTTTCAAAGTAATATGTATAAATTGGTTGCTCCAATGTTAGACAGTCCTCAAATGCCCTGGTACAGCTGAGAGTGGGAAAAGTCAGCTCTCATTCTCAAAATGCTCTCACATCGTCACGTGCAACTAATCATTGCCTTCTTGCAGCGAGTGTTGATCAAAAAATTGAGAGGACGAAAAGAGAATGTCCAGCGCTTTAACCGGGTTGGTGGACATGGAGAGTCTACTTAGGGGAGTTGGGAAACATAGATTCCAAACCTATGGTGTACATGGACTCCATGATCCCGAAGGAAAATGGCGTATGAACCAATTATTGGTCACCGGGTACCATGAGACTTCATCTCCATACGTTGCTTCACTACCTTGCGGATTAAACCTTTATTTAGAAGGCTCTGGGTGTGGCCACCTAAGAATACCACCTGCTTCGGTTCGGGCACCCGGGCAGTATCTCAGCCCTCACATTAAATCGAATGATAGATGTGGAGCATATCTATTTAGTTCTTTCTCGTACCAATGTTTATGTGTTTAAATAAATAAATAAATACAGCAATCACATGTTGCATTTTCTTAAACACACATTAAAAGGAATGCAAAATCAATCAATTAATTGATTAGTAGTAGTAAAAGGGAAAATATATATCATGTAACACATAAGTTGTAAGCGTAATCATTACACAGTACATAAAAGAAACCGTTACCACATAGTTAATTGACATAGTATTCAACAGAATGACAATCGATTTAACAAACAAACAGAAAAAAGTTTGAAAAAAGACTGAAATCAACGCAGTGAACTACTTCTTTTCTTTTAATCTAACTGAGTTAGAATGAAATTAATCATTTTTTCATAATAGGATAAATATAGAATACATTTGCATTAAAAACTAGAGTCAACCTTTGGCAGTTCAATCGCATTAGCGTTATTTAATATGACTAAATAACATCAACAGATTATTATCCAATCACAGTTCAGTCCCGGGAATCGGACACATTCAACATAAAAAAAAACTGCGAGCTCACCGACAGATTATTCCGAATGATTTGCTTGATCGACGTCAGCTTGATGTGATACATTAGAAATTTTTTGGTTAAAAATACACAAACTTAACAAAGTGATCAGTAATTTATCTGCTAACCAATGTGCTTTTACAAATAAAGATATATTTAACGGGGGTTTTGTGGATATTACAGTAATATAATAATATATGAGATTTCTATGATATCTACAAAAACCCCATCTGATATTAATCAACATATGCTCACTATGGACTGGCTTCCTGGAGTTCTAGTGAGAAGCAGTGACCATTAGAGTTCAAATCGGTCTGTTGTGAGATAATAACTCACTGAAGACAATAGTGGATATGTCGCTCAATTTCGTGGATTAGTTGAAGTTAGATATTAACACCACTGGATGCCAGCTCAGTAGTTTAGTGGTTAAGCATTCGCGCGCGAGACTGATAGGTCCTGGGTTCGGGTCTTGTGAGGTGAGGTCGTGGATGCACAATGCTGAAGCGTCACACGATAGGACGAAACGGCCGTCCAGTGCTTCCAGGTTTCCCATGGTAATCTAGCTTCAATTGACTCATGATCACAACTATTGATATATTTGTCGAATTTAGGGTGGAGGAAGGGTTTTGTTTTATCCTTTCTCATTAATAAACATGTTTGTTATATAGCATACCCCCTACAATTAAGTTTCTATACTGTTAATTTTGTCAAGCCCTTCAACTAATTTATTTGACGTGTAATGTTATTCGAACAGTAACAATTTGTCTATTTCTTTATATTATTATTAATATTATTATCATGTCTGTATGGAACATGTAGGCTTGATCACGTGTGGCAGCCTACGCACATATTCCTCATTTTACTTTGGTAGTGTTCGTAAATTTTATCATATGCACTATCCAGTAATAAACTGTAGTCTATACTTCATGTTGTTGCCTTCCTAATTTATACAGCGTTGTTGGGATTTATTTAATAACAGTTATCTAGCTGATTGATATACAAAGCCTTAGGAATCGTCTCGAAAACAAGACACTACAGTTATATGTATATATACATAGATTAGATACAGACAAACAAGATGAAAGGTTTCACATCAAGTCACATGTGATCATCATAATATTTATTCAGAAGTGAAAAAAAGTCAACACATCATATAATGACGTATATGTGTACTTGCATTATAATAATTTACTACAATGATCTGTATAAGTGCATGTCGGCATGTGGACTGGATACAAATTATTGCAGACCAATAATACAATGATATAATAATATATGGATAATCACTAACAGGCACATGTGTCAAAATTTAAAAGTAAAAGGGGTGGAACTATAATTTATGAACGATCTTTGAACGACGCCAGAGTGACCTTGATAGGGTTCACCTACTGACTAGGACCAAATGAGTGTTATATAGACCAATGTGAAGACATTGACAGTTGACGGTTAAGGTTAGGAATTATATTTAAGGTTTTCATCACGAACCTACATTAATTATAATGTAAACATTTCATTTTGTCAAATGGATGAGTGAATTTCGCGCTAAAATCCCAGACCTGTTATCGTATACCTAATTGGTTCGTCCATAAATTATAGTCTCACCATAAAAAAAGGCATCGTTGTATCTGTTATTACTGTACGTTCTTACCTACCTTGTGTATGAATTAGATGTATGTTATTACATAATAGTGTAGGAAGATATAAAGTTATAAAAACAAACAATAATGCTAATAGGATTGAAAGAAAGTTAAGAAATATGTCTCAATTGATTGATCACTGGGTGGCGATCAATGTCATGCGTGTCTAGTCCTTATTAGTGCAGACGGAATGCTATCAATTATGTTGCAATGTAGCCACCAGTCTAGGTGACTCGACACTGCGGGCACTATAATATTGAGATTATATGGTGGTTGGAGGTAGTCGACAGGAAACCCTGGACCCGGGTTTCGTGCTACTTGGCACTCGTCAGCAAGGTGCACCTTTAATCTTGAGGGAACTGGCGCTGACGTGTGCCAAGTAGCACGAAATCCGGGTCCAGGGTTTCTTGTTGACTATCTCCAACCACCATATAATCTCAAGAAATATATCTGTTCATCATCAAAATTTAATTTGAAACTCATTAGTCTCATGTATATAATTGTCTCCTAGAGAATTGTATAAAGGATATAATTTCAATCTGACTTATATATATCATTTGACACTTAGAATAATTTGAAAAATACTGATCTTCTCTTAGTTGTTTCGAACAAAGCACTTCAAGTACCATTTATCTGGATGACAATCTTTTAAATCATTTCAAAAGCAGAGTATCTGTTTGTTAAAAAAATGAATATTGCAGGATAGGTACACAAGGAAATCGATTCACAAGATGGACGTGAGATGGTAAATGACAATATGAGAAGACTAGTCAACTTCTTCAGAATACACAGCAATCATAATTGGGGTTAAGTTTTCGGGACTAGAGTTTAAAGGTGGATAATTAGAAGTCGAAGCATTGCTTATGTATTTTGGGACCACGGTTTAAGTAATGCTTGGGTTAGTAATAGAGTGCTACGGAAAGATGGTAAATCAATTGATGAAGGTAGTAAATCTTCATCTACTGAAGTGGTTAGGACGTGTAATGAGTTTTCACCCACCGCCTACCTCAATGGACGATGTTTTCTGGCACAGGATTAGGCTAGAAGGGGTGGTCAAATCAAAACATAGCATCAGTTCATGAAGACTGACAATTGGATTAGACCATGTTGATAGATGTAGACTACCTGGTGAGGGTCCGCGTGATCATCGTAACCAATGGTTAGAGATATGGCTCAAAACAGTTTGCAATGGAGCAGGTGCATCCACTTTTTGTTTCCCATCAAATCCTGAGATTCTAAATTACACTACATTACATTCATATCTTCGGTGCCTAATCTTTTCTATCACCATAGATGCTGTGGTAAACGATTTATCATCACTAGTTACAAATTTACTCATTAATGATGGTCAGTTCTGTTTATACTGAGAGAAGAATATTTATTGAACATAGGATATCGCTTATGCCACATGCATAATTTCATCTTCGTGTTTGTTAACAACGAATGTGATATCAGTCTCTTGAACTAATGAGCCTACATAACATTTACTTTATTTAGATTGTAGAATAATTTATTGTCTTAAATTATATTTCAACGTGGTTATTCACCTTCATTCAATTTCTATTTACATCATTTTACCACCACTGTTTATAATTAGTTAATCCGATGAACTCAATCAATTTCTGTGCCGATAGATACATATGATGAACCACCTAGCTGTAGTTAAAGAGTAATTATAACGTTCAATACATACACACATATGCACCGCAGTTATATGAGTTTGACCTTGACAGTGGATTCATTAAATGAAAAATATGAGCAAAGAATCAAATAAAATTCATGAAAAAGGTACATGCTACGTGAACCGATTATTTATCATTTTCTTCAAGGTCAATCGTTGTAAACAAAAAGTTATGCAATAAACAATTACATTGTGTTTACGTCTTGTCTAAATGACAACTAATTATGCATATATATATATAGCATCACAGTTATATGTATATCTAAATAAATAATAACGTAAATGAAATTTCAGACTTTGCAAACAGATACTTATTTATGTTCTAAATATTTTTAGACAGTTTAAAGAATGTTAGACCACCATTGAAAACCTGGAAGCACTGAATGACCGTTCGGTGGTACACATACATTCATGATCCTAGATGTGGGGCTCGAAATCAAGATATTTGGGCTCACGTGCTAAAGCTTAACCTTCAGACCACTGAGCCGGCAACCAACGATCTTAATGTCTAGCTTCAACCAATCCACAATATTGCGCAACCGTCCGCCATTGTCTTCAGTGAGTAACTGTCTTACACCAGATCGAAGGTCCTGGGTTCCTTTCCCGAGCACGGGATCGTGAATACGTACTCCTGAGGAGTCCCATACTAAGATGAACCGGCCGTCCAGTGCTTCCAGGTTCTCGATGGTGTTTTAACATTGATCCACTCATGATCTCCATAACCTTATATTGATAATTTAAGAAATGTTCCTACTTAATACAACCGGTTCCTCAAATAGAAGCAGATATGAAAAGGATGAATAATAACTGGAAAGAGCTGGAAAGGATTACCCAAGATAAGGTTGGATGGAGAGTGCTGGTGGGCAGCCTATGCTCCTCCACGAGGAGGAATAGGCGTATGTAAGTATTTCAAAAGTTATTCAGTTTGAATTAGTTAGAAAGCTATAAATAGACAATTGACGAACTTTTAACTTTACTACATACACATGACATAATAAACAATTCCCTAAATAGGTTCAACGTAAACACATGTTTGTATGCCAATATCAGAGCTACTCAAATACGTATTAATATTAATGATATGGGACAATACTAAGTTATTGGTCTTTATTTATTAACTCATTTACTAAGTACAGATTTATGTACTTGGTTTTGAGTTATACTAAGTGTGAGGGATAAAATTACTACCCGGTTACCGCAAAAGAAAGTAGGAAGAGCATAGTACAAACCTAAGACTTAATAATCAGAAGTTGAATGTTTTAACTACTGAGTAACGGCTATACATTAAATTGTTGGAGTAAAATACATTTTGTAGCTCAAGTCACAAAATACGAAAAGTCAGTCAGTAACAACGTAGAACTTCGTACGTACGTACATCAGTTCGAGTTGCCATACCACATTAGCACAGAGATGCAGTGGTCGATTCAAATCCTGTAGTGGTAGAGGTAGCAAGAGTATAAGCAGTATTCGGGAATATTAGGGTTTGGAGATGTTATTTAACGAGTATAATCCAGTGAAATAAATTTGGAAAGAGGAAAAAAAGGGGCATGAAGAATTCAGATAATTAGAATTTGGGAGAACATAGAGAGTGGATGCACCTGCGCCATTGCAAACGATTTTGAGTCATGTCATTCAGGGTCTCTAACCATCGGTTGCTATCATCTCGCGGTCCCCAACCAGGTAGTCTACACCTACCAACATGACTCAGTCCACTTGTCAGTGACTTCATGGATTTGTGCCATGTTTTGGTCTGGCCGCCCCTAGCTTTCTTCCAACCTACTCCTATACCACTGAATATAGCACGTCGAGGTAGTCGGTGGTTGGGCATACGTAACACGTGTCCCAGCCATCTCAACTGATGAAGTTTCACTACTTCATCAATTGATTTGCCATCCTTACCTAGTACCCGTTTCCTAACAGTTGCGTTACTTACTCGGTGGTCCCAGGATATACGAGCAATACTTCGAAGACACCTATGATCAAATACTAGTAACCTACGAATATCCTCTACTCTTACCGGCCATGTTTCACAGCCATAAAGTAGGACGGAACGAACTGCTGCGCAGTAAACACGTCCTTTGGTTGGTAGACGGATATCTCGCCTACGCCATAAATGACGCAAGTTGGCAAAAGCTAGTCGAGCCTTCTGTATCCGTGCTGAGATTTCGTCACACACCAGACCACAAGGGCTGATGAGACTTCCAAGATAAGTGAAGCGGTCGACACACTCAACTACTTCACTCCCTATCACTAGTTCGGGTGTCGATGTAACCCAATCCTGAAGCAACATTTTGCATTTCGAGGGAGAGAATCGCATCCCGAACATGCTTGCATTGTTGCTTAGAGTGGTCAGAAGACTCTGCATTTTGTCAGCGTCTTCACCAAATAAAACTATGTCATCTGCATATTCTAAGTCAACAAGTGAACCTCCCGGTAGAAGTTCAACCCCCGGAAATTTAGATGAGGAGAGTGTTATCTCTAAAAGTACGTCGACCACAAAGTTGAACAAGAATGGGGAGAGTGGACAGCCCTGACGAACACCACTTGAGGTAATCAATTCTGATGACAGTTCGCCATAAGCTCTCACTCTACCAGTTGTGTTCGAGTAGAGAGCCTTTATAAGGTTAATGTACTTCTTTGGTACTCCTTTCAGTGACAAACACTGCCATAGAACCTTACGATCAACAGAGTCGAATGCCGCCTTAAGGTCGAGAAATACTACCATTGTGGGGCGTCTAAACGTGTGTCTGTGTTCTAGAACCTGACGTAGTGTGAATATCTGATCTATACAACCACGTCCAGGTCGAAAACCAGCCTGATTTTCTCGAGTCTGCTCTTCACGAGCTTTGATTAGGCGTCGAAGTATTATTGAAGCTAATATTTTAGACACTATATTAGTCAAACTGATTCCTCTGTGATTGTCACAAGAGGACTTTTGTCCTTTCTTATAAACTGGCACAATCAGTGATTGAGACCAGTCAGATGGGATTACGTCCAGTTCCCAAATTCTACCTAAGACCTCGGTTAATCTCATTGCTAATACTGGACCACCATCCTTAAAAATCTCAGGAGTAAACCTGTCAGGGCCTGCTGCTCTCCCTCGTTTCAGATTTCCTATGGCTTTTTCAACTTCATAAAGAGACGGAGGACCTACATTAACTTGCCATTCAGGTTGACTGGAGATCGTGGGAAACCGAAGATAATCTGAAAAGACCGGTTAATTTAAATGCTAACATATCTGAGTTTTTCCTTACAAAATGATGATTTCTGCTACCCAAAGTAACTAATGCAACACATACAAATACTATGTGAATGTATTAAGAATTAGACCACCAGTCATTTTTTATGCACTAAAAGGTAATCTGAAAATTATGCCACTCATATTGAAGTCATTAGTCTTACATCGTGCTCAGTATATACCACAAGAGTTTACTCTCATTTATCTATATGATAATTATGAGTATATTTGGAGGGCGGGGAAACAAATTTATCAAGGAAATATTCCCTTTTTGGACAACTTTTCATAGTGGCATTAAATCAATAGGTTTGACTGATATTGGATAATAGAAGTGTGTTAATTTTATGGGTTACATCATAGACTGAAAACTAAGAAGTATTAGTGTTCTAGTGAGAAGCCGTGATCAGTCTAACCAAGTGGGATGTGAGACAGTTACACATTAAGGGCACTGAGAGGTTGTTGCGCAGTATCGAGAATCGATTGGAGTTACAAATGCAAACCTCAGGAAACCAAATTAGCGACCGAAAGGTTAATGGTTCGCTGTGAAACCTGAGCTGGATCCGATTCCCAGATGGAAAGTCGTCGACGAGTACTTCCAAGGAGTTGCATACTAGGACGAAACAGCTGTCCGGTCGTGTCTGGTTTTTAGTGATTGTCTAACTAAAATCCGTGGTCTAAACTAAACTAAAGAAGACCCTGATACTAATAAATTACCACGTAAAGGTGTATGGGTTCGGGTTTATATCACGAAATTCGAGTGAGAGTAAATAAGCTTTATCTGACCATTTAAAACGAAGTAATCAAAGTTTGTGGTTCGTACCCTCAGCCTATAAGGCTGAGTAAAGCGGTTTATTTAAACATAAAGCTACTGAACCAATTTTAAATGATAACAACACTGAAACCAAACAAATAGTGATGACTTATTCAATAACAATTGCAATTTACATTATCTATGAGTCAACATGGAAGTAATTCAAGGACAATAAGAAATTGGGATTGAATTGAACTCGGATATCTACGAGTCGCTTGTTTGAAAACATTAATACTGGTACAAGGAGGCATGAAATGTAAGTGCACCACTCATGAGCTTATGAACAGATAAGAAATGGAATGCCTCTCGAAATCAATCTTTATTGGGTTTCACCAGTAAGTCTTCCTTGAAAGAGCTGTTTTTTAAAGCGGTCAGGAATAGAACAAAAGAAACTATAGTATTCAGGCATCGAAGCGAAACAAGGGAGTTATTACTGTTAATTTACGACAGTCAGTCAGTCAGCTACAACGTAAGACCAGGCACATATTTGCATCGGTCCAAGTTGCCATACCTCATTAACAACAAGATGAACACTGGATTCATAAAAGTAGTTAATTCAATGGTGATAATATATAAAAGAAAGATTGCAATAAGGATATAGTACAGGAAGAATTAGTTCGTAGAGAGAAAGATATGAAGCGATTTTAATCTATTAGTTTAAGGGAAAACAGAGAGTGTATACACTGACGCCATTGTGATCGATTCTGAGCCATGTCACCAGGAGTCTCCAACTATTGGTTACGATAGTCGCGCGAACCCCAACCAAATAGTCTGCATCTACCAACAAGACAAATTAATGATTAACATGTATTCTTACATTCACAAGCACTCTACTGGTAATATCAAGATGAGATGAAACTTACGTTTTGAACTGTACTAAAGTACAAATAGTGGAGAATACTTGTATAGTGCGTTGACCAAAACCATGGTCTTAAATTTCAAGTAGCTGTCGGTTTTTACAACATAAATAGATAGAAGGATATTTCAACCAATCAGTTAACAGAAACGTAGAACCTGGTTGATTTGTGCATCGGTCCAAGTTGTTATACTATTATATCAGCACAAAAAGATGAAATTATTAAACTAAATCCCAGAGTGGTCGTATGAAACACTAACCATAGACTAGATGACTCGAGAAGACAGTGGATTTACGGGACAAAAAGAAAAGATAGTTTTAAAACTCAAGATTTAACAAAAGGTAAATAGGAAATGAACATTTGCCGTTGTGCAAGCCATGTCACTCGACAACTCCAACAACTGGTTAAGGTAATCGTACAGAATCCAACCAAGTTAGTCTGTACGTACAACACAGACTAATCCAAAAGTTGATGACTTCACGAGGCAGTAAATAACTTTAAGTTTTGTCAAAACGAAAGTATTTAGAGCTGGGATTTGATATGCACTTTAGTGATTGAGAATCAGGCATAGTTTTTTACAGCCCTTAATCATCGACGTAATTTATACTTAATTATCGGGATGATTGTGCCAACAGATTTGACTGAAAATGTTTACAGTGAAACAAGGAGAAATCTAACATTTTAATAGAATAGACAGATGAACCTCAACACCAATGTCATTCGATCTTCAGTATATGGATCAACGAACAACACTAAACTTGCTGTATAGTGTAAAATGAGAAGAAAAATGAAATTTAATGCTTTACTTACCTTTCTAATACGTTTAGTAAATTTTCAGCTGCTTTATATGTTTCTTCATCTTTATCAAATAAACTGGAATATGTACTATTTAACGGTGATCCAAATATACTACTACCGCCAATATTATTAGTAGTGGTGGTTACAGCTGTCATTGAATTCACTAACATATCACTATTATCTAAATTTGGAGGATTATTCACTAAATAATTGCGTAGAACAGTGACGAGTTCGATTAGACAATGAGCTGCCGATTCATGTGCCTAATTATTAAAAATGATAATATAGAATAATGAGAATAAATAACTGAATGAACTAGTAAGAAAAATGGAACCTACGTTCTTATTTATTGATTAAATGATCGTTTTGTCTAAATTGTAGGCAGTAAAAACAGAAAGAAACCTATTGGGAGTCATCATAAAATCAATGTTTAAAAATGTTTAAGATTCCAATGAGTATTAATACGAGCCAACTACTTAAACTAGTCAACCAGTGTTTTGCGAAGAAGATATAGAGTATAAAACAGCTGTTTTATTCTAACTCGAAACATATCAGTGGTGTTCAGCCAAGAGTTTATATGGCATCTAGTTCAATCTAGGCCAATGAGATCTCATAATAAACACAACAAAATCAGATTATTAAACTGTTAGTTATTGTTCCTATTTCAGACCATTTATGCCTCCAAATGCCCTGGTACGGTCGAGAGTGAGGAGAGTAAGCTATCCCTCTCGAAATGCTCTCACAGCCACTGTCAAGGAAGTCCTACTCAATGCCTTCTCGCGGTAATGTTTATGAAATTGACAGGGCGAAAAGCCAATGTCCAGCGCTTTAACCGGGTTGGTGGATATGGAGGATCCACGTAGAGGGGTTGGAAAACCCTGACTACAATCCAATGGTGTACATCGGCTCCAGTATCCTGAGGGGACAAATGGTGTCTAAACTAATTGTTGGTCACCGGCTACCTTGTGGATTAGATCTTTAGGTCAAAGGTTCAGGGAGTGGCCCCCAAGGAAAACCACCTGCTTCTGTTTCGACTCCCGGGTAGTATCACAGTCCTCACGCAAATAAATAATAACTACCAATGACTACATTTTTATTATGTGGCGCATATGTATTTGGTGCCACCTTGTACCAATGTTTAGGTGTTCAAATAAATAAATGAATAAATAAACCTACACCCAGTTCTGTATTTAGTGAGTTTTCTCTTCCTGTATTAATACACAAAGTATGGCGGCATTCGACAAGGTTCTAAGTTGTTTCAGCATGTTTATCTATTTATACCTTACCTAGATAATTCTATAGTAATATTAAATGTAATCAAAAGATTCATAATTGAACAAAAATAAAAAATTAAAACAACTTAATGCAGATGAGGAAGCGACAGAAGTCAGTACTTAGTTTACGTTAATATTAACCAAGCTACATTTCAGTCAGTCAGCCAAAACGTAGAACCAGGCAAACATATGTATCGGTTCAAGTTGCCATAGCTCATTAGCACGACAAGATGAACGCCAAATTCATAGAAATAGTTAATTCAATGGTGGTAATATATAAGAGAAATATTGTTGATAAGGATGTAGTACAAGAAGAAAGAGTTAGTTGGTGGAAAGAGAGATGTAAAGTAATTTTAATCTCATAGTTTAAGGGAAGATAGAGAGTGTATACACCAACACTGTTGTGATCGATTCTAAGCCATATCACTCAGAGTCTCTAATCATTGGTTATGATAGTCACACCGACCCCAACCAAGTAGTCTGCATCTACCAACATGGCTCAGACTAGAAGTTAGTGACTTCAAGCACTGATGCCACGTTTTGGTTTGGCGGCCCATAACCAAGCTACATTTCACTAAACAAAATGACTGTGCTGTTAATCCTCAAAAGAAAAAAAAGATTAACAAACCTTGCTTAACGGCTGGATATTACTAACGTATTTACTAGAATTGTATGTTCATTTGTAAAGGAAAAACAAGGTTAATGAGAATAGTTTAGTGATAATTACTACTAGTTAACTCCAAGAGATTATTTTGCCTAAATCCGTTACATAGGCATTGTTCTACTGATACACAATAAACAATTGTATTAAAGTCATAAGTTCAACTGTTTATGTAATATGTACATGTGTATATTTAAATGAAGTGTCACAAAATGAGTTGAATATGATCGACAAATGGATGATTTACATTATGATGTTAGATTAAATTAGCAAAATTTAACATTAGTGTTAGCCAGTCCTCTTTATAGGCATCGTTAGACCTTCTACATACAAGTATCTGTTCAGATTGTCAGATTTCCTAATCAATGCAGTGAGAACAGACCAAATCATTGAATTTAGATCGATAACCACGATCAATAGTTAAAGATATTGAGTGATATGGCTAAGGATCAGTAGAAATAAAGAATATCCAATCACTCTTTGTCTGACTTTAGGTCTTGAATTCCAGTATTCCTTTGTGTATGCCCTTTTCTTAAATCGTATCATCAATGTTTAGTCTTTGTCATTATTATTTCTAATACATTATTCCGACTGCTTTATGATTCATCACATTAATCTTCTGGTGCTTGATTTAGTATGGGATACTAAGACAAAGCATATTTTTGTCAGGCTCTACGTTGATTGCAACTAGTTAAACTTAGTCAGAAGTAATGAAGACTTGTTATTTCGATTCATCTACTTTAAATCGTTTAAAGTGTAAAAGTATGTAGATTAGGATATCCAAAGTCAAATTGAAATTTTTAGGTTATCAACATTACTCTTTTGACAAAAGTCAAACTAGATACAACATGAAATAAACATATAAAAATAATCACACTTATTACTATAGAAAACCACTAGTAATGCAACAATTATTGATGAAAAAAGACTTACGTCAGACGAATAGATTGGATCAAATTTTTCAATAAGACGTTCAACAAGTCGATCGGTTTTAAACCACTGAGAAGACATGGAAAGTAAAGTAGTTAACAATAAAAAATATTAGAAGAGGTTCTGTGAATATTATAGTAATTTTAATAGTTGAAATCATGAGTCAATTGAAGCTAGACCACAATGGAAAACACGGACGACCGTTTTGTTCTATTGTGGGACTCCTCAGCAGTGCGCATCCAAGACTCTACCTCGCGAGATTCCAGTAAAGGACCTGTAGTGTTAGTCATAAGTTTCAGCCCATAATATATATTATTCTAGTTTTCGGACATTTCATTCTATTCATTCTGCTTGAGTCATATTTTGACCTTGTTAATTATTCGCTTATTAGCCCTGACTGTTTTCATATGAGCGTATGTGTGTGCACTTCATGTCCCATAACTCATCACATGTCGGTTGTTTGTCTGCCTATAAATATTGAGTAATGCCTAGTTTGAAATGGAGTTGGCTTCCCAGCCATTTTCCCTGTGCGTCATTTTGCTTGGCTCTGTTTCATCCGCTTCATGTACGAAATATATGTATTGTCAAGTCAATTCTCGTTATTCGACTTATTTAATTCCGTTATTGGATAACGCGATCTAAGTCGACGATGATATACGAGAATAGGTGATAGCAAACATTCATACACTCTGGAGTCAGATTATCGGGCCGTCTCATTGGTGAGCCCGACGTGATTCGAACACGCAACGCAGCAAGCTACGTCGATGAAGGAACTTCTGCACTCTATACGTTCGGCGAACAAATTCAGCGAAGCCAGCGCAATCTCCAATCCCACGCAACCAGCACAGCCTGTGCAACATGACATGGACATGCTCAAGTCGCATTATCTTATCGATACTTTGTCCTCATGTCAACTATTCTCATTGATCCATTCGTCGGTTTGCTTCATTACTATTCGAATTATCATTATATGCTTATTATTACATGATTTTCAATATCATGACCGAATGTGGAATTAATAATCATGTTCATGCTGTCATTAAATTATGACATTTTCGCAATCATATTGCTCACCGAACAGATTATCATTTTATGAATATTCCACTTTATGACATTCAAAACTCACTGGAATATTTTTACTATTCAAAACATGAAAATTTGCCTGCTTTAAGTGAGTTCGTTCCAATTTTTCTATGTCATTTTGACCTAATATTACATTCATTCACTTAGTCGAGGTCATTATTTTATGTTATCATAACACACATTCTTCATTTCAAAATCGCCTCCTATTATGTCTGTGGATGCATCTAACTAGTTGATTAGAAACCATTACGTTCATCTTATCTATTCTTTCACATGCATAACTGCACGCCGCATCATTTATCAACCAAAAACGTTATTCGAGTACTGCAACTACTATTCTATACCCATCGCACGGTATATCAGAACATAGAGTTTAGAGCTAGTCTCTCAAAGATACACTCTTGTTCGTCACATCCAAGTCAGTCTCATACGTCGCCATCGCTAATCATATGTATTGGTATTTTTGTCATGCCTTGGTACGGTTTTGTAATAAACGAGATCGAGCGCATCTCCCTCAAACCACACAAACCACTCTAGGCTTCATGACCAAAAAGGAATACGACTCTACGTACTTCGTCTACTCAGTCACTATTCTGTTCCTCTGGTCATTCTACTAATACATATTTAACGATAACTCAATGCATCTGTCATAACGCAGACGACAACATTCACTGACTTCACATTTTATGATTATTATCAATTGCAGTACAGCAACGAATATCACCCGTCAATGCAGTTATCATTTCACGACTTGCCTATTGTCATTCTACGAATGGGGAACTACTCATTTAAATTCAAATCCACTCATCGCTAGTCGATGCTATTTATTCTACTGCGGCTCAACGGAACATATATTTAACATATTTCACTATTCTGTCAGCACCACAGACCAATTTCTGTCATATTATACTTTACTTATTTTCACGATTTGTTTCGCAGTCGTACCCACAAACAATTTATTACTGTTTTCACGGTATTTAGAATCGCTCATACGAACTTGTTATTTTATCGTTCAGACAGTCACAGCATTATTAGATGTTAATTTTTGTACGCTCATTAAATTGCTCATATTCGCATGTTAACGTTCCCATTTTTGTCCGCGCCTTTTCTATATTCATGTATTCTTTTACATAAGTATGACATTTTCATGTAATACACTCAGCCCTCATGTGAAACATTACTTTATCGAGTGTTGTACACTTTTTTCGCTACTTGTTGCTAACGTTAACTTCATATCACTTCAGTGTTATTTTCGAAAACAGACATTTTTTAAATGTGCTATTTTCTACGAGGGGGCTATGTAGTGTTAGTCATAAGTTTCAGCCCATAATATATCTTATTCTAGTTTTCGGACATTTCATTCTATTCATTCTGCTTGAGTCATATTTTGACCTTGTTAATTATTCGCTTATTAGCCCTGACTGTTTTCATATGAGCGTATGTGTGTGCACTTCATGTCCCATAACTCATCACATGTCGGTTGTTTGTCTGCCTATAAATATTGAGTAATGCCTAGCTTGAAATGGAGTTGGCTTCCCAGCCATCCTCCCTGTGCGTCATTTTGCTTGGCTCTGTTTCATCCGCTTCATGTACGAAATATATGTATTGTCAAGTCAATTCTCGTTATACGACTTATTTAATTCCGTTATTGGATAACGCGATCTAAGTCGACGATGATATACGAGAATAGGTGATAGCAAACATTCATACACTCTGGAGTCAGATTATCGGGCCGTCTCAGACCTACCAGTCTCGCGCGCGAGTGCTTAAGCACTAGAACCCTGAGCTGCCATCCAATGGTGTCAATGTCTAACTTCAACTAATCCGTGAAATCGAGCGACATATCCACCATTATCATCAGTGAGTTACTATCTCACAACAGACCCAGTTGAATTCCACTGGAGATAAAACAAATATGTAAATTGTATCCCAATATATTCAACATATTTACTGAAGGATATTACATTAACCAATTACTTTGATTGACATACTCCATTTAGCTACCATTGTGATATGTGCTACTGATATCGACATATATATAAGTAGTATGTATCATCAATCAGCAGTGAAATGCTTAGAGGCAGAAGGTAAGAAGATGGGAGAGAAGAGAAAGAGAACAGAGAATATTTGTTGTGGAGACGAAGGAACAGTCAAGTCTGAGACAATTGACTGACATTTTATAAATGAAGTATTTACTGTATGGTTTTTAAATTTTACTGAGATTGTGGAATTTTGTGTCCCGCCTGTGTTCTCGTTCACTACATTACGAGCGAAGTAGAGAAAGATTAGTTAATGAAGCGGTGGATAATTTTTCCCAGATTCAAATCATTTAACGTTTATTTAATTTGGGTAGCCATGTTGTAATACCAGTCCACACTTGAAGCTAAGTACGTAAACCTGAAACATTGTATACAAGTCATAATAAACATTATCGAACTAAGAAAAGATTTAAGTTGATGTGCTTCACACAACAGGAACGGAGAATTTACACTATGACTGGTATTACATTATCATAATCACTAAGTACCTGATGATATGCAATGTAGCAACAGTACAAGCATTCACAAAAACATTGCACGCGATAAAAAACAGAGGCTGGTCTTGAGTTCAACAAAAAAAACTTTAAAACTAAAAAGCATGATTTTCGCACATCAACAACATACATATAGTTTATCCCATAATATTACATTATAAAAGGTAGTGAGTGAGTCCCATTATGGATATCAACAATAGGACTTGGGTACATCCAGCTGACGAGTTCCAAATACAAAGAAACGGGTAAACTAGATCCTGCTACTAGCTACAATCCATCCATTCTAAATAAAAGGTAAGGTATAATTGATGATACGACTGAGATAAATATATTTTAGTTGAAACGATTCATCCTACTTTTACAAAGAATGTAACAGAAAATTACAGGAGACTTAATACTGCCTTATGTGTACATGCAATGTCTGGTAGTCTTAGGATAAAATCACTTCACTAACAAGTGAAAACTAGCATGAAACCCAGATCTAAGGTTTTCTACTGATTTCTTCCAGTCACCTAACACCAAAATACAGTACACATATACATATAATGTCGAATTAGACTACTGACAAAATCGCCAATTGACAGAGAGAATCTGATCAACACTTATCAACAGAAAAATCTGATATCGGTTACCACTTAGTGATAAATCAATGGAAGAGATTATTACTTCTTATGAAATGTCGACTACACACAATAAACAAGTTCTTATAAAAGATCTTTGAATGATTATTGGTATTATTTGTTTACAATGAGTATAATTTGAACAGAATAGAAAACTTCAATGCTTACTTCAAAAATCATATGTTGTTGTTTTGTTTCTTGTTGAGATAATTGTATAATTAAATCGGCCACAGAGGAAGAATCCAAAGATAAGAATAACTGATCAAGAAATTCCTTCGATGATCGTAAATAAGGTATAATCTGTAACAGAAACATAGTTATTCTGGTTGAAAGATAAAAATATTTATGACGGTTTAACTTAAGCGCTACATATTTAGACACTTTAGTTGGTGAAGATATTTATTTATTTAAACACATAAACATTGGTACAAGGAGACACCAAATAGCTATGCGCCACATAAATTATTCGGTTCGTGTGAGGGCTAAGATACTGTCCGGGTGCCCAGACCGAATTGGGTGGTTTTCTTACGGGGCCACATCCGGAACCTTCGACCCGAAGGCCGTTGGAGCAACGTCAGGAGATGCAGTCCCACGGTAGCCAGTAACCAATAATTGGCTAATACGCCATTTGTTCCCTCAGGATACTGGAGCCCATGTGCACCATTTATTTGGAATCAGTGTTATCCAACTCCCCTAGGTGGTCTCTCCGTGTCCACCAACCCGGTTAAAGCGCTGGACATTGGCTTTTCGCCCTGTCAATTTCATTAACAACACCTCTGCCACGAGAAGGCATTGAGCAGGACTTCCTTGACAGTGGTTGTATGCACGTGGCGATGTGAGAGCATTTCGAGTGGGATAGCTGATTCTCCTCACTCTCGGTCGTACCAGGGCATTTAGGCTGAACTTTAGGTTTCTTACTTCCTTATCACATCCTTCAATGCTGTAAAGACATAAACGCCCAAATACTAGTAGCTCATACACGTCTTCTACTTCTATAAAACATGTTTCATGAACAACTGGGCACTATGCCCAAAGGCTGACAGACAAACGTACCCTCAAACAAATAGCGAAGAACAAATCATAAACTACTAATCAATGAGTTATGTTAAATATCAAGTCTCATGTTAAGTTTATTCATTCAAGAGTTTTGTCTGTAAGTTAAGATCGTTTCAGTGATCACACCAGTATATCTACATACTCTTCCATATCGGAAACTAATAACTAAATGAAAAAACGAAACACAGGATATATCAGAAGGGGGTTTTGTGGATATTATAGTAATTTTAATAGTTGAGATCATGAGATAATTAAAGCTAGATCACCATGGAAAACCTGGAAGCACTGGACGGCCGTTCCAACCTATTGTGGGACTCTTCAGTGGATGCAAATCCACGATCCCGCCTAGCGAGATTCGAACGCGCGAATGTTTAACCTCTAGACCACTGGACCGGATATAATTCGAAAAGAATAAACAAAATTAAATGACAAAATGTATGAAATAATATGACAGTTGAAAATTTAGAGTACAATAAAGAGTTGATAAATTCATGTTATTTGTCAGTGATTTTCAGTCGATTCGGTAAAAGTCTCCTAAACTTATCAATCCAATATGTTACATAAACCAAGTATATTTTATCGAAAATCTGGAATCAATTATAATTTAATGTTAGAATTAATCACTATATGGCTACAAGAAAGTCATTTAGCCTCTGAATGACATGACTCAGAATCGATCACAATGGCGTAGGTGTATACACTCTGTGTCTTCGCTTAAACTATGAGATTAAAATTGCTTTATATCTTTCTTTCTACCAACTAATTCTTTGTTCTTGTACAATATACAATCTTTCACATATTACTAAATTACTAACATTGAATTAACTACTTGTATGAATCCGGTGTTGATCTTGTTATGCTAATGAGGTATGACAACTTGAACCGATGCCTATATATATGCCTGGTCTTCCTACATTGTAGCTGATTAACTGACTACTACAAAAAAAAAGAAAAAACGAATAAAATCATATAATAAATGAACAAAATGAACACTTACAATATTTCCACGATGTAATGTTAAATGTATTAATAAACGTGAAACAAAACTAGCTGATAATGGATTAACTGGTTGATTAGAATAATGAAAAAAATTCAATAATAAATCTAAACGTCGACGTTTAGTCGTTGATGAATCAACTTGAATAGCATCATTTGATTTAGTGATTTTTGTGATTGGAGATGAATGAGGTGTTGATAATAATATTTGTGGAGAAAGTTTTAAACTAGATGAGAAGATTTCATTTAAATCATTTACTGAATTATTATGATTATTATTGTCAAATAATTGACTACTATTATGACCATTGATAATAGATGATTCATTAATAATAGACATTGAAGATGATAAATGATTGGTACCATCATGATCATGGACATTCGAATAATGATCAGTAAGATTATGATTTATTTGGTATAGTTCCGATGAATTATTACCAACTATTAACATATCATTACAACTTTGATCATTATTATTATTGATCTCTGTCAAACTATGATCATTGATAATCAGTGAAGATGATGGTAAAGGTGAAGAGAAGGAGGATGGTATTAATATAGATTTTATCTGATTGGATTCTAACATGTGATTATTATGATTATTGTTGTTATTACTACCATTATTATGTGACTCATTAGGAGTATGTTGATCAATTGTTGATTCGGTTAATTCAATTATCCCATCTAGTATTTCACTGATATCATTTGTTAGAATTTCACAGGCTAAACTAGAATATCTGAACAAAAAGCAGGAAACATTATAATTTTTTTATATAAAAATTAATCAAGTTTTAAAAATAGTTTACCATAACTAATCCGACCGTAGTTGCTACTATGACTTAGTGGTCGACTTTGAAGATTGTGATAACCAAATTAAGATGTCTTGTCTGAAAAACGTTTTACTTCGGAGTGTACTATGCCAGATAGATCGATTGAAGAACGGTAAAAAGGCAATAATATAAAGTCTGAGGGCAGAGTCGTGCTGCTGATTATATAGAGGGGGTGTCAGCAATAAGATGTGGTTGAAGATCTACAGAGATACTGTTTACTCACAATGGAAGAAAGAGGTTAGAAGAGATCGGCACCAAAAATGTCGTATCTCACCTTACTCCAGAGCTCTACGTCTCTGGTAGTAAGGCATTCTGTAGTTCAAAGCCAACACATCGAAAACTTGCCACAAAAACATTGTGTGTAACCGGCCGAAGAAGCCATCCTTTGGACTTTACGATCACGCTCCCAGGTTGCTGAGAGCAGAACTAACAAATTTGCCTCTTCAGATTCCCCAAGAAGACAATAGCCGATAAGGGTGTGGGCAACTGGAAAGTGACTCCTGCTACGATACTTCTAACAGCTCACGAAATAGCTTTCTACAAACATACGTGTAATGAATATAACCCTTTATTTTCAAGAAATTAACTATTCACTTCTTTTATAAGGAATGACTACGATGTAAATGTACCTAAATAAAATCGAACGGCATTAAATTTAAGTGCCAAGAACAGGAAAGCACATATAGACTATTAACTGATATCACCAAATTGCATGAAAATAAAACTCCCAAGTTTATGCCATCCCTCTCAATACAACTCTAAGGCAGTCAACAATAACGAACAAATGATCCGACTTATTACTAAACTTTAAACTACTTAACTATCGTTTCATTCTGATCACCAATGACTAAAAGTAAATGTCAAATTTTAAGAAATCTTTATCATAGAAAGACAACCACTGGAGAACTACTGAAAACACTGGCCAATGATGTTGCAACCATTGCAATAATTAAAAATTGTTTGTGTACATTGCTGACGAATTTTCTGTCAACACAAGCCAGATGCTCAGGACTGTCTTATCTGACGTTAATTAGTGATTAGATTTACTTTCGAACTGCTGCTACCTTGACGTGGTGGTCGGGCTTGCCTATCGTGATGACTCAACCGAGCTATATTGGCTGGAACATATGTTCCTGTAGGTTCTACCATGCCAGGCAGGTCGATTGGAGAACGGTAAGACTCAAGGCAGAAACTCAAGGTCTGAGGGTGAAGTCGTACTGCTGATTTTACAGGGCTGTGACAGCAGTAAAGTGTTTCCTTCGGACAACAAGCATCTGCCTTCTCACAAGGAAAGAAGTGGTTAGAAAAGGTCGACCCTAAAAATGTCACACCACACGGATTTTCGTCTCCGGTGGTAAAGCCCTTTGAAGAACGGAGCTAACACGTCAAAAACCTCCCACAAAAAGGCCGTGCGCGATGCCCTCAAGCAGTTGTTCCTTGGGCTCTGCGGTCACGCTCGCAGGTCGTTAAGGCCAGCATTAATCCGACTTCCTTTTCAGGTTCCTCAAAAATACCCTTCCATAGTGTGGGCAGCCGAGAATCAGTATCAGCCCTCATACCCGTAACAGCACACGAGGCCAAGTCGGTCACATTCAAATCCTTCCTACACCTCCAAATAAATCTCTCATCTTCACGACTATCTCTTCTCACAATCCTTTATCACCTCGCATCGCTAATGCAAACGATTCGAGTACGCGGAACGTTATTCCTGGTCACCTGAAACCACACTCTAAACTACATGTAGGAGCTTTTAACGTTCGGACACTGTGCCAAATAGGACAAGAAGCTTCCTTAGCTAAGACTTTAGAATCTCGCGCCATCGATTTGTGCAACGTCTCCGAAACGCACACACAGGATCCGAGTGGCGTCATTCATTTGACCTCACCATTTCAAAGCAACGAACCAACTCGATTTACGATCCGTGTATCTGGAAGTACTGATGCTGCTTCCCGTGGCCTCGCTGGCGTAGGTATAGCATTGAGTCCTAGGGTAGAACGAGCTCTCTCGGACTGGATCCCAGTAGACAGTCGTTTGTACGCTGTTCGACTAAACGGAACAGTAAGGACTCGGAAATATAGGGACTCTCATCGTTGCCTCTTCGTCGTCTCTGCCTATTCTCCCACTGACTGCAGCTCAGATGATGTAAAAGATGAGTTTTACAGAAAGCTTTCCGACCTTCTTTGAAAAGCTAGACGCTCGGATGTAGTAATAGTGGCCGGTGACTTTAATGCTCAAGTAGGTAAACTAAGCGATAGGGAAAGACACCTAGGTGGATCTTATGGTGTCGTGACTCAAAGAACATATAATGGCGACCGTTTGTTGCAGCTTTGTTCAGATAACCGCCTCTTTCTTGCAAATACTAACTTTAAGCATAAGGAAAAACATCTTTTACCATGGAGACCCCCTAATTCGTCCCAACGTTGGACCCAAATAGACCACATCGCTATCAGCCACCGATGGAGGGGCTCGATAGAAGACTGTCGCTCATTCTAAAGCACATGCTTAGATTCAGATCATGCTCTAGTACGAGCGCGTATTTGTCTGCGTCTTACTGGACGCAGGAAAGACGCTGCAAGTAAACCTCTTAGGGCCCTACTTAATGATAGTCAAGCTAAGAGTATATTTCAGGAACAACTAGGAAAACAGTTAGGCAGCCATGTATGTGATGCCCACCCCGAGGCAGCATGGAATGATATCCGAAAAGCTGTAGAAGCATCAGTGATATCTGCTAGTACGGTAACCCGTAAGGTTAGGGAGCGACACTGGATTTCAGCAGCATCTATCGCATTGATAGATGCTCGGAAACTCATTCCACCTGGCTCTGAACATAATAAAGAGGGGAGTCAGCTTAAGCGCAAGCTGTTAAGAAGCCTAAGCAATGATCGTGAACAGTGGTGGGTAGCGAAAGCAAGAGAGATGGAAAAGGCAGCGGCAATAGGTAATAGCAGACAATTGTTCAGACTTGTTAAGGAAACCGGCATTAGGAAACCGACTGTTAGCAAAACACTTTCAGAGAGAGATGGACATATTATTCATTCTCAATCCAGGAGATTGAATCGATGGGTAGAAAACTTTAGGAATCAGTTCAACTGGCCTTCAGCTACACTTCGGTTTCCCACGATCTCCAGTCAACCTGAATGGCAAGTTAATTTAGGTCCTCCGACTCTTTACGAAGTTGAAAATGTTATGAGAAATCTGAAGCAAGGGAGAGCAGCAAGCGTTAACAGGCTTACTCCTGAGATTTTTAAGGATGGTGGTTCAGTATTAGCAGTGAGATTAACTGAGGTCTTAGGTAATATTTGGGAACTGGACGTAATCCCATCTGACTGATATCAATCACTGATTGTGAAAGTTTATAAGAAAGGACAAAAGTCCTTTTGTGACAATCACAGAGGAATCAGTTTGACAAATATAGTGTCTAAAATATTAGCTTCAATAATACATCAACCCTTAACCAAAACTCCGCCTGTAGCTCTTATAGGGTTACTGCCGGTCCCAAGCCCGGGTAAAGGAGGAGGGTTGGGCATGGGGTTAGCGTCTCCATCCCGTAGAAAACTAACTCGCTAAAAAACGCTTACCACTAAAAATAATCCAAACCATTTAAACTCTGCCCTGGGAGTTAGAAGGTCTTCATTTAGAAGAATTATGACGCTTCATGTTGAAAGCCCAGTTCCTTCGGAAGCCACGAGGCCGATGCCCCTTCTAACAACCAGAGCAAAAATTTTTATAGGTACATGGAACGTTCGAACAATGTGGGAAACCGGGAAGACCAGTCAAATAGCAATGGAAATGAGGAGATACAACTTAGCAGTACTGGGAATCAGCGAAACCCACTGGACCCAAGCTGGACAGAAAAGGCTAGCTACGGGAGAGATGCTGCTATACTCCGGTCACGAAGAGGACAATGATCCACACACTCAGGGAGTCGCTCTTATGCTGTCCAAAGTAGCACGAAACGCACTTGTAGGATGGGAATCTCACGGATCCAGAATCATCAAAGCATCATTCAAAACAAAGAAGGAGGGGATCTTAATGAATATTACCCAATGTTATGCACCCACAAATGATAGCAACGACGACATTAAAGACCAGTTCTACGAGCGGCTGCAGTCAGTCATTGAGAAATGCCCAATAAAGGACCTAACTATTCTGATGGGAGATCTAAATGCCAAAGTCGGAATAGACAACACTGGATATGAAGATATTATGGGACGACATGGACTGGGAGAAAGAAACGAAAATGGAGAGAGATTTGCAAATCTATGTGCATTCAACAAATTGGTCATAGGAGGCACAATATTTCCACACAAGCGTATACACAAGGCTACATGGATCTCACCGGACCACACTACAGAGAACCAAATAGATCATATTTGCATCAACAAAACATTCCGAAGGACAATGGAAGATGTGAGAACCAGGAGAGGTGCTGACGTAACTTCAGATCACCACCTAGTTGTGGCCAATTTAAAACTGAAGCTAAAGAACAACTGGACAAGTGGACAAACAGCAATACAAAGGTTCAATACAGCCTTCCTTCGAGATACTGACAAACTCAATGAATTCAAGATAGCTCTCAACAACAGGTTCCAAGCCTTACAAGATCTACTGAAAGAAGAAACTAGTATGGAGGACAACTGGAAAGGCATCAAGGAAGCATTAACTTCAACGTGTCAAGAGGTTCTGGGCCTAATGAAACAACATCATAAGGAGTGGATCTCTATAGAAACTCTGGACAAGATCAAAGAAAGGAAGAACAAGAAGGCAGCAATAAACAACAGCCGAACACGAGCAGAAAAAGTCCAAACACAAGCTGAATACATAGAAGCAAACAAACAAGTGAAGAAGAGCATTAGAGCCGACAAGAAGAAATACGTGGAAGAACTAGCAACGACGGCAGAAAAAGCTGCTAGAGAAGGAAATATGAAACAGCTTTACGATACAACGAAGAAACTATCAGGGAAATACAGTAAACCAGAGAGACCGGTCAAAGACAAAGAAGGCAAGCCAATCACCGAAATTCAACAACAGCGGAACAGATGGGTAGAATACTTCGAGGAACTCCTGAATAGGCCGGCTCCAATGAATCCACCGGACATCGAAGCGGCACACACATATCTTCCCATAGACGTCAACCCACCAACGAAGGAAGAAATCTGAATGGCCATCAGACAAATCAAGAACGGGAAAGCAGCGGGTCCGGACAACATACCAGCTGAAGCACTGAAGTCAGACATCGAAGCAACTACAAACATGCTTTACCTTCTATTCAAAAAGATTTGGGAGGAGGAACAAGTGCCGATGGACTGGAAAGAAGGACACCTCGTCAAGATTCCAAAGAAAGGAGATCTGAGCAAATGTGAAAACTACAGAGGCATTACACTGCTGTCAATACCAGGGAAGGTCTTCAACAGAGCGTTGCTGAACCGGATGAAAGATGCAGTAGACGCTCAACTTCGAGATCAACAAGCTGGATTCCGTAAGGATCGATCATGCACAGACCAAATTGCAGCACTACGGATCATCGTCGAACAATCAGTTGAGTGGAACTCATCACTATACATCAGCTTCATTGATTATGAAAAGGCATTTGACAGTGTGGATAGGAGGACATTATGGAAACTTCTTCGACACTACGGAGTTCCTGAGAAGATTGTCAACATTATCCGGAACTCATACGACGGACTACAGTGCAAAGTCGTGCATGGAGGACAGCTGACAGATGCATTCCAAGTAAGGACTGGAGTCAGACAAGGCTGTTTACTCTCTCCCTTCCTCTTTCTTCTGGTGGTCGACTGGATTATGAGGACCTCGACATCTGACGGAAAACACGAAATTCAATGGACAGCTCAAAATCAATTAGACGATTTGGACTTCGCAGATGACCTAGCACTCCTATCACGTACACACGAACAGATGCAGATGAAGACAGCCAGTGTAGCAGCAGTCTCTGCATCAGTAGGCCTCAGCATACACAAAGGGAAAACCAGGGTCCTCAAATTCAAAGCGGAAAACAACAATCCAATCACTCTTGATGGCGAAACTCTGGAAAATGAAGAGTCCTTCACATACCTAGGAAGCATCATCGATGAACAAGGAGGTTCAGATGCAGACGTAAAGGCAAGGATTGGCAAAGCAAGGACAGCATTCCTACAGTTAAAGAACATATGGAACTCAAAACAACTTTCAACCAATATCAAAGTGAGAATCTTCAATACGAACGTCAAGGCGGTTCTACTGTATGGATCTGAAACTTGGAGAACTACAACAACCACAATCACGAAAGTACAAGTATTTATACATAGCTGTCTTCGCAAGATATTCAATATCCATTGACCGGATACCATCAGCAATAGCCTTCTGTGGGAGAGAACAAACCAACTTCCAGCTGAAGAAGAAATTAGGAAAAGACGATGGAAACGGATAGGACATACATTACGCAAATCGTCAAACTGCATCACGAGACAAGCCCTAACTTGGAATCCTGAAGGGAAGCGAAAAAGAGGAAGGCCAAAGAACACATTGCGTCGGATAATAGAAGCAGATATGAAAACGATGAATTACAACTGGACGGAGCTAGAAAGGATTGCCCAGGACAGGGTTGGATAGAGAATGCTGGTGAGCGGCCTATGCTCCTTCACGAGGAGTAACAGGCGTAAGTAAGTAAGCTTAACCAAAGCTCGTGAAGAGCAGACTATTTATTTATTTATTCATTTTAACAGCCCCCAAATGCCCTGGTACGGCCGAGAGTGGGGAGAGTCCGCTCTCCCTCTCGAAATACTCTCACACGGCCACGCGTATATAGCCTCTGCCAGGGAAGTCCTACTCACTGCCTTCTCGTGGCGGGGGTGTTGTTTACGAAAATGAGAGGACGAAGAGCGAATGTCCGGCGCTTTAACCGGATTCCAAACCAATGGTGCACATGGGCTCCAGTATCCTGCGGGAACAAATGGCGAATGAACCAATTGTTGGTCACCGGCTTCCATGGGACTGCATCTCCTTACGATGCTCCACTGCCTTGTGGATCAGACCTTTGGGTCGAAGGCTCGGGGTGTGGCCCCCTAAGAAAACCACCTGCTTCGGTTTGGGCACCCGGGCAGTATCACAGCCCTCACACATATCGGATGAGATTTGTGTGGCGCATATGTATTTGGTGCCTCTTTGTACCATTATCTATGTGTTGAAATAAATAAATAAATAAATAATCATTTTAACACATAGATATTGGTACAAGGAAGCACCGAATACATATGTCCCACACAAATCTCATTTCATATGTATGAGGGCTGTTATACTGCTCGGGTGCCCAGACCGAATTCGGTGGTTTTCTTAGAGGGCCACATCCGGAACCTTCGACACGAAGGTCTGATCCACAAGGCAGTGGAGCATCCTAAGGAGATGCAGTCCCACGGTCGCCGGTGACAAACGATTGGTTTAAACGCCATTTGTTCCTTTAGGACACTGGAGCTCATGTGCACCATTGGTTTGGAAAAAGGGTTTCCCAACTCCCCTAGGTGGTCTTTCCGTGTCCACCAAACCAGTTAAAGCGCCGGGCATTTGCTTCTCGTCCTCACAATTTTGTAGGAACCACCCCCTCTGTAAGAATGCATTGAGTAGGACGTCCCTGATAGTGGTTGTATGCACGTGGCGATGTGAGAGCATATCGAGAGGAGTAGAGGACTCTCCCCACTCTCGGCCGTACCAGGGCATTGGGGGGCACCAGCTCTTGTGGTCTGAGGTGTGACGAAATCTCACCACGGATACAGAAGGCTCGTCTAGCTTTTGCCAACTTGCGTCATTTATTGCGTAGGCGAGATATCCGTCTACCAAACAATGGACGTGTTTACTGTGCAGCAGTTCGTTCCATCCTACTTTGTGGCAGTGAAACATGGCCGGCAAGAGCAGAGGATATTCGTAGGTTACTAGTATTCGATCATAGATGTTTTCGAAACATTGCTCATATATCCTGGGACCATCGAGTAAGTAACACAGTTGTTAGGAAACGAGTACTAGGTAAGGATGTCAAATCAGTTGATGAAATAGTAAAGCTTCATCAGTCCACATGGCTGGGACATGCTTTACGTATGCTCAACCACCAACTTCCCCAACGTGTGATGTTTTCTGGTGTTGGAGTGGATTGGGAGAATGTTAGGGGCGGCCAGACCAAAACATGGCACAAATCCATTAAGTCACTGACAAGTGAACTGAGCCATGTTGGTAGGTGTAGACTACCTGGTTGGGATCCGCGAGACGATAGCAACCGATGGTTAGAGACCTTGAATGACATGGCTCAAAATCGTTTGCAATGGCGCAGATGCACCCTCTCTTTGTGTTCTATCAAGTTCTAATCTTCTGAATTCTTCATGTCCCTTTCTTTTTTCTCTTTCCAAATTCATTTTACTGGATTATACTTCTTGAATAACATTTTCAAACCCTAATCTTTCCGATTACTGCTTATACTCTTACAACCTTTACCACTACGGGATTTGAATCGACAACTCCATCTCTGTGCTGATGTGGTATGGCAACTCGAACTGATGTACGTACGTACGAAGTTCCACGTTGTTACTGACTATATTTATTTGCTTTTTAGTCAGCATACACTAGTCAACTCAGTTAATATAATGTTTGTACAAAGTATACCTGAGAAGTGTAAATTAAGACGCGTGTTCCATCTTGTTTTTGACCTATCAACTGGATGTACTGTACCATAGTATTCATATTCAAAGATTCGAGTCCCGCCTGTACATCGACTTCTACTTGAAAAGAATTATGCACATTCTGCTTATCAACAAATCTGATCAATTGTACAGATACTAATCCGCATTAAATTCATGCGCACGACATAAGTAAGTTAGGAAGCCAACAAACTGATTGGTTTAATCATAATAATGTGTATACTTACCAAGATATCGTTGTGTTATATCTATCTCAATTAGTAAATACATTGATATGATTGAAGAAATCAGGTTGTCAGATTTCTAGCTCTCTAAAAACTGTTAAGCCAACTTTTAGCAGGTAAAGTGAATTCATCTTTGGATTTGTTGACTCCTGACAGGTTTTATGCTGAGTACTTCTTAACAACGACTAAGGTTAACGTAAACCATCAAATGCTTATAAACAGTCGTAGCTGGAGCTAAGAGCTCTTTGTTAGAAAGGGAAGAGAAAAGAACACATCTAGTAAAACAGACAAACAAGCGCTAACTAATTGAAACACGAAACTGAAGTCGTTACTACTGACAACTACCTTCAAAACACTATACGATAAAACCTTAGTAACACTCATTCACCAGAAACATTTGCTTAGGATGTGTTTATGTACTCGACTTTAAATCAAAAATGTAAGAACGGCTGATACCACTTGGATGGTAGAAACCAAACAAGTGAAGCAAGGTTTAAGTACATAGCCCATTAGTTGGATGTTGTGGTCAGGAAAGATGAAATTATCAGCGTTAAAAAAAACAAATACAATTGATAAAAGACTTATCAAGGACTACATAATCATAATTGAACTCACCTATACAAATCTCGATTAAAATCAGAAGATTTAGGTGTTCGACTAACTAAATCTATTAGATAATCCAAATTATCTGGCCTTGATAAACTAAGGAAAGAAATTATGAGTATTTCTAGATAGATGAATAAAAGCTTACAAATTAATCAAACGTGGATCTTTTTCACGACATTTTTGTAAAACATCATCATCATCCAGAAGTTCTTTGATTGTGAGATTCTGTAGGAATAAGTAAGAAGGAAGACCATGGATGATACATACCGGTCGTGATAAAATATCATTGATCTGCGAATATGCAGCAGCAGATTCCCAGAACATGGCTGTAAGATTTGTAAAAGGAATATATTTACATTGATTGTCTAGTAAAGAAACTAAATGTAAAACTTTTAACCTAACAAAAACTGACAGTGAAGTGAATCCTCAAAATATTAGCCGTTATATTACTACAAAGACTGAACTTAGAAAACAACAAACTAAGTAAACATGTAGGCTACTATTCACGACTATTGTGTGAACGCCACTGATATTGTCTCAACTCTGTTAGGATGGATCCCCGTTAACAGTCGCCTATGTGTTGTTCAGCTAAAAGGCTCCGTAAGAACTTGGAATGAGATGGACACACCTCGTTGACCTTTTATCATTTCTGCTTACGCTCTCACTAACTGCAGCCCTCATGAAGTGAAAGATGACTTTTACAGAAAGAATTCTGAATTTCTTCATAAAGCTAGACACTCAGACATAGTACTCGTAGCACGTGTCTTTAATACTCAAGTAAGTAGCTTAAATCAAACAGAAAGACATTTAGATGGATATTTGATTATCCCGGCTCAGTGAACAGATAATGGTGACCTTCTGCTGCAACTGTGTTCATACAATCGTTTATTTTTAGCAAACACTAATTTTAACCATAAGAAGAGACATTGTCTAACATGGTAACTTCTTGCACTAAATCAACAATGGACTCAAATAGACCATATTTTCATCAGTCATAATTGGAGAGGCTCGATAGAAGACTGCCACTCGTCCTTGAGTACATGTTTAGACTCTGATCATTTTTTAATACGAGCACGCGTTTAATTGCACCTCATTGGACGTAGAAAAGCCACTCAGCGACGAGAAAGCGAAAGATAAATTCCAGGAAAACTCGAGATCACATTTGGGCGATTCTAAAAACGAGACTGACTCATATGTTGCTTGGAAAGATGTATAAACAGCAGTGACATCTACTGATGATTTGAACCAAAGGGTCATAAAAACTAAGTCTATTGAACTGATAGATTCACGTGAAATCATCCCATCAGTGTCTGAACACGATAAAGAATGAAAACAAATCAGATCTATATTAACTAAAAGTCCATGGAACGATCGTGAACAGTAATGGGCAACGAAAGCAAAACATATGGAGAAGGCAGCGGCTGTAGGTAACAAGACAGCTCGAAAAACTAACAAAAGAAACCATAATTAGGAAGTCAAGTGTAGGTGACAAAAATCTTGGGGAAAGATGAAATTATAATCTATTCTCCGTTTAGACATTTAGAGCGATGAGCGGAACACTTTAGGGAGCAATTTAGCTGGATTTCAGCTACCCACTATTTTCAAACACCCTATATGGGACATCGATGATTGAAGTTCAAAGTGCTATAGCTAATATGAAGTAAGGAAGAGCAGCTGGTCTAAATGGATTAACTTCAGAGGTCTTCAAGGATAGTGGTGAAGTATTGGCGATTAGGTTGACTAATATTTTAGCTAAATTTTGGGAACTGGACGCAATCCCATCTGATTGGTCGAAATCGCTGATTGTCCAATACATAAGAAGGGGTCAAAATCATCCTGTGATAACCATAGAAGGATTGGTCTGACTAACATGACATGAAATATAAATACTAGCCTCAATAATTATCGGACGCATAACAAGCACTCGTGAACTGCAAACACGAGAAAATCAGGTTGGTTTCAGACTTGACCTTGACTGCATCGACCACATATTCACCATTCGTCAGACTTTAGAACACAGGCATGCTTATTGGCGTCCGACAATGGTGGTCTTTCTTGACTTAAAAGCAGCAATGACTCGATGGACCGCGAGATTATGTAGCAGCGTCCGTCATTCGAAGGTGTACCTCAGAAGTACATAAACCTTGTGAAGGCTCTTTACTCGAACACTATCAGTCGAGTCAGAGCTAATGGCGAACCGTCATCTGATTTCGCAACCTCAAGCGGTGTCCAGCAAGGCTGCATGAGTCCAAAAGGCCCGTCTGGCTTTAGCTAACTTCCATCACCTGTGGCGAAGGCGAGATATCCGTATATTAATGAAAGGACGAGTATACTATGCGGCAGTTCGTTCGGTCCTACTTTATGTCTGAGAAACATGGCCGTTAAGGGTAAAGGATACTCGCCAGTTACTAGTATTCGATCACAGGTGTCTTTGAAAAATTGCTTGCATCTGCTGGGATCACTGAGTAAGTAATATTGAGGTTAAATGTAGGGTATTAGGAAATGGTGGTAAATCAGTCGATGAGGTGATTCTTCATCGACTGAGGTGATTGGATTACGTATTACACATGCATAACCATCGACTGCCTGGGCACGTAATGTTACATAGTATTGGAGACGGAGAGAAGAAAGTTAGGAGCGGTCAAAACAAAACGTGGCATCAGTCCTTGAACTCATTAACATCTCGTTTGAGCCATATTGACATATGCAGACTACTTGGTTGGGGCCGACACGGCTATCGTAATCAGTGGTTGAAGAGTGAGTTGCATGGCTGAGAATCCACCACAATGGCATAGGGGCAAGACTATAATTTAGACAAACCAGTCAGATATAAAACGAGTCATGGATTTTGGTACAAAATTTATCCATATATTTGGCAAATGACCATTTTTGGCATTATTGCTGTTTGTTCGTGATGAAAACTATAAATTCCTAACCCTAACCGTCAACTGTAAATCTTAATGCTAGTTCCTCATCGTCGTTTATAACCCTCATTTGGTCCTAATCAGTAGGTGGACATTCTCAAGGTCACTTTGGCATCACTCAAAGGTCGTCCATAAATTGTCCAACGACTAAACCTTTCCCTATGTATCACATCCTTATACACGACCTTGTTTTTATCAGTCAGTCAGTAACGACGTATAACTTCGTACATACGTACGTACGTTCGAGTTGCCATACCACCTTGTCTTTATATATTACTACAATTGAAATAACTGGTACTATGAACTTAGTGTTCATCCTGTTGTGCTAATGAGGTGTGGCAACTTGAAACGATGCATATATGAGCCCGTTTTTACGTTGTAGCCGAGCGACTGACTACCTCCAAATCCAAAAATCTACATCACCCAAAACCACGATATTAAAGCTATGACATAAACCTAGATTACTGTATGCTTTTATTCGGTTTTATCACCGGAAAAAAATACTTATTATGCTGTTTAAAGTCAATTTATTTACAATACAGTCAATGAGCAACAAATCTCTAGGATGTATCTTACCGTTAACTGACTACATGATGATTAGATATGTTCTGTGATCCAGAAGCTATATGCACGTTCGTTAGTATGAAAATTAGTGGCCGCAGTTAGTCGGCTAATAACTTAACTAAGTGCCAGGCTAATTTTAACAATAGCTAGCGAGTTATTAAAAAGCTATACGTCTCATAACTACACCTTTAACATACTATCCTGTTTCAGTCTAGTACAGATACAGCCTGTCTTGTAGAGTTACCTCGATAAATTGAGGGGCAATGCTTAATTTTTATTTATCAACTCTAATACATAGTCAACATAACAAGTACACATGTATTTTGATGATGTGATAGTGCTTATTACACTGATGAAAAAGAAAGCTCTAACAAAGTATATGAGGACAACAGATACCGATAGTGACCATGAATGACACAAATAAGAGGCAACATTAACAAGACAAAAAACTACTTCTGAAGTTCAGTTTCCAACAAGCGAACAGTCAAAACAATATTGGCTAGCACAGCCCCCAAGTGTGACCTTGAAGGGGACTTAAATTATGGAGCCCGCATGATTACCGTTAGCAAAAAGTTATTTCAAACTACAATACAATCTTCGGTCTTCAGTAATAAGGATAGTAGGTTGGTTAACCTGTATTAGTCCAGACACATTGCTTTCCAGTGAAGGTCCAGCTTCTCCTTGAAAGTATACACTGATGAGGCTGATACCACTTGTTCAGTTAAGGCGTTCCAATGATTGACTACTCGATGAGAAAACGGGACCACACTTTAAGTTTATTAGATCGTGGTTTATGAACCTTCTTGCTATGACCTCGGAGATTAATAGTGCTGGAGGGAGCAAAAAGATAAGACATATTAACACCCAAATCATAATTAAAGATACGAAATGCCAGTATAAGGTCACCTCGTGTCCTACGATACGACAAGGGGAAAAGATTTAGGCGTTTTAAACGCTCATCGTAAGGGAGTCTAGAAAGACCCTTCACTAATTCCGTTCCTATACGCTGGACACGCTCAAGGGAGTTAGTTGCTTTACCAAACACGGGCTAGCTGCTTGGATACAGTACTCTAAATTTGGTCTAACATATATGTGATATAAAATTCGAAACGTTTCCTCGTCAAAAGATTTGAACGCTAGGCGAAGTGACCATTACTCACGAAAACCTTTGACAGCGGCTGCTTTGCAATGCGTACTTGTTTTTAAATCATGACTTAATACTACTCCTAAGTCTTTATGCTCTTGAACGCATGGAAGGGGTTTACCCTCCATAGTGTAACGGTAACTATTACCGTAGGCGATGTGCATTAGTACACTCTTCCTAGCATTGATTTCAAAGCCTCACTCTCGGGCCCATCTGACAAAATCGTCTAAGTCAGCTTGATGATCCAGATGATCAGCCGCACTTTTTATTGTTCTCCAGATTTTCACATCATCCGCAAACAATAATGTCGACGACCAAAGTAACAGCGGTAACTCATTAACGTAGAGAAGGAAGAACAAAAGGCCTAGGATGGTGCCTTGAGGAACATCACTTTTGACCGGCTTCCAATCGGATAGCGTTCCGTTGACCCTCACTCTCTGTCTGTGGTCACATAAGAAATTTCCTATCCACTCATGTACAGTACCTATTATTCCGAAGCTCGTGAGCTTCTGCATAAGACCTACGTGTGAAACCTTGTCAAATGCTTTGCTAAAATCTATGAATAATACATCGACAGACAGACCGTTATCTGCTGTCCAATCCTCCCTCGCAATAAGCAAGTTAGTCAAGCATGAACGCTTGTTACGAAATCCGTGTTGCTCTGGAGCTAACAGTTGTGTAAATCTATGTGGCTTAGCAACCTAACCCGAATTATTTTTTCAAGTAACTTAACGACTATGCTAGTTAGACTGACAGGCCGGTAGTTAGATGCTATCTGTCGCTGACCGTCCTTAAATATAGGACTAACTATAGCATCCTTCCAATCTCTAGGAAGTTGAGCGAGTGAGAGGGACATGTTGAAGAGTGTCGCAAGCGGTTTTGAAATAATGTACGCAAGACATGACAGCAACCGTGGATGTAACCCGTCAGGGGCCGGTATCTCACCAGATTTGAGGTTAGTTATCAACGGAAGGACATTTTCCTAAGTCACCTGTACAGATTCGATGGTTGGTATCTCGGTGTGAGTGGGACAAGTATTTGTTACAATAAACGTAGAGAAGACTTCGCTAAAATAGTCTGAAAAAGTCTCAGCTTTTGCTCGATCTGATTCAGCTAGTAAATCTGAATTTTCGTGTAACAGTAACGGAGGAATACCATCACTACGTTTCATTCGCCGTTTAACATACGAAAACAATCTTTTCGGACAAGTACGGCTATCATATACTAACTGTCGTTTGTAAGTGGTACGGGATATGGCTATGGTTTTCTTACAGATATTACGGAAGTTTTGGTACTCACGCTTAAATGGTGCATGATCTGTCAACAAGAATAAGTCCGAGAAATGTTTCCTACGCTTTAACAGCTTCCAGGTTTCCTTATTAATCCATGAAGGGCAATGTGATAGCTTACGTGCTGACCGCGGGATAAACGGCGACGTTACGGACTCGAATGTAGCCTTAAACTTATTCCATTCATCTTTGATCAATCCATCCGCGTCGACCGATCAATCAGTCGAGATAGCACAGTTTCTGATTTCCGGAATATTGGCTCGCCAGATATTGGGACGGGGTGGAGCAGGTACAAATTGTATACCATGTGTCCTAAACTTAACGTGAATTACAACGTGATCACTGTTAACTAGTGGGGGATGGTGCTGAATATCAAAGACATCCTCTTAGTGCTGGGTGAGGGCGAGGTCCAGCAGTGACGGATCATGATTAAAATCAATGTGTCGGTTTTGTGATACATTTTACAAGTGCATACTGAATAACGGTAGATAAAAGGTCGCTATCGAAACCACTACCTGGAGCTGTGAGCTCCGTCCAGTTGATATGCGGTGCGTCAATTATGAGACTACATTCTGCCATACTCCAAGAACAGATGTGTCTGATGATAAAGTCGTCAGCAAGACAAAACAGACTACGGTATATTCCCCCTATAGTCACTAATCTATTTCTAGATTTAATCTTACAACATGCAACCTCACATGTGCCACTGATATGAGCTTCCGATATGGTTGATTGTATACGGGAATTATGCCTAACGTATAATAGTATGCCTCGCTCTTTGCGACTTGAAACTCAATCACTTCTAATACATATATAGCATGCAATGAAAGGAGAACAGTCTATATCTTCTGTGAACCAAGTTTCTGTAGCAACGATTATATTGGGACATAATTCTTCAACCATCAGACGTAGCTCGGACGTTTTATTTCTAAGATTACGAGTGTTCGTGTAGCACACACTTAAAGTGTTTTGGCAATCAATCGTTCTACCCATACAGACCTCGGAAGCATTGGCTTCCAAGACCTGACTACTCGAAAACCCTTAATGGTAAGGTTATTTTCACCATTTAATTTACGAGTCCTCAACTCCGTAAGAGCATTCTTCCACTTGATTCGATCCTCAAGCGGCCAATCTGGTCGAATACGGTCGAATACACTAACTCCAATTGAACGGATAACATTTACAGGCTCTCAGAACCAGAAACCTTGTAATCTTGTTTTCAATAAAGAGTATCATTCTTTGTTTGACTACTTTTGCCAAACCACTTTTGCTTGGGCTGAAATAGGTTTCTGAACATCAAAACAAACCGTTTCTCGTTTGGAATAAAATTACTTCAACCACCGAATACAAGAAATGGTACCAATTCAACAATGATCTCTTCGGCGATCATTATATTAATAGTTGAAGTAACCATCACAAACTGAAATCGTTTAAGTATTTAAGATAGTTCATTTTTATATTACTTTTCGGATCAAAATAGTTCAAATGTTTGTGAATGCGATGGAAAAAGCCTCTACTTGTAGGGATTTCGTAACTGGAAGCGATTGGGTATCAGTGAATTTTGATAGTGACCTAAGAGTATTTGATGGGTGAAAGAGAAATGTTAGCCAAATCAAATGAAACAACCTTTTGAGTCCTTGAGAACTTAACGACGTCACGGATATTCAAGGCTTGGAAACACGTTTTTATGTATAGTCTTTGTGATCAAATAATCTCAAACCTGGTCAAACCACAAGTCAATAACGAAGGGGGTTGAAAATATTTTTTCCAACGTTGAGTAGCATTTCATCTTATTCGGCTCGTTCTTGGGATGGATGCGAAAACGGGTGTGCCCAGTGGTGATCTTGCAGAGATGCATGAACGAGGACCTCCAGCTAGTTTCTCTTTAGTGAGGTTGAAGTGATCAAGACCAACTGCGAGAACTTACAGAATTATTTATTTCGTGGATTTGTTTACCTCTACAAATGTATATATTATGGGATAATTAGACTAATGTTTAGATAAAATTGTGGTTGGAGGTAGTCAACAGGAAACCGTGAACCTAAATTTCGTGCTACCTGACACTCATCATCAAGGTTTACTTAATAATAATAATAATAATAATAATAATAATTTATTCTCAAATAACATTGTTACATGAGGCATGCCAGTTTACAGGCTAGATCAAATTGATACAAATGATACAATGTACACTGTAATAAATTACATAGCTGGGTTGGTAATTTATAAGATATGAATGTCGATGGTTTGAATCAGTACCACAGTTGGCGCGCTTCATGAAAGTTGCGTTGCGAATGTGCGACTGATGGTCAAGGATAGGTCCATTGTAGGTATGAGCTTTTAGAAATCGCAACCTTATTTCCTTCTGGGATATCCAAGGCTTTACGGATGGTGCAGGATGAAGTCACCAGTTCCATATCTCAAGGGGTCTGAAAGAGGGAGCAAGTAAAAGAAAACACGAGAGGCAGAGTAGCCAATATTCATTAAGGAATGTTTAAGGTATGATTACTCAGTCTAATTTTCCTTTATTAAGGTATATGTTAAGAAAGAGCATTTTAATAGGTTGAAGAAAATAAGTGTTGACAAGGTGTGAGTTAACATACAACTGACAAATGGGGGCGATTCGGAAAAGAGCTGAGAGTATAAGATTATGTGTGATTATAAAATAAAATATAGTGCTAGAAACAGTATTGTGATATGCATTTGGCTGTCTTCCCTTTAATATCGAAGCTATTAGAGCCCCTTTCGTTTTTTTAAATATTTTCCCCCCAGTTATTATAGGGTCTTGAGTAGGCTTCGTATATTAGCGAATTGTCTAGTTTGCTTGTGATAGGATTTCTGGGTAGGAAGTGAAACCAATTCAACGTTCGTAACACGACTTAAAGAGGTATTTTGCGTGAATAGATCAGCTTCAACACCATAAGTTCGTGGCATCCCACTAAACGATAAGGGTGCCGGCTGACCTCCTGTAGGACTGAGATGCTCAAATTTACTGTTCGATCTTCACGGCCTTAACATATCCTGTACACACGTCTCATTGTTATATTGCTTGTAAAAGCTTTACAAAATACATTTAGCACCCACTCTTATTAAATAGTTCTTACACACTCCAAATCATTCCACAGAGCTTGTGATTTCTGACGAAATATTTTTCTTGATTTGAAATTGAGTTGTTATCTCTCCTACTCTATACCGCCCGTACTTATTCCGATTATGAATCTTACAATTTCATTTAACCCATAGATTTATCCAAGTAAACACTTTGCATCAGTTGTCTCTACATTGATAATTTTGTTATTTCACAAACGTAGGCCACGATTATATAATTTCAAACGAAGTACTTGCCCATAACCCGGCAATTTGTGGATTAATAATATCCATATATATAATTATAGAACCAGAGGAAGATTTATTTAGAAGAGTGTTTTTTTGTGTTATATCAAGATGAAAATGTTTAATTTTATTAATCGTTATTTCATACCTAATATTTTGAGCATATCGTTGAGACACGCGTATGATTGACTTTATTGAAGGCTATGAGAAGTCAAGCTATTTCACATCCGCCGTCCATTTGCGGTCAAGAGTAGTAGTCCATCTGTGTGTTATATAATACTGGCATTTCCTGAAACCTTGTTGTTGGGATAAAAAGAAGTTAGTGGATAACAAGTAGTTACGTAAATCGTCGTACTTCAAGAACTCCGTGACATTTGAGTGCACTGAAAAAGTGCTAGATCCTGGTAGCCTGAAGATTTATCTCATCGGCATTCCTCAAAGACTAGTATGATGTGCGTCAGGCGCCGTTTGTCGGGGACTGTGTTTTGGCTTAAAGAATATGGGATTAATATACTAAGCAGTGTCACCAGGAGTAGAGCTGTTTCTCTCTGTGCAGCAGAGTAAGCCATATTTGGTCTGAGAGTACTGTCCTTGTTGTGATTCTGATTATTCAGACAAACCAATCTTGTCCGTAGGCAAATTTTTGAACTTTCTGATCGGTCGAACGTAAAGCTGTTTATTAATCGAGTAGTATCTTTTGACATTCAAAGAGTGCTACTCCATACGACTGTGGGCTAATTATAGCCTTTGTGACATATTTGTAGGACACCCTGGGTCGTAGCACAGGAGATTATGCGCTACAAGAAATCCAAGTGACCGTTGGAATAAATTTAGGAGTCTACTCCCCACTATTCTTGCTGTGGTGTACTCTCAAGCTTACTCATCCACCTGATTTACATTTTAGTTCTGGTAGCCAGAAGGTCATTCTTTATGATGGTTGAGAAGTAAAGCCATCACCTTCATTGTACAAGTGTCCAGTGAAGTTCAATTTCGGAGTTATAAGTCCCCTAAAATTAAGATATGAATTTATTTGGGATGAATAAGGTGTGATAATTCATTTAGTATACCATTGCCGTACTCAATGTCAGCTGTAGACTTCTTGTAGAAAACTTCAATCAGACATCCCAAGGTTTTGGACAGTTTCACTGACGACCATACGGATTCATCAAGATTGATGAATTTTTGGGGGTACACTTGATGTGCCACGAAGGTGGATCGTAGTACATGACTTTTTCGAACAGCACCCCACTTTTCTGAAGTTGAGCAACAAATACGTTCAGCCGATGATTTCGGAAGACGCCATGTTCTACAAACTATTAACATTTATTAGTTCACTCAACTCACCCAGTTTGTTCGGTAAACTCGCAGCGCTCTTACATAAACAGCCAGTGCTTTCGATTTGAAACGCATATGTGCACCCGTTCTATTTTTCTGAATTTGCTTTATTTGAGTGAACAGGGTACCTGTAATGACATTGTTCTTAACCACACAATCATCAAAGCTGAACACGAAATAACTGAGAAAATAGATATTCAACGGAAAAAAGATCAACTATGTAAAACGCGAGAAGAAGGAATTAAATTTAATAGAATGGAATGGCTCGTACTTTTAAGCTGATCAGTGTTGCGTAACTTTTATTCTTTATTCATATTAAATTTATCGTTCCATTTTCAGCCTAAATGGGTTATTTAGAAGCTCTATACATTATACTGCGGATTCTTATGATACGACGATTCAGAATAGAGAGTGACGTGACTTTTACGTAAGATCTCATACATTAGGGAGTCACACAACGACGAATCTATAATTTTAAAATTAGACCTATAATTATAATGGTACTAATAACGAACTAGACCATAATTCTACAAACCTGCATATACGAAATTTTCCGAGTGTGCAATCACGGTCCTTCTCATGTTTTATGCTTGCTCTGTACTGTTCAAAGGCGTAAGCGTCTGTCTCAATACACTTCGATACTTAATCCTTGCATGATAACGTCTTTCCGCATCCGTGTCAGTCAGTCAGTCAGTAACAACGTAGAACTTAGTACGTACGTACATCAGTTCGAGTTGCCATACCACATTAGCACAGAGATGCAGTGGTCGATTCAAATCCCGTAGTGGTAGAGGTAGCAAGAGTATAAGCAGTAATCGGGAGGATTAGGGTTTGGAGATGTTATTTAACGAGTATAATCCAGTGAAATAAATTTGGAAAGAGGAAAAAAGGGGCATGAAGAATTCAGATAATTAGAATTTGGGAGAACATAGAGAGTGGATGCACCTGTGCCATTGCAATCGATTTTGAGCCATGTCATTCAGGGTCTCTAACCATCGGTTGCTATCATCTCGCGGTCCCCAACCAGGTAGTCTACATCTACCAACATGACTCAGTCCACTTGTCAGTGACTTCATGGATTTGTGCCATGTTTTGGTCTGGCCGCCCCTAGCTTTCTTCCAACCTACTCCTATACCACTGAATATAGCACGTCGAGGTAGTCGGTGGTTGGGCATACGTAACACGTGTCCCAGCCATCTCAACTGATGAAGTTTCACTACTTCATCAATTGATTTGCCATCCTTACCTAGTACCCGTTTCCTAACAGCTGCGTTACTTACTCGGTGGTCCCAGGATATACGAGCAATACTTCGAAGACACCTATGATCAAATACTAGTAACCTACGAATATCCTCTACTCTTACCGGCCATGTTTCACAGCCAAAAAGTAGGACGGAACGAACTACTGCGCAGTAAACACGTCCTTTGGTTGGTAGACGGATATCTCGCCTACGCCATAAATGACGCAAGTTGGCAAAAGCTAGTCGAGCCTTCTGTATCCGTGCTGAGATTTCGTCACACACCAGACCACAAGGGCTGATGAGACTTCCAAGGTAAGTGAAGCGGTCGACACGCTCAACTACTTCACTCCCTATCACTAGTTCGGGTGTCGATGTAACCCAATCCTGAAGCAACATTTTGCATTTCGAGGGAGAGAATCGCATCCCGAACATGCTTGCATTGTTGCTTAGAGTGGTCAGAAGACTCTGCATTTTGTCAGCGTCTTCACCAAATAAAACTATGTCATCTGCATATTCTAAGTCAACAAGTGAACCTCCCGGTAGAAGTTCAACCCCCGAAAATTTAGATGAGGAGAGTGTTATCTCTAAAAGTACGTCGACCACAAAGTTGAACAAGAATGGGGAGAGTGGACAGCCCTGACGAACACCACTTGAGGTAATCAATTCTGATGACAGTTCGCCATAAGCTCTCACTCTACCAGATGTGTTCGAGTAGAGAGCCTTTATAAGGTTAATGTACTTCTTTGGTACTCCTTTCAGTGACAAACACTGCCATAGAACCTCACGGTCAACAGAGTCGAATGCCGCCTTAAGATCGAGAAATACTACCATTGTGGGGCGTCTGAATGTGTGTCTGTGTTCTAGAACCTGACGTAGTGTGAATAACTGATCTATACAACCACGTCCAGGTCGAAAACCGGCCTGGTTTTCTCTAGTTTGCTCTTCACGAGCTTTGATTAGGCGTCGAAGTATTATTGAAGCTAATATTTTAGACACTATATTAGTCAAACTGATTCCTCTGTGATTGTCACAAGAGGACTTTTGTCCTTTCTTATAAACTGGTACAATCAGTGATTGAGACCAGTCAGATGGGATTACGTCCAGTTCCCAAATTCTACCTAAGACCTCGGTTAATCTCATTGCTAATACTGGACCACCATCCTTAAAAATCTCAGGAGTAAACCTGTCAGGGCCTGCTGCTCTCCCTCGTTTCAAATTTCCTATGGCTTTTTCAACTTCATAAAGAGACGGAGGACTTACATTAACTTGCCATTCAGGTTGACTGGAGATCGTGGGAAACCGAAGTGTGGCTGAAGGCCAGTTGAACTGATCCCTAAAGTGTTCTGCCCATCGATCCAATCTCCTGGATTGAGAATGAATAATATGTCCATCTTTCTCTGCGATTGTTTCGCTAACAGTCGGTTTCCTAATACCGGTTTCCTTAACGAGTCTGAACAATTGTCTGCTATTACCTATTGCCGTTGCCTTTTCCATCTCTCTTGCTTTCGCTACCCACCACTGTTCGCGATCGTTGCGTAGACTTCTTGTCAGTTTGCGCTTAAGTTGACTCCGCTCTTCACTATGTTCAGAGCCAGGTGGAATGAGTTTCCGAGCATCTATCAGTGCGATAGATGCTGCTGAGATCCAGTGTTGCTCCCTAACCTTCTGGTTTACCTTACTAACAGATATCACTGCTGTTTCCACAGCTTTTCGGATATCATTCCATGCTGCCTCGGGGTGGGCATCACATACATGGCTGCCTAACTGTTTTCCTAGTTGTTCCTGAAATATACTCTTAGTTTGACTATCATTAAGTAGGCCCCTAAGAGGTTTCCTTGCAGCGTTTTTCCTACGTCCAGTAAGACGCAAGCAAATACGCGCTCGTACTAGAGCATGATCTGAATCTAGGCATGTGCTCCAGAATGAGCGACAGTCTTCTATCGAGCCCCTCCATCGGTGGCTTATAGCGATGTGGTCTATTTGGGTCCAACGTTGGGACGAATTAGGGGGTCGCCATGTTAAAAGATGTTTTTCCTTATGCTTAAAGTTAGTATTTGCAAGGAATAGACGGTTATCTGAGCATAGCTGTAACAGACGGTCGCCGTTATCTGTTCTTTGAGCCACGACACCATAAGATCCACCTAGGTGTCTTTCCCTATCGCTCAGTTTACCTACTTGAGCATTAAAGTCACCGGCCACTATTACTACATCCGAGCGCTTAGCTTTTCGGAGAAGGTCGGAAAGCTTTCTGTAAAACTCATCTTTTACATCATCTGAGCTGCAGTCAGTGGGAGAATAGGCAGAGACGACGAAGAGGCAACGACGAGTGTCCCTATCTTTCCGGATTCTTACTGTTCCATTCAGTCGGACAGCGCACAAACGACTGTCTACTGGGATCCACTCTAAGAGAGCTAGTTCTGCCCTAGGACTCAATGCTATACCTACGCCGGCGAGGCCACGGGAAGCAGAATCAGGGCTTCCAGATACACGAAGCGTAAATCGAGTCGGTTCTTTATTTTGGCATGGTGAGGTCAAATGAATGATGCTACTTGGATCCTGTATGCGCGTTTCGGAGACGCAACACACATCGATGGCGTAAGATTCTAAAGTCCTAGCTAAGGAAGCCTGCTGTCCTATTTGGCACAGTGTTCGTACGTTAAAAGCTCCTACGTGTAGTTTAGAGCGTGGTTTCAGGAGACCAGGAATAGCGTTCCACGTACTCGAATCGTTTGCCCTAGCGGTGCGAGGTGATAAAGAGACGTGAGGAGGGTTAGTCATGGAGATAAGAGAGGTATTAGGTGTAGGAAGGATTTGAATGTGACCAACTTGGTCTCGCGTGCTGTTACGGGTATGAGGGCTGATGTCACTTCCCGGCTGCCCACACCGTGGAAGGGTATTTCTTGAGGAACCTGAAAAGGAAATTGGATTAGTGTTGGTCTTAACGACCTGGGAGCGTGACCGCAGAGCCCAAGGGACAACTGCTTGAGGCCGGTCGCGCACGGCCTTTTTGTAGAAGGTTTTTGACGTGTTAGCTCCGTTCTTCAAAGAGCCTTACCGCCGGAGACGGAAATCCGTGAGGTAAGGTGAGGTGTGACATTTTTAGGGTCGACCTTTTCTAACCCCACCCCTCCTTGTGGGAAGGCAGCATCGCTGTCATGCTGATTGTCCGAAGGAAACACCTTACTGCTGTCACACCTCTGTACAGTCAGCAGTACGACTTCGCCCTCAGACTTTGAGTTGCTGCTTTTAGTCTTACCGTTCACCAATCGACCTGCCTGGCATGGTAGAACCTACAGGAACATATGTTCCAGCCAATATAGCTCGGATGGGTCATCACGATAGGCAAGCCCGACCACCACGTCAAGGTAGCAGCTTCGGTCGGATTTCAGTGGCTCAGGGATATTTTTCACTAGGAAATGGGCCAAGAACGGTAGCCCTGATTGAGAAGGACGAGCAGGTTACATTAACCGAACCGGGTCAAAAATATCCGTCTATCTTAGTTGATCGTTTTAGTCGTTTCACTAATATATCATTGAGTTTAAAGAGCTACTTTAACAACTTCTATTTTTTTAAGTTGCGTTGTTAGGGGACGTGTTCATGTATGATGTTATTGCTTTATCAAAATAACGCCTCGCGAAATTACTTTAGGTTGTTGTAGATGAGATGACACTCGGGCAGTTTCTTCACACACGCACATCATGTTTCAGCAGTTGACAAGGCAGCAGGATAAGTTGTGAGACCGTTACATGGCTCCGTTGTTTGGAATTGTGCACTTCCTTTCCGGATCTTTTAGCAGAATCCTTTCTTTTTCGTACTGCAAACTAGGAGCAAAGTGAGAGCAGCCTTCACGGTCCATGTTTACAAAGAATTATCACGAGCATTGATTTGTATCCAAAGTTTTCGTGTTAGATAATGTTGGGGTTTTTCCTGTTCGGGAGTTGAATAGTAGTCCCTATTTCCATGCTTTTCTCTGACTGACAGAAGGATCTTAGAATTATATCACGCAGTATGTGCATTTACAAGACATTGGCTTTTGAGCATTTTCAAAAGTGTATTTTGGTTGATTATTGCCCCGTTCACTAAAGTCCAGTCGACAGCAGCATAGTTTTAGGGGATCGCAGTTGCATTTGAAGAAACTTTAACGTGTAATATGAGTTTATTAGGAGCCTAAAACCCTCAATGATGTTTTTATATGTGATGTTTGGAGATCCATTAGTATTAATATCGTCGAAGACTCTCTACTTCTGTTATCCTCCTCGGAACTGCTTTTATCAAGGTTGCTTATAGTTTTTTATGCAGGCTTAGGAATAGCAAGTCAAATGAATGCTTCCAATAAAAAGCATGTAACTATGTGTAGTATAGTTACTTAACAACTATGTGATAAGAATATACATAATAACAGTCAATAAGTATTTTCCAGAAGTTACCCGTGATTTAATCTTCTTAAGTTACAAAGGAAACATCTACTTTTACAAATACCTAGCACAAAAGAAATATTTTAAAATATCCCAAAAAGCTCTGATTATGTTACCCTTCTAATTTTAACGAACGCATTTATCTTTAGCTTTGATCTATCAGCGAATTCTATTTGTACATTGTTTGCTGATTTACCGAATATGCTGCCACTGATCTACAAAAAAATCAGGTTGACTTCAATGTATTGTTTGGAAAGTGATATAATGGATGGTTTAAACTATTTCCCTTTTGTATTACCTATGACAATAAGTTGAAACGTTAGTAAGGCTGATTACGTCATATCAAGTCCAGCATTCTCCACCCAGAATGGAGAGGCAGTATAACATCAAACTCTATTCAATAGAGTTACGAGCAGTCACAGTCGATGAGACAGCAGTAGAAATAAATGTGAGGAAAGGAAATCAGATTTTAAGTCAGTTGGCTAAATGACTGTTTGTCCATGCTCAGTGACCAATTATATTTTTCACTCACTACCACCCATCAGATTTCTTACGTGTTTGCTTATTGGGAATGATTACACTCATGTTAACATTTACGGTCTCTCGATATGCTACTACTTCGAGTTTCCTTTCACACTATTATCAGTAAAAAATTTATTTCCTTACTTAAGTCATGATGAACTCTGTGGGCATTTCATCTGAAGTAATTTCAAGCTGCGCTTTTGTGTTTTTAGTTGTTGACTCTTGCACTACGTTTCAAAACAGCAAAAACAGAGTACTTAATTTGATAACCTACACAGTAAGTCAATAAGAAGTAGGCAAATAAAACGTTCAAACGATAGCAATCAGAAGTAACTTGAAGGTCAAGTGCATTTCACTGGCTGATAAATCGACTGATTTCCTGAGGGGTAGATTTGCGTATACGTTACAGAGTATTTGTGCACTTTACTAGGCAACCCAATACATTTTCTTGCCCAATCTTCTGTTCTCGCTGAATCAGTCATTTAAAAGGAGGGTTAGCTTGTAGCACGTTATCTATCACTATCTGATTTTGGATACCTTTCTTCATAACAAGAACTCATATTGTACACTATTAATAGTTCCGCGGGAAAATTATTTGTACATACTGTCAGAACTTATTATCGTTATTATTACTATTATATATTGATACATTTTTAGTGACTGACTTTTATCACCAGAACACGATTGGTTTATTGAAAACAGTTATTATTATAACCAATTGTACCAGTGACTGTTTTAATGTGCTTTTGTTTAGCTGTGCTAAAAACACCCATTATTCCTACACTTTGGTCGTGACTTCGCGCGAATTCGGTTACGTTCTGTAATTAAGCTTGTATTCTGGCACGATCTCGGTATCCTTTCGATACCACGAGATCGCCAGCAAATATATCTCGACTTGGTCCATTAACTGAATTCTGATACATTGCTTGCGGAGAATTTTATGGAGTCATTTGTCACGCGTTTCTTGGTAGTGGTGTTCATAGTCCATCTCGACTCGACGCAACGCTACACATTTAAAGGGAAATAAAATACTAACTTTATGAGTAATTTTAGCTGCTTGAGGACGTATGAAAAAAGAATATACATCATGATCTGATGTAAGAGTTATTAAACTAGATTGCGTAGAGTAAACAATAACAATGAAAGATATTGCATGCGAAGAAAATGAATTTTAAAGTTATCAAGTTAGCGGAGAATTATAAGGTGATTAAAACATTTTCGCTACAATAAATAGAGGTAGTAGAGAGGTTTTTATTCAATGGAGTGATATCAAAGTATGGGGATATGAAGAACAATTAAAGAGAAAAGGAGATATTTGCAAATACGAAATGTAATAACAATAGTTTAAGGTCATCGTAACGATAAGGATAAGACGTACTTCATTTGTACTCACTGTTTCGGGTTCATCTCATGGATAGGAAGATTTTCTGCTGCTTTTGGAAGTTTGGCACGAAGTAATGTAGGTAGATATTGACGAAAATTTCTTAAATCAACATGTGGTTCAGCGGATTGATTAGATTCGTTTAGATGTTCAAAAATATAATAATAAAAAAATGATGGTCTAGCTTTAATTGACTCATGATCTCAACTATTGAAATTACCACAATCTCAACAAAACCCCTTCTGATACAAATAATTTCATTGTAGATACACAGTGATGTGGCCCAATGCCGCTAGTTTATCCTTGAGACATCCATGAATGGTAGACCCGGTTGAGAAAACGATTCGGATTTTAGCTGTGTAGAACGTCTTATTCAACGATTTTAAAAACGGTTTATTAATCATTTAAGCAACCGTATCGCCTTTAAACTTCATATTCATAAAACGTTTTATTTTGTACTGTCGATGCTTTCTCATGATGATTTCTGAGAGTTGAGTTGTTAACGACGAATCTAAGTGGATGACCATTCCTAATGAGAGTCTCTCAAAATTGAAATAGTTCCTCATCTATTGTATCAGTAGAACATATTAGCACAGTGTTACTAAAAGGGATACATTTAAATGAAAATAACAATGAGATTATTTATCAAATTTCAATTTATAATAATCATAAAAATGGTATGAATATATCAAAGAAGCTTTACATGATAAATATGGGACTGACTTAAAGATTTCGTAGCCTGATGAATAACATTTAAAGTTGTAAAAAATATGTTTTTCGAATGAGATCATGAACCGATTGATGTTAGACTACCATTGAAAACCTGGAAGCACTGAACGGCCGTTTCGTCTTATTATTGGACTCCTCGGCAGTGTGCATTCACGATCCCGCCTTGTCGATCAAACACCATCGTGTTATTCACTTATCTTCTGAGTCGAGATAGCCACTTGCATGTGCAATGTATGCTTGAAAACATATTGAGCATATAACACTTGAAACAATCACTTTTTTATATTTATGGTTATATCCCTAATATTTATTATTAGAAATATTGAACAAAGAATTATAGTTGGTCTGATATTAACCGTAAGAATGTTGATGCTTTCGATGCTTCAGGAATGGTCGTGAGGCTAAAATTAATCCTTAAAACTGTAAATACAATGGGGAATTGTGGATTGGTAGATCAACGAATTACGCGAGCGATTGTTACCTTTTGCTCAACTATCCTTCATCCCATTTGGCAGTTGATTGGAAGTCTATACTTTACAATTGTTGGTAGAAGACGCTGACCAAGACACTCGTGTAGAAAATAAAGTTTTTCTCGAGTGAAAGCCTATTTTGTGTAGAAATTCTCCCGTTTTTGAACAACAAGAATCATACCACGCTCATTTAATTTTGAGATGGTAGAGAAGATTTGTAGCTCGGGTGGCTGATTTTGACGAGGTTTTGTTCTCTAAGCTGGATACTTTTGTCGTGGAGCTTTCATTGTTCTTCATCAGCACAAACTTCAGTTAGAATCGAAGTGTCCAAAATGTAATAAATTTAAAGAAATTATCCTGTGGTTATGATTTCATCGCCAGATTTATTATTGTTATAACACCCATATTTTGATAAAATATTTTGTCTTATAAATTCACCTCATAAATTTATATTTCCATATTTGTTTGATCGTTTTCAATGGACAATACCTAATATTATTCAATGGTTGTATAATCACATTATGACTGCTTCCCAATATTCTATCACCTTATTTTCAACCTACAATTTTCTAAGAAAAAGTTGTATTTGGAAGATTCATGTTTAAGTCGCCAATAGATTACATCCCTTCACCATTTAATTCAATCGATCTATCAAATAAGAATGTGAAATAACAGTATGAAACAGGAACTACAACACTGAAGGGTGACAATTAAGCAATGTCATATTGACGAACAATTATTTTTATCCTAATGCCATTGTTAATTCATTAAATTTCGGCCCTTGACTGCCATAATACGCTCGAGGGTGAGGAGAGTTAGCTCACCTTCTCAAAATGTTTTCACACGTTTGCAGCCACTGTCACGTAGGTCGTGCTCACTGCCTTCTCGTGTTGAGGGTGTTGTTTACGAAATTGAGAGAACAAAAATCGAATGTCCTGCGCTTTATGCGTATTAGTGATCACAGAGATTTCATTCAGGGGAGTTGGAAAACCCTGATTACATGTTAGACAGATCAAATACAAGAATAAGTAGCGGATTTTCAGAAAGCTGGCAATCAGGTCAATCAGCAGTCACTCAACATAATGAAATTGGTACACATTATTAAACAAAAAAGTCATGTAGACAGGTTATGTTAAAAAAAGGAAAAAATAGACAATAACGATGAATACGTAGTGAGAAATACACTATATGAAACAGACTTTCTTTGCCTACTTATATGTGGAAGTAAGATGTTTGATGTTGTCTGGACAATCAATGGAAACTGTAGTGCCTGTGCTTCGATAACTAATCACCCTCGTACCGTTATCGTATAATCTTCAACGGTGCTTGAAATCAGAAGGCATAAAGAAGCATCTACTACAGTTTATTTAGCAGATGATTCGGACTAGACAGCAGACAGGCAAAATGGATGAGCAAGCGAACTACGATTGTGGCAGTAGCAGTAGTAGTAGTAGTGCAAATGTACATGTATATATAGGGCAATGGATGAGTGATCGAATAAAATAACACATTTTGTCGAGAAATGGAGGCCGACATGAATAACATTAACTGGAAATGATGTCTCAGATCAGAGTGGATTGGAGAATGCTGGTCGGCGGCCTATGCTCCATTAGGAGTAACAGACGTATGTAAGTAAGTAAGAAATTTTTACTAACTTCTTTAACAGACAGTGATTCATGCTATTCACTTCTTACTGAATTCTGATTTTAAATATCGTTGAGATCCATAATAATGATAACGGTTACAAAGATGGTTGACTAACGAAACAAAGCCACTGCACCATAATCGTCACACTAAAAGTTCAAATAGTTTGTAAAATGACTTTTCCGATCCTCATTATAATGTGTGGAATTTGGTATAATTGTCTTCCCTTATCAACTAAACTGTTCTGATACCATTCAAGTATTCAAATTCAATCTTTTATTTTGTCTGACAAAAGTGTTTTTTCTCTCTCACTCAGTAACTCAGTTAAATTTATCTAAGAACATAACGATATGGACTTTATACTTTTGTCATATAAAGAAAATCAATGGATCCATTGACTTTGTATTATTAACAAATAAATTACAATTCACATATTTCCAGGGGAATAATCTAGTCAATATTACAGACTTTTCACAATTCATATTACTAATAGATTTTAAGTGGACCTCAGTTGAAAAAGTGTATTTATTGTAAGATCGTTTTGTGTTAGCATACAACATTGATGTGAACTACTGGATCCTTGACCATTGGTTCAATGTTACACCATCCATCCTTAATGTTTCCTCGATTAAAACACCTAATAACCTCTGACCTGTTCTTGCATATATATCTTTAGTTATCATTGTAAACTTTTATCATTTCAGTTATTTACATTCCTTTATGTCAGTTGTTTCCCACAGGTTGGAAAAAATAGTTGAAAACTCTATCATTAGTTCTTTCGAATGTGTTTCAGGTTCATGAGGTTGTTTCACCAGACGGCATACGGTGTTTAACGGAATGTAAGCTAAATTTAGCCGGTCAAACCAGTCTAGACCAAATAGATTAAGATCAGCTGGTGCGATGTAACATATTCCGGTTAACGTTGAATCGTGAAAAGACACTTAACAATCTGGTTGTCCCAACAAACTTAGATAATAACCGCATGCAGTTTCAGGTTTCTGTGTTGTTGTCACTGTGCGTGGTCTTCCCATTCTTATCCAATATTTCCATCAGAGAATTGTCATGTCAGATGCAGTGTCTAATTTCAGTCTAAACGGGTGCTTCTTAGTATTAAGGGTAATAAATTGCTTCTCACCTGAGGTTGAGTTCTGACAGCTTGCTATTAAACTCAATGAATTCACGTTGGATCTAGGTCTAGGGCAGTTGTCATGTTAGGTCGTCGCAATTGTCGTGTGGAAAAAAAACGCTGATCACTTATGCTCGGAACTAGCAACCTCGGCGATTCACACTATGTTAAAGTCATATCACAAGACTAGTATAAGCGAAGATTTATTAGCCTCAAACACTACGACAGCGACGAATCATGATAGTCTAAAATACACTAGTTCATATATTGATTGTACACTCATTTTGATTATTAATTAGAATAAAATAACATAGTGAGTATAGTTCATATCAAGTGAATACGAGAATATCGTTTATTATACAGAAGAAAATATTGTACTGGGAAAAAAATCAAATATTACACTGAATGATCATTACACTGAATTAGAAGGGAAGTAATGTTGAACAAAACTTCTGATGAGTAAATCAATCGAAAATTGACTTTACTTTCCATTATATCAAGTTTATGATGATCTTTAAAATATTCCAAATAAATATCTATGAATGTCTGTAAAGTAGTTGAAACACTCATTGGAAAAGGATCCGATAATCGTGTCCGATCATTGTGTCATTGAGTTTACCATTGCTGCATTTACAATCGATGACTGTATTTAAAGAAAATTGTAAACTAATGACAAGTATTATATGTTCATACATCAATAGGAAAACACAGTAGAGTAAAGAAAAATGTTTTGGTTTGCAGTAACTGTTCAGATAATATGTTGTGAATATATTCATCTGTAATTATGAAAACGTAAATGATTAGTTCATCATCAATGTATTCATATCAACATATGTATCAGTGAAATAATAGACATCTACAAATATAGGGTTATGAACTTAGTAATTTCTGAATATTCATACATAACAAATAAACATTAAGTGTCTTGTATATTGAACTGTCAAATATTAACAGATAATCGTTTGCCTATCGAAGCATCATATAAATTGAGCCATGCAACAACTCAACGCCTCTCTTTCAACCATTCAGCTTTGCATCTCGTTATGTTTGCTTCGGAATGTTTCATGATGATTTCTTGTGTTTGCTGTGAACAGAGAACACTAATGCATCAAATTTCTAATTTCAACAAAAGTATATAGTCGGATGCATTATAATTGATGAACTGATATTTGTATTTGAATTCGATTATTTATTCAGGACTTACAATGAAAATTGCGCAGCACCAACAAACCAAAATTGCATATAGTAGACCACTCTAAAATAATGGAAAGAAAACAATTGACTTCAATTCACCATATATCTATATAATTATTAGGAACACTGTTACTATCTGAGCAAATCATTGTCAAATCATTAGTAATCGCTAATCACAACTAGTTTATGTAAATCTATGATTAGACGAACTTACGTTTTTTAATATCACCCACAAAATAATGAGAATGAATCCAGTTAACACAAATACGCCGCCAATCGCAAACAAGAGTATCGTCCATTTCTTTCCTGAGCCACGTAGCTTTACACCCAATAAAATGGCTATGATGACGAGCACGGTAGCCACAGTTACAGAAATAATTTGTTCGTACCACTTTGCAAATGACATTAGTAATGCAACACCGACATTTATGACGATCATCTGAATATGGAAAATGTAGTGTACAATTAACATCAGTTCATAAATTAAACGGGTCAACAAATGGACAAATATTGAGAGACTAATCTACACTATCCTGCATTTGATTGAAATGCTTAGAAATGAGTATTTATGGATGCAAGCACATAACAAAGAACCCGTATCCACGCATATCATAATGACAAACGTAAAATGATTTCAAACCTAATTCCCTCATCCTTAACATACGACCATTTCAATGAGATTTATTACCTAGTGGGTGTGAATTATAACAACTTGGGTAAACCAAGTACTTCGACAGCTAGTAATGTCTGAGACTTGAAACACGAAATGATAACTTGTGTATCATACAATACAAGTTCAGTGATAGACAAAGTGTGTGGATGAATATACAAATTAAAATGACAGATATCCAAATTGTCTAGTTGTTCTCTGTTTACAACCGATTCTATATCGTACAAATGCTTATAACAACAAACATAGTTGAGGGTATAATGTAACGGTTTCATTTGTATCCACACATACAAATTTCTAAACCAATATAACCTGGACAGATACGTTTCAATGTTATATTATTCTCATCATTTATCAGTTGAGTAATAGTCCATAATCCCACCGGATCTCCAATGATCTGAGTTATAAACATTGACATTTTTATGAAATCAGTGAAATTATAAAAACCTTATCTCTCAACATTATGACATCTCCAAATTCACCATCGAAAATCATCTGTTCAAGTCAACCTTCATGCATTCATTTATGTCGATCACCATTATCAAACTAACATGACAACGTGTTTACTATTCAACAAACAAATTAACGAACCAAATTCATTCGATGATTGGATGAAAATAGCATGAATGTAGTTTTAAACAATATTCAACTGACGGTTATCACGATGAAGATAGAGTTCACTGTGGATGTAGTATGCAGTGTTCTTATGAATGTTATTAATAATCCAAGAACTAATCCGATCAATCTGAAGAACAAAAGAGAGAAATGTACAACAAACTAAACTCACAGATACAATGGACTACAGTGATGTGCATCAGATGTTGTACATAATCTGTATGCATGAAATAGTTTAACAAGTTCCTCAACTCCTCAGTTCGAAATTTTCGAAAGTACATGAAACTTGTCAAAATAATCGATGAGTGAAATACCTAATGAGTGAACGTCTTGAATATTTTATTTCATCCTCTAAATGCCCTGGTACGTCCGAGATTGGTGAAAATTAGGTCTCCATCTTGAAATTCTCTCACATGGACACGCACATAAGCCACCGCCAGGAAAGTCCTACTTACTGCCTTCTCATAGTAGGGGTGTTGTTCACGAAATTGAAAGGAGAAAAAGCAAATGTCCAGCGCTTTAACCGGATAAGTGAACACGAAGATTCTACTAAGGGGACTTGAAAAACACTGATTCCAAACCGCTGATGCACATGACTCCAGGATACTGAGTGGAAAAATGACATGTGAACCTATTGTTGGTCAATGGCTACCGTGGAACTGCATCTCCTCACGTTACTTCACTGCCTTGTGGATCGATTATTTTGGTCAAGGGTTCCGTAGTAGCTCGGTAAGAAAACCAACGGCTTCGATCTGATCACCCGAGCAGCGTCACAGCCCACACACAAATCCAGTGACTTGTGTGTCGTATATGTATTTGCTGACTCGTTGTACTAATATTTATGAGTTGAAATAAACAAATAAATACACTTTAGTATGATAATTTATTGTGATGTGATGTAACACAAAATGACGATGCTTTCTAATGGGAAAGAAATGAACCATATCCCTCTTCCTCAATCATAATATTCTTGTCAAACATGGATCGAATTTCTCATCAAAGTGTATTAATCAGTTCATTGAATGATACGTAATAGTAATACATGGAAAATTGTCGTTAAAAGTCTCGGGTAATATCTGTATTTCAAACATATATTACTTACGTTAATATGAAACCACTGAGAACTACTGGATATGTATAACAAAGAAAGCTGAATCTGTCAACTGGAATGATAAATGTCTTACATGCATGTAGAATTCTCGTGACAGGTTTCATTTGGCACATTTTTGAATGCAAATTCCATCGTCGTTGAACTATCTGCAATGAAGATTTGTAAACAATTCACCATTGAAAATTCACCTTCCGCAGTCACTAATTCTAACTTTGACTGAAATAAGTAAAAGATCGCAATACAGTGCTGGAGATAATCAGTTTCATGGATTACGTAAAACCTTAAAAATCCATTCGCATGCCTATTTATTTTCTTATTCATGGTATTTCAACAGGTATGGATTCATGGACAGAATCAGAATTTCATCTGATTTGTTTTGCTTTATCATTCTGACGAGATTAATAACGAATATTGAAAGCCGATAAAAATTGATCTCATCAGATTCCCTTTAACTGCTCACTGCATACATTGGTTTAAGGTCATCAAAATGATTGCGCTCAATCCAGTGAATATGATTAACATGGAGCAATCTAATTATCACCATAAATAATACTCAGTGGATTATGTTATTTCTCTGTTATTCTCTCCTGTGATTTTCACAAAAGATTATGTAGTATTGTAAGGTGTGCTGAAAGCAATGAGTAGTGTGTGTAGTGAATCTTTTGAGATTATTACAAATACGTTGTTAATAGACATTCAAAATTCTGCAAAATGCTGACAAGTGATATCCTTCCAATTATTTACTAGCCAATTCATTCTTATATTTCGCCTTCAATGAGCATCTCTCGTGTTGATAAAAGAAATTAGTTTGAATTATTTGTGCTTAGAGTTTTATATTGTTGTTAGCCTATAATATCGAACGCTACCATTGCCATTGGTACTCATAGCACAACTTATCAACGAATCTAAACTCATGCCGAATTCATACCATTCGATAGAAATTAACAAACTCACATGGAATGATACTGACGTTCAGTAAAACTAATTCAATAAAATCACACAAATTTATAATGGAATTCACCGATTACTTTGATTCAACTTTGTTAACTTATGGGTGATTACTTTTTTCATTGAACTTTGGTTAAGCCGTCTTTGAATTAAACAATAGAATAAGTGATTCGTTAGAAATAAAGCAATTTTATTAGACTGTTAGTTCATTATTAATGAATGAGTGGTAGTGTATTGAAGACCAATACCAGCGAGGACTTAAAAATAAAATCTAACAATCATCATTTAGATGCTTAATTTGCAAAATGTCTATCAATTGTATCATAATGACTCAGACTTCATTGTTCTTGCATTTTCATACAAATTGCCTCCTGTTGTGATTCTTGACTGTTCGATCCTCTTGTCTCTCTCCTTCCAGACCTTCTATTCATGACTAACAACATCTACTACTTATATTCATTTATAAGTAGCACACACTACAATCGCACCTCGGAGGTAGAACGATCTTGTCGATTTGATGTACTCAATGGTTGGATGAATTCTCTACAGAGTAATGACGTCAGTTGAAACAACATCAGAACAATAATGATATTCACATATTTGCTTTTTAATAGTATGATGAGTTTCTATGGTCGAAATCAACACATCTTCTACACCATCAGTGCATACGTATTTTTGTAATGCGATTGTTGAAGAAAGTCGTTGAGGAAACCTAAACCTAGGTTTCATGTGAATAGACAGTCGTGAGTAAGCTGTAACTGTAGTCTTGAGGAAAGTGATGCTTGAGTTTCCGTGTCTACTAACTTCACCATTGGAGACGTTGCCACTGGGATGTAATGAACCTTAAACAAATCATCCTGTTGATACGATTTTATCGCCCATTTCCATTTTAATTATTTATTATTGTTATCACTCCTATATTTTGATAAAATATTCTGTCATATAACGTCACTGCAGAAGTTTATATTTTCATATTTATTTAATAGCTTTCAATGTACGATACATAGTTTCACTGCCTTGTGGATGAAGACGGTGGATGTGATGCAAATATGAAGGCGTGAATCGGCAAATCATGAACAGCATAGTTACAACTGAAGAACATCTGGGACTGAAAACAACTATCAACCAACACAAAAGTCACAATTTTCAATACATATATCAAGACAGTTCTACTGTACGGGGTGAAAACCTAGAGAATTACGAAAGCCATCACCAAGAAGATACGAATGTTTATTAACAGATTTCTACGCAAAATACTTTGGATCCGTTGGTCAGACACCATCAGCAACAACCTATTGTGGAAGAAAATAGACCAGATCTCAGCAGAGGAAGAAATCAGGAAGAGGCCCAGGAAGTGGATTGGACACACATTGAGGAAAGCATCCAACTGATTCACAATGCAATACCTCACCTAAAACCATCAAGGGAAAGTCGAAGTAGAAGAGGAATATAAAATAACACATTCGGTTGAGAAATGGAGTCCGACATGAGTAAAATTAACTGGAAAGGATGTCTCAGATCAGAGTGGATTGGCGAATGCTGGTCGGCGGCCTATAATTTATTAGGAGTAACAGACGTATGTAAGTAAGTAAGAAATTTTTACTAACTTCTTTAACAGACAACGTTATTTGAACAGTGTCAAATCACTTGATAATTTGTAGTATTATGATCACTATGTTGTTTCTGTAAACAAGTAAGCTTGGTCATATGATAGACTCTAGCTAGAATGTAGAACACTTCAATATTGGTCGAAAATTCATGCTCTTTTTCATGTATATATGTGCTGAAATCGTATTATTAGTCTTTGCCTTGCTTATCTGCGCCTAATTGGATTTGAGCATAAATTTGTCTCTCTATTCGCCAGCAAATATACATTCGGCTCTGTGCTTCAAATTCCTTTGACGTGCTTGTAACTATGTGATTTATGCTATCGGCTTCTTAATGAATTCTGATTGTAAGCATCGTTGAGATCCATAATAATAATAATAACGGATACAAAGATTGATTAACATAGCAAATAGTTTGAGAACTGTGCACTTGTAATTGTTATATGAAGTTCTGCGAAGGGATCTCTTGTCAACACATTTAATATCAAGCTATACAATCGTATATATATGAAACTTTTGTTGTTGTTAATGTAATGATTTCATGATGAAATGTAAACACGATTAACCAAGATGATGTAATAGAATGATTGTTATACTAGATTACGTAATACGAATAATATTAATAGATTTAGTGAATATAATAAGATGATTAAATTGTTTTTTGTTATAAAAATTAAAGGTCATAGAGTTGTAAAAAATAAATTAATAAGATGATATGATGAACATTTACGAATAAAATATAATACATAGGTAAAGGAGAATGCAATAATAATAATAATAATAATAATAATAATAATAATAATAATAATAATAATAATAGGATAATTTAAACAACTGAGACGTTAACGATAAGACTTACTTCGTTTGTACGCATAAGAGAATGGTTACTTTCGTTTAGGTGTTTAAGTATAGAACTCGTAACTGCTTATTTTTACCCTTACTTTTCATCCTTATTAAACCAAGCTGGCATAAGTTCTCGTATCCAAGTTGAACGTGACCGCTGGCTACGGCCAATATACCTAGCTCCACAAAAGCAGGTGAACTGGTAGACGCGGATAGAAGCGAACAGACGCAGAAGCTTATCTTTTATGGATACAGGAAATAAGTTCCTGCTAGTGAAGGTTATTCGCAATTCAGCCGCATTAATTGTTCTTCTAATAGTTGTTGTTAGACGATTTTTGATTACGTCTGATGTTTGATCATCATTAAGTTCCAGACTTATATAAAGGTTTTTCTTCGGAACGGCACAACTAGATTTCTTGTCGTAACTACTTCTATTCATATTCTTTCCTGTGAACCATTCTGGGTAACCATTTTCCGTCAAGGTTTTCTTGAGGAATGCGAGTTCCTCGTTATTTCATTCCGTACTGCATATCTGATGTATTTGATAACATAAAGAATGGACGAGCTTTCTCTTCCTACTTTACGGAACCCGGTTATAGAATTTGGTTAGCTGGCCATTCCATGTTTGTTTTCTAAAGATGAATCGTTTTGAAGGACCAGTACTCTTTCTCATCAGACGTACATCGAGAAAAGGAATTGATTGGTTTCGTTCTCTTTCTAACGTGAATTCTGTGAAAGGGTGGCATGAGTTAAAGGTGTTTAGATTATCATCTAAATCAATATTTTCGTCACAAACGAACAACGTGTCGTCCATGTATCTTGCGTATAGGTGGAATCGATTGATCATTGAACGGAGTTGGTTGTTTTCTACTTTTGCCATGAAACAGTCTGCTAAAATTGGACCCAATGGAGACCCCAATGCGATCCCATCCCCCTGTCTATATATTTCATTATTGAAACTCAACCGGACATTAAAAGTACAGCCTAACAATAGTTCTTTGAAATTTTTAGTCGGCAAACCTACATCTGTGTTCTTAGAATCAATAAGCTCATATATATAACATATCGTTTTGTTTAAAGTTACTCTAGTGAACGAAGAAATAATGTCAAGCGAAAACATGTGTTTTTCGGGAGTATCAATGTTCTTAATACGATCAATAAATTGAAAAGTATCATGAATAGAATATTGAGATACTTGCTTTCTAAACGGTTCCAATTTTTCCGCTAACCATTTGGCGATTCTGTGATAAGGTGAACTTGACATGTCCAAAACAAGTCGTAACGGTAAACCCGTCTTATGTACTTTTTGTAGCCCATATAAGCGCGGGATAATTGAACCCATAGGACGTATGTGATTATACAAATCTTGGGTTATTATCCCCTTATTCTTAAGACTTTTGACAACATCTGTTGGCTGTTTTTTGATTTGCAATGTTTTATCAACTTCTCCTTTAGGTTTGGAGAATTTAGTACCATTCTCTAGAATTAACTACATTTTATCCAAATATTCTTGGCTGTCAAGTAGTGCTACACCGGCTCCTTTGTCAGGTTTACTTGGGATTAAATCCTTATTTCTTTTCAACAGTATTAGCTGATCCAAGTAGTTCTTAGTTAGTAGCTTATTCTTACTACATTGTGCAACAACGTACTCAGTAATGTAGATTTAAAGTGCTGAAGATTTTGTGGGGATGTTGGCACAAAATCATGAGTTTGCTTTGATGGATTTTTGAATTGCATTTGTGTATGAAGTCTACTAGTTTTGAAGGTGCTGTTACACAACTTGGGACCCAATGATAAGGCCTGTTTTTAGATTGGCGTAAGTTTAATAGAAGACTGATTTAAAACATCCTTTTTCTGGATGTTCTGTTAACTTCTTAATCACGTCTACGTGTTGCAATGCTTCCAAGTGTTTACGTTTAGCTTTTTGTGACTGCTTTTCAGTAACATTAGTAACACAGTCCTCAAACTGTTTACGTTCATCTAACGACAATTAAAACAATGCGTGACTTCTTAGAGATATGTTGCAATCTAGTTCAACTATTCGAGATTTAATAGCATCGATATAATTGAGTGCATGGCGTTTGAGTGTTTTCGCATTGAGATGAATATGGTTTCGCCATAGTGCCTTCCAGAAACGTTTAGGACAATCGTTATTTTCGATACAGCTTTCGAAAAAATTGATCTTACATTTCATTAACGCAAGCTTGATGATGAAAAGTAAGAACCCATTGAGCTCTTTCATCGTAATAAGGTTCTTGCATTTCTTCAATTGACAGATAATTCCCATTTAAACATTGAAATTAAAACACGATGTTCAGGGGAAAAATTTCATTTCGATAAATTTATTATCAAACTGTACAATCGTATATATATGAAATTTCTGTTGTTGTTAAAGTACTGATTCCATGAGGAAATATGAACACAGTTAACCATGACATAATACAAAAACAAAATTTTCATATATATACGATTGTACAGCTTGATAATAAATTCGTTGACATGAGATCCCTTCGCTGAACTTTGTGTTTTGATTGTAATATGACTTTTCCAATCCTCATTATAACGTGTAGAATTGGCATGATTGTCTTCCCTTGTCAACCAAACTATTCGGATACCATTTAAATATTCAGATTCAATATTTCATATTGTCTGACAAACGTGTGTTGTTTTGTTCTCTCTCTCTCTCTCAGTAACTCAGTTAAGTTTGTCTAAGAACAAAACGATGTGGACTTTGTACTTATGTCATTTAACGAAAATCAATGGATCCATTGACTATGTATTACTAACAAATAAACTACAATTCACATATTTCCAAGGGAATAATCTAGTCAAGATTAAAGATTTTTCACAATTCATATTACTAAAAGATTATAAGTGGACCTCAGTTGAAAAGTGTATTTATTGTAAGATCGTTTTGTGTCAGCATACAACATTGTTGTGATCTACTGGATCCTTGACTATTGATACAATGTTATATCACGGCGAAGAATAAATGATTGCCAATCGTTAGGAATACACTCAAGTAATACACCATCCATCGTTAATGTTTCCTCGATTATAACACCTAACAACCTCTGACCTGTTCTTGCATATATATCTATTGTTATCATTGTAAACCTTTGCCATTTCAGTTATTTACATTCCTTTATGTCAGTTGTTTCACACTATTTCTTATCTCAATGTAAAATTCTATTACATATTTGGTTTGTAGGCAGCTGACGAGAAACCTCGAAATATTATGAATTGATTAGTGTGAACTACTGGATCCTTGACCAGTGGTCCAATGTTATATCACGGCGAAGAATAAATGATTGCTAATCGCTAGGAATTATTTATGGACTGTTATATGCATTTTTTGTTATATAACTATCAAGTAACTGTGATATGTGTATATGTTAAAATTTATTTTAGCATAAGCTTCTATTCGACCTGTTGGTTGCTGTTATATGATTTAACATTCTTAATTCATTACCAATTTGTTAGCAGCAGTCTCTCACAATCATAGTCACATGTGGTTTGATGTTGTATAACTGTTATTTTCTCCTACGTTATAATACTGTCTAGTTTTTCTTTGTATATAAACATGTTATGTCTGAAAATATGGTTTGCATCGCGGAGGCTGATACTGGCGTTCCGGACTGAACAGGCGGAGTAAAGAGAGAAGTTATTATCTAGATACATATAGGTTTACGAGTCATTGTTCCTATCATATAAGTCGGTGTTCCTAATTGAGGATCGCATCACTTGATATAATTGACTGAACATAAAGACATAACACCCAATACTGGACGCAGTTAACGTTTAACTTTATTCATTTCACCATTTTGCACAGCAACCATCCATAAAAGCTTACTCTCGATACGGTTGAATTACGCCAATCATCACTATTCAATAAAACTCCAGAAATGACACTCCTATATATAGAGCAAACGAACTTTCTCTCTCTGTTTTATTGCCATCACAGCAATTTACAGCATTTAAATAAACACTTATAGAGTAGTCGCGTGGTAATGATTACAAATAATAACAATCACGTATATTAAGAATAGAAGCGAAATACAATGAAGTCACAGAACTAGTAACAAAGCTTTATCCATGAGGAGCTCGATTAGTTGACTAACAATGCTCAGGGCTATACGTGGTAACCTTTGGAATACTCACCTTCGTCGTTCTTTTTTAAAGTATGCTTTCAAGACTGGTACGAATAAGGATCGATGTGATCGCAATCTAATTAAAATACGTATACTTAATCATCATAACTGGCGGCGAAGAAGTTCTTTCTTTTAGCATAACGTCAGTTACCAAAATATCGGTGCCTGATTTTCAATAAATGGTCTCCAATAAAAGCTCACAAACATTTTTGAGAATATATGCAACACAAACAACCAGTTTATAACTAACAAATCAGTCGACTACCAGGTGTTAGCACTTCCCTTCACACCCTAAAAATTAGTGGAGTCCTTGATAAACGACGGTCAATATGACCACTTGCTGTCCATGCAACTCGACATGTCAGACAGATCAAACACAAGAATAAGTAGCAAATTTTCAGAAAGCTGGCAATCAGGTAAATTGACGAATTCTAAACATACTGAAATTGATACACTTTATTAAACAAAAGCGTCATGGTGACACGCTATGATAAAGAAAAGGAAAAAATCAACAAGAACGATGAATGTGGAGTTCGAAAGACACTACATGCAACTAATAAGAGAAGAAATTTTGTTTGCTCACTTATATGTAGAAGTAAGATGTCTGATGTTGTCTGGGCAACCAATGGAAACCATCCATCTAAAACAATGTCAGACAAACAAAACCAGTCACGACACGTGTGTATTTGGGAAGTACGGTTGTTGAACAAATCATTCCAGTCTATTCGGTGGTTGTATAATTGAAATGCGCTTCAATGCCTGTCTGCATTCTAAATGAATATTTTCTATCCAGACATATACACTAACAGGCAACATCTATTTAATAGAATATCTTTATAAATTTTGGAGTGATCTGGAAAACGTCTCGTAACAGACAAGCAAGGATGAAAAAAACACTAAAGAGCAATTTATCTAACCAGCGTTTAATTGTAGTTTAGCCAGAAGCATCGAGAAAGTAAAAAGTCTCATGTAGAGTTTCTGCTTGGATGATTACTATGCTTCTACTATGTTAATTAGCATTCCAGAATCTACGGGAACCCTAGAAACATCTCAAACATTATAAAAACCCTATATTTTCTGTACTAGAATGAACCTTTGGAGTAAAGTACTTCTAGCATAATTTGCACCTTTTCTCTCATGTTCAGGTTGCTTTGTAGTTCTAGCTTGAGGGTTACAAGAATTGCTTAGTAACCGATTATACGGTTCACTTAGCAAGATTTATAAATAAATATTAGAATAGTTTACAATAATCTTCAAAATATTTCACATGAATATCTGGAAAAAAATTTACACACCATTTGTAACAGCATCTATTCATCAAGTCTAATCATTGTCTCATTCAGTTAATCCATTGATAAATTACAATCGAGGAGTGCATTTAGAGAAAATTGTAAACTGAGGACAAGTACGATATGTTCATACACCAATAGGAAAACACAGTAGAGTAAAGAAAAATGTTCTCGTTTGGAGAAAATGTCCAGATAATATTTTGTGCATGTAATCACCTGTAATTATGAAAATGTAAATAATTAATTAATCATCGATGTATTCATATGAACATATGTATCAGTGAAATAATGGACATTTACAGATACAGGGTTATAAGCCTAGTAATTTCTGAATATTCCTAAATAACAAATGAACAGTAAGTGTGTTGTATTTTGATCTGTCAAATATTGACAGATGATCATTTGTATGAAAGAGCATCATATAGATTGAGGCATTCAGTTAAGGAAAGGAATTGAGCGATATATATTTCATCAATCAATTTTCCCATTTCAGACATTGAGTTTTGCATCTCGCATTGTTTCCTTCGAAATGTTTCGTGATGAAGTCTTGTGAATATTGTGAATATAAAACGATAATGCATCAAAGTTCTAATTTTTACAGAACGATAACATTGAAAGCATAATAATCAATGAACCGTTATTTGTATTTACATTTTATTATCTATTCAGAACTTACAATTATCATTTCGCCGCACCAACAAAACAAGGTTGCAACTAGTAAACCCTTCTAAAATGAAGGAAAGAATACAATTCACCTCAATTCAACATGTACCTATATGATTATCAGTGAACAAACTGTATTACTCTACTAATTTACTCTTCCGATTTTAAAGTAATATGTAGCTGACTGACTGACTTCATATAAGAGTTCAATCAGTCTGTTATCCTGAATTTCGTCATCATATAGCCATCCTGTTTCGAGCTTGACAGTTTTCTAAACTACGAATTAGTTTCGTCAAGCACTGTATCGTGAAACATTCAAGCTACTGATTCCACGAATGCGAAATCGTCGCTTGAAGATGTATTGTTCTGGTTTTGCTGTTTTACCATTTTGTTACACAATCATAATATATAGATAGTACTGAGAATCAATTTCTCAAATCATAACATTATTTCATGATGCTTTGCATTAACAACATACAGTGTAAATAGCACAAACTATTGCAGATGTTTAACAGTTTCAATCCATGTATAAAGTAAACTGGTTTCATTTTGCAACTTATGTGCGATGACAACATCATGGCGCAAATCATTTTCTTATTTACAATGACCGCATATCGATGCAAGTAAACGTCCAAAGCAGCTGTACATGTATTAGAAAACAAAGATTTCTTTGGAATATTCCTCAATGAAATATTAAGTTGCAAATGTATTTCTATTGCGGTGTAGGAACCATTTTACCGGTATTCATGATGGGCATATTTTCTTAGGAAAATATAGCTATTCAAGAAAACCATTGGAAAATCAATAGTTACCATTATTCACTACTAGTTTGTGGAAAACTATGATTAGATCAACTTACGATGTTAAATATCGCTCCAAAAATGAAGAAAAGGAATCCAATTGCAACAAATACAAGACATAATGTGAACAAGACTAACTCCCATATTCCTTTTGAACCTTGTATTTCTACATCCACTAAAATCGCTATGATGACGAACGCGGTAGCCACAGTTACAGAAATAATTTGTTCATACCACTTTGCAAACGACATTAGTAATGCAACACCGACATTTATAAAGATCATCTGAATATAGAAAAATTAATATGATATTACTATCAGTTCAGAAATTGAACCGGTCAACGAATGGAAAAATAATGAAATACTAATCTACATTGTCCTGCATTCGATTGAAATGCTTTAAAATGAATATTTTTGGATACAAACACACAACAAGTAATCCTTATCCAAGTATGTCATAATGACAAACGTAAAATGACTTGCAACCTAATTTCCTCATCCCCAACATATGACCATTTTATATGAGATTTATTACCTAAAGGGTGGATAGTCCAAGTACTACGACAGTTAGTAATGTCTAAGACTTGAAGCACTAAATGATGACTTGTGTATCATGCAACACAAGTTCAAACAAAAACAAAGTGTGTGGTTGATAATACAAATGAAAATCACAGAAATCCAATTTGTTTAGTTATTCTTTGTTTACAATTCATTTCACATCTTGCAAACGGTTATAACAACAAACGTAGATGAGAGTACAATGTACCTGTGTGATGTGTATCCACGTCTACATTTTTCTGAATTATCCAATAACATGGACGGATACCTTGTATTCACCAGTTAAAAGTTAAGCAATAGCTCATGATATAACCTGATCATCAATGGAATCGGTGAAACTATGGAAACTGGATCTCTTAACAATATGACATCTAAAAATTCAACAATGAAAATCATCTGTTCAAATCAACATTCAAACATTCATTTATGTCGATCACCTATATCGCACTGACATGACAACATATTACTATTCAACAAACAAAATAACTAACTGAATTTAATCGATGATTGGATGAAAATATCATGATTATCATTTTAATTAATGTTCAACTGACGGTTATAGCGATGAAGATAGTGTTCATTGTGGATGTAGAATGTAGCTCTCTTATGAATATTATTATTAACCCAAGAACTAATCCGATCAATCTGAAGAACAAAAGAGAGAAATGTACAACATACTAAACTCACAGATACAATAGACCACAGTGATGCGCATCAAATGTTCTACATAATCTGTATGCATGAAATGGTTGAACAAGTACCTCAACTCCTCAGTTCGACATTTTCGAAAGTATATAAAACTTGTCGAAATAATCGATGAGTGGAATACCTAATGAGTGTTCGTCTTGAATATCTTATTTCAACCCCAAAATGCTCTGGTACGTCCGGGATTGGAGAGATATAGGTCCCCCTCTCGAAATTCTTTCACATGGACACGCGTATTTAGCTACTGTCAAAGAAGTTCTACCTACTGCCTTCTCATGGTGGCTTTGTTTATGAAATTGATTGGTTGTCCGTTTTATTAATCGGGTTAGTGAACACGAAAAGTCTGCATGGGTGAGTTGTAAAACACTGATTCCAAATCAGTGATGCCCATGGCTTCAGAATACTGAGGGAAGAAATGGCATGTGATCCTATCGTCGATCGCTGGCTTCCGTAGAACTGCATCTCCTGACGTCACTCCACTGCTTTTCGAATCAAACGTTTTGGTCGAGGGCTCTTGGTATAGCTCTCTAGGAAAACCACCTGCTTCAATCTGGTCAACCAGGCAGTATGACAGCCCATAAACAAATCAAGTGACTTGTATGGCGTATAGGTATTCGATGACTCTTTGTACCAATATTTATAGATTGAAATAAATACATAAATACATTTCATTATAATCATTTATTGTGATGTGGGGTATCACAAAATGAGAATGGTTTGTACTTGAAGCGAGAGAAACTAACTTTCCGTTCCTTAATCATAATATTCTTGTCAAACATGGATCAAATTTCTCATCAAAGTGTATTATTCAGTTCATTGAATGATACGTAATAGAAATACATTTGAAATTGTCGTTGTGATTTTTGTGCAATACCTGTATTTAAAACATGTATTACTTACGTTAATATGAAACCACTGAGAACAACTGCTTCTGTATAACAATGAAAGCTGAATCTGTCAAATGGAATGTTAAATGTCTTACATGCATGTAGAATACTCGTGACAGGTTTCATTTGACACATTATTGGATGCGAATTCCATTGTCGTTTAATTATCTGCAATGGAGATTTGTGAACGATTCACCACTAAAATATCACCTTCCACAACCAGTAATTCTAACTTGAACTGAAATAAGTAAGAATTCCCAATACAGTGTTGAAGATAATAAATGTCATGGATTACATTAACCCTAACAAATTTCATTCACACGCCTATTTGTTTCCTTTTTCATTGCATTTCAACAAGTCTAGATTCATGGACAGAATCCTAATTTCATTTGACTAGTTTGTTGCATCATCTTGATTAGATTGAAATCTGATGAAAATTGATCTCATCAGCTTCATGTTATTTGCCAACTGCGTACAGTGACTTAAAGTCCAATCTAATGACACCGTAAATGATACTCAATCTATTTCTTTCACTTTGACATATTTGTGTTTGAAAAGTGAATGACATGCGATTGAATCATGATCGGCCTCCCACTTTGTCAATTATTCCGATGATCCCATGGTGTGCATAAGGAATGAGGATTTCTATCTCTTCATTGTCTCTTGAAATAAGTGACCTTTTGTATCTCAGTGAACGATGGTCTGTTTTTATTGTTTTCGTACCTAATCTTATTGAATATCAAATTGCAAACTTTACACTTAAACACGAATAGCATTCAAACATCACGTTGCAATACCATGAAGTTTGTACTATTGGAGATTTTCATAGTGAAAATGATATCAAACGTCACGTATCGTGGTTCAAGATTCCACTTTAATTTCTCTTCATCTTCTCCTGTACTGTGGAAATGAAGGAAAATTCTCCATTCATAATTTGATGCAGAGAAACCAAATACATTTTGCATTGCTCGACATTTATATTGAGGATTTGTTGATTTTTGTATTTCACTTGCTAATCACTAACGTTCTAAACGATTCTTCCCAATTTTTTCCGGGAAAGATTATGTCGCATTGTGGAGAGTGCTGGAGGTAGAGAAGAGTGTGTGTGATGAATCTTATGAGATCATTACAAGCATGATTGTTGATAGACATTGACAATTATGCAAAATGCTAAGAAGTGATATCCTATAAAATATTTGCCATCAATTTCATTCATATCTCTCACCCTCAATATACTCTAGAAGGATGAAGCACTAAAACATGGGAATATCTCTCATATTTGTAAAAGAAACTCGTTGAAATCATTTGAGCTCAGTGTTCTGTATTGTTGTTAGCCTTTAACATCAAACGTAACCATTGGCATTGCTACTTACAATATAACATATCAACAAATCTAAACTCATGCTTAATTCAAACCATTCGATAGAAATTAACAAACTCACATGGAATGATTTTGATGTCCAGTAAAACTGATTCAATAAAATCACACAAATTTATAACGATATTCACCAATTACTTTGAATCAACTTTATTAACTTATGAGTGGTTGCGTTTTACATTGAACTTTGGTTGAGCTAACTTTGTACAGAACAACGGAATAAGTGATTCTATTAGAAATAAAGCAAACACTTTTTAGTTATTGTTCATTTTGAACAAATATGTGATAGCACATTGAAAAAGATGAATGATCTTGTTTCTACAATGAGCTCAGTGGCTAAATGAGGTTGTAGAGTGGAGTCGAGTCGCAAATGACTATGAACACCACTACAAGAATACTATGTGTCAGTTAACCGATAAAATCCCCTGTAAGCCAAATATCAAAATGCAGTTGATGGCTGTAGTTGAGATGTATTTGTTGGCGATCTAGTGGTATCGAAGGAGTACCGTGATAGTGCCAAAGGAGTACAAGCGTGGTTACCTGGCGTAACCGAACTAGTGCAAGGTCACAATCGAAAGATAATTGAGCAATAATATGTCTGTCTTTAACATAGTTAAACAAACGAGCACAGTAAAACTATCACTGGTGCAATTGATTACAATAATGATTGTTCCCATTAAATCAATCGCGTTCTCTTGATAAAATTAGGTCACCACAAAGTCTCTACAGTGTACTGGCAGCACACGGAACACATAGTGTTAACGTTTTCATTCCGTTGACTTTATAAACATATTGTTTATTTTTCAAGTCACATACTCTTTTAATCTTTTGCATTATTCAAGACCATTATTTCACTCACATAATCTAACAGACCGTTAGATCGTTTTGTTTAATATAACTTATCATATTGTTCCGACTTCCGCTCTTGCATTACCAGAAGTGAATGCACTGGAATATAGTGGCTGCGAATGGTAGGATAATCATACGTGTTGTTTCCCTCATTTAAATGAGGGTGCCACATCACGGCAAAATTCATAACATCCAAGCATAATTAGTAGGTCTGTTATTGTGCATTCACATTCACTTGTACCTTCATTTCATGATACACACACCAAGTTTTCTAAACATTGAAACATACTAGTAGAATATTCAAAATATGATACGGTAGATGTTCAAAACAGCTCAGCAAAGTAAGTTCGACAGACAGTAACCATATCATCTAAAGACTTCTTCCAGCTAATTGTATTTCTGTGTCAAGAATTCACTTTGATGAACATGTCAGTCAGAAAGTTCTATGCTGAAGTGTTTTAAATTGTATACATTGATATTGGAGGGGAAACTTCTTTATCGACTTTCAATGCTTTTGCATATCTAATAATCTATTCAAAGTATAATTAGTCACTTAGATTGTAATTGCATTTTCATTGTATTTAATTCTTCAGTAAAATTTCGCATTCAACTACCAACTATTCATCTTGATCAGTTCTCCAAATGTTATTTGTAATGAGTATTAAAGCATATGATTGAACTCTAATGAACATTGAAAAATCGTCTGGACATAAACATCAACATCATACTCTCATATATTTGATAACTCATTCAAACAATAGAACTCATAACAACAGTCTGCGTAAGTAAAAGGCTGATAGTGGAAAACATTGAGGTGGTTAGATTGCCTAGATAGTTTTCCCAAGTATGAAGTCCTTGATTGTTTCTAGTGATGAACATCAACATTTGAAACATTCACAAACAAGAAAAGCCTGGTGATTACTTAGTTTACTTGACTTGCATCATCAGGGACTAGATTCTATATGAAAATCGATCACTGTGATAGGTCCTCTAAATCTTTAGAAAATAAACTTAATGTCGAAATCTTATCTATAATACCAAAAAGACAGATAGCGGTTATAGTAGTTAAACGTGTGTTCAACATCTTGACTTCACATTCAATCATACAGTGTGTTGTTATGATGAGAAAACCATTTGTAGAATTCGATTAAAACTTATATTGAGTACGGTTGTGTGATGTTTTACACTTCATTTTAATTGTGTGTCATTCTCTGTATTGACATATAGATTACGTCGAATGATTGAAAATCATGTCGAGGTTCATCAAGTTGGATTTCCATAGAAATGGCAGGTTTAAATATATCAGTCACAGTATGTAACTGTGAACTGAAAACCCTTGTATTTCTCTTTTTATTGTTATGAGCAGGCTCAGTATAGAAGATGGGCGACTTTTCTAGTTTTATAAATTATTTTACATTAGTCTTCATCGTCTTATTACTGTTCACCAATCTGATGTACTGACATTCGTTTTATGATCACTTTGTACTTGGAAGATTAAATATTAGTAAGTATTACGTTGTCATAAGTCGACATTAAGTTGCTTCAAATAATTGTTCTTTGGACTGTTCTACTAATATCATCTGAAATACGACCGTTCCCTCACACAATCGTTCATGATCCTAACCTGGTAACTAATAAAGTTGATCAGGTAATTTATTGATCGGATAGCTCAATAAGTGATAGTTATTTGTTCTATGCCATGATTACAAATAATTCTTGACTGTTGTATACAAAAAACTATGACACATGTGAAGTAAGTCTTCTGAACGCAATAGCGAATGTGGTTTCTTTCCCGATCACGAAGATTAGGATCAAGAGATGAATTTCAAACGTCACACATTGATACATAAAATAATTCGTCTGTAGAATTTGTGTAGTATTTTTTCCGAAAATGTATTTAGTGTTAATGAGTTTGTCATTTTTATTGTTAATGCATGTTTAACGTATTTTAGAAATCAATTGCGAACTAGCTACCTACTTAGATAACTCATCAGATTGATATGCATTTAACTATTAAGTATATAATGAACTTGATTTGTATTGTGAATAGAACTCTTTTTAGTCATTGAAATCATGACACACGTATAATTTGATCTTCGATCATTTTTGTGTGTGCAGGTTACTAATTCTATTATCAATTTTGCGAGGTTTGTTTCCTATACTTATGAGTCGATTTTGAATTTGCAGTGGTTCAGTGTGTTTTATAAAGTCGCTCAAGGTAAACTTGACTTCTTCTGTATAGTATACTGGATCAATATTCCATTGAAATCTCAGTATAAGATGAGACTAAACTAAAATACCGTAGAATAATTATGGTGTATTCAACAGGCAGGATTCCGTAAGGATAGATCGTGTACAGACCAAATCGCAACTCTACAGATCATTGTGGAACAATAAGTTGAATGGTGTTTATTAACAATTGTCTACGCAAAATACTTCAGATCCGTTGGCCGGACACTATCAGCAACAACGTACTGTGGGAGAGAACAACACAGATCTCAGCGGAGGAAGGAATCAGAAAGAAGCGCTGGAAGTGGATAGGACACACATTGAGGAAAGCACACAGCTGCGTCACAAGACAAGCCCTCACATGGAATCCTCACGGCCAAAGCAGGAGAGAAAGACCAAAGAACACGTTACGTCGAGAAATGGAAATAGACATGAGAAAAATGAACAAGAATTGGATGAAACTAGAAAAGAAGGCGCAGGACAGAGTTGATTGGAGAATGCTAGTCGGCGGCCTATGCTCCATTGGGAGTAACAGGCGTAAGTAAGTAAGTAAGTAAGCAAAATAACCCATCAGTTTATCTTACTCATTATAATGTTCAAATTTGTTTCAAAACAATCGATGCTTAGAATTTCTCTGATATTATTCTGATACATCGCTTTATATTTACTATACATTTGTTCAAATACTAAACAGGAAACAATATACATGAGCAATTATTAGTTTTTGTACTGATTAGTCTAGTAATAAATCGTAGTTTCCAATGAACGTCAACATAAACAATTTGACACAAAATGGATTGATACAGACGTGTAATGAACAACGATCACAAGAAAACCACATATGAGAAAACAAGAAAAACCTTGTCTTCTATCTAACATCGTAAATTTCAATCATATTATTCATTTGTATTAGTTAAACGTGAACTTATAATGTTTCAAATTATATGAATTATAGCATGAACTAAGAGTCTTAGAAATAACGCAATTGAATCAAGAGGTACTAGATGAGCACAAACGAATGTACTGTATTTAGAATTCGAAATCAAGCATTCAACAAGTACAAAGGAATCATTAATTCATTCAAATACAACAGTATGGCAACATGGACCGATGCATATATGTGCCTGTTTGTACGTTGTAACTGACTGACCATCTAACTGATATACGCAGTTTAATGTTTTAAAAAGAATGATTTCGTTTGGAAATGATTATTGTACTTGACAAAATTACCTTTCAACATTAAATGTTATGTATAACAAAGAAAATAAATTAACTCCAAATGAACTGAATGGAATATATGTAAGATAATTGTACGGTAATGTGTTACATTTTTCTTTATTCCATCATCTAACTAGATAATATTTCAACGATCTTAATTGTTTTAGAATGGAAGATACATCAATTCAACCAAACAGAATTATTATTCGATGGTATCTGAAGAAATAAAAACTCTTTTAATATAAAGAGATTTATTTTTTGTATTCTTTTGCATACACAATTGATGCTTTTGCCTTGGAATTAATTAGAAAATTTCAACTGATCTATCAAATATAAATTATCTTTAGAATATTTTGTTATGAATAACATTCATTTTCTCTTTTCGAAGAAATCATTTAATTAATCTGTACATTTGTATTGGTAGTTATTGTGAAAAAGTTTCAAGAGGAATAGACGGTGGCTCAACTTCGTGGATTGATTGAAGTTTATCTTCAACACCGTTGGACCCCAGCTTAGCGGTTTAAAGGTTAATCGCTCGCCCGCGAAGTCCTGGGTTCAAATCTCGAGAGGCGGGATCGTGGAAGAAGTGTCCCACAATTTGACGAAAGGGCCGTGTAATGCTTCCAAGTTTTTTCACGTTGGTCTAGCTTCAAATGACGTATGAAATCAAATTCAGAAAACATATCAGTATATAGAAGGATAGCAAAGATTGCATCATAAACTGATTCGAGAATCTCATTATCAAATGAGGTTGCGCAACAATCAAGGGGTAAGGAAAGAATATAAGAATGAAAATATTTTACGGGTCAGATAATGGTCCAATTGACAGATATTGAAGAAAAAAGACAAACATACAGGATATAATAATAAAAAAATTGTGGTCTAACTTCAATTGACTCATGATCTCAACTACTTGCATTACTATAATCTCCACAAAACCCTTTGTGATACAAATCATTTCATTGTAGATACACGTTGATGTGGCTCAAAGTCGCTGGTTTATCTTCAAGATATGCAACAAGTACAATTGTATTATTGGTTCATTCAAACACCACAGAACTTCAACATAATAAGCTCTCAGATGTTTTCATACTCCACGATGGTTTCAAGGAACCAGTATCACAAAAAGCATCACAATTTCTACTTATCTTCACAACTTGACTTCTAATTATATAAGAAGTATATAAACCAAGATAATTTCGATTTTCAAATCACGATTAAGTTATTGTCACTGTTAGTTCAACTTCTTGGACCTTGTTTAAATGGATGGTTTAAGGAAAAAACTTTAGACAATCTAATATAATAAAGATTAATGTCAAAAACGCATTTAAAAAATATTCAAATACATGCCGAATTAAAGAACACTCTTGAGCAAGTAGTGCTTTTTCGGATAATGCATATCGAGACAGCATCCACAGACCTTCTTAAAGATGTCACCTCACAAAGTTTAAGAAATCACCATGATCAACAAGCGGAAACGCAGTACGACAACACAACATACATGTGAATTACTGAAGTCAAACACAGAAGTAACTGCAAACTTGCTCCATGTTCTGTTCAGGAAAATTCGGGGGAGGAACAAGGGCCTATGGACTGGAATGAAGGACACCTCAATGAGATATCAAAGAAAGCAGATATGAGCGAGTGCGTTGACTATAGAGGCATCATACTTTTGTCAGTAGCAGGAAACATGTTCAACAGGGTTGTTGGACAGAATGAAGGATCCGGAAGACGCCCAGCTTCGAGATCAAGGGACTGGATTTTATAAGGATCGGTCATATACAAACTAAATCAGAACAATGCGGATCATTGTCGAGCAGTCAATGAAAAGTAACTCGTCACTATGCATCAACGTCCTTTGACGATGAGAAAACGTTTGACAGTGCGGATAGGAGCAGCTTATGTAATCGTCTTCGTGTGATGAACTAAGCTACATGGTTGTGCTTGAAAAACTGCTTACAGATCGTTCCAAGCGAAAGATGGTGTCAGAAAAGACTATCTATTCTCCCCTCTCTCTCATTCTTATCTTAGTCGTTTGGATTATAAAGAACTGGACATCCGAAGAAGAAACACAAAATACAATGGAGAACATGCATGCAACTAGGCCTATTGTAACAGAGGACAAACAGACTTCTGATTGAAAAGAGAACTAAGAAAAGACATTGGAAGTAGATCGGACACACATTGCTGAAATCAATTAACTCCATCACATGGCAATCTATTACCTGGAATCCTGAAGGTGGAAGGAATAGAGAGAGGTAAAAGAACAAGTTGTGACAGGAATTGGAGGCAGATATCAAGAAAATAAATGGTGTTTGAAAACGCTGAAAAAGAGAACCTATGACAGAGTTGGTTCACATATTCTGTTCTGGAGAATCTGGAGCAGGGTAATAGGCGTGAGAAAGCTGTGCACCAACGTGTTGAATTAAAACCAATCCTAATCACTGAACTTGCGCTTTTACACTGTCCACACAGTTTCTCTGACCAACAATACATTAGAATCTTGATCAACATCTCAAAAATGATGTGTCAGTTCACTACATTGTATCATCACAGTATGATAACCTTCAGTCATATGTCTAAACGTCAAGAAACCTTTATAAAACAAAACTTTGAAACAGTTTACAACTATAAGAATCTATCATATTCACACATTAACAACTTTTATAAATGGCAATAGTTTTTGTTAACCTTGTTCAGGGATACGAAACACAAAGTCCTTAAACAACACAAAACATCAATATGGATTTCAAATGGATTATAAAAAAACTTTGAAATGTTACTTGATTTATGAATGATCAAACGCTTGAAACTTTGTGAAAGCCGAAAACAAAAACAAAAAATAACAATATCGTAGTGTTTGTTTTTATTCGATGAGTCCAAAGACGTCGGAGCAGGTAAGACATAAATGAGTTAGAATACGATGAACATTCATTCATCACTGTATATCAGTTTGGAGTAGGAAGAAAAGGTAGTTTACACTTGTACAATTATATACATATAACTTATTCTGGCTTTTAGACAAGTCAATTTATTAACCCTTTTAGGGTAACATTTTGACAGTGCCAACTATTCACTCATCAACCTTGACTGTTTTTAAGTGAGCCTATGTGCTAGCGTTGCTTATTCTACTCATCACACGTCTGTAGCTTATTTTTAATTGGCGAAAATATAGATTAACGTTTGATTAAACTCAACTGACTTAAACGCTATCCCCACTGCGTGTCGTTTCATTTCTGTGTTCTTTTGTCTTGATCAAAGATCGTACGTAATATTCGAAATGAAAATTCTTTCTTGCCTTGGATTCCTTGATTCCGTTATTCACGAATGAGAATTCATTTGACCATCATATACGAGGATCGGAGACCAGAAACGAATCAATAGAAGATAGCCTACAACCAGCTTGATTGGCGGAATACCTAATAAACATAAATGAACAAAATAGTAAGGATAAGTGGTGTGTATTTCATAGATAGTTTGCCTTCCATCTGAACTTGATTTGTTCGTACGCTACATCACTACTTTCATTTACAAAGTTATAGTTTTATTATATTGAAGATTCCCATTGTGAAAATTAGAACAACACATATAAGCGAACAATTGTTTTCAATTAGATCATCATCATGATTTACTCTAATATACATGAATATTTAAACGAAAATGTTAAACCAATCAAGGCAATATTAGTCAATAATCACAATGTAATAGACTAAGTTTCCAGGTAAAAGTACAAGTTGATAGTTGGAAGACAAGTGCACTGATAATAAAATACAATAACAAAACTCTTATCAATAATTAAACGTTGGAAATAGAAGGTCAAATAAACATGGGTAAATAGACTAGGAATAGTAATCACAAAACATTAAAATCATTACGTAATAAGATGTGTGTTAATAATTAGATAGCGAAGAATACAAAGAGGCGGAAAATTACAAACAAATAATGGATGTGAAAATAAGGTTAATGATAACACAAATGAAATAAAATGAATAATGATAATGATAAAATAAATAAATAAAAAGAATTGTTATTTAAGTTATAACTGGCCATGGAAGGGATAGGGGCGTCACGTATTTCTTCTGTACACATAAATTGGGGTTATATGTACGAATTCCAATGGCTTCAGCTATATATAGGAGACGGGAACGGACTCCGTCGTGAAATGATGGAGGTATACGATAGATAACTCGAAAAGATTTCGATTTATCTACTGCATGACCGCTATCAATAAGATTTGCCAATATAGAACTCCGAATAGATTTTCTCTGGCCCTTTATGTACCAAGTTGGTAGATGTTCACTCATTCGTTGGTTAAGTTACCTGGTAATACGCCCTATATAGCTATCTCCACAGGAGCAGCTGAATTTGTAAATGCACATGGAAGAGGCCAACTCAGGTAACTTATCCTTCGTTTGAGTAGACATCGCTAGTCGACAAGAGAAGATCAGTCAGAAGTCAGTTGAAGCTAGACCACCATTGAAAACCTGGAAGCACTGGACGGCCGTTTCGTCCTAGTATGGGACTCTTCAGCAGTGCGCATCCACGATCCCGCACCATGCGGGGCTCGAACCCAGGACCTACTGGCTTCGCGCGCGAGCTTCAACTGACTCATGATTTAAATCTGTGAAAATTTCTAAAATCTCCACAAACCCCTTCTGATAATAATCATCTGCTCACTAGTGACTGACTTCAAGAGATACTCCTGGAGTTCTAGTGGGAAGCCGTTACCAGTGGAGTTCAACCAGGTCTGTTGTGAGATATCAGCTCACTGAAGACAATGGTGTACGGTGGCGCGACTTCGTGGATTGGTTGAAGTTAGACATTAACACCGTTGGATGCCGGCTCAGTGGTCTAATGGTTAAGTGCTCGCGCGCGAAGCCAGTAGGTCCTGAGTTCGAGCCCCGCATGGTGCGGGATCGTGGATGCGCACTGCTGAGGAGTCCCATACTAGGACGAAACGGCCGTCCAGTGCTTCCAGGTTTTCAATGGTGGTCTAGCTTCAACTGACTCATGATTTAAATTTGTGAAAATTTCTAAAATCTCCACAAACCCCTTCTGATAATTCCTTTTTTATTTATTTTATTCTATTTGTGTTATCATTAACCTTATTTTCACATCCATTATTTGTTTGTAATTTTCCGCCTCTTTGTATTCTTCGCTATCTAACTATTTACACACATCTTATTACGTAATGATTTTAATGTTTTGTGATTACTATTCCTAGTCTATTTACCCATGTTTATTTGACCTTCTATTTCCAACGATTAACTATTGATAAGAGTTTTATTATTGTATTTTATTATTCTTACTATTATCAGTGCACTTGTCTTCCTACTATGCTTATACTTTTACTTATTATGTGTAGTGACTTATTCTATTTCATTGTGATTATTGACTAATAATGCCTTGATTGGTTTAAAAAATTTTCGTATAAATATTCATGTATATTAGAGTAAAACCTGATGATGATCTAATTGAAAACAATATTGTTCGTTTATATGTGTTATAGTTTTATTGTCAAGGATTTCAAAACCGAAAGTAATATCACATTATACGTTTGATGATCATTATTAAAACATGTGAGTTTTCAGATCAAGATGCACACAAAGAGAACACTTTCTAAACCCATCTCATTACGTCACCGAGCATGAATTTTAAGAGAAAAAGGATATATATAACCATGGATTTCCAACATTTGATCTCAGTGGTATTAAGTGCGAGCACTTTCAAAGAGTTTCATACTCAAACGAAACGGAAGTCTAGTGCTTCTTCCTCAGTAGTTGTCAAACCAAGATCAATCATTAATGTAGAATATGAAAACTGCTTTCTTAATCAACAATATTTGTAGTACATTCAATCATTGATTTTACAAGTAATTTAAAAAGTAGCCAGACACATGCAAGTATGATATACACTGTTTGGAACAGATGTTTAAGTGAGACAATATGAAGTTTTCTCATTTCGATTCGGAGACGACTTAATCTTGACAAATTGAAGGCTTCACATTTCTTGACTCCTTTAAACGAGATTGATCAAAACTACTGAAAGCTATAAAACCAGTTGTAGTGGTACAGTTGACATCACTACATTTGTTTAATCGCTGCAGGTATATGTTTTTCAGTTACAACACATCTATTATTGTCACACTGATCGTTCATAGTACCGTGCGTGGTGTTTTCGTTTTATGATTGGAGTAGAGCTTCAGTGAAAACATCCAACAGAAGTAATACTGATACCTGTCATTATTGCTGACTGCTTTATACAATTTCAACTTGAATTTGTTGCAAAATGATTTATGTCACGTATCAGTGACAAACGTTTCATTGTGTTATTCTGTTTCATTATTAGATTTCGGTTCCAATTTAAGTAAGTGGTGGACGTTATTCCCACCATTTTCTCTGAGCTTCAGACATGGAGTCACCGAGGCAATGAAATATACAATCGATTTCTACAATTAGTCCTTTACTGTGTACTTTCTGAAATGTAATTTATTGTTCACAATGTAACAACAATTTGCGAAAAATAAAATTTGTCAGTTCCTTTTCATTCACTTCATTCTACTCCTTTTTATTCGTATTACCTAGCAGAAGTCCCTGAATCTATAGGCTGCAATATTAACAGAGAAAAAAGTAAGATACACATATGCCACAAGAAGAACACCAACCAAGTTGATCACACATCAGAGAGAAATTGTGGAGGAGGTGAAAACATTCACGTACTTGTTCAGCATTATCATCAATGAACAAAAAGGATCTCATGTAGATGTGGAGGCACGGATTTACTAAAATAGGACAGAATTCTTATAGTTATAGAACATATTCAACTCTAAACAACTATCAACCAATATCATAGTCAGAATCTTCAGTACGAACGACAAGGCAGTTAGTTCAACTGTACGGAGCTGAAACTTCGAGAACTAACACTACCATCATTAAGAACGTCTAGCATAAAAAATTGCTTTACTCACAATATCGTGAATTACTATCACACCTACCACCAGGATGCATGATTAGCAAAATCAATTGAATGTACTTGAAGGAGACAGATTTTCACAAATGCCATCAACAACTGTCATCGCACTCAATATCAAACACGAAATTGAATGAGGAAGCCAACAATCAGTTTCCACTAGCGCAATATATAAACCGATGATCCCTTTCAAACCAACCCATACTATTCGAATAAGTTGATGACGAACAACAAAGTGAAAAAATTATATTACAAGAGTAAGCTGGATAACTGTAGAGAGCATTAAAACGGACAAAACTACTCACTCCTCGTCTTTGTTTGCATAAAATTCAAATAACTGTCAAACTTTGCGATCAATGTTAGCTCATATCAATGGAAGTCGACAGATATCGATACTTGTTCGACTTGGTGAAAGTTGACATGTCAGACAGAACATATGCAAGAATAACTAGCGCATTTCCAAAAAGCTGGAAATCAGGTCAATTTGCAGCCACTGAACATACTGAAATTGGTACAACTTATCAAACAGAAGTGTCATAGAGGAGAGTTCAGGTTAAAAAGCAGACGACAGAAAGTTACGGTCAACGAGAGACATTGAATTCGGAGTTTGAAAGGCTCTATACACTAATAATAAGAGGGAGAATTTGTTTGTATACTTTTAGCTAGAATAAGGGCGTTTCATGTTGTCTGGATGATTGATTGAAACCAACCATCTCAAACAGCGTCAGTCAAAAAAACCAATCACTGAAACATACGTTATTTGTCAAAGTCACGAAACATGTGTAGTTGGAAAATACGATCATTGTACAAACTATTCCAACTAATTTGTCTTGTTTTAAGTTCAAGTACAATCAAAATGTGCCTCAATCCAGAAATTTATACCAACAGACGAAGATTTATTGAACAGAAAATCTATTATAAATGACAAAGCAGTTGATAATAATTTTCAAAACATGCCTCGTGTATATATGAGAATATCTTTAAACTTATTAAAACATTCAATGGAAAAGCATAGAGTATTCGTGTTTAATCATTTTCTCATTAAGTTCTCTCATTTTTTGATTGGCAATCGATGATTGCATTCAAGGATAATTGTACATTGATGACAAGTAAGAAATATTCATAAATCACAAAGAATAAACTGTAGAGTGTAGACAAATGTTCTTCATCGCGGTGTCTGTTCAGATAATATATTGTGTATATCATCACCTGTAATTGTGAAAATGTAGATGATTACGCTATCATCAATGCATGCATACTAATATATGTATCAGTGAAATAATTGGTCTTTACATATAAAGGGTTATCAATTTAGTAATTTCTCAACATTCATACATAACAATTGAACAGTAAGTGCCTTGTATTTTCATCTGTCAATTATTGTGTCATTCAACTAAAGAAACGAACTAAGTGTTAAATACTTCACCATACAATGTTGCGCTTTCAGCCATCATTCAAAGTGCTTCATGATGAATTCTTATTGAATGTTCTGCATAGAAAACATTAATAATTCAAAGTTATAATTTCTACAGAAACTTATCTATAAAAGCATAATAATCAATGAACGGTTTTTTTGTATTTACATTTTTTATCTATTCAGAACTTACAATAAACGTTACAAAACACCAACAAACATATGTTGCAACGAGTAAACCCTTCTAAAATAAAGGAAAGAAAACAATTCACTTCAATTCATGATGTATTTATATCAATACCAGGGAAGAGACAGTATTACTCTACGAATTTACTCAACCGATTTTAAAGTAATATGTAGCTGACTGACTGACTTCACGTAAGAGTTTAATAAGTCAGTTATCCTGAATTTTGTCATGATGTAACAATTCTGTCTCATGCTTGACAGTTTTATAAACAAGGAATTAGTTTCGTCATGGACTGTGTCATGTTAAATTCAAATTATCACTTCAACGAATGTGAAATCATTGGTTGAAGATGTATTGTTCTGATTTTGCTTTAATTACCATTGATACACAATCAAAATATTTAACTCTGAGAATCAATTTCTCAAATGATAACATTATTTCATGATGCTTTGCATTAACAACAGACAGTGTAAATTCCACATCAGATTGCAGATATTTACCAATTTTAAACTATATGTAAAGTGATTTCGTTTCGCAATTTTTATACGTGATGAAAACATGATGGTGTAAAACATTGTTGTATTTAGAATGACCGCAAACTGATGCGAATAAACGTGCAAAGCAGCTGAACATGTATTAGAAAACAAATATTTGTTTGAAATATTCCTCAATGAAATATTAATTTGAAAATGTATTTCTATCTTGGTGTAGGAAACATTTTACCTGTAATCAATGGTCAGAAAAACTTACCACTTTCAATATCAACCCCAAAACCAGGAGTATGAATCCAGTTACAATAATTACACCACAAATCGCAAACAAAACTGTCTTCCATTGCCTTTCTGGCCCATGTAGATTTAGACTCAATAAAATGGCCAAGATAGTGAACACATTAGCCACAAATGCAGAAATAATTACTTCATACCAGTTTGTACATGAAATTAGTAACGCAAAACCAACAATCATAATTATCATCTGAATTGGAAAAAGTTAGTTTCAAATTATCATTATGTAATTACCATTAGTTGAACTGGTCGACAATTGGACAAATAATGAAAGAATAATGCTCACTGTCCTGCATTCGATTGAAATGCTTTAAAGTGAATATATATGGATACAAACACATGAAAAGGAATCTTTATGTAAGTCTATCATAATGACAAACGCGAAATATTTTCCCAGCTTATTCCCCCATCCAGTACACATGACCACGTTATGTGAGGTTTATCACCTAACTGGTGTAAAGTATACTAAATTGGGTAAACCAAAAACTATGACAGCTGGTAATGTCTGCGACTCGAAGCACTAAATGATGACTTGTGTACCACAGAACACTAGTTCAGTGATATACAAAGTATGTGGATAGTTATACAAATTTAAATGACAGAAATCCAATATGTTTAGTTATTCTGTGTTTAAAACCAATTCCACATCTTACAAATGTTTGTAACAACAAACATAGATGAGGGTGTAATGTACCGGTGTGATGTGTATCCACGTTTACATATTTCTGATTTATCTATGACATTGACTGATATTGTTTATTGTTATACTATTTCCATCACAAAACGAGGAATTCTTATAGATCATTTTTGAACAGGACCATTGGTGATCTGAGTTATATACGTTGACACTTTTATGAAATCAGTGAAAATATAGAAACTGGATCTCTAAACATAATGATATCTCAAAATATAACATTGAAAATCATCTGCTCAAGTCAACCTTCAAACATTCTTTGATCTCGATCACCGTTATCAAACGAACATGATAAGGTTTTTACTATTCAACAAACAGACATACACTAAATATAATAGAGAGTAGGATGAAACTGTTATGAAGGTAATTTTAAACAATATTCAACTGACGGTTATCACAATGAAGATACTGTTCTTCGTAGATGTAGAATGTAGTTTGTTATTAAACATTATTATTAATCCAAGAACTAAACCGATCAATCTAAAAATCGAAAGAAAACAATGTAAAACATCATAATCTCACAGATATAATAGACCATAGTGATGTGCGTCAAATGTTCTACATAATATGTATGCATGAAATGGTTTACCAAGTTCCACTACACCACAGTTCGACATTTTTGAAAGTATATGTTACTTGACCAAATAATCGATGAGTGGAATACTTAATGAGCAGTCGTCCTGATTATCTCATTTCATGCATTTCAGTATGATCATTTATTATGATTTGGTTTAACACACGATGAAATTGCTGTGCACTGTGAAGAAACATACTAATTTTCTCTTCCTCGATCATAATATTCTTGTCAAACATGAATCAAATGTCTTATCACAGTGCATTAATCTGTTCATTAAATGATGCATAATAGTTATACACAAAATGTAGTATTTTAAATATACAAAACTTACGTTAATAAGAAGCCACTGAAAACAAGTGGATCTTTATTTCTTTCAAAGCTGAATCTGTCAAATGTCAAGATATACATCTTACATGCAATTAAGATTATTCTGATTGGTTATCGTTGACGCATCACCAAATGCGAAATTCATCATCATTGAACTATCTGCAATGGAGACTCGTGAACAATTCACCTTTGAAAATTCACCTTTAACAATCAGCATTTCCAATTATAACTGATATGAGTAAGAATTAACAATACAGTAATGGAAATAATCAATTTCATGGATTACATAAAACATTACATATCCATTTACATGTCTATTTCTTTCCTTGTTCATTGTATTTCAACAGGTAGGGATTCATGGACAGGATTTGAATTTCATCTGACTAATTTGCTGTATGGTCTTTATGAGATTAATTATAAAATCAAAAGTCCATGAAAACTGATCTCATTAGATTTACGTTAGCTGCTCACTGTATACCGTGTTCTAAGGCCATCAACGTTAATGCACTCATTTTAGTGAATATAATCAACAATGACCCATCCAATCATCCCCATAAATGATACTCAAATGGAAGTATGTGGTTTCTTACGTTAAGCTATTTTTTTCACTTGGACATATTTGTGTTTGAAAAGTGGATGCCATACAATCGAAGTATGGACAACCTCCATCTTCTATAGAAAACACCTTGTTCAGTATACCGATGATCTTAATGTGTGCATTAAGAATGAGGGTTTCAACCTCCTCATATCCTTAAACACCCTGTTGTAATGCAATGGATTTTGTACTATTAAAGATCCCTAATGAAAATAATGTCAAACGACACTCGTCGTGTTTTAAGATTTTCCCAAACCACTCCCCCACCCTCATGTGGTACTGATATCAGGTAAAGTTTTATATCCGACTATTTATATAGATGAACTATATTGCTTGTAGCATTGCCGGACATTCACATTGATGATTTGATGATTTTTGCATATTATGTACTATTCACTTCTGTTCTCCATTATGCTTTCCGCTGATTTTCAGAAAAGATCTTGTTGCATTGGTGAGAGTGATGAGGGCAGTGATTGAGGCGTATGATGAAGATAAATGAATTCATTTCTGCTGAGATTTCTATATTAAAGTAAGCCTATAAGACTGATCGAAATCGTTATGATGTCTACTTATAATACCACCTTTCGACAAATCTAAACTCATGCTTAACTCATACCATTCGATAGAAATGAACAAACTCACATCAAATTATTCTAATGTTCCGTAAAAAGAACATTATATAATTACACAAATTTATAACGAAATTCACCAATTCATTTGAATCATTTTTATTGAATCATGAGTGTTTACTCTGTTCATTGAACTTTGATCAAGTTGACTTTGTACAGAACGATGGAATAAATGATTCGGTTAGAAATAAAGCAAAATGATTTAACTGTTAGTTAATTGTGAACAAAGGAGTCATAACACTCTAAATTGAAGATGATTTTATTGCTGTGATGTGCTGGTTGGTTTGGGTTGAATGAAGTCTCTACAAAGTGTTAACGTCAGTCGAGATACCATCGAAACATTATTGATGTACGTTATTTCTTCTCTTTAATAGTATGGTTAGTTTCTCTGATGGAAAACCATATATATCTTCTACGCCATGAATACACACATACAAATGTAATGTGACAGCTGAAGAAAGTCGCCGAGGAAACCTAAATATAAGTTTCATGCAAAAACGTCATCGTCAGCCAGCTGTAAGTGTAATCATGAGAGAAGTGATGTATTTGATTTCGTGTCTATCAGCCCCACATTTATAGACCTTGTCACTGAACTACTCACTTTTTTGTCTGTGTATAAAGATTGAACAACTTTATATGTGGATGCTGTACGTCAACATTTTGAAGTTTTCTCTTTCTTACAACCTGAATCATTTGATTATTTATGTGTTTGTTTACTCGCGAATACGGTATACCAACTACAATACTCTTACCCTACTGGTTAAAAGCTGAGAAATTTCGATTAGTTAAATTGACGTTTTATATGGCATAATACCAAAGAAATCACTGTAATATGATAAATGATTGTGTATCACGAATTCGAGAAAATATTCACTTATCAACATAGAAATGAATGCGTAAGTGCGACTTCAAAACAAATCTATTTCACATAACAAAGCAAATGAGATTGGTTCATTATTAGTTACCGTGTTTTCTATTTCCTTAACTAATTCAACTATTTCTAACGACGAATTCAATGTTCTATCTAATGAATGAATATTCAATTATCATACAGTATGTAATAACGATGTAAATATCATCGAATTCATTTATTGAATTCCATTTGTTCATCTACTTAATATCAAGTGTAATTGAACAGTTCGATTTCTATGATGGGGGAAATCAATAATTTGTGTAAGTCAAGTTAATTGATTTTAACAACTGGACGTGGAACATAACTAAAAGTTAAGTATTCTCTCATGAATCAAGTAGCATTTCAAATAATAAGGTTCACTCTGTCTATTATAAAAGCAAAACAATTTTCAGCTAGAATTAAACATAACGTGAATACCACCAGATATGAATGTTCCATATTGATGAATCATTTTTCACATGATAACCCTTCTTCTTGTCATATTTAATATTCATCATTTGTGTTTATCACATGTGAGAAATACTGAGATTGATGTACACAAAAGGAAGTTTACTCAATTCCATATTTTTAATCCAAATTAACACATAGAATTCATGTCTCACACAAAATTATAATAGATTGAACAGACCGTATTCTAGGAAAATTCCTATCAACAACGTCAAATAGAATATCCTTTAGATCTTAAGAAGCTGTAGCAAAATGTTAAATTGATCGGTTAATATGATGACATTCGTGATAACCGTCTGAGATAATTTTATGAAACGTTGTATGGATCGAGAGCGACAATAAATTCACTTGATTTAGTTTATTTCAACTTTTGCGTTTTTTTGTTAGGTCTGCGTTTGATCAGGCTCTCACTGGCATACTGTGAGCGTTGCCTCGATATTGCCTTCAGTAAGAAGCATTATAAGCATGGATGGGTGATGACTGGCAATGGACTGGAGGACGTGCGTTACATCGTATTTCGGACTCGTCAGCTGGATGTACTTAATACTCAGAGTTGATGATGACCCTGTAACAAGAACGCAGTACCTTTCGTATCAAACGATAGGGCGTTATCCACTTAGCTGATAGTCATTTGATAGTGTAATCTATGCTTGAAAACATATTAGGCATACGACACTTAAAACAATCATTTGTTTCTATTTATGTTTTTATCCACAATTTTTACTATTGGGAACGCTGCATAAAGAATTATAGTTCAGTCAGTCAGTCAGTAACAACGTAGAACTTAGTACGTACGTACATCAGTTCGAGTTGCCATACCACATTAGCACAGAGATGCAGTGGTCGATTCAAATCCCGTAGTGGTAGAGGTAACAAGAGTATAAGCAGTAATCGGGAAGATTAGGGTTTGGAGATGTTATTTAACGAGTATAATCCAGTGAAATAAATTTGGAAAGAGGAAAAAAAAGGGGCATGAAGAATTCAGATAACTAGAATTTGGGAGAACATAGAGAGTGTATGCACCTGCGCCATTGCAAACGATTTTGAGCCATGTCATTCAGGGTCTCTAACCATCGGTTGCTATCATCTCGCGGTCCCCAACCAGGTAGTCTACACCTACCAACATGACTCAGTCCACTTGTCAGTGACTTCATGGATTTGTGCCATGTTTTGGTCTGGCCGCCCCTAGCTTTCTTCCAACCTACTCCTATACCACTGAATATAGCACGTCGAGGTAGTCGGTGGTTGGGCATACGTAACACGTGTCCCAGCCATCTCAACTGATGAAGTTTCACTACTTCATCAATTGATTTGCCATCCTTACCTAGTACCCGTTTCCTAACAGCTGCGTTACTTACTCGGTGGTCCCAGGATATACGAGCAATACTTCGAAGACACCTATGATCAAATACTAGTAACCTACGAATATCCTCTACTCTTACCGGCCATGTTTCACAGCCATAAAGTAGGACGGAACGAACTGCTGCGCAGTAAACACGTCCTTTGGTTGACAGACGGATATCTCGCCTACGCCATAAATGACGCAAGTTGGCAAAAGCTAGTCGAGCCTTCTGTATCCGTGCTGAGATTTCGTCACACACCAGACCACAAGGGCTGATGAGACTTCCAAGATAAGTGAAGCGGTCGACACACTCAACTACTTCACTCCCTATCACTAGTTCGGGTGTCGATGTAACCCAATCCTGAAGCAACATTTTGCATTTCGAGGGAGAGAATCGCATCCCCAACATGCTTGCATTGTTGCTTGGAGTGGTCAGAAGACTCTGCATTTTGTCAGAGTCTTCACCAAATAGAACTATATCATCGGCATATTCTAAGTCAACAAGTGAACCTCCCGGTAGAAGTTCAACCCCCGGAAATTTAGATGAGGAGAGTGTTATCTCTAAAAGTACGTCAATGACAAAGTTGAACAAGAATGGGGAGAGTGGACAGCCCTGACGAACACCACTTGAGGTAATCAATTCTGATGACAGTTCGCCATAAGCTCTCACTCTACCAGTTGTGTTCGAGTAGAGAGCCTTTATAAGGTTAATGTACTTCTTTGGTACTCCTTTCAGTGACAAACACTGCCATAGAACCTCACGGTCAACAGAGTCGAATGCCGCCTTAATGTCGAGAAATACTACCATTGTGGGGTGTCTGAATGTGTGTCTGTGTTCTAGAACCTGACGTAGTGTGAATATCTGATCTATACAACCACGTCCAGGTCGAAAACCGGCCTGGTTTTCTCTAGTTTGCTCTTCACGAGCTTTGATTAGGCGTCGAAGTATTATTGAAGCTAATATTTTAGACACTATATTAGTCAAACTGATTCCTCTGTGATTGTCACAAGAGGACTTTTGTCCTTTCTTATAAACTGGTACAATCAGTGATTGAGACCAGTCAGATGGGATTACGTCCAGTTCCCAAATTCTACCTAAGACCTCGGTTAATCTCATTGCTAATACTGGACCACCATCCTTAAAAATCTCAGGAGTAAACCTGTCAGGGCCTGCTGCTCTCCCTCGTTTCAGATTTCCTATGGCTTTTTCAACTTCATAAAGAGACGGAGGACCTACATTAACTTGCCATTCAGGTTGACTGGAGATCGTGGGAAACCGAAGTGTGGCTGAAGGCCAGTTGAACTGATCCCTGAAGTATTCTGCCCATCGATCCAATCTCCTGGATTGAGAATGAATAATATGTCCATCTTTCTCTGAGATTGTTTCGCTAACAGTCGGGTTCCTAATTCCGGTTTCCTTAACGAGTCTAAACAATTGTCTGCTATTACCTATTGCCGTTGCCTTTTCCATCTCTCTTGCTTTCGCTACCCACCACTGTTCGCGATCATTGCGTAGACTTCTTGTCAGTTTGCGCTTAAGCTGACTCCGCTCTTCACTATGTTCAGAGCCAGGTGGAATGAGTTTCCGAGCATCTATCAGTGCGATAGATGCTGCTGAAATCCAGTGTTGCTTCCTAACCTTGTGGTTTACCTTACTAACAGATATCACTGCTGTTTCCACAGCTTTTCGGATATCATTCCATGCTGCCTCGGGGTGGGCATCACATACATGGCTGTCTAACTCTTTTCCTAGTTGTTCCTGAAATATACTCTTAGCTTGACTATCATTAAGTAGGCCCCTAAGAGGTTTCCTTGCAGCGTTTTTCCTACGTCCAGTAAGACGCAGGCAAATACGCGCTCGTACTAGAGCATGATCTGAATCTAGGCATGTGCTCCAGAATGAGCGACAGTCTTCTATCGAGCCCCTCCATCGGTGGCTGATAGCGATGTGATCTATTTGGGTCCATCGTTGGGACGAATTAGGGGGTCTCCATGTTAAAAGATGTTTTTCCTTATGCTTAAAGTTAGTATTTGCAAGGAACAGGCGGTTATCTGAGCATAGCTGCAACAGACGGTCGCCATTATCTGTTCTTTGAGCCACGATACTATAAGATCCACCCAGGTGTCTTTCCTTATCGCTTAGTTTACCTACTTGAGCATTAAAATCACCGGCCACTATTACTACATCCGAGCGCTTAGCTTTTCGGAGAAGGTCCGAAAGCTTTCTGTAAAACTCATCTTTTACATCATCTGAGCTGCAGTCAGTGGGAGAATAGGTAGAGACGACGAAGAGGCAACGACGAGTGTCCCTATCTTTCCGGATTCTTACTGTTCCGTTCAGTCGGACAGCGCACAAACGACTGTCTACTGGGATCCACTCTAAGAGAGCTAGTTCTGCCCTAGGACTCAATGCTATACCTACGCCGGCGAGGCCACGGGAAGCAGAATCAGGGCTTCCAGATACACGAAGCGTAAATCGAGTCGGTTCTTTATTTTGGCATGGTGAGGTCAAATGAATGACGCTACTCGGATCCTGTGTGTGCGTTTCGGAGACGTAGCACAAATTGATGGCGCGAGATTCTAAAGTTCTAGCTAAGGAAGCTTCTTGTCTTATTTGGCACAGTGTTCGGACGTTAAAAGCTCCTACGTGTAGTTTAGAGCGTGGTTTCAGGAGACCAGGAATAACGTTCCACGTACTCGAATCGTTTGCCCTAGCGGTGCGATGTAATAAAGAGACGTGAGGAGGGTTGGTCATGGAGATAAGAGAGGCATTAGGTGTAGGAAGGATTTGAATGTGACCAACTTGGTCTCGCGTGCTGTTACGGGTATGAGGGCTGATGTCACTTCCCGGCTGCCCACACCGTGGAAGGGTATTTCTTGAGGAACCTGAAAAGGAAATTGGATTAGTGTTGGTCTTAACGACATGGGAGCGTGACCGCAGAGCCCAAGGGACAACTGCTTGAGGCCGGTCGCGCACGGCCTTTTTGTAGAAGGTTTTTGACGTGTTGGCTCCGTTCTTCAGATGGCCTTACCGCCGGAGACGGAAATCCGTGAGGTAAGGTGAGGTGTGACATTTTTAGGGTCGACCTTTTCCAACCCCACCCCTCCTTGTGGGAAGGCAGCATCGCTGTCATGCTGATCGTCCGAAGGAAACACCTTACTGCTGTCACACCTCTGTACAGTCAGCAGTACGACTTCGCCCTCAGACTTTGAGTTGCTGCTTTTAGTCTTACCGTTCACCAATCGACCTGCCTGGCATGGTAGAACCTACAGGAACACATGTTCCAGCCAATATAGCTCGGTTGGGTCATCACGATAGGCAAGCCCGACCACCACGTCAAGGTAGCAGCTTCGGTCCAATGTTCCAATGCTCCAATGTTAACCGTAAGAATGCTGACCGTTAATCTGCCTCAGCAAATATTACGTGGCTAAAATAATCTATAAAACATTAAAAAGAAGGAGAACTGTGAATTGACAAATCAACAAACTACTTAAGGGATTGTTCTTTTTCGCGGAATAATTTTCTATCGTACTGGGTAACTGATTGAAGGTCTGCATCATATACGTGTTGGCAGAATATGTTGATGAAGGCAGTTGTAGAGAAAATACATTTGTCTCGATTGGAAGCCTGTTTTTAGTTAAATCCTCCCTATTTCGAGCAACGAAAAGCATACTTCGCCCATATGATTTTGGGATAGTGGTAAAGATTTGTATCTCAAGTGGATGATTTCAATACAGCTTTGTTCTCAGAGCTGAATAGTTTGTTTATGGAAATTCCATCACTTTTTTCAACGATAACATCGGCAAAACGTCTATTTGAGTGTTCCATCAAAATTTTTATTTTTTATACCCACTGAACTACCGATAATCGACAATGAACATTGTTAATTATATTCATAACTTACCAATCACATCGTTGCTTAAAAGTCCACCACATCGATCTGGTGTGATGCGTCTATTCCTGTTGCTTGTGACCTGCCAAATGGAGAACGTAATTATCCTGTTTTATTAATGTGACTCACAATTTTCTTGATTCCTTTCCATAAGACACTGAATACTGATCGGTATGTTTTGTGTAATACACTACATGACTCTAATCCTTTAAATTATTGTTTTGCCAATCAAATTGTTTTTGTTACGTTTGAAAATAGATAAAATTTTCAAGCCAAGTTGTCTTTGTTCTGAACATATTTTTATTAACATTGACACCTTCAGAATAAGATTCTGAAGGTGTCATTATCACACGTTACTATTAGAATATCTGTAGGACTCAGTGACAAAACTATAATCTATGGACGAATCAATCAGGTATAAGATAACATGTCTTGGATTTTGGTGCGAAATTCAATCATTCATTTGGCATTACAGCTGATGTCAGTTTTTGATGAACATTCCTAATGTAATTGACAACCTTGACCAGCAACTGTGAATCATAATCGTAATTTCACACACAGATTTGTAACCGTGATTTGATTTTAGTTATTTGGTGGACACTCTCAACACAACTATAGTGTTGCTCAAAAGTCGTCCATAAATTATAGTGTTACCGACAAATAAAATCTTAAAAAAGTAAAGAGATAACGAAATTGAATATGGATATTCAAGTTATGAATAAACATAGCGATGTAAAGCCTAACGTTATTATGAGAATGTGGTGTTATTCGAACTAATATGGTGCGAATTGTCTAATGAATGATATTATTAAAATAAAGCTTTATTTAGAAAAAATCAGATTGTTTAGACTTCAGGTTAGAGTATGTTCAACAATAGTAATAGGATAAAAATAATTCTTCTATATGATATTTCTAATTTATCACCTTCAATGTTGTACTTACTTATTTACGCCTAATACTCCTCATGAAGTAGCATAGACCGCTCACTCTCATTCACCATCCAACCTTGTCCTTTACAATCCTTTCCGACTGTTTCCAGTTGTTTTTCATCTTTTCATGTCTGTTTCTATTTCCCGACGTAATTTGTTGTTTGCATTCCTCTTTTACGTTTCTCTTTAGGATTCCAAGTTAAGGCTGTTACTGATGGTATACGGCCAATGAATATTGCGTATCCTGAGTTGACAGCTGTTAGAAAACACTTATTACTTTTTGACGATGTTTGTTATAGTTCTCTAAGTTTCAGCTCCGTACAGTGGAAATGCCTTGACAATGATGTTGAAGATTCTGACTTTGACATTGGTTAAAAGTTGTTTTAAGTTTTATGAGTTCTACAATTGTAGAATTGTTGTTGTTGCTTTGCCAATCTTCGCCTTAACGTCTGCATCAGAAACTCCTGTTTCATCGACGAAGCTTCTCAGGTATTAAGAGAATTCTACAACTTCCAGAGTTTCGCCATTATGAATGATCGCATTGTTATTCCCTGTGTTGTATTTCATGCCTTCTGATGCACAAAGTGCTGCCACATTGACCGTCTTTATCTGCATTTGTTTGTGCGTGTGCGATAGGTAGTATGGGTCATGCGCGATGTCCAAATCGTCTAACTGCTTCCGTGTTTTGTTACAGATGTCCAGCTCTCCACAATCCAGTCAACCACCAGAAGAAAGAGGAAGAGAGGTTAGACTGCCTTGTTCTACTCCAGTCTTTACTTGGAATGCATCTGTCAGCTTCTCAACAATCCGTTATATGAGCTCCAAATAATTTTGACAATCTTTTTTGAACCTTCATGATGTCAATGGACTTTCTACAACGTTCATCCATCTACACTATCAAATGACTTTTCATAATCAATCAACTTGATGTAAAGTGATAAGTTCCACTCAACTGATTGTTCGACGATGATCCGTAGTGTCACAATTTGGTCTGTGCTTCACCGATTCTTACGAAATCCAGCTTGTTGATCTCAAAGTTGTCTACTGCATCTTTCATCTGGTTTAGCGACTTACTGTTGAGGAATTTCGTTGATAACGTCAGTCGCTCAATGCTTCAGTAGTTTTCACATTTGCTCAGATCTCTTTTCTTTGGAAACATGACGAAGTGTCCTTCCATTCAGTTCATCGGCACTTGTTCCTCCTTCCAAATGTTTTTGTGTATAGAATAGAGTATGTTTGAAGGTACCTCGACGTCTGACTACAGTGCTCCATCTGAAATATTGTCGAGTCTTGCAGCTTTCCCGCTCTTGATTTGTCCGATAGTCATTCTGATGTCTTCCGTCGTTGGTGGATTGACATTTATATGAAGATCTGTATGTGCTGCTTCAATGTCCGATGGATTCATTGGAGCCGGTTTATTCGAGTATTCCTCGAAGTACTCTACTCATCTGTTCTGCTGTCGTTAAATTTCATTTATTTTCCTGCTTTCTTTGTCTTTGACCGGTCTCTGTGGTTTACTATATTTTCCTGCTATTTTCTTCGTTGTATCGTAAGCTGTTTCATGTTTCCATCTCTTTCAGCGTTTTCCGAGATCGTTGCTAGTTCTTTAACCTTTTTCTGCTTGCCGGCTTCAATGATCTTTTTCACTTTCTTGTTTGATTCTATGTACTCAGCTCGTTCTTTGAATTTCTACTCTTTTGTTTGGCAGTTCTTACTTCCTGACTTCTTATTCTTCCTTTCCATTCCATAGTGATCCACTACTTATGACGATGTTTCTTTCAACATAGAACCTCTTGGCAAGTTGTAGTCTTTTCCAGATTTTTCGTTAAAATTTCCAATCAGAAAAGTGAGGTCTTTACTTGAGCACTTCTCTTCGATTGATTGCAGCCTTCCATAGAATTGATGCTTATTGTCATCGTTGCTATTATTATTGCGTTCATAACATTGGGTATGTTTCATTGTGATCCCTTTCTTCCTTGTTTTAAAAGATGCTTAGATGATTCAGGATCGCTAAGACTCCGATCCCAGAAGTGCATTTTGTGGCAAATTCTACAGCATTAGAGGAACTTTTGGGTGTGTGTGGCATTTTCTTCTTCGCGTTCAAAGTACACCAACATCATTCCTATATTTAGCCTTTTCCATTCAGCTTGGCCCCAAATGAGATTCGCTGATTCCCAGTACCGTCAAGTTGTATCTTCTCATTTCCGTTGCTAATCGAATGTTTTTCCAGGTCTCTCACATTTTACATATATTCCATGTACCTATAAAACGTTTTACCCTAGTTGTTCGAAGTGGTGCCGACTTCGAGGCTTCTAAAAGAGCTCGGCTTTCAACAGGAGGTCTCATAACTCTTATAAATGAAGACCTTCTAACTCACAGGGCTGCGTTTAAATGATCTGAATTAATATTTCTGGTTAGCGTCTTTTTAAAGAGTTATTTTTCTACAGGGTGGGGTTGCTAACCACATGCTCAACTCTCTTTTTTTAAGCGGGCTTGGGTCCGGCAGTAAATCCAGGAGAGCTACAGGTAGATTTTCCAATGTTTTACTACCGATTTAAATGTGTTATTTTGGGTTCTTTTTGATAGATCGATAAAATGAAATGGAGAAATGATAAACTCTATTGACGACATAATCATCAATTGGTCAAATACAACTTTCTCATATTTACTTGTACGTGGAAAATGAGGTGAGAGAATACTAGAGAGCAGTATTACAGTGATCATAAAATCATTGACGAATATTAGGTATTTGTTAGTTTTCAGATAATGGAAAAGGTTTTAATCACAGGTGGATGATTCCAATGTAGTTTCGTTCTCTGAGATGGATGATTTGTTCATGGAGCTTTCACCATTGTTCGGAAGGACATCATGAGCACAAGTTCCATGTATTCATAGCAAGTTAAATTGAGTTCGCTTGATTTATGGTATTCGTTAAGAAACTGTATAAATTGCTTCTTATTACTTTCTGATGTCAAACGCCGTTGAGATTTATGATGATAACGGTTTAAGTGGTGATTGATCAACGAAGATTTTCACCACGGTGTAATCGTCACGATAATAGTTAAAATATTTTAAGAACTATGCATTTGTAATTGTAATATAATTTTTCAAATCTTCATTCTTATTCGAAAAACGTGGTATCGTTATTAACTCTTATTAAACAAACTGTTTTGATACCATTTAACTATTCTTATTCAATCTTTTATATTGTCCGACAAAAGTTGTTTTCTAACTCTCCCTCAGTAACTCAGTAAAATTTATCCAAGACAATCACGATATGGACTTAGCATTCAATACAAAAACAAACAATCAATCAATCAACATAAATAATACAGGTTCTATATTATACATATGCTTCTCTTATACTTTTGTCATATAACGCTAATCAATGATCCCACTGACTATCTATTAATAACAAATGAACTACAATGCACATATTTCCAAGGGAATAATCTAGTCAAGATTAAAGATTATTCACGATTCATATGACCAATTGATTATGGTTAAACCTCAGTTGAAATCCGATAAATATTGTAAGATAGTTTCGTGTTAGCATACAACACTGAAGCATATAATCACGACATTCAGACTTGCATGTGAACTAATGGATCCTTGACCATTGGTCCAATGTTATGTCCGAACAAAAAGTCAATAATTATTAACTGCTAGGGAATATTTTTGGACCATTATATATATATATATATATATATATATATATATATATATATATATATATATATATATATATATATATATACAGATTGAAATCATGAGTCAGTTGAAGCTAGACCACCATTGAAAACCTGGAAGCACTGGACGGCCGTTTCGTCCTAGTATGGGACTCCTCAGCAGTGCGCATCCACGACCCCGCACCACCCGGGGCTCGAACCCAGGACCTACTGGCTTCGCGCGCGAGCACTTAACCATTAGACCACTGAGCCGGCATCCAACGGTGTTAATGTCTAACTTCAACCAATCCATATATATATATATTCTAACAGCTTATTGAGCACCCACAGTCTTCTGTTTTCAAAGTATGCTTTAGAGATTGGTGCAAATATGATACGTGTCCACAGTTCAATTGAAATACGTATACTTAATCATCATAACTGGTGATGAAGTAGGGTTTTTCTCTCAGTATAACGTACAACTAACGTGCAACTAATATGAGAAGACATTTTTCTCGCATACGCCTATGTGGAAATGAGATGCTGGATGTAGTCTAAACAAATAATGAAAACCATCCAGCTTAAATGGTGCCAGACAAAGAAACTTAATCAATGAAAAATAAGCCAATTGTCAAAGTCACGACACGCGTGCACTTAAGAAGACGGGTTATCGAACAAATCATTACAGTCAATTTGGTCAATGTATTCTCGAGTACAGTCAAAATGTGCTACAATGTCTGTCTGCATTCTAGATGCCTACTTTCAGTCCCGACATTTACCGTAACACATGAACGTATATTTAAGAGAAAACTTTTTTAAATGTTGCGGTGATCCAGAAAACCTCTCGCAAGAGACAAGAAAACATCAGGAAAACACCAAAAATCATTTTATCTAATCAGCGTTCACTTTTGGTTTAGCCAGAAACATGGAGAAAGTGGAAAGTCACGTGTAGAGTTTTCGATTGGATCTAAAATATTATACAAATCCTTTATTTTCTGTACCAGAATGAACTTTTGGAGTGAAGTACTTCTCACCTTTACTCTCGTGTTAAGATCGATATGTAGTTTCAGTTTGTGGGTTACACGAATGGCGTAGGAACCAAATATAGCGTTCAATAAGCAAGACATATCAATAAATATTAGAATAGTTTACAATAATCTTCAAAATATTTTACATGAATATCTGGAAACTAATTTAAACACTCTTTGTAACAGCATCTATTCGTTGTGTTTAATCATTTTCTAATTCAGAGTTCCATTATCTCAATTACAGTCAAATATTGAATTTAAAGAAAATAGTAAAATAATGACAAGTACGATATGTTCATACGCCAATAGGAAAACACTATAGAAAAGATTGCGGCAACTCTCCAGATAATATATTGACCATAAAAACACCTGTAATTGTTAAAACGTATATGATCATTTTATTATCAATGCATGTTTATCAATATATGAATCAGTGAAATATCTTTAAATATAAGTTTAACATCTTAGTTATTTCGCAACCTTTATACGAAACAAATGAACAGTGAGCGTCTTGTATTTTGGCCTGTCAAATATTTACAGATGATCGTTTGTATGAAAGAGCATTATATAAATTGAGCCATTCAGTTAAGGAGAAAAATTAAGAGATATATACTCCATCAATCCATTTCTTGTTTTCTAATATTGAGCTTTGCTTTTTTCAATGTTTCCTTCGAGATTTTTCGTGACGAATGCTTGTGAATGTTGTGAAAAGAAAACAATAATGCTTCAAACTTCTAAATTCTACAGAACGATATCTTTGGATGCATAATTATCAATGAACGGTTATTTGTCCTTGAATTTACTTATTTATTCAGAACTTACAATTATCATTTCGAAGCACCAACAAACCATATTTGCAACAAGTAAATATTTCTAAATGAAGAAAAGAAAACAATACACCTCAATTCATCACACGTCTAAACAGTTATTACGAACACTGTTACAATCCGAGAAAACCATTGGCAAATCAATAGCAATCACTACGGGTTATTGAAAATCTTCGAATAAAAAACCTTACCTCTTTTAGTATCGCCCACAAAACTAAAAGGATGAAGGCAGTTACAGCAAATGCACCAAACAACGCAAACAAGAATCTCATCCATTTCCTTTCTGAACCGTGTTGCTTTTCACCAAATAAAATGACTATGAACGACAGCACGGAAGCCACAATTACAGAAATAATTTGTTCGTACCATTTTACAACTGACATTAGTAATGCAACACCGACATCTAAAAATATCATCTGAATATCGAAAAAGTAGTGTAAAGTTATTATCATTTCAGAAGTTTAAAGAATAATCTTCACTGTTCTACATTCAACTGAATTGCTTTTAACTGAGTATTTATAGATACAAGCACAAAACAAGGTATGCTTATCCATGTCTGACATATGAAAAACATGTAGTAGTTTCAAAGGTAATACGCTTATACAGTAGACATGATCATGTCATGTGATAGTTATCACCAAAATGGTGTGAATTATAATAACTTGAGTAAACGAACAACTACGACAGATAGTTCGATGATAGATGAAGTGTGTGGATGATTATAGAAAGTAAACTGGCAGAAATCCATTTTATTTACTTATTCTGTGTTTACAACACATTCAACACCTTGCAAATGGTTATTACAACAAACGAAGATGAGGTTACAATTTACCAGTTTTATGTATATCCACATCTGCGTGTTTCTGAATTATCTAAGAACATGGACAGATACCTTTTTAATATTATATTATTTTTACCAGTTAATAGCTCATGAACTACCGGATCACAAGTAAATCATTGAAACTATTGAAACTGGATCTCTGAACAGAGTGGAATATAAACATTCAACATAGAAAATCATCTGTTCAAGTCAACCTTCAAACATTCTTTTATCTTGATAGTCCTTATCAAACAAACATGATAACATTTACATTATTTAACAAAAAATCTACAATAAATTTAATCGATGATTGGAAGGAAATATCTGCAATGTGATTTTAAAAATATTTTCAACTGACGGTTATCACGATGAAAATAATGTTCTCTTTGGTTGGTGTATGTAGTTTACTAATAATTATTATCATTAATCCAAGAACTAATCCGATCAATCTGAAAAACGAAAGAAAACAATGTATAATATCATAATCTCACAGATAAAGTAGACCATATTATGTGCAACAAATGTTCTGCTCAACCAGTGTGCAAGAAATCATTGAACAAGTTCCTGATTGTCTCAGATCGAGATTTTCAAACGTTTTTCAAGTAATGGATGTAAAGTAATAGATGAGTGGTTTATCTAATGACTGATTGTCGTGAATATCTCAATTTATGCATTTCAGTATGACCCTTTGTCATGATGTGATGTAACACAATATAAGAATGTTTTCCACTGAGAAGAAATCAATAATTTTTTGTTTCCTGTTAAACATGGATGAAGTGTCTTATCTCACTGTATTATTCGGTTTATTGAAGATTATTACTCCGAAAACTGTCGTTGTGACTTTTGCGTAACACATGCATTTAAAACATATATTACTTACGTTAATATGATACCACTGAAAACAACTGGATTTGGATCACAAATAAACCTGAATCTGTCAAATGGAATGATAAATGTCTTACGTGTAATTAGATCTGTTCGAACAAATTTCATTCGACACGTTAAAAAGACTCTGTAAGCTGAATCTGTCAAATGGAATGATAAATGTCTTACATGCAAGTAGAATTCGTTTGATTGTTTTTTGTTGACGCATTATCAAATGCAAATATTGACATGTTTTAAGTAACTTCAACTACGATTCGTGAACAGTTCACCTTTGAAAATTCCCTTTTCCCAATCTCCAATTCCAACGTTGACTGAAATAAGTAAGAATTCACAATAACACGGTGATAAAGTAATTCAAATTCGTGGATTACGTAAAACTTTAAATATTCTTTCACATGCTTATTTCTTTGTATTTCAACAAGTCTAGATTAATTAGCCTTAGATTTTCATTCACATGCCTATTTCATAATTTTTCAACAGTTACAAATTCTTGGACAGAATTTGATATTCATCTGACTAGTTTGCTGCATCACCATTACGAGAATAATAAACAAGATCAACCGAAGAATAAAATTTATTTGATTATATTCACGTTAGCTGCTCACTGCACGCAGTGAATTAAGGTCAATAACGTTAGCACGCTCAGTCTAGTGAAGATTGTTAACATCGACCAATTCATTCATCTCAATAAATAATATTCAATGGAAGCATGTTGTTTCGTGCGTTAATCTATTTACTTCACTGTGACAAATTTCTAACTTCACCTGGAGACCACCTGAGGTTACTGCCGGTCCCATGCACGGATAAAGTAAACTAGTAGAACATGGGATTAGCGAGTTTATACGGTAGAAAACCGACTCACTACAAAACGCTAACCAAAAAAATAAATCAAATGATATGTGTACGAAAAACTTGTGGTTATTTGAACACAGTTAAAAAAGTGGATGTTATACAATCTAAGGGTGACTGTCTTCCCGTTTGCTAATGAAAGCGCTTTGTTTGTTGTCTAATGAATCCACTATGTCCATTAGTAGCGAGGATTTGTACCTCAAACAACCTGTGTCATCACGATGACGTTTGTACTATTAGATATGTCGTAATGAAACCAATGTCAAACGTCCCATATAGAGGTGTAAAATTTCCGCTTTGTTTTTCTCCATCTTCTCTTGTAGTATTATTATCATGGAAAGTTTTCAACCTGTCTTTTTACATGGAGAAGCTAAATATTTATCGCATCGTTCGACATTTACAGTGACTACTCTTTACTGTTCTCCGTTATTCGTACCGATGATTTTCAGGAAAGATTTTGTTGCAATGTGAATAGCGCTGAAGTACGTTGTATAGTAAGACTATCAAGATGATAATGAACATGATTTTATAAGCAAAGACGGATGATGGCTAGTAGTAGAACCCAGGAAGCGTGTTTCATACTTTGCAAGCCACTATCCGTCTTTGCTAATAAAGCTTGTAACTTAAGGCAATATCGACGTAATTTGCAATGGATGAACATGTGCTAACAAGCGACTGATCGATTATTATCCTAAAAAACAGCGGAAAGATACAAGCAAACAATATCAAGTTCATTAAAAAACACGGTTATTTATAGACATAAAAATCTTGCAAACAGCTGAAAAGTGATATCCTACCAAATATTAAACATATATTTCAATCACATCTCTCAACTTCAACATACTCTGGAAGAATGAGACACTAATACATGAGAATCTATAAGAATTTCGCATGTGTTTGTAAAGGAAACTCTTTGGAATCATTTGTGCTAAGAGTTCTTTGTTGTAATTACCTTACAACATTAACCTCAACCGTTATTATCGGTACTCATAATAAAACGTATGAACAAATCTTAAATCTTGGTTGATTCACACCATTCAATATAAATTAACGAACTCACATGGAATAATTCTTATAATCAGTAAAAATGATTCAATAAAATTACACAAATTTATAATGAAATTTACTAATTACTTTTAATCAACTTTGTTAACTTATGAGTATATATTTTTTTCATTGAACTTTGGTCAGGTTAACTTTGTACATAAGTACGGAATAAGTGATTAGTTAGAAATAAAGGAAACTCATTTTTCTGTTAAATCATTGTAATCGAATGAGTGTTTGCACCTCGGAGTGAGAATGATCAATTCGCTTTGGTGTGCTTGATAGTTGGCTGAAGTCTGTACAGAGTACTGACGTCATCTGATGCACCATCAAAACAATAATGATGTTCACATATTACGTTTTTAACATTTTCCTTAGTTTCTGTGGTCGGAAACGTCACACTTTCCACACCGTCAGTATATACTTCATTATTTAATGTGGTTGTTGAACGTATTCGTTGAGAAACCTGAACCTAGATTTCATATGAATACGCCGTCGTGAGAAAGGTTATACTGTAGCTTTAGGGAGAGTAATGTTTTTGATTCCGTTTCTACCAAACTAACAGCTGTAGACGTTGCCCTGAAGTGTAGTGTTATGACCTTGAATCGCTTTTACCCCGTTGATACTGTTATGACTTGACCTTGATCTGTGTAGTCTAAATTATGACCTTGACGCGATAGGCCGAGCGGCTTAAACTTGAGTCTAGTATGCGTGAGTTCGAGATCGGGTAGAGAGAAAACTATTCTAGAACCTGATTGGTTGGCAAGCACGCAAGTGAGAGAAGACAAGACAGTTGGAACACTGAACTCTGGATTCTCTGAATTCTCTGAATTCGGATTAGTACAAAAATGTGCATGAATAAATAAGTGAATATCTTGACCACGACGTACGATAATTTGAAAAAACAGTATGTCCGAAACTGGGAATTAGGGTAGAAATTTGGTGCAAAATATTATGTTTAAATTACAATATTTTCGGAACAAAAAAGGGTATGGTAGTGAATGATACATAGAACGAAAGCTCATGTTATGTATAATAAGATAGGGACAAAAATAAATATAAATTTTTTACAGGGTTTGAATGAAATGAATTAACGTTCCAAGAAAATGGCTTTCGTAGTTGTCTGGGGATTCTTTATTTTCCGTTCACAACATGTAGTAAATGAAGTGACTTGTGTGGCGCGTATGTATTTGTTGCCCCCCTCCCGCACCAATATTTTGTGTTTAAATAAACGAATATAAATAAATGGTTCATTTCGGTTAAGCACTTTTATAGACTAGTCCGTTCAGCATAATTGATGATGACAGTAGATCTGATGCAGATGTGATGGCATGACTCGGAAAGCAAGAATAGCATATTAACAACTAAAAAACATCTGAAACACAAATCAAATGTCAACGAAAATTAAATTCTGTATTTTCGATACAAATATCAGGACGCTTCCACTGTATGGTGCCGAAACCTGGAGAGCCATGAAAGCCATCATCCAGAAGTTACAGGTGTTTATTAACAGTTGTCTACTGAAAATACTCCAGATCCGTTGGTCAGACACTATTAGCAACAACACACTGTGGAAGCGAACAAACCAGATCCCAACGAAAGACTACATCAGGAAGAGGCGCTGGGGGTAGATAGGACGCACATTGAAGAAAAACATCCGACTGATTCGCAAGGTAAGACTTCATCTGGATTCAGCAATGAAAAGCCAAACGATTAGACGAAAATCAAATAGCACATTGCATCGACAAATGGAGACAGACATGAGAAAAATTAACTAGAATGATTGTCAAAGGAAGAATGAGTTTGAGAATGCTGGTGGTCGGCTTATGCTGCATGAGAGAAACAAGATTTGGTCAGTAAGTGAACACATTTAATAAATGTTTGACAGACAATGTTATTTGAACAGTAACAAATAACATAATTATTTGAAGCTTTATGAATTTTATCGTCTCTTCGTCAACATGAACGCTTGATCATATGATAGACTCTAGCTACGAATGTTGAACGCTTCAACATTACTCGATGATTCATTCTCTTTTTCATGTATATACGTACACAAATTGTATTATGAGTCTTTGTCTTGCCTAACTGCGTCTTATTCGACTTGACTGCAAATTTGTCTCTGTATTCGTTTGCATACATAGATTCACCTTTGTAATTCAAAATCGTTTGTGACGTTTGACGCTTTTTGATTTGTGCTATCCGCTTCTTATTGATATCTGATTGCAAACACCGTTGAGATTTTTCATAATATCGGTTACAAAGATGGTTGATTAATTAGGCAAATTAACTACACTTTAATCGTCACCATAAAAAATGAAATAGTTTAAGAGCTGTACAATCTTAAATATAATATAACTTTTCGAATCCTCATTATGACGTGTCAAATGTGGTATCATTGTCTTCATATATCGATCAAACTGTTCTGATAACATTTAACTATTCAGATTCAATCTTTTATGTTTTCTGACAAAAGTGTATTGTTTTTTCTTTCTCTTCCAGTAACTCAGTTAAATTTATATAAGAACATCACAACATGGACTTCGCGTTCAATAGAAAGCAAACAAACAAAAATCATCATCTATTCAGTTTCAATACTATTATTATGGAATTTTTCTTTATATGTTTGTTTTTTAACGAAAATCAATGGACCCACTAACTGTGTATAATTAACACATAGACTACAATTCACAAACCACTAATGGAACATTCTAGTCACGATTCATATGACTAGTTTAATATAGCTGATCCTCAGTTGAAATACTGTAAATAACGTAAGGTCCTTTTATGTTAGCATGCAACACTGGATCAAGATTCTACGAAATTCAGACTTCCACGTGAACGCCTGAATCTTTAACCATTTTTCCAATGTTATTTCCGAACAGAGACTCAATAAGTGGTAACTGACAGGGATTATTTATGGACAGTTATATGTGTATTCTTGTTGAATAACTATTAGGTAACTCTGTTAAGTGTATATATTCAAATTCCTTTCGGGACAAGCTTCTATTCGACCTGTTGATTACTATTATATGATTTACAATTCCTAATTCATTCCCAGTTCATTAGTAACAGTCTCTGTCAATCACGATCACTTTTGGTTTGATCTTATATGATTGTTGTTTTCTGCTACGACATGATGCTGTCTTGTTTGTTTGTATTACTGAAATTTATATTTTGTATCGCGGAGGCTTATACTGGCGTCTTGGACGTAACCGACTGAGTTAAGAAAAAAACTTATTCAGATAGATAAATAAGAAATGTTAGCTGCTCGTATAGGTTTATGAGTCATTTTACCTATCAGATAAGTCGATTTGTCTAATTGACGATCATATCGCTTAGTATAATCAATGGAACATAAAGACATAACACTCAATATTGTACACCGTTAAAGTTTAACTTCAATCATCTCACAATTATATTAACATCATTCACAGTAGTTAAATAAACACTAATAGAGTAGCAGCGCGGTAATGATGACATATTGTAATTATCACATGCATTAAGAATTTAAGTGAAAGTCATTGCAGTTATAGAACTAGTAACTTAGCTTTATCGAATTTCAGTTGATTAGTTGACTCGTAATGATAAGAGTTATACGCACTGACGTACGTGCTGGTGTATTCACCTTCTCCATTTTTCTTTTCAGAATATGCTTTCAAGATAGAGGCGAATAAGATAGGCATGATCACAATCTAATTAAAATACACAAAATTAAAAATCGTTACTGATGTTGAAGTAGGTGTCTTCTTTACCATAACGTCAGTTACCGAAATATTGGTGCCTGATTTTTAATCAGCGATCTTAAATACAAGCGCACAAACACGTTTGAGAACAAATGCATTAACAGAGGGGTTGTAACTAACAAATTAGCCGACTACCAGGCAGTCAAAATTCTCTTACTAACCTTTAAATTTGTGGGGTCCTGGATAAACGACCAGACGTTGTTCATGGGATTCGACAAATTAAAAATATCAAATAAAAGAATAATTGATGTATGTTTGAAAAGCTGGCCATCAGGTCAATTTGCAGTCCTTGAACATACTGAAAATGGTACACAGTATTAAACAAAAGCGTCATCAGGACAGGTCGGATTTAAAGGCGGAAAAAATAAACAACGACGATGAATTTGAAGTTCGAGAGACAATAATTGTAACTAATAAGTGAAGAAAGTTTATTTGCCTACTAATATGAGAAAGTAGGATGTTTGATGTTGTCTGGACAACCACTGGAAACCATCCATCTCAAACAGTATCAGACTAACAAAACCAATTACTGAATAATAAGTCATATGTCAAAGCCACAACACGTGTGTACCTGGGAAGTAAGGTTGTTGAATATAATCGTTCCTGTCAATTTTGTTTGTTGTGTGACCAAGTGTAATTGAAATGTGTTTAATCATCACAACTGGTGGTGATTTATGTGTTTTCTTTTAGTATGACGTCAGTCATCGAGATAGCGGTGACTGATTTTAAATAAGTTAATTTTTTTCATGATACAATAAGAAACAGAACTAACAGAATGTTAACTTGTTTATCTCGTTGACCACATAAACATATCGTGTTTCATGTGTTAGTTATTTGTGTTGAGGAGAAGACGTCTTTAAAGATCAACCAACAAATAGTCAACAATTTCAAACATAATGATCATCGACAATCTTATAAATGATAACGCATTTTTGCTTCCCGAATCATCAAGAATGATTCCTATGGAGAATACAATGTTGAATGAGTTGTTGAATGTCAATCAAAACCATCCTCTCAAAATATGAAATTATACAACTTTAGGTTCACATTCACAAGTTTTCGGGGTCTATTGACCTCAGTTAATCATATTAACATAATTGTCTACTCTGTATGCTTGACAATAATACAATGTATTTCAACTTGCATGACTTGTCGTGTTCTCATCCATGAACTGTGAGAGGTTTTATAATCCTACACACATAGTGTTCCTATTTCAAAATAAGAATTGACTGGTTGAAATAACGATTTATTCATTAGCCCATAAAACAACAGCTTTTGGAAAACGCATTAGACCAAACACCGTCTGATACATATTTGATACGATGATGTGTGCAAATATTATTAACATCCAGTTTACCATATATTCGCGATATTTTCATGTCACATACTCTTTTAATCTTTTGCATTATTCAAGATCACTATTTCACTCACATATTCTGTGGACATTCAGATTAACGGAATAGTTCCTTAGAGTTTAGCGCAGATGAAACATCATTCCAATAGTATATCTATTATACCTAGGAGATAGAAAGTGATTGTAGTAGTCAAAGGTGTGTTCAACAGCATGACTTCACATACAATCAAATACTGTGTTAGTATGATGAGAAAACTATTTTCAGAATTCAATTAAAAATTATATTAAGCGAAGTTGTATGTTGTTCCATACTTCATTTTATTTGTGTATCATCTTCTGTATCGACAAATAGATTACGTCGAATGATTGAAAACATGTAGAGGTTCATTCAGTTAAATAGCAGATGTCAATATGTTAGTCACAGTATGTTTTCTTTCAAAGTTACTGTAATTGTGGATTGAAAACACTTCCATAGCTGTTTTTATTTATATGAGCAGCTTCGGTATAGATGTCTGATTTTTTTCATTTTTAAAAAAATTATTTTATGTTAGTTTTCATCGTCTTATCACTGTTCATCAATTTCATGTGCTGATATTCGTTTTATCATCATTTTGTTCTTAGGTGTTTGAATATCAGCAAGTATTACAAGGTCATAAAGCGACATTACGTTTCTTGAAATCATTCTTCTTTGGATTGTTCCACTAATGTCATGTCAACCATAACCGTTTCCTGACACAATCGTTCATGAATCCCAACCTGGTAACTAATAGAGTTGATCACGTATTTCAATGATCGGTTAGCTCATCAAGTAGTAATTATTTGGTCTGTGTGATGCTTACAAATAACCCTGTGCTGTTGTATTAAAAACACAATGACACATGAAATGTAGGTCTTCTGAACGCACTAAAGAAAGTGAACTCTTTCCCGATAACGAAGATTAGGATGGCGTAATGAATTTCAATTCGATGCCAATTTTTCGAGGTTAGTTTTCCATACTTGTGGATCGATTTTTAATTGACATTGCTTCAGTGTGTTTTATTATGTAGCCAAAGGTTAAATTGACATTTTTGTATAGTGCACTGAATAACAATCCTGTTATATCGAAAGTCACATTGAAATCTCAGTATAAGATGAGACCAACTAAATAGCTTGGAATAATTATGGGTTATTCAGCATAACACATAAGTTAATCTTATTCATTCTAATGTTCATATTTGTTTCGAAACAAATAAAGTTTATAATTGCTCTTATATTATCATGATACATCAGATTTGATTCACTTGACATTAGTTCAAATGATAAATAAGAAAATATGTACATGAGTAATTATCAGTGTTTCGTACTGATGGGTCTATTAATAAATCATATTTTCCATTGAACGTCAACATAAACAGTTTAATACAAACTGGATTGACACAAACGTGTAATAAACACTCATCACAAGATAACCGCATATGGAAAAAAAAGAAAAACCTTCGTCTTGGTGCTAACCTAAATGCCAATCATGCTATTCATTTGCATTAGTTTAATGTGAACTACAATTTAAATAGCTCTCAGAGGTTTCCATATGCCACGATAGTTTCAAGAAACAAGTATCACAATTAACATCACAGCTCCTACTTATTTTCAGAATTTTATTTATAATTATTTCGAAAGTATGTAAAAACAGGATATTGTCGTTATTAAAGTCACTATTCGGTTATTTTCATTTTTGTCGAACTTCTTGGACATTGTTTAATTAGATGAATTAGGGAAAGCTTTAAACAATCTTATATAACAGTGAATGGTGACAAAAAGCTCATTTTAAAATTTTCCATTGCATGATGCATTGAGGAACACACTTGAACAAGTAGTGTATTATCGGATAATGCATATTAAAACAGCTTCCAAAGATTTTCTCATCGAAAGCACCTCACATTCGATTGAAGAAATCACCATGACCGTCAAAAAAATTTGGAGCAAAAATGCAGTACAATAACACAACATACATCTGAATTACAGAGGTGACTGCCAATTTGCTTCATGTTCTGTTCAAGAAGATTTAGTGAGAGGAACAAGTGCCGATAAACTGAATAGAAAGATACGTCATCAACATATTAAAGAAAGCAGACACGAGCGAATGTGAATGAGAAACCTTTATAAAATCACGTTGTAATCAGTTAAAAATCATGATGGACATCATGAAAATCATGTTTCAGTTCACTGCAACGGATCATTAGATTATGATAACACTCAGCCATATGTCCAGACGTCATGAAACCATGATAAAACAAAACTTTGAAACAGTTTACAACTATAAGAATCTATCATGATTTCACATTTACAACTTTTATAAATGGTAATAATTTTCTTGCACTTTGTTCACGAATACGAAACACAATGTCCTTAAAGAACACAAAACATCAGTGTGAATTTCAATTTGATGATAAGTAGACTTTGAAATGTTACTTGAATTATCAATGCTCAAACACTTGTAACTATATGAAAACCAAAACCAAAAACGAAAAATTAACAATATTTAGGATTTTGTTGTGTTTGTTTTTATTTGATGAGGCCAAAGGCTTCGGAGCAGGTAAGACAAAAATGAGTTAGAATACGATGAACTTTCATTCATCACTGTATATCAATTTGGAGTAGGAAGAAAAAGTAGTTTACACTTGTACAATTATATACATATAACTTATTCTGGCTTTCAGACAAGTCAAATTATTCACCTTTCTAGGGTAACATTTTGACAGTGCAAACTATTCACTCATCAACCTTGACTGTTTTTAAGTGAGCATTTGTGCTAGCGTTGCTTATTCTACTCATCACACGTCTGTAGCTTATTTTTAATTGGCGAAAATGTAGATTAACGTTTGATTAAACTCAACTGACTTAAACGCTTTCCCCACTGCGTTTCAATTCATCTCTTTAATCTTTCGTCTTGATCAAGGATCGTACGTAATATTCAAAATGAAAATTCTTTCTTGCCTTTGGATTCCTTGATTCCGTTATTCACGAATGAAAATTCATTTGACCATTATATGCGAGGATCGTAGACGAGAAATGAATCAATGGAACATAGTACACAACCAGCTTGATTGGCGGAATACATAATAAACATAAATGAACAAAATAGTAAGGATTAGGTGTGTGTATTTCATAGATAATTTGCCTTCCATCTGAACTTGACTTGTTCGTTCGCTACATTACAACTGTTGTTTACATTGCAATGAACTGACACATGATCTTTATGATGTACATCATGATTCTTATTAGTTTTTAGTCGAAGCATCAAGTATAGCTTTCAAATAGCGCATGTTCACTGGTCACTACTGGTTTTCAGAACATGTGTTTGCATATATTTATCATGCCTATCACCACATCCATAGGACAATGGTAATATTCAAATCAGGTTAAATTACTAACTCCGTCATGTGTAATCTTTTTCGGCGTTTTCAAGCACTATAAATTTTCCAGATATCCGATTCCTGGCAAAATGTATTCACTTATCTCCGTCTTTTTCTTCAGGATTCCAGATCATGCATTATCATGTGATGGAGTTAATTGATTTCGAAAATGTGTGTTCGATCCACCTTCAACGTTTTTCTTCGTTTTCTGTTAAGTAAGATGTCTGTTCGTTCTCTGTTTCTAGCGACGTATTTCGTATTTCATGTTTCCCCTTCGAATATCAAGTTATTTATAATCCGATCATCTACAAGAAGAACGAAAGAGAAGGGAGAAAAGATAAGCTTGTCTGACATCACTCTTCGCTTGGAACGACCTGTATGCAGTTGTCCTAGCACAACGATGTAACTTAGCTCATCACATCATGGTGTAAAAGACTGTTCCATCAGCGTCTCCTATACACAGTGTCAAATACATGCTCATCCTTAAAGACGTTGATGCTTAGTAACGGGTAAATTTCCATTGATTGACCAACAATCGTCTGCTTTGTTCTGATTTGGTTTAAATACGATCGATCACAACAATACTCAGTCTCTTGATGTCGAAGAAAGACAGTAAGCAAACGTATCTGATAAGTATGTGTGATTCGATTCGAATTATTCCTTTTTAACCGCGAATGACAGATATTCTGCGTTCAATGTTCGTATTGAAGATTCTCACTGTCAACCAATATCAGTTTGCGGTTATTTTTTCTTGTATATGTTGTCTCACTTTTGGAATGCGAGTTCAGTATTATCATATAACAGACCTATACGTTCTATTTAAACGTCAAAATTTAGTAAGAATTATCGTCATGCATTCATAGATCATTTGTCAATTGATTTGTCTGCACAATGATGACTCATAATCGCCGAAAACTGTTGTTTACAGAAATCCTGAACACAACACTGTGAAATCCATCGGAAATGGCTATTTTGTGATCACGCACTCCTTATAACTGGCAAGACGAATCAGGTATAAGGTGACGACTTCAGGGAAGTTTGTGTGAAATTCACTTATCCATTTGGATAAATGGACCTTTGGCGTTATAACTGATGTAAATAATCAACTTTCTAACTTTGAACACCAACCGTTAATCATAATTTTAATTACCTTCTCTGGTTTGTAACACTCACTAGATCATGTTTATCAGAAAGGCAGTCTTAACATTTTTCCAGGAGCGCTGAAATCAGGAAGTGACAGTTTGCTACTCGCGGAATAGTTTAAAGTTCATTAGCAATAAGTGTGATGTTAATCCACAATCAGTAGATTTAGTGGAGTTTGAAGATCAGGAAGTTTTTAATAAAAACGGATTCGACATTTCAACAAAAAGCATGACGTCATTTCCACAGTCACCTATCTGTTCCTGTGGTCATTCTATTAATCCATATTAAATGATCACTCGATTCATCTGTCATAACACAAACGAAAAGGCACACTAACTTCGCGTTCATGATTATTACCTATTGCAGTAAAGTAACGAGTGCCAGCAGTCGATGCAGTAGTCGTTTTACGACTTGACTACTATTATACTACGAAACTGAACTCTACGTATTTAAATTCGAATTCAATCATCGCTACTCGACACTCTTTACTCTACAGCCTTTCATCAGAATATGCTAATAAGTCACTATTCTGTTGGCATTACGGACAATTTCTGTCATATTCTACTGAACTCGTTTTCACGAACTATTTTGCTGTCATGATAACAAACGATTATTCACTGTTTTCAACACATTTTGAATCGTTCAAACAAACGTGATATTTTATCGTTCAGACAGTCAGAAACATAATTGCATGTTAAATGTTTGTGCGCTTATCATTTGTTCATAATCGCATTCTGACGTTTCCACTTTTGTTCGCGCCTATAAGATATTCATGTGTCTTTTTACATATGCATAGCACTTTCTTTATTACACTCATCCCTCTTATGACACTATATTTTATCGAGCGTAGACCCACTTTTTAAATATACGATATTCTCGCTTTTACACAAGCCAATCTATTCACTCTACTTGAGTTTTATTTGGACCTTTGTAGTTATTCGCTTATCAACTATGACTGCATTCTTTTGAGAGTATATGTGTGCACATTACTTATCTTATTCATCACACGTCTGTAATTAATTTGTGTGTGACTATAAATATTAATGAACGTTGAATTACTCGACATCTTCTATGCTCGTCGTCTCAAGGTTGCTGTATTTCATTCATTTCATATACAAAATATATGTATTCAGAAGTCCTCTCTCAATAATACAATTATTTAACTCCGCTCTAATTTCAATGCTGCTAAATTCAGTCAAACATGTGAAAGAATGTTCAGTAAATATATTTGGACAATAAACATCCATATTATCTAGTTAGAGTCAGATCTCGGGCTGTGAGGAAATCTTTGATAAGACCAACCAATATTTCGAAATATCACACAAAAAGCAAGAGTATGAAGCAAGTTACCAGAATTACACCACACTTTGCAAACAACAGTATCAAACAATAAAGCTTTACACCTAATAAAACAGTTAAGATAGCGAACGCGGTATCCACAAATAAAGAAATAACTCCTTCATATCAGTTTGTACATGAAATTAGTAATGCAAAGCCAACAGTCATAGTTATCGTCTGAATAAGCGAAAATTAAGTTTCACATTACCATTAGATGAACCGGTCAACAACTAGACAAATAATGAAAGAATAAACCTCAAAGGACTGCATTCGATTGAATTTGCTTGTAAATGAATATGAACGGATACAAACACATGACAAAGAATCCTTATGTAAGTCTATCTTTATGGCAAACGCGAAATTTGCTCATCCAGTAAACATGAAAACATTATGTGACATTTATCTTGGTTAAACCAATAACTACGACAGCTAGTAATATCTGCGAATCAAAACACTAAATGATTTTTTGTGTATCATAGAACACGAGTTCAGAGATGGTCAAAGTGTGTGGATGAACATGCAAATTAAAATGACAGAAATCCAATTCCATATCTATATCCACATTTACGTTTTTTGAACTATCCATGACATTGGCTGGTATTGTTCAATGTTACATTATAATCCTCAGCTAACGAGGAATATTATGAGCTCACGATCCAACATGATGACAAATGGTGTCTGTTATATACGTTGATAATTTTATGGAATCAGTGAAATTATTGAACCAAGGATTGCTAAACTTATTTTTATGTCAGAATAAAATATGAAAAATCATCAGTGCAAGTCAGTTTTCAAAACGCCTTTATATTCATTGTTATTATCAAACGAACAAGATAATATTTTTATTGTTCAAAAAAATATATGCCCTAAATATATTAGAGAGTAGGATGAAAATATCGTGAATGTTATTTTAAAACGACATTCAACTGACTGTTAACACGATGAACAATCTACTCTTCATAGATGTCGAATGCAGTTTTTTTCAATAAACACTATAATTATTCCAAGAGCTAATCCGATTAATCTGAATCACGAAAGAAAACAATGTACAATATCACTATCTCTCAGATATAATAGACCATAGTGATATGCATCAAATATTCTACATAATATGTAGGCATGAATTGGTTAAAAAAGCTCCGCAACTCCTCACTTCAAAAGTCTGTTAAGTTTATGAACTTTGTCAAAATAATCAATGAGTGGATTATTTATGATCGATCGTCTTCAAAATCTAGTTTCATTCATTGCAGTATGATTTATTTATTATGATGTGATATAACACGAAACTTCAATGGATTGTACTGGAAAAGAAATCTACTATGTTCCTCTTCTTCGATCATAATGTTCTTGTCAAATATGGTTTAGATTTCAACATAAACTGCTAACGTCAAATGAAAGTAATGAGATCAACTGGATCCCCAAACATATTAAAGCTCGATCTGTCATATGGAATGGTAAATGCTTTATATGGAAATAGAATTGTTCTGACCGATTACCGTTGCCTTATTATCGAATGCCAACTTCATCATGGTTTTATTATTTGCAACAGAGATTTGTGAGAAATTCACCTTCCACAATCAGTTATTCAAACTTTAACTGATATAGGCAGCAATTCACAATACAGAATGTAAATATTCATTTACATTGATTACAGAAACCCATACATATTCATTTGCATGCCTATTTCTTTCCTTCTTTATTGCATTTCAACATGTCTGGATTCATGAAAATAAACAGAATTTTATCTGAACAGTTCGCTGTATCATGTTAACGAGATTATTAACAAACATCGAAATTCACTAAAATTGATTTCATCAGATTCGTGTTAGCTGCTCGCTGAATAAATTGGTACAAAATCATTAAAGTTATCACATTCAATCCATCAAACATAATTAACAATGAATAATGCATTTATCCATATAAATAATTCTCAATAGAAGTATGTTATTTCTTACATTAAGCTATCTGTTTTATTATGACATATTTTTCGTTATATGTTTGCGGTTATGAATTCATTGTCGAACAGTGATCTTTTAAGGAAAACACTTTGCTGTTTATCATGATGTAAGCATTAAAAGCGAATGCTACTACTTCTTTTTTCAATGAATGATTTTTTGTTTTTCAATGAAGAGTGATCTGTTGTTAATGGTCTCACACAATGCTTCTAAATACCAAATTCCTAACATTAGGCACGAATAACACCTAATCATGCTGTTGTGATACCATGACGTTTATGCTAAAGAACATTTCGTAATGAATATTATGCCAAGTTTTGTGGTAAAAAAATTAATAATAATTGTTTTTTATTGTTTCATGTGATACTGATGTCGAAGACAGGTTTCCATCCGATATTTCATATGGTCTGGCTACATGTTTTGGCATTTCTCGACATTAACATTGATGATATGTTGATCCCTGCATATTACTCACCATTTATTAATGTTCTCCATTATGCTTTCTGTTGATTTTCAAAAAGATATTCTTGCATAGGCGAGAGTACTGAAGACAGTGATCATGGTGTATGGTGATCATAATTGAAATCATTTCTGCTGAGAATTCTATTTTGTAGTTAGCCTATAAAGTTGATTGAAGTCGTTGTGATTGCTAAGTTTGATAAAACGTTCAGACAAGTCTAAAGTCATGCTTAACACATACTCTTTGCTAGAAATTAACAAACTCACATGGGACGATTCTAATATGATTACACAAAGCTATAACGAAATTCATCAATTCCTTTGAATCATCATTCTAAACTTAAGTGTTTATTCTGTTCATTGGACTTTGATTAGGTTGAGTTTGTACAGAACGATGAAATTCGGTTGAAATTAAAGCAAAATGATTTAACTGTTAGTTAATTGTGGACGATAGAGTCATAACACCTCAAAGTTAAGATGATTTTGTCGCTTTGATTTGCTGGTCGGTTTCGCTTAAATACACACTTTACGGAATATTGCCATCAGTCGAGACATCATCAAAACATTATTGATGTCCGTATATTTCTTTTTTTCAATAGTATGGTATGTTTCCATGGTAAAAAATGACATATATTCTAAGACATGAATACATACATACAAATGTAACGTGATTGATAAAGGAAGTGGCTAAAGAAACCTAAATGTGGGTTTCATGGTAAAACGCTGCCACCAGAAAGCCGTAACTGCAATCTCGAGGAAAGTGATGTATTTCATATCGTGTCTATCAACCTCACATTTCTAGACGTCGTCATCGAACTAATCACTTTTTTTCCCTCGTGTATAAAGGCTGGACAGTTTTATATGTGAATACTGTATGTCAACATTTTGAAGTTTTCTCCTCCTTACAACATGGCTTATTTGATTAATAATGTGCTTGTTTGCTCACGAATACGGTATACCAACTACAATAATCTTAACCTGGTGGTTAGAAGCTAGGAAATATCACTTAGTTGAGTTGATAATTTATGTCGCATAGCACAGAAGAAATCACTGTAATTAAAAAGATGATTGCGTACCACGAATTCCTAAAAAAATTTCAACTTATCAACCTAGAAATAAATACGTTAGTACCAATAATTGATATGACGACATGATACAAATTAAGAAGAAATCTATATGAGACTGCTTGATTGATAACTAACCTGTTTCATGATTTCATTGTCTAATTCAACCATTTCTAATGACAAAGTCGATATTTTATCTGATGAATGTATTGTTTCTTATCTTACAGTATTTAAAAGTGATGAAAATGTCATCGAATCCATTCACTGAATTCCATTTATTCATATGCTTGATATCAAATGTGATCGAAACGTTCGGTTTCTATGATGTGGAAATCAATAACTTGTTGACGTCAAGGTAACTGAATTTACCAATTGGACATGACAGATAAGCAGCAGTTAAGTATTTCCTCATGAAACAAGTAGTATTTCAAATATTAAGGTTCACTTTCTCTGTTACAAAAGCAATACAATTTTCATCTAGAATTAAACATGACGTGAATACAACCAGATATGAATGTTCCATACTGAAGAATAACTTTCCACCTAATGAACCTTTTTCTTGTCCTATTTGATAAGCATAATTTGTGTTTATCACAAATGTGAATCACTCGAATTGATGTAAATATGAAGAACTTTGTAGAATTAAGGTTTTATTCGTTACTTGTACTACTGACTTAATAGTCTTAATCCTAAAATTGTAGATTTGTCAAGACGTAACTAACTAATCTATGGTGTCTTACGTGTAAGTCATATCAATGTTTACACTAGCTTATCGCATCTTAACAAACTCCAATATATGATTGTGAACAAACTTCGGTTGGAGAAAGAACAATATATTTAATATGAATTATTCGAATCAACTTAATTCCATAATAACGATTTCTTGATTGATCGGTTTTTCTCCCCGTTTAATGTTAAAAAATGTTTTTTCTCAGTTGTTTCGTGTTCAGCTTTGAAGATTTTGTGGTAAGGGTCAAATATCGTTACACAACTCCCCCACCAGAATCAACGTAATGTTGATTCAATAATTTTGAGCATTCACAGGCCTCAATGGACCAAAGAGTTCCGGAAAATCAGGACATGATGGAGCATTCTAGAACATATATGTTTAACGATATTACCGTTCAGTAGCATAATTGGTCTCTTAGCGGTGTCAAGTCCAAGTATGAGTTCTTGACACTGGCCGTCGAAATTCGCAAATCACGAACCCAAGCAGGCAAGAGAATCAAAACTCCAAATTAGGTACCCAGTTTATTCGCAATTCACCAATAATCGACCAAAGGTCGTTCTAACAACAATAGTGACAACAATTACAAACAAACCTTCAATTTTGTAGGTTTTCTGAGCAAAAACAACCAAATAACAAACCAAAGACGAAGAGAGCACCAAAATGTTTGAAAACAGTGATATACACAAACACGTTTAAGAGTTCATTAAAACAACTACATACAAAAACACAGTGAATTAATAATATTTAAAATAAAGGTCTTTATCAGCCGAATGTCGACCAAAATACCTTGGACCAACGTCTCCAAAATACTTGTGTCAAGTAATTCGCTTGCTTCCATCTCTTAGAACACCTGTGATTAGATAGAACGTCAGTGAATACTTGCGACGTTCTTTCTGAATAGCAATCGTTTTGCTGGTGTTATTGCATGGAGAGCGAATAATACGCTCATAAACTCCCCCCAATGGCTGGCAGCCGTTTGATTGAAATGCCAGTCAACCCCTCTTCTTAGTTAATCAGAGTGTATACGCACCTGCACCAAACCCTGAGGACAATTTCTAAGCTCACGTTCAGCCCCCACTAGAATTGATCCATTGCCATTGTATATCTCCTTTTGATAGCCTCTTCTGCTGATAAACCTCATGAATGCCATGATAAACGAGTCTGTGGTAAAACTACATGCAACTTCCAAATGCACAGTTCTCAGCCTTAAACAAGTGAATACACAACCATATAGCTTCTCAGTACTTCTACCATGTTTATCCATAATGGGTTCAAAATAATCTACACCAACTGATAAAAATGGATATTCACCATCTTCTATTCTGCTCGGAGGTACTGGTGCCACCAGATGTTCGATGGTGCGGGCGGTCCTCCTTTTACAATAAACGCAATCCCCTATCATCCTTTCATCGCAACACCACTCCTCAGCACCTTTACGTTTTCTCAAACTGTTGTAACGGTTGTAGCTGTTCGTAACGGTGAATTTATTATTTTCAACTTGCTACTGGTATCAGACAACATTTCAATCTTTTTCCGAAATACCATGCGTTTGACATATCGGATTAAATCTAAACAAGCTAAATTTAACTCAATAGCTCTGAGCATACAAGCCTGTAGAGATAGAGGATATCTATCAGAATGCATTATCAATAAATATCGCTTAAATCGGCCCAATCATGCAACAGCCTTAAGTAATCAAGTCCAATATGAATAATGACACATAAGTAGATCGACAGTGGATTCCTCAACCATCACATGAGTGGACATTGCCTTCTTGAATTCCAAGAGATGTGATTCAGGACCTTGTATGTCAGCAGCAGGCCAAAATTTCTTTGCCTTCGTCAAAAAATATGAACCCTCTTCCTATACTTTAACATCATCGATGTTGAACTTGACTCCTCTGGATGCAGAGTCTGCTATGTTTTCTTTAGAAGGCATGAATCTCCATTGGTCCACCTTAGTAACACTATGAATAGTCGAAATCAGATTTGATATGAATGCTTTAAACTGGGCTTTCTCATTTCCAATATAAAGCATGACATTCATGGAATCCGTCCGAAATTTGACCTCCGCAAACTTAATATGTAATTCTTACTGCAGCTAGGATCCGATGGGAGCTGCTCAAACTGCTGCCGTAAGTTCCACGAGCGGTATAGTTTGGAGGGCTACGCTTGCTTTAGCCGTTACAAGACGAGAACATATTTCAGTGTCAGAAATTTTAATATCGTTCTTTAGTCAACTGTGCCATAAAGGTTCTTGAGAGAGCTGCTTACATCAAACTGTGTAATCGAGATTCGAGTTACAGCCTACCAGTTGACATGTAAAACGCCTTTGAATATCTACTTTTATCTTGTCTGTGATATTCATATTACAGAAGACAGAAGAGCAGTATTCAAGGGACGGTTGTACTCATATTTAGTAAAGCGCAAGCTTAGCCTCGGTTGTCAAAATGTTCTTATTATGAAAACAATTAGCCGTCTAGATTTAGAAATAATAGAAGAGGCATGTTCTTCAAAGTTCAGGCTTCCTGTGTAATTAATTCCTAGATCGTGTTTGGACTCCACGTTTATTTAAGTGAAGTTGCGGTTTAAAGGGATGCTTTTCAAAGTGCATGATCTTTTACTTGTTGAGGTTAAATGTTAATTGCCATTTTTCACTCCACATAAATCAATTATTGAGGTCCTTTTCTACTCGAGATACACATTCGCTTAGTGTCTCAGGCTTATAGCTGTATACTATTTTGAGATCATCAGCATATAAGTATGGTTTCACAAATTCTATGGTGTTACATATATCGTTTATAGGAAACAAAAGTGGACCTAATACGCTTCTCTGGATGACTCCAATGGTGATTGGTCTAGGTGACGAGAGACAGTCGTTGTACTTTATCATCTGTTTACGCTTTGTTAAGAACGAAGCAAACCATGAGTACAGTGGGTTGTTTATTCCGAAAGACTCTAGTTTGACGAGTAGCCTTTTGTGTGGGACCTTATCAAAGGCTTTCTTAAAGTCTAAGAATAGGACTGATACAAGGAGTTCGTTGTCTAGTTTCAGAGTTCTATTATTCTACTAGGCATGTATCGCATGATCTGGATCTAAGTAATCCATGCTGGGAGGTGAACATAAGATTATTAGTTAGTAGATGTTGGACTACAGCCGCCTTAACTACTTTTTCCATCACTCTGGATACCATTGAAGTTATGTTTATAGGCCGGTAATTTTCAACGTTTGCTTCATGTCCTGTTTTAATTTTGGGGATGATATGTGTAGTTTTCCAGGTATTAGGATAACAGGCTGTAGAGAGTGATATCACGAATACTTTGAGAAGCAAAACACACATATCATCACCTACACAATTTAGCATGCTAGATGCAATACCATCTGGTCCATAAGTGTAGGAGTGTTTCAATGTACTGATTGCCTTAAAGATATTTTGTATATTGAATTCAACAACAGTAATTTCACGGAGAGGCACTACGATTGGTTCGGAATCACTAAATAGTTTTTCGTTGGTTATTGAGAAACATAAGTGCTCACTAAAAAATTACGTGATAAGTTTGGGACCTTCGTATACTTGTTTGTCTTTAATGCATATACTCCCTCTCGATTTAGAACGTTTACTTTTATTTTGGAGTAGTATGGTGAGTGCAGAAGAGTTAATATCAAGTTCACCTGCACGTTTTTCCTGTGTGATTGCTTTTTGTTTACTTATTGTCCCTGTTCGGACAAGTATTTCTGTCATCGTTATTAAAGAGGAAAAGTCATTTAAGTTGTGGAATCGAGTACACTGGTTTACAGTATTCTAAAATTGTGATGTTTTGATAAAATATATTGGTTAATGTGTCGGTGATGTTTGAAGCAAAGAAAGTGCTTCAATCAATGCTTGTTTGGCAATTGTAGAAGTTATTCTAATCAACCTGTCGAAAGCTTATACGAAGTGTTACGGTTTTACGTCCACCGGTTGTGGTTTTTATATTAAGGCTGCACATGACAATTTTTTGATCACTACCTGGGAACGTTTTTCCAATATACAATGTATTAGGGATGAAGCTACTAGTAAAACTAAGTACAAGATGTTTTGATATCCGGTGGGGCTACTGACATACTGAGTCCAACGTCCAAGCTCTAGACATTCAATAAATGATTATTAACGTCTTGGCGCTTTGACAGGGAGTCAAGAAATTTCGGGCATATTGAAGTCACCACAAATGAGCTTGCCTGTGAATGAAAAGGATGCTAGTTTGAATACCTCCGATAATACTGCTATTTCATCTATTAATGCGTTAGGTTGACGATAAACGCAACCAAGCTGTAAGGTAACGGAATTCGATGGCTTTAATAAAATCCACACCGAATCCTTCAGTTCGTTTCATCCAGGTATAAAGACACTATACAAACGCTGAGTGCGAGAAACTTTTAAGTCGAATAGAGCACTCTGACTGGAACAGTTCCTTTACTAGTGTTATCCTTTCAGAAGCGTTAGAAATATTCAATGATATCATGAAATTTGCACTGGACGCTACCATTTGATCTACAATTGCTTCTAAAACAATTATTCCTTATATAAATCAAAAGCCTTGGTCTTAGCTGGGATAACTGAAAATGACGTACTATATATCTGGTGCAGGGCACTATATATAATATATACTCGAAGGAGTGCAAAGCTAACACTACAAACACAAACGGGTGGAATGTGTTGCTTTCACTTCTGCATCTGGAGATCAGAGCTAATATCGTCACCTTGCGAAAGAATATGAAAGAATGCAGATCACAACATTCACTCCTTACTACAGGAATGCATTGTTCCTCTGTGTTTTCCTTTTTTTCCAGAATCTTTCTCTGGGGACACAGAGATGGAACTTACGACATCTGTAATAAACCATACTCGCGTTGCATTGCATAAATACTCAGCACATTCAGGATTCTAACACTACTATGCCGACTTTAGATATGATGTGTAACTCTTGAACTAATATTCACTCATTGATTATATTTATTTAACGACTCTAATTGTGGCGCATACAACTAGCCAGTAAATTTTGTACTTTTCAGATGATTCCTGTAAAAATTGCGTTCACCTGCTTCTGCAAAAGTATATATTATATCATACTACTACAGAATATGGACGAAATTCTTTGTAACATCATGAATCAAATAAAAAACAAAGTATTTAATTTGCAGAAGCTCATGGCAAATATATTGGTTCTTTTATATTTGTGTGCTGTGAATTGAACGTCAAGGTTCAGCAGATTTCAGGTTTGTTCAATAAGTACAGAAGTCCTACGGTCTATGTAATTCATTTTCTAGTATGCACATGTGAATGTCCAGTATTATCTCCAAAGAGTCAATTGAAGGTGTGGACAGCACTGCTTCAGGGTACAGGTTTCAAATAATAATGACTGGGTGCAGAAACTTGTATGCCGCCATTATTTTGTTCGTTTTTTGCTTTTCAACTCGCCTGCTTTATTCTCTGAGATATTCTTATCTAGTGGGAATATACAGAGAGAATTTTTTAGGTTTATAATCATTTCTCAGAATTCTATACATCACAATTATATCTGCCCTTAGTCAACTATGAGACAGAGTAAATAGGTTTAGATTTCCATGCCACTCTTTATATGGTAATCCCCGGGGTTTTCGAATCGTACCTCTAGCTTCCCTCTGTACTTTTTCGACGATTCTCGAGTCACCTTCCAAACAGTACGTTGCACCCTGAACGCAGTTCTCAAGCTTGGTTCTCAATAAGGTTGTGTATACCGTAGTGAACAAGGTAGTATCCATCTTAATGAATGTCAGCTTTAAAGCTCAGAGGTTGCTCAACCTTTTAGCTGCGACCTTTCGTCATTGGGCCATTGTCATTAGATCATGACTCATTTTCAACTCTAGTGCCTTCATACAATATTCATTTGCTATATTGATGTTCGTTTTGTAAGCTAAACGCTTTCTGAAGCCATGTTGTTCTCTGTTTAACAGGTTATTGAATTCTTTATATGTCATTGAAGTCAGTTTCACTAGTGTTTCCAATATTTTAATTAAAACACTGGTAAGGTTTACAGGCCTGTAATTTGATAGAAGTTGTCTTGAATGTGTTCTATGTATAAAGATGGGGAATTCGTCGTTCCGGTCCATAGGTAAAACACCGTGTTCATAGAACATAATGAATATCACAGTCAGTGAGGCTGAGATGTATTATGCAAAGTGTATCAAGATTTTTTCTTATGTCTTAGTAAACGTCGAATATCTCGACTTATCCATAGGCAGCCGTGCTTCGTCTCTTGTTGGACTGTCCAGTGTTCAAATACACGATTGTGTAAGTACTTGAAATTAATTCATGCCTTTTGTATTGATGTCCTTGTGTCACGTTACTAGCATCATACAATGCTACGAAGATGATTGCCTCCATATCTTCATTGATATGTTAAAATAGGCCGGCGCAACTGGTTGACAGACTTCGCATAACCAACGGAATTATAACTTGCAACACCATTTATATGCGGCAGGTTTGAGGCCGCAGTACGTATCGTGATAACATGTTTTGCAGTTATCACTTGGCATCTTGTCATCAACAGAGAAAAGCTTCTTGACCTGCCACAAATAGGTTTCAATTGTGCCAGAGATTTATTTTATTTTTATGTAAAAAATCTTTGCTTGACGACAATGAAAAAAGCCATCTTTTGTAGTTGCAAAAAGACCTTAGCACTTATACATACAAACAATATCCATACTCAACAATGAAAAACAAATACCAGCAGCGTTAGGTTTTGTATCCGTACATGTTAAGTCCAGATCACAAACTTCTCTTTAAAAATGAGGTGTCAGTTGTGATCACTATAACTGAAATGAACTCATTCAAAGGTAAAACGATAGTCCTTATGTGTTGAATGACGACCAATACAAATAAGTTCTGTTGTTTTTCAGTAGCGGACTGGTCTTGCGCTTTTTGAAAATTCAAAAGACAGTAAAGCTGAAAACTAAAGACACTACCTCAAACATTTAGATAGTTAGAAGAAACGGGAAGTTTTCGTCGACATCACAGTGAAATACATCTCGTAAGTCTCCAAAACAAGTCGTTTCTTCAAAGTGCACTGTGTTCAACATCCAAACTATTACTATATAGTTTTTTTCTTAATTTAGAAGTCTGCAGTCAGCTATGCAACTAAGAATAATATTCTTCATGTTTCATTGATGTGCTCATTACCTGATCGAATGTAAGTTCAAACAGAACGTCTAATCCGTATACGGATCACATGTATCCAAATAATGGAGTAATGAACGTGGCTAAATAGATTTGAAGATGTCGATACACTTGTCTCTTAATCCACACTAATTCACTCTTGGATGTTTGATATCATTTGTCTGGTTAACCTCATTGATATTGGTTAAAAGTCTTGACAATTTTTATCACTTGACGAGAAGTACTTCACAGAATTTCAGATGTATACAATAGAATATCCAACAGGCATTCATAGTTTTTCAGGCAAAAGTTGAAGTTATTTCAAATTCTTGTCAAGTGATCATGGTTATGCGTCTAACATGTATTTAACTTTGATGAATTATTCACTGTGTTCATTTCAACTCACGGCTTCCACCCACTCTTATGCATAAGTTTCTCATGACAACTACTAAGACAATTATCATGGTCATGGTACATGACTTCACAGAGAAATTGATACATAGTCATAAACGTTTCAAATCGCTTTCATATTCGTCGATTCAAACGAACAATACAATTCATAGCTTTTCGAAGATTGACATCATCCTTTAAAAGCGCCTTTATAATCTTTATCTTGTCGGCTGTCCATTGAAATTATTTAGAAAAGACATTCAAACAATAATTATCACGATGAAAAGGGTGCTCACCGGTTTCAAATAAGTAACATATTCATGTTCACCGAGTTTGAAGTCGGAGTTCACAAGATTTCGATTTGTTGAGACAGTTACACCCTACGGATAAAACCTGCCTCTGTGAGCAGGTTTTCGCTTGATAGAGATTTACGTCCGACAAGAAAGCTTACACACTCTGTTATCACTGTGCGTGATTGTATAGCCAAGTCATATCACGTTCCAGATTAACTGCCTACTTTCGTCTGTAAGGGTACTCAGTTTTGTCAACCCAATAGAAGCCTCAGTTTAACTGTTGGGAATACTTTTACCTAGATAATTATTCTTGAGAACAGTAAGAATTTATGACAGTCTCTTATTACTGCATTTCTGTTTGCAATTTCACGTAACCGTAATTTATTTTGATCAGTTTTACATCAGGTGATTGACTTTAAAATTGTATATTTTGAAACGGTATGCTCTGATTGTCAACTTGCTATCAGATTAAATCAATAAAGAAATCCCTCTATTTTGATAGTGATCTATATTTGTTTATATTTTTATTGCGGTGATGATTGCCCTGAAACGTTTGATGCATTCTATAAAACAGGCCCAGATATCTGTCCATAGTAGTATCTCAATCGGAGACTGCGAAGTTTGTAAATCATCCCCGGCTTTCTCAAATCGACAACCTTCCGCTGAAAAGTATAAACGTTGTTATTGATGTAAGTTTTATGATTTTGAAACGTTTGAACAACATATTATTGGAACATAATCTCAAATTTAAGAAATATCTTGCATTAATAACTCAAACGTATAAAACTTATGTATTTCACCACTGGGACGGATACTTAGCCTTTGCATGGGCTCTAACGAGAAACTCCAGATATAGCTCCAGTGATCAGTGGATATGGTCATGCGCTATTTTCACATTTTACCTTCTCTGTCTTAGATTTCTGTCAATCCAGATATATTCCACTACGTGTTTTACGTTAAATACGGCTTCTATTTGTCATATGCAGCATATATGACAACCATTTATGTTGAAACTATCATCTTCCTAATTATAATTATTATTTCTATTTATCTCGTGATAAAATGTTTGACATTCCTCATTTAGCACACGTTGATTTTATTCACTTTCTTAAATGATTTTTCGTTTAAAATCTCTTTCAACCAAAAAGCGCTGATTTAAGTTTTGTGTTATTCTTCGTGATTTTGGTTGTAGTTTATGAATTTCCCAAATCGACAATCTTCCAGTGAGACGTATATATGTTGTTTTTGATGTAAGTTATGAGATTTTGAATGACGAACGAGTTCCAGACTCACCAGGATACTTGATACATATTCCTGCTTTTTCCGTGTTTTCGGTGATGAGCTACCATACATGGATTGCTTAGTAAAAAGAAATCTAAATGAAAATCTAAACTTATCCGTTTACCAAAATCCTACGCACTCAAATTGTTATATTGTTTTCCATTATGCACATACTTTTAGTGCTAAGATCTTGCTACCATTAAATCTTTTTAGAAAAGATGACAAGATCATCACATCAGAGTAAGACAAACATAAAAAACAAAAGAATGTGATTGGCATCTTGTAATTTAATAATTTCACTATGAAGATTATTAGCAGTATATTAAATCAAGACAGTTTAGTACGTTTTAATAATGATTCGAATGAAATGTCATGGATTGGTACTGCAGTTCTACCATACGGTCAGGGCACAACGGAAGAACTTCAAAGAATATTAAAACACCACACAATTTAAGTATAATACAAAACAACGAACACACTACGAAATACTTTAGTTCGCATGAGAGAAAAAAATTTGTTCATGTCCACAAAAAACTATGTCTACAAATTAGATCGTATCGACTGTGATGACTACTATATTGTAGAGTCATCTAGTGAAATCTTAACTGAAGCCAAAGAACATATTAGGTACACAAGGAAATCTCCTAACAGTCCTGTAGAATTGGATCAACTTCAAATTAAATCGGCAATAGCAGTTCAATCCATTTTCAACAACCACAAAATTGATTTTAAAAACATCGAAATATTGCAAGAAGGCTTTTCCAACTACAAAGAAAGGAGAGTAGCTGAAGATTTCTCTATAATGTTTAATCCTACTTTGCTCAATGGAATAGAAGGTCTCACCATACTTCCTACTTGAACCATCTATCCTAGCCATTCAGTTTGATCATATTCACAGTTCACACTATCGCCTCACAAATTAAACTCCATCCTTTCTCACCATAAGTGTCACACAATTTTTCATTCGTAAACAGTGCACATATACATACATACAAGTTTACATACATATCAATTAGGAGTCACCTTGACAGAAATGACATGATGTTAACTTGTTAAGACCTGCTTTTGATTGATAAATATCATTCTTATTGTTCCGTTGTACTATTTAAACTTGGATTAATTTTAATTTGGTTATTCATTCTCTGAAGAAGTGACTTACACTAAGTCACGAAACGTCAGAAATTTTAATTTTCTACTCCTTGGGATATTACAGATATATTATTTTTTTACATAGAGGGATTATTTTGACTAACAAAGGAACTAAAATACGAGCTTCAATAATTATCGGACGTATAACGAAGACTCGTGAACTGCAAACTCGAGAAAATCAGGCTAAGTTCACACCTTGTTGTAGCTGTATCGACCACGTCATCACCATTTGTCAGGTTCAAGGACAAATGCATGCTTATAGACGTCCGACAATGATGGTTTTTCTCGACTTAAAGGCAGCATTTGAATCTGTATACCGTGAGATTTTGTGGCATTATCTGGCATTGAAAGGCCTATCTTAGAAGTACATAAACCTTGTTAAGGCTCTTTATTCGAACGCTAATAGTCGAGTCAGGGCACATGGCGAACTGTCACCTGCTTTTGCAACATCAATTTATATCCTTCAAGCCTGCATATTTTCTAAACTCTTGATTACCTTCATCAATTACGTCCTGATGGAAATGACATTCTCGTCGACATCGAATACGTAGATCATATACTCATATTTGGTGAATTCGCTGATTAAACGCTGAGTCTTCTGGTAGCACTGAGCAACAAATCCAGAATGTTTGCAGTATTGTGCTTACTACAACTGATGTTTGCAGGGTAAAGATAAATTCATCATTTTATCTGGTCACTTATTCGTTTGATGTAACAGCAGCATCTGTGTAGTACTGTTCAATCACTCACTCTTCATTGATGTGAACACGAAACGTCATGCAGGTCATACATTATATCAATATAAAGCAGAATAGACGATGAGATTAAAGTGATTCACTGAGATTGACAGGTTCTGAACACCAGTGACCATAAACTCAGAGACGTATGAATTTACATATTAAGAGGATGGTTTTAATTGACATTCATCGACTCATTCAACATTCTTTTCTCCAAAGGAATCATTCCTGACAATTCCGCAATTGTATATAAGTTTGTCATTGACCATTGCATGAGATATAGTTTTCTATTTGTTGATTGATTTTTAAAGAAGTTATCCACATACAAATAAACAACACATGAAACATGATATGTTTAAGTAGTTAACGGAATATACAAGTATACATGGTCTGTTCCGTCTGACGTCAATACTCTGTAGAGTCTTCCATTGTCCATTGAGCCTAATAAAGCAACACGATCATTCATCATTTTAATTTCCTTGTGTCATTACGTATTCGTTCAAGATGAACTATGAGTTAATTCGGTTTGTTCTATTTCTAACCGAATGACATATTCTACTGCTCATTACAAAACAGCTTAACCAAAGTTCAATAAAAAATACTCACAATTTAAATAGGTGGATCCAAAGTAATTGGTGAATTGTATTATAAATTTGTGTAATTTTACTGGATCACTTTAACTGTAAAATTCGGAATCATTCCAAGTGAGTTTGTCTATTTCTTTCGAATGGTTTGAATTAGACATCAGTTTAGATTTGTTGATAAGTCTTAATATAATTAGCAATAACAATGGTTGCGTTCGATGTTATAGGCTGACAACAATACAGAACAGTGAAACTAAATGATTTCAATGAGTTTTCATCACAAATAGTGGAGAGATTTCCATGTTCTTGTGCATTATTCTTAGAGAGTATGTTAATCGTAAGAGATATGATTGAAATGGATATTACTTGTCAGAAATTTGCAAGAATTTCAATTTCTATTCAAAACCATGTTTATAATGATCTCAAAAGATTCACCACACATTCTACTCACAGTGAAGAACGTTATTGAGAGGCTGGTAATATACAAGAATCAACAACTCATCAATGTAAATGTCGAGCAATGCAAAAATAATCTGGTCCCTCTGCATAAAAGATTGGATGGAAAATTATCATTCATTCCAACAGAACAGCAGAAAATGAAGAGAAATTAAAGGAGAATCTTAAACCCCGACAGCCAATGTTTACTATCATTTTCAGCTTAGTGGTTTAAACTAAAGTTTGCAATTTCATTTTAATTAGGGTTAGGTATTTGACCAATAAAAACATACCATCGTTCACTGAAATAAAAAGCTCATTCATTATAAGAGATTATGAATAGATAGTAATTCTTAGATCCAGTGCACACAGTGGGATCATTAGAATATTTAACAAAGTGGAAGGTCGATCATGCTTTGTTTGCATGACATTAACTTTTTAACTGCGCCCAAATGACGAAAAATATTTCATCGTAAACGAAATAGCCAAACATTAGAATCAAAATAATACCATTTAGTATTATTTATTGCGATGAATAATTTCGTCAAAGTTAAATATCTTCACAGGAGTGAGTGCACTAACGTTGATGACCGGAAACCACCGAATGCAGTGACCAGTAAAAGTGAATCTAATGCGATCAATTTTCTTTGGCTTTTATTCTTTTTTATTCAGCTCGTAATAATGATACAGCAAACTAATCAGATGAAATTCTGATTCTGCCCATGAATCCAGACTTGCTGAAATGAAGTGAAAACGGAAAGGAATAGACATTTGAATAGATAATAAAGGGTTCATGTAATTCATGAAATTGAATATTTCCATTAGTGCATTCTAAATTCTTGCTTATTTCAGTCAAAATTAAAATTACTGGTTTTGGAATGTGAATTTTCAAATATGAATTATTCAAAAATCTCCATTGCAGGCAGTTCAACGACGATGAACTTCTCATTTGATATTGCGTCAACAAAAATCAGTTCGAAAAATTGTAGTTGCATGTAAGACATTCGTCATTCCATTTGACAGACTAAGCTTTGAACGCCTTCGAAGTTACTCTCAAGTCTCTGACGATCCACTTTTTCTCACTGGTCTCGTTTTATTGTAAGTAATATATGGTTATATATGTGTATCTTAACGTTGATGTTTTTGTGTATTGCTAATTCAAATCATTCAAAGAACTAATTAATACGCTGTGATGAAAAACGTGATCCATGTTTGACTGGAATATTATAATTGAAAAAAGAAAAAAAAGGAAATTTGTTCTTACTGCTCGGCATTGTCATTCTGTGTTGCATTATATCATAGTCAATGATCATATATATATATATATTTCAACACACAAATATTGGTAAATGGGGCACAGAATACACATGTGCCACACAAGTTACTTGATTTGTTAGAACTCTGATACTACCTAAACGTCCAGACTGAAACAGGTGAATTTAGTCCAGTGTTACACCTGAAGCTTTCGAAATAAACGTTTGGTCCACAAGGCAGTGGGACAGCGTATTGACATCTAGTTCCATGTTAGCCAGTGACCGATAATGGATTTAAACACCTATTGTTCTTTCGGGATCCTGGAACCCATGTGCACCATTAGTTTGTAATCAGTATTTTCCAACCTACGCATGTTAACTCTCCGTGTCAACTTACCCGATCAAATCCTCGGATATTCGCTCTTCGTCATCTAAATTTCGTGCACAAAACCCCTTGCCACGAGAGTGCAGTGTTTAGGACTTCTCTGACAGTGGCTGTATTTGCGTGTTTTGTGAGAGCGATTCGAGAGGAACAGTCTATTCTCGCTAACGTCGAGAGAAGTAGGTCATTTCAGGAATGAAATAAGACAATTACGACGTCCACTCATCAAGTATTCCTTTCAGAGATTATTTTGGCAATTTTAACATAATTTACAGATTGTTTAATTGAGTAGTTGAAGAACATCTTCAACCACAATATGTACTACATTGATGCACATTAGTATGGTCTAATGTATCTGTGCTTTAGTAAGCAGGATATTTCTTTTGTTTGTCAGATTTATTGGATTATTTCTTGGATTATTAATAATAATCATTAGGAAACTAAAGTCCCCATCTAAAATGAACAGTGTCTTCATCGTTATAACCGTGAGTTGAATATTACTTAGAATGATAATTATGATGGTTTCATCTAACTATTGATTGAATTCTGTTAGGTTTTCTTTGTTGAATCATGAAAATGTTGTCATATTAGTTTTATAATGGCAAGCATGATAGAACAATCCTTGTACTCTCATCTAGGTTCGTTGTTATAACAATTTGTGAGATACATAGCGGGTTGTAAACACAAAATACATAAACAAATTTGATTTCTCTCATTTTAATTTGTATAACAATACAAACAATTTATCTACCACTGAACGTGTGTTCTATGATACACAAGTTATCATTCAGTGCAGCAGGTCGCAGACATTACTTGCTGTTTTAGTTCTTGAATAGCCCGAGTTAGTGTAATACAAACCATTTAGGTGACAAACCCCACATAACGTGGTCATGTGTATTGGATGAGCGAATTAGCTATGAAACTATTTCAAGTTCGTCATTATTATAGAATTGGAAAGGGATTCGTTTTTATGTGCTTGAATCCATAAATATTAGTTTCTTAGAATTTTAAACAAATACAGAACAGTGAAAATTATTCTTTCATTATTTGTCAAGTTGTTGACCGGTTCAACGTCTGAATTAGCGTTAATTTGAAACTAAATTCTTCCTTTTCAGATGATAATTATGACTGTTGGTTTAGGATTACTAATTTCTTGTGAAAAATGGTACGAAATAACAATTTCTCTACCTGCGGCTACCGGGTTAACCATCGTGGCCATTCTAATGGGTATAAGGTTAAAAAATATAGAAAAGAAATTCAAGATGATCTTGTTAACGATATTTTGTGTAGCTACAGTAATTGGATTGATTCTCTTTCTTATCGGGTTGATATTAGAAGACGTAAGTTGATGTAATCATATTTGTTTCCTAAACTGGTAGTGATTATGAATTATTATTATTGACTAGTTAATGGTTTCATCGAATAGCTTAAGTCTTCCTAATAAAATTTGCTGATTACGAAGACAGTGAAATCTTTCTTACACAGAAGTAGAAATATATTTGCCATTCATAGTACATTGAAGAATATTCCAAACAAATCATTGATTTCTGATGCATATTCAGCTACGTTGAATGTTTATTCGCATCACTTTGAGTTCATTCTAAGTACAACGTTATTTAACGCCATGATGTTGTCATCACGCACAAAATGCAAATTAAAATCAGTTTCTTCCACACAAAGATTGAAACCGGAGAACGTCTGCAATCTGTTGTGGAGTTTACACTACCTGTTGTTGATACAAAGCATCATGAATTAACGTCACTATTTGAGAAATTGATTCTCAGTTCTATCTATGTATTATGATTTTGTAACCAAACGGTAATTATAGCAACACCAGAACAACACATCTTCAAGCAACGGTTTCACACTCGTGGAGTTGTTAGCTTAAATGTTTGATGATACAGTCCCTGGCGAAGCTTGTTCGTTGTCTAAATATATGTCAAACATGTGACAAAACACGTAAGTGATAAAGAAATTCGGAATGACAAACTAATGAACTCTTACGTGAACTTTGTTCATATTACTTTGAAATCGGTAGAGTTGACTAGTTGAGTAATACTGTTTCTTCACTGATATTCATATAGATTCATGATGAATTGAGGTGAATTATTATTTCAATTCCTTCATTCTAGCATGTTTTACAAAGTGATGCCTGGATTTGTTGGTGCTGCGTTGCGTTTATTGTAAGTTCAGAATAAATATATATATGTTGATACGAATAACTGTCCAGTGATAATTATTCATCCAAAGATATCATTCTATGGAATTCAGAACTTTGATGCATTGGTATTTTGTGTATACAGCATTCACAGCAATTCACCAAGAAAAATTTGAAAGAAAATATTTCGAGATATGTAACTGAATGGTTGAAAGGGAGACAATGAATTGTTCAGTGGCTCAATTTATGCATACGATATTCTGTCAATAATTGACAGATTGAAGTGCAAAGCACTTAATTTTTATTTAATTGTGAATGTTGAAAAAAATAGGCTGGTAACCCTTAATCTCTATAGATTTATTACTTCATTGGTGCATATGTTTATATGAATGAATCAATAATAATGTAATCATCTACGTTTTCATAATTACAGGGGATTATATTCGCAACAGATTATCTGCACATACACCGTGGACAGTTTTCTAAAATCTACGTTATATTCGTATTGTTTTATGAATGTTTTTTGCTTAACATCACTTCAGATTTTTTTGTTAGTTTACTGTTCGATTGTAATTGGACCAGTGTGAACAATTTATTAAATCCCGAACCACAACAACTGAATAAAACAATCATTAGACATGATGAACGGATACTATTTGTTTGAATTTCCTAATCAGTTTACAGATATCTTGAAGATCATTGTAAACTACTTTGTTATTTATAATTTATGTTCTGTTATTAAGACGTTTGCCTGATTGATTAAACTTTTGGATTGTGAATATTCTAATAAAATGCTGATAGACACTGAAACACATTCCAATTGTATTTGAAATTCAAACAAACCAAATTGACTGGAATGTTTTGTTCAAAGATCGTATTTTCCAACTACACACATGTCATGACTATGACACCTCGTATAACTTGAACACTAGAACGCTTGATCTGTACCAAGTTGAAATGAATAGACAAAATACTTGACAAAACAATTTTATTCCAGACGGTGTCGACAAATCTAGTGGTTTCACTATTGTTTCTCGATATCATTCCCATCTTCAAAATACAAATCATACAAGTTAATAAATTATTTGTGTCTGTAGAGGGGTTCTATAGAGTACTGAATGTTTTGATGGAGACATTAACCGATTGATTTTGGATCATCCTGGAAAACGTGGAAGCTATGTATGTCCGGTTGGTCCTATTTTGTCACTCCTCAAGAGTGCGCAACGGTCGTCCGGTAACTTCTAGTTTTTTCACGATGTTTAAACATCAATCGGTTAATGATCGCGATCAACATTGTTTATTTTTTGAGGGTTTGTCAGCTTGCAGAAATATTCTGAGTATCAAGGATGAACAGAATTTCACGTCATTGTTTAGAGTAGTGTCTAGTAACTCACCTTCTTTATTGCAGAGATATTGAACCAAGTTGAGTTGTCAAGAGAGGTAATCGGTAATAAATGTAAGCTCCTGGATACTGTGGAATTGACAGAACTAGTACTTGAGTCGTCTAGTGTGGATATTACATCATTATCTTTGGTATCAGATGAGCCCTAATCACGAGAACAAATTGACACAATTGAAAAAGATTACTGCATGCACCGAGAAAGTGAGTGTTTGCAAATTACAGAAGATCACTATTCAAGCATGCAAGGGCGTTATTGAAACCCACAGATTGAATTGCGTAGAATGCATGAGATTGTATATTATCTGCCCGAATAAAAATAATAATTTCAGGGGGTCGGTTGATGATTGTAGTTATTACGATTGCGTTTGGCGTTCTGTGTCCAGAAATTTGTTCCTATAGTTGTTGTTTTGGCAGTTTGAATTCACATCATGTCAGGACTGTTATATTAATGAATTAATATGTGGTAATTGTTGAGTTTAACGATTCTTGGGCTATTGATTGTTCATTATTCCCGGTTATGTTGCTGAAAATAGTTAATTCCACTTTATTTCCTTCTCTATAAGGACGTTGACATTCCATCCACCGAAAGCAATGTCAAAATCATATATTCACATTTAACATTTATTTGACGTAAATTGTTTGCAGAATCCAATAACGAGAGTATGGTTTCTGAATGATTATAAGAGTTAAATATACATACATGTGTCAGTATTGCAGCGTCAAGTGTATTTTGGACATAAAACATTTTAGTTATGATAATTATAATGATATACTCTCAAATAACAGTCTGTTACATGAAGCGTGCTGGTCAACACGCATGATCTATTTCTTTAAGTAGATAGTCTTGATAGTAGTGGTTCTCTCAATCAGTATGATATTTTATAGGGTCCAGTATTATGGCGAATAACAATTCTCACATGTGAATGCAACTAATGACCATTAGAGGGATTGGGAATCTGGAATTTTGAAGTAGAAGCATAAGGGTATAACCAATAATCATTGAGTAATGTGAGAGAATAAACCATCTGCTCTATCTTTCGGTCATATGTATATTAAGGACTGTTGTGTTTCGTTATATTCATGATCAGTATAAATATTAGGCGGTCTATAATAAAGTTCCTCGTTGGTGTCGTAAGTTCAGAGAATAGTTGATGAAGCTCTATGGTGTCAAGTAATAGTGTTATTAGTCTTTGAAATTGATGATAGTGTCAAAGTTACGGAAAGTTATTGGGAACGTGTTCTATAATAAAATATAACGTACTTTAAATAACTGACAACACAATGGTCCTCATCGTGTTACTGAAAGCAACGTATATTCGTTTATTCAGAGTCTGAAGACTGTGTCATAGATCGTGGTTGGACAAAACGTTAGAAATGTGAGTTTTATATAGAAATAATTATTTATACTCTGCTCAATTTAAAGTTCATAGGTATATCTTCTTAAATGTGTGATGGCACTGTGCCTTAACCACATGATCGTCAAAGTTGAACACGAATCGTTTGATAGATATTCAACGTTTAAAGCGGAGAAAAAGACAAGCGAAGGGAAAGGCGTGAAGAACAAACCCAATTATTTGAACTGATCGGCTCATTCCGCCTGGAGCCTCCTCTGGGGCCACTGCAGGTCTCAATGATGTATGTTCTCTCTTTCAGTATGGCAAGCCTTTCCTTTTTGCTGATGACCTGAAAGTAGTTTATTCATTCTCTTCTCCCATGAAAGAAAGCTATATTTCAGCGGTAATCCAGGAGGAAATAAACAAGTTGTACGAATGGACTATTTCGTGGAATATGCCACTTAATGTTGACAAAAGTGGATTTATTCACATTAGTCACTGTCTTAACTTAAATCTGACTGTACAGACACATACACTCAAACCTCTCAACTCTGTTCGTGACCTGGGTTTAAGATATAGCAACAGTCTGAACTTTTCTGAACACATTATATCTCAAGTATCCAAAGCTAGAAAGCTCATCGGATTGATAATGATAAACTTCAATAATATCGAATCGAGATTGTTACTATACAGAAAATGTATCTTACCCATTCTTCAATATGGTATTTTAGTTTACAGTAATTGTAGACATAATGATCTGATTAGAATTGAAGGTGTTCAAAGAAAGTTCACCAAAGCTGTTCTGGGGTATTTCGATAACAAAGACTATTACCAAAGATGTCAACAACTCAACTTAGAACCTCTTTGGATCAGACGTATCAAATTAAATCGTGTCTTTATCTACCGCCTCATTAACGGTATTTCTTACTCATCGGTATCCACCCCTTCATACCTTATAATATCATCCCACAATCTACGCAATAAGGAGAACATTCTAGCGATTCCAAGAACCCACACAAACTTACGTCAGAATTTTTTCCTTATTCGCTACTCAACCATGTGGAACAGACTGCCAGTGAACCTCCGTTGCAGTGAAACTAGAACCCGGTTCAAAAGTCTCCTTGACGATTTTCTTTCCGAAAGTGGATTATGTCACCTATTGAATATTAATGTATTCAATAATGATTTATACAAACAAGGTCCGTCATCTATTTAATTGCTTGAAAAGCAAAATAAAAACTGTAAATCTTTTCACGTCTATTTTGTATTATTTCTCTTTATCTTAATATATGAAGTCTGCTTATGTTCGTGTTTATCATTATTACCATTATTAATATCATTATTAGTTCCCCGACACATTAGGCATTCTTTTTATCTCTTCTTATCCTTCTAACCATATTTAACTCCAGATTGTCCTTTAAAATCAATTTTGAATTTCACAGCATCAATCTTCATCATTATTGCACAAATATTTATACTAATCTCCGGTTTCATTCTGTATGCTATTACATAAATCTAAATGTATTCATCCGAGTGCTTTAAAGGATTTTTATTTTTTATTTTTTTCCAATTGCTTGTTTCCTTCTGAGGTTGATATTCATTACACAATTATTATTCTTATCATGGATGAACCTTTTCACTAGGTGTTCACTTCTTTTCTCTCTCTTCTTCCCTTCTAAATAAATCTTATTCTTAAGATTATGAAGTTTCTAATTAAGACAATAACTTGTGTTACACTTAAATTAACTTCTCAGATTCGTTTTATCTTCACTATGGATATATGACTCATACAGGGTGATATTTTATCATCCTTTTCACTTAATTGTGACTTTCATAGCATCACTGTAAACTATAACTGCACATATATTTATTCTAGCGTCATATCTTACTACAATGATAAGTTATTTTTTGTTACTAATTTAACGATACACACATAGTGGTTTATTCTTCTTCTCTGTTCATAAACACGCCTATTAGACTGTTTGCGTATTTCACGTCTCCTTTATTTCTATTTCCTTATTTTCTCCATTTTCTTCTTTAAACTCAATTCAATATTCTTCTCAATTACACAGACCCGATTTATTATTATTAATATTCTATTATTATTATTCTAAATTTTTTTTTATATTTTATTTTTTAAATATGGCAAGTATAATGCTAACATTATTAACAATTGTGTATTATTGCATTTTCTGAAGAAATCCGAAATGGTTTCTTCACAACACTTATGTACCCATAAGATGTTTGTGAATAATAATAATAATAATAATAATAATAATAATAATAATAATAATAAACCCCGGTAAAAGAGGAGGGTTGGAAATAGTTACAGCGGTTACATCCTGTAGAAAACCAAAGCGCTAAATAGACGGTAACCAGAAAAAAAATAATTCAAGCCATTAAAAATCTGCTCTTGAAGTTGGAATGTCGTCATTTAGAAGAGTTAAGACGTGTCATGGTGAAAACGAGTTGCTTTGGAGGTGAGATGGCTTATGCCTGTTGTATCAACAAGAGCAACAATTTTTATAGGTTAATGAAACGTACAGATAATGTGGAAAACTGGGAAGAACAGTCAAATAGCAACGGAATTGAGGGGATACAACTTGGCAGGAACGTCATGTGCATGCTATAACGTTTAGAAGCACAAAGTTTTGCATATCAAAATCATCAAATTTTATTAAGAGGAATGTTAATAACAGTACAAGTAGGGATATACTACAAAAAGTGCTTCTCTTCATAGATTCGAAAACGTACTAGACTTTCATGAATACAAGTAGTTTATGCACGACATATCACAAAACTAAATTATAAAGTTTCAGAAGTCACCTTCAACGAATTCGAATTTCAGTGGAGTTTCAATGATATATTCATTTATTGTTATTTTCATTATTCAATATTATATTATCGTTGCTATAAAAAGTTCTCAGGAATTATGTCGCCGAGATTTTATTTGATGGACGACTTTTGAATACATCTTAATTGACCTTGAGAAATATTAGTCAATAAGCAAACCATCAGTATCGCGTAAAAATATGTTACACAAAACCAAAGAAATAAAATAGATACACTTGTTATACGTAGTTTGAAAGCTTGTCAGTGTTAAAAAAGGTTTCAGAGACTTTAAATTGTAATGCATGAAGAAGAGGAATTCATCCGTATGGCTACAGAATAGTCTAAATCTAGAGCCATGATTAAGTCTCAAAAACTATTTCATCCTCGACTACGTAGCATCAATATTGTTTGTGTGCACTACGGTTGTTAAGTACACAAAATGCGACTTGTGAATACTGACACGATGCAAAAAGTCAAGCATATGAAGTAGTCTGTATACTCTCCAATCACTTTACAATGTTCTAACACATGGCTGAAGCCAGTGTTACCGGTGCTTTTATTATTCAGTTGTCAATAATTGTCGTAATTTGCCTTAGTTAGGATTTATATAAAAGGTTTTTAATACGAACTGACATCAGTTATTATACCAAAAATCTATTAAGCCAAATGGATGGAAGGTGATCGCGACAAAATCCAAGATCTTTTATCTCATACCTGATTGATTCGTCCACAAATTATGTTCCCACCGTTTTATCTGTTATAGTCGCTCAATTATCACATCTTGTACAAAATGCTCTGTGAAACGATCGAACGCTATCATCGCAGCGCGCACTATTAGCGTTTATATTGGAGCACAAGCGATCTGAAACACAACACAACGGTCAGGACCGGTAAATGTCACTGAAGTAAGAACACAGATTATTGGCACAACAGATATACACTTAAAATTCGGAAGATGCGCTTTCAATACAAAAAGGGAAACCTATTATATAATGCGCACATTCATTGTTCTGCAGGTTCAGCTTGCATAGTGCTTGTGCCTCTTCATCCAGAGGTGATATTATCCGCAACGCAACTATGTAAGCTTAATGTATCGCCCAGTGTAATAACGGTCATATGTGTGTTCAAGAAATCATAGAATTTAACATTTCATAATGTATTTATTATTAAATAACTTGATTATGCTGTTAATTTTGCTCTGTTTTCAATTTTTATTCGCGTTACGTTCATTGCGCGCTGGAATGAAAGTATTAGTGAGCTTAATCACGTAATTAATTGTTTCTAGATAGACCGTCAGTGCACAATGTTACTGAAGAAAGGTGTGTTGTAAGCTATGTAAGCTATGTTTTTATTAACAACTGACTGATGTCTTCAGAATGAAAGTAATATATATACTTTGTCTTATGTTAGATGGGTTCGATCGGCATATTTTTCGTGTTTTCTTATTATCGGCTGTATTAGGTCCACTAAACTACTTTGAGCAACGTGTCTGTGCAAATGAAAAAGTAATTATGACACTTAAGTGTCATAAGCAGTTGCTTAGTTTACTATTCTTGGTTGTTGTATAAGTCAGTTTAGTTAAAAGAATTATGGCATATTTAAGTATAGTACGTGAAGCCTGTAACCAAACAGATCAGTTTAGTAAGTGGCGTCGCCTGTTTCTATTGAGTATACTGATTCAAATCAGTCTCAATGAAAATAGGAAAAAAACTTACCTTTGACACTGTTGCTGTCATACATTATAAGATATCGATAAGTATCTTTAATGTTTATTTCTAGACCATATTTCATGATTACTGTCACTAAACAGTTTCCCTAGCAATAACATCAGTAGCAGGATAGCTAAGCGTCTGAGCTTTCAGTTGCCCGCAAAACAGCAGTATGCAGTCTTAGAAGATGAGTGTTCTCTGTCTCAACTAAATGCAGCTGGCTGTGGACAAATGTTAAGAATCTTTTTGACAACTGGGACTTTTAGTTTATCAGACACTTACCTTGCTTGTATGTCTTCCTGGTAAACTAGACGCAGATGCATGGGAACACTTCATTAAGAGAGAAATAATTAAAGCATTGCAATACGGTACTCAGCCCATGTTATCCTTTGCACAAGATTAGTAGCTGACCTGATCTAATATTCATGAACTTGTAGCGTGGTGTTGAGTCGCGGTTGACTATGAACACCGCTACAGAGAAACGCGTGCCAAACTAATCGATAAAATTTCTTGAAAGCCAAGTATCAGAAGACAGTTAATGGACCAAGTCGGGATTTATTTGCTGGCGATCTCGTGGTATCGAAAGCATACCGAGATCGTGCCAGGACACAAGCTTGGTTACAGAACGTAAACTAATTCGCGCGGAGTCACAATCAAAGTTTGTATAATGGATGCGTTTAGCACAGTTTACCGAAGAGCACATTTAACAGTCACTGGTGAAATTTTTTATATTAATAATTCTTGTCAATATACTTATCGTGTTCTCGTGATAAAAGTGAGTCAGTACAAACTCAAGGTACATCAAAACATGTGATTTGGTTATTTATCAATTGCACATTTCTGACTAAATTCGTTACTATTTTTTCATTTAGAACGCAACAAGAGAGAGCCTCACAGATGCTTAAAACTGTTTCGCCCTTGTAAATATTGCTCTTTTGAACTGTTCACGATAGACCCAACTACCAGCAGAATATAAAGTGGATCCTGGTCATCTATTTTAGTCTCACAATCATTTCCTGTCTTTTTTGAGTTAATTCTTTTACCTTTTCATTCGGAAATGAACAACAAAGACTGCAGCTTAACACTACCAATGCAACTTTTAGACGGGAACTTCGCATAAATCTTTGTTTGGTATTCGATCCTTAATGAAAGTTCCTAATCGTTGCAAGAAGCTTTTGATATACGAGACTCTCTGCATCTAGTTCATATGTAGTAAATTTAAGTGATGTAGTACATATATTCGTTATTTTCTTAGTAAACCTACAGACTCGGGTCCTCTCTTAACTTATTCTAACCACCATGCGTTGTCACGGCAGCTGATGGATGGACACGCATTATACATCCTAACCGTACCTGCGTCTAATCTCATAGGTTCTTATTCAAATGCCATATGATAAGCAAGTGATGCCCCTATACGCACTAATGGAACACTAGTAACTCGAAGGCACCCTGTATGGTACCTTACACTGGTCTACGCACTCGCTCATCTCTTTAATGATAATATAACTACAGTCCTGCTGAAAATCTCATGAACATCTCTATCTCCACCAAAACAAATAAGTCTGTATTTGCTGCATATAGCAATTTTATTTTTCTAAGTAAGACATAACAGAATCGGAGTAAAATGGCAATATACAGCAGATGCACGTGGTGCATAAATTCATCGACTAACTGAAATAGAGAATATGGATATTAGCGTAACAGGCTAATTTAGAAAGACTTGTGTCTACTTTGAACTTACTGCATTAGAAAGTTATACTGGAACTACGAATAATGTAGGAATCTAGTCTCTCAGGGCGTGCGAAGCACTCAAACTGGAAGACAGTTGTCCGAAAATGATTCTAATATAATGAAAATCTGCAGGTACTTTTCATCGTAAGGTTGAACATATTACTTACTGGTTGACATCATACCGTAAAAAATACAAATTTGCGAGTGGTGAAATACGATCCACAAAAAAGTGAACTTAATAACAAGTAATTACCCTTTTAGTCCCTGATCATGACCCTTCAGCTTCCTTTAATGGCCAAAACAGCAAACATACACTACACACTGAGAGCAGATTTCCGGCTTTTCAATGTTGAGCTTATTACTGCTATATGGCATATTTTTCATAAAAAACCCTCTGAAATAGAATGATAGCATCTGTGACTTTATCTATGGTTATCAGACGTCTGAGTCCTTTTGAAAAAAATACTGATATCCACTACTGCTGGGCACTCTGTATTAGTTTGACTTGTTGGTGGAATATTATTTTCCATAGTACTGTAGAAAATTTAAAACCAGAGATTTTTCCCTTTCATTTTACCAATAACATCATAAAGGACAGTTTGGAACGAACATGTGGACAGTTAGAGTCACAGGCGGCAGTAATAATTATTTTAGCAAAAAAACGAGCTTTGGATATCTAGAAAAAAAGTCAAAACAAATCCGATAAGACTAGACAGCTGGGCTGAAGAAGTATATTGACTTCAGTAGCAGCAGCCGAAACCCAGAAAACAAAGCAAAATAAGAAAAACATTTTCCCTCACATTCAGAGTATTACATTAACTTCTTTATTTTAGCACACTGAAACATCAAATTCTGTAGCTACACAAAAGAAATAGATGAAAAAAGCACAGAACGAAGAAAGCCGACCGCCATTGCGTACAAAGATGGCGGATATAATAATTCGCGCCTTATTCTGTTTCGTTCCTTACTTGAATGCTGCATTTACGAAACTGACTTGCGTTTAATAGCACCCATAGTATTTTATCTAAATCTTCTTGTTCTTGGTTGGGATGGGTGGACGGGTGTACCCGATGATAATTTGGTGTGGATGCATGAGCGAGAACCTTCAGCTTGTTTCTGTTTAGTAAGGTTGATGTGTTCAAGAACAACTGCAAGAACTTACAGAACTTTCTATTTCGTGGATTCGTTTACCTCTAAAATTGTATATATGATGGAATAACTAGAATAATGTTTGTGGTTGAAGGTACTCAACAGGAAATCGTGAATCAATGTTTCGTGATACTTAACACTTGTTAGCCAGGTGTATTTGTAACCATGAGCTATCAGGGCGGCGGCTCATCTCCTGTAGGACTGAGATGTTCAGTCTTACTGTTCGATCTTCACGGCCTATACCTATCCTTTACATACCTCTTATTGTTATAATGCTTGCAAAAGCTTTAAAAAATACATTTAGCATCCACTCCTATTAAATAATTTTTACGCACCCCGAATCATTCCACACAGCATGTGATTTCTGACCAAATATTGGCCTTGATTAGAAATTGAGTTGTTATCTCTTCTACTCTATCTTAACCGTACTTATTTCGATTATTAATCTTACAGTTTCATTTTTTACACAGACTTATTCAAGTAAACACCTCGCATTAGTCGTCTCTGCATTGGTAATTTTGTTATTTCACAGTCAATTGTAGGTCACCATGATATAATTTCGACCGAAGTGTTTGACCAGAACCCGGCGATTCGTGGACTATTATTATTGTAGAACCACAGGAGGATTTATTTCATTAGGTAGTTTTTTGTGTTTTATGATTTTGAAATTATTTAATTTTATCTATGGTTAACTGATATTTTGAGCTTATCGTTGAGACATGATCGACTTTTTAGCGGTTAACAAATCCTCAAAATAAATAGCTCTGTTTTCGACATTGAATGCTGACCACATTAGTCTTATTGGAATCACCTAGTTTAAGGCGCTCGGTCATGCATCCGCAACAGATCATGTTTTGGATAGCCGTGCTCAACAACCACTGCAATTGCTAGCCACATTAGATCACTTGGTGGGTACGATTCATTTTAGAAGGTGTTACTGGTTAAGGCGTTGTCAAACTCAGAATACCTGTGGTATCTTCAACTTTATTAAAAGCTATGAGAAATCAAGCTATTTCACATCAACAAACCTTTCACAGTCAAGAGTAGTAGTCCCTCTGTCCACCTCACTCTGCAGATGGGTTATACACTACTGGCATTTACTGAAACCATGTTGTCGGGATAAAAATAATTTTATGGATAACAATTAGTTACGCAGACCGTCGTATATCAAGGACTCTATGACATTTATAGGCATTGAACAAAGTGATAAGGCCTGGTAGCCCGAAGATTTATCACATCATCGTCCAGCAAGGTCTAGTATGATGTCCGTCAGCCGCTGTTTGTCAGGGACTGTGTTTCGACTTATAGAATATGGGATTATTATACTAAGCAGTGTTACCAGGAGTAGAGTCGTTCGTCTCTGTGCAGCAGAGTTATCCATATTTGGTCTGAGAGTACTGTTCATGTTGTGGTTTTGATGTTCCATACAAACCAATCTTGGGTGTAGGCTAATTTTTGAACTTTCTGATCGGTCGAAAGTGAGGCTCGCGTTAACATGTGTTGTACTCGAGGGTTCTGCTAAGAGTTCATGACCACTGTTGGTTGGACAGTTATTATATAAGAACAAAAATCTCCGTCTTCTGTTTGTCGAAGAGAAATCGCAAAACAGACTTATCTTTTTATACACGAGACAAATTTACCAAAAGAATTGATTTGATACTAAAGCCAATCTTTATTGAGATACTTTGAGAATCTGTTTTTTGATCGATGTCTACATGTGTCATCGATACTGCTGTTTTCTACTCGAGTAGTATCTTTTGAAATTCCAAGAGTACTACTCCATATGCTTGAGGGCTGATTATAGATTTTACGGCTCATTTGTAAGACACACTGGGTCGTAGCACACAAGAATATGTGCTACAATTATTCCCACTGACCGTAGAAATAAACTTAAGAGAATACATCACACTGTTCTTGATGGGTTGTTCTCTCAAGCGAACTCATCCACCTGATTTCCATTTAAGTTCCGGTAGCTAGCAGGACATTCTATTAGAGGGTTTAGGAATAAGGCTATCACATTCATTGTACAAATGTCGACTGAAGTCAAATTTTCGTAATCAAAAGTCTGTAAAACTATGGTCTACTATGATATTAGTACTGCTCTAATAATAGACCTAATCCTAAATTTGTAGATTTGTCATGATATAACTGCCTAATCTATAAGATCTTACGTGGAAGTCACACCATCGATTACACCAACTCACTGTATCGTATCAATTACCAATACATGATGTAGAACAAGGTTAGGCTAGAGAAAGAACAATATATTTAATATGAATAGAAGATATAAGGTAACATTCAGCAGAGAACACGCCTGCATGGTCGAGCCATGCCACTCGATCAACTCAGTCCATTCAATTCCTTGTTCGCGCCTTCTCCATCGTTAGGTATTTATCCGCGTTAAATATTGAATATTTATTTTCTGAGTAGTCTCGTGTTCAGCTTTGTGGATTGTGAAGTTATTGTTCAATGCCACTACAAGTCCCTTAAAATTAGGATATGAATTAATTTGTGATGAATGAGGTGTGATAATCCATTTAGTATACCATTGCTGTACTCAATGTCAGCTGTAGACGTTTTGTAGAAGACTTCTATCAGACATCTCAAGGTTTTAGACACTTACACTGACCACCATATAGATTCATTAAGATTGATGATCCCTTGGATGTACACTTGATGGGCCACAAAGTTGGATCGTAGTACATAACTCTTTTGTACAGCACCAAATTTTTCTGAAGTTGAGCAACAAATACGTTCAGTCGATGATTTCGAAATATGCCATGTTCTAGATAAAAATAGCACTCATCAGTTCAAACAAATCATCCATTTTCTTTGGTTCACTCTGTTAGAATAGTCCGAAAATATACAAAGAATTATCGTGTCAAGTCTATGATGACCTTGGACCTTAAATGTACACTCCCTATTGGTCGATATTTGTTTCACTTGTTAAATGTTGTGTAAATGTTGTTTTCTATTTTATGGTACGATGTGGTTTGTTTGTTTGGTATATAAATAGAGTATGTCTGAAATAAAATGATTCATAACTCAGAGGCTGTGACTTGCGTTCTAGACTCAACTGGCTGGGGTGGACAGGGACGCGAGACCAATTAGGGTACAAGGTCGTTCACTACGTGTTTTACGTGTCACTGTGATCGATCGATAAATATGCGCTGCGTATCTATCCTGCAGTCACCAGTTACAACAATTTCGCAGCAATCTTACATATCAACTAATCCATTCGTTTTGAGTTCCATATATGTATCCTTCCCATTTGTCTGTCTTTGCGTTATATGTGTGGACAGGAAACCTGTAGTGAAATTTTTCTTAAACACACAGTCATACAAGCTGAACACAAGACATTCGGGAAAATAGATATTCAACGGAAAGAAGGTCAACTTCTTAAGAAGCAAATACCATGGATCACATTGAATCGAATGGCGTGGCTCGGACTTTCAGGCGTAGTCAGTTTTGTGTAACATATCTTATTTATTCATATTAAATTTATCGTTCGTTTTTCAGCCTGGATATGTTCTTTAGAAGCACTATACATTATATTGCTGATTTTTATGATACGAAAAATCAGACCAGACAGTGACATGATTTTCACGATTCTACAATTTTAAAATCAGACCTATAGTTATAACAGTACTAATAATGTACTGGACCATCATTCTAAAAACCTGAACAAACAAATTTTCTTAAGTGTGTGATTCTAGTCCTTCTCATCTTTAATTGTTGCTCTGGACTGTTCAAAAGCGCAAACGTCTGCATCAATACACTTCGATGCGTACACCTTGCTTGATGACTTCTGTCCGCATCCATGTGCATTTCAGTGTCTTAAAGATATTTTCACCACGAAATGTATCAAGAATGGTATCTCTGATTGAGGAAGAAGAGTAAGCTACATTAACACATCGGAGTAAAAAAATATCCGTCTGTCTTGGTTGATCGTTTGAGTCGTTTTATTGATATTTCATTGAGTTTGAAGAGCGTCTTAAGGAACTGATATTTTTTTGTGGTTACTTTGTTAGGGTCCGTGTTCCTGTACAATTTTATTCCTTTATCAAAAGAAAGTATTGTGGAATCTCTTCAGGTTGTTGTAGATGAGATGACACTCCAGAAGTTTTTTACACACCCACATCATAGTTCAGCAGCTGACAATGCAGCAGGATATCCTCCACATAAGCAGTTGTAGTTAACATTATATGGTGTTTTGGATGACTTGGATGTTTATATTCTCGCGCCGGGTTAGTCGTGATATAGTTAGTGGCTTCGTTTTTTGGTATTTTGCACTTCTTAATTGGTTCTTTCCACAGAAAACTTTCTTTTTCGAACTGCAAACTAACAGCAAGGTGAGAGCAGTTTCAATTTTCAGATTTTAAAAAAATTGTCACGAACATTGAGTTGTATCCAAGGATTTCGCGTAAGATAAGGTTGGGGTTCTCCCTGTTCGAGAGTTGAATAGTAGACACTATATCCATGCTTTTCGCTGACTGGAAGAATAATCTCAGAATTAGATTATGCAGGTTGTGCATTTACAAGACCTTGGCTTTTGATTATTTTTGTCAGTGAATTTTGGATGCTTTTAACACCGTTCACTAATGTCCAGCAGCCAGAGGGATCGCAGTTGCATTTGAAATGACTATTCCGTGCTATATGAGTTTAAAGGTGCCTAACTCTCTGAATGATATATTTATGGGTTGGTCCATCAATACCAATATCTTCGAAGACTGTCTTCTATAGACCACCACCAGCCTATTTTCTTAAATCCTCCTCGGAACTGCTTTTACCAAGGTTATTAAGTTATTGTGATGCGGAATAAAATTAAAAAAACGATGAAATAGTACAAATACCTAGCAGCAAAGAATGATTTAAAATATCTCAAAAGCTCTGATTATTTAGCCTTTCTAATTTTAAAGAACACAGGCATAACCATTATTCTTTAGCTTTGATTTACCAGAAAACTCTATTTGTACATGTTTTTAATTTTCCAAATATACTGGCACTAATCTACAAAAAGTTAGATTGATTCAATGTATTGTTTGGAAAATGATATAATTGATGGTTTGAAATATTCCTCTCTCGGTTATACAATGATATTAAGTTGATATGTTTGTTAGGCTGATTACGTCATATCAAGCCCAGTATTCTCCACCCATAATGGAAAGGCAGTATAACATCAGACTTTATTCAACAGAGTTACGAGCAGTTACAGTGGATGAGACGAGTAGAAATAAATGTGCGAAGAGAAAATCAGATTTTTAAGTCAGTGGGCTAAGTGACTTTTTTTCCATGCTCAGTGACCAATTATATTTTTCTCTCACTACGTCCTATCAGATTTATTACGTGTTTGTTTATTGGGAATGATTACATTCATGTTAACATTTATGGTCTCTCGATATGCTACTCCTTCGAGTTTCCTTTCACACTATTGTCGGGATAAAATATTTCAAGAAATTAACTAATCACACAGTCATTCGGGGTAAACTGTACAATAGTTGTGCTGAAGAGAAAGCTTGGTGATTATCTGGTCTACGTAACTAGCATTATCCAATATTATATTCTATTACACAATGGACAAGTATTTTATGGGAAAATTGATCACCAGTAATGATCTCTTTAAGCCTACTGCAAATTGGACGTAGTTCCAATGGTATATCTATCATACCTAAAAGACATGAAGTGATAACAGTAGGTGTGCTCAACAGCATCACTTCACGTTCAAAAACACAGTGTGTTAGTAAGAAGAGAAATCTTTTTGAAGAATCCAATTAAAAATTAAATTGAGTAGGGTTGTACGATGTTTAACGCTTCATTATAGTTGTGTATCTTTTTCTGGATTGACAAATAGATTACGTCAAATTCTTGTCAATCATCCAGTTAGACTTTCATAGAAACGGCACATAACAATAAATCAGTCACAGTATGATTTCTTCCAATATTACTACAACTGTGGATTGAAAACACTTGTATTGCCAATTTCATTGATATGAGCAGGCTCAGTATGGAAGATGGATGACTTTTTCAATTTTATGAACTACTGCCGGCTACTGCCGGTCTCAAGCCTGGATATAGGAGGAGAGATAAGCAAGGGGTTAGCGGCCCCATCCCTTAGAAAACTAACTCCCTAAAAAACACTAACTAGAAAAAATTATTCAAACCTTTTAAACTCTGCCCTGGGAGTCAGAAGGTCTTGATTTAGAAGATTTATGACGCCTCATGATGAAAGCCGAATTCTATCGGAAGTTACGAGGACGATGCTCCTTCTGAAAATCAGAGCGACCATTTATTTAGGTACATCGAATGCTCGTACAATGTGGGACACCGGGAAAACTTCCGAATTGCTGCAGAAATGAGAAGATACAACTTAGAGGTACTTGGGATCAGTGAAACACATTGGACGCAAGTTGGACAACAACGACTAACTTAGGAGAGCTTCTGTTATACTCCGGCCATGAAGAAGAAAATGCCCCACATACACAGGGAGTTGCACTGATGCTGTCCAAACATGCGCAAAATGCGCTTATATGATGGGAATCTCATGGACCAAGGATCATCAAAGCCTCATTCAAAACAAAAATGGCCATTTCAATGAACATTTTCCAAGGCTATGCGCCTACCAATGATTACAATGAAGACGCTAAAGATCAATTCTACAATAGGCTGCAGTCAATCATCGAGAAGTGCCCAACAAAGGACCTGATCATTCTGATGGGAGATTTCAACGCCAAGGTTGGAACGGACAACACTGGATATGAAGACATCATGAGACGACACAGAGTGAGAGAAAGAAACGAAAGTGGTGAGAGATTTGCTAATCTATATGCCTTCAATAAACTGGTCATACGCGGCACCATATTCCCACATAAACGCATACACAAAACCACATGGACTTCACCGGATCACACCACGCAAAACCAAATCGACCATATTTGCATCAACAAAACGTTCAAGAGGACTATAGAGGACGTGATTACCAAGAGAGGAGCCGATATAGCATCAGTTCATCACTTGCTGGTCGCCAAGATGAAATTGAAACTCAAGAAGCACTGGACAACTGGGCGGACAATATCACAAAAGTTCAATACGGCCTTTCTTCAAGATACGAACAAATGAATTCAAGGTAGCCTTGAGCAATACGTTCCAGGCCTTTCAATATCTACTCAATAAAGACGGAGCTACTATGGAGAGCAACTGGAAAAGAATCAAAGAGACAATCACTTCAACGTGTCAGGAGGTCCTGGGCCACAAGAAGCACCATCACAAGGAATGGATCACTGTTGATACACTGGATAAGTTTCAAGCGAGGAGGAACAACAAAGCAGAAATCAAAAACAATCGAACAAAAGCAGAAAAAGCCAGGGCACAAGCTGAATACAATGAAGTAAACAAACAAGTGACGAAAAGCATCAGAACCGACAAACGTTAAGATGGGGAAGATTTAGCAACGACAGTGGATGAAGGATTGCGTAGACGCCCAACTTCGTGACCAACAGGCAGGATTCCGTAAGGATAGATCGTGTACAGACCGAATCGCAACTCTACGGATCATTATGAAACAATCAATTGAATGGAATTATTCACTCTACATCAACTTCATTGACTACGAAAAGGCATTTGATAGCGTAGACAGAACAATACTATGGAAACTTCTTTGACACTATGGCATGCCTCAGAAGATAATTAATATCATACAGAACTCATATGATGGATTACATTCTAAAATTATGCATGGAGGACAGTTGACAAAGTCGTTCGAAGTGAAGATCGGTGTTAGGCAAGGTTGCTTACTCTCACCCTTTCTCTTTCTCCTGGTGATCGACTGGATCATGAACACGTCAACATATGAAGGGAATTGTGGAATACAATGGATATCTAAGATGCAGTTGGATGATCTAGACTTCTCAGATGATCTGGCCCTTCTATCTCAAACGCAACAATATATGCAGGAGTAGACGAACGATGTGGCAGCAGCCTCAGCATCAATAGGTCTCAAAATATACAAAAAAGGGAAAAGCAGGATTCTCCGATACAACAGAATGCACCAATCCAATCAAAATTGACGGAAAGGATTTGGAAGATGTAAAAACCTTTACGTATTTGGGCAGCATCATTGATGAACATGGTGGATCTGATGCAGATGTGAAGGCGCGGATCGGCAAAGCAAGATCAGCATATTTACAACTGAGGAACATCTGGAACTCAAAGCAACTGTCAGCAAACATCAAGGTCAGGATTTCCAGTACAAATGTCAAGACAGTTCTACTGTATGGGGCAGAAACCTGAAGAACTACGAAAGCCATCATCCAGAAAATACAGGTGTTTATTAACAGTTGTCTACGCAAAATACTTCGGATCCGTCGGCCGGACACTATTAGCAACAACGTACTGTGGGGGAGAACAAACCAGATCCCAGCGGAGGAAGAAATCAGAAAGAAGCGCTGGAAGTGGATAGGACACACATTGAGGAAAGCACCCAACTGCGTCACAAGACAAGATTTCACATGTTTATATTAATCTTAATATGTGTTCCAAAGCTTGTTATGTGCACCTGAGCTACAAATCTTCTCCACTGTGAATAGAACCCATTTAAGTCATAGAGATGATGACACACCTCAGTTTGCTCATGCTATTCACTGGCATTAATTCAATATGATATTGAATTTATTAAGCGTGTAGAATTATGTTCTACTATGATATTAGTACTGCTCTAATAATAGACCTAATCCTAACTTTGTAGATTTGTCATGATATAACTGCCTAATCTATAAGATCTTACGTGGAAGTCACACCATCGATTACACCAACTCACTGTATCGTATCAATTACCAATACATGATGTAGAACAAGGTTAGGCTAGAGAAAGAACAATATATTTAATATGAATAGAAGATATAAGGTAACATTCAGCAGAGAACACGCCTGCATGGTCGAGCCATGCCACTCGATCAACTCAGTCCATTCAATTCCTTGTTCGCGCCTTCTCCATCGTTAGGTATTTATCCGCGTTAAATATTGAATATTTATTTTCTGAGTAATCTCGTATTCAGCTTCGAGGATTGAGTGGTTATGGTCCAATGGCACTTCAAGCTCTCAGATGTTTCTATAATCCAAGATAGTGTCTCGAAACAAGTATCACAAATAACATCACAGCTACTACTTTTTTTCAGAACTTTACACTCAGTTACATGAGAACTATGTTAATCAAGATATAGTCGATTTGGAAATTACTATTCAGTTATTGTCACTCTTCGTCGAAGTTCTTGGACTTTGTTTAAATCGATGATTCAGGGAAAACGTCAAGCAATCTAATATAATGAGGATTATTGACCAATAACATTCTAAAATTTTTTCGAATAATGCATATCGAAAGAGCATCCACAGGCCTTCTAATAAATATCATCCCACATTCCGTTCAAGAAATCACCATGACCGTCAAACATATATAGGGCGTGAATGCAGTACGACAACACGACACACAACTGAAATACTGAAATCAAACACAGAGGCAAATACAAACGTGCTCAATGTTCTGTTCAGGAAGATTCGGTGAGAGGTACAAGTGCATTAAACTGAATGGAAAAAAGCAGGGTTGTTTATAGAGGCATGACACTACTTTCATTATCAGAAGGTGGAAGAAAAAGAGGAAGATACAAGAACAATTTGTGCCGGGAATGGTGGGTAGATATCAAGAAAACAAATGGTGTTTGAAAACGCTAAAAAGAAGAACTCATGACAGAGTTGGTTACCATATGGTGTTTTCTAGAATCTCATGCTCCTATGAGTGGGATTATAGGCATGAGAATGCTATACACAATCACATTGTACGAAAGCCAGTTACGTCTAGTGACCTTGTGCTTTTTGACTGCTGACATGGCCGCTCCAATTAATAATCCATTAGATTCATGATCGACAAACCAAAAATTACGTGTAGGTTCGCCGCATTGGATCATCAGAGTTTGATATCCAACAGTCGTATGACTAAACGTCGAAAAAACCATGGTGAAACCAAAAAATTGAAACAGTTTACCGAGAACAAATAAACTTATATTTGAACAAGAAAATTAAGAAGAGATCTTTCGAATTAAGTCGATTATAATACACAAGGATTGGAGACCACAAATGAACGGAGTTTTGCGGCATCTCCACTGTGTCCAGCTTTTACTGAACAACCTGTGTCCAAATTGGTTTCGCTGTTGCTATTTAATTGGTCATCCCGGTTTCCCAAATTGCCCATACATTCCATTTACCTATAAAACGTATCGCCTTGGTTGTTAGAATAGGCAAAAGGCTCTTGACTAACAAAGGAACTCGTGTTTCACACGGAGGTGTCATAACTCTTCTAAATGAAGACCATTGAACTTTCAGATGCGAGACCACTGGCAGTTGGCAGTCGATTTTGCGGTTCTCTTGACTTTTTAGGGTGGTAGTGAGTGTTCCTTAGCAACTGATTTTAGTTGAACAGTATCGATAGGCCCAGGGATTTACCTGTCTACTTCCAAGGAATAAATAGGGTGTGAAATGTTACTGATACAACTGCAAAGTAGGAAAAATATAGCAACCTGAACTATACGTACATTTTGGTCTGGATGTGGAGAGAGCCTATGATATCTTATTGGGGCGCAGGTGTGTTCGTACGTGCCTGATCAAGCAGTTTTACAAACGTATATAATTCAACTGCCATGCGTATTTTGGTGAGAAGGCTGTTCCATATTAGTGCATACTTGATGAAGAAGTTTTCCTGAGTTTTTGATCTGTATTTCTCAACTTTGGCTGTAGATACTTTGTTTCGAATTTCGTATTCATGTGAATCTTGGGCAAGTATTATCTTGCATGTTGAATAAGTAAGGCTTTTGAGTATTTTAAAGTGGAGAATCGAATCAGACCTACAAGAGCGGTGCTATTCCTAAGACTTGGCATCGGGAACTGTGGTCAGTGACTGAGTCACTCCTAAGTATTTTGTGGGTGAAGTCTCGTTGTATTCCTTTTACCTTTATTATACCAGATAGGTGTAGGCTGGTAAATAAGAACGAGCAGTATTCAAAGATAGGTCTTACACAATTTTTATAAAGAAGGATTTTAGATTCATTTTGATAGAAATTAAGGAGAATGAAGCCAGGAAATTTCCGCACTTATAATTCTATGGCTGAGATAAGTTCCGAGCAATTAAAACTGTGTGAGTAATTTACCTCTGAGTCAGTTACTGATGCAAGCTTGGGGAGTATGTGCCAGATAGGTATTAGTTTTATTTTAAGAGACGTGTCTCCCATACATTACCAACCGCATTTCTCTGTGTTGAGCTCTAACCTCCAGCGTTTGCACAAGTCGTCTGCCATGTTGAGTTCATGATGTATTGTTTGCATAGTACTACGTACATCGCAAATGTCAGTTTTATAGATGACTTCTAATTCATCGGCAAAGAGGTAGATCTTACCTGTGTTAAAGCACTTGCATATATTGTTGATGTAGAATATGAAGAACAATGGAACCAAAACACTACCTTACACAACACCACAGGTTATCGGTCGAGGTGTAGACTTCGTAAAGTTAATCTTGGTTATTTGGTATCTGTTCGTCCGAAAAGATTTGATCAATTTCAAAAGTAAATTTATGATTCCAACTGACTTAAATCTGTTGATCAGAATATTTTTTAGGTACTTTATCGAAAGCTTTCTTAATATAGAAATATTGTACAACAACTAGTTTCTTCTGGTCACGTGTGCGAGTAACCTCGGTAAAGATGTCTGTCAGACATGTACTGCACGACCTTGTTCTAATGAAGCCGTGGTGTTATGGGTATATTAGATATAGTTTAGGTAGGTGATCAGAAAGTTGAATTTGTACCACACTTTCCGTTATGCATTATATAACTGCAGTGATATTTATGGGTCTAAAGTTTTTGATCAGGTTTCTCGGTCCGGATCCGTGTTTGGGAAAACTTACGTTACTCTCCAGGTTTCCGGATATGTACCTTAATCTACATATAATTTGTATATTTTAAGTAATAGAGTCTGTATGTCCGGAAATGACATTTTATAAGGGATTGAAGGGATGTCATCGGCATCAGAACTCGCATGTGGCCTAATATTTTTAATGGCGGCATGTATACTCCTAATGTCGAAGTTCATGTTACTACGATAATTTTTGCTGATGCAGTTTATGTTGATATCTGAAGCCTAATCAAGGAACTATGACACTGGATAAAAGTAATAATACAAAAAAATGTAAATGGCTCCAAAACCTTCGATAAAAAAGGGAAGATAGATAATTGTATATCATTATACTACTTTCAGCACTACATTTTATATTTACACACAATCCCATACTCACAGCTTCTTTCTGAAACGCCTCCATTTGTCAGTTGTATGTCCACTCATACCTTGTTTACACTTGTTATCTTTAACTTATTAAAATGCTGTTGCTTAACAAATATCTTCAGAAAAGAAAACTTGACTGAGTAATCAAACCTTAAAAACTCGTTCATGAATATTAGCTACTCTGCCTCTCGTCCTTTCTTTTACTTGCTCACTCTTTCAGCCCCCTCGTGATATGGAACGAGTGACTTCATCCTGCAGCATCTTTGAAGCCTTAGATATTCCAAACGGACATACGATTGCGATTTCTAGAAGCTTTTACCTTCAATGGGTCTATTTTTGACCATCAGTTGCACATTCGCAACGCAAATTTCATGAAACGCGCGAACTGTGATACTGACTGAAACCATTTACATTCATATCTTATAAATGATCAACTCAGTTGAGTAGATTACCACACTAAATATTGTATCATTTGTAGCTGTTTGATCTTGCTTGTAAACTGTCATGGCTCGTGTAACAAACCGTTATTTGAGAATAAATTATTGAAGGGATGCCATCGACACCAGAAATCGCATTTAAATAAATAGTAATAAATAATAAATAATAATTTATTCTCAAATAACAGTTTGTTACATGAAGCATGCCAGTTTACAGGCAAGATCTAATCGATACAATATCCACTGTAGTAAATTACATAGCTGTGTTGATAATTTATAAAGTATGAATGTCAATGGTTTTAATCAGTATCACAGTTGGCGCGCTTGATGAAAGTTGCGTTATCAATGTGCAACTGATGGTCAAATATAGGTCCTTTGAAGCTGGGAGCTTCTAAATGTCGCAACTTTATGTCCCTTTAAAATGTCTAAGGCTTTGAGGATGGTGCAGGATGAAATCTTTCGTTCCATATCACAGGGGAGCTCAAAGAGTAAGCAAGTAAAAGAAAGGACGAGATGCAGAGTAGCCAATATTCATGAACGAGTTTTTAAGGTTTGATTACTCAGTCAAGTTTTCTTTTCTTAAGATATTCGTTAAACAAGAGCATTTTAATAAGTTCAATATAATAAGTGTAAACAAGGTATGAGTGGACATAAAACTGTCAAATGAAGGCGATTCGGAAAGGAACTGGGAGTATGGGATTATGTGTGGTTGTGAAATAAAAGATTTTAATTGCGTTATGTATAGTCGTATTGTCGAAGTTTATGATACTAAGATATTTTTTGCTGATGCAATTTAGGTCGATATCTGATGCATGAGATGTATTCCTACTGTGTGAAAACCATTCACCTAATAGTGCACACATGACGATTTGGTCATTATACGTCACTACATCGTACAGCAATTCTGATTTCAAGCATCGTTGAGATTTATAATAATAACGGTTACAAGGATGATTGATTAACAATGTAATACAACTACACCTCAATCGTCACGATATAAGTTTGAATAGTTTGCGAACTGTGCATTTGTAATTGTAATCCTCACTTTAAATTGACAAATATGATGTCGTTATAATTTCTTATCAACCAATCTGTTTTGATACCATTTAAGTATTCAAATTCAATATTTTATATTGTCTGACAAGTGTATGTTGTTTTCTCTCTCTCTCTCTCCCAGTAAATCAGTTAAATTTATCTAAGGACGTCACGATTTGGACTTTGTATTCAATACAAAAAACAAACAATCAACATTATCTATACAGTTTTTATATTAGAAATATAAATGTTTGGTCTGTACATTTGTCATATAACGATAATCTATGGACCCATTGACTATGTATTATTTAACAAATAAATTACAGTTCAACTAATTTTAAAGAAATAGTCTAGTCAATATTAAAGATTTTTCACATTTCATATGACTAATTGATTATAGCTTAAACTCAGTTGAAATACTGTTAATATTGTAAGATAGTTCTCTGTTACTATGCAACACTGGAGCTTATATTTACGAACTAATCATTTGTAATTGTAATCTGACTTTTCCAATCCTTGCTACGACGAGTCAAATATGGTATCATTATCTTTTCTTATCAATCAAACTGTTTCAATAACATTTTGCTATTCCGATTCAATGTTTTATGTTGTCTGACAAAAGTATGTTGTTTTCTTTCTCCCAGTTTCAGTAACCGAATAATATTTATCCCAGAACATAAAGATATGAACTTTGTATTCAATACAAAAGCAAACAAAGAACTTAAAGGTGACAGAAAGATAAGGATTGATAACCAGCTGAATGTTTTTAACCTAAATATTTCTTTTGCACGTCAGTCATCTGAAGTGATGCTCCCTTCATATAAAGGTCTAAAGAATAGCTGTTTTCCCAGTTTCAATGAAACTGATGTCCGAAAATGTCTACAGTCACTGAATTCCCCCGATGTTTAGGACCTGATAGTATCCCTAACCTTTTTTTAAAGAATGTGCTGACGTACTGTTTTTCATTCCCGACTATCTATAACCAATTCTTCTCATCGTATCTCATACCAAAAATGTGGAGGAAGATGAAGATAATCCTTGTACCCAAAAAACTATCTGGTGACAATAGTGTGAAATTTAGACCTATTGCAATAACCTCACCCTTCCCCAAAACAATAGAAAAATTAATAATACTTCCACTTCAACCTGCTATATGAGAGCACATTGATTCGTATCAGTTTGCCTTCAGATGCAAAAGAAGCACCTTTGATGCTGTCGCCTTTCTGCATCATAACATAGTATTCAACTAAAATAAGGGCAAGAAGTATTTTCGATGAGCTTTTCTGGACTATACTTCAGTTTCTGATTCCATACCACAAACGTTTACTTAATAAGTTATTTAACGTCAGCACTGATAGCTCAATAACCAAGTGGCCATGTTCCTACCTCTCTGAAAGTGAACAGTACACTGTATTTGAAGGAAAGGGTTCAGAGTCTTTACAGTCTCATGGACGTGTATCACAAGAAGCAGTTCTTTTACCTCTTCTTTTCTTTTTTTCTGCATGATCTGCCGTCTTCCACAGAAGAAACATTTGTGAAATACGCGGATGATCTCACTGTATGTATGCCGATTTCAATCTCTTTACATCCTATTGAAATGAATGAGTTCTTGTCCCATATTGATTATCGTTTTTTTGGAAATGGTCTTGTACTTAATCCGTCTAAATGTCAAGCTGTTAATTTAAGCATGAGATATGAACGGGATCTAAACACCATTTTGAGATTCCATAATGCCTGTGCTCTTGGAGATTCCTTGATAAATACAGTGTCGAAAATTAATTATCTTTGTGTTACCTTTTCCTCTGATCTCTCCTGGCCTTCTCATGTTTTATTGTTATCGAAGAAGGTTTTCCGTCTGACTTACAAAATAAAAAGATTGCATGCTAATGTGATTACTCATCATTTACTCCTACGATTTGTCGTTTCTTCCATATTACCTATTATTCTTCCCCGGACATTTGAGAAAAAACTTTGTTGTATTGTGGAGAGTGCTGAAGGCAGTCAGCAAGGTGTATGGTGAATCTGTCAAGGTCATAATTTGTATTATTGTGGATAGACATCTAAAGTCATGCAAACTCCTGGCATTTGTTAGTTCATCGGATACAAACCTTCGCTTTACTTGGTGCAGTTTTGTTTATCATTGTTTACTTCTATGTTTTGGTTGATGAAAAGGCTGCTCGTCGGTTTCCGATAAGCTACATATTCTTTACAAGTCGAAACTGACAATATTTCACTCCCTTGTTGAGTTCCAAATGTTCATACGATGGGAATTTTATCCCATAGGTGTATTTCGTCATTGATCCTAATTATAGTTTTCTTAAATCAGACTCCTTAATATTTTCATGCATTTGAAGCGCTGTTATGGATGTTTTCAGGAGAGCAAGTGGATTAGATTATTAAGATAAATACAAATATATTATTTTTATTTATTAAGATAAATGTTCAAATAATTTTTCCTCATAAAAACCATCTATTGCCGTACGCAGTTTTTCTGTTTGTAGAATTTTCTATGCGGAAGCTGGATTTAGTGGAGCCATACTGCTTTCTTGTTCTTAAGGTGTTGACTTCTACGCGTCAAAAAGCTTTCATCAGTGGTGATTTTTCACACCGCCAGACGTTTTGTTCTACAAGACATCAGGATGCTAGTCTAGCAAAGATCTGTGCATATTTTCTCAAACGGGTGTCAACTGTGTGACGTGATGTATCAATATTATCTCAGCAACCTTTACCGTAATAATTCAGTATGCTTACAGCCACGATGGAGTACGATTCTTCTTTTCAAATGTTTAATTTTCTTCAGATGTTGGTAAGTTTAATATCTTATTTTGCAGTATTCTTCTAATGTACGAAAACAGTATTTTCATTAGTTTAGTATTCACGTATTAGCTGCACTCCGTATTTTGTAATTCATCGTTTGGTGATGATTATATGTACATTACAAACAGCACTCATTCGTGTTTCCTCGGTCATGTACAATACACGCTCATGGCCTAGGGAATTGTAGAAGCCTCTTACACTCGGTTAACATTGTGAGTAATTGCATAGCCAAGTCATATCACTTTCCAGATTAACTGTATATTTTTAGCTGTTTGGTAAATCAGTTTTGTCAACTCGAAAGAAGCATTAGTTTAACTGTTAAGATTCTTATCATTTAGATAATTATTCTTGAGAACTTTGGAAAGCTATGACAATATTTGGATAATTTATCGTCATTTGTATTTTCACGCAACGATGATTTAGTTTGGTCTGTTTCATAACAGGTGTTTGAACTCATAAATGTTCATTTCGAAAGGGTTTGCTCTGATTGTCAACCTACTGTCAAATCACGTTAGTTAAGCAGTCCCTCTTTTTATATTGCTTTTATTTTAGTGGTGATCTTGCGGAAAATTTAGATGCATTCAGTGAAACAGTCACGTATATCTGTCTACAGTGTTTGTCAATCGAAAACTGCGTAATTTGTAAATCGTCCCTGACTCTCTTAAATAGATAATCTTCTGATGAGGCACAGAAATGTTGATGTAAGCTGTATTATTTTGAAACGTTTCACCTACAAAGTTATGTAACCATAATTTACAATATGATTAGGAAATATATATTGCGCTAATAGCTTAACCGTTTAACATAAAAGACAATAGTGAATGAGAGTAGTAAAAGTTGGACTGAGATATAAGCAACACCAAAACGTTACAGTGAGTTTGTCAATAAGACAGAAAGGGAATAAATAAAATGATGCTAACTAAATGAATTACTTTTTAATTTTCGAACTTCACCACTGAGACGGATTCTTAGCCTATGCATAAGCTCCAACTAGAACATCCAAGTATAGCTCCAGTGAACATGGAATACTGTCACATGTTAACTTCGTTGTCTTAGATTTTTCTTAATCCAAACCTATTTCAATACGTATTATACGTTAACTAAGGCTTCTATTAGTCATATGCAACATATATGATAACCACTTATGTTGAAAATATCATATTAATTTTATTTTGCCCGTGACGAAGTATTTGATCTTCCTCATTTAACACTCGTTGTTTATCTACATATTCTTTCGTGATTTTTCCTTGAAAAAATCAATCTTTAATCACTGATCTATAGGTTGCATATTCTTCGCAGGTTGTAGTCGTCGAATCTACCAGTAGTATGTATTGCGATCCATTAGAACAACTAGAATAACAGAAAATCGGTCACTGATGACTTTGTATTACATCTCCACGACAAATTCCAGGTAGTGATCATAACATTGTCACATACAGCCTTGATATAAAAAACGAAACCGGTAGACATTAAACCGTAACACTTCTAAGAACCTTTCGCAAGGTTGATTTAAATAACTTACACAATTACCAAACAAGCACTGATTGGAGAACTTTCTTTACTTTAACTAATGCCGACACATTAACCAATATATATTTTAACAAAACCTAAAACGTATCATCAACAACATCGCACATTTCGAATACTGTAAACCTACGTTCTCCGAAGATCTCTATATACCGTTCAGTACAAGAAGACGTCTTCAAAGACATTGTACTCAATTCCACAACTCAAATGACTTTTTCTTTCTAGTAACGATGACAGAAATACTTGTTCGAACAGAGGAAATAAGTCAACAGAAAGCAGTAGCACAGGAAAAACGTGCAGATGAACTTGATAATAACTCTTCTGTACTCACCATACCCCTCCAAAATAAATTTAAACGTCGTAAATCGAGAGGAAATATATTCACTAAAGGCAAACAAGTATACGAAGATCCCAAACTAGTCACAGAATTATTTAATGAACACTTTTGTTTCTCAGTAAATAACAAAAAACCATTCAGTGATTCCGAATCAATCGCAGTGTCTCCCCGTGAAATTACTGTTATAGAATTCAATGTACAAAATATAGCCAAGGCAATCAGTACATTGAAACAATCCCACGTTGATGGACCACATATTATTCCATTTAGCATGCTAAAACGTGGTGATGATATGTGTGTTTTGCATCTCAAAGTATTCGTGATATCACTCTCTACAGCCTGTTATCCTAGTACCTGGAAAACTACACATATCATCCCCAAAAGTAAAACAGGAACTGAAGCAAACGTTGAAAATTACCGGCCTATAAACATAATTTCAGTGGTATCCAGAGTGATGGAAAAAGTAGTTAAGGCGGCTGTAGTTCAACATCTACTAACTAATAATCTCATGTTGACCTCCCAGCATAGACTTCTTAGGTCCAGGTCATGCGATACATGCCTAGTAGACTATCTGAATGATATAACTCTTAAACGAGACAGCGGACTCCTTGTATCAGTCCCATTCTTAGGTTTTGAGAAAGCCTTCGATAAAGTCACACACAAAAAGCTACTCGTCAAACTACAGTTCTTCGGAATACACAACACACTGTACTCATGGTTTGCTTCGTTCTTAACAGGGCGTAAACAGATGATAAAGTACAACGACTGTCTCTCGTCTACTAGACCAATGACCATTGGAGTCATCCAGAGAAGATAGCATTTGCCAACTTACGTCCCCTGTGTAGAAAGCGAAATATATGTCTATCAATAAAAGTACCAGTATACTGCGCAGCAGTGAGTTCTATTTTAATTTACGGCAGCAAAACAAAGCCATTAAGAGAAGATTATACTCATGAGCTACTGGTCTTTGACCACAGATGTCTTGTAAATATTTCTCGCATTTGAAGAGATCACTGGGTTAGTGATAGTGAGGTTAAACACTGGAAGACTACTTAGTTTGGATTCGCGTTACTATAGTAACCAATGCCCAAGACTGGGTGACATGGCTAAGGATCGATCACAATTGCGTATGTGTGTACATTACTTGTTTTCCTTAAACCATGGAATTAAAGTGACTATACTTTTCTTTCTACGCACTAAATGTTTCTTCCTGCACTATATCTTTGTACGCAGTCTTTCTTTTATATATTACCACCATCGAATCAACTGCTTCTATGAATCTGGTGTATATTTTGCTGTACTTATGATGTATGGCATCAGTGACCGATGCATATATATAACTGGTCCTACATTGTAGTTGATTGGCTGAGTCAGGCGATAAACATCGTATAAAATATTCATTGGACGGGTTTTACAGTGGTGTGCTTTCTAAAACTGATATTTTAAGGGTACCGAGGAATTTAAGACTCCATCTAGTCGCCTGCTCTTTTGTGTACTATTATCCAATCATTCACTGTACATTGATGAGAACACGACAAGTCATGCATGTTAAAATACATTGTATTAGCATGATGTTATACAGATTATATGATGAGAATAAAATGATTCACTGAGGTGGACAGATAATGAACACCGATGACAATAAACACAGAAATGTATAATTTTATATAGTGATATTGATATTCAGCAACTCATCCAACATTCTAATCTCCGTAGGAATCATTCTTGATGATTTGGCAATGGTATATATGTTTGTCATTGACCATAGGAAGAGAAATGGTTTTCTATCTGTTGATTGATTTTTAAAGAAGTAACCCAAATTCCTAGCACAAGAAATATGATTTGTTTATGCAGTAAACGTAATGAACAAGTCAACATTGTGTGTTTCATTTGACGTTAATACTCCGTAGAAACTTCATTTATTCTCTGGTTTTATTGGAGAAACAAGGTCATTCACCTTTTTCAATGAGGTATCACCTATGTGTCCACAATAAACTAACAATTAGAAGAGTTTGTTTTGCTTCTAACCGAATCACTCATTTTATTAATCCGTACAAAGTTAACTTGACATTTTTACGTTATCAACGGAATAAACATTATAACAATGTGTGTTCCGTCTGACGTCAATACCCTGTATAAACTTCATTAATGCACACAATCATTCATCTTCAATTCCATATGATATCACGCATTCGTTCAAGATGAACTATGAGTTAAATCAATTTGTTTTGTTTATTTCTAATCTAATCACTTATTGTATTGTTCCATACAAAGAATACTGAACCAAAGTTCAATGAACAAAATAAACTTTCATACGTCAACAAAGTTGATTCAAAGTAACTGGTGAATTTCACTATAAATTTGTGTAGAGCTTTTAAATCATTTACCAAGTGAACATCAGAATCACTTCATGTGAGTTTGTTAATTTCTATTGAGTAGTATGAATTAAGCGTGAGTTTAGATTTCTTGATAAGTCGTATTATAAGTAGCATGAACAATGGTGACCTTCGAAGTTATAGGCTGACTATAATAAAGAGCACTCAGAGCAGATGACTTGAACGATATTCAATTACAAACATGAGGGAGATTCGTATGTTTTTTAAATGCCTCACTCTTCTAAAGAGGTTACAGGTGAGAGATATGAATGAAATTGATGAACAATATTGTGTAAGATATCATTTGTCAGCATTTTGCAGGATTTTAAATGTCAATCAACCATGTTTATTATATCTCAAAAGATTCATTACACACCCTACTCACTGCATTCAGCACTCTCCACTGTATGACATGATTTTTCCTAAAAATCATACGCAAGAATAGTGGAGAATGTTATTCAGTAGCAGGCAATATACAACAATCAAGAAATTATCTATGTAAATGTCGAGCACGGGAACGAGTACTTGCTCTATCTGCATTAAGTTTGGATGAAAACTTTCCTTCATTTCAATAGGATAGGAGATGAAGTGAATCGGAAGGAGAATCTTAAACCACGATATGTGACGCTCTATATCATTTTAATTTCGGAAAATGCAATAGTACAAACGACATTGTATTACAACTAGATGTTTGCGTGTTGTTGGTGTTTCAATCTAAGGTCTGTTATTTGATATTTAATACAATTAGGTACGCGATCAATAAAAACAGACCATTTTTCGCGAAGATACAGAAGCTCATTTATCTCAACAGACTATGAACGGATGGAAATCTCCATTCCTGATGCACACAATGAGATCATCAGAATATTAAACAAAGTAGGAGGCCGATCATGTTTGGTTTGTATAACGTGAGAAACAACATACTTTCATTAAGTGTTATTTATTGAGATGAATAAATTCGTCAGTGTTAATTATCTTCACTAAAGTTAGTTCATTCACGCTGATGACCTCAAACCACCGTATATAGTATTCAGCTAAAGTGAATCCAATTTAATCAATTTTCATCGGCATACAATCTTCGTTATTAATGTCCTAATAGTGATACAGCAAACTAGTCAGACGAAATCGGGATTCTGTCCGTGAATCCGAATTTTTTGAAATGCAATGAAAAAGGAAAAGGAATAAGCATGTGAATGAATATGTGAGGGTCTAAGAATTTCATGAATCCGAATATCTCTATTACTGTATTTTGAATTCTTACTTATTTCAGTTGAATTCGGAATTAGTGATTGTGGAAAGTGAATTTTCAAAGGTGAATTGTTCACAAATGTTCATTGCATTTAGTTCAACGACGATGAAGTTCGCATTCGATATTGTGTCAATAGTGACCAGTGAAAAAAAAAATCATTGCATGTAAGACATTTATCGTTCCATTTGACAGATTAAGCTATGAACGCGTTCAAACATTTGACGATCCATTTATTCTCAGTGGTATCTTATTGACGTAAGTAATATATGTTTTAAATACAGGTTACATCAAATCATAGCAAACGATCATACTGAAGTGTTTTTATGTACATAGTTCAACACACGAATATTGAAAATCAGGGCATTGAATAGATATGTGCCACACAATTCAGTTGATTTGTGTGGGCTGTGAAACTGCCCGGGCTCTCAGACCGAAACGGGTGGTTTTCTTAGAGTGTTAAACCCGAAGCCTTCAAATCAAAGTTTTGACCCACAAGGCAGTTGTAGAACGTTAGGAGATGCAGTCCCATGTTAGCCAATGACCAATAATGGATTCAAACACTATTTGTTCGTGCGGGTTACTTCAACCTATGTGCACCTTTGGTTTGAAATCAGTATTTTTTGGCTCACTTAAATGAACACTTCGTGTCCACTAACCCGATTAAATCGTCGCTGTTCGTTATCTCAATTTCTAAACAAAACCCTCTCCAGGAAATGTTAGTGTGTAAGACTTCCTTGGTAGTGGCTGTATACGCGTGTCCATGTCAGAGCATTTCGAGAGGGCAGGCGCATTCTGCCCAACTTCGGTAGAACCAAAGCATTTTGATGATCATACATGATTTTGAAGACGACAACTCAATAATTATTTCACTCATCGATTATTTTGATAATTTGTACAAACTTTACAGATAATTTAACTGAGGAGTTGAGGAATTTATTCAACCACTTCATGGATAAAGATTATGCAGAACATTGATGCACATTACTATAGTCTAATTTATCGGTGAATTTAGTATGCTGTATATTTCTTTTTTTTCAGATTCATCGGATTATTTCTTGGATTAATAATAATGTTCATTAGAAAAATACACTCTACATCTACGAAGAACAGTTTCATCATCCTTATAACCGTCAGCTGAATGTGTTTTTAAAATTAAATTCATGATATTTTCATCTTAATATTTATTAAATTTAGAGTATATTCGTTTGTTGAGTAATGAAAATGTTGTAATGTTAGTTTGATAACGGCTATCAAGATAAAGAATTCTTAAAAAGTTAACCTGGACGCGGATGCACATAATACCGGTATATTGCACTCTGTTCTACGTTCGTTCATCTAACGACTTGCAAGATACGGAATTGGTTTCAAACAAAGAATAACACAACAAATTACATTTCTGGCATTTTCATTTGCATAATCATCCATACAAATTGTTTATCACTGAACTTGTGTTCTATGATACACAAGTCACCATTTAGTGCTTCAGGTCGCAGACATTACTACCTGTCATAGTTGTTCATCTATCCGAGTTGGTATAGCACAAGCTATTTGGGTGAGGACCTATATAAAATGGTCATGCTTAATGGAAGAGCGAATTAGCTATGAAATTATTTAAAGTTTTTCATAATGATAGACTTAGATAAAGATTCGTTTTTATGTGCTTGTATCGAAAGATATGTTCATTTCTCAGGATTTCATTCGAATACAGAACAGTGAGAGATATTCTTTCATTATTTTTCCAGTTAATGTCTGGTTCAACTTCTGAACTAGCGGTAATTTGAATCTAACGTTTTCTTTTCAGACGATAATTATGATCGTTGGTTTAGCGTTATTAATTTTTTGTGCTGAATGGTATGAACTATTAATTTCTCTACCCGCGGATACCGGGTTTACCACCTTAGCCATTCTTATGGGTATAAATCTAGAAAATTTAGACAAAACATTCAAGAAGATCTTGTTCATGATATTTTGTGTGTCTACAGGAATTGGATTATTTATCTTTTTTATCGGGTTTAAAATCAAAGACGTAAGTTGGTCTAATCATGATTTTCTACAAGCTAGTAGTGAATAATGTTTATTATTGATTTAATTACGGTTTTTACAAGTAGCCTTAGTTTTACTAATAAAATACGCTGATCACAAATACGATGAAACGTTTCCAACACCGCATTTGAAATACATTGGCAATTCATAATTCAATGAGGAATATTCCGAGCAAATCTTTGTTTTCTAACGCACGTTCAGCTGCCTTGAACATTTGTTTGCATCACTTTGCGATCATTCTCAATACGAAAATGTTTTACGTCATGATGTTGTCATCACGCACAAATTGCAAAATGAAACCAATTTCCGTAACACATCAAAGGAAATCGCAAAAAGTCTGAAATGTGTTGTGGAGTTTTCACTGCCTGTTGCTGGTACGAAGCATCATGAAATAATGTTATCATTTGAGAAATTGATTCTCAGTACTATCTATATATTAAATTGCGTTACAAAATAGTAAATTACAGGAAAACCAGAACAGCACATTTTCTAGCAACGATTTCACATTCCTTGAGTCGGTAGCTTGAATTTTGCATGATAGAGTCCTTGAAGTAAGTTGTTCATTGTCTATACAAATGTCAAGCATGAGACAAAACGTGTACGTTATATCGAAATTCGAAATAACAAACTGACAAACTCGTACATTAGGTGGTACATATTAGTTTAAAATCGTTAGAGATAAGTAGTTGAGTAATGCTGTTTCTTCACTGATACTTATGTCGCTTCATGATAAACTGAGATGAATTTATTTCCTTTCTTCATTCCAGCATATTTTACGAGGTGATGCTTGGCTTTGTTGGTGCTGCGCAACGTTTGTTGTAAGTAGTGAATAGATATATATAATTTTATTACAAATAACCATCAATCGATTAATACTCATTCGAAGATAGAGTTCTATTGAAATTAGAACTTTGATGTATTAGTGCTTTCTATCAACAGCATTCACAGGAATACATCATGAAAAATTTCTGAGAAAATATAACGAGATGTGTAGCCGAATAGCTGACTGAGAGACGTCGCTGAATTAGTTTCATCATTTGAATGTCTCAATTCACACGATGCTCAAATTATAAAAACGATAATCTGTCAATAATTGACAGATGAAAATACCAAGCACTGTTCATTTGTTATGTATGAATGTTGCGAAATAACTGGGCTGATAACCCTAAATCTGTATAGACTTATTATCTCACTGATACATTTGTTGATATGAATGCATCCATAATGAAGCAATTGTCTACATTTTTTATAATTACAGGTGATTGTATTCACAGCAGATTATCTGCACATACACCGTGGACAATTTTCTAAAATCTACGTTATATTCGTATTGTTTTATGAATATTTTGTGCTAAACATCGATTCAGAGCTTTTTTTAAACTTACTCTTCGATTGTAAATGGGGCAGAGTGAACAACTGAATAAGACAATGCTGATGAACAGGTGCTATTCCTTTGAATTTTTTAATTAATTTTACAGATATTCATGTGAATATCTTGAAGATTATTGTAAACTAATTTGCTATTTATAATACATGTTCTGTTAAATAGACGTTTGCCCGTTCGATTAAATTTTTGGATTGCAGATATTCTTAAAAATGCTGATAGACACTGAAACACATTACGTCTGTATTTGAAATTCAAACAAACTAATTAACCGGAATGATTTGTTCAACGCTCGTATTTTCTAACTACACACGTGACTATAACACCTCGTATAACTTAAGCACTGGAACTCTAGATCCCTACCAAGTTGAAATGAGTAGACAGAAGACTAGTGAAAGGAATGTTATTCAAGACCTTGTCGACAACTCTAGTCAAAAATGCACTCACTTATAGATTGATTGCACACAATTTGACTATTAATTAGAATGAAATCACATCTACAATAAAATACTCAATTATAACGAATCGCATACTGAGCATAGTTTGTGTTTATTGAATACAAGAATATCGTATCATATGCGGAAGAAAATACTATACTGGGAAAACAAAACAAATATTACACCTAATGATCAGCATATTGAATCAGAAGAAAGCGATGTTCAATAAAGCGCATAATTATTAAATCAATCATATCAGGTCGGTTTTGTTAGTCTGATACCGTTTGAGCTGGATGGATTTCATTGGTACTCTAGATAAAACTAAGCTTCATGAATTAAGCAATAAGTAGGCGAAGAAAATTTATTCGCTCATTACTAGCACATAGTGTCTTTTGAACTGGACCCTCATTGTTTTTCGTTGACCGTGACTTTCAATTGTCTCCACCTTCAATTGGCCATCTTCATCATGACTCTTCTGTTTGAAAAAGTTGTACTATTATCAATATGTGCAGTGAATGCTTTTGATCACTTATTTTATAATATGGTACCCGACTGTCTGTATCAAGCTGTCATATCAAAACAATTCTTACAAACCTCGTATTACTGCATTCTTTCATCCTGAACTCTAATACGTCATAGATACCAGTATGAAATTTTCTTATCACATAAAAACATGTAGAGAAATACATGAGTAACTTTGAATTGCATAGTGTGCAGTAACTATGCAACAATACATGACAACGTGGTGAACCAAGACGAATGAATTCAGTGACATGCAAAAGTGGTTTCATTATTGTCTCTCGTTTTTACTGCCGTTTTCAAAATACAAATCATACAACTTAACAAATTATTTATGTCTACATAGTAATTGTGGAGATTATTGATTGTTTTGATTGAAACATTAACCGACTGATCTTGGACCACCATTGAAAATCAGTAAGAAACGTACGGCCGTTTCGTCCCATTGTGTGACTCCTCAACAGTTATAAGTGGTCATCCAGAAGCTTCACGATTTTAATGATGGCTTTTCACCACTCAGGTTTTGTGATCGGAAGAAAACTTTTTGGTGTCCGCATAGTTTGCCAGCTTGCAGAAATACGTTGAGTGTGAAGTATGCACCAAATTTCACGTTTGTGTCTAGTTAAATACCTTCACGATTGCAGAGACTGTGAGCCAAGTTGAGTTTTTCCAGAAAGGTAAGCAGCATTAAATTTTAGTTACTGCACAACATAGAATCGGCAGATCCAGTTTTTGAGTCGTCTTGTGTAGATATTACACCAGTCATCTTTAGTATCAGATGAGCCCTCATTACGAGAACGATTTAAGACAATTGAGGAAGATATGTGTATGAACCGCAAAATGAATGTTTGCTAATATCAGTGGTTCACTAATTAACCCTTCGCAAAACTGTCATTCTAAAACTCAGAGCTAGGATCGCGTAGCGTGCACAAGATCGTGTGTTGTCTGCTTGAATAGGGAAGAAGGGCGAATATACTGATAGATGAGTAAAAACACTCACTGTTTGCTCAGGCACGCGATTTGCAAGGTATATTCAAATATTTAGATCAAGTTCCAAGCGTGAAACAAGATGAGAGAAGTGAAAATGGTAGCATACAACACGGCAACGTATTTGCTCGTGAAGTTCTTAAGCCTTTCATTACCTTACCTTCACGATGAAAATGCAGATGACAATGACTTTCTTCAGTAAGATTTTTATTAATTGAGAGTATCATCGTTCCATGGATGAAAATCTCGGATAGATTGCGTGAATAATGAAAATATAGTTAGTCACAAAATTATTTTCACTGTGAGAATACAAAAAACGAATTTCGAGTGGTCGATTGATTATCGCAGTTATTATGTTGCCCTTTCGGCCACTATGTTCAGACATTTGTTCTTATAGTTGTTGCTTTGTCAGTTTAACTTTACATCATGCTAGAATTGTTGTATTAACGAATTAACTCGTTGTTATTTTAGAGTAGACTGATTCTTGAGCTATTTTTTGTTCAGTAATTCTTATTCGGCTATTGTATTCTTTTCTTTATAATGACTTTGACATTCCGTTCACTGAAATACTGTCAAAATAAAGTATTCACACTGGCATTTAACATTGATTTGACGTAAATTGTTGAGTGTGATTTTCGATTGATAAGAAGAGTTAAATATACATACATGTGTCAGTAATGCAACGCCAAGTGTATTTTTGAGAAAAAATATTTTAACGCTAGCCATATGTGATGCCATAACTTTTAGATGCACAAAGGTTTGCTTATGAAAATCACGAAATGTTATTAGGTGGAATGTGGATAACCTTAAAAGTAAGGTTCATTTGCAAAAAGTGCTTCTCTCCAAAGATTCAAAAACGTACTAAACTTAACTGTAGACAAGTACTTTCGGCATGACCTACCACAAAAGTAAATTCAAAACTCATTGATGTTTCAATGATTTATTCATTTATTTAATTATACCATTATCCACTTATACGTTTTCAATGCTATATAAAATGCTCAGGAATTATATAGACGAGATTATATTTCATAGACGACCTTTGAATGAATCTTAAGTCACCTTGCGAAATGTTTTTCAATGAGCAAATAGTCAGAATAGAGTAAAAATATATTATACAAAACCAAAGAAATAAAGTGGATACACTTCTTATACGAGGTTCTAAAGAGTTTCAGAGGTCCTAAAATCGTAATGCGTGCAGTAGAGGAAATCATCACTGTGTCTACAGAATTGTCGAAAACTAGAGCCAAGTTAAAATCTCAAAAATTATTTCAGCCTCGACTACTTAGCATCAGTATTGTTTTTGTGCACTGCGGTTGTTGAGTACACAAAATGTTACTTGTGGATAACGTTACGATGCACATTACCAAGTCTATTTAGGAGTTTGTACGCTCTCCAATCATCCGCACGTATTGTACCACATGGCTGCAGCCAGTGTTACTGTTACTTTTAACATCCAGTTGGCAATAATTGTTATAAATTGTCTTAGTCAGGAATAATGTATGTATTGTTTTCATCAGGACTTGAAATCAGCTACAATAACAAAAATTTATTCAGCCATATAGATGAAAGTTCATGGCGCAAAATTTCGTTATCTGTTATCTTATACCTGATTGATTGGTCCAAAAATTATAGTCTCGTCCTTTTATTTGTTATAGTCGCTCATTTATCGCGTCTTGTCCGGTGGAAAGACCGTATATTACCATTGCAGAACGTACTGTTAATGTTTATTTAGGAGCAGGAGCAACGGGTAAATGTCACTGAAGTGAGAGCACAGCGTAGTGGAACAACAGATATATTCAAAAAACAGAAGACGCGTTTCTGATTAAAAAAGAGAAACCTATTACAAAGACGAATAATGCATCGTCCTGTGGGTTCAGCTAGCGTTGGGGTTGTTTAATTTTTGCTGCTCTGCAATGAGGAAAACAAACTCATTTCAGTAGCGTCATGTGTAATGATTCTTAATACCGCTAGAACATTAGACGCTAAAGTGAGCGCCGTGACGTTTAAATCCCTCAAGCGCTTCTGAATGGCTCGTCTATAAACTACAGTGCTGTCGTATTTTCGGGAACTAGATCCTGCTCCAGTTTGGCGACGAACATTGAGTGATTGGCAGTTAGATATCAGCACAAAATTCATTTCAATGCGAAATGCTAGCAATTTGTAGGCTCTAAACATGGCAATTTTATTCATTGTCGTGACTGCCATTTCGTAATAGCTTGAAGTCACATGAGCAGATACTTTATGAGCAATGTGTAGCGGAAATTCTTTGATACATGGCATATTTTACAAATAAGCTGTTTGTGTTCATGGAGTTCAACTTTATGCCTAAAGAACGACTCTTCAATACATTGTGTATCTGTTACCTATTAAGCAGTGGTGATATATTTCACATTGATGAGGCTAGGATTTACCTATTTTGACTGCCAGTCAGATTAAATGGATCATTTTTGATTCGAAAGCAACAGTATCCGCTGACTAATGTGTGAGTAAAAAAAATTAATCGAGATTCCGCGTCATTTGTGTGTGAATATTGTCATTGAAAAGTGATCTGTGAACTGATAAATGTATAACTGGTTTAATTCTGGCTCTGCAAAACGTTTTTCTACAGCTTTGCTTAGTTTACACTACCCGCCGACAAATCTATCGTTTTGTGAACGTTTGTTGAACAAGCTAGTTAAGAGCCAGAATACTAAATGTAGGTTGATCAATCTCCGCAAACGTTCTGTGGAATACCTTAACTAGAAATTCTCTACTTTTGAAAATGTTCAAAAAATAAGCACAAATTTTGTTAGACAATTTCGCAATATCATATCAGAAGACTAATTAGAACAATCAAATCTGCTTCTCACATGTTATTAAGAATTAATATTTAGTTTTATGCCTTGTCGAATGACTTCAGTGCTTGAACGTTTTCTACACTTCATATATCAAGTACTAGTCATTTCTGAATGTATCACATAAATTGTTTAGGAACCATCGCCTGATATATACGGTTCGCAGCCTCGGATCTTCAGTTCAATGATATGACAATGAAAATTTGAAAAAATGATGTGATTCACAATAAAAACATTCTTAAGAAGGGAAATGAAAAACATCAATAAAATGGCTGGGAATGAGTTAAAATGGATCAATCAGCGTAATACCAATAGTACTACCATAGAATATGGGCGAAACGCAATGTGACTCCAAGAATCAAATACAAACAGACCATTTGATTTGCACAAGCTGATCGCAAATATATGTATTATTGTATAGATGAGTTTACCCTGATCGGTTCCGAGCTATGAATTTGGTAGATTACATTTCATTTTCATTTTCAGAATTACAAAATCGAATAGTTAAATCTGATCTCAACCCGTCTTACTATTTCGTTTTTCAGTTGGATGCCAATCATTGATGTTCTTCATAAGAACCATGTTCAACGGAGATGCTCATCTGCTGTTTGACGGTCTTATGATACCCAAGTATATAATGTAGTCATTTTTCGCCAACCCTAACTTCTTGAGAGACAGTCGGAGTGCTTTCGAGAATACAGGTGGTACTGTAGTCGTGATGTGATGTGCAACGTTGCTGGTTGCACAAAGCAAGTTCGGTTGCGATTGGTTTATCTAAGAATTCTTATCGAGTAGTGGTTGATAGAATGGATCTATCGTGTGCTTAATTGTGACTGAAGATAGTCTGAAATCAGAAAAAGAAGTCACGCAAACAGAAATATTAGTGCTTTCGTCTACTAGTCTCCGTTTGCGCATATCGATGAATAAATTGTGGTGCTGTAGAAGGTCTATACCAATGATTGACATAGTAACATATACAACAATGAAAATCCAGTTTATACGTTTGTGTGAACCCTCGTTAAAGTAAACGTGCTTCTGACCGTGCTTCAGACTTCCAGTTTGCCGCCAGTAGAATTCAAACCGATTCGTGAAGACGGTCGTTAGAATTCGCTGTTAGAACGCTAACGTCTTCTCTAGCGTTGATGGAGTAAGGAATCCTCGTTGTCATATCTGTGAAGTATAACAGACAGCTTTGATCACCGGCTACATATGCCGTTAATGTGTGTCCGCTTGCGAGTTTCCTGAATTGTTTTTCGCGTCGGTGGATTTTGAGCAGGGAAACTTGCAGGGTTTTCTACGGTTTACAGAGGACTTTCGATACTGGGTGTGATACCAGCAACAGTCGAAATTATCAGTACCCACTTGTCTAGAGACAGAGCGCTTACTTGAAATGCTTCTTCGTGCGGCGTGTGATCGTTTACGGTCGTTATGAAATTTAAGACAACGTGTAATAGTATAACAAAACCCTGATATGGCAATCTGGGTCGTTTGAGTCTTTCCTTTGACTGAAATGAACTCGGCATCCGTTTTCGTGATTTCTAAGATGCGGTCGGCAGATGCAGTCAGCTAGTCCAAAACGTTGTTTTAAAATGAAACCACCACAGCTTGCAACTATTGACGAAGTTTGGATAGGAAAAGTTGTTCGAATAGGCCATCATTGAAGTTTCTAATAACGATAACCTCTCTCATCTTTTGCAACATGGCTGTTGAAGAACTGTTTTGCAGGTCGATATTATTTAGGCGTTAGTCCATTCTTTGTCTATCGGTTAGGTCATCGCGTTGAGGGATTGATCGATTCAGTGTTTCGCAGGGTTCAGAAACATCACTAGTAAACATATTAGGTGTTACGTACCCAATTAATTCGGGCGACAGTGCTTTTTTTACCGCGAAACGTTGGCTACTGCTTAGCAGAAACAACCCCCGATGGTGTCTGGCCATAAAGGCGTCAGTTGGGACGATAGTGTGGACATAGTCTTAAGCTTATACAAATTTGGTGTCCGTTCAGTCATAGTGGAATATCAAATACGAGAAAAACCGAGTGAAAAATATTTGTTAATCCAAAAACACGGAAAAATATCACAGTGTATAAAAAATTAAAACAAGGTAATGATATATCAAACCACAAAAAGGAACAGACACACAGTTTGCAATTTCGTGTACCAGTGCATGTCGGGGTCAACAATAAAGATGCCACAGGTATTTGGAGTTTGACAACACACAAACCAGTAACATATTCTAGTATAACTAGTATCCACCAAATGAAATCAAAAGACATAAACGAATGGTCTCGAAAATATTCTTGATGAATTATCAATATATGGGGGATTGTCTGGTCTAATCTGACTAGCGACTGCAGTAGATGTTGAGCTCTGCGTTCCCACACGTGATCCGGTGCGGATGCATGATCGAGCACCTTCAGCTAGGTTAGTCCATTGAAACTAATCTGGTCAGCATCCAACATTGAAAATTACAGCGCTATTTATTTTGAGGATATCTTTTCCGCTACATGATAAGACTAGAAAAGAAGGACGGTGACTTTTGACCCTGGCCATTGAAGATAAATTTCCCAGATATTGATATGGTGGCTGCAACTCTGGAAGCATATCATGTCAACAAACGTCCGTTGCTAATTCGAATCTATATACAGTGCAAAAACATGATATTTACTTCCTCTCTGCAAAAGTACAAAGACAATATGGAACGTATGCAAAGTGGAGCCACAAAATCCGTTCAGAGACTCAAATTCAAGCCTCATGAAGAGAGCCTTATAATCCTTTAACATTTACTCATCAGAGCACAACGAACTTGGTGGTGATCTAATGATTTAGAGTATCTTTGACGCTTCTGGACATCCCGTTAAACACTCTCTTCTGTGTAGCTCCTACACAAACCTAAGGAGTAATACCCACGCACTAAGGACACAACACTGCAGAACGCATTATAGACTCATTTTCTACTTCTTAAGAGTTATCAAATCCTGTAATTTGACTGACGGCTGAGCTAGTACAAGCGACTCCACCGAATTTCTTTATGAGGCGACTTGACTTATTCTTAAGGACTAAGGATAATATATTACGAGACTTTACCAATTTCTTTTTCCTCTACTGTCGATAATATAACTTGGTTCTTGTGTGGAGGTATTGTTGATCCACTGCTACTAGAAACACAAGCCTGTTAAGTGAAAACTTCTATTACGTCCACAACCATTTTAAACGTTTGAAAACTTCGGACGTCAAGGCAGATGGTTCCAAAAACATCAAATGACAACAAACGACCGTTCACAGGACAGTAAACCTGACTACTTGAGAAGCTACCTCGAACCTGTGGGTAGTTATAAGAAACAAAATATAGTTAACAAAATCACCGTGAAATACAGCCCGTGAATTTCAAAAATACGTCGATTCTTAAAAGAGAATTGTATTCACCATCTAAACTAATAGTCTATAGTTTCTTGTCTTAATTAAAAGGTCTGCAGTCAGCTATGCACTTAAGAATAATATTTCTCAAGTTTCATCGATGTGCTCATTAGCCAATTAAATGTAAGTTCAAAAAGAACGTCTGATCCGTATACGGATCATACGTATGCAAGGAACGGATCACCGAACGTGGCTAAATAGATTTGAAGATATCTTTGAAGTCGAAATTGACAATATTTTAATTACTTCTCGAGTTCTACAGTTTGATGCGATTGGAATTCTACCACATAGGTGTTTGTTGTCATTGATCTTGCGTCTACTTTTCTTCTCTCAAAGTCATCTCTATCGTAACCCAATCAAATCCACTTAAATGGATGTTCAACGATAGTGGGGGAATTAGACTGTGGAGATAAATGTTTAAAATGCTACACGCTACTTCACAATTGGGACAGATACTTAGCCTATGCAATGGTTTCAAATAGAATATACAGATACAGATCAGTGGATAGGATCATAGATGATTTTCACATTTTAATATCGTTTACTTAGATTTCTCAGAATTCTGATCTTTTGAAATACGCATTATACGGTAAATACGGCTTCTATCAAGCATATGCAGCATATATGACAACCACGTATGTTGAAGCCATCAATTTCCTACTCGTAATTATTGTTTATATTTATCCCGTGTCAAAATATTTGGTTATCTCCATTTAACCCTCTTTGTTTATCTGTCTCAATCTAAAATTACTGATCTAATGGTCGCTTATTCATCGTAGGCTGTAGTCGTTGAATCTACAAGCAGTTTTGAGAAGCGCTCAGAAATAGTATGCAATGCGATCCATAAGAACAGCTACAATATCAGAAAACAGGCTATTGGTGAATCCGTATCATATCCACCTCACAAATTAAAATCTAACGGATATCTAGCAACTGATAAGACCAGATAAACTAACTTTATTCATTCTCATGTTTTATTTTAACAGTGCAAAACACACGTTCGTCAATACAAGATTCGCGGATATTCTTGAGAACAATACATTAAGGATCTTGGTTTCAAAGAGTCACAATCACCTTCATGCACTTGTTTCGAAGAATCAAGGAAGAGATTTTGGCATTTTTGTTCCGAATAGTTTCGTTTGAAAAATTGGAATTTTTCGCATTTCTCAGCACGCTATTTGTTATTATTTTTATCGGATAAATTTGATTGAAGGTGACCGTCAACTTTCTGTCTGTCTAAATGTATGTCTCCGAACAGACTAGTAATTTACTATTCTATTCAGTGAGTCAAAACAAACTCAGATGTAGTAAATCATCTGAGACTGGTTCATAGCCTGCCATCGGAATTATTTATCTATTGATGATGCATTAACATTGGTTAAAGAGCTCAGTTTTCACTCGGCCTCATGTTATATATTTTAATGAGTTGAGAAATAAATCTTTCACCTCCACTACATGGATCATGCATATCCAGCAACCCGTGTAAATCGTTGGATGTTAGATTTTTGTATTCCCGATTCAGCAAACAACACTTTTGTTTATGTCACATAACCTGTAATTGAAATTATTTTCCCCCAGTGATTCAATAAAGCACTAGGTTTTCAGCAAGTCTACTGTTAAATATTTTTATGAAACAGGAATCTTAACACCATCATTCACAGTAAAAGTCTGCCTCAATCTCAAATTTGTAAACTTGTGTTCCTGCTTCCTGAGTTGATTACATCACTTATATATCTTACCTCATTTATTCCTACTCGAACCACATTGTGTATGTGCAATTTTCTCTACAATCATTCGCCATGCTAGTATTTTTTTACTATTGCAAGCATTTGCTTTGATAATTTCACCTCGATGTGCTGAAATTGTTTTTCGACATGAACTAATATATATATATATATATATATATATATATATATATATATATATCTCAGATCCTGTTACTTATAACTGACCGACCACACAAAAACAGCTGGGTTTATTCAGTAACATTCAGTTCTTAGAATGCGGAACTAAACAAAAAGTTACCCACGATGTATGAAATACAATTAATCTTATGAGCAAAATAAATTATTGATCGATTTCACTCTTTTGTGAACACTGAACATTGGCTTCCACTATATATTAAGCAAACCAGTGAATTATACTGCTATGTGAATCTACAGCAAAATAGATGGTGTTACTAGTCGTGAATGGAACACTGAAACAGATATTGTATTGATGAAAAATACTCTTTTAGGAATAACAATATCTGTTGTCACAGTATAAAATATTACCGACAAAATGCATGATTTGTAACTCACTATTTGAAATGTAAATGATAATTTATCCTTCTACAATAGTTCATCTTTTCAAATTTCTTTCTTTAGATAGAGTTTGAACCTATCTATTGCACTTTGTGAATGCTATAGGTATTCACGTCAGTCACTTCTAGTCCCAAATTTCAACAACATTTTGTAATGTAACTATCCCTTCTTTCATTAAGGACTTAAAAAACTACTTTAATAAACACGTTCAGGAGTTTTTGCTTGTTCTCTACTAGTTCTGTAGCGGTAAATAAATAGCTCTGTAAGCCTTCGATAGTTGATGCTTACCAGATTAGTTTTAATGAACTTATTTAGCTGAAGGTGCTCGATCATGTATACGCACCAGATCACGAGTGTGAACGCCGTGCTGTAATCGCTAGTCAGATAAGATTAGTCAATTGTCGATATATTGATAGCTTATCAACTAATTCTTCCAACCTCCTCCCTTCTACCTTTTGATTTCAATTGGTGGGTACGAGTTTATTAGTAAGTGTTACTCCTTGGATTATTATTGTCAAACTTCAAATAACTATGGCATCTTCATTAATGAGCCTAATGTGATCTGGTTCACAAAATTGCAAACTGTGTGTCTGTTACTTTTTTTGATTTGATATATTATTGCCTTGTTTTAAAATTTTATACGTTGTGATATTTTTTCCGTGTTTTGGACACACACATACCTTATTCGTTGATGTACATTGTACTTTATTCTGCTTTGTTTCACATCTATTATTCTTCTTCTATTAGTCAAAAGCATCACAAGGTAATTGATGGTACTTGTGGATATTAAATCTTGGAGCAATACAATCAGGTTAATTTACCTGTACGTATGCAACTTGTAATGTTTCCAGATGTTTGAAATACAATTCATCTTATGGGCAAGATAAATTAATGATCGTTTTTTCAATATCTCGGTTTACAGTATCAGGACGAGTAATGGACGGTTTTAGATATGTGATGAATGTTTTTGCAGTTATTTATAGAAATAGAATTCAAGACCAAGTCATACGATAATTTCTAGATTTCTAGATTTCACTCGTTCATTCTCCCACTTGAAATTTTAATATGACTGAAAAGACACCCAAGTTACTCAAGCTTAAGACTATGTCCCCACCATCGTACCGACTGATCCTTTTCTAGCCAGACAACATCGAAGCCTGATTCTGCTCCTCAGAAGCCAACTTCTACGAGCAGAGCGTAGACGAAACACGTGCACAACTACTCGCAGTAAATAAGCCACTATGGCGAGAACTAAACAGGTACGTAACATTTAATATGTTCACTAGTGGTGTTTCTGAACCCTGCAAAACTCTGAAAAGATCTATCTTTAGACAGGTTGACCTTACAGATAGACAAAGAATGGAGCAACTCCTATATAATATCGACAAGCAAAACAGCTCTGCGACAGACATGTTGCGAAGATTTAGAAAGTTTTTCAGACAAAGAACCTTCAATGATGGCCTATTCAATCAACATTACTTATGCAAACTCCCTCAACAGGTGCAAGCTGCACCATTTTCGTTTCAAAACAGCACCGCAGACGAGCTGGCTGCATCTACCAACCGCATCTGATACATCATGAAGTCTAATGCTGAGAATGTTTCAGTCAAAGAAAAGTCTCAAACGATTCGAAATGAAATAACAGAATCACGCAAAATCTTGAATTTCGTAACGACCGTAAACGATCACACATCACTCGTAGAAGCATTTTAAGTAGACTGGTATCATAACCAGTATGAAAATTCTTCCAGAAATTGCAGATAACCTTGCAGTTCCCTTAATTCAAAATTTACCGACATGAAAAATAATTCGGGAAACTCCCAAGTCCGCACTTCTTAAAGGCAACCGTAGCCGGCGAACAAAGCTGTCCATTATACCTCAGAGATGTGACAATGAGGATTCCTTACTCCATCAACGCTGGAGAAGACGTTAGCGTTCTAACAGCGAATTCTAACGACCGTCTTTACGAATCGGTTTGAATTCTACTGGCGGCAAACTGGACGTCTGAAGCACAGTCAGAAGCACGTTTACTTTAACGAGGGTTCACACAAACGTATAAACTGGATTTTCATTGTTGTATATGTTACTATGTCAATCATTGGTATAGACCTTCTACAGCATCACAATTTATTCATCGATATGCGCAAACGGAGACTAGTAGACGAAAGCACTAATATTTCTGTTTGCGTGACTTCTTTTTCTGATTTCAGACTATCTTCAGTCACAATTAAGCACACGATAGATCCATTCTATCAACCACTACTCGATAAGAATTCTTAGATAAACCAATCGCAACCGAACTTGCTTTGTGCAACCAGCAACGTTGCACATCACATCACGACTACAGTACCACCTGTATTCTCGAAAGCACTCCCACTGTCTCTCAAAAAGTTAGGGTTGGCGAAAAATGACTACATATATATATCGACCGCGAACTTTGAAAGTGGTAACATTTTTTCACGTGGTTTAGGAATTCTTCGACTTGCTTTTTGTAGGGTGTATTATACTGTGATTATCATCTTATCCTGTACATCGGGTACATCTTACTGTGAAAAATAAGGAAAAAACTCATTTTTATTCGACAGACAATTACTAGTTCGTATTGTACCTATTGCGGACTTAAATCATTAATAGATCTGCAATTTATTATATGCTCATAGTCTCCAATCCTAGTATTAACCAGTTTAATACTTAATAACAACTAATACTCAAATATTATATTTAATTTAACGAGCACTGTGCTCACTTATTTTCATATCATGTCCAATAACTCCATTAAAAGACGATTTTCACCAACTTCTAAGCCAAATAAAAGGTCCAAATCTGTAACCCCTACAACTGACGACTCAGTGCTTGACAATGTCGAACCTTTAACTACTGAAAAATATGTGTATTGTACACAAATCTCTCTATCGTCACCAGATTCTCCCTGTCGCAGCCCCTCTATCTCTACGTGCGGTATGCCAACGGTAAGACTGGTGGACATACAAGACACTATACCTACGTGCATCGAAAAGTCAGCACAGTCTACTAGACAATATGTGCTACCAAGGCCTAAGTCTAAAATTTCAAAAACTAAAGAGTCCAATGGTCCTCCTCATACACACCAAAATACTGATAGATATAGTAATGAAATCCGACAGCTGCAAAACTCTCTATCCGAAATTAACGGCAAACTTGAGAATTTAGCACCCCTCACTCATATATGGGGCCTTGACACAGACAGAAATCTTGAGCAACTCACTAAAGCTGAGTGTATTTTGGAGTTTGTGGCTGAAGAAGTGACGAAGAGAGTGATGTCCTCCTTCAATGCAGTTGTGTATAACCTTCCCGACCGCACACACCCATCTAAGCTAAGAGGTATTTGCCTTAGAGCATGCGGTATGCCGAACGTTAACTGCAAAGTCATCCGCCTTAGAAAAAAGTCAGACAGATCGACTTGCCCCATTTTGTTTATGTTTGGCTGTTGTAACGATGCTAAGCAGTTTATTAATTCGAGCAAAAATATTAGTTCACTAATTCCGTACAAAAATATAAAAGTCACTCCAGACCTTACGCCCTGTCAACGTCGTGTAAGAAGATGCGAAGCGATAGAATTGAATGGGAGTGTTACAGTTAATAATCAGTCTGAGACAGTTTGCAACTCAGCAAATAGTTTAGAACACACGAACAATAAGCATGACACCACTTCACATACGGCTGATCACTCTGTTGATCTAGATGAGTCTACAGATCAGAAACCTTTGGATAAGATACGGACCCCAACTGACACCAAAAACCACAACGACATGACTAATCCCAGCTGTTCGTTCAGTAATGTACTAAAATGTGAGTCGTGTAACAACACACGTGCAACTAAACCTATACACTTGAAAATTTGTCCTCCTAAAGATATTCCACAAGTAAACTTGAATGAACGTAAGTTCATCTCACAAAGACAACGAAAGGCTCCAGCTCTGAAAATAAAGGGTGTGAAGACAAAACTCATGATACCGAGTAGGGAAACACGTAAGATTGAACCCAACTGCTCTATAGGTATCCCAAGAACAGTGAACAGGTTCTCCCCGCTGCTATCGCATAACTTGCCTTCAACACATCTAAGTTGCAAAATGGGTGGTGGGCTTCAACGTAGCAAGCCTTCTTACACGCAGACTAACGAAAACTACCAGAGAACTGCCCACCTTAATCACCCCCTGAAGCCTAAAACCATAAATAAGAATGGTAATAATAGGTTTTTCACTCCACACCCTACCTACATTCCCCAGGATCGCAACTGTAATTACTCTCAGAAAGAAAACTCCTCATACCCTTTACTACCGACCCATCACATAACAACGGCTCCCATGTATAACAGCAGTTGCAACTCCACCCAGTTACGCGTAGCAGACCCCTCTCATGCTAACGTAAATAGCCATAACAGGGGCTACGAGTCTAACCATCAAGACTATTTTGTAAATAACCATACACTTCACAGTAGGCCTGTACAAGATTTTTTTGGAATAAGACCCCTAGTGACACCTCTGTTGAAGCATATAGCCCAGGTTATTTCAAACCACATGCAAACCATAAATTTGTTTCCTCCGTACAGTTTCCATCACAAAGTACTCCCACCCTTTCCTCCTGGGTAAACTCGCCAATCAACTTCACTAGCTCATTTGATACATCTCCCACTAAATCTAGCTATCAAAATACCGAGCTAATGAAGAACATTCAGTCCATCATTTCAAACTCATCTCACACCCGCGAGGGTTACGACGACTTTATCCGAGATACCCTCACCCATTTTAACTTAGTAGGCCACTTGCTTAATATATGTCTTATCAACGCTCAGTCGATCTGCAACAAAAAGACGGATTTAGCCCTGTTTGTATCCATATATCAACCATCAGTTATTATGATATCTGAAGCATGGACTAACAGTAATATTTCCGACCGCAGTATATCTATTGATAACTACTTCCTATATAGAAGCGACAGATTGAATGGACGAGGCGGAGGATGCCTTATTTACGCTCACTCTAGCCTAAACTCACTACTATGTGATATGCCTGAACTAAACAAACTGAAGGATTCGGTGTGGATTGTATTAAAGCTGTCGAATTCCGTTACCTTACTGCTCGGCTGTGTTTATCGTCAACCTAACGCATCAATATATGATATAGCAGTATTATCGGAGGTATTCACACTAGCATCATCCCTCTCATTCACAGGCAAGCTCATTTGTGGTGACTTCAATATGCCCGAAATTTCTTGGCTGCCAGTCAAAGCGCCGAGACGTTATGAATCATTTATTGAATGTCTAGAGCTCGGACAATGGACTCAGTATGTCGATAGCCCTACCAGACATCAAAACATCTTGGACTTAGTCTTTACCAGTGGCCTCATCCCCAATACTTTGTATATTGGAAAAAAGTTCCCAGGTAGTGATCATAACATTGTAATGTAATGTAAAAACCACAACCAATAGAAGCAAAACCGTAACACTTCGTAGAAACTATCGCAAGGTTGATTGGAATAACTTCCACAATTACCTAAGAAGCACTGATTGGGGAACTTTCTTTACCTCAAACAATACCAACACATTAACCAATATATTTTATCACAACATCAAAAGTATCATCAACAACATCGCACCTTTAGAATACTGTAAACCTACGTTCTCCAAAGATCTCGATATACCGGTCAGTACTAGAAGACGTCTTCAAAGACATTGTACTCAATTCCACAACTTAAATGACTTTTCCTCTTTAGTAACGATGACAGAAATACTTGTCCGAACAGAGGAAATAAGTAAACAAAAAGCAGTAGCACAGGAAAAACGTGCAGTTGAACTTAATAATAAATCCTCTGCACTCACCATACTACTCCAAAATAAACGAAAACGCTCTAAACCGAGAGGGAGTATATTCATTAAAGGCAAACAAGTATACGAAGATCCTAAACTTGTCACAGAATTATTTAGTGAACATTTTTGTTTCTCACTAACTAACGAAAAACCATTTAATGATTCAGAACCAATCCCAGTAACTCCCTGTGAAATTGCTAATGTAGAATTCAGTGTACAAAATATCTCCAAGGCAATCAGTACATTGAAACACTCATACACTGATGGACCAGATGGTATTCCATCTAGCATGCTAAAACGTGGAGGTGATGATATGTGTGTTTTGCTTCTCAAACTATTCGCGATATCACTCTCTTCAGCGTGTTACCCCACTGCCTAGAAAACTACACATATCATTCCCAAAATTAAAACAGGACCTGAAGCAAACGTTGAAAATTACCGGCCTATAAACATAACTTCAGTGGTATCCAGAGTGATGGAAAAAGTAGTTAAGGCGGCTGTAGTTCAACATCTAATAACTGATAATCTCATCTCGACCTCCCAGCATGGATTTCTTAGGTCCAGATCATGCGATACATGCCTAGTAGACTATCTGAATGATATAACTCTTAAACGAGACAGCGGACTCCTTGTATCAGTCCCATTCTTAGGTTTTAAGAAAGCCTTCGATAAAGTCACACACAAAAAGCTACTCGTCAAACTACAGTTCTTCGGAATACACAACACACTGTACTCATGGTTTGCTTCGTTCTTAACAGGGCGTAAACAGATGATAAAGTACAATGACTGTCTCTCGTCCCCTAGGCCAATCACCAGTGGAGTCATCCAGGGAAGCGTATTAGGTCCACTTTTGTTTCTTATGTATATAAACGATATATGTAACACCATAGAATTTGGGAGACCATACTTATATGCTGATGATCTCAAAATAGTATACAGCTATAAGCCTGAGACACTAAGCGAAGGTGTATCCCAGATCCAAAAGGACCTCAATAACTTAACTATATGGAGTGAAAAATGGCAATTACCATTAAACCTCAACAAGTGCGGGATCATGCACTTTGAAAAGCATCCCTATAAACCGCAACTTCACTTAAATGAAAGTAGAGTCCAAACACTCGAATCAGTACACGATTTAGGAATTAATTACACAGGAAGCCTGAACTTTGAAGAACATGCCTCATCTATTATTTCTCAATCTAGACGGCTAATTGGCTTTATAATGAAAAACTTTTTCACAACAGAGGGTAAACTTACTCTCTACAAAATATGTGTACGACCCTCCCTTGAATACTGCTCTTTTGTATTCTCTAATATGAATATCACAGACAAGATAAGAGTAGAAGATGTTCAAAGACGTTTCACACGTCAACTACTAGGATGCAACTCGACTCTTGATTACACAGACAGATGTAAGCATCTATCTTTAGAACCTTTATGGCACCGTAGGCTAAAAAACAATTTAATATTTCTCTACAAAGCGATATATGGGCTCTCCTTTCTAACCTCCTGCCCGACTATTACCCACGACCCAGCCTATAGACTTAGAAACAGCGCATATACACTACTTACCGTAAAACACCAAAAACAAATGCGTTGTAAGTTCTCTACAGTACGGTACAGTTTATTGTGGAACAGGCTGCCAATGCCTATCCGTAATTGTGATACGTTCATCAGATTCAAAAGGCTAATAACCCTATTTCTAGACTCCAAAGAGCTTCAACATTTCCTTGAACTCCCGCCCACCAATGAGGCACTTTATTACGGACCGCCTAGTATCTAGAAAGAACAAAATTATAACAAGTCCGACTGTTACTAATATGAATATAACCAAATCACAGAACATATGGCTTATCCTTTCCTATTATTCATTGTTTATTAATCATGCTCCTAACCCTAGCTTTCAGTTCCCAAATCTCTACAGGTTAAATGTACATTATTCTTCCTAAAAGTCATGCCTTTTTTTTATTCCACTGCAAGTAGACAGATAGCTCAATCTTATGAATGCTGATCTACTAAGGCCGACCATTCAAAATTTGGCCACAACGTCTTGTGAGTTTCTCAATGTTTTATTTGTCTTACCCTGAAATTTTTTTTTCTACGATTTTATACCCTCTCATATCTTTTGATTTGCTATTAGTCCTTACTTCTTTAAACCATTAGTTATTTTCATAGCAGTGTGATATACTATGTGGACATCTAACCCATAAAAAAATTTTTTTAACTATCAGATTTGCTTGTAACATGGACCTAGTAGAGACAGTGTATTCCAACTATAGGCTTTGATTAAAGCAGTATTCATACTTACCACAAACGTAAGAGAGCCTAACATCACAAAAGGAGGGAGGGTGGCGTTACTGACCAGCAAACATGAAGATGGGGAGATAACTTCAATCCACCCATGTCTGTAGGGCAGAACATTTTGTTTAATTACGGCTCCTTATGGTTTAGTGAGATGTCACGAACTTATGGTATTGAAGCTGATCTATTCACGCAAAATACCTCTTTAAGTCGTGTTACGAACGATGAATTGGTTTCACTTCCTACCCAGAAATCCTATTACAAGCAAACTAGACAATTCGCCAATATACGAAGCCTAATCAAGACACTAAAATAACTGGAGGAAAAATATTCTAAAAAAAAACGAAAGGGGCTCTAATAGCTTCGATAATAAACGGAAGACAGCCAAATGTATATCACAATACTGTTTCTAGCACTATATTTTATTTTATAATCACACATAATCTTATACTCTCAGCTCTTTTCCGAATCGCTCCCATTTGTCAGTTGTATGTCCACTCACACCTTGTCAACACTTATTTTCTTTAACCTATTAAAATGCTCTTTCTTAACATATACCTTAATAAAGGAAAATTAGACTGAGTAATCATACCTTAAACATTCCTTCATGAATATTGGCTACTCTGCCTCTCGTCCTTTCTTTTACGTGCTCCCTCTTTCAGGCCCCTTGAGATATGGAACTGGTGACTTCATCCTGCACCATCCTTAAAGCCTTGGATATCCCAGAAGGAAACAAGGTTGCGATTTTTAGAAGCCCATACCTTCAATGGACCTATCCTTGACCATCAGTCGCACATTCGGCAACGCTCCTAGGGTATCGTCCACTGATGGGGGTTGCGAGCACTTGAAGGTCAAACTGTCGCAAAATGATTGGTGCGTCACATCGACAATTCGTGAAAATTTTCGGAAGCGGTCAAATCAAGACATTTTTAGATATGAATTGAGTTCAGCCACATTATGTTTGATAACGTTCATTCTTCAAGTAACGAAGACGATTCCGTTGTGATGATGCATGATATAGGACGAATCTTCAATGATATCATGTTATCTCGAAGATTTACAAGTTGGAACAATTTTGAGACACAGAGAGCAAATAGCTGTTTACCTCACGTTCCTGGAGGTAATATGTATTCATTCGACTTATCAGACCAATAAAGTCGGGTAAGTGACGATTAGTAATAAATTTATCTGAAAGTTTTTCACTGTTCCAGCTAGTGGTGACTGATAGTCTTTGGTAAGGGCACACTGTTATTTATGCTCTTTGCAGTCAAGAACGACGCGAAGATGTCTAAAAACTATCAAAATGTTTTAACCATATAATGTACGGTACTTATGATACACGCACTTTCGTTATGGATTCGGCAGCGACCGAAATTTCGGCTGTGCAGTCTACGCACAGTCATTCTAACATAATACTTTGTTTATTCCATGCCCTGATAGCGTTTTTCAGGAAGGTATGTGTTAGCTGTACAAATTATCTGTAGTTCCGAAATCCTGATGTGCGCAAATGCTTGGAACACCTTGTGAAGACTAGACGGTCTGATATGTGAGCTTCGCTTTTCATAGCGCATTATATTCAGATATACTCGAAAGTACGAACATCTAAGGACGCATTTCTCACGAGCGTATGACTACATAAAAGACTACTGAATTGCCAGGAAGTCAATGTGGGCTCGCTGTTACCGGCGACATGTATTAAGCCTGGGCAACCACACAAACAACCGTGTCGAAAATGCTCACAAACACCTAAAAGAACGTCTCAGAAGAGGTGATTCCCTGCTTTTGACGTTCTGAAAAATTTGGGGTAAAACAGACTGACCTATGTTTGCATCCATATGACGCTGTAAAAAATCTTCAACGTTTTCCATTTCTTTAGGTAAGAAATATAGTTAAATGTATCATGAATTCCAGGTTCCAATGTCATTTTGAATTCCTATGAGTGAGTTCACATCTTTTGCAGCTAAAATTGTATCTGTAAATTATAAACGTTTTAGGACAATGAGACACGGATTTATAGAAGGAGAATACATACGGTGCTACAACAAGTGTATGATGTATGTCGTTGATACTTCACATGCATGATGTGCTTGTGAGCGTTTCAGTGACAACATGCTGCCCTGTGGTCATATTCTGTATGCACATTCCAAAGATCTAATTCGTGGAGGTAAGAGTGTGTTCCCTTATCTCTATAAGCTTTGTAGACTTATTTCAACATAGCAGCCGGTGGAAATGGAAATACATAATGGACTTGGTTCTTCGTGCGCTGGACAACATGTCATTCTCTACAGGGAGTGTTGATCTGCTAGAGAAGTTCACTAACAACTACCACTCAGTCCATGCTCTTAGTGAACCTTTGGCAAGTAAACTCATCCGTTCATGCCTCGAAGCATCGGAAGACATGCGCACAAGGGATGAGTTCAATCGGTGCTAATGATGAAGCTACAACATCAGAATCCATTGTTAATACAGATCATAGCTATGCTTCTTGATAACAAGAAGTTCTAATATTGTAATCTTTTTACTTTTACATAAATTCATTTATATGGCCATTGATTTATTCTTATAGCGTAACGGCAGGGAGTGTACTGTTCAGTCTTATGTGGCTGTGAGACAGGGATGTTGTTTCGCGTTCTTGTGTAATAATTACCAGTTTGGCGCACACGCGATTAGTCATACATACCGTTTACCAAATACTGCTACCTTGAACATGTAGTTCGAATTTCGACCTGTCACGATAGATAAGAATTGCCGTGATTAAAAGACTGGTGCGTTATAAATGAAAACGTTTATTAAAGTTTGAATCTAGCACAAATGATCCATCAATAAATAAATTCTATTTCTCAGGATTTGTTCCCGTTAGGTTTTTGAACGCTTGCGAAGCTAGCTGGAAATAAGATAGACAGGAAAGTTATTTCAGTATAAATGTTTATCAGAAACTAGTATAAAAACGGAAACCAGTATTCAATTACAGATCGAAAGTGCATTTAGCACATTCTTCCTTTGGATAGTCAATCACGCTTATTTCCTTTATCTCTTGCGTTGCTTAGGAACGTCTGGGTCACAACATACACGGATTGTATTATTCAATTCTTTGGACAGGTTGCACTTCGGAAACTTAGACGATGAACATATATAAAGACTACTGTGTGAAGTTACTTTGAATCGTCCTGTGCAACCTGCAATTCTTGATGCATATTCTATTGCAGTCCCACGTAAGTTATGAGTAATTGTCATTAACGGCATCAGAACGTAAGCTAGACAGGCCTTGGTTGATTTCCGAAGATCATCACATAGGATCTCACACAATCTGGTCACCTTAGATCAAGATATCTTGACTATCGAATCGTAATTTTCAGTGCTTTCTCGTGACAGCTTTATATCAGTACTTATTTCTGATATTAGGTATTTTTGCAATAATACCGGCAGCCAAGATATTGAAGCTCCCCAGACAACCCAAAAAGGGGAAAACGCATCACAATGTCGCTTTTTTCGCCTGTCCGGGGGAAATAATGTGGATTTCCCCTTTCTTCGCCGTTTTGTCGATAAATTACTCACTTTTCGCATAAATATCTGCCAAATTACCGAATTTTCGCTTAACTGTCCGCATAATTGTCTACTTTTCGCCTAAATGTCCGCTGAATTGTTTACTTTTCGCCTAAATGCACACAGAACTCCCTGTTTTCCATCCATTGACATAAACCCAAAGGTCTCTTATGTTCGCCTTTATTTTTAACAACAGACCAAAATAAATCTGCAATACAGTGGAAAACCGGCATATTTTTGAAAATTTTTATTTAAAAGGTAAAGCGTATTATTGTACAACACTAGAGCAGAAGCTTAAGCATCGATTGTTTTGCATATCCAATGCAATTGCTAATTCATTGTTATGTGAAACTATCTGCAAAAGAAGAAACACGTGATGTATTATTTATAAGGAATGTGCATTTATTCAATTGTTCACTGACACTCAAACACACATTCTCAACACTTCTACAGCTTCCCATGTAAGTAAAAAAGTAAGCTGTTTGAAAAATAATATTTATTGAAATGTAGTATAACATCAAAACAATTGCACGGCTTTTGAGAATTAAGGTAGTCGTCCCGTGAATTCTGAATTGAAAAAAGAAAAAAGTTACAACCATATTTCAATGACATACTTTGATACAGCCAAATACATGTGTACATCTACACAAGAGGTAGTAATGCTATCTTAGCTTGCTCTCTGGTAAAACCTCCACATAATTATAGCTCTACCGCGTGATTATGATTTATTTCCTGCAATACAATCATCTGGTGGCTAATATATCTAACTGTAGGAGGCAATATTAACATATTGGTATGTGTTATTATCATCTATAGCATATACATAATATTTACAACACTCAGGACACCTTATGTTTTCACTATAAACCTATTTCTGCCATAAAAGTCGAACAAAACAGTGAAAATCAGCAGAAATTGTGATAAAGATGGGAAAAACTATAAATCTTTACATGGTATCGTTATTTGTAACGCAGTTTTTGTAGCCTTGACGACAATACAATTTTTATGACGATATATGCCTGAATCTTGCTATTTCATATAAAATTAAAAGATTTGCCTACCATCAGTGCATACCTAACTAGAAACAATTGCTAATCTGCGATGCAAACACCGAAAAACTATTATAGCAGCACCTGAATAATGAATTTTCAAGGACTTCGCGATACCATGTAACGCAAAATGGAAAAACCCCTTTTTACCTAATTATGAAAACGGAAAATAAATTTTCAAATTTATTCATAATGTATTTCAAAATTTGGTTGTGCACAAAGCAGAAATGAAGAAGTAGCGCAAAAAAGTGTCGCGATACCCCTGGAGCGCTGCCCGCACATTCGCAACGCAACATTCATGAAGCGCGCCAACTGTGGTACTGATTTAAACCATCGACATTCATATCTTATAAATTATCAACCCAGCTATGTAATTTATTACAGTGTATATTGTATAATTTGTATCAATTTGATCTTGCCTGTAAACTGGCATGCCTCATGTATTAAACTGTTTCATACACATAGTTCCCTTTATTATCTTAAATAGAGCAAGAACAAAGATTGGTGCAGAATAATATGAATTCATTTTATTTCGTTAGGTTCTCATCAGCTGCTTACATCCTAAATTATTTGAAATTCAACATTATTACAGATATTGACATATTTATACATAAGAGTGTGAATAAGGATCAATACATCTGTATGATGATGTAGAAAATATTCAGATAGAGTTAATGAGCAGAAAGAATTTGTACTTCCGATACACTAGAAGAGGAAGTTATGAATGTTAAAAAATGTTTAAAGAATAATGGATACCCACTGAAATTTATTGAAAAATACGGCAAATGTGAAGATAAAAAACCGAAAGAAATTACAGCAAATAAAAAGCCTATTTTTATTCAACTTCAATTCAAAGGTGACGACATCACAGGATTAATCAATATGAGACTAAAAACTGCACTAACGAGAACTTATCCTGCAGCAAAATTGATTGTCCTGTCTAAAACAACATGTTCTTTGACACAATCAAAGGTCGACAAGTATCCCTTTCATGTTACCACCAATTGTGTATACAAATTTACATGTACCTGCCAAAGCAGTTACATTGGTAGAACAGAAAGGAGAGCCTACGTCCGATTCAAAGAACATATTCCGAAACGTTTACGGTTAAATGGATTAAACGCATTCAGCAGTGCTATCGCAAGACATCTCCTTGATACAGGACATGAAGTTGATATACTGAAGTCCTTCAAGGTGATCAACAAACAATCAAACTCTAGCCTTTTGAAATTCGCTGAAGCGATAGCAATCAAACGTTTAAAACCAGATCTATGCATACAAAAAGAGACAGTAATAAATCTTTCTTTACCCTGGTAACAATAATCCCCACCCTTTCTATTCATTTACTCCTATTTATTTATTTATTACGTCATTCCCCATCTTCCAACTCTTTCTGAAGTTTAAATTACATCATACATAGATGATTGATTTTAATTCATATTTTCTTTATTACTATTAATCTATTTTCATGAGTTCTAATCACTATTTCAATGTTCCAGAACTTTCCCTCTCTAACTTTATTTATTTATTCGAATTAAACATTTTTATGAGCTCATTAACTCTATCTGAATATTTTCTACATCATCATACAGATGTATTGATCCTTATTCACACTCTTATGTATAAATATGTCAATATCTGTAATAATGTTGAATTTCAAATAAATTAGGATGTAAGCAGCTGATGAGAACCTAACGAAATAAAATGAATTCATATTATTCTGCACCAATCTTTGTTCTTGCTCTATTTATTAAACTGTTATTTGAGAATAAATTATTATGATTATATACTTGGGTATCATAAGACCGTCAAACAGCAGTTGAGCATCTCCGTTGAACATGGTTCCTATGGAGAACATCAACGATTGGCATCCAACTGGTGACTATCGACGATTGAATGTGAAAAGTATTTCCGATCGTTACCCGTTGCCTAACTTATCACGATTTGACAGCTACCTTGAAAAATGCAACGGTTTTTTCAATAATCGACTTGACTAAAGCGTTTAACCAAATACTAATGGCTTCAGACGATATACCGAAAACAGCTATCATTACTCCCATTGGACTCTGAATTTGTGCGAATGCCTTCGTTCTCAGAATGGCTGCCTAAACTTTCCAAAGGTTCGTAGACGACGTTATTCGTAGTATCACCTTTGTACATGTATGTTGACGACTGTCAAATAGCAAGTCCGGACGGAGAATCTCATCTCAAGCATTTGGATCATGTTTGCGACCGACTACAAAATCATGGCATAACTGTTGTCATTCAGAAATGCCAAATCAAAACCGACTTATTAGAATTCCTAAGACACAGTATAAATGCTCAAGGAATTCGACCCCTTCCGTAAATTTGACCATATAAAACTCACACAGCTTCAAAAGATAACACGGATCTTCAGCGCAAGTTATTGTCCCTCAAGCTACGTAATAAGCAAATGGTTTGGTAGAACGTTTTCATCGACAACTAAACGCTTCGCTATCATCTGTGAACGTTTCACAATGAACCGACGAAATTGTACTCGTTTAATTAGGTATTAGTAGTGCAGTGTATGCTGACATTGGATACGCTGTGGCTAGACTAGTTAACAAAACGACACTTCGGCATTCAGAAAAATTTGTGGATCCTTTATCTTCAATGAACATAGATCTAACCTCCTACACAAACAGGCTTAAAAGGCAGTGTGTTCAGTTATACCTGTTTCCACTCGACCACAATCAATAGATGTTTTTGTTCAACCTGAGTTACGATATAGTTTACACGGAAATTTTCATTGTACATTTATTCTTTATTATATTGTCCTTCATTTTTTCATATTGTAAGGGAAGAGGATCAAACGATGCTGAATCTTACGAGCTATCAGAAGAGTGTTTACCAACGACAACCTAGTTGGATTCAATCTTCTCGCTGGCCACGTCTTAGAGTCATGACTACCCTACCAGCGAGGGGATATGTAGCGGTAAATAAATCACCAAAATAAATAGCTTTGTAAATCTTCGTCATTGGGTGCTGACCATATTAGTTTAACGGACTGACCTAGCTGAAAGGCACTCGATCATGTATCCGCACCAGATCACGAGTCGGAACGCCGTGCTCAACATATACTGCAGTCGCTAGTCAGATTAGATCACAGTTACAGTTTGCTTGAAACTCAAACTTGTTAACATATTTTTTTCATTTCTGAGTTGATTACATCATTTTCTTATAAGTGCCAATCTAATCCGTGTATTATTAAAACCCTATTATCCCAATTGACCAATTGTCTTTGAAGTTTGCTTATTAATATTTAATAAAGGCTTGTTAACTTTCAATAGATTTATTAACTGAATGATTTGTTTAACTAAATAAACTAATCTGAAATACAACAATGCTTTTTCTTATGAAGCCAACCGAATTATCAAAATTATTTAACACCATACAATTGACTAGTTTCTGGTAATCTGTCTCATGGACTTGAGTGTATCGCTTTGCCATGTGATCAAGTATATGTTTGTGTATACTCTGAATGGTCCGTTTTATTCGATTCATACTGTTTGATAGGACCATTATCGTCTTGTTTAATTTCTGAATTTGGATGATTTTGACGGCCTGGTTTGCATACACGTAGTTGATCATGGTTTGTTGAAACCTCTGTTAAACAATGACAATGTTGAACGAGTTTTTCACTCACCAGGATATCTGATATATATTCCGGCTTGTTCTTGTGATTTCGGGAGATGAAAGTAGAAGGTGATAAGGAAACTAGTCAATTTCAACTTGATATTTTATACTAATGAGACTGAAAGGTGGGTAGTAATATGCAAACTGGAACATTTAGATAAAATGTCATACGATGAATTGTACCAAATGAGGGAATACAAAGTTTGTCGTATGCAAATGTCATCTGATTAATCAATTAACGTGCTATAACAATTTAAATCTCGACAACAAACACAGAGATTGTAAACAGTGGCCATTTAATGTCTGATATCAACCGAAACAACATTGAAAATCGAAGCTGTTTTTACAGATTTTCGTCCAAGCTGTCGCATTGATAAATGAACGATCACTAAAAGCAATTCAGATCAAACAGTCTGCATTCTTAGCGCCACTCATATATCACTGAAATATTGACGTGACTCTCTTTGTCTGTTTGTCCAGTTACCATGCATAATTCCTATACGCTGACTGGTGGAAAGACCGAGGAATGACTACGAAGCGTTAGTGGACAAGTGTGATATTAGTATTTATATATCTTACCTCATTCATTACTTCTCAAATAAAATTATGTATGCGGAATCTACTTTACCATCATTCTCACTGCCGGTTGGTTTACAGTTTATGTATATATTTTTTGTGGTATCTTCAGTTTGTTGTGCTGATATGTCGTGTGTCAATTTGAACCAATGGATATATATCTTATAGTTTATGTTGCTCATAACTTACCGACTACAGAAAAACAGCTAGGTTTATTCACTAAGCTACAGTTCTTAGAATGCGGAACAGAACAGAAAAGTACCCAGTGTTTCTTCAATATTTCCGAAATGTTTAAAAAATGAAAGTGCTATGTCTTGTGTTGTACATGACTGACTAAATTAAGCAATGTTCAAGGATTTACCTGAATCATTGATGGCCATCGTACTTCATTCTACTTTGTTCACAGCTTAATTTGATTGGTCTGAAGCATCACAAGGTAAGTGATGGTACTTGTGGATATTAAATCGTGGAGCAATACAAGCTCTTTTCTCTTGACTAAAATTATTACCGACAAAATGGATGATTTGTAACTCACACAACATCTACGCTTTACTGATGAAACATTTGTCCATTGAATTATCAGGTTTCACATTCGTATAACTACTAGTACACTTGACATCTTACTGCCGAGTTCTACATTTACGGTTCGTTACGCTTTCTGTTTGATATTTATTAACTGGATGTTCCTCTTCCATCAGTGAATTTAGTTCGAATGAAGTGAATAGCATTATAGCTTTGAATAACAAAAAAAAACATTCATAATTTTAATGCTTGCTATGTTGCCCACTCTGCTGAAAATAAGTTTCTTTTTTAGTTCTAACAAGATTGCCACGCCATAGTATTCCCAATAACTCGAACGCGTATTGAATAGTTTTAAGTACTTGTTGAATGTTTTTGTAGTTGTTTATAGGAATGAAATTGAAGACCAAGTTGTACGACAACAAGCGTTTTGATTGTTTTTGATACGAGATCGAACAGCACGCTTATTTCAGCGGTTACTGATACATTTCATCAAACTTCGTTGTTCGTAAGCAGTAGAAATGCATCGAGAGAACTTTTGACGTGGAAGTACTGTCATTCACGATCAAAGAAAAAATCGAACGAATATTTAACTACCTTGAATAGTGTGATGGATTTTACTTTTGTTTTTTTAACCCAAAAAAGGTTCGTACACTCACATTTGAGAAGGCCTAGTTTTGTTAACGATAATGATAATATCCACTTCAGCACACAACAGAGTGATTAGAACTTCCGACTGACTAAATGAGTCTTGGATCGTTTAGATAACAAAATCACTTTCCTAAACAATCAATTTACCTAAATACGAGGAAGAATTCACCTTGAATTCCTCAGTTAAGACAGCTATTTCACATATACTTGTGTGTATTTAATAGACCCGATGTAATTAAAGTTATTCATATAACCAGTCAATCTGTCTTTGACATTCAATTGATTGATCAAGCGTTAATCTGTATTTATAGCCAGACAAATATAAACTGCAGTAGGATAAGTAAAGCACGCACGTACGCCCATCTAAAAACATTGATTGTTGGTAAGTGAATACATGGCAATGTCAATATGTTATAAAGATCTTATACACTTGCTTTACCGAAAGCCAGATATATGTTTATAATTGCATGAGTGTGAACTATCTTTTCTTCTTTCTGCTGATTTAAGAAAAGTGACGAATGAATGTTCATCGTTTTTTAACTCATTTATTTCTTGCCTTCACTGAAGACTTTGATCTCGTCAATTAAAATCAAGCACAACAAAACACAAAATATTGTCATTTTTTGTTTTTGTTTTCGGTTTTCATACAGGTTCTATGGTTTGACCATTGATAAGTCAAGTAACACTTAAAAGTCTACTTATTATCCATTTGAAATACATATTGAGATTTTATGTTTTCTTGAGAAATTTGTGATTCGTATTCGTGAACAAGGTTAACGAAATCTATCACCATTTATAAAAGTTGTGAATGTGTGAACACGATAGATGCCTATAGTTGTAAACTATTTCAATTTTTTGTTTTATCATGCTTTCATGATGTTTAGACATATGAATGATGGTAATCATAAACAGAAGATACAATATAGTGAACTGACATCACTTTCAAGATCTCGACCATGATTTGAATGGATTGTTTGTCAGAGCAGCTGTTTGGACAGTTTAGAGGAACTGGGTAATCGATCATATCTTGTCTCCATACAGTGTGATTGTGTATGGCTTGCTCATGCTTATTATCTCACCCATAGGAGCATGGTATTCCTCAAAAGACGATATTTTACCAAACTCTGTCATGGGATCTTCCTTAAACTGTTTTAAACACACATCCATTCTTTTGATGTCCACCTCCAATTCCAAACCTTGTTCTTGTATCCTCCACTATTCCTCCAACTATCAGGATTCCAGGTCGGGGAGTTTGATGATTTCCCTAATGTATGTTCTTACCACCTCTAACATTTTCACTTAGTTTCCTCTTCAAATATAAGTTTATTTGTTTTCATCACATTAATTCTGCTTTATGTTGACGATTTTTTCAGTAATATCATGGCATAGAAGACCTTTGGATAACCTCCTCCTATTCACACTACGAAACACTTTCTTATAGTGAAGGTGTTTTTGACTCTAATTTTTGTTATATTAGATTGTTCAAAGTTTTCTTTAAACCTTCCATTTACACAAAGTTCAAGATGTTCGACAAACAGTGACTTGAAAATAATATTCTCTTGATTTACGTATTTCCTATATAATCAGAAGTAAAGTTCCGAAGATATTTAGAAGCTGTGATGTTATTTGTGATACTTGATTTTTGAAACTATCTTCGATTATGGAAACATCTGAGGGAATGAATACATGACAAGTCATGAATTTTAAAATATATTGTATTATTATAAAGCTATACAAAAGAGATGATGAGATTCATATGATTCATTTAGATTGCTAGACCCCGACCACCGGTGAACATGAAGTGAAAGACATATAATTTTATATTTTGACAGGATCATTTTGACAGACATTCAACAACTCACTCAAAATTATATTCTCCATATGAATCATTCTTGACTATTCGGTTCACAGAATCGTATAATGGTACATAAATTTATCATTGATCACAGGTCGAGAAAAAGAGTTTTCTATTTCTTTTTTGATTTTAAAGAAGTGATTTTTATCCAACACATAAAACATGATATGTGAATATAGTCAACGAAATGAAAAAAATTAGATTGCGTCTATTTAAGTTAAAAATATAATATGCATTTATTGTATGGTAGGTGTGTGGTATGAGTCTTCAGCACTCAGTAGGTAGGTGAATAACGCGATAGTATTCAAAGCGAATCTTACAGGGTCGAGTCCCGAAGTAAACATCAACTCTGCGATCCAGATTCATCCGGCGTTCAGGTGTTCTCAGTGATAACTTACTAACATTGAAATCGAAATAAAGATTGTGAATGTGAGTGCACAATTACAGAAAGACTTAATAGGCTTGAATGTTATGAATTTTGTTGTGATGTGACGTATATAAATGAGAGAAAAAACACGTATAATTTTTCTTCCATTCGCAGCTATTATATTCCAGTGTAACAACTTCTGATGATGTCAGAGATGAATGTGGCACATTTTAATAACTGATAAAAAAAAACGATCTAACAGTCTGTTAGATGACGTGAGTGAAATGGTTGTCTCGAATTATGCAAAGGATTAAAAGAATATGTGACCCAAATAATACCGCACATGTGTGGTAGACTAGATGCAAATGATTGTCGCATACAAAATTCAAATGTTAATTCTCGGCACACCTTGGAGATAATGGTGATCGTATGAGACACTCGTTTGCATTTAGCAAACAATGAGTTAAAGCATAAGAAAAGACATCGTCCAACATGACTGCCACATGCACTAAGCTACCGATGGACACAATTAGAACTTATTGTCATCACTCATCTTTGGAGAGGCTCAGCAGAAAAGAGCCTCCCGTTCTGGACTACTTGTTTAGATTCCATTCATGCCTTAGTACGACCACGCATTTGCTTTTGCCTCACTGGATGCTGAAAAATCACTCGAAGAGATATTAGAATAGAAATGAGTGATCAAAAAGCCAAAATTAAATTTCAGGGACAACCGAGTTCACATTTAGATAGTTCTGCAAACGAGGCTGGTCAAGATGTTGCATGGAAAGATATATGAACAGCTGTGGAAACAGCAGAGACGGCTATTGGTGATTTAAACCTAAGAGTTACGAAAAACAAGTGGATTTCTAGTAAGTCTGTTGCACTGATTAATTCTCGAAAACTCATCCCATCAGTCTCTGAGCACGATAAAGAACGAAAACAAACCAGATCTATGTTAACTAAATGTTCAAAGAACGACTGTGAGGAGTGATGTGTAACAAAATCAAAAAATATGGAGAACGCAAAGGCTGTGATTAATACCGAACACTTTTAAGACTGATAAAATGAACAAGAATTAAAAAGCCAAATGTAAGTGAGACTACCTCGAGAAAGAACGGCACTCCCATCTGCTCCCAATTCAGACGGTTAAGACAATGAGCGGAACGATTTAGAGAATAGTTCTCCGACTCTAGCTAAAATTTAAAAGATTGAAGCTAATCTGAAAGAAGAAAAAACAGCTGGTCCAGATATATTGACTCAAGAGGTCTTCAAGAATGATGGTCTAGTTTAGGGATTAGGTTAACTTATATCTTAGCTGAAATATGTGAGTTGGATTTAATCTCATCTAACTGGACGCAATCGCTTATTGTCCGAATATATATGAAATGGTGGAAATCAATCTGTGATAACCATAATACGATTCGTCTAACTAATATAATATCTAAAATACTAGCCCCAAAAATTAACGAAATCCTAACAAAGACCTTCCAAATGCAAACATGAGGAAATGGAGCTGGTTTCAGATATGATCTTGGCTGCATCGACCTCATATTGACCAATCGTCAGATCTTGGACACAAATTTTCTTATCGGCATCCGAAAATGTTGATCTTTCTTGATATTAAAGTAACATTTGACTCTATAGATAAAGAGGTTCCGTGGCAGTGTCTGTCATTGAAAGGCCTACTTCAGAAGCACATACACTTCGTGAAGGCTGTTAACTCAAACACTACAATGCGAGTCAGAGCATATGGCGAACTGTTTTTTGATTTTGCAACCTCAAGATGTGCCCTTCAAGGTTGTCCACATTCTCCGCTTTTTTTAACTTCATCATAGATAACCTGATGGAAATAACATTCTCATCGATTGAATTTTCGGGCCTTAATCTCCTACAAGCAGTTCCATATATCGACCTAAAATACTTAGATGATATACTCACTGTTGTTGAAGACGCTCCTAGCACTAAACAGCAATACCAGAATTTTTGGAATGGGTTTCCCTCATTCTAAATGCAAGTTCTTAAATCAGAACTGGTTTGCGTCTACACCTGAACTGAGGATAGGGGATGAAGCAGTCAAAAGCGTTGACATCTTCACTTATCTCTGAATTTTGATCAGCCAAAATGCGTTTTCGCCTGACGGAACCTCAGCACAGATTCGGAAAGCTTGTTAAGCTTTCGCCAAATTACATAACCTATAGCAAAGGCGAGATATCCGTCTATCAATTAAGGGAAGAGTATACTAAGAGCCAGTTCGTTCTGTCCTTTTTTATGTCTGCGAAACGTGGCCGTTAACAGTAAGAAATACTCGTGAGTGAGTAGTATTTGACTACAGATGTATTAGAAATACTGCTCGCAACTGTTGGTATCGCCAGGTAAGTACAAGTGAAATTAAACACCGAGAGACTTCTTTTATGTGATTAGCGCGAGTATCATAATCAATGGTTTGAAAATCTGTGTGATGTGGCTGAGGATCGATCAAACTATTGAAATAACTGCTTCTTTAAATCCGGTGTTCATCTTGTTGTGCTTATGATGTATGGCAACTTAAGCCGATGTATATATATATATATATATATATATATATGCATTATTTGATCTTTACAGTGATGTTCTTCCTACAACTGATGTTTTTAGGTTAATGAGGAATCTATTATTTCATCTAGTCAGTTGCTCTTCTGAAATGACAACAGAATCTGTGTCGTACTGTCCAATCATTCACGTTTATTGATGAAAACACGACACGCAATGCAGGTTAGCATACACTTTATTATTGTAAAGCTTAATTGTGTACATGATAAGATTAAAATGATTCACTTAATTTGACAGATTCCGGATACCAGTGACCACAAACCAAGAGATATATGGTTTTTTATATTAACAGGCTAGCTTTTCAATGACATCCATCAAATCATTTAACATTTTATTCGTCACCTGAATCATTCTTGACGATTCAGCTGTAATATATAAGTTTGTCATTGATCATAAGGGGAGAAATAATTTACTATTTGTAGGTTGGGGTTTGAAGAAGTTAGACGTTATCCCCATACAAGTAAATGGCACATAAAAACAAGATATGTTTGTGTAGTCGACGGACGAAACAAGTTAACATAGTGTTTCCCGTCTTAGGTTATTACTCTATAGAGACTTCTTTTATCCACTGAACTCATTGATGAAACATTATCATTCAGACTTTTCTATGTGCAATCACGTATGCTTTCACAATGAACTAACAATTGAAAGAGTTTGCTTTATTGCCAATCAAATCACTTATTCCGTTGTTTTGCGCAAAGTCAGATAAACCAAACTTCAATGATAAAAGTAACCACTCATATGCTAATAAAGTTGATTCGAAGCAATTTGCAAATTTCATTATAATTGTATGTGTAATTTCAAAGAATCATCGCAATCATTCCATATGAATTTGGTAAATTGATGAATTGGGAATGTATTGAGATTTGTTGATTTGTTGTATTATAAAGGAGCAAAAACAATGGTTGAGTTTGATGTTATAGGCTAACAGCAATACAGAACACTCCGAAAACATGATGTCAACGAGTTTCTATCACAAACGTGAGAGAGATTCCAATGTATTAATGAATCATTCTTCTAGATTAAACTGAATGAGACAGACATGGATAAATTCAATGTAAATATTTGATAGGATATCACTTGTCAGTATTTTGCAAGATTTTTAATGTCTATCCTCAACCATAATTGTAATGATCTCAAACTGTTCTCTAAACACCCTACTCATTGCCTTCAGCACTCTCCAAAATTCGAAGTAATCTTTTTTGAAAATCGTTGGGTAGAATAGCGGAGAACGTTACTGAGTAGCAGGTAATATACAATAAGCAATAAATCATCAATGTATATGTCGAGCATTGCTAAAACTATTTGGTCTCTCTGCATAAAATTTGGAATGGAAATTTTTCCTTCAATTCAACAGCACAGGAGAAGATGAAGAGAAATTAAAAGAGGATGTTATTCCACGATAGGTGGCATTTAATATCATTTTTATTAAAGAAATTTCAATAGTACAAAGTTTGTGGCATTACGACTTGGTTAATGAGTGTTTTGCGCTAAAGTTTGAAATTTATTATCTAGTTGGATTAAGAAGGAGACCATTCAAAACACAGACCCTCGTTCACTGAGATACAAATGCTCATTCATTTCAAGAGACTATGAAAAGAAAGAAATCCTCATTCCTGATGCACTAAATAGGACCAACAGAATATTTGAAAAAGTAGGAGGTCGATCATGTTTTTTAATAATAATAATAATAATTTATTCTCAAATAACAGTTTGTTACATGAGGCATGCCAGTTTACAGACAAGATCAAATTGATACAAATGATACAATATACACTGTAATAAATTGCATAGCTGGCTTGATAATTTATTTTAGTAAGACATCCACTTTTTCACTGAGCCAAATGAACGATAAATATTCCATAGTGAACGGAATCCCTTAATGTAGTAGAACCATGCTTCTATTGAGTATTATTTATTGAGATGAGCGAATTCGTCAGAGTTAAGTAACTTCACTAGAGTGAGTGGACCATATTCAGTGAGCAACTAACGTGAATCTAATGATACCAATTTTTATCGGCTTTCAATCTTCGTTATTCAAATAGAGAAGATTGTACAACTAATCAGATGAAATTCTTATTCTGTTCATGAATTGAGGCTTGTTCAAATGCAGTGAAAAAGAAAAGGGATACGAATGTAAACTAATATTTTAGGGTTTATGGTGATCCACGTAATTGAATATCTACATAACCGTATTGTGAATCCTCACTAATTTCAGTTGATATTTGAATTACTGATAAAGTTAGGTAATTTTTTAAAGATGAATTGTTCGGAAATCTTCACTGAAGTTACTTTAAAGATGTCGACATTCGCATTTGATGATGTGTCAATATTAATTAGTGTAAATAAAAATCATTGCATGTAAGATATTCATCATTTCGTTTCACAGATTCAGATTCCTAAGGCTTTTTAATGCGTCAATTTGTCATAAACATTTTACACAGTGGTATGACATTTGAAATACTGAGCTTTAGTTATCATACAGATCTAGTTGTTCTCAATGATCTCATTTCATCGTAAGTAATATATGTTTTAAATATAGGTATTACTCGAAAATCCTCACGACAATTTCCTTGTATTACTATTTCGAATTATTCATTGAACTGAAAAATCTACTATGACGAGAAATTTGATCCGTGCTTGACAAGAATATTATGATTGAGGAAGTGCACGGCATTGTCATTCTGTGTTCCATCACATCATAGCAAATGATCGCAATGAAGTGTATTTATATATTTATTTCAACATAAGAATATTAGTAAATGGATATCGCACACATACGCGCCACACACGTCAAGAGGGAGACCTCGGCCGAACAAGGGCATTTCAGAGTGAAAAAGGCTATTTAAGACGACCACTCATTAAGTATTCCGCTCATGGATTGTTTTGAGAAGTCTTAAAAACTTTACAGATTATTTAACTGAGATGTTGACGAACTTGTTCAGCAATTTGATGCTTACAGATTATGTATAACATTGGATGCACATCACCATGGTCCAATGTATCTGAAATTTCAGTATGCTTATCGAGAAGCTACATTCTTGATCTACAAGTAACATTTTCTTCATCGTAATAACTGTCAGCTCAATGTAGTTTTAAAATTATATTCTTGATAGTTTCATCCAACAATTGTTTGAATTTAGTCTAGTTTTCTTTGTTGAATAATAAAAATGTTGTCATGTTAGTTTGATAAAGGATATCAAGATAAAACCATCCTTGAAGTTTGACTTTACTTTTGCCTACGTTGTTATAACAATCTGTAAGATATGAAATGTGATGTACACACAAATGATCTGAACAAATCATATTGCTGTCATTTAAATTTGTTTCATCATCCACACATATTGTCTATCACTAAACTTGTGTTCTATAATACACGGATCATCATTCAGTTCTTCGAATTGCAGACGTAAATAGCCATGTAGTTTTTCAAAATACCTGAGTTAGTGTTATTCACACCATTGAAGTGATAAATCTCACATAACTTGGTGATGTATACTGGATGAGTGAATTAGCTTTGAAACTATTAGATGTTTGTCGTTATGATGGACTTGGATAAGCGTTCCCTGTTCTGTGCTCGTATCTAAAGATACTCATTTTAAAGCATTTCAATGGAATTAATGAGAGTGAAGATTATCCTTTTATCATTTGTCTATTTGTTGACTGTTTGAAGGTGTGAACTTAAGGTAGTTTGACGCTAATATTTTCTTTTCAGGTAATCATTATGAGTTGTGGTTTTTTATTACTAATTTCATATATAAAGTTGTATGAATTTTTAATTTCTCTACCTGCGGCTGCCGAGTTCACCATCTTGGACATTTTTATTGGTAGAATGCTAAAAGATTTGAAATAGTATTTCAAGACGATCTTGTTGTTGATATTTTGTGCATTTGTGGGAATTGGATTAATTCTCTTGTTTATTAGGTTGAACACGAACGACTTAGGTTGATCTAATCATGGTTTTCCAAACACTGGTAGTGACTGTTGATTATTATTAATTTGCTTATGGTTTTATTGAATAGCTTGAATCTTCTTAATAAAATCCGCGCGACACGAATACGGTGAAGTGTTTCCTAGGCCGCAATAGAAATACATTTGCAATTCATATTTCATTGAGGAATATTTGTTTTTTAATATATGTTCAGCTGTCTTGAAAGTTGATTCATATCATTTTGTGGTCATTTTAAATACAGAGATGTTATACGTCATGATGTTGTTATCGCGTAGGAATTGCAAAATGAAACCACTTTCCTTTACAAATGGATTGAAACCGGAGAACGTCTGCAGAATGTTGTGAAGTTTAAACTGTGTGTTGTTTGTTCAAAGCATCAGGAAATAATGTTTTCATTTGAGAAATTGATTCTCAGTACCATCTTTATATTATGATTGTGTCATCAAAGGTATTACAGCAAAACCAGTTAAACACATCTCAAAGCAACAGTTTCACATCCCTGGAGTCGGTAGTTCGAATTTTATATGATGCAGTCCTTGAAAAAACTTGTTCTTTGTCTAGAAGAATTTTCAGTATGAGACGGGATGTGTACATGATATCGAAATTCAGAATAACAAATTGATGAACACTTACATGATACATATTAAATTAAAATCGGTAGAGTTAAATAGTTGAGTAATGCTGTATCTTCAATTATACTTATTTAGATTCATGATGAATTGAGGTAAATTGTTTTCTTTCTCTTACTTTATAATGTTTCACAAATTGAAGCTTGGATTTATTGGTGCTGCGAAATGTTTATTGTAATTTCTGAATAAATACAAAAATTTTAGAACAAATAACCGTCGACTGGTTATTATACATCTAAAGACAGCGTTCTATAAAATGAGAATTTGATCCATTCCTGTTTTCTGTTCACAGCATTATTCATGAAGTATTTTGAAAAAAATATTATGAGACGTGTAGCTGAATGGCTGATTCAATTTACATGATGCGCAATTTATACACACGATCATCTGTCAATAATTGACAGTATTAATGAATCAACGTGTTGTAATTGTGGAGTTGAAGGATTTTTAGGCTATTGTTTGTTCAGGACGAATTCACCTAATCCATGTCTGTATTCGACAGAATAACTCAAAGAGGCTGAAAATGGGTGCAAAAAATGAATGGACGAAACGAAGAGTAGACTATGTTCATGAAAGAATAGTCAAGGTATGATAACTCAAACAAACCTCTTTTGCTCAGGTACTTATTAAACAAATGCATTCTAATACGTTGACGAAAATACGTGTTAACACGTTATTAGTGGATAAGGAACTGTGTAAAAGAAGGTGGTTCAGAAAAATGCTGAAAAAATGCATTAAAGTGTAGTCACAAGATATAGTGCTGAAAGCAGTATTCCAATACGCAAGCGTCTGTCTCCTTTTTATGTCGAATATATTTGAGCTCATTTTGTGGATTCTCTAGTGTCTTCAGTGAGCTTCGTATTTATTGATTGTCTCGAAAGCTTGTTCCAAGATTATTGGGCAAGAAGTGAAACCAATTCACCCTTCAAAACGCGATTCAAAGCGGTATTTGCACAATAAATTAGTATCAATAGTATTGGTTCGTGACGTCATGTAATTAAGAGTTGATAAAAAAGACATTACAAACCAAAGCATACGAAAATTTTTAAGATTGTAAATTTTTAGTACAATAAAAATAAAACATTGAGCAACTCACAAGAACTTAGGACATTTTGAGCTTCCCATGATTAGCCTTAGTCGATCGGCATCCATCACATTAGTAAGTAATTTGTCTAATCGAAGTGCAATAAAAAGGACACGACACATAATAACAAAAATACAATTATGACCTTTAGAGAGAATGGGAATCTGGAAGGCTGAAGTAGGAGCATATGAAAATAATCAATCAGTGATGAGAGAGGTTAAATCATGTGCTCTATTATTCGGTATTATATATATATCAAGGACTGATGTGGTCCGTTATATTCACGATCGGTCTAAATATTAGGCAGTTTGTAGTGATCCACTTTTATCAAGGGAACGCAATTTGTTTGGTGGTAACAATGTTTATTATAACCAATTTTACCAGTAATTGTTTAACTGTACTTGTTTTTTAACTGTACTTAAGATATGTATTATTCTTCCATTCTTCCTTCCGTCGGTTGTGTCCTTGAACAAGCTTACGTTTGCTCAATGAATCCGCTTATGCTTTTGTGGTATGATCCCGGTATTCTTTCGATACCACGAGATCATAAACAAATATACTTCGCTACAACTCTGCCTTCTGGTATTTGGTATGCAGCAATTTTGTATCGGTTATCATAGCGAATCATAACTCGACGCCACACTACAGGTCCATGATGAAGTTCCTCATTGATGGACGTAAGTTCACGGAATAGTTGATGAAGCTATTCACAGTCGAATATTATCGTTAGTAGTCTCTGAAACTTGGTGATAGTGTTAAAGTTATGGATAAGTGGTGTCAACCTGTCTCATTATAAAGTATACCTTACCGTTAAAAACCGACAACACAATGATTTTTGGTAGTTTATATTAGGCAGTGTATGTAGACTGTAGGATGAATGGTGATTGTGCAAGACGATAAAAATGTGAGTCTCTAAATAGCTCTGTAGAGAAATATTAGATTACTTCTTAGCCTGCGATACCAGACACTTTCTATGTGTGTAGTTGAGAGTGAAGTGACATCCTAGCAGTCGTGGTGTTAAGCGTATTAAAACATTTTCCATTCTTATCTTGCTTGTGGTATTCATATTTCAGAAGATCATAGAGCAGTTTTCCATGGAGAGGTGGATAGATATTTTGTGTAGAGTAGCCGTAGCGTCTGTTGTGAAGATATATCTCGCTATGAAGCCATTTAGCCGTTCAGCTTTAGATATAATAAAGGAGGCATGTTCATCAACTTTTAGGCTTCCTGTGTAAGTAATACTTAGGTAGTGCATTGATATAAGTGGTTGATCTCTACTTATTTATATTCTGCTAAGTTTGTAGTTCATATGGATGTGTTCGCGAAATTGTAGTGGCATTTAGTCCTAACCACACCATCTTCAAAGCTGAACACGAGGCAGTATTTGAAATATATATTCAACATTTACCATGGTGAAAAACACAACGACAAAGAAGGCAGGTAGAAAAAAACTCAAATTGGAATTGATCGGATAATTCTGCTCGGAGGCCTCTCTGACTTTACTGCCGGTCCCGAACCTAGGTATATGAGAAGGGTTGATCATAATGCCAGCAATATCCATCCGGTAGAAAACCGATGCGCTAACAAGACGGTAACCGGAAAAAATAGTTTCAAACTACTTGAGCTCTGCTCTGTGAACTGAACGGTCTTCATTCAGAAGTGTTACAACACTCCATGGTGGAGGAAGAGTTTCTTTGGACGTCAATAAACTTACGTCTCTTATAACAACCAGAGCAACAATTTTTATGGGTACACGGAACGTCCGGACAATGTGGGAACCGGAAACTTTAAACGAATAGCAACGGAATTAAGGAAATAAAACCTAACATTACCCGGAATCAGTAAAACATATTTGGACCCAAGCTAAACAGCAAAAGCTAGATAGAGGGAAGATGCTTGTATTCTCTGATCAAAAAGAGGGAAATGATACATGCACTCACAGATTTGCTCTTATTCTGTCTAAGGAAGCACGAAATGCACTTTTGGGGTGGTAATCTCAAGGATCCAGAATCTACAAAGCATCATTCAAAACAAAGAAGGAGTAAATTAAAATGAAAGTTATCCAGTGGTTTGCACCCACCAATTATAGCAACTATGACAACAAATAGCAATTCTATGAGAAGTTTCTATCAATCAAAGATAAGTGTTCAAGAAAGAACCTAACAATTCTGACGGAAGATGAAAACGCCAAAGTCCGGATAGACAACACTGTATATGGAGATACAATGGGACGACATGGACTGGGAGAGAGGAACAAAAACGAGAAAGATTTGCAAATCTGTGTGCATTCAAGAAATCATTCATAGGAGGCACAATATTTCCACACAAACGTATACACAAAGCTACATGGATCTCATCGGACCACACTACATAGAACTCGATAGATAATATTTGCATCAACAAAAAATTCCGATGGTCAATGGATAATGTGAGAACCAGGAGAGGAGCTGACATAGCTAAAAATCACCACATAGTTGTATCCAATTTAAAACGTAAGCTAGAAAAGAACTGGACAAGTGAAAAAACTGCAATACAAAGGTTCAATACAGCCTTCCTGTGAGATACTGACAAACTCAATGAATTCAAGATAGCTCCCAACAACAGATTCCAAGCCTTACTAGATCTACTGAAGAAAGAAGAAACTACCATGAAAGACAACTGGGAAGACATCATATAAGCAATAAATTCAACGTGTCAAGAGGTGCTGGGCCTGAAGAAACACCATCATAAGAAGTGGATATCTATAGAAACACCAGACAAGATCAAAGAAAAGAGGATCAAGAAGGCAGCAATTATTAACAACTGAACACGAACAGAGAAAGTCTAAGCACAAGCTGAATACACAGAAGCGAACAAGCAAGTAAAGATGAGCATTTGAACCAACCAGAAGTAGGACGTGGAAGAACTAGCAACGACAGTGGAAAAAGCTGCAAGAAAAAATATGAAACAGCTCTACGATAAAACGAAAAAAACTAGCAGGGGAATATAGTAAACCAGAAAGACCGGTCAACGACAAAGGAGGCGGGCTTGAATAGGCAAGGTCCATTGAATCCAACAGATATCGAGGCAGCACACACAGGTCGTCCCATAAAATTCAAACCACCAACGAAGGAAGAAGTCAGAATTTTCATCAGCTCAGTAGACCTGCAGCTTCGAGGTCAAAGAGCTGGATTCCATATGGACCGGCCGCGCACAGACCAAATTGCAACACAACGGATCATATTCGAACAATCATGTGAATGGAACTCATCGTTATACATCCAATTCATTGACTATAGTAAGACGTTTCACCGTGTAAACAGGATAACTTTATGGAACGCTCTTCGAAATCATGAAGTTCCTGGGTAAATTGTCAACATTATCCTGAACACATACGATGGATCGCAGTGCAAAAACGCTTTTCAAGTGAGAACTGAAGTCAGACAGGGCTGTTTGCTCTCCCTTTACCTCATTCTTCTGGTGATTGGCTGGATTATGAAGACCATGACATCTAGAAGAAAACACGGCGTACAATAGACAGCTAAGAGCCGTTTAGACGATTGGAACTTTTCAGATTACCTAGCCCTCTTATCGCATACACATGAACAAATGCAGATAAAGACAGCCAGTGTAGAAGCAGTCTCTGTATCAGTTGGCCTCAACATTCACAAAGGAAACACCACGATCCTCATAATCAAATCGGAGAACAATAAATCAATCACACTTCATGGCAGAACTCTGGAAGATATTGAGTTCTTCACAAACCTGGCAAGCATCGTCGATGAACAAGAGGTATCGGACGCAGATTTAAAGGCGTGAAACAGCAAAACAAGCGCCACATTCTTACAGGTGTAGAACATATAGAAATCAATACAATTTTCAACCAATATCAAAATCTGAATCTCTGATTCAAATATCGAGACAGTTCTACAGTATGGTGCTACAACTTGGAGAAACAACACAACTATCATCGAGAATATTCATGTATTTGCAGATAGTTTTCTTCGCAACTTACTCAACATGCATTGGCCGGATACCATTAGCAACAGACTTTTGTAGGAGAGAACAAACCAGCTTCCAGCTCAGGAGGACATCAAGAAAAGACATTCAAAATTGATAGAGGAGTATATACTAAATGAGCTGGTGAACGTGATTGCTTCAAAAGAGGTGTTACTAGGGGTTGTACTCCGAGAAGTATAGTAGGTTGATTGTGAAGTGTGCCGTTACATGCAAAATATTCTTGATAGTTAACCTTGTAGACTCGGTCATGGACACTTGCGTTCGTATTGACGTAAGAAGAATCTGATGCACGTAACTTGAATTAGTTCCGAATGTCAGTATACAAGTGGAACATTTTCATGTGATGGGTTGATACTGAAGAATGTGGAAAGCTTCTCTTCTGATTGCAAATACAGTTGAAATACTGCGTAATGGAAGTGAGAAGTGTGGTGAGAAACCTATTAATAAATGGATAGTTGATGGTTTTAGCTTTTGTGTGGGGAGTGGACCGATCTCTCCTCTGGCAGTTTTGTTAGTATGAGTGTACGAAGGTTTGTTACTTTCAAGCATGACCCCAGAGGGGTTGATGACAAGTACTATGAAATCAGCGGGAGAACCTGAGTGAACAGTCAGGATTATAAATTTCGTTATGCCTTTTGGTGATAGTTGTAATCCTTATACTATTTAAAGGTTTGTGGTCTGCAGACTCATCTAGATCTACACAGTGATCTGCCGTTTTTGGTGTTGGATCTAGCAACGTTGCAAAAGAAAAAATTAAACAAGTCTAAGCAAGGTGACCTATTCGATGTTTTTCCAATGATAAAATACTTGGAACATCACATTCAGTAGACCGCATGCTACAGGGCGAATATCATTTGACTTAGTTGTGTGTGTGGTCAGGAATCTTGTATATGACTGCATAGTAGGAAAATTTCAGTCATTTCGTCACTTCTTCAGCCAAAAAAACTAAAACGCACTCCTTCATTGTGAGTTGTTTAAGGTTTAAATGAGTAATAATGTCTCATATGTATGTGAGAAGGGCTGATTGATTAGGTCCATCGTCGCAAGTAATAATGTTAAAGTTGCACGTGAGGATGAACAGCAACGGGTGCTTTATTCCAAAGATTCAGATACATTGAATGCTTGCATCAATACACTTAGTTTAGGCATGGAATATCACAAATATAGATGCTCAGCGAACATCAAGCTCAGTATATTTTCGACATTATATACATTTATTTATTATTAGCCATAACAAATATGATGTTTTTCGTACAAAGCATTTGATCAAGTGTCCATTTTTTATTTTTTGATCGATGTTGAAGATAAATGTTGAATGATCGTCAGTTAGATATGAATATATCAAACGTCAACATCTAAATTAAATTCATTCTTCCAATGCATATTGCTAGACTTCATGATGCATCCGACTGTAAATGTTTGTAATTTTACAACGAAGACGTTGAAAACGTATCACACATGCACTGGTATAGTTTATGCAATCATTCGACATAATGATCTGTTAGAACAAACATGTAAACAGATAGTCTGTTAAAATACCTAGGTGGTGAGGAAATGTGGACTAAATATTCAAGCACGTCGAGACTCTACACGTTCTGTGGAGTACATTTATAGGACAAGGCGCTGAACATGATAACATCATTTAGTATCGTGTCTGTCATTTAGAAATAGCTCAAAGTCACATGAGTAGGTTCTTTATGAGGTATGTGTAGCAGTAAATCTTTCTAATATGTCATGTGCTACACATCTGAGGCAGACTGGATGTAAATTATAGTCATATACACAATTCACACGGAACAGATGAAAAATAATGTTGATCGTGTGCTGCAACAGTGTTCAGACACTTGTTTGTTTTTAGTAAACGATGATTTAAAGAATAAATAAAAACGTCGTTTAATATGACGATTCCCAGCGACAAACTAACGATGGACTCCATAAGACCATATTGTCATCAGTGATCGTTGAAGAAGCTAATAGAAGGTTGTCACTCGTTTTGGAATACATTTTTAGACTCCATTCATGCTCTAATACGACCACGTATTTGCTTGTGCCATCAATGAAGGCAGAAAAATCGCACTAAGAAGACTCAATATAATTGAACTCAGTGACAAGAAAGCGAAAAGTAGATTCCAGGAAAAACTGAGGTCACGCTCATGTAGTTCTGCAAACGAGGCTGGCCAAGTTGTTGCTTAGCAAGATATTCGTATAGCTGTAGAATCAACAGGGATGTATATTAGTGATTTCAAATAACGACAATAATTTATTGTCAAACAAAAGTTTGTTACAAGAGGCACGTCAATTTACAGGGAATATCAAATTGTTACAAATAATACAATGTTAACTGTAGTAAATTTCTCAGCTGGGTTGATAATTTATAACCTATGAATGTAGATGATTTTACTCGGTTTCGAAGCTAATGGAGCCCTTTTCATTTTTTTGTAGTATTAACTTTTTTTATTTTTTTCGGTATCAAAGTGTCTTGAGTAGGCTTCGTATATTAGTTTCACAATTGATTGATCACTGTGTGGTGATCAGTGTTATGCTTGTCTAGTCCTTTTTACTGCAGATCGAATGCTATCGATCGTGTTGCAATGTGGCCACCAGTCTAGGTGACTCGACAATGTTGACTACCTCCAACCACCATCTAAATTGTCTAGTTTGTTTGTACTAAGATTACTAGATAGGAAATAAATTCAATTTAACGTTATAAACACGATTTAATGAGGTCTATGGCATGCTTTATCAGCGTTATTACCTTAATATCGTGACATTCCACTAGACCATAAGAAGCTGTAATTGAACAAAATGTTCTGCTCTGCACACATGGGTTGATTGAAGTTATCTCACCACTATCATGTTTGCTGGTCGGTAACGCCACCCTTTCCTTTTGTGATGTTAAGCTCTCTTACGTTTGTGGTAAGCATGAATACTGTCTTATTCAAAGCTCATAGTTGGATTACACTGTCTCTACTAGTTCCGAAAATTCGTATTATGGGTTAGATGTACACAAAGTATATCACACTGCAATGAAGATATATAATAGTTTAAAGAAATAAGGAGCGGTTGCAAATCAAAGAAAATATGAAAAAGTAATAAACTGTAGAAAAAAAGAATTTCAGGGCAAGAAAAATAAAACATTGAGAAACTCACAAGACTTTGTGGCCAAAGTTTGAGCTTTGTATATACGCCGTTAGTAGATGAGCATCCATAAGATCGAGCTATCTGTCTACTTGCAGTAGAAAAAAAAGCATGACTTTTAGGAAGAGTAATGTACATTGAACCTGTAGAAATTTTGAAACTGAAAGCTAGGATTAGGAGCATAAAGTCATGATTAATAAACAATGAATAATAGGAAAGGATAAGCCATATATTCCCTGATTTGGTTATATTCACATTAGTAACAGTCGAACTTGTTATAATCTTGTTCTTTCTAGATACCAGGCGGTCCGTAATAAATTGCCTTATTGGTGGGCGGGAGTTCAAGGAAATGTTGAAGCCTTTTGGAATCTAGAAATAGTGTTATTAGCTTTTTGAATCTGGTAAACGTATCACAGTTACGGATAGACATTGGCAGCTTGTTCTACAATAAACTAAACCGTAATGTAAAAAACTTACAAGGAATTTGTTTTTGGTATTTCATGGTAAGTATTGTATATGCGTTGTTTTCAAGTCTAAAGGCTGGGTCGTGGGTGGTAGTCGGACAGGAGGTTTGATAGGATTTGTTCTTTAGCCTACGGTGCCATAAAGGTTCTAGAGATAGATGCTTACATCTATCTATGTAATCGAGATTCGAAATACATCCTTGTAGTTGGCGTGTGAAACGTCTTTGAACATCCACTCTTATCTTACCTGTGATAATCATATCAGAGAAGACGAAAGAGCAGTATTCAAGGTAGCGCTTTACGCATATTTTGTAAAGGGTAAGTTTACTTTCTGTTGCGAAAACATTCTCTATATGAAAACACGTAGACGTCTAGATTTAGAAATAATAGAGGAGGCATGTTCTTCATAGTTCAGGCTTCCTGTGTAAATAGTTCCTAAATCGTGTACTGATTCGAGTCTTTGGACTCTACTTTCATTTAAATGAAGTTGCGGTTTATAGGGATGCTTTCCAAAAAGCATGATACAGCACTTGTTGAGGTTAAATGGTAATTGCCATTTTTCACTCCACATAGATATATTATTGAGGTTCTTTTTCGATTCGGGATAAACTTTCGCTTAGTGTCTCAGGCTTTCAGCTGTATACTATTTTGAGTTCATCAGCATATAAGTATGGTTTCCCAAATTCTATTGTGTAACATATATCGTTTAATTACATAAGAAACAAAAGTGGACCTAATGCGCTTCCCCGGTGATTGGTCTAGGTGACGAGAGTTAGTCGTTGTAATTAACCATCTGTTTACGTCCTGTTTAGAATGAACGAAGGACTTCAGTTTGACGAATAGCCTTTTTTTGTGGGACCTTATTAAAGGCTTTCTTAAAGCCTAAGTACAGGACTGATACAAGGAGTCTGCTTTCTCGTTTCAGAGTTCAATAAATAATTTTGTGACAAGTTTGGGATCTTCGTATACTTGTTTTTCTTAAATGAATATACTTCTTGTCGATTAGGAACGTTTAGAAAAATTGGCGGAAACGTTTTAGAGAATAGGTCGGCTGTCTTCCAGCTACTCAACATCTATCTAATATTCTCAGGCACTCTGAATGGAACATTGATGTAGGTCCTTCAACTCTCCCCTGAAGTTTAAAAGACTATACTTAATCCTAAACGAGGATGAGCATTTGGTCCAGATGGATCGACTCTGTCATCTGCTTTCGCAGCCTTACGTGGTGTTATTCAAGGCTGTCCACTTTCTCCACTTTTGTTTAACATCATTATAGATATCCAGATGGAAATAACATTCTCATGGGTTGTATTTTTGGGGATTGATCTCTCATAAATAGGTCCACTTATCGACTTAGAACACGTAGATGATATACTCATGTTTGGTGAAGACGCTGATAAAATTCAAAGTCTTCTGATAGCACTGAGCAACAATGCCAAAATGTTTAGTATGTACTTCTCTTTCTCTAAATGCGATTTAGCACTGGCCTGTTTCAACACATGAATTAAGGTTAAGGATTGATGCAGTATATTACGTTGAGAACTCCACACATTTTGGAATTGCGATCAGTCGAGATGGGTTGGAGTGTGACGAAATCTCAGTACGGATTTTGGATGCTCCTTAGGCATGTGCCGACCTACATGACCTATCCATCTACCAATTGGGGGACCAGTATATTGTGTGGGAGTTCATTCTGTTCTTTTTAATGGCTGTGAAACGTGGCCATTAGGACTGTACACTCTTTTCGTTTTCCTTAAATCGTGGAATTAAAATGACTTCATACTTTTGGTTATGCGTACGAATTATTTTTTCCTGCATTTTATACTTATACGCAATCTTTCTTTCATATATCACCACCACTTAAACAACTGCTTCTATGAATGCGGTGTTCATTTTGTTGTGTTTAGGACGTATGGGAATTTGAAGCGATGCATTTATATGCCTGGTTCTACACTGCAATTGATTGACTGACTGAGGCCTAAATTATCGTATCACGTATGTATTAAACGGTGTTCACGGTGTTGTTCTTCTTGCAGCTGATGTTTTTAGGTTATTGAGAACCTTTTTTATTTCATCTAGTCACTTTCTTTTTTAAAATAGCAACATCATCTGTGTAGTACTATCCAGTCAATCACTTCTTTTTGATGAGAACAAGACAAGTCATGTAGGTTAAAATACATTGTATTGATACAAAGTTTTTACGGAGTAGATGATTAGATTATAAAGATTCACTAAAATTGACAGATCCTGAACATCAGTGACCATCCATCCAGAAATGTATGATTTTATATATTGATAGGATGGTTTTAATTAACGTTCATCAACTCATCCAACATTCTATTCTTCATCAAAAGTTATCGCTATTCAAATTCTCAACACATGTGTTATGATAGCTGTATATAGTCAACTGAATGAACAAGTAAACATTGTGTGCTCTGTCTGACGTCAATACCCTGTAGAGACTCCCATTATCCATTGAGATTACCGGATCAACACGATCATTCATCTTTTTCATTTCCATGGGCTATCGCGCATTCGTTCAATATGAACCATGAGTTAAATTAGTTTGTTTTATTTCTAAAGGAATAACTTATTCCATTGTTCTGTTGAAAGTTAACTGAACCGAAGTTCAGTGAAAAAAACAAATACTCATAAATTAATGAAGTTGGTCCAAAGTATGTGATGAAGTTTGATATAAATTTGTGTAATTAAACTGAATCATTTTGACAGTGTGCATCAGAATCATTCCATTCGAGTTTGATTATTTCTATCGAATGGTATGAATTAGGACTAAGGTTAGATTTGTTGATACGTCGTATTCTAAGAAGCAATAAAATTGTTTTCATTTGATGCTATAGACTAACTACAATACAGAACAATGAGCACAAATACTTTCGGTGAGTTTCTGTGACAATTATGAGAGAGAATCCTACGTGATTGTTGCCTCATTCTTCTAGGGTATGTTGAAGGTGAGGTATATTAATGCATTTTGACGGTAAATATATTTTTTAATGATCTCGAAAGATTCACCACACACCCGACATTCTGCCTTCAGCATTCTCCACAATGTGGCATAGTATTTTTGGAAAATCATTGACAATAGTGTAGAACGTTATTAAGGAGCAGTTAATGCACAATAATAAACAAATCATCATCGTAAATGTCAAGCAATGGAAAATTTATTTGGTCTATCCGCATACAGGTTGGATGGAAAATTTTCCTTTGTTTCAATAGCACAGGAGATGATGGATAGAAATTAAAGGAGACTCTTAAACTACGATAGATGAAGTTTGATATCATTTTCATTACGGAATGTCTAATAGTACAAACGTCGTAGTATTACAAAGTAGTGCTTCAGTGTTATTCATGATTTAACCTAAGGTTTTCAGTTTGATCTTTAATGGGATTAGGTACGTGTCCATTAAAAACAGACAACCGTTCACTGAGATACAAAATTTCATTCGTTTTAAAAGACTATGAACAGATAGGAATCCTCATTTTTAATATACACATCAGGATTATCGGTTCACTTAACGAAGTGTTTTCCATAGAATATGGGAGCGCTATCGTGCTTAGATTGTATGACATTCACTTTTTAACCAAAAATATTTCATGATGAAAGAAATAGCTTAACGTAAGCAACATCACACTTGCATTGAGTATTATTTATTGAGATGAATGAATTCCTCAGTGTTAATTATCTACACTGGTGTGATTGCATTAACATTGATGAACTAAAACCACCGTATTCAGTGACCAGCTAATTTTGATCGATTTTCTTCGGCATTCAATCTTCGTTATTAAACTCCTAATGATGATAAAGAAAATTAGTGTGATGAAATTTTGATTCTGTCAATGAATCCAGGTTTCTTGAAATGCAATGAAAAAGGAGAGAAACAGGCGTTCGAATGAATATTTAAGGGTTTATGTAAACCATGAAAATGAATACCTCCATAACTGTACTGTGAATAAGAGCTAGTGAAAAGTGAATTTTCAAAGGCAAATCGTTCACAAATATCCATCGCAGATAGTTCAGCGACGATGAAATTCGCATTTGATTCTGTGTCAGCCATTTCCTGTCTGAACAATGCTGATTGCATGTAAGACATATATCATTCCAATTGACAGACGCAGATATGATAAGCTTGACGATCCATTTGTTCTCAGTGGTCTCAAAGTAACGTAAGTAATATATGTTTTAAATACAGGTTGCATCACACCGTAGCATATGATCATACTGAAGTGTATTTTTATGTTTATTTCAATACAAGGATATTGGTAAAAGCGGAAATCGAATACATATGCGCCACAGAAGTCACTTGATTTGTGTCAGATTTGATACTGCCCGTGCTTCCAGACTGAAACAGGTGGTTTTCTTAGGGTGTTTCACCTGAATCCTTCGAACTACACGTTTGATTCACAAGGCAGTAGAGCAACGCAATGAGTTGCAGTCACATGTTAGCCGATGATCAATAATTGACAAATACGCCAATTGGTCTTTCGGGATCCTGTAACCCATGTGCACAATTAGATTGTAATCCGTGTCCACTAACCCTATTCAAGCGCCAGGCATACGCTCTTTGACATCTCATTTTTGCAAACAAGTCTCCCACGACAAGAGGGCAGTGAGTAGGACGTCTCTTGCTGTGGCTGTATACGCGTGTCGAAGTGAAATCGATTCGAACGGAAGAGCGCATTTTTCCATAACTCAGCCAAACCAGGGCATTTTTGGGATGAAATAAGATATTAAAGACATGCAGTCACGAATTTTTTCAACACGTTTTACAAATTTAACAGGATATTTAACTGGGGAGTTGAGAAACTTATACAATCATTTTATGAATACAGATTATGCAGAACATTTGATGTACATTGTTATGGTCTAATGTATCTCTGATTTTAGTATGTTGTATATTTCTTTCTTTTCTTTTTCAGATTGATCGGTTTTGTTCTTGTGTTTATAATAATGAACATTAGAAAACTGCGTTCTCATCTACGATGAGCAGTTTCATCATCTTTTTAACCGTCAGTTGAAATTGGTTTTAGTATTCCTTTCATGATAGTTTCGTCCAATTATTGATTGAATTAAGTTTAGTTTTCTTTGTTAAAAAAATAAAAATGCTGTCATTTTACTTTGATAACAGATATCAAGGTAAAAAAATCTTTAAATTTGAAGTGGAGGTGGATGTAAATAATTATGGTACATTTTACTTTCATCTAAGTTTGTTATAACAATTTGTAAGATAAGGATTGTGATCTACACACAAGATAACTAAACAAATTTGATTTCTGTCATTTAAATTTGTGCGATCATCAACACAATTTTTATATCACAGAATTTGTGTTTCATGATACACAAGTCACCATTTAGTGCTTCGTGTGGCGACATTACTGGCCATTGTAGTTTTTGAATTACCTGAGTGTAATTTTCACCATAAATGGTGGTAATAAACGTCACATAAGGTCTTTATGTATACTGGAAGAGCGAATTAGTTTTGACATTATTTCCAATCTTTTCAAAATGATAGATTTGGATAAGGATTCTATTTTATGTGCTTGTATCCATGAGTATTCATTACTAAGGATTTCAATCAAACGAAGAAGAGTGAAGATCGTTATTTTTTTTATTTGTTTAGTTCAAACTTCTGAACAAGAAGAAATTTAAATTTAACATTTTCCTTTTCAGATGATAATTATGATTGCAGGTTTTATATTTCTGGTTTGACGTACAAATTGGTGTGAACTACCAATTTCTCTACCTGCGGCTACCGGGTTCACCATCCTAGCCATTCTTATGGGTATCAAGCTAAAAGATTTAGAAAAGAAATTCATCACGATCGTGTTCCAGACATTTTGTGTATTTGCAGTAATTGCAGCAATTCTTTATGTTATCGGGTCAATATTAAAAGACGTTAGTTGATTTCATAATGGTTTTTTACAAACTAGTAGTGATTAATGATTATTATCGACTTCCTAATGATTTTTTGAATATCTGATCACAAAGACGGTGAAACGTTTTCTACATCAAAATAGAAATACATCTGCGATTCATTTTACATTGTGGAATATTACAAACCAGTCTTTGTTTTCTAATACATGTTCAGCTTTTTCAATTGTTTACTCGCATCACTTTGCGGTCATTCTGAATACAACGATGTTTTACGCCATGATGTTGTCATCACTCACAAATTGCAAAATGAAACCAGTTTGCTTTAAACATGGATTGAAACCGGAGAACGTCTACAGTCTGATGTGAAGTTTACAATGTTTGTTGTTGGTCAAGGCATCATGAGATAATGTTATAATTTCAGAAATTCATTCTCATTACTATATATATAAATTATGATTATGTTACAAAAAGGTAATTACAGTAAATCTAGAATTGTACATCTTCAAGCAACGATTTGACATTCGTGGAACCGGTAGCTAGAATTTTTCATGACAGAGTCTTTGAAGAAACTTGTTTGTTGTCTAGACATATGTCAAACATGTGACAAAACGTGTAATTGATATCAAAATTTAGAATAAGGACCTGATGAACTCATTCATGAAGTGGTACATATTAGCTTAAAATTAGTAGAGTTATCTAGTTGAGTAATACTGTTTCTTCACTGATACTTATGTAGATTCATGATGAATTAAGGTGAATTCTTCTCTTTTCCTCATTCTGGCGTGTTTTACTAGGTGATGCCTGGATTTTTTGGTGCTTTGTAACGTTCAATGTATGTTCCGAATAAATTTATTTATGTTATTTCAAATAACCACCCATTGATCAATAGTCATTTGAAAATAGTGTCCTATAGAATTTAGAACTTTGATGCATTAGTGTTTTCTGTCCACAGCATTCACAGAAATTCATCATGAAATATTTCAAAGAAAATATTATGAGATGTGTAGCCGAATATCTGAAAGAAAGACTTTGAGTGGTTCACTGGATCAATCTATATGATGCTCTGTTAAAAAAACTATCACCTCTCAATATTTGACAGATCATTTGTTATTTATGAATGTTGAGAAACTATTAACTTATTGAACATATATCTGTATTATTTAACTGATACATAGATTGATACAAATGCATCAATAATGAAGTATTCATCTACGTTTTCACAATTACAGGTGATTATATTCACAACAGATTATCTGCAGAAAAATCAACAACAGTTTTCTAAGATGTACATTATCTTCATATTATCTTATCAATATTTCGTGCTTAGCATCAATTCAGAGATTTTTGTTAATTCAGTCTTCGTTCGTAATCGGACCAGTTATAACATTTCATTACGGCAATGATTATAAACGATGAATGGACGCTATTTCATTGAACGTTTCAATTAATTTACAGATATTCATGTGAAATGTCTTGAACATTATTGTAACTATTTGTTATCTACAATAGATGTTCTCTTAAACAGATGTTTAGCTGTTCGATCAAATTTTTGGATTTTGGATATTCTTTTGAAATGCAAGCGGACAATGAAAAACATTTGAGATTCAAACAAACCGAATTGACTAGATTGATTTGTTGAACGTTCGTATTTTTCTTACTACACACGTGTGCTGACAATGACACCACCTACAATTCGAGAACTTAGAACGCTGGAACCCTACAAAGTTGAAATGGAAAGAGAGAGGACTAATAAAAGTAATGTTCTTTCGCACAGTGCCGACGACTACAGTCGAATGTACACTCACCTATTGTTTGATTGTACACACTTTGATCAATATATATATAATATTCAATTAAAACGAAACAAATACTGATTATAGTTCATGTCCATTGAATACAAGAATATAGTATATCATGCAGAGTAAAAAAACGCACGAGAAAAACAACAAATACTTTGCTGAATAATCATCACGTCGAATCATCAGAAAAGAAGTAAAAAGCTCATAATTTTTCAATCAACCAAATTTCGAAATTTTACTCATCATAGCTGGTTGGTTTTGTTAATCTCATACCACTTGAGCTGGACGGTTTTCATTGGTTCTCTAAACAACAACAAGTGCCATGATTCCAGCTATTAATAAACAAAGAAAATTTATTCGCTCATAAGGAGCATAAAGTATCTGTGTATTGTCTGTTCAGATGGACCGTGATTCAAAATTTACTGAATCATGTTGAACATGATGTACGGCTTTAAAAATTGTTTTATACCAGATATGACCAGACAACTTTAAACTCATTGTGGTAAGCCGGAATTATTGTTATAAGTGAGCTTGCTCATGATCTTTTTAATGTAGAGGATGATTTTGATCACTTTTTTGATAATATGGTAATTGACTGCCTGTGATAAGCTGTCATGTGGAAAAATATTTTTCAAACCTCATAATACTTCAATCTTTCATCGTGAACTCTAATTAGTCAGATATATTAGCATGAAATTGTCTTATCAGGAAAAATACGTGCGAAAACACCAAAGTAACTCTAAATCGCATGGTGTTTTGTAACTATGCAAACAACACATGATAACCTGGCGAGCCAAGACAAATGAATTTAGTGACATGTGAGAGTGGTTTCACTAGTCTCTCTTGTTTTCATTCCCATCTGCAAAATACAAATCATACAAATTAACAACTTATTTATGTATGTATAGGGGTTGTGAAGATTATTAATTGTTTTGATTGGGACATTCATCAATAGTTGTTGAACCACCATTAAAATCCTGGAAGCACTGTACGGACGTTTCGTCGTATTATGTGACCACTCAACAGTGCGCGACGACCGTCCAGTGCCTTCAGGTTTCTACCGATGGTTTGGTAACAATGAGTTCATAATCGCGATGATAAATATTTATGTCTGGATGGATCTTCAGCTTGCAGAAATACCCTGTCGCTTATAAGCATGAGGGAAGAACAAAATTTCACGTCAGTGTTGGAGGTAGTGTCTAGTCGTCCATCTTCATGACTTCAGAGACAGTGAGCCGAGTTGAATTTTTTCAGAGAGAAAAGCGGGAATAAATTTATGTTTTTGTATACGGTGTAATTGTTAGAACTAATCCTTTAGTTTTCTCATGAGAATATAACACCAGTCATCTTCAGCGTCACGCGAGCCCTCATCACAAAACGTTTCTGCACAAATGAAAATAATTACTCTATGAATGTTTGAGTATTTGCTAATTTCAGTAGATCTTTACTTAAACCCGGACGTTGTTAAAACTCACAGATTAATATGCGTGGGATGCATGAGATTGTGTTTCGCGTGCTCAAACAAAACGAAATTTTGGAGGTATGTTGATGATCGTAGTTATCACAATGCCGTTTCGCCTAGAGTGTCCTGACATTTGCTGTTATAGTTGTAATTTAGGCAGTTTTCCTTTACATCATGCCAATAGTGCTATAATGATGAATTAATATGTTGTAATTTTCGAGTCGATGGATTCTTTCACTATTAATTGTTCTGTGATTTCTGTTGGGCTGCTGAAAATAGTTAATTTCAATGTATTTCATTCTCTATAAAGACGCTGAAATACTTTTCATCGAAAGTATTGTCAAAATAATGTATTCATTCTGAGATTGAACACTGATTTGACGTCAGCTGTTGACAAAATTCAATAATGTGCGTATGGTTTCTGATTGATAATAGTAGTCAAGTATACATGCATGTGTCAGCATTGCGACGTCAAGTGTGTGGTATAACTTATAGAAGCACAAAGTTTTTCTTATCGAAATCACAAAATTATATTTTATGGACTACCTTTTAACGAATCTTAAGTCACCTTGGGAAATATTAGTCAATAAGCGAACAATCAGTATAGAGTAAACATTTATTATCCAAAAACCAAATGAATAAAGTGGATACACTTCATAGAGGTTCAAAGGTTTAAAAATCTCAATGCATGTATAAGTTGAAATCATCTATACGGCATTAAAATAGTCGAACTTTTGAGTTATGATAAAATCACCAAAAATGCTTTCAGCCTAGAACACGTAGCATCCATATTGTTTGTATGCGCTCCGGTTGTCAAGTACACAAAATGCTTGTTGTGGATAACTACACGATGCACACAATCAATTATATGTAGGAGACACTAGGCTCTCCAACATGCCGTATATATTGTATCACGTGGCTGTAGTCAACGTTACTGGTGCCCTTATTATGCACTTCGCAATAGTTGTCATAATGCCACGATTAAATTCAGGGTTTTCATCATGAACTGACATCAGCTCTAATACGAGAAACGTATTAGGTCAAACGAATGGGAGATTGTCGCGAAAAAATCCGAAATCTGTTATCTTAGACCTGATTGATTAGTCCACAAATTATAGTCTCGGGTTTTATTTTTTATAGTCGCTCAGTTATCACGTCTTGTACAAAATTTTCTGTGTAAAGGGCGGACGTTAACATGGTTAACTTGAGAGCAGGAGCAATCCGAAACACAGGACTCAGTCAGAAGTGTTAAATGCCACTGAAGCAAGAATACGGAATAGTGGAACAACAGATAAGTATTTAAAAATCGGAAAACGCGCTTCCAACACAAAAAAAGTAACCTTTTACAAAATGTGTTAGTTCATTGTTCTGCAGGTTCAGCTTGCATAAAGCTTTTTTTCATTTTATCCATTACCTTGCGAGGAGGAAAACAAACTCACATAATTAACGGCAAATGTAATGTAATTTAATACCGATAATGCATTATTTACTGAACTTGGCGCCGTGATATTAGAATCCGTCAGACGCTTCTGACTGGCTCGTCTAGAAACTAGAGACTTGCCATTATTTTTTAGAAATTAATTGCTGATCAATTTTGACAACAAACATTCAGTGATCGCCAGTTAGATTTGAGCATATCAAACGTCGACATCTGAATTATATTCATTATTTTCAATACATATTACTAGCCATCATGTTGCATCGGACTGTACATCTTCGTCATTTTACCGCGAAAGGTGGAAAACTTTCCACAAACATATTTGTATAGTTTATGCAATTATTCGACATAATGATCTGTTAAATCAAACAAGTAAACAGACAACTTGTTTAAATACGGCGGGGAAGTGTAGTTTTAATATTGAAGTAGGCTGGGACTCTTCATTGCATGTGTAATGCTTTTTCGGTACAAGAGTCATGATATTCCTTTTCTATGTAGTGTATGATGCCTTGTTATCTGAAACAGAAATAAGTAATTTGGGGTGCTGTGAACATGACAATATCACTTAATGTCAGTGCTGTCATTTTAAAAAAGATCAAAGTCACCAAAGTAGATTTCTTAATGAACCAAGTATGGTAGAATCTTTTTTAAAATGTGGAATATTTTACAAATACGTTGTTTGAGTTCATGGAGTCTAACTGTATTTCTAACGATCAACTCTTCAACATAAGGTGTTAGAATGGGTAATACATTGTGTATCTGTTGCTGATTAGCCAGTTGTTATAGATTTTCCAGTGATGAAGCTAAGTTTTATCTATTTTGCTTGTCAGTGATATTGAATCTATTAGAGGTTTATATCCACTGGTATTCGCTTTGAAAACAACAATATTAGTCAACATTTGTGTGAGTTCTAGAACAATTATTGGAGATTCAGTGTCAATTGTGTGCTAATATTTTCATTCACAAGTAATTTGTGAATTGATAAGTGTATATCTGGTTTGATTATGACTCTGAAAAACACTGCTCGCCAGTGACTGTATAGTTATGTGAACCTTTGTAGGACAAGCTTGTTAAAAGCCAGGAATATTACTTCAGTTTGGTCACCCTCAGCATACTTAAAACAAATTACTCTACTTTTGAAAGTGCTCAAAAATAAGCACAAAATTCGTTATGCAGTATTTCAATATCATATAAGACGACTAGTCAGAACAATCAAACCTGCGTTTCAGATATTGTTGTCAAGTTGTACTCAGTATGATGCCTTGTCGAGTGACTTCACTGCTTGAACATTTTGTCTGCTTCCTTCATCAAATAATAGTCATTTCCGAATTTATCACATAAACTGTTTAGTAACCATGGTTATCAGTCATATGCAGCATATATGACAACCACTTATGTTGAAACTATCATATTTCTAATTATAATTATCATTTCTATTTATCCTGTGACAAAATATTTCGTCTTCCTGATTTACCACCTTTGTTTATTTTCATTTTCCTTTTGTCTTGTCTCACTAAAATTAATAGTTTTTTGGTTGCCTATTCTTCGTGGTTTGTAGTGGACGAATCTACCAGTAATTTTGAGTAGTGCTCAGAAGTCGTATGCACTGCGACCCACAAGAAAAGTTACAATATCCAAATAAAGCCCATTGGTGAATTCGAATTATATCTCCCTAACAACTTGAGATTTAAATAAAATCACGTAATGTGATAATGAAACAGTGCAAAACACATGTTCTTCAACAGAAGACCCGTGGATATTCCTAAGAACAAAACGCTACGGATATCGATTTCGAAGCGTCACAATCAGCTTTATGCACGTGTTTTGAAGAATCAAGGAAGAGATTGTGACAGTTTTCTGAATAATTTTATTTGAAAAATTGGAATTTTTCGCATTTCTCAGCACCCTATCCGTTATTATTTTATTCCGGTTAATTAGATTGAATGTGACAGTCACATAGTAGTATTCTTCTATCGTATTCAGTAAATCGATAAAAATTCAGATGCAGTAAATCCTCTGAGCCTGATTCATAGGCTGTCATCGGAATAATTTATTTCCTAGTGATTTATTTACATTGTTTGAAGCTCTCGGTTTTCATTCGCCTTCGTGGTTATATATTTTGATGAGTCAGGAAATACAGCACTACCTGATGAGAATTTATTTACTTACTTGAACATAGAAATATTGGTACAAAATGGCAGCGAATATATATGCGCCCCACAATTCATCTAATTTGTGTGTGGACTGTCACGCTGCTTGGGTGCCAAGACCACAACATATGGTTTTAGAAGGGCGGCCATTTCAAGAGCATTCGACCTAAATATCCAATTTACAAAGCAGTAAAATAACTGCAGGACATATAGTTTCATGGTAGCCGGTGACTAACGATAAGTTTATACGCTTTTTTAACGCCATGCTGGATCCCATGTGCACCATTAGTTTGGAATCAAGGTTTTCCAACTCCCGTATATGGATCATGCATTTCCAGCAACCTTGTGAAATCGTCGGACGCCAGCATTTTGTCCTCCCGATTTAGTAAGCACCACGGTCTATGTGTATATCCATTAGTATTTTAGTGTTTTGTTTTCTTATTCAGTAAGTTAAGACAAACTCAGATGTATTAGGTCCCTTCAGCTTGGTTCAGAGTTATTATTATTTCACATCTACTTTTTCAATAAAGCACTCGGTTTTCAGTCAGCCTTTAGTTATATCTTTATGAGAGTTCGGGAAATATATCGCTACCATTCAAAGGAAGAATCTATCTCAAACTCAAATTTTAAAACATATTTTCTTGCTTCCTGAGTTGATTACATCATTCAATCATAAGTGACGATCTAATCCATGTATTATTAGAACGCTAGTGTACTAGTTGAATAATCGACTTTGACGGTTGCTTAATTTATTTAAACCAGGCTTGTTAGCTTTTAACAAGTTCGTTTACCGAGTGATTTGTTTAACTAAATAAAATTATGTGAAATGTAACAATGCTTGTTTTTATAAAGCCAACCAGATTATCAGAATTATTTGACACCACGCAATTGAATAGCTTCTCGTAATCTGTTCCATGAACCAGTGTGTATCACTTTAGCATCTGGCCAAGGATATGTTTGTGTATATCCTGAATGTTCTATTTTATTCAATTTATACTGTATAATAATACTAAATCCATGTACTTTAATTTATTGAACGTGGATTTATTTGAAAGCCTGATTTACAAACAAGTACTTGATCATGATTTCTTAAAACTTCTCATACAAAATGATTTGGTTTTGTGAATGTCGAACAATTTTCTGACTCATCAGGATATTGTTCATGTTTTTTTGGACATGAAAGTAAGAGAGGATAAGAAAACTAGTTATTTTTAAACATTAAAAATTCATCCAGAGAACTTTGACCGTGGAAGTTCTCTTCACGAATAAAAAAAAAGACGAACAAAAACCAAACTATCTTGTTTTTTGATGGATTTTAGATTTGTAGATTCGTACACCTACATGTCAGCTAACCTAGTTTTGTCTGTGATAATGATAGTATCCACCTGATCACACGAAAGAGTGGTTAGAACTTCCGACTGACTTAATGAGTTCCATTTGTTTTAGATAACAAAATGCACTTTCCTGATCAATCAATTTGTTTGAACACAAGAAATAAATCTCCTGGAAATCCCAAATTAAGGCAACTATTTCATACTTAATTGTGTGTATTTAGTAAAAGCGATACATTTTAAGTTACTCCTATAAGAGAATAATCTGTCTTTGAAATTCAGTTGAATAATCAAGACTTAATCTGTATTTTCAGCCAGACAAATATAAGCTGCACAGGTGTGATGTGTGGGATAAGCAACGTACGCGCATACTATCATGTAAACACAGTCGAAATTGATGAGCGAATAACTGGCAATGTCAATTTGTGAGTTAAGAAGAATGAATTGATTGGCTTGTCCCAAAGCCAGAATAGAATATGTGCATATAATTCTGTAATAAGTTTCGTCCGAGAGAATATCAATAAAAACAATGTGTATGTACATTACTATGGCTAATACGTGAACATTTTATGACTGTGATACCACTTATTATGATCGACATTAAACTGCGTTGAAATGACAAATTTGTTTCCTTTAAAATTGATTAAACTGAGTGGTTGTTTCAATATTGAATGATTTAAGTTGTAATCGGTATCACAAGTGTAACCTTCCTTTTCTTGCTACTTCAAACTAAAGTACGGTGATAAATGCATATTCATCGTATTTTAACTTATTTGTTTTTTATCCTCAACGATTACTTTGATCTCATCAAATTAAATTGAACACAACAAGAACCTCAATATTGTTATTTTATGTTTTCTGTTTCGATTTTCGTACAGTTTTAAGTTGTTGATCATAGATAAGTCAAGTAACATTTCAAAGTCAACTTATAATCCATTTGAAATTCAAATTGAGATTTTGTGTTGTTTGAGGACTTTATATTTCGTCTCAGTGAACAAAGTTAACGAAAACTGTTAACCATTTATAAAAGTTGTATGTGAATATATTAGATGCTTATAATTGTAAATCGTTTCAAGATTTTTTCTTTTATCATAAGTTCCAGTTAACAATAAACTATTAAACGATTTTCATGACTTCATTGACTAAAACGAGTACCATTCACAGTATATATCAAGTTCTTTGTATACTTTAATGTTAAAGACATATGTGAACATACGAAACAATTCATAAAAGTGGAAACAATCATTTCTTTTCTATAATAAGACTGCTCATGTCAATAAAAAGAGAGTAATACAACTGTTATCAATCGACGTTTACAGTAATATTGAAAGAAAACGTACTTTGACCGAAATGCTGACATGTGTCATTTCTAAGGCTATCTAACTGGATGAACCTCTACATGAATAATTTGCCAGTTATAGTATCTAAAATACTAGCCTCAATAATTTTCGGACGCTTAACAAAAACGTTTGAAATGCAAACATAAGACAATTGGGCTGGTTTCAGATCTGAATTTTGCTGCATCAACTGCATATTCACCAAGTGTCGGATCATGGAACACAGACTTGCTTATCGCCGTCTGACAATGTTAGTCTTTCTTGACATTAAAACAACATTTGACTCTATAGACAAAGAGGAAGTGTGAAAAATTCTATCATTGTAGGGCCTACATAAACATTGTGGACTCTCTTTACTCGAACACTGCAAATCTAATTGGAGCATTTGTCGAAATGTCATCTGCTTTTTCAACCTCAAACTCCGCCTGTAGCTCTCATAGGGTTACTGCCGGTCCCAAGCCCGGGTAAATGAGGAGGGTTGGGCATGGGGTTAGCGTCCACATCCCGTAGAAAACTAACTCGCTAAAAAAACGCTTACCAGGAAAAATAATCCAAACTATTTAAACTCTGCCCTGGGAGTTAGAAGGTCTTCATTTAGAAGAATTATGACGCTTCATGGTGAAAGCCGAGTTCCTTTGGAAGCCACGAGGCCGATGCCTCTTCTAACAACCAGAGCAAAAATTTTTATAGGTACATGGAACGTTCGAACAATGTGGGAAACCGGGAAGACCAGTCAAATAGCAATGGAAATGAGGAGATACAACTTAGCAGTACTGTGAATCAGCGAAACCCAATCGACCCAAGCTGGACAGAAAAGGCTAGCTACGGGAGAGATGCTGCTGTAATCCGGTCACGAAGAGGACAATGCTCCACACACTCAGGGAGTCGCTCTTATGTTGTCCAAAGTAGCACGAAATGCACTTGTAGGATGGGAATCTCACGGATCCAGAATCATCAAAGCATCATTCAAGACAAAGAAGGATGGGATTGTAATGAATATTATCCAATGTCATGCACCCACAAATGATAGCAACGACGACATTAAAGATCAGTTCTACGAGCGGCTGCAGTCAGTCATTGAGAAATGCCCAAGAAAGGACCTAACTATTCTGATGGGAGATCTAAATGCCAAAGTCGGAATAGACAACACTGGATATGAAGATATTATGGGACGACATGGACTGGGAGAAAGAAACGAAAATGGAGAAAGATTTGCAAATCTATGTGCATTCAACAAATTGGTCATAGGAGGCACAATATTTCCACACAAGCGTATACACAAGGCTACATGGATCTCACCGGACCACACTACAGAGAACCAAATAGATCATATTTGCATCAACAAAAAATTCCGAAGGACAATGGAAGATGTGAGAACCAGGAGAGGCGCTGACGTAGATTCAGATCACCACCTAGTTGAGGCCAATTTAAAACTGAAGCTAAAAAAGAACTGGACAAGTGGACAAACAGCACTACAAAGGTTCAATACAGCCTTCCTTCGAGATACTGACAAACTCAATGAATTCAAGATTGCTCTCAACAACAGGTTCCAAGCCTTACAAGATCTACGGAAGGAAGAAGAAACTAGTATGGAGGACAACTGGAAAGGCATCAAGGAAGCATTAACTTTAACGTGTCAAGAGGTTCTGGGTCTAAAGAAATACCATCATAAGGAGTGGATCTCTACAGAAACACTGGACAAGATCAAGGAGAGGAAGAACAAGAAAGCAGCAATAAACAACAGCCGAACACGAGCAGAGAAAGTCCAAGCACAAGCTGAATACATAGAAGCAAACAAACAAGTGAAGAAGAGTATTAGAGCCGACAAGAAGAAATACGTGGATAAACTAGCAACGACAGCAGAAAAAGCTGCTAGAGAAGGAAATATGAAACAGCTTTACGATACAACGAAGAAACTATCAGGGAAATGCAGTAAACCAGAGAGACCGGTCAAAGACAAAGAAGGCAAGCCAATCACCGAAATTCAACAACAGCGGAACAGATGGGTAGAATACTTCGAGGAACTCCTGAATAGGCCGGCTCCAATGAATCCACCGAACATCGAAGCGGCACACACAGATCTTCCCATAGACGTCAACCCACCAACGAAGGAAGAAATCAGAATGGCCGTCAGACAAATCAAGAACGGGAAAGCAGCGGGTCCGGACAACATACCAGCTGAAGCACTGAAGTCAGACATCGAAGCAACTACAAACATGCTTCACCTTCTATTCAAGAAGATTTGGGAAGAGGAACAAGTGCCGATGGACTGGAAAGAAGGGCACCTCCTCAAGATTCCAAAGAAATGGGATCTGAACAAATGTGAAAACTATAGAGGAATCACACTCCTGTCAATACCAGGGAAAGTATTCAACAGAGTGTCGCTGATCCGGATGAAAGATGCAGTAGACGCCCAACTTCGAGATCAACAAGCTGGATTCCGTAAGGATCGATCATGTACAGACCAAATTGCAACACTACGGATCATCGTCGAACAATCAGTTGAGTGGAACTCATCACTATACATCAACTTCATTGATTATGAAAAAGCATTCGACAGTGTGGATAGGAGGACATTATGGAAACTTCTTCGACACTACGGAGTTCCTGAGAAGATTGTCAACATTATCCGGAACTCATACGACGGACTACAGTGTAAAGTCGTGCATGGAGGACAGCTGACAGATGCATTCCAAGTAGGAACTGGAGTAAGACAAGGCTGTTTACTCTCTCCCTTCCTCTTTCTTCTGGTGGTCGACTGGATTATGAAGACCTCGACATCTGAAGGAAAACACGGAATACAATGGACAGCTCGAAATCAGTTAGACGATTTGGACTTCGCAGATGACCTAGCCCTCTTATCGCATACACACGAACAGATGCAGATGAAGACAGCTAGTGTAGCAGCAGTCTCTGCATCAGTAGGCCTCAGTATACACAAAGGGAAAACCAAAGTCCTCAAATTCAAAGCGGAAAACAACAATCCAATCACTCTTGATGGCGAAACTCTGGAAGATGTAGAATCCTTCACATACCTGGGAAGCATCATCGATGAACAAGGAGGTTCAGATGCAGACGTAAAGGCAAGGATTGGCAAAGCAAGGACAGCATTCCTACAGTTAAAGAACATATGGACCTCAAAACAACTTTCAACCAATATCAAAGTGAGAATCTTCAATACCAACGTCAAAGCAGTTCTACTGTATGGAGCTGAAACTTGGAGAACTACAACAACCACCATCAAGAAGGTACAAGTATTTATAAATAGTTGTCTCCGCAAGATACTCAACATCCATTGGCCGGATACCATCAGCAATAGCCTTCTGTGGGAGAGAACAAACCAACTTCCAGCTGAAGAAGAAATTAGAAAAAGACGATGGAAATGGATAGGACATACATTACGCAAATCGTCAAATTGCATCACGAGACAAGCCCTAACTTGGAATCCTGAAGGGAAGCGAAAAAGAGGAAAACCTAAGAAGACATTGCGTCGGATAATAGAAGCAGATATGAAAACGATGAATTACAACTGGACGGAGCTAGAAAGGATTGCCCAGGACAGGGTTGGATGGAGAATGCTGGTGAGCGGCCTATGCTCCTTCACGAGGGGTAACAGGCGTAAGTAAGTAAGTAAGTAAGTAAGTTTTCAACCTCAAGTGGTGTCCGTCAAGGCTGTCCACTTTCTTCACTTTCGTTTAACTTCGTCATAGATATCCTGATGGAAATAAAACTCTAATGGATTGTATTTTTAGGCATTGATCTCCCACAACGTGGTTCACATATTGACTTAGAATACTGAATATTAATGAAGACGCTGATACAATGCAGAGTCTTCTGATAGTACTGAACAACCATGCCAGAATATATGGTATGTGCTTCTCACTTCTAAATGCAAGATGTGTCTTCAGTACTGGTCTGTGTCAACACCGGAATTAGGGATAAAAATTAAAGCAGTGGAACGGGTTTACAACTTCATTTACTTTGGAATTCTGATCAGTTCAAAATGGTGGGTGTCTGTGACTTTCTCAGCACGGATTCGAAATTCTTGTTCGGCTTTTGCTTGCTGGCGTCACCTATGGCTATCGTCTATCAATTAGGAGACGGGTATATTGAGAGCCAGTTCGTTCTGTTCTTTTTTTGTGTCTGGCAAACGTTGCCAATAAGAGTAAGAGATACTCGTAAGTTAGTAATATTTGACCAGAGATATCTTGAAAGTATTGCTTGCTTCTCTAGGGATCACTGGGTAAGTGATATTGAGGTTAAACATTTAGAGACTACTTAGTTGTGGTTCGCGTGACTATCCTAACCAATGGTTGCAGACTCTGACTTCCATGGCCGAGGATCGATCACAATATTGTGAGTCTATACGCTATGTCTTCCCTAAATCTTGGAAATAAAATGACTTTATAGTTTTGTTTTTGTTTACTAATTATTTCTTCCTACATTATATTCTTATATGCGATTTTTCTTTTATCAATAACCATCATTGAACAAAGTGATTACAGTACTGCGGTGTTCATTTTGTTGTGCTTATGATGAATGGCAATTGGACCGATGCATATATATGCCTAGTTCTACATTGTAATTGATTGACTGACTCTAGCCTTTATTATCGTATCAAGTATGGATTAGACAGTGTTTGCAGTGTTTATTGATAAATTCATTATTCCGTTCAGTCACATGCTCTTTTGAAATAACAACAAAATCTGTGTAGTATTGTCCAATCACTCAGTGTTCATTGATGAGAAGGTTAAAGTACATTGTATTGATATAAAGCTTTTTATAGAGGAGATGATGAGAATAAAATGATTCGCTGAGATTGTCAGATCCTGAACATCAGTTACCACAAACCTGGAGATATCGGATTTAATATATATTACCAGGATGGTTTGCTTTATTTCTGACTGGATCACATATTCCGTGTTTTGAACGAAATCAGCTCAACCAAAGTCCGATGAATGAACAATCACTCATAGGTTATTAAGGTTGATTCGAAGCAATTGGTGAATTTCTTTATAAATTCGTGTAATTTTACTGAATCATTCTGACTGTCAACATAAGAATCATTTCATGTGCGTTTGGTAATTTCTTTGAATGGTATGCATTAGGCATGAGTTTAGATTGCTTGGTAAGTCGTACTATTAGTAACTACAATAATGGTTGCGTTCCATGTTATAGGCTTAGTGCAATATAGAAATCTGAGCACAAATGATTCGAATGAGTTTCTTTTACAAACACGAAAGATTGTTATGGATTCTCATGTATCAGTGCATCGTTCTTCTAGAGTTTGTTGAAGGTGGGATATATGGATGAAACTACTGGTGAATATTTGGTAACATATCACTTGTCGGCATTTCGCAAGATTTTTAATGTCTATCCTCAACCATGTTTATGAGGATCTCAAAATATTCACCACACACCCTATATACTGCCTACTGCACTTTCCACAATGCGACATAATGTTTCCTGAAAATCATTGAGAAGAAAAGTGGAGAAAGTTACTGAATAGTCGGTAATATACGAAAATCAACAAATCATCAATATAAATGTCGAGCGATGTAAATTTATTTCTTCTCTCTGCATAAAATTTTGAATGGAATATCTTCCTCCATTTGAATAGCACAGAAGATGATTAGAAATTAAAGGAGGATCTTAAATCACGATATTTGACGTTTGGTATCATTTTCATCACGGAATGTTCAATTGAACGAACCTAGCAAAGTATTTAACGTAGAAGATGGGAGTAAGATCATGCTTTAATTGTATGACATTCACTTTATAACAAAAAGTATGTCATAGTGGAAGAAATAGCTTGAAGTAAGAAACAACATAATTCCATAGAGTATTATTTATTCAGATGAATGAATTCGTTAGTGTTAATTTTCGTCACTGGGGTCGATGCAACTCCGCCTGCAGTCCCTCCGAGAGCCACTGCCGGTTCCAAGCCCAGATAAAGGAGGAGTGCTGGGCGTGGAGTTAGCGGCACCATCCGGTAGAAAACTAACTCGCTAGAGAAACGTCAACCAGAAAAAATACTCCAACCCTTTGAACTCTGCATTGGGTATAAAAAGGACTTCAATTAGAGAAACTATGACTCTCCATGATAAAAGCCGAGTTCATTCGGAAGTTACGAGACCGATGTCACTTTTGATGACCAGAGCAACCATTTATTTAGGTACGTGGGATGTTTACACACTGTAGGACACCGGGAGAGCCTTCCAAATCGCTGGAGAAATGAGGTAATACAACCTAGAGGTGAATGGGATCAGTGAAACACATTGGACGCAAGTTGGACAACAACGACTCAATTCAAGAGAGCTTCTGTTACACTCTGCCCATGACTAAGAAAATGCCCCACATACACTAGGAGTTGAATGCTGTTCAAACGAGCACAAAATGCACTTATAGGATTGGAATCTCATGGACCAAGGATCATCAAAGCCTCCTTCGAAACAAAGACAGAGGGCATTTCAATGAACATCATCCAATGCTATGCGCCTGCCAACCACTACATCTAAGACGCTAAAGATCAATTCCACGATAGGCTGCAGTCAATCATTGAGAAGTGCTCAACAAAGGACCTGACCTATCTGATGGGAGATTTTAATGCCGAGGCTGGAATGTACAACACTGCGTATGAAGACATCATGAGACGACACGGACAGGGAGAAAAGAACGAAAATGGTAAGAGATTTTTCAGACATATGTGCCTTCAATAAACTGGTCATAAACGGCATCTTATTCCTACATAAACGCATTTAAAAAAACCACATGAAGTTCACAGGATCACACTACACCAAAGAAAACCGACCATATCTATATTAACAAAACGTTCAGGAGGACAATGGAGGAAGTGTAAACCAAGAGAGGAGCTGATATAGCCTCAGATCATCACTTTCTGGTCGCCAAGATGAAATTAGAACTTAAGAAGCACTAGACAATAGGGAGGGCAATATCGGAAATGTTCAATACGGTCTTTCTTCAGGATACTGACAAACTCAAAAAGATCAAGATAATTCTATGCAATAAGATGCAGGCTGTTCATGATTTTTACAATGGAGAAGGAGCTACTATGAAGAGCAAGTGGAAAAGGATCAAAGAGACAATCTTTCAACGTGTCATGAGGTCCCGAGCCCCAAAAAGCACAATCACAAGGAATGTATCACTGTTGATACACTGGATAAGATTCAAGCGAGAAGGAACAAGAAAGCAGAAATCAATAGCAAACGAACAAAAGCAGAAAAAGCCAAGGCACAAGCTGAATACAAAGAAGTGAACAAGCAAGTGAAGAGGATCATCAGGACTGACAAACTGAATGACATGGAAGATTTAGCAACGATGGCGGCATAGGCTGAAAGAGAAGAAAACATGAAACATTTTTTATGGTACAACAAATAAACTCATTGGAAATTATCTTGAACCAGAACGAACATTGAAAAACAAGAAAGGCGAGGTAATTACCAACAGTGAAGATCAGCAAAACAGGTGGGCAGAACACTTCAAATAACACTTGAATCGATCAACCCCACTGAACCCACCCAGATTTGAGGCAGCGCCTACGGATCTCACAATCAATGTTGGCCAATCAACAATTGAAGAAATCAGCATGGTCATCAGACAAATCAAGAGTGTCAAAACAGCGGGACCAGACAACATTTCAGCAGAGGCAGTGAAATCAGACGTAGCGGCAACTGTAAGGATACTCTACATTCTCTTCAATAAAATCTGGGATGAGTAACAAGTACCAAAATACTAGAAAGAAGGACTTCTGATAAAAACAACGAAGGAAAGCGATCTCAGCATCCGTGATAACTACCGACGCAGCACTCTGTGAGGTTTACATTTGAAGAGTTAATGTCATACACTCGAAGCACTTTCATTCTCCGTCTTCTGTGGAAAACACTTCATTCAATAAAACGATGATGTCAATGTGTGCATTAGAATGGTGATTTCTATCCCCTCATATACTCAAACACTCTATTATAATACAGTGAATTTTGTACTATTGTTGATCTGAAGTGAAGATAATCTCAAATGACACTTGTTGTGTTGCAAGATTTTCGTCAATTACTCTCCGTACCGTCACCTGTTAGTGATATCAATTAAAGTTTTACATACGATTATTTACATAAATGAAGTATGTTGCATGTAGCATTACTGGATATTCACATTTACGACTTGTTGATTCTTGCATATTGCGTACTATTCACTACAGTTCTCCAATATGCATTCCGCTGATTTTCAGAAAATATTTTCCGGGAGGCAGTTTGTATGATGTGTGGTGAGTCCTTTGATTTCATGACAAATATGGCTGCTGTTTCACATTGAAAATTTGCAAATTTTGGACAAGCGATTTCCTTTGATGTGCGAAGTGGTTGAATTAAGTCTCTAGAGATTAATAACGTCAGTCGAAACACCATCAAAACACCGATGATGATCACTGATTTCATTTTTTTAACATTCTGATCGGTTTCCCTGGTGGAAATCGATACATCTTCGCCACGAATGCATGGGAATATATATAATGCAATTGTTGGAGAAAGTTGTGGTGTAAATCTTAACTAAAGCTTTTTGTCGATACAACATCTTCAGTTACATTTATGTGTAACACGTGTCTAACAGCCTCACATTAATAGACGTTGTCACTGAAAGATTTGCTCTCTTCCTCCTTATGTGTGAAGGCTGAACTAATGCATGTAGAAATGCTTATTTGATTACTTATGCGCTTGCTTACTCAGGAATACAGTTTAAAAATCGGCTTACTCTTTACTTGGTGGTTAAAAGCTGAGCGATGTCACTTAATAAAACTGTTAGTTGATATGGTATAGTAAAGAAGTAATCACTTGGTTGATTGTGACTTATGAATCCGTAAGAAAATGTCCACTGATCAACGCACAAATGAGCACGTAATTACAAATTGAAAAAAAATCTGTGTGACTTAACTAAACAAATGAGATTGATAGCTAACCTGCTTTTTGATTTCATTCACTAATTTAGCCATTTCTAATGACGACGTCAATAATTTTTCTGATGAATGAATTATCAATTATCATACAGTATTTAATAGTAATGAAAATGGCATCGAATACATTCACTGAATTCCTATCCTACATGTGCTTAATATCACGTGTAATCCAACAGTTCGATTTCTATGATTGAGTAAATCAATAACTTGTGTGCGTCATGTTAATTGAATTTAACAACTGGATGTGGAAGATAATCATCAGTTTAGGACTCCCACATGCAACAAGTAGTATTTAAAATAATAAGGTTTACTGTCTATTACAAAAGCAAATCAGTTTGTCATCTAGAATTAAGAGAATGATGAATATCACCAGATATGAATGTTCAATACGGAAGAATAATTTTCCACTTGATAAACCTTCTTCTTGTCACATATGTTGTGCACCATTTGTGTCTATCAAATGTGACAAACACTCGAGTTCATGTAAACCATGGAAAGTTGACTCGATCCCTTACAGATAATCAAAATGAACACACAGAATTCATGTCACACACATAATTGATATAGTTTGAACAGTCAGTATTTTAAGAGAATTCCTATTATCTGACACAAAAACATCACAAATACCTCAAATGAAACATTTCACAGATCTTAGCAAGCTGCGTCAAAATGTTAATGTGACCGAATGATATGATAATTTTCTCGACAACCGTCGGAAATAGTTATATGGAAAGTTGTATGAATCAAGTGAAACAATAATTTCACTTGATTTTGATTCTTTGAACCTTCGGATTGTTGTGTTAGGACATCTGTTGATCAGGCTCTCACTGGCATATGTGCATAGTGTGAGTATTGCCTCGATATAACACTGAGTAGCAAGCATTTTAAGCAAAGATGGATGGTGACTAGAAATGGAATGGAGAAAGTGCGTTGCATCCTATGAATGACTCGTCAGCTAAATGTACCTAATACTCAGAGTTGAGGTTGACTCTGAGACTGGAACTGATTACCGTTCGCATCAAACGCCAATACGTTATCCGCTTAGCTTGGTAATTGATTGTAGGTTTTCGTCATACACGTGTAAGTAGGATATCACGACAAAGGCACTCGTGGAGAAATTACAGTTGTTCTCTAGCGGAAGCCTGTTTTTGGCGAAACGAGGAGCTTACTTCGCTCATATGATTTTATGATATTAGAGAAGATTTGTTGCTCAAGTGAATGATTACTATGGTGTTTTTTCTCGGAACGGAATAATTGTGTCATGGAGTTTTCATTGTTTTTATGAATGACATCATCAGCACAACGGTTTAGGTGTACGCCCCATCAAACTACCGGTAATCGACCGTGAACATTGTTAAATAGGTATTCGAAGTTGAGTCTATCAAAAGGAATGATAAATGTCTTACATGCAACTAGAATTTCTCTGACAGGTTCCACTTGACGCATTAACAAATGCGAATTTCACCGTCGTTGAACTATCTGCAATGAAGATTCGTGAACAATTTACTTCTGAAAACTCACCTTCCACAATCATCAATTCCAACCTAAACTGAAATAATTAGAAATTCACAATAGAGTAACAGAGATATTGTACTTCATGGTTTACGGAAAACCTTGAATTTTCATATGTATGAATATTCCTTTCCTTTTTCATCATATTTCGACAGCTATGGACTCATGTACGGAATTTGAATTTCATCTGACTAGTTTGCTGTATCATCAGCATGAGATTAAAAACCAGGATGTACTGCTAAAGAAAACTGATCTCATCAGATTTCTGGTACCAGGCTCACCGCATACAGTGTCTTAACGTAATTACCGTTAACGTGCTTAATCTAGTGAAGATAGTTAACATTGATTAATTTATTCATCTCGATAGATAATAGTCAAAGGAAGAAGGTTTTTCTCCATTATTCTATTCTGTGATCGAGGAGTGACTGTCCTCCTGTTCTCTAAAGAAATCACTTTGTATTCGAATTGTATTCTTTCAAGCATTTACCATCTTTCACCTTCAACTTACTCTAAAACAACGAGGCACCAATAAATGAGAAACCATAAGAATCTCTCTCCTGTTTGTAAAATAAACTCGTTAGAATCATTTGTGCCTAAAGTTCTGTATTGTAGTTATCGTATATCGCAATCGCTATTTATAATACGACTTATCGAAAAACGCTAACTCATGCCTAATTCATACTGCTCGATATAAATTAACAAACTGACACGGAATGATTCTGATGTTTACTGAAAATGATTCAATAGTATTACATAAATTTAAAATGGAATTCGCCAATTACTTTGAACCATTTTTATTACCTTTTGAGTGGTTATTTTTTCACTGAACTTTGGTTACGTTTACTTTGTACAGAAGAGAAGAATAAGTGATTCGTTAGAAATCAAGCTAATTCATTCGATTGTTACTTCATCGTGAGTCTCTACTGAGTGATGGCGTATGGTGAGACAACATCAAAACAGTGTGATTAGTTTCTGTGGTCGGAATTGACACATCTACACAATCACTATATAGGTATTTATGTAATGCGGATGTTGAAGGACGTCTTCGAGGAAACGTGAACCTAGATTTCGCGTGGAAACTCTGTCATGATATGATGTAACTGTAGTCTTCAGTAGAGTGATGCTTCTAATTCCGTGTCTACTCACCTGACAATTAGAGAAGTTGCCACTGAAATGTAATGAATCTTAAAACAATTATCCTGTTGATACGGTTTCATTGCCAAATTTCCCTTTAATTATTTATAGTTGTTATCAACTTCCTATTTCATAAAATATTCTGTCTAATAAGGTCACTTCATAATTTTATATTTCCGTATTTATTTGATTGCTTTCAATGTACGATCCGTAGCTTCAAAGTCATGTGCATCAGGCGTTTTGGTCAAAGATTCCGAGTCTGACCTTTTAAGACGCCCACCGGCCTCTGTCTGAGCACCCGAGTAGTATCACAGCCGACATGCAAATCAAGGGACCTCTGTGGTGTTTAGTGCCACTCCGCACCAGTATTCATGTGTTCAAATAAATAATAATTACTGAATGCATTACATCTTGACTAAATAACTAAATTCACCACACAAATATGAAATTAAATTTGCCAACTCTCAGCTGCTACTAGCGAAAGTCATTAATCATAGCTATTTAATGTGAAATCGTTTTTATTTCATTGAAAAATTTAATAACAATAAAATTGAAATACTATGTTTTTACTTGAAGATATTATTATTATTATTCACGGACATTTGTAAGAATTATTACCACACGTTTTTAAAGTGTTAGGGCAACCATCTTACTGCCAACTTCGATTACGTACTTTCAATGACTTTTATAGTTACCATCATTGAAGAAGACGGTGGATCTGATGCAGTTGTGATGGCGCGGATCTGCGAAGAAAGAACAGCATATTTAAAACTGAACGACATCTGAAAATCAAAACAACTGTCAAGCAACATCAAGGTCAGACTTTTTAATACAAATGTCTGGACAGTTCCACTGTATAGGGCAGAAACATGGAGAACTACGAAAGCCATCATCCAGAAAATGTAGGTGTTTATTACGTAAAATACTTCGGATACGTCAGCCAGACAATATTAGAAACAACTCACTGTGGAAGCGAGCGAACCAGTTCTTAACGGAGTGAGAAATCAGGAAGAAGCGTAGGAAGTAGATAGGAACGACATTTAGGAAAATACTCAAACTTTTCACATGGCAAGACCTATCTGGGAACATTTAGGCAAGGCCAAAGGAAAGGATGAATACTAAATACCACAGTCCATCATGAAATGGAAGCAGATACGAGAAACATTAAGTAGAAAGGATGTTCCAGGAATTATTGAGTTGAAGAATGCTGGTTGCCGGCCTAAGCTCTAAAAGGAGTAACAGGCGTAGAAAAGTGATTTCACGGGTCGCAATGATGGGACAAATGGAACTGGATCACTATGGAAATTTAGGTCTTGTGTTAGCAAACATGAACGTTTGGCGATATGATAAATTCTAGCTAAGAATTGTGAACGCCGCAATATTGCTTGGTGATTAGTTTTCCGTGTATCTATGTGCTCAAATCCTATTGTTGGTCTTCGCCTTGCCCAGCTGCGCCTTATTCCACTTGATTGTAAATTTGTCTCTGTAGTCGCTTGCATATTTACGTTCACCTTTGTGCTTCAAATTCGTTTGACGCTTTGTGAGTTGTGCTAACCGTTTCATATTGAAGTCTGATTTAAAACATCGTTGAGATTTCTTATAATAACCGTCACAAAGTTGGTGGAATAAGGAAGAAATACACTACTTTTCAATCGTCACCATGATAGTTTAAATAATTTAAAAACTATTCATTTGTAATTGTAGTAGAACTTTTCAAATGTTCATTCTGACTTGAAAAATATGGTTTCGTTATATTTTCTTATCAGCCAAAGTATTTGGATAATATTATAATCAAAGATAAAATGGTGACTAGTTGTGGAATCCAGGACGCACGTTTCGTCCTATTTGGGACTCGCCAGCTAGATGTACCTGCATCTCAGAGTTGGTGTAGACTCTGGGACTTGAACGCGGTAGATTAGCCTCACTCAGCTACTGAGTCCTGAATGCCACTTTCTTGTGCAGTTGGGTGATACCATATAACTATTCACACTCAATCTTTTATATTGTCTGTCAAGATTGAGTTCATTTCTCTCTCCCAGTAACTCCGTTACATTTATCTAGGAACATCAAGATATCTATTTAGCTTTCAAAACCAAGGACAAACAAACAATCCACATTATCTATACAGTTTCTAAATTAGATATATGAAGGTGTCATTTACACTTTATTCACATAATGAAAATCAATGGACTCACTGACTGTGTATTCATAATAATAGAACTACATTTCACATATTTTCAGGAGTATTATTTAGTAAATATCAAAGATTTTTCACGACTTATATGACTAATTGATTATAGCTACACCTCAGTGGAAATACTGTTAATATTATAAGATGGTTTCGTGTAAGCGTACAACACTGCAGTATATATTAAAAACTTCAGACTTGGATGTAAACGCCTGGATCTTAAACCGTCGGTCCAATGATATATCCGTACAGAGTAGTAAATGCTAGGGATTATTTGTGCACCGTTATATAAGTATTTATATTTTATAACTATTGGGTAACTGTCTTAAATGTAAATATTTGAACTTATTCAAGCAAAAGCCTCTATTCGATCAGTTGGTTACTATTATATGAATTAAAATTCTTATTCAGTCTCAGTTTATCACTAACAGTGTCTCACAATTACAATCACATTGGGATTGATCTTCTTTGTCTGTATGTCCGAAATATATGATTTGTATCAATTTGGATCTTGCCTGTAAACTGGCATGCCTCATGTAAGAAACTGTTTTTTTGAGAATAAATTATTATTATTATTAAGGGTGTTAATGATCACAAATGATATCAATCACGTATATTAAGAATAGAAGCAAAATACAATAACGTCATAGAACTAGTAACATGGCATCATCCGCTATGAGTTCCGTTAGTTGACGATCAACGAAAAAGTTATTTATATTTACGCAGTTTGGTAAGCTGAATCGTCGAGAATGATTTCTATCGAGGATAGGCTGTTGAGTGAGTTGTTGAATGTCAATCAATCGTTTGTCCTGTTGACAACAAAAACATATCATGTTTCATGTGTTAGTTATTTGTTTCGGATGGACGTCTTTCAAAAATGAACAAACAAATGGTAAACTATTTCTCACATCATGATAATTGACAATCTTATAAATGATTACGCAGTTTTGCCTAGAGAATAGTGAAGAATGATTCTTATGGTGAATAGAATGTTGAGTGAGTTTTTGAATGTCAATCTAAACCATCCTGTCAAAATATAAAATATAACATCGTTAGGTTTACGGTCACAAGTTTTCAGAATCTAACAACCTCAACGAATCATATTAACATCATCGTCTACTCTGTAACGTTTTACATTAATACAATGTATTTCAACTTGCATGACTTGTCGTGTTCTCATCCATGAATAGTGGATGATTTGAAAGTCCTACACAGATAATGTTCTCATTTCATAATAAAAAGTGACTAGATGAAATAATGATTTATTCATTTACCCATGAACATCAACTGTGTAAAGCACACGCCATAATCCCCATGCTCCTCCGGGAATTTCGAATGTGACAATAAATAACGTCCAGTCTGCCACACATGAGTAGTATTTTTCAAGTCGAATATTCTTTTAACCGTTTGCGTTATTCGGGATGATCATTTCACTCACATAATCCAGTAGACCGTAAGATCGTTTTGTTGAATATTGGTTATGATATTGTTTCAATTTACTCTCTTACATTACCAGAAGTTATTACATCGGAGTATATTAGTTGAAATTCAAAAAATAATTAAACGTCTTGTTTCTCTCATTTACTGGATATGAAAGTGGATGTCAAATCACGACAGAACTCATAACATCCACGTATGTCTATTAGGTTTGTAAATGTGCATACACAATCACAATCTACAGTTTGGTTTGATTGTTAACTTTCATTTCATGATACACACGCAAATATCTCTGAACACTGAAAAATATCATAAGAATATTCAAACCATGATATGATGTTAGTTCGAACCAGCTCAGCAAGTCGAGTTCGTCATATGTTTCAAAGAATTTGTCCGGCTAATTCTAATTCTGTGTCAAGAGGTCACTTTCATGATTATGTCAGTCAGAACGTTCTATGCTGAACTATTTTAAATTGTATGTATTGAGATTGGGTGGAAAATTCCTCTATAAACGTCTAATGCTTCTGCATATCTAATAATTGATTCAACGTACATTTAGTCATTTGAATTGTAAATGCATTTTTACTGTACTCAATACTTCAGTACAAAGTTGCATTCAACTACCAACTTTTCACCTTGATCAGTTCGCCAAACGATATTTGTAATCAGCAATAAAGCGTATGATCAAAGTCGAAAATAACGAATGCTTTGTGTGAGTAGTCGATTGCAGCAATACTTGTTTAAAGTCATCTAAAAATAGGACCTATTTTACATTTGATCTAATGACGAATAGTAAAATATATACATGAGTAATTATAAGTGTTTCGTGCGGATTAGTCTAGTGATAAATCATATTTTCCATTGAACGTAAACATAACCATTTTCATACAAAATGGATTGGAACGAACGTGTAATGAACAGCGAACACGAGATAACTTGGTTTGAGAAAACTAGAAAACCGTTATTCGTTGTTTTGAATTAATACGAACTTCAATTCATTTAGTTATCAGATGTTTCCATAATCTGCGATAGTTTCAGTAAACATGTATCATAAATAACATCACAGCTTCTGCTTATCATCAAAATTTATAATTATATAGGTTTAAGATCCAAAATAATGTTTGGATTATAAGATAATTGACTAGGTGAGTTAGATGCGCGCCCTTGCCCGTTTGAAACCAAAACAAAGTGATTGGGCAAAATTAGGGTTCTATAATTCATCATAAATTTAAATGTACATTAAAATCTAAACAAATATGACCACTCTGCTATCCAAACAATAATTGTTCAACTGACTATATATATAAGGAAGTTGATAAAGGATGCAAGAAAATTAATAATCACAACAAATAAATGTTATTCAATCCTGTCTGGATAGACGACGCACAGATTCGTTCAAAAGATAATATTTGGTCGCTTCATAACACAGAATGTTTCCAGTCCTGGAAGAGTGTCTTAATTTACAACCAAAAATGCACAATTCCAGTCAACACAGGTAAAGCAATCAAAAGGTGGAACAAACCAATATGGACGCCAAGACTAAGTATAAAGTAAAACAACATAAGTGCGGTTCAGGAAGAAACATCGAGACTTGGTGAAGGCGTAATAAAAATAAAAAACTATAATAAAATACAAATATTAACAATTCAAACGTAACCAAAATACTAAAAACGTGCAACTAGAGGGATCAATACGACCAAAGTGCCTGTATATTCATGGAAGGAGTTTCACACACACACACACAAAACATTTCAAATGGATTTCGTAATAGGAAGTTTGTAAACCAAGATAATGTTGATTTTCTAGTCAGTATTCAGTTATATTTACCGCTGTTTGACGTGGTTAAAATGGACAGGTAAGGGAAACCTTCGAGCAATCTAATATAAAAAGGATTATTGTAACAACAAAATTTTGGTGCATAATTCTATGACAATATTGCAGCTTATTGATTCAGAGACGTCTGCTGCGTTACACGAAAAAAAAGGATTAGAATTAACGGAATGAAAAAGAACTGACAAATTTTATGTTTGGCGAATATTTAATTATTGTGAACGTTTTCCAAGTGTTTCCAAAACGATCTGTGGCTTGTGAATTGTTGAGTGTAAAAAAAGTTGGACATAAATAAGAACGAATAGTTACTTTACAGAACGTAGACAGTAGATTATTAATTACTTATTTGATAGTCTTGGTGGACTTCGGAGAGTGCTTGTTGTGAAGCTCATAGGAGATGATGTGAATAATGTCCACCATTTACGGGAACAAAAATTAACTAGTGAAACATAATAACATTGTTATATCCGAGCGAAGATTAAATTACAGGTAACTCCAGAGGACTATTAGTGGACTAATATTCTATAAATATTCTTATTGTAAAACTATTGAATAATTAGATTATGTAAATTTATATCCCTCTTATTATAAGCTTTATTTTGATCTATAATTTATTATTATACGATTTACGGTTCTTTATCTATGTTCAGTCTAATAATTACTATCTCCTGCGTTCACAGCCACTTTTTGGCTTATTTGTGTACATATGTTATTTCCTAATTTATGGTGTGTTGTGGTCTGTTTGTTTGATATATAAACCGAGTATGTTTGAAATAAACGATCTGCTCTGATTCGAAGCTGGTATTGTGTTCTGGACTCAAGTGGAAGGGCTCGGGAGACATAGGACCAATAAGGACGCTAGACTGCCCACACCGGTTGAACGTCATTGGTTGGCCTAGTGTGAAGATTCGTATAAGTCGTATCCGGATTGGTAGATAGGTCGCGTGATAGTAAAACCAGACATACTCAAGCTCATAACAATTGGCGACGGGGATTTTGGAAAAAAAAGCGATTCAAGGTCATAACAAACATTAAGAAACATTTGCCACTTATAGGTGACAGAAGTCATTTTGCATCAATTTCAAGTAGAAATTGTATAAGCTAGTCAGCAATAAAGACAGATATCAATATTACTTATGTTGGACATTTTCACTGAAGCTTTACTCCAAACATAAAATAACAGCGCCACTCACGGTTTTATGAACGATCAGTGTGACTACAACAGATGTGTTGTAACTGGAAAATATAAACCTGAAACGATTAAACAAATGGAGTGGTGTCAGATGTGTAACAGCATAGGTTGGTTGGTTAAGAGTTGACCCCAAACAACCAAGCATATGTCAAAACAGTATTGTTCAAGTATTCATTCACTTCCTTATTTTGTATAAGCGTTATATTCCTTATTATCTTATATTGAATGTTGAAAGCTTTTGTTTGTCTGAACAGATAAACCCACGCTCCACTGTGACTGCGCTAAGATCGAAATAAAGACGTACTCACTACTGCTCTGGTTTCTTCTATCAATAGTACGAGGGTTACCTATGGGCACTGTACCTCGTTCGGTAGCTTTCAGTAGCTTTGATCAATCTCGTTTGAAGATCTAACGAAAGATCTGTCGAAATACAGTCATCTTTGAAGGGGCCTGTCTTCAATTTTATTTTGAGGAAAACCCATGTTGTCTCACTTAAACACCAGTCTCAAACAGTGTATATCATAATTGCATAATGTATCTATTTACTTTTTAAATTTCTTGTAATAGAAATGTTTGAAATTCGTACAGTTATTTATTAGTAGGAAAATCATTTTCACGTTCTACAATAATGATTGATCTTGGTTTGACAACTACTGAACGATAGGAAGCATTGGAAGTTCGATTCGTTTTATTATGAGACCCCATGGAACTACTTCTATTGAATCCCACTGAGATCGAATGTTAGAATGTCGTGCTTTTATACCTTCTTTCCGTAATAAAATCCATGCTCGCTGGCTTGTCCGGAAGTCAGACTCAGTTATGTATATATATAATTGTACAAGTGTGAACATCTTTTTCTTTCTACACCAAAATAACGTACAATCATGAATGAATTTTCATCGTATTCTAACTCATTTATGTCTTACCTTCACTTTCATCGCACATCGAATTCACGAATGAAAATGAAAATGTACATGGTGAGCTACCATCCCTGGATTGCTTAACCTATCCATTTACCAAAAATCGACGCATTCAAATCGTTAAATTGACTTCCATTCAGCACATCCGTTCAGTGCATAGATCTCCCTAGCCTTTAAATCTTTTTAGAAGAGCTAACAAGATCACATCAGAGGAAGACAAACAAAAAAAAAACAAATAAATATAATTATCACCTTACAATCTAATAATTTTCCTATGAGGGTTATTAGAAGCATATGAGAACAAAACAGTTTATTACATTATAATAATGATTCGAATGAAATGCCATGTATTGGTACTGTAGTTCTATCATACCGTCACGGAACAACAGAAGAAATCCAAAGAATCCTAAAACGTCACAGTATTAAAGAGTATTACAAAACAACGAACACACCACGTGATACTTTGATTCGCTTGAAAAAAAAATTCCTTTCATGTCCACACAGAATTGCGTCTACAAATTACGATGAACCGATTGTGATGCCTATTATATTGAAGAGTCATCCTGAGACATCGTGACTACAGCCAATGAACATATTAGGTACACAAAGAAACCTCTAACAATCCTGTAGAATTGAACCAACGTCAAATTAAGTGAGCAATAGCAGTTCATGCCATTTTCAACAACCACCAAATTGATTTTAAAAACATCAAAATATTGCAAAAAGGCTTTTTCAACTACAAAGAAAGGAGCGTAGCTGAGGCGTTCTATATAATGCCTAATTCTACTTCACTCAATGGAAAAGGAGGCCTTACTATACATCCTACGTCGACCATCTATCCTAACCATTCAGTCTGATCGTATTTACAATTTCACACGATTATATTACAAATTTAAAATCTATCCTTTCTTACCATAAAGGTCACACAAGTTTTTATTCTTAAACAATGCACACCTACATACACACACAAATTTACATACATATAAATTATGAATCACCCTGACAGAAATGACATGACATCAACTTCTTCAGACCTGTTTTTGATTGATCAAATATTATTCTTGCTTTGTTCCGTTGTACTATTTAAATTTGGATTAATTTTAATTTGGTTATTTATTCTCTGAAGAAGTGACTTACACTAAGTCACGAAACGTCAGAAAATCCAATTTTCTACTCATTGGGATATTACATATAAATTATTTTTATTTATTGGTCCGTATTGTTTTAATTTCTTTAACGTACGACCGATCCTTATATAATCCAACGCCTTGATCTTGAAGGGATACAGTAAGCAAACTTATCTGATAAGAATGTTTGATTCAATTCGAATTATTCCTTTTTAACCTCGGATCACAGAACTTTTACGTTCAATGTACGTATTAAAGATTCTCATTTCGATATTGGTTGACGGTTATTTTTGTTTCTTTATGCTCTCCAACTGTGAGAATGCGAGTTCAGTGTTATCATATAACAGACCTTAACGCACTCTTCAAACGTCAAAATTTAACCAGACATAATGTCATGCATTCAGAGATCACTTGTCCATTGACTTATCCACACACACTGCGGTTCACTTAAATCCTTGACCACCGCTGAGTAATCCATCAGAAATATTTGTTTGGTAATACCTCACTCTGTATAATTGTTAAGATCAATCAGATTTGAGGTAACGTCTCTGATAATTTCGCGAAAATTCTATGATTCATTAGGATAAATCGACATTTTTCATTATAACTGATGTAAGTGATCAGCTTACTGAACATATCCATCAACCATGAATGAAAACTCTAATTAACAATCAAAAGGTCCTTTTAACTAGTTAGACAGACTCAAAGTCAATCCAGCAGCGCTGAAATGTCGTCCATGAACTGAAGTCTCACTCTCATTTGTAATAAGGGCTATATTGGAAAGGAATGCTGATTCATTGGGCTTATAAAAAGTGCTAGCCTTGCTTCATTAACAAAAAAGGGGAAATAAAATCGAACGATTGAGAAATAAACAGGAGAATGCACCAAAAAATAAAAGTGAAATAATACGTAAAGGCGCCAAAGTGCCCTATTTTTGGCCTGTGTTTGACACGTCACTGAATTTGTAGTGGCATTGGACCCTAACCACAAACGTCTTAAAGCTGAACACCAGACAACTAAGAAAACAGACATTCAATATTTAACGCAGAGGGAAACACAACGAATGTGAAAGCGGAGAGAATGAATCGGATGAACCCAAATGGATCTCGACCTTGCAGGCGTGGTCATTATTGACTGTTAACGTATACCTTTTAGTTCTATTAAATATTGTGTTATGATGTGATGACCTTTTGTAAACAATGATGTGGCTCACACGTAAGACTTCATCGATTAGGCAGTTACGTTTTGAGAAATCTAAAATCCAAGAATAAGGTTCATTACCAGAGCAGCAGTAATATCATAGTAGACCATTATTTAAAAAATTGTCTATGTTGTAGGCTGAATCGTACTGCGAATAACGTTCTATCTTGTACATCGGGTACATATTACCTCAGGAAAATAAATTAAACTGACACTTACCAGTTATCAGAATGGGTTTTGTGGAGAGTTTTAGAAATTTCACAGGTTGATTCATTCATACCTCTAACTTCGTCTCCTATATATCATATATCAGTGCACAACGACTGACATTGTGTTGTCCTTATGAGTGAATCATACTTCATGATATATAATTATAAAATTCATCGTTAATCTCTTGCCTTATAACTGAAAACCTTGTATCTGAAATATATTATGATACTCATTATCACTAACTGATACCTAAAACAACCTCTCTATCTCTTCGTGCAGTATGCCAACATTAGACTGGTTGACATAAAATGCACAATTATTGCGTGCAGTTACAATGCAACACAGTTTAAAAGACACTATCTTTTACTAAGACACAAATCCGAAATTTCATATACCACAAAGTCCAATAATTTAACCTATACAGATGAAAATACTGATCAACACTGTGCTGATATCCGTTTATTATAAAACTCTTCAGTCAAACGTAACGACAAATGTAACCAATCAACACCACTCACACACATATGGGGATTTATTGTTGATTAAATCTTTAAACAACTCACCAATACTCAGCACATTTTACAGTTTATTGCTGAGAAATCGCCGAACCCAGTGATGTTTTCCTGCGATGCAGTTTCATATTATTTCCCTGACTGCATATATCCTAATTAGTTGAAGCGAATTCTCTATAGAGCATGCGGTATGCTGAACGCGAATAATCAAGTCATCTGCCATGGACAAACGTCAAATAGATCAACATCCTACCTCCTATTTAACTTTAGATGTTGTAACCATGCTTAACAATTTATTGGTTTGAGCAATGTATAAGCTTATTGTTTCCATACAAGAGCATAAAAGTCAGTCCAGATCCAACGCTCTGTCATCTTCGTGTAAGTAGACGTGAAACGATAGAATTGCATGATCTGTGTTACAGTAAGAAACAGGAAGCAAAAGTTTGCTACTAGTTGAACGGTTTATAGCGCATGAGCAATATGCACGATGACGATCCACAAACAGCTGATCCAGTTAAGTCTTGAGATCAAGAATTTTTAATCAGATACGGATTGCAACTTTCACCAAAGTGCATAACGACAATTTCTCAGTCACATGTTTGTTCCTCTGGTCATTCTACTAATACTTATTTAGTGAAAACTCTATGCGTCTGTCATAACACAAACGACAACGTATACAAACTTTACATTTCATGATAATTATCAATTGCAGTACAGCAACTATATCACCCGCCGATGCTGTTATCATTTCAAGACTTGACTATCTTCATTCTTCAAACGGAAACTCTAGGTATTTAAATCCGAATTCAATCATCGCGACTCGACGCCACTTACTTTACTTCGGCTCATCAAAACATATTCATGTGGGAGGGTGGCGTTATCGAAGAGCAAACATGATGGTGGGGAGACAATTTTAATCCACCCATGTCTGTATGGCAGAACAATTTGTTTAATTACGGCACCTTATGATTTAAAGAAATGTCACGAACTTTTGATGCTGAATTGTCACGAAAAATACCTCATCTAATCGTGCTACGAACGTCAAATTGGTTTCACTTCTTATTCAGTAGTCCTATTACAAGCAAACTACACAATTCGCTAATATACGAAGCCCACTCAAGACCCTATGATACCTGAAAAAAATAAGACAAATAATGAAAGGGGGTCTAATAGCTTCGATCAAAGAAAGGGAGATAGCCAAATGTATATCACAAAACTATTTCTAGCACTATATTTTATTGTATAATCACACATAATCCCATGACCTCAGCTCCTTTTTGAATCGCTTCCATTAGTCTGTTGTATGTCCACTCATACATCCTTAAAACTTATTTTCTTTAACCTATTAAAATGCTCTTTCTTAACAAATATCTTAAAAAAAGAAATTTAGAATGAGTAATCATAACCTAAACATTCCTTCATGAATATTGGCTATTGTGCATCTCATCCTTTCTTTTACTTGCTCCCTCTTTCAAAGCCCTTGTGATATGAAACGGGTGATTTCATCGCGCACCATCCTCAAAGCCCAAGATATTCTACAGGGTCATAAGGTTGCGAATTCCAGGAGTTCCCACCATCAATGGACCTATCCTTGACTATCAGTCGCACATTCGCAATGCAACTTTCATGAAACGCGCTAACTGTGATACTGACTAAAACCATAAACATTCATAATCCATCAACTCGGCTGAGTAATTTACTACAGTGGATATTGTATCATTTGTATCAATTTCAGCTTGCCTGTAAACTGGCATGTCCCATGTCACAAACTTTTATTTGAGAATAAATTGTTATTACTATTCTGTCAGCATTACTGACCATTTTCTGCCATATTCTTCTCAACTGATTTTCACGAATTATTTCGCTGTCATGCTTACAAACGATAAGTTACTGTTTTCACTACATTTTGAATTGTTCAAACGAACGTGTTATTTTACCATTCAAACAGTCAGAAACATAACTTCATGATGAATTTTTTGACGCTTATGATTTGTTCATAATCGCATGTTAGCATTTCCATTTTTGTCCGCGGCTATACTATATTCATGTGTCCTTTTACATAAGCATAACACTTTCTATAACACACTCATCGCTCATATGACACTTTATTGAGTGGAGCACCACTTTCTCCCTACGCATTGTCAACGTTAACCATATAACCTTTTAAAAGTATTTTCTAAATGGCTTACTCGCTGTCTCCCATACGTATTATTCCATGTTGGTCCATTACATTCGTTTCATATACAAAATATATGTATTTAAAAGTCTACTCTCGTTATTTGAACTATTTAATTTCGCTTCACTATCAACGCGGATTAAGTCAGGAAACATGTGAGAAATAGTCTGAAAATATATTTCGAAAACAAACATCAATATTGTCTAAGGGGAGTCAGGTCTCGAGATGTGTGAAATCATTTGATATGATCAACATACGTTTCCAAATATCACCTAAAAACCAAGACTATGAATACAATTACAAACATTACACTGGACATTGGAAACAAAAGTGTCTCCCACTTCCTTTCTAAACCATGTAGCTTTTCGCCAAATTAAATGGCTAAGATGACGAATACTGTAGCGACAAAACCAGACATAAATCCTTTATGCCAGTTTGTACATGAAATTAGTAATGAAAACCAACAATCATAATCGTCATCTGAATAGGAAAAAGTTTCTAATTTTCATTATGTAATTACGATTAGTTGAAACGGTCAACAACTGAGCAAATAAACAAATAATAATCCTCAATATCCCACATTTGATGGAATTGCTTACAAATGTATATATATGGATAAAAATACATGACATGGCATCCCTATGTAAGTCTATCACAATGAAAAACTCGAAATATTTTCACAGCTTATTCGCTCATCCATGTGGGGTTTATCACCTAAACGGTGTAAAGTATATTAACTTCGGTAAACCAACATTTTCAACAACTAGTAGTTTCCTCGACACGAAGCACCAAACTATAACCTGTGTATCATAGAACACAATTTCAGTGATATGCAAAGTGTTGATGATTATACAAATTAAGATGACAGAAATTCAATTTGTTCAGTTGTTCTGTGTTTACAATCAACTCCACATCTAACAAATGTTCAAAACAACAAACATAGATGAGGGTAAATTATAATGGTGTTATGCCTATCCACGTCTACTTATTTCTGATTCGTGTTATGTTCAATATGATTTTCATCACATTACGAGGAATACTCATTGCTCAACATACAAAAGTATCATTGATGAGCTGAGTTGTATATATTGACAGTTTCATTAAATTTGTTGAACTATTGAAACTGGATCCCTAAACATAATGATAACTCAAAATACAACCACGAAAATCATCTATTAAAGTCAGTCTCTAAGGATTCTTTATCTCCAATACAGTTAATAAACGAACATGACCACATTTTTATTGTTAAGCAACAAATATACTCTAAATTTAATAGAGATTAGGATGACAATTTCATGAATTTCATGTTAAAACCACGTACAACTGACGGTTATCACGATGAAAATACTGTTTTGTGTAGATGAATAATGAAGTTTTTTATCAAATATTATTATTAAACCAAGAGCTAAACTGATCAATCTGAATATCTGTTGTCATAGAGTAAATTATTACCGACAAAATGAATAATTTCTAACTGATTAGTGAGAATGTGAATGATAATTTTTCCTTTCGCAATAGTCTATCGTTTCACATTTCTTTCTTAAGATTGAGTTTGAACCTGTCTATAGCACATTGTCAATGTTATAGGCATTCACGACAGTCACATCTCGTTTTATAATTCAGCTACATTTTGTAATGAACCTATCTGTTCTTTTGTAAAGGACTTAATGAATTGCTTTAACAAACACGATTATCAGTTTTCATTGGTCTTTTTCTAATTCAATCGCGTCTCTTCTTTGTTATTTGTTTGTTTATGCTGATTATTGATGTACATACAAAGAAACATACACACTTCTTCCAAGTGATTTTTAATTCTTCAACTTCGCCTTTTTGTTGAAACATTTGTTCATCGAATTATCAGGTTTCTCATTCTTAACACCAATAGTACAATTGACAACTTACTACAAGGTTATACATTTTATGGTTCGTTACGTAATGTGTTTGATGTTTATCAATTAGATGTATCTCTTACATGAGTGAAGTGTGTTCGTTTGAGATGAATAACGCCAAATGTAAGAATGATAAAATATTTAATATTTTAAGGCATGTTAGGACGCCCACTCTGACGAAAATATAATCTTTATTTTGGTATGGTTATTGCATATCGAAAAGTATTCTACACCGTGGTATTCCAAATATCTCGATTTACAGTTTCAGAAGGCGTAATGATTTGTTTTAAATAATTTATGACTGTGTTTGCAGTTATCTATGATAATGGAACTAAATACGATATCGTACAATAATTTCTAGATTTCTGAACGTTCATAGTGGAATCATTTTTGATACGAAACAGAACAGCACGCTTATAGCCTTAGAAATGTCAGTGATTAGTGGAAAGCCCTCTCTGAAGAACATGAGATTTGCTTCAGTTACAAAGTTCAATAAATGCATTTTATGCATCTCATCTCACATCGTTATTCATAAAAAGTAGAAAATTATCCCGAGAACTTTGAACGTTGAAGTTCTCTCATTCACAAATACAGACAAAAACGAACAAATATCAACCTACCTTGAATTGTGTGATCTATTTTAGTTATGTTTCTTTTACTTAATGTGGGTCCGTACATTCAAATTTGAGCCAATCCAGTTACATCAGCCATAATGATAGTATTCACCTGATCTCTTTCAAAATAGTGACTGACTAAATGAGTTCAGAATCATTAAGATAACAAAATACACTTACTTGAACAATCAATTTGATTAAATGCAAGAAAAAAATCAGCCAGACATTCTCAGGTATGGCAACTATTACATACTGACTTGTGTGTTTAGTAAAACCGATACAATTTAAGTTATTTTTTTAACCGATTGATATATGTATCACTGTGAATATATGAATTAGGAAGAAAGTATAGATTAGCATGTCCGGAAGCCAGAATAGTATATGTGTATACAATTATGTATTACATTTCGTTCTATAGAAGATATCAATAAAATCAGTGTATACATAACTGTAACCAATACGTAAATATATTACAACTTTGATACTACTTATTATAGTGGTTATTTAAAATTAGTTGTAATGACAGTTCTGTTTTGTTTTTAATTGGTTACACTGAATAGTTATTCATTATTGAATGATTTAATTTGAAATCAATATAACGTATGTAAACTACCTTTTCTCCCTACTTCAAACTTAATTACATTGATTAATGAATGTTTATATTATTCTAACTCATTTATGTCTTACCTTCACCGATGTCCTTGATCTCATCAAACTAGAACAAACATAACAAAATCCTCAATATTCTTTTCTTCATTTCGTCTTACACAAAATTTCAAGTGTTTGAACATTGATAAGTCATTGCTCATTTCACAGTCAACTTATAATTCACTTGAAATTCAAATTATTGTTTTGTGTTGTTTAAGGATATTGTGTTTCGTATCTGCGAACAAAGTTAACAAAAACTATTATTAATTATAAAAATTGTAAATGCGTGAGCACGATAGACGCTTGGTTACAAACTGTTCCAGTTTTTTTGTTTTATCAAGGTTTCATGACGTTTTGACACATGACTGAAGGTAATCATCATCTGATGATCTAACGCAAGGAAATGATACATCATTTTCCAGAACTCCATCGTGATTCTAGTTAATTTTTAATCAAAGTTACTACGTGAACAGACTAAAATAGCAAGGTCAATTATTATAAATGGTTTTAATTCAGCGTGCTGGTGCACAGTTTTCTCACGCCAAATACCTTACTAATGAGAGCATAGGTTTCTCCAGCACAGGACATTTTAACCATCTCTCTCTCGGGCTCTTCTTTCAAATGTTCAGAACACTATTCATTATTTTGATTTCGATCTTTAACTCCTGACAAAATTTGTCCATGTACCATCCTCCAAACTGTTTCAATGTTTTGTTTTATCATGGTTTCCTAACTTTTAGTCATATGACTGAGATTTACAATAATCTGAAAATCCAATGCAGTGAACCGACACAATATTTTCGAGATTTCAATCATCATTCTAATGGATTATTTATCAGAGCAACTGTGTGGACAGTCTAAAATTGCAAAGTCATTGGTCATGACTGCTTTTGCTTCATCAATATCACCGCTCACAGGTGCATAGGATTCTCTAAACCAGGATATGTTTACCAACTCTGTCATGGGTTCTCGTTTCAATAGTTTTCATACACCATTCATTTTTCTGATATCTACCTCTAGGATTCCAGGTCAGAGATCGCCTTGTGATGGAGTTTGATGAATACCGCAACTTATTTCCTTACCAACTCTAAAATCTTTACTCAGTTTCCTCTTCAAATATATAAGTTTATATGTTTCACTCTCATGAATTCCGCATGACGTTGACGATTTTTACAGTTATATCATGAAGTAGAAGACCATTGCATAAGCTTCTTCAGTTCATGCTGTCAAACTCTTTCTCATAATGAAGGAAGCTGATACATAGTCTCGAGTTAATTTCCAGTGATTGCTCAATAATGGTCTGCATTTTCCTGATTTGATTTGAGCATGATCAATGCTTATATAATCCGGTCGTTTGATCTCAAACCTTGGAAAATACTGAATCCGGTATTTGGCTGTACAACAATGTTGAAAATATTTCCTGGTACTAAAAGTAGCGTGATGACTCTATAGCTCGATTCCTACACCATTTCAGGTCTCCTTTTTTTCGTATCTTGATGAGGTATCCTTCTTTCCAGTCTATATGTACTTGTCCCTCATCCAAATCTTCCTGAATACAACACGGAGGAAGTTTGTAGTTACTTTTGTGTGAGAATTCAATGCTTCAGATGTATGATGTCTGGTCCTACAACATTCCCTATTTTGATTTCTCTCACAGTCATGGCGATTTCTTAAACCGAGTGCGAGATTATATCTATAAGAAGGTCTGTGTATGTTGTTTTGATGTGCGTTATCCGAAAATGCACCACTTGCTAAAGATTTTTCTTTAATGCATCATGTATTTGAAAATTTTTGAAATGAGTCTTTGACACTCATGTTTATCATATTAGATTGTTTGAAGATATCCCAAAACCACTCATTTAACCAAAGTCCAAGAAGTTTGATTAATAGTAGCAATGACTGAATAGTGATTCGAAAATCGACATTATCTTGGTATACATACTTCCTTTATAATAAGAAGTTGTGACGCTCTTTGTGATACTTATATCTTGAAACTGTCGTGGATAACTGAAACATCAGATAGCTTATTAAATTGAAGTGCACATTATACTAATACAAATGAAGGACATGTCTGGCATTTAAGAGGTTAGTTCCAAGACACATTTGATTGGTCTCATCTTATAATGTGATTGCGATTGATTATTCAATATAATAGAATTTTAATCCAGTACACCATACCAAAAAAGTTAAGTTTACCTTGAGTGACAAAATAAAACACACTCATGTAGCGTGATTTAAAAATCGATTCACTAATATGGGAAACAAATGAAGAAAACTTGACAATAGAATTAGTAATCTGCACACACAGAACTGGTCGAAGATCAAATTACACATGTGTCATGATTTTGATGACTAAATCTGGTTCTATTGTCAGTACAAATCAGATTCATTATTTGCCTAATAGTAAAACACATTTCAATCTGATGACTTATCTGTTTAGGTAGGTAGTTGGCACTTGATATCTGGAACACGTTAAACAGGCATTACTAATGGGAATGACCAACTACCTAACAGTGTATATATTTTCACAGAACAGCTACAACACAAGCTCTAAAGCCAGATTGTTTTATGTATCAATGCGTGACTTTTGAAATTAATTTCATTTTCGTAATCAGAAAAGAAATCACATTCGGTGATGCGTTCAGAAGATTTTGTCATACTTTTTAATACAACAGAAAACAATTCTTTGTGAACATCACATACAACAAATAACTAATACTTGATGAGCCAAATGGTCGATAAACCACGTGATCAACTCGATTAATTAGCGGGTTAGGATCCATTAACGATTGTGTCAGGGAACGGTTGTGTTTCAAATGAAATTAGTAAAACAATGCAAAGAACAATGAATTCAAGCACAGTTATGTCGCCTTATGACCACGTGATACTTACCAATATTTTATTATCAATGTACAAAATGATCATAAAACGAATGTCGGTACATCACATTGATGAACCGTAGTAACATGACGATGAAGAAGTTTATAATATAATTTTTGAAACTGGAAAAATCATCCATCTTCTATAATGAGCATGCTCCACAGTGACAGTATTAATGAAAGAAATCATACTGTGACTGATATATTGAAGTCTGCTATTTTTATGGAAATCAAACTGGATGAACGTCTACGGGATTTACAAGCACTCGACGTAATATTCATGTCAACACAAAGAATGATACACAACTAAGATGAAGTGTGAAAAATCATACAACCCTACTCAATATAAGTTTTACTTGAAGTCTACAAATATTTTTCTCATCATACTAACACACTGTATGTTTGAATGTAAAGTGATAATGCTGAACACACGTTTAACTAATATAATCATTTTCTGTCTTCTAGGTATAACAAATATGCATTCAAAATTACGTTCCATTTGCAGTAGACTTAAAGGAAGTATTACGGTAATCAATTTTCATATAAAATACTTAACAATTTTGTAATAGAATCTAGTACTAAATAATGCGAGTTATGTAGACTAGATAATCACCAAACACTGCCTGTTTGCGAATATTTCAAATGACTACGTTCATCACTGGAAATAATCAGGGACATCATACTAGGAAAATTATCTAGGCAATCTAATTATCTGAATTTCTTTCAACTACTAACCTTCTACTCACACAGACCGATATCACGCGTTCAATTGTTTGAATGAGTTATCAAATATGTAACAGTCAAATGTTGATAATTGTGATCAGCCGATTATTCAAAACTCATTTGAGTTAAATCATGTGCTTTATTACTCTTTACAAATACTATTTGGCGAACTAATCAAGATGAAAAGTTGACAGTTGAATGGAACATCTTAGTGAAGAACTAAGTACAGGAAAAATGCATAAACAATCGAAATGAATAATCATACTTTGAATAAATTATTATATATGCAAAAGGATTGAAAGTCTATAAAGGAATTTACCTTTCAATCTCAATATATGCAATTTAAAACAGTTCAGCACAGAACGTCTCAAATGACATAGAAATCAAAGTGAATTCTTGACACAGAATTAGAATTAGCTGGAAGCATCCTTTGAATGATATGATTAAGGTCTGCCAAATTTACTTTAGTGAGCCGTTTCGAAATATTTCCACATCATGCTCTGAATATTCTGATGGTATATTTCAATGTTTTAGACAGTTGCTGTATGTAACATGAAATGAATGTTAACAGTGAAATCGAACTGTAGATGATGAACGTGCATGCGCAATTACAGTCTGACATATTATGCTTGGATGTAGTGAACTTTGTCTTGATGTGATATCCAGTTTCATATCATGTAAATGAGAGAAAAAACACGTATAATTATATTTCCATTCTTAGCTACTATATTCCAGTGTGACCACTTCTGGTTTTGTCAGAGAGGAGAGTGGCACAATTTGATAAATGATGCTAAGCAAAACGATCTAACTGTCTTTAGGATTATGTGATTAAAATGCTGGTTTTGAATAATGCAATTGATTAAATGAGTATGTCGCTTGTAAAATACTGCACAGAGTGGATGAAAATTATAGACACATACATTATTCAGGCGTTAGGTTTCGAAGTAGATCAGAGATAATGGTAATCGTCTGCTGAAACTGTGTTCATACGCTTATTTGTTTTTTGCAAACACAAATTCTAAGAATAAGAAGAGACATTGCATAACATGATTACCCCTTGCATCAAACCAACGACGGACTCAATTAGACCAATTTGTTATCATTCATTGTAGAAGAAGCTCAACAAAAGACTATCACTCGTTCTGGAATACTTGTTTACATTTCACTCATGCTCTAATACGACCACGCATTCGCTTGTGACTCACTGAATGCAAAAAATTTACCCTACGAAGACCCATTAAAATTGAAGTGTGTGACAAGAAAGCCAAAAGCAGATTGCAGGAAAAACTGAGGTCACACTTAGATAGTTCTGTACATGAGGCTGATCAAGATTTTGCATGTAAAGATGAACGAGCATCTTTGTAAATAGCAGTGACATCTTTTAATGATTTATACCAAAGGGTTACGAAAAACCAATGGTTTTCTATCAAGTTTTTGAGCTGCTAGATATTCATAAACTCATCGCATCAGGCTCTGAACATGGTGAAGAGTGAGGAGAAATCAAATCAATGTTAACCGAAATTCTAATGAACAACGGTTAGCAGTGGTGGGAAGCAAATTCAAGAGAGATGGAAAGGGGAGCGGCTGTAGGTAATACAGAACAAATTTTCAGAATAATAAAAGGCGATAATCACCGTGTCAACTAAGCTTTAGACGATGTTTGCAGTGGCGTGCTTTCAAAAACTGATGTTTGCAGGTTATTGAGAAATTCACTATTGCATCTAGTCACTCGCTCTTTCGAAATAACAACAGCATTTGCGTAGTTTTTTCGAATATTTCACTGTTCATTGATGAGAATACGACAACTCATGAAGGTTAAAATACATTGTGTAATTATAAAGCTTTACAGAGTAAATAATAAGATTAAAAAGTTTCACTGGATGTGGCAGATCCTGAACACCAGAGACCATAAACTTAGAGATAAATGATTTTATGGATTATCATGATGGTTTTGATTGATATTCATCAACTCATCCAAAATTGTATTCTTCATAGGAATAATTCTTGATGATTCGGAAATGGTATATAAATTCAACATTGATCATAGGAGGAGAATTAGTTTTCTATTTTTTGATTGATTCATAAAAGTGTATTCCCTATCCGAATTTCTATCACATGAGACGCTATATGTGTATATAGTAAACGGAAAGAACAGGTTAACATTGTGTGTTCCGTCCTACGTTATTACTCTTTAGAGACTTCATTTGTCCACTGAGCTTATTGGAGCAACAAGATCAATCATGTGTTATCACGCATTCGTTCAAGAATCACTTATTTTATTGTTCAGTACAAAGACAGTTTATTCAAAGCCTAATGGAATAAATAAATACCCATAAGTTAACAAACTTGGTGTAATTTTATTCAATCATTTTACTGTGGACATCCCAATCGTTCAATGTGACTTTGTTAATTTCTATCGAATGGTGTGAATTGAGCATGAGTTTAGATATGTTAATGAGTCGTATTGTATGTGACAATAAAAATGGTTGCGTTCCACATTACAGGCTTACAACAATACAGAATACTCAAACGAATTTATATCACAAACATGACAGAGATTCCCATGTTCTGGTGCTTCATTCACCTAGAGTATGTTGAAGATGAGATATATGATTGGAATTGATAGTAAATTTTTAGGAGCATATCACCTGTCAGCATTTTACAAGGTTTTCAATCTTCATCAACAACCACATTTGTAACGATCTCAAAAGACTCACCACACATCCTACTCACTGCCTTTAGCATTCCCCATAATGCGACATAATCATTCCAGAAAATCGTTGGGAAGAAATGAGGAAAACGTTATTGAGTAGCAGGTAATATACAAAAAATCAAAAATTCTTCAATGTAAATGTTCAGCAATGCAAAACTTCATTTGACGTCTCTGCATAAAAGGTCGGATAGAAAATGTTCCTTCATGTACATAGCACAGGAGCAGCAGAGAAATTAAGAAAGGATCTTAAACCACGATTGGTGATGCTTGATATCATTTTCATTACGGAAACTCTAATAATATGACATTCATGGTATGAAAACCTAGGGTTTGCGTGTTGTTGGTGTTTCAAGCTAAGGTCTGTTAGTTGATATTCAATAGAATTAGATACGAGACCATTAAGAATAGATCATCGTTTGCGAAGTTACAAAAGATCATTCATCTCAAGATACTGTGAAGGGATAGAAATCTCTATTCCTAATGCACACAATGAGGTCATCAGAATAGTGAACAAAGTGGGAGGCCGATCATGTTTTGTTTGTATAACGTCAGACCAACATACTTCCATTAGGTATTATTTATTGCGATGAATAAATTTGTCAGTGTTATTAATTTTCACTGTAGTGAGTGCATTCACGTTGATGACCTTAGACCAGCATATGCAGTGTTCAGCTAAAGTGAATCTAATGAGAGCAATTTTCATTGGCTTACAATCTTCGTTATTAATCTCGTAATCATGATACAGCAAACTAGTCAGATGAAATTCTGTATCTGTCCATGAATGTGAATGAATATTTAAGTGTTTATGCAATCCATGAGATTAAATATCTCCACAACTGTATTGTGAACTCTCACTTATTTCAGTTGAAATTGGAATTAGTGATAGTGGAAGGAAAATTTTCAAAAATAAACTGTTCAAAAATCTTTGAAGTTACTTCTTAGATATCGACATTCGCAAGAGATAAGAATCCAAGTGAAACGAAAAAAAAGGAACTTTCATTGCATGTAAGACATTTATCGTTCCATTTTACAGATTCAGCTATGAACGCGTTCGAAAATTTGACGATCCCTATGTTCTCGCTAATCTCGTAGTAACGTAAGTAATATATTTCGAAATACACTTTGCATCACATCATAGCAAATTATCATTCTGAAGTGAATTTATTCGTTTATTTCAACACATGAACATTGGTTAATGGGGCGTCGGATACATATTCGTCACACAAGTCACTTGATTTTTGTGTGGACTGTAATACTTTGCAGGTATCTAGACCGAAACATATGGTTTTCTTGGACTTTTATACCCTGAGGCATCGAAAAAACGTTTAATCCTGACGACAGAGGAACAACTTCGAGAGATAATGGATTTATACGCAAATTGTTCTTTCAGGACCTTGTAACCCATGTGCACCATTGGTATCCGTATATTCAAAAACACCTATGTCGACTTTCCGTGTTCGCTCACCCGATTAAAGTGCCAGATATTCGCTCTTCGTCATCTCGATTTCGTAAACAGATCAATCGACACGAGAGGGAAGTGAGTAGTACGTTTCTGGCAGTGGCTAAATACGCCTGCCCATGTGATAGCATTTCGAGAGGTGGAGCGCATTCCCCTTAACCTTGGTGAACCACGGCATTTTGGGGATGAAATAAGATATTTAAGTTGACCACTCAATAAGAATTTTACTTATCGATTTTTTGACAAGTTTTACAAGCCGTAAAGATTATTTAACTGGGAAGTTAAGGAATTTGTTCAACCATTTCATGCATACATATTATACAGAACATTGATTCACATTACTTTCATTTAATGTATCTGTGATTTCAGTATGCTGTACATTTCTTTTCTTCGTTTATCAGATTTATCATATTGATTCTTGGATTATTATTAATAATTATTAGAAAACTACTTCCTGCATCTGCGAAGAAACGTTTCTTTATTGTTTTAACAGTCAGTTGAATGTGGTTTCAAAATTTGATTCATGATAGTTTCATCCAACAACCGATTGGATTTAGTTTAGTTTTATTTGTTGAATAATAAACATGTTGTCATGTTACTTTGATAACAGATATCAAGATTAAACAGCTCTTTTGAAGTTGAAATGGAAGTGGATGCACATAATACCGGCACATTGTACTCTGATCTACGTTTGTTCTTATGACAATTTGAAAAATTTTATTCGGTTGTCAACACAGAATCAACTTAACAAATTAGATTTCTCTCATTGTAATGTGTATAATACTAATATTATTAATAATTTAATATCAAATAACAGTTTGTTACATAAGGCATGCCACTTTACAGGCAAGATCAAATTGATACAAATGATACAATATCCACTGTAGTAAATTACATAGCTGGGTTGATAATTTATGAGATATGAATGTAGATGGTTTTAATCATTACCACAGTTGGCGCGCTTCATGAAAGTTGCGTTGCGAATGTGCGACTGATGGTCAAGGATAGGTCCACTGAAGTTATGAGCTTTTAGAAATCGCAACCTTATGTCCCTTTGGTATATCCAAGGCTTTAAGGATGGTGCAGGATGAAGTCACCAGTTCCACATCTCAAGGGGGCTGAAAGAGGGAGCAAGTAAAAGAAAACACGAGGAGCAAAGTAGCCAATATTCATGAAGGAATGTTTAAGGTATGATTACTTAGTCTAATTTTTCTTTATTAAGGTATATGTTAAGAAAGAGCATTTTAATAGGTTAAAGGAAATAAGTGTTGACGAGGTGTGTGTGGACATACAACTGACAAATGAGAGCGATTCAGAAAAAAGCTGAGAGTATAAAATTATGTGTGATTATAAAATAAAATATATAGTCATCCGCACACTTTTTATGTCACCAAACGTGTATCATAAGATACAGAAGTCAACGTCACAAGTGTATGAAATATTAGTCTTTCTACCAACGGCTACTTGATCCACCATTTTAGCCATTTTTATAGGTACAAAGCTAAAAGATTTAGAAACGAAATTCAAGACGATTATGTTCATAACATTTTGTGTATCTACAAGAATTGGATTTATTCTCATTATTATTTGGATGATATTCGAAGACGTGAGTTTATCTAATCATGGTTTTCCACAAAATGATAGTGATTAATGATTAATATTGATTTGCTAATGGTTTTCTCGAGTAGCATAAGTCTTCTTATAAAATCCGCTAATCAAAAATACGGTCAAAAGTTTCCTACACCGCAATACAAATACGTTTGCAATCCATATGTCATTGAGGAACATTCCAAACAATTCAATGTTTTCTAATACATTTTCAGCTGCGTTGAAATTTTATCCGCATCGCATTGCGTTCATTCTAAATACAACAATGTGTTACACCATGATGTTGTCAAAGTGTTTTGTTTCTTCTCTGTCTCTCTCTCTCTCGATAACTCAGTTGAATTTATTTTAGAACACCAATGTATGAACACAGCATTCAATACAAAAAGCAAACAGTCAAAATTATCTATACATTTTATATGTTATAAATAAACATGTTTCATTTATAATTTTGTTATATAAATATAATCTTTGGACCTGTAACAGCACAGGTTGGTTGGGTAAGAGTTGACCTCAAACAACCAAGCATATGCCAATACAGTATAGGTCAAGTGTTCATTCACATTCTTATTTTGCATAGGCGTTATATTTTATATTATCTTATATTGAATGAATTGGAGTTGATCCGATGGCATGACTAGACCATGCATGTGTGGTCCCTCTGAAATGTTACTTTATATATTCTATTCATAATAAGTATAGTGTTCTTTCTCTAGCGTAAGCTTGTTCTTCATCATGTATTGGTAGTTATTACGTTACAGTGAGTTGGTGTAGACGATGATGTGACTTCCGCGTAAGATCTTATAGATTAGGCAGTTATGTCATATGAATAATTGATTAAAGCAGTACGAATATCATAGTGGACGATAATTCTACAGACCCATTGCATATGTATTGAAAACAAATGAACTAGAATTCACATATTCCTGAGGGAATATTGTAGTAAGTAATAAAGATTTTTCACTAATATTTGTAGGATAAAACGACATGACTATAATTCATGGACGAGTAAATCAGGTGTAAGATAACAGGTCTTGAATTTTGGCGCCAAATTCAGTTGTAGTAAATAATAAAGATTTTTCACGATTTATATTCACTAACTGATTAAAGCTAAACCTCAGTTGAAATATATTAAATAATATATAATGGTAGACAACACTCGAGCATGTACCCGCCAAATTAAGACTAGGGTGTAATCGCCTGTAACCGCAGCCATTGATCCAATGTTATATTCGAACAGAGACCCAATATGTGTTAAGTGCTGAGGATTATTTATTGACCGTTATATATGTATTCTTATTGAATAACTATGAGGAAACTGGCTTATTTGTACATATTCAAATTATTTTCGGCACATGCTTCTATTCGACCTGTTGATTACTGTTATATGATTTACAATTATTCATTCATTCCCACTTTACAGGTACCTGTCTCTAACAATCAAAATCGCTTTTGGATTGATCTTATATGATTAGTGTTTTGTGTTACGGCATGATGCGATATTGTTCGTTTGTATAACTGAAATATATGATTTCTACCGCAGAGGCTGATAATGTCGACCTAAACGTTAATTAGCTGACTTAAGAAAGAAACTATTATGCAGGTAGAAAAATACAAATTCTAGCTCTTCGTATATATTTAAGAGTCATTGTATACAGTGAACTTATAACTTCAGTCATCTCACGATTATATTGCCATCATCGACATCAGTTAAATAATCACTTCCAGAGTTGTCGCGTGTCAATGATCACATATAGTAATAATCACATATAATAAGAATTTAAGTGAACGTAATTTCAGTTATAGCACTAGTTACACAGCATTATCCATTGGGAGTTAGATTAGTTGACTAACAATAATCAGACTTTGCGTGCTAACCGTTGGATTATTCAACTGCTTTCTTTTACTTTTAAAAGTATGCATTCAAGATGAACGCAAATAACGATGAGCGTGATCACAATCTTATTTAAATAAGTATAATTATTCATCATAACTGATGACGACGTAGAAGTTTTCTTTTAGTATAACGTCAGTTATCGAGATATCGTGGCCTGATTTTGAATAAATGTTCTCGAATACAAGGGCACAATTTTCAGAATAAATGCAGCACAAACAAAGAGGTTTTAACTCACATATCAGCTGACCATCAGGCGATAGAACGTCTATAAATACCCTAAAATTCAGTGTGGTCCTTGATAAACGACGGTCAATATGGCCAATTGTTCTCAGTGTATTTTGATATTTTACACTAATCAGATACAAGAACAACTATCACATTTGCGAAAAGCTGGCAATCAGGTCGATTCGCAGTCACTGAACCTACTGCAATTGAAATATGTTATTAAACAAAGGCTTCATCGGGACAGGTCAGAATAAAAAAGAAGTGAAATCAAAAATGACGGTAAATGTGAAGTTTGAGAGACGCTAAATGCAACGTTTACTAGAACAAAGTTTCTTTGCCTACTTATATGTGGAAGTAAGATGTTTGATGTTTTCTGGATAACCAATGGAATCCATTAATCGAAAAGCGTACCAGACTAACAAAACAACCACTGAGTAATAAGCCATATGTCAAAGTAACGAGACGCGTTTACTTGAGAAGTACGGTTATTGAACGAATCATTTCAACCGATTCGGATATTTGTAAGTTCAAGTATAATCGAAATGTCTTTAATTCAGAAATTAATACCAACAAACGAAGATCTGTTTATCAGAACATCTATTATAAATGACAGTGCACTTTACAATTATCTTCAAACTATTCATCATGAACATATATGAATATCTGTAAACTAACTAAAACAGTCAATGGAAAAGCTTTGAGTTATTGTGTTCAATCATTTTCTGATTTGATAAACGACAATCGATGGTTGCATTTAAAGAAATTTGTAAAGTGATTACAAGTATGATATTTTCATACACCAATACAAAAACATTGTAGAGTTTTGAATTCTGTTCATGTTCATAGTATTTCTTCAAATAGTATTTTGTGAATGTCATCACCTGTGATTATGAAAACGTAGATGGTTACTTCATCATTGTAGCACTGTTATAAATATATGTATCAGTGAAATAATAAACATATACAGATACAGTTTTGAGAACTTCGTAGTTTCTAAACATTCATACATACAAAATGAACAGTAAGTAATTTGCATTTTGATCTTTCAATTATTGACAGATGGTCAATAATGCTTCTTAGTTCTAAATTCTACAGAAGCATATATATTTAGCAGCATAATAATCGATGGACCATGTGTAATTGCAATTGTTTATTTTTTCAGAACTTACAATGAACATTGCGCCGCACCAACAAACCATGATTGCAACTTGTAGGCCAGTCTAAAATAATGGAAATGAAACAATTTAACTCAATTCATCATATATCTTTACAATTACTAAGAACTATTTTACCATTCGAGCGAATCATTGGTAAATAACTAGTAATCAATAATCATTTCTAGTTTGTGTAAATCTTCGACTAGAAGAACTCACGGATTTTAGAATCAGCCACACAACCATGAGAATAAAACCAGTGAAAAGGAATCCACCACACATTGCAAACAAGAGTATCTTCCATTTCCTTTTTATACGATCTGGCTTTTCGCTCAAGAAAATGGCTATGATGAGGAGCAAGGTAGCCGTAGATATAGAAATAAGTTGTTCGTACCATTGTGCGTAAAACATTAGAAATGCAGCACCGACAATTAGAATGATCAACTGAATAAAGATAAAGTAGTTTGAAATTAATATATGTTCAGAAGTTGAATCGTTCAACAACTGAAAAAATAATCAAAGACTAAACATCACTGAATTGCTTTCTATTGAAATGCATGAAAATGAATATCCATGGATACAAGCACATAACAAGGAATGCTTAACCAAGTGTGTCATAGTGACAAACGCGGAATAATTTCAAACCGATTTCTTTCATGTTCAAAATATGATCTAACTATGTGAAGTCTATCACCTAAACAGTGTCAAATATACTAAATGGGTAAATAAACAACTCCGACAGCTAGTAATATCTGCGACTCGAGGCACCGAATGGTGACTTGCGTATCATAAAACACACGTTCAGTGATAGACAAAGTATGTGGATGATAAAACAAATTAAAATGACAGAAATTCGATTTGTTTATTCATTCTATGTTCACAAGCAATTCCACTTCTTGAAAATGCTCATTACAACAAACATAGATTAGGGGAAAATTTATCTGTGTGATGCGCATACACGTCTATATATCTGTTAATTATCCATGACATTGACTGATGTCATTTATTGTTATATCATTTTGCTTACATAACGAAGAACACTTATAGCTCACGATACAACAGAATCATTGGTGATCTGAGTTGTATACATTGACAGTTTTATTGAATCATTGAAACTATAGAAACTGGATCGCTAAACTTATCGATACCCTCAAATACAACATCGAATATCATCTGTTAAATTCAACATTCAAGGTTTCGTTAATAATGATATCCATTATCTAACAAACATAAGAACATTTTTATTTTTCAACAAACAAACTAAATTTAATCGATGAGTTAATGAAAATATCATGAATATTATTGAAAACAATGTTCAACTGACGGTTATCACGATGAATGCATTGTTCTTTCTGGGTGCGGTGAATAGATATCTATTGAATATTATTATTAATCCAAGAACTAATCCGATCAATCTGAAATACAACAGAAAACAATGTACATTATCATAATCTCACAGATACAATAAACCATAGTGATGTGTATCTAATGTTCTACATAATCTGAATGCATGAAATGGTTGAACGAATTACTCAGTGTCTCTATTCGACATTTTCCGAACTTTGTCAAACTTGTCGGAATAATCGATCAGTGAATTACCTTATGAGTGATAGTCCTGTTTATCTCATTTCATAACGATCATTTGTTATAATGTGATGTAACACGAAATGAGAATGGTTTGTACTGAGAATTCATAATATTCTTGAGAAATCTGAATCAGTTGTCTTATTTCAGTGTACATTTCACTTCATTGGATAGTGATACACTAAAATTGTCGTTGTTATTTTTTGTGCAATGCCTGTATTTAAAACATATATATTACTTACGTTATTATGAGACCACTGAGAGCAATTGGATCTGGAAAACAAACAATGCTGGATCTTTCATATGGAATGATAATAGTCTTACGTGTAATTACAACTTATATTTAGAGTTTTGCTTGACAAATCAACAGGAATGGATAAGCTGAATCTGTCAAACATAAAGACAAATGTCTTACTTGTCATCACGAACTTTCAGACACCCTGGATTATGAAAAAGCTTTTGAATGCTGAATCTGTCAAACGGAATGATAAATGCCTTACATGCAGTCATAAATAAGTGTTTCATTTGTATAATTACAATCGTTTTCCGACTTCATTAATGTAAATTCAGTGGAGATTTGTGAACAATTCGCCATTGAAATTTCAGCTTTTACAATCAACAATTTAAATTTATTCTGAAATAATTAAACATTCACGAGATAGAAATATTCGATTTCATGTTTTACATAAGACCTTCAATATTCATTCACATGGCTATTTCGTTCCTCATTCATTGCTTTTACACAAGTTTTGATTCATGGAGAGAATCAAAATTTCATCTGGATTCTTCGCATTTTCACTTTTACGAGAATAATTACAAAGCTGGAAAGTCGATGAAAATTGATATCGTTAGATTCACGTTAGATGATTTCCGCACATGATGTTTTTTAGTGATCAACGTTGACGTGATCACTTCAGTAATTACAATTAACGGTTAAAAAATCTAATCATCCACATAAATGATACTCACAAAGAGTATGATTTTTTCTCCATTATTCTCTCCTGTGATTTTCCGAAAAGATTTTGTCGTATTGTAAAGTGTGCTGAAGGCAGTGAGTAGGGTGTACAGTTATACTTTAGAGATTATTACAAATACGCATGTTGCAAGACATTGAAAATCTTGCAAACTGCTAAACATTGATTTCCTCCAAAATTTGTACCATCCGATTCTTCTTTATCTTTCGCCTTCAATAATGAATATCTCTTCTGTTTGTAAAAGAAGCTCGTTGGAATCATTTGTGTTGAGTGTTCTGTATTAAAGATAGACTATAACATTAAACTCAACTGTTGTTATTGCTACTCATAATACAACTTATCAGCAAATAGAAACTCATTCTTAAATTATAACTTTTGATAGAAATTAACAAACTCACATGGAATGATGTTCACAATAAAAATAATACAATAAAATTGCACATATTTATAACGGAATACTCTGATAATTTTGAATCGTCATTCTTCACTCATGAGTGCTTATTGTTTTCATTGAACTTTGGTTAAGCTAACTTTGTACAGAATACTAGAAAACGTGATTCGTTAGAAATTAAGCAAACTCATCTAACTTTTAGTTCACTATTTGTGAATGAGTGATTCCACCTCGGAGATAGAATATTTCGATCGCTTTGATGTGCTGAATGGTTGAATAAAGTTTCTACAGAATAATGACGTCAGGTGAGACACCATCAAAACAATGATAATGGTCACACGTTTTTTTTAAACAGAATGAATAGTTTATGTAGTCGGAATCGACACATCTTCTACACCATCAGCATATACGTAATTGTGTAATGTGATTGTTGAAGTAAGTTGCTGAGGAAACTCGAATTTATGTTTCATGTGACTACGTCGTCGTAAGAAAGCTTCAATTGTAGCTTTGGGAAGAGCGATGCTTTCAATTACGTGTCTAACAGCCAGGCAATTGGTGACGTGGTCACTGAAATGTAATATGTCTTAAATTAGTTATCCTGTTGATACCGTTTCATCGCCGATTTCCATTTTATTTATCCATTGTTTATATCATCCCCATATTTCGATCAATTATTCGGTCCCATTAAGTTACTTACGAAGTTTATATTTATATATTTATTTAATTGCGTTCAATGTACAATACATAGCTTCACAGCCTTGTTGATCAGAACTTTAGGTTGAACGTTCTTGCTGTGGCCTAATAAGAAATGCGTCTGCATTGGTCTGAGCATCCGGATAGTAAATGACTAGTGTGGCGCATAATTATTTGTTACCACCCTCTACTTCGCATCAGTATTTATGTGTTCAAATAAATAATAATAAATAAATGCATTATATCTTGACTAAATATAGAAATTCACCAAACAAATATGTACTGGAATTTGTCATATCTAAGCTTCCACGATTAAATGTCACTAATCATTGTTATTTAGTATGAATTAGTGTTTATTTCATTTTCAAAAATAATAACAAGATAATTGAAATGCTGTATTTTTACGCAAATATATTATTATTTATGGCCGTACGTTATAATTATTTACATCCTTTCTACGACTGTCATCGCAACTAACTTTACTACCAACAACTTCGATTATGGTTAGTTTTGGTTAAGCGCTCAATTGAGTCACATGGCAAGACCTCGTCTAGAACCATCAAGCAAGACAATGGAAAAGAGGATGAAAAATAATACATTACATCGAGAAATGGAGAAAACATGAGAAAAATTTACTACAAGCGATGTTCCAGGACAGGTTGGGTCGAAGAATGCTGATCGACTTCTATGCATTTAGGAGTAAAAATGGTAGGTAAGTAAGCGAATACATTTATTAGTCTTTTTGACAGACAATGTTATTTGAACAGTGGGGAATCCCATGACTATCAGTAGTTTCATGATCACTATCTTGTCTATGTAAATGTGTTCGCTAGGTCATATGATAGACTGTAACTGCACACTGTAGCTGTACACTTCAACATCGCTTGATGGTTCATTCTCTTTTCCATGTGTATATGTACTCAAATTTTTTTACGAGTCTTTTCCTCAACTATCTAAGTGTTATTCAAATTGCGTGTAAATTAGGCTGTATATTCTCTTCCATACATACATTCGCCTATGTGCTTGAAGTTCGTTTGACGGGCTTGTATATTTATCATTAATCCCTTCCGCTTCTTACTAACTTTTCATTTCAAACATCGTTGAGATTTTTAGGAATAACGGTAAAAAAGATTGTTTATTAACGAAGCCAAACCACTACACTTTAATCGTCATGATAATTGTTTAAATAATTTGCTAACTATGCATTTCTAATTAGTATATGAATTTTTCATTCCTCATTATAACGTGTTAAATAAGGTATCATTGTCTTTTATTATCAATCAAACTCTTTTGATACCATTTAAGTAATCAAATTCAATCTTTTATATTGTATGACAAAAGTGTTTTGTTTCTTCTCTCTCTCTCAGTAACTCAGTTAAATTTATCTTAGAACATCACAATACGAACTCAGAATTCAGTACAAAAACAATCAAACAAACAATCAACTTTATATATTCAGTTTCTTTATCATAGATATAAATGTTTCATTTATATTTTTGTCATATAACAATAATCAATGGACACATTGACTATGTATTATTTAACAAATAAATTACAGTACAGCATTATATATATATATATATATATATATATCCTCATTGTATAACTATTAAGTAACAGTATTATGTGAATATATCCAAATTCTTTACGGCATAAGCTTCTATTAGACCTATTGGTTACTATAATATGATTAACAATTCCTAATTCATTCCTAGTTCATTAGTAACTGTCTCGTACAATCACAATCACATTTCTCCCGATCTTAAATGATTGTTATTTTCTGTTACGTTATCATGTGGTGTTATTTGTTTGTTTGTCTGAAATACTTGACTAGTATCGCGGAGGTTGATACCAGCGTTCTGGATGAGTTAAGAAAGGAACTATTATCCAGATTGTCAAACACAAATCGTTAGCTGGTCGTATAGGTTTATGAGTCATTGTTCGTATCATATAACTCGGTGTCTGTAATTGTCGATCATATCAATTGATATAATCAGTCTGACATAAAGTCATATCACCAAACATTGTATACAGTTAACGCCTAACTTGAGTCATCTCACGATTATATTGCCATCATCGACATCAGTTAAATAATCACTTCCAGAGTTGTCGCGTGTCGATGATCACATATAGTAATAATCACATATAATAAGAATTTAAGTGAACGTAATTTCAGTTATAGCACTAGTTACACAGCATTATCCATTGGGAGTTAGATTAGTTGACTAACAATAATCAGACTTTGCGTGCTAACCGTTGGATTATTCAACTGCTTTCTTTTACTTTTAAAAGTATGCATTCAAGATGAACGCAAATAACGATAAGCGTGATCACAATCTTATTTAAATAGGTATACCTATTTATCATAACAGGTGGTGACGTAGGTGTTTTCATTTAGTATGACGTCGGTGACCCAGATAAAGGTGCCTGATTTTTAATAAGTGATTAATTTTTTTATTGAGCAATTAGAAATCGATTAAACTTAATGTTAGATCGTTTATCCCGTTGATTACATAAGCAAACCATGTTTCATGTGTTAAATACTTGTTTAGGGAGGACGTTGTTCAAAAATGCACAAACGTATATTAAACTATTTTACACATAATGATCATCGACAAACTTATATATGATTACGCATTTTTGCTTATCGAATGGTCAAGAATGATTTCTATGGAGAATACAATGTTGTGTGAGTTGTTGAATTTCAATCGAAACCATCCTGTGAAATTATAAAATTATACATCTTTAAGTTTACAGTCTCAAGAGTTCGGGGTCTATTAACCTCAGTGAATCATATTAACATTATCTTCTCTGTATAGCTTGGCAATAATACGATCTATTTCAACTTGCATGATTTGTCGTGTTCTCATCCATGAACTGTGAGAGGTTCTATAATCCAACACAGATAGTGTTCTCATTTCAAAATAGGAATTGTCTGGATGAACCGAATATTTCTTCATTAACCCTAAGAACAACAGTTTTTGTAAAACACACTAGTCCAAACACCGTCTGATGCATGTTTGATGTCATGATGTATACAACTACTAATAACATTTAGTCTATCACATACTCTTTTAATACTTCGCATTATCGAAATCAATATTTCACTCACATAGTCTAACAGACCGTTAGATCGCTTCCTTTATTATTACCAATCATATTATTCCAATTTTCCTCTTTTAAATTACCAGAAGTGATTACGTGAGAATGTTATAGTTACAAAGTGAAAGATAATTATACGTGTTTCTTCTCCCATTTACATGGTATGAAACTGGTTGTCACATCAGCATATTGTTTTTCCGTAATTGTAGTTTGTTTATCGGTTAAGTCATCAAATGATGGTTATTGCTTATATGTGATGCTAACAAATTGATCTTTGATTTGTATTAAAAACACTATGACACATTTGAAGTAGGAGTCCAGAAACATTACCAAATGTCATTTCATTCGCGTTTATGAAGATAAGTGTTTTGAAATGAATTTCAAACGTCACACATTGATACATAAAACAATCCGTCTTTAGAATTCGTGCAGCTGAAATCGGTTTATTTATTGAAATCATGACACACCAGTAGTTTGTTCGTCTATCAGTTCTGTGTGTGCAGATAACTAATTCTAATGTCAATTTTTCGAAGTTTGTTTCCCATACTTGTGAATCGATTTTGATTCTACACTGATTCAGTGTGTTTTATTACGTCACACAAGGCAAATTTGAAATTTTGTATCGTTTACTTGATCGAAACTCTATTCCATCTAATGTTTCATTAACATCTCAGCAAAAGATGAAATCAATCAAATGGCGTAGTATAATGATGGTGTATATAACATAACACATACGTTTACCTTATTAAATCTAATTTTCACATTTGGTTCGATACAATTGAAGCTGAAAAATCGCTCTTTAATAATTCCGATACAACAGATTGTAAACACTTTACATTTCTTCAATTTATAAATATAAATGTGTGTACATGAGTAATTATAAGTGTTTCGAAACGATAGGTCTAGTAATAAACCATATTTTCTAATGACCGTCAACATAAACCATTCCATGCAAAATGGATTGATACAATAGTGTAATGAATAGCGATCACAAGATTTGAGGAAACAATAAAAAGCTTTTCATGGAGTTAACCTCCTAATCGCCAATCATGCTATTCATTTGATATAGTATAACGTGAACTTAATAAGCTGTCACATGTTCACATAATCCAGGACATTTTCAAGAAACAAGTATCATCAATAACATCTCAGCTTCTACTCAGCTTCAGAACTTTACTTCTAATAGTAAATGAAGTACGTAAAGCAAGAAAATGTCGATATTCAAGTCACTTTTCTGTCATTGTTGCCCAAACTTCTTGGAGTTTTTATAACTTGATGGTTTAGGTAAACTTTTAATTTATATAATATAATAATGATTAGTGAAAACAAAAATAATTTGAAACCTTTCAAATACGTGATGCTATAAAGAACACTCTTGAGCAAGTAGTGCATTTACAGAAAAACCACATCGAAACGCGATCCACAAACCTTCCTAAATACAGAACGTCACATTTGGTTTAAATGGACGTCAAAAAATTCTAGAATGAAAATACATTACGACAACAAAACATACATCAGAATTACTGAAGTTAAACACAAAGGTAACTGCAAAATTCCTACATGTTCCGTTCAAGAAAAGTTGATGAGAGGAAAAAGTGCCAAAACATGAATAGAAGGATACCTTAGCAAGCTATTATAGAAAGCAGATATGAATGAATGTGAATAAGTAACCTATACACAATCACATTGTATGAAATCTGCCTCGAACAATAATCCATCAAAATCAATATCGACATCTCCGAACTGATCTGTCAGTTCAATGTATTGAATCATCAGATTATTATAACCCACAGTCGTGTGTCTAAACGTCATGAAATCGTTTTATAACGAAAACGTGAAACGGCTTATAATAATAAGAATCTGTATTGTTCACACATTTTCAGTTTTTTAAACTGTGATAGGTTTCGTTTACTTTGTTCACGGATACGAATCACAAAGTCCTAAAACACAACAAAACAATAATATGAATTTTAATTGGATAATAAGTAGACTTTGAAATTTTACTTCATATATCAGTGGTCTAGCAATTGAAGCTTCAAATACTCCGAAAACGAAAACAAATTTTGTTGTGTTTTTTTTTATTTGATTAGTCCGAATTCTTAGATGAAGTTGAGACACAAATCAGTTAGAATACGTTGAACAATCATTCATCACTGTATATTAGTTTGAGATAGGTAGGAGAGCACGTGTACACTTGTACAATTATATTAACATAACTTATTCTGGTTTCCAAGCAAGCCAATTTATTCACCCTTCCTGAATAACATTTTGACAGTGATTAATATTCACTCATCAACCTTGACTGTGCCTGGAAGTGTGTATGTGCTCACCTTGCTTATTCTACTCATCACACGTCTGTAGATTATTTTGATTTTGCAAAAATATAATTTAACGGTTGATTAAATTGAGTTGATTCAAGCGCTTTCCCCACTGCGTGCAATTTCGCTTCTGTGTTTGTTTGCTTCGATCAAGGATCGCATGTAATATACGAAATGTAAATTCTTTCTCGTATTTGGACTCGTTGATTTGATTATTTACCAATCCGAATTAGGTTGATCATTATATACGAGAAGTGGAGACTGATCGGCTGCTTGCTTGAACATCTGGGCTGCCTGTTTCAGCCATCTAGATATTTCGACAAGTTATCTATTTTTGTTTGTCTTAATATATCATTATGTTTAATAATCGCATAATCTATTCTGCTGCATTTCTGAAAAGTGTACAACCATTTGTTGTAAAAGTTACGAAAAACTCAATAAGAGACAATGTGGTTGCTGACAAAATACAACGAAAATAACGTACATTATTCAGATGTTCATTTGCTGAGCTGCTAACGTCTAACTGGCGGTTACTCTTTATTTATCGCCAGGACCGAATAAGAAGAAAGAAACGGAAACTTGTTGAAATACTTTGAGCTGGGAATTACATATTGAATTCTAATATTGAATAAAGCTAATGATAATAGAATTTTTAAAAAAATAGAAATTGTTCAGTGGAAGATAGTCTACAACCAGCATGATTGATGGAATACATTAAAAACATAGATGAACAAAAAACTAAGGATTAAGTATATGTATTTCATAGATAAATCGCCTTCCATCTGAACTTGTTCGTGCGGTACTTTACAACTTTAATTGTTAAGGATTTTAGATCCAATAAACATATCACGTTATACATTTGATGATGAGAATTAAAACGTGTGAATTATCTGACCAGTTTGCACAAAAATAGATCGCATTCTAAACTCATCTCATAACGTCAACGAGCATGTATTTCAATGGGGAAAAACCTATAAAACATGGAGATTCAACATTCAGTACAAGCAATTCCAAAAAGTCTCACACTCTAACGCAGCAGAAATCTGATGCTTCATCTTCTTCAGTGGTTGTCAAGCCAAGATCGGTCATCAATGTGGAATATGAATACTGCTTCTTTAATAAGCATTATTTAGAGAACATTCAAGAAATTTGAAAAGTAAGCAGATACATTATGCAAGTATGATATACATTGTTTGAAACAGACGTTTAAGTGAGACTGCATGAGGTTTCCTCAGAACAAAATTGATTTCATTCACATTCAAAGACCGCTGAATTTAAAAAATTGAACGCTTCACATTCCTTGAATTTTTTGAAACGACATTGATCAAAATTACTGAAAGCTGTCAAACGAAATACACTGGTACAGTGGACATCATTGCATTTCTTTAATCGTTCCAGGATCATATTGTTCAGTTAAAACACATCTTTTGTTGACACATTGATCGCTCATAGAACCGCGTGTGGTGTTTTCATTTTATGGTTTTAGTAGAGCTTTAGTGAAAATATTCAACAGAAATAATACTGATATCTGTCATTATTGTTGATCATTTTATACAATCAAAATTGTTGCAAAATGATTTTGTTCACGTATGAGTGGCAAACGTTTTATTGTGTTGTTCTGTTTCGCTATTATATTTTGGTTTCGGTTTAAACAAATGGCGAACGTTATTCCCACCAAGTTCTATGAGCTACAGAAGTTGACTTAACAACGTCTACCAAGGCCATCAGTTATGTAATTGTTACACTTCTCTCTACATTCTGTTAAGTAATTATTTGTTCTCATATACGTGCACTTTTTTTACACTCAACAATTCAGAAGTCACTGATCGGTTTCGAAACATTTGGAAAGCGTTCACAATGTACAACCATTTGCCAATCATAAAATTTGTCGGTTATTTTTCATTTGTTTCATTCTACTCCTTTTATACGCATCACGTAGCATAAGTCCTGTAATCAGTAACGTGAAATATGAACACCGAAATAATCAAGAAAACCAACCATGCTGATCATACATGAAGAGAACTTCCGGAGGAGCTGAAAACAATCACATACCTGTTTAGCTTCATCATTGATGAGCAAGGAGGGCTTCATGTAGATGGGGAAGCACGGTTTGAGATAGCTAGGATAGCATTCTTATAGCTGAAAATTATATTCAACTCTTAACAACTATCAACCAATATCAAAATCAGATTCCTCAGCACGAACGACAAGACACTTAGTTCTACTTCATTCACAATACCCAGTAATACTACCACACCTACCACTGAGAAGCACAAAGAGTAAAATCAAATAAATAAATCAAAATGAGACAAATTTTCACGAATGTCATCAACAAAAAGCAGCACACTCATTATCATTGAATGTAGAAGCCAACAGACGGAATTTTGTCATGCGAAATGGGTTACCAGTAGCTCGACATATAAACCTACTCCTTTTCCTACCTACTTCAAACTAATATAGAGTGATGAATGAATTTTCATCGTTTTTTAACGCAATGATGTCTTAACTTCCGCGAAGACATTGGACTCATCAAATGAAAACAAACACAACAAAATTGTCAATATTGATATATTTTTGTTTTCGGATTTCATGAAGTTTCAAGTGCTTGACTACTGATATATGAAGTAAAATTTCAAAGTGTACTTATTGTCCATTTGAAGTTCACATTACTGTTTTGTTTTGTTTAAGGAATTTGTGTTTCGTTTGAATGAACAAAGTCAACGAAATCTATTATCATTTATTTAAGTTGTAAATATGTGAATATGATAGATTATTAAAGTTACAAGATTTTTAAATTTTTTTAGTTTAATCACAATTGTCATGATGTTCGGGCATATGACTGATGGTTTTCATAATCCGATGTTCCGACGCAGTGATTTGACACATCATTTCCGAGATGTCGATCATGAATGTGATTAATTGTTTATTTGGGTTACTGTGCATATACTTACAGTGAAAGGTCATTGGTCATAACTGACTTTTATAAAATGTGATTGTGTATATGGTTTTTATGCCTGTTACTTCACTCATATGAGCATTGGATTATCACAAACATGATATATTAACCAACCCTGTTATGGATTCTTCTTTGTAGCATTTTCAATTATCATTTATTTTCTTGATATCTGCCTTCGATTCCCTACACAAATTGTTCTTGTATCTGTTACTTTTCTTTCCGCGTTCAAGATTCCAGGTCATGGATTGTCATGTGATGATGTTCATTGTGTTCACAAATGGATGTCACTACGACAAGTATAAGAGAGAAAAGAGAAAAAGTAGTCTTTTCTGACACAATTATTGGCTTGAAACGACCTGTAAGAAGTTGTCCGTTCATAACCATGTAGCTTAGCTCGTAACATAACCTTTGCCTGATGTTTACGATTTTCTTAGTTACATCATGTTGAAGAAATCTATTCCTTGAGCTTGCAATATCCACTCTGTCAAACGCTTTCTTATCGTATAGAACTTTTATGCATTCAACAAGTTACTTTCCATTGATTGCACGGCAATGGAGGACATTGTTCTGATTTGATTTGCGTACGTTCGATTCTTATGGAGTATATTCCCTTTATCCCGAACACAGGCATTCTGCAACCTTATCTGATTAGTATGTTCGAATAAATTCAAACTATCCCTCTTTAACCACGAATAACAGAACATCAAAGTTCAATGTTCGTATTGATGATTCTCACCTCGATATTGCATGAGAGGTAAGTTTTATTATATATATTCTTCAGCTTTGTTAATGTGATTATAAACTTGCTTGTGCAATGGGCTATCAGGACTCAGTAGCTAAGTGGATAACGCGATGGCGTTTGAAGCGAACGGTACTGAGTTCGAGTCCCAGAGTGAACATCAACTCTGAGATGCACTTACATCCAGCTGGCGAGTTCAAAACAGGACGAAACGCGCGTCCTGGATTTCCCTGCTAGCCACTATCCATCTCTGTTTATAATCACATTAACAAAGTTGAAGAACATATATTTCGTGACAATTCTACAGTATTAGAATTAGGTCTATAATATCAACAGAGATAATATTATAGTAGATCATAATACTGTAACAGCATAGGTTGGTTGGTTAAGAGTTGATCCCAAACAACCAAGCATATGTCAAAACAGTATTGTTCAAGTATTCATTCACTTCCTTATTTTGTATAAGCGTTATATTCTTTATTATCTTATATTGAATGTTGAAAGCTTTTGTTTGTCTGAACAGATAATCCCACGCTCCACTGTGACTGCGCTAAGATCGAAATAAAGACGTACTCAATTATTGTCTGACTTCTTCTATCAATAACACGAGGGTTACCTATAGGCGCGAAATTGGTGAGCCCTTTTTGAACACACATTAACCTCATTTTTGTTATTAATATTATTTTTTTTTACTCAATCGTAAAAGTAGACCTGATAATCCGTAAACTAAGTTGGGTATATAAATAGTTTATTCTTTTTATTATCTTAAGTTATTCGTGTCATAGAAACCATTTTTTTTCTCGTGCTTATTTTATTGCTATATTTGTCACATACCTCATGTCAGACTTAAAAGAAACCCATGATCTGGAGGATTTGTCACCAGTGGAGATAGACACTGTTATGACTACGAAATCTCGACTTCCAGAATTTGATCGTAGTGATCCTGAGTTGTGGTTTGCTCAACTCGAGCATTATTTCACGAGACACAATATCAAATCTGAAGGGATTCGCTATAAAGATTTGTGTTCTATCCTTCCTCCTTCAGTCGCCAAAGAAGTCCGTGACTTGATTTTAGATCCACCATCACCACAACCGGTCACCATTTTAAGACGAGAGATAATGAACCGTTTATCATTATCAGATAGTCAAAGAATCCAAAGACTTTTTCAAGGTGAAACACTAGGTGATCGGTCGCCGTCACAGTTTCTACGTCACCTCCAAGTCTTAGTGGGTGATAACACAGTGGGTGAAGCAGTCCTAAAACAAGGATGGATACAAGCTCTCCCATGCTACGTCCAACACTGTTTGGATGCACAAGATCCTGAAACCTCATTATCTCATTTAGCGCGTATAGCTGATAGAATAATGGAAAGAGGTCCTCCAACTGGATCAGGCACAATAAATCACACACAGAAAGTAGAATCAGCAAAAGACCCCGTCATAGAAGGACTCATTGCGAGTGTTAAGAGTCTCACTGAGGCTGTCACCAGAATGCAAATGGGTCATACAAACAGGAGCAGGTCACCACAACGATCACGATCCAAGTCACAAAATAGGTCACAAATGTCCAGACAATCTGGGCAGTTTTGTTGGTACCACTGGAAGTTTGGTGTCAACTCAACCAAGTGCAGGCAACCATGCGCCTGGCCTAAGCATAATTCCAAGACAGCGGGAAACGAGTAACCCCTCCCAAGGTCGCGACAACTGAGGAGGGGCGCCTAAACAGTCGCTTGTTTTATGTCAGAGACAGAAACTCTGGCTTGAATTTCTTGGTGGATACTGGCGCTGCTCTTAGCATCATCCCTCGAAATAAAACTGAGATTAGTCGAGAAACGTCCCCGTTTACACTTCAAGCTGCAAATAAAACTACAATCGCGACATTTGGGCAGAAAACGTTAACCCTAGATTTGGGGTTCAGAAGGCAATTCCCTTGGGTTTTCACGATAGCCGACTTAGATCTGGCAATACTGGGGATGGACTTTCTAGAGAGATACGAATTTCTAGTTGACACCAAGAAACGGCGATTAACACTAAAAGAAACTTCGTTTTACACAAAAGGCAAAGAAAGTCACATCAGCTCTCTTAACTTGATTCAAACCCCTCCAGTAACAACAGCAAAATTCCAAGATATACTCGCGGAATTTCCAAACTTAACTAAACCAAACCCACAGCCTTCCAAAGACAGACTAAAAGTAAGTCACACTATCAAAACCGAAGGTGCACCGGTGTTTGCAAAACCCAGGAGACTAGCACCAGATAAGCTCAAAATCGCTAGGGCCGAGTTTGATTATATGCTACAACTGGGTATTATCCGTTCCTCTGATAGTCAATGGGCATCCACTTTGCATATGGTCCCAAAGAAGAATGAAGGTGACTGGCGACCGTGTGGGGATTACAGAGCCCTCAACCGTCAAACCGTACCAGATAGGTACCCAATACCGCATATCCAAGATTTCACAAACGGTTTACAGGGTATGAACATATTCACTAAAATTGACTTAGTCAGGGCATATCACAATATCCCGGTGGCTGATGAAGATATCCCTAAGACAGCTATTACAACACCCTTTGGCTTATTCGAGTTTGTACGCATGCCATTCGGCCTGAGAAATGCGGCACAGACATTTCAAAGATTCATAGATAACCTACTTCGAGATATGCCATTTGCGCAGGGGTATATAGACGACTTGTTAATTGCCAGCCCCGATTTGCAATCACACGAAGAGCATGTACGAGCAGTGTTGACAAGATTGAATGAACATGGAATAAACATACATCAAAGTAAGTGTGTTTTCGGTGTTCAAACTTTAGAATTTCTTGGTCACACAATAAGCCCAGAAGGGATTAAACCTATAAAAAAAGAAGTGGATACCATCAAACAATACCCGATACCTAGCTCTCTAACACAAATGAGAAGTTTTCTAGGTCTAATTAACTTTTATCGCAGATTCATACCAGGTTGTGCACAATTAATGCAACCTTTAACAGATTTACTTAAAGGAAAACCAAAAGAATTCAAACTGTCTTCTGACGCCGTCGAAGCTATTAAACAGCTTAAAGATAAACTGGCTCAAGCAACTACGTTGATATATCCGAATTCTCTTTCCCCACTTGCTTTGATGGTGGATGCTTCAGATAAAGCAGTAGGCGGTACCCTTAACCAACTGGTTAAAAACGCCTGGAAACCAATTGCTTTCTTCTCGAAAAGACTCGCTCCAGCTGAGACAAGGTATTCTACCTTCGGGCGAGAACTTCTTGCAATCTACCTGACTATTAAACACTTCCGACACATGTTAGAAGGTAGGGAATTTATAGTCTTTACGGATCACAAACCACTGACGAATGCATTAAAAGCGAGAGCCGATAAGTACTCACCTCGAGAAGTCCGACACCTTGACTATATATCACAGTTCACAAGCGATATCCGACATGTCAAAGGTCAGGACAATCAGGCGGCAGATGGTTTATCCAGACTAGAAATGAACGTGCTACAGCAGTCTACAGTAAACTTCGAGACGTTGAGACACGAACAAGAGCAGGACCTAGAATTACAAAACCTACTCAAAACAAACAATTCAAGTCTTAATTTAAAACAGTTCCCATCACCTATCGATGGTATTCTAATTTACTGTGACACGACCAAGGCAATGCCGCGACCTTTCGTTCCCAAAAAAATGCGAAAGTTGATATATAATAACTTTCATTCTTTGTCTCATCCTGGAGCAAAAGCTTCAACTAAACTAATCAATGCCAGATATATATGGCCGAATTTACAGAAGGATGTACACAAATGGGTAAGAGAGTGTTCAGCATGCCAACAATCAGAGAATAATCGTCACACAAATTCACCCATAGGTGTTTTCTCGCAACCAGATGCACGTTTTGCACATGTGCATATCGACTTGGTAGGTCCTTTACCCCGTTCAAATGGTTTCAATTATCTTTTTACATGCATAGATCGATTTACCAGATTCCCTATAGCCATCCCGATAGCGGACATCACAGCGGAAACAGTAGCCTAAGCTTTCATGCAGAACTGGGTAACCATTTTTGGTACACCCATAACAATAACGACAGATAGAGGAGTGCAATTCGAATCCGAACTATTTAATAACTTGGCTAAACTTCTAGGCTCCAATAGGATACGCTGCACTGCATATCATCCTCAGGCTAATGGGATGGTAGAACGTTTTCACCGTCAGCTAAAAACCGCCCTTATATCTCACTCAAACCCCAATCAGTGTACAGAATTCCTACCATTAGTTATGTTGGGAATACGAACATCTGTCAAAACTGACGCACAGTGTTCAGCTGCAGAACTGGTTTTCGGAACAACTCTGAGAGTACCAGGTGAATTTATTAACCCTAATACTAACAGTCAAAAACTTAATTTAGAAAATTACGTAGATCAACTACGGGACCATATGTCCAAACTTAAACCAATTAATATTCGCGAACAATCGCGCGCCGTATATGTACCTAAAGACCTAAGCAATTGCACGCACGTCTGGATAAGATGTGATAAAATAAAATCACCACTCAGTCCTCCATTTGAAGGTCCTTTCAAAGTCGTCTCAAGAAAATCTAAATATTTCGTGATAGAAAAACATGTAAACATCGACACAAAAAGTATTGATAGGCTAAAGCCGGCTTATCTAGATCATGAACCACCATACGTATTGTTAGATCGTTTAACTGACAAATCCATTACGGAATCGAAATGTAAAAATGATAAATCTTTACAAATGACTAAAACGGTTCGCTGGGCACATCCAATTAGTCAGGCAAGGATGTTGACAGTTTCGGCTGCAGGATAAAATCTAACCACGTAGCTAATCAGACCCTGCATCTACTTAAAAATAATTATTTTTCCTCATTCCGCCTCACCTACAACTCCCCAGACCTTTTACCTTTAATATATAAGTATTATGTTAAATATTTTTTTAAATACTGGACACATAAGCTAGGTATTCCGAAACGATGGCTGAGGATTTTAATCAAACTCATACAACTAACACTGGCAAATACAACGATATCAAAAAGCAACCCAGGCGAGTTTTATAATTTCTTTTTCTGGTTAATTAACTATGTTGGCTGTACTTCTTATATATCTATATACATTTTTCACGTAGACTGGCTATACATATATACCATATGAACTACTTCTAAAAGTTTTCGTTCGAAGATATGTTTAGTAGCTTGATACGAATAATACTACTATTAATAAGTGGTTTTCTAGACAAAACATCTTGGATTAAACCATGGCCAAGTACTTATTAAAGTTCTCATCATTTTTTTCATGTTTAGGAAACTTATGTAATGACTTAACCAGTTTTCCTGCAGCATGCTTTTTAGTGTGATCATATAACCCATGTTTATTGGCAATATTCAGATTTTTTTTTAAAAATTCTGACATTTAAGAATCAATAACCGTGGAGATATAGTACAGTGCGTTACTGTAAGGTTACTATGTTAGCCGCATTGATTCCGCATACCTAATTTTAAACACAACTTATAAAGGAACTCTTAAGTAATCAGAACATTGAACTAACGATATGACTATTATAGCTATGTTAACGTTAAACCAAATTATTATTAGTGGTCCTGACAAAACCCTGGAACTTAACACTAGCGTTATAAAAAAGACATGTTATGTCAGTAGCTTATATATATATATATATATATATATATATATACTTTTTCTCTCGGTTTAAGTATAACGTAAAATGGAAATTACAAAACTTGTAGATTTTTTTTTCTATGGTATTATTAGTAATCCAAACAAAGAACGTGTACTGTTCCAATATGGCATTCTGACATGTCAATCAGTCCTCCTGTTATCTTTCTCTCATATCTGAGCAACTTACGGCCAACAAACATCGTATTGAATGGGGTTTCGATGAACAAAAACGCACGACCCACACGCACTCGAACCTCTGCCCTCCTGAATGCTAGACCGCGTGCCTAGCCATTAGGCCACATCAGACCACGAGGGATGGCTGCAATCTTTCCTTTTACCGATTAATCACTCATAATACTAATGAGTAATAGGACTTCAACACTTCTAAGGTGCAGACAAATTCGTTACTTTGATGAATTGACGAAATATTGCCTCAGTATATCATACATATTTAAATCAAACCAGAAAAGAGTATTTGACACAACTGTACTTGATCCTCATACTCTACACAATTTTCTCCCCTCTTTAACCGTATATTCTCTTCCGTTTTATGGAGTAAATTAATGCAATCCTGGTTACGTACCTGTTTATAAAAGGCGGTTGTCACAGTCCCAAGGTCACGCATTTGAACGGGTTTGACAATGAGTCCAACTAGCAAGTTTACACTTTTACATATATACATTATAAAAAATGATTTTATTTATTTTCATATCTTTTCGTACACAAGATGGCTACACTATGTCTATTTTCTTCCAGAATACCAATCCGTTCTGGAGGCCAATCACTTACGTGGAACCGAACAATTATCAATTATATTTATGTATTTCCATTTTGTATCTTATTATTTTGATGCAGGCAGTGGAGCAGTCCTTTAGGTTTGATTGGTTTTCACCATTACCTTTGAAGTAGATTCTTCTTTACTTTTTACTTGAGGGCGACTGAAGAGGCAGGTGAGTAAACACCTGATAGCCGGTCTGAGCATGGAAAAATCGTATCTCACCAACATGGTGTTGGGTAGCCCGCCCGCGGCACTTCCTCAGATATTCTTATTCCACAGTCTCACACTCTTTCTCATGAAAGCACGCAGAGAACCGTCAGCGATAGTTGTAGAAGAAATCACATGCTACAAAATAAGATGACAAGCTATTAAATGAAGAGACATCAATGGACTACCGTTGACAGCGTTAGTTGCCACTGAATGTAAGTCAAACATTGAGCGAGTTGTTAATTTTCCCTTGAGATGAGAAACAGAACTAAGGTGTTTTTGAAAGATAGGTTAATCGAACCGACGTTCCTACGAAAGTCGATTCTAGGGGGAAGCTAATGAAACAGCATAGGTTGGTTGGTTAAGAGTTGACCCCAAACAACCAAGCATATGTCAAAACAGTATTGTTCAAGTATTCATTCACTTCCTTATTTTGTATAAGCGTTATATTCTTTATTATCTTATATTGAATGTTGAAAGCTTTTGTTTGTCTGAACAGATAATCCCACGCTCCACTGTGACTGCGCTAAGATCGAAATAAAGACGTACTCAATTATTGTCTGACTTCTTCTATCAATAACACGAGGGTTACCTATAGGCGCGAAAATACTACACTTTCCTCAATTGTGTTGTGCCCACTTCCAGCGATTATTCCTGATTTCTTCCGCTGAGAATTAGTTTGTTGTTTCCCACATTAGGTAATTGCTAATAGTGTCCGGCCAATTGATCAGAAGTATTTGCGTAGACAACTTCTTATAAACACCTGTATTTTCTGGATGATGGCTTTCGTAGTTCTCCAGGTTTTTGCCTCTTACAGTAAATTGAAACCTGCTGCTACACTGTTCGTCTTCTCCTGCATTTGTTGTTGCGTTTGGGATAGAAGGGCCAGATCATCTGATGGTTTTCATAATCCGATGTTCCGACGCAGTGATTTGACACATCATTTCCGAGATGTCGATCATGAATGTGATTAATTGTTTATTTGGGTTACTGTGCATATACTTACAGTGAAAGGTCATTGGTCATAACTGACTTTTATAAAATGTGATTGTGTATATGGTTTTTATGCCTGTTACTTCACTCATATGAGCATTGGATTATCACAAACATGATATATTAACCAACCCTGTTATGGATTCTTCTTTGTAGCATTTTCAATTATCATTTATTTTCTTGATATCTGCCTTCGATTCCCTACACAAATTGTTCTTGTATCTGTTACTTTTCTTTCCGCGTTCAAGATTCCAGGTCATGGATTGTCATGTGATGATGTTCATTGTGTTCACAAATGGATGTCACTACGACAAGTATAAGAGAGAAAAGAGAAAAAGTAGTCTTTTCTGACACAATTATTGGCTTGAAACGACCTGTAAGAAGTTGTCCGTTCATAACCATGTAGCTTAGCTCGTAACATAACCTTTGCCTGATGTTTACGATTTTCTTAGTTACATCATGTTGAAGAAATCTATTCCTTGAGCTTGCAATATCCACTCTGTCAAACGCTTTCTTATCGTATAGAACTTTTATGCATTCAACAAGTTACTTTCCATTGATTGCACGGCAATGGAGGACATTGTTCTGATTTGATTTGCGTACGTTCGATTCTTATGGAGTATATTCCCTTTATCCCGAACACAGGCATTCTGCAACCTTATCTGATTAGTATGTTCGAATAAATTCAAACTATCCCTCTTTAACCACGAATAACAGAACATCAAAGTTCAATGTTCGTATTGATGATTCTCACCTCGATATTGCATGAGAGGTAAGTTTTATTATATATATTCTTCAGCTTTGTTAATGTGATTATAAACTTGCTTGTGCAATGGGCTATCAGGACTCAGTAGCTAAGTGGACAACGCGATGGCGTTTGAAGCGAACGGTACTGAGTTCGAGTCCCAGAGTGAACATCAACTCTGAGATGCACTTACATCCAGCTGGCGAGTTCAAAACAGGACGAAACGCGCGTCCTGGATTTCCCTGCTAGCCACTATCCATCTCTGTTTATAATCACATTAACAAAGTTGAAGAACATATATTTCGTGACAATTCTACAGTATTAGAATTAGGTCTATAATATCAACAGAGATAATATTATAGTAGATCATAATACTGTAACAGCATAGGTTGGTTGGTTAAGAGTTGATCCCAAACAACCAAGCATATGTCAAAACAGTATTGTTCAAGTATTCATTCACTTCCTTATTTTGTATAAGCGTTATATTCTTTATTATCTTATATTGAATGTTGAAAGCTTTTGTTTGTCTGAACAGATAATCCCACGCTCCACTGTGACTGCGCTAAGATCGAAATAAAGACGTACTCAATTATTGTCTGACTTCTTCTATCAATAACACGAGGGTTACCTATAGGCGCGAAAATACTACACTTTCCTCAATTGTGTTGTGCCCACTTCCAGCGATTATTCCTGATTTCTTCCGCTGAGAATTAGTTTGTTGTTTCCCACATTAGGTAATTGCTAATAGTGTCCGGCCAATTGATCAGAAGTATTTGCGTAGACAACTTCTTATAAACACCTGTATTTTCTGGATGATGGCTTTCGTAGTTCTCCAGGTTTTTGCCTCTTACAGTAAATTGAAACCTGCTGCTACACTGTTCGTCTTCTCCTGCATTTGTTGTTGCGTTTGGGATAGAAGGGCCAGATCATCTGATGGTTTTCATAATCCGATGTTCCGACGCAGTGATTTGACACATCATTTCCGAGATGTCGATCATGAATGTGATTAATTGTTTATTTGGGTTACTGTGCATATACTTACAGTGAAAGGTCATTGGTCATAACTGACTTTTATAAAATGTGATTGTGTATATGGTTTTTATGCCTGTTACTTCACTCATATGAGCATTGGATTATCACAAACATGATATATTAACCAACCCTGTTATGGATTCTTCTTTGTAGCATTTTCAATTATCATTTATTTTCTTGATATCTGCCTTCGATTCCCTACACAAATTGTTCTTGTATCTGTTACTTTTCTTTCCGCGTTCAAGATTCCAGGTCATGGATTGTCATGTGATGATGTTCATTGTGTTCACAAATGGATGTCACTACGACAAGTATAAGAGAGAAAAGAGAAAAAGTAGTCTTTTCTGACACAATTATTGGCTTGAAACGACCTGTAAGAAGTTGTCCGTTCATAACCATGTAGCTTAGCTCGTAACATAACCTTTGCCTGATGTTTACGATTTTCTTAGTTACATCATGTTGAAGAAATCTATTCCTTGAGCTTGCAATATCCACTCTGTCAAACGCTTTCTTATCGTATAGAACTTTTATGCATTCAACAAGTTACTTTCCATTGATTGCACGGCAATGGAGGACATTGTTCTGATTTGATTTGCGTACGTTCGATTCTTATGGAGTATATTCCCTTTATCCCGAACACAGGCATTCTGCAACCTTATCTGATTAGTATGTTCGAATAAATTCAAACTATCCCTCTTTAACCACGAATAACAGAACATCAAAGTTCAATGTTCGTATTGATGATTCTCACCTCGATATTGCATGAGAGGTAAGTTTTATTATATATATTCTTCAGCTTTGTTAATGTGATTATAAACTTGCTTGTGCAATGGGCTATCAGGACTCAGTAGCTAAGTGGACAACGCGATGGCGTTTGAAGCGAACGGTACTGAGTTCGAGTCCCAGAGTGAACATCAACTCTGAGATGCACTTACATCCAGCTGGCGAGTTCAAAACAGGACGAAACGCGCGTCCTGGATTTCCCTGCTAGCCACTATCCATCTCTGTTTATAATCACATTAACAAAGTTGAAGAACATATATTTCGTGACAATTCTACAGTATTAGAATTAGGTCTATAATATCAACAGAGATAATATTATAGTAGATCATAATACTGTAACAGCATAGGTTGGTTGGTTAAGAGTTGATCCCAAACAACCAAGCATATGTCAAAACAGTATTGTTCAAGTATTCATTCACTTCCTTATTTTGTATAAGCGTTATATTCTTTATTATCTTATATTGAATGTTGAAAGCTTTTGTTTGTCTGAACAGATAATCCCACGCTCCACTGTGACTGCGCTAAGATCGAAATAAAGACGTACTCAATTATTGTCTGACTTCTTCTATCAATAACACGAGGGTTACCTATAGGCGCGAAAATACTACACTTTCCTCAATTGTGTTGTGCCTACTTCCAGCGATTATTCCTGATTTCTTCCGCTGAGAATTAGTTTGTTGTTTCTCACATTAGGTAATTGCTAATAGTGTCCGGCCAATTGATCAGAAGTATTTGCGTAGACAACTTCTTATAAACACCTGTATTTTCTGGATGATGGCTTTCGTAGTTCTCCAGGTTTTTGCCTCTTACAGTAAATTGAAACCTGCTGCTACACTGTTCGTCTTCTCCTGCTTTTGTTGTTGCGTTTGGGATAGAAGGGCCAGATCATCTGCGAACTCCAGATGTTAACGTCTTCATGATCCAGTCGATCACCAGGAGAAAGAGAAAGGGTGAGAGTAAGCAACCTTGCCTAACACCGGTCTTCACTTCGAACGACTTTGTCAACTGTCCTCCATGCACGATTTTGCAGTGTAATCCATCATATGAACTCTGTATGATATTGACTATCTTTTGAGGCACGCCGTAGTGTCGAAGAAGCTTCCATAGTGTTGTCCTGTCCACGCTATCAAATGCCTTTTCATAGTCAATGAAGTTGATGTATAGTGATGAATTCAATTCAGTTGATTGTTCCACAATGATCCGTAGAGTTGCGATTTGGTCTGTACACGATCTATCCTTACGGAATCCTGCCTGTTGATCACGAAGTTGGGCGTCTACGCAGTCCTTCATCCTAATTAACAATACACTGTTGAAGACTTTTCTCGGTATTGAGAGAGGAGTGATGCCCCTGTAGTAATCACACTTGCTGAGATAGCCTTCCTTCGAAACTTTGATCAGGAGCCCTTCTTTCCAGTGTGTTGATAATTGTACCTCATCTCAAATCTTATTGAAGAGAATGTGGAATACCCTGCATCTGCCGCTACGTCTGCTTTCAGCGCCTCTGTTGGAATGTTGTCCGATATTGCTGCTTTGCCACTCTTCATTAGTCATACGGCCATGCTCATTTCTTCAATTGTTGGTCGGCCAACATTGATTGGGAGGTCCGTGGGTGCTGCTTCGATGTTGGGTCGATTCAGTGAAGCTGGTTGATTCAAGAGTTATTTGAAGTGTTCTACCCACCTGTTTTGTTGCTCTTCAATGTTGGTGATTGCCTCGCCTTCCTTGCTTTTCACTGGTCGTTCTGGTTTGCGGCGATTTCCAATGTGTTTCTTTGTTGTGTCATACAGTTGTCTCATGTTTCCTTCTCTTGCAGCTTTTTCCGCCGTCGTTGCTAAATCTTCCACATATTTACGTTTGTCACTTCTGATGTTCCTTTTCACTTGTTTGTTTACTTCTGTGTATTCAGCTTGTGCCTTGGTGTTTTCCGCTTTTGTTCGAATGCTATTGACTTCTGCTTTTTGTTCCTCATTTCCTGAATCTTATCCAGTGTATCAGCAGTGATCCATTCCTTGTGATGGTGCTTCTTGTGTCCCAAGACCTCATGATAAGTTAAAGTGATTGTCTCTTTGATCCTTTTTGCAGTTGCTCTTCATAGTAGCTGCTTCTCCATTGCGCAGAACGTCCTGCATCTTATTGCTCAAGATTATCTTGAATTTGTTGAGTTTGTCAGTATCCTGAAGAAATGCCGTATTCAACTTTTGTGATATTGTCCGCCCCGTTGTCCAGTGCTTCTTGAGTTTCAATTTCATCTTGGCGAACAGCAATTGATGATCTGATGCTATGTCAGCTCCTCTCTTGGTTCTCACGTCCTCTATAGTCCTCCTGAACGTTTTGTTGATGTAAATATGGTCGATTTGGTTTTGTGAATGCGTTTATGTGGGAATAAGGTGCCGCCTATGACCAGTTTATTGAAGGCGCATAGGTTTGCAAATCTCTCACCATTTTCGTTTCTTTCTACCAGTCCATGTCGTCCCATGATGTCTTCATATCCAGTGTTGTCCGTTCCAACCTTGGCGTTGAATTCTCCAATCAGAATGGTCAGGTCCTTTGTTTGGCGTTTCTCGACGATTGGCTGCAGCCTATTGTAGAATTGCTCTTTAGCGTCTTCATTGTAATCGTTGGTAGGCGCATAGCTTTGGATGATGTTGAGTGAAATACCCTCTTTCTTTGTTTTGAACGAAGCTTTGATAATCCTTGTTCCATGAAATTTCAATCCTGTAATTCCATTTCGTACTTGTTTGAACAGCATCAATTAAACTCCTTGTGTATGTGGTGCATTTTCGTCTTCATGGACGGAGTGTAACAAAAGGTTTCTTGACATTAAATGCAGAATTATCACGTGCAGTTCAAATGCAACACAGTTTACCGGACAGTATATTTTACTAAGTCACTTTCGAAATTTCTTAAACCACAGAGTCTAATATTATATCCTACACATATGAAAATACTGATCAACGTAGTACCAACATACATCAGTTATAAAACTCACCAGCCGAAAGCAACGACAAAGGTAACGAATCAGCACCCGTCACAAAATGGCGCTCCAATATTGATTAAAACTTTGAAGAACTCACTAAGATTAAATGCATTTCATAGGTTACGGCTGAAGAAACAGCGAATCGAGTGATGTCTACCTGTTATGCAGTTTTTAAATATCTCCTGACCGCTCATTTCTCAGTTAGTTGAAGCAAATTTGCTGAACGGTAATAGCCAAGTCATCGGCTTTGAAAAACCGTAGAGTATCCAACATCCATCCTATTTTTAACTTTGGATGTTGTAACGATGCTAAAAAATTTATTGATTCGAGCAAACTGTAAGCCCATTGTATCCATACAAGAGCATCAAAGTCCCCACAGATCTAACGCCTTGTCAACGTCGTGTAAGTAGTCGAAGCGATAAGATTGCATGATCTGTGTTTCAGGAAACAATAGGGAAAGGACGGTTTATTACTCGTTGAACAGTTTGAAGCGCATGAGCAACAAGCATCATTTCAACCCACAAATAGCAGATCTAGTTGAGTCTGAAGATGAGATAGTTTTCAATAAAATCCGGATTCCACCATCCAACAAAAAGAAATGACTTTTCATCAGTCACTATTCAGTACTTCTTGTCATTCTGATAATACAGACCTATTGATATGTCGATGCAACTCTGATAACACAAACGACAACGTACACTGTCTATGCATTTCATGATTATTATCGATTGCAGGACAGCAATGAATACAACCCGGCACTGAATTTATCATTTCAACACTTGAATATTTTCATTCTTCAAAAGGAAACTCTACGCATTTAAATCCGAATCCAATCATCGCTACTCGAAGCTACTTACTCTACTTCAGCTCATCATAACATATTCATGTGTCACTAATCTGTCAGCATTACTGACCAATTTCTGTCATATTCTAGTCAAATTATTTTTACGAATTATTTCGCTGTCACGTTTACAAACGATTAGTTTCAGTTTTCACTACATTTTGAATTGTTCATACGAACGTGTTATTTTACCAATTTTTTCACTTTTCTTTTTTTATTTTTTTTATTTTTTAATTTTTTATTTTTTCAATTGCTGGTTTCCTTCTGAGGTTGATATTCATTAATTTAATTAAATTCCTAGACCCGTTTTATCTTCACTATGCTTATATGACTCATACATAGAAATATTTCACTATCCTTTTCACTTTATTGTGACTTTCATAGCATCACTCTAAACGATAACTGCACAAACATTAATTCTAATATCATATCTTACCACAATGATAAATTATTTTTCTTTATTATTTTTGTTACTAGTTTAACGATACACACATAGTCGTTCATTCTTGTTCTGTTTCATAAACACGACTATTACACAGTTTGCGCATTTCACGTCTCGTTTATTCCTATTCCCTTATTTTCTCCATTTCATTCTTTAAACTCAATTCAATATTCTTCTCAATTACAAATACCCGATTTATCATTAATAATATTCTATTATTATTATTCTACATTTTTCTTATTCATTTTAAATATGGCAAGTATAATGCTAACATTATTGAAAATTGTGTATTATTGCATTTTCTGAAGAAACCCGAAATGGTTTCTTCACAACACTTATGTACCCATAAGATGTTTGTGAATAATATTAATAATAACTGCATGATAACTTTTTGTGCGCTTATGGTTTGTTCATAATCGCATGTTAACACTACCAATTTAGTCCGCGGCTTTACTATATTCATGTGTCCTTTCACATAAGCATAATACTTTATATGACACACTCATCCCTCATATGACACTTTATTGGATGTAGCACCACTTTTTCCCTACGTATTGTTAACGTTAACCATATAACGTTTTAAAAGTATTTTCTAAAACGGACATTTTTCAAAGTTGCTATATTTTACAAGACGGCCATATAGAGTCATTTATTATATTAAGCCTAAATATCTTATTCTAGCTTTTTCACAGGCATATGTATTCATTATACATAAGCCATATTTTGAAATTGATAAGTATTCGCTTATCAGTTTTGACTGTTTTTGCATGAGCGTATGTGTTTGCACTTTTCTTATCTCATTCATGTTTGTCTATAGATATTGGTTAACTTGAGTAAACCAACAACTTGGATAACTAGTAGTTTCCTCGACTTCAAGCACCAAACAATAACCTGTGTATCATAGAACACACGTTCAATGATATACAAATTGTGTGGATGATTATACAAATTAAAATGATAGGAATCCAATCTGTTCAATTGTTCTGTGTTTACGACTAATTCCACATCTAACAAACATTGAAAACAACAAAAATAGATGAGGGTAAAATATAATGTTGTTATGTGTGTTTACGTCTACGTATTTCTCATTTGTCCATCACATTGTTCGATATCTTTTTATGTTCTATATGATTTTCATCACATAACGAGGAATACTTATAGCTCAACATAAAGATAAGTTATTGATGACCTGAATCATATATGTTGACAGTTTTGTGAAATCAGTGAGACTATTGAAACTGGATGATGTTATCTGAAATTACAACCCTGAAAATCATCTGTTGCAGTCAGTCTCCAAGAATTCTTTATCTTTAATGCAGTTATCAAACGAACATGACCACATTTTTTATTGCTCAACAAACAAATATACACTAAATTCAATGGAAAGTAGGATGAAAATTTCATAAGTTTCATTTTAAAACCACACTCAACTGACAGTTATCACAATGAAAAAACTGTTCTTTGTAAATGTAGAATGTTGTTTTTTATAAGATATTTTTATTATTCCAATAACTGAACCGAGCAATCTGAATAACACATGTAAACAATGTACAATATTATAATCTGACAGATATAATAGACCATTGTGATGTGCATCAATTGTTACACATAATCTGTATGCATAAAATGGCTGAGAATGTTTCTCAACTACTCAGAAAAAAAAACCGGTACGTTTGACGTTTGCGTTACGATAACACGGTGTCGAATTTATATTAATTAAATGTCGTTGAATCTCAGTTTATAACTCATAAATAGCTTTAAAATATATACTCAAAGCGATATGGGTCGACTGTCAAAAAAACGAGCCCGAAAAAGCCTCAATACTTCAGATAATAACAATTCTGTTATTACCTATTCCCCATGTTTTGCTACTCCTTTTGAAGCTGATAATGTTGGGATCGGTCTTACACCACATCTGGTGCTGGATGATTCTGTCTTTAATTTATTATTGAGTTCAAAATCAAGATCAAAGAGTATCGATAATATTAAGAGTGAACTAAACACTGTCTTTAAACAACTAACTGACATGCGTTCTACAGTTGGGTCACTTGCTAGCTCTTTATCAAAGCATGATGATTTGAAACAAGAAATAAAGACATTATCACCCCTTAAGCTGCTCCTGTCAAAAGATATCGTTCCTATGGAACTTGATGACATCATAAAATCAGAATATGTTATCGACTTTATCGCTAATGAAGCTACCAAGCGAATAATCTCTCGAAATAACATGATTATCTATAATATACCAGACAGAATTCCCATTAAAACTGTAAGGAATTCGATATTAAAAGCATCCAACCTTCAGGATAGTCCATGTCAATGTATTGGACTTAATAAAAAGCACCAGAAATACTCGTGCCCGGTCTAGTTCAGATTCGAATCTCATATATTAGCTGAACGGTTAAAAAAATCCGAGCGGCTAATCTGCACGCTTACGAAGTTTAAAAACGGTCGTATATTCTCAGACAGGACCACCAATCAAAGGCTTACCCAACAACGTATGTTGAACGAAAATTAAGATGTTGAGATGCATCAAATGCTGGATCCACTGATGCAGCTACCTTATCTCATGTTCTCCAGCACTCTGCTATACCAGCAAAGAATGCTAATTTGCCTGTTATGTGTGCAGTGACATCTGATAGCCAATGTACATCTAATGACGTCACTAATCCGATATTACCCAGTTTACTTTTAGAAGCAGATAAGCAAATACTTAGTTCTAATGCTACAACTCTTAAAAACGCTGTCAAGATTAAAATACATTTGCCACGCAAGATGAATGTAAGTACAGAACCTTTTGGTTCTAGACCCAATAATAAAAGTACTACGATGACCCTATCAAATAAAAATAAGACTGTACTTTCCGACACCATGCTTTACCTTACGTATCGTAGAGTACGTTATAGGGGCAGACTTGATTCAAATGTCTCACAAGATGGCCACTGCAATCATTATGTAAGCAGGCCTAATATTAGACAGACTACAATGAACCAACGCACCCTACCTTTATTCTCAAACATTTTAAATAATAAACCTGTAAGACGTAACTTATTTCAACACTTTCCCATTGAGCAAGATGGTTCACAAGGTTACTCAACATCGAACGCTTTCAATAATAAACCTGTAAGACATAACTATTCTCAGCACTTTCCCATTGGGCAAGATGGATTATAAGGTTACTCAACATCGAACGTTTTAAATAATAAAACTGTAGGACGCAACTTTCCTCAACACTTTTCCATTGGGCAAGATGGATTAATAGGTTACCATCAAACCAACCCCAACCGGCAGGTGCCTGTCTTAACTGTCCGGCTAATTAAGCTCAACAAATTAACTCACTTTATCAAAATAATGATTTTTTGGCCTTCAGAAATCTCTGTTCTTAGTAGCGATACAGTTTGTTCAAGCGATTGCCCTTACGTTTAGTCAAACATAATAAACCACAATCTATGCAAACCCAAACTATATAACATCGATAGTGAAGCTCTCGGATTTTTTACACTCCAAACTCCCTTTTTAAACTTATCACTTATCAATGCACGTTCACTTCTGAACAAAATTTCAGCCTTGAGAACATTAGCTTTTCTAGCCAAACCTTCTTTCATACTTATGACGGAAGCATGGTGCTCCCATGTAGTATCAAATTCAGAATTAAATGTCCAGAACTATCGACTTTATCACTGCGACTGAGAAACTAAGCGAGGAGGTGGTTGTATTATATATGCTTTGGATACCCTAACAACTAATAAAGTTGAAGAAAGTGTCCTGAATAGTTTACCAGAATCAGTCTGGATATCAGTCAACACTCTAAATCATAGTCTACTTCTTGAATGTATATACAGAGCTCCTGATAGTCCGACTAGAGGGAATGATCTTATCATCAATGCTTTCATACATGCATCCTATCTAAACGTTAATGCTCAGGTTATCACTGGAAATTTCAATTATCCTGGGATCAACTCGAGTACCGGTAGATGTCAGACATGTAATTATCAGTTCTCGGCAACCATTACCATGCACTGCTGGTCACAGTGCGTTCGTGTGCCAACTAGAGGCGATAGTATACTCGATCTAATATTTAGTAGAGATGCTATCCCACTATCTGCGAAAGTATATGATGAATTTGAAAGTAGTGATCATAACATAGTAGTTTTTGCTCTCCCTATCTATCTCTCTTATAACCCACCCATTCAAAAAACCTGTCAATGTAGAGAATATAAGCGTGCTGACTGGGACCTCCTGCATTCATTGATTAAACCATCAGACTGGGATAACTTTTTTTCATGTAATAGTCTCATGGATGCTATCGATGAATTCTATCTGATCATTAACTCCTGTTTAGATTCCTGTGTACCCGTTAAAACGTACAGGTTTAGTAAAACCTTACGAATTATATATACCAGCTAAATATCGTAATAAACTAAAACGCCTACAGAATCGTTATTTTAAGTCAAACGACTTCACAGCAGTTGCACAAATAACAATAATTTTTAATCAAATTAAAGAGAAACATAGGTCAAAAGCCATTAATGAGGAACTGTTAGCCCTTAATACTAACTCCAAAGTACAAAACTTAACTCTCCTTTTCAATAAACGCACTAAAGCAACTCGTAATGTTGATATACTGTGCATCCAGCATAATAGCACTTTTATATACGACTCAAAAACCATGGCCGACCTTTTCAGTAGTACATTCGCCAATGTTGTAGAAAACATAAGTGGCTATGGTTCAAGAGTTATGTGCGTGGCTAGCAACTCAATAAAATTTATCTCCTTCACATGCATGAAAATTAATTAGGCTATAGATAATCTTAAGCTTTCGAGAGGTCATGGAGTAGACGGGATTTCATCCTTTCTCTACAAATATGATGGTCCAGATATTCCACTTCTTCTTCTAAAGCTGTTTACTTTCTCTATGGAAATCAGTTCTTACCCTTACTGTTGGAAAACCGCGTACATCATACCACGTTACAAATCTGGAGATAAGGCTGACATGAACAATTACTGGCAAATAAATACTACTCCAGTTATTTCTAGGATTATGGAAAAAATTAAAAGTGATGAACTTTTCAACTACTTACTTGTTGAAAAATTCGTCAATGATACTCAACATGGATTTCTTAAAAATCGTTTTTGCATGACATGTCATTTTGACTTCTTTATTTTAGTCTTTTGTCTACGTAGCCAAGGATATCTAGTCTTGGTGGTATATGTGGACAATTCTAAAGCCTTTGACATGGTTAGCCACCAACTTCTTATAGGTAAGCTTTCATCTTATGGGGTTCAAAATTCTTTGCTTGCTTGGTTTGATTCGTTTTTCAGCAATTGACATCAAATAGTTAAAAGTAAATTTTTACTGTGCAACGCTGTTCCTGTTAGAAGTGGAGTATTACAAGGTAGTGTCTTAAGTCGTTTGCTCTTTTTAGTGTTTATCAATGATATTTGTGAAAGTTTTTGTGTCGGTAAGCCCCTTCTATATGCAGATGATCTTAAAGTAGTATATTCATTTTCTCCACATGACCTGAAAAATATGCAGAATTGCATCGGCATGGAGCTTAACTAGGTAGCACATTTGTGCTTAAAATGGCAACTGGAGCCTAATACGGCTTAATGTGGATGGATATGCTTCGGCAATACATCACTCAAACTAGACATGACCACAAATGGAGAAGTGTTACCTAGGTTACATACAGTAGTAGACTTAGGACTTAGATATTCCCAAATCCTGTAGTTTACAGAACATATATTAAAACAGACCTCTAAGTCTCAACGTATAATAGGTTACATAACTCGAAATCTTTACGACACTGAGTCACCTATTCATATGTACAAAGTTTGTGGTCGACCTCTTCTAGAATACTGCACGTTTATTCTTAGCAGTGCGCTCATAAAGAATAAATTAAGGCTGGAATCAGAACAGAGATGATTTACACTTCGTATTCTTGGAGCTGATTGTGCCTTAACTTATAATTCCAGACGTATAATCTTGAGTCAGACCCTTTATTGAGGAGGAGGAGGAGACTCAAACTAAATCTTATCTTAGTCTTCAAACTACTTCATAACCTATCGTTTACATTCGATAACGCGATTCAATATGCAGAAACCTCTCATTATGACATCCGTAATTCCTTGGCACTAGTAAACAAACTCATTGTAAATCATCTCTTTATATGAGTTACTTCACCTGTAAATTTTCTAGACTATGGAATAAGTTACCACAATCTCTCCGCACGATAAAATCACTCCTATTATTTGTTCGATGCATCGATGCATACTGCTCCTCTGAAAATGCATTGAATGGTCTAGCGCCTTTAAGTGTATCTCATTCCACAAGTGATATTTTAAGAACCTTAAATGTTTAGCCATCTTTATTAATGAATTCCCTTAGTAAAACCACCAACTTGCAGTCAATATGTCAACACTGCTCTTAGCACAAACAGTATATCACTGTGTCATATGACACACGCATTGAGGTATACCGGATTGATGTATTTTGGTTATTACTTTTTTGTTTTTCCGTGCTCTCTGTTTTCGTTTTAATCTCTCTTGTTGTAGATAATTATCATAATTTTGATCTGGCACACGAATTGACCTTAATCGCACTGTTCATAAATCAACAGGCTGACCATTTCAGAAATATCAAAAATTCCCGGCTGATGCATTGGATCGCTGTAATATATGTATTACTTAAGCAACTACTGAACTAGTATGTTTAAAACTTCCTTTTATCACATGTTTGTTCTTCACGTCTAATGTGATTATTTATATGAAATTGATCATGCCTGTAAACTGGCGTGAATTCTGTAATTATTATTAATTTTTCAGAATATAAATTATTATTATTATTATAATAGACTTACATAAGGATGCCATGTCATGTATTTTTATCCATATATATACATTTGTAAGCAATTCAATCAAATGTAGGACATTTAGGATTATTATTTGTTTATTGACTCAGTTGTTGACCGTTTCAACTAATCGTAATTACATAATGGAAATTTGAAACTTACTTTTTCATATTCAGATGATGATTATGATTGTTGGTTTTCATTACTAATTTCATGTACAACCTGGCATAAAGGATTTATGTCTGGTTTTGTCGCTACAGTATTCGTCATCTTAGCCATTTAATTTGGCGAAAAGCTACATGGTTTAGAAAGGAAGTGGGAGACACTTTTGTTTCCAATGTCCAGTGTAATGTTTGTAATTGTATTCATAGTCTTGGTTTTTAGGTGATATTTGGAAACGTATGTTGATCATATCAAATGATTTCACACATCTCGAGACCTGACTCCCCTTAGACAATATTGATGTTTGTTTTCGAAATATATTTTCAGACTATTTCTCACATGTTTCCTGACTTAATCCGCGTTGATAGTGAAGCGAAATTAAATAGTTCAAATAACGAGAATAGACTTTTAAATACATATATTTTGTATATGAAACGAATGTAATGGACCAACACGGAACAACACGCATGGGAGATGGCGAGTAAGCCAACTCCATTTAGTGAAGCGTTAACCAATATTTATAGTCACACATACGCACTTACGCTCTTGTACAAAATATCAAGTTTGATAAGCGAATACTTATCACGGTCAAAATATTGCTTATGTAGAATACATTAAGTAATAGTTTGTAAGCATGACAGCATAATGTTTCGTGAAAATCAGTTGAAGAGAATATAACAGAAAATGGCCAGTAATGCTGACAGATTAGTGACACCTGAATATGTTATGATGAGCTGAAGTAGAGTAGGTAGCTTCGAGTAGCGATGATTGGATTCGGATTTAAATGCGTAGAGTTTCCTTTTGAAGAATGAAAATATTCAAGTGTTGAAATGATGAATTCAGTGCCGGGTTGTATTCATTGCTGTCCTGCAATCGATAATAATCATGAAATGCATAGACAGTGTACGTTGTCGTTTGTGTTATCAGAGTTGCATCGACATATCAATAGGTCTGTATTATCAGAATGACAAGAAGTACTGAATAGTGACTGATGAAAAGTCATTTCTTTTTGTTGGATGGTGGAATCCGGATTTTATTGAAAACTATCTCATCTTCAGACTCAACTAGATCTGCTATTTGTGGGTTGAAATGATGCTTGTTGCTCATGCGCTTCAAACTGTTCAACGAGTAATAAACTGTCCTTTCCCTATTGTTTCCTGAAACACAGATCATGCAATCTTATCGCTTCGACTACTTACACGACGTTGACAAGGCGTTAGATCTGTGGGGACTTTGATGCTCTTGTATGGATACAATGGGCTTACAGTTTGCTCGAATCAATAAATTTTTTAGCATCGTTACAACATCCAAAGTTAAAAATAGGATGGATGTTGGATACTCTACGGTTTTTCAAAGCCGATGACTTGGCTATTACCGTTCAGCAAATTTGCTTCAACTAACTGAGACATGAGCGGTCAGGAGATTTTTAAAAACTGCATAACAGGTAGACATCACTCGATTCGCTGTTTCTTCAGCCGTAACCTATGAAATGCATTTAATCTTAGTGAGTTCTTCAAAGTTTTAATCAATATTGGAGCGCCATTTTGTGACGGGTGCTGATTCGTTACCTTTGTCGTTGCTTTCGGCTGGTGAGTTTTATAACTGATGTATGTTGGTACTACGTTGATCAGTATTTTCATATGTGTAGGATATAATATTAGACTCTGTGGTTTAAGAAATTTCGAAAGTGACTTAGTAAAATATACTGTCCGGTAAACTGTGTTGCATTTGAACTGCACGTGATAATTCTGCATTTAATGTCAGCCAGTCTAACGTTGACATGCTGCACGAAAATGATAGTGAATATAATAATTAATTTCAGATATAAAACTTTCAGTTATGGGGCAATAGTAACCGCCAATTGAATATATATATTTCATTTTGTACGATCCACGGATAAAGAGTTGACAATGTCAATCGCTGTGAATTCATACATGATATAAAGAGGACGAAGATAGAGATATGTATGATATAACCGGTAACTGTCCTTAAAATTTATTTTCATCGGGTAAAATGTACTCGATGTACAAGATAAAACCTTTATCGCAATATGATACAGCCTACAAAATATCAAGTCGAAGAATTCCCATTTCTCTGTGCAAATGATGGTTTCACTTTCAAATTTCGCTCTGGTTATAGAAGCAGCAATAACATCTGACGCAAAAGGTTTTGCGCATCAAGATCACCACATTTTGTTACAAGGAATGTTGTTGACATCACAAAAGTGGATGAACGGCAACGCGTGTTTGAGTCCATTGATTCAGAAACATAGCGAACTTTCATTAATGCAATAAATTTAGGCATGAAATATCACAAACCTAAATAATGACGTTTAACTAGATATCTTCGGTGAATTCAAAACTCAGTTGGGTTTCAACAGTATGTATTTCCGAGACTCTTCAAAAACTGTAGAGTGCATTTACAATTCGGCGTGTATTTAGGCGAAAAGGAGACACTTTGTAGAATTTTGGTCTGCTATAATATTACTACTTCTCTACTCGTGGACCGAATCCTTGAACTTTAGGTTTAGCAAGAATTTACTGCCTAACTTATCAGGTCTAAGGTGAAAGCCACATCATCGTCTACATCAACTCATAGCATGTTAACAATCGCGAAAATATAATCGAGAACAAACTTGGGCCAGATATAGAAATGTATATTTAATACAAGTAAAACTAACGTAACTCCGCCAAGAGTACCTCCGTATCTATCACCGGTCTCAAGTCCGGATAAAAGAGGAGTGATGGGCGTGGAGTTAGCGGCACCATCCGGTAGAAAACTAACTCGCTAGAGAAACGTCAACCAGAAAAAATACTCCAACCTTTTAAACTCTGCATTTGGTATCAAAAGGTCTTCAATTAGCGAAACTATGACTCTCCATGATAAAAGCCGAGTTCATTCGGAAGTTACGAGACCAATGCCACTTTTGATGACCAGAGCAACCATTTATTTAGGTACGTGGGATGTTTACACACTGTAGGACACCGGGAGAGCCTTCCGAATTGCTGGAGAAACGAAGAAATACAACCTAGAGGTGCATGAGATCAATGAAACACATTGGACGCAAGTTGGACAACAACGACTCAATTCAAGAGAGCTTCTGTTAAACTCCAACTATGATGAAGAAAATGCCCCACATACACTTGGAGTTGAATGCTGTTCAAACGAGCACAAAATGCACTTATAGGATTGGAATCTCATGGACCAAGGATCATCAAAGCCTCCTCTTAAACAAAAACGGAGGGCATTTAATTAAACATCATCTAATGCTATGCGCCTAACAACGACTACAATGAAGAGGCTAAAGATCGATTCTACGATAAGCTGCAGTCAGACATTGAAAAGTGCTCAACAAAGGACCTGACCATTTTGATGTTAGATTTCAATGCTAATGTTGGAATGAACAAAGCTGGATATGAAGACATCATAGGACAACACGGACTAGTCATAGACGGCACCATATTACCACATAAACGCATTCACAAAACCACAAGGACTTCACCGGATCACTGTACGCAAAGCAAAATCGACCATATCTCTATCAAACAATGTTCAGGAGGACGTCTGAACCAAGAGAGGAGCTAGTATAGCCACTGACCATCACTTCCTGGTTACCAAGATGAAATTGAAACTCAAGAAACAATGGACAATGGGGCGGACAATATCACAAAAGTTCAATACGGCCTTTCTTCAGGATATCAACAAACAAATTCAAAATAACCTTGAGCAATACGTTCCAGGCCTTTCATGATTTACTCAATGGAGAAGGAACTACTGTGGAGAGCAACTTGAAAAGAATCAAAGAGACAATCACTTCAACGTGTCAGGAGGTCCAGTGACACAAGAAGCACCATCACAAGGAATGGATCACTGTTGATACACTGGATAAGTTTCAAACGAGGAGGAACAAGGGAGGAGATATCAAAAGCAATCAAACAAAAGCAGAAAAAGCCAGGGCACAAGCTGAATACAATGAAGTAACAAACAAGTGACGAGGAACATCAGAACGGAAAAACGTGAATTCTGTAATTATTATTTTTTCAGAATATAAATTATTATTATTATTAACAATCTGTAGAAACTATGACATTCGTCAAAACAGTCGATCAATGGAATACTCATGATTGATCGTCCTGAATATCTCGTTTCATGCATTTCACTGTGATTATTTATTATGATGTGTTATAACACGAAATGATAATGGTTTGTATTGAAAAGTAAAAATAATATGTTTTTTTTCCTTGATCATAATATTTCTTGTCAAGTATGGATCTGATTTCAACATGAACTGCTTACATTAAATAAGACTAGTGAAATCAACTGGATCTCCAAATATTTTAAAGCTTGATCTATTAAATGGAATGGTAAATGCATTACATGCAAACAGAATTTTTCCGACTGATAACAGTTGTCAAATTAGCAGATGACAACTTCAACATCGTTTGAACATTTGCAATGAAGATTTGTGAACAAATCAATTTCCACAATCAATTATTCAAAATCTCACTGAAATAAGCAGGAATTTAAAGTGTATAATTGAAATATTCAATTACATTTATTAAATAAACCCATACTTATTCATTCGCATACATATTTCTTTCGTTTTTCATTAAATCTCGACAATTCTGGTCAGAATCAGAATTTTATCTCACTAGTTTGCTCTACCATCTTGACGAGATTATTAACATAGATCAAAAGTCGATAAAAATTTATCTCATTAGATTCACGTTAGCTGCTCAGAGACCACACACAAATGAAGTGACTTGTGTGTCGTATATGTATTCGCTGACACTTTTTCTACCAATATTTATGAATTGAAATAAATACACTAATACATTTCAGTATAATTGTTTATTGAAGTGTCATGTAACACAAAATGAGTTCGGTTTTAACTGGAAACGCAAAAAACTTAGTTTCTGTTCCTCAATCACAATATTCTTGTCAAACGTGGATTAAATTTCTCATCAAAGTGTACTAATATGTTCACTGAATGATACAAAATAGTAACACATGATAAATGGTAGTCTTGATTCTTGTGCAATACCTGTATTTATAACATAAATTACTTACGTTAATATGAGACCACTTAGAACAGCTGGTTCTTTATAATAAGTAAGGCGGAGTCTGTCAAAAGGAATGATAAATATCTATAATAATAATAATAATAATAATAATTATTATTATTATTATTATTATTATTATTTTTATTATTAGCTTCATTCTATGTCATATTTTTTGGTACAACAGCATAAAGTATTTCAACAACTTTCCTTTTCTTATATCTTGACGGGTTGTGACGATAAATTTTGAATGATGATAGGAATTCAGTAATCCACATATGATTAATGTTCATTCGTTTCATTGCATATTGCCAGCCACCATGATGTTGCTGATTGTACCTCTTTGTATCTCGTATAGCGAATGTTGTAAACTTTTCATAAACGCGCCTCAATAGATTGTGAGCACAATAGACATATTGATGCCCTAAAACAACTAACAAAACAGAGAACTTGAAGAAATATCTGGATCGGAGTTACAGGTAGCCCATATACTCAAGCAGGCCACTAGAATTGTCCTGACTGGTTTCACTTGACACATCTTGCAATGCGAGATTCTTCACCGATGAACTATCTACAATGGAGATTTGAGAACAATTCATCTTTGAAAAATCATCTTTCACAATCACCAATTCCATTTTTCACTGAAATAAATAAGAACCCACAATACGGTGATGAATATATTTAAATTCATAGATTATGTGAAACCTTAAATATTCATTCACATGCCTATTTCTTTTGCTCATTTATTGTTTTTCCAGAAGTTTCGATTCATTGACAGATTCAGAAATTCATCTTATTAGCTTGCAGTATCTTATAAACGAGATGAATTACAAACACCGAAAACTGATGGAAATTGGTTTCATCAGATTCATGTTAGCTGATCACTTCATAAGGTGGCTTAAATTCCTTAAGGTTATCGCACTCACCTCAGTGAAGTTAATTACCGATAACAAATGCAATCATACCAAAGGATAATTCTACATAGAATTATTTTGTTCCATAAGTTAACCTATCTGTCCATGATATATTATTCTTTATTTGTTCGCGGTTATAAATTCATTGTCGAACAGTGATCGCCTAAGGAAAATGCTTTGTTTATCATTCTGATTACCACGATGTAAGCAAAAGAAGCGAGTATTTCTACCTCTTCCTATCTTCTTGAAATGATTGAGTCTTTGTATTTCAATGAAAAATAGTATAATATTGATTGTCTCACATAATCCTTCCGAATATAAAATTCCTAACATTAGCTGTTGTGATACCATGACGTTTATGCTATCGAACTTTCCGTAATGAAAGCGTTGCCAAGTTTTGTGTTACAAAATTTACCAATAATTGTTCTTCATCTTTTTTTGTGCTTCTGATATCGAGGAAAGCTTTCCATCCGCTATTTTATATTGAGAGGCTTCATGATTATGTCATTTCTCGACGTTTAGATTGGTGATATGTTGATTCACGCATACTAACTACAATGCATTACTGTTCTCCATTATGCTTTCCGTTGATTTTCAAAAACGATTTTCTTGCATACTCGAGAGTGCTGAATGTAGTGATTAGGGTGTATGGGAAAGATAATCGAATTCATTTTTGCTAAGATTTCTATTCTGTAGTTAGCCTATAACGTTGATCGAAATCGTTGTGATGGCATCTTATAATACGACTTGTCTAGAAATTTTTACTCATGCTTAACTCATGACATTCGATAGAATCAACAAAAGTACATGGAATGATTCTAATGTTCAGTTTAATATACGTAACATAAGTACACAAATTTATAACGGAATTCACCAAATCTTATGAATCATCTTTATTAAATTATAACAGTTTTCTCTGTTTATTGAAGTTTTGTTAATTTGAGTTTGTACAGAACAGTGAAATAAGTGATTCGGTTAGAAAGAATGCTAAATGATTTAACTGTTAGTTGATTTTGAAATAATAGGTCATAAAACCTCAAATTGAAGATGATTTTGTGGCAATAATGTGCTGGTTGTTTGAGTTGAATGACGTCTCGACAGAGTTCTAACCATTCAGATTGTATTGATGTCCGTATATTTCTTTTCTTTATTACTACGGTTAGTTTCCATGGTGGAATATGATGTATCTTCTATTTCGTGTATACATACAAATGTAACGTGATTGTTATTGGAAGTCGCTGAGTAAACTTATATATGTGTTTCATGTAAAAACGCCGTCCTAAACAAGCTGTAACTGTAATCTTGGATGTAGTGATGTATTTGATATCAAGCCTATCAACTCCAACTTTATAGGCGTTTTCACTGTACCTATCTTTTTTCCTTTCGTGTATAAAGGCTGAAAAACTTTATATGTGAATGCTGTAAGTCAGCATTCTGAAGTGTCTACCTTACAACTTGGCTTATTTTATTTGTCATGTGCTTGTTTACTCACGACTACGGTATTCAACTGGATTTATCTTAACCTAGTGGTTAAAAGCTACAAAATTTTACATAATTGAATTGATGATTTATATGGCATGGTATCGAAAAAAACGCTGAAATATGATAGATGATTGTGTTCTGCGAATTCTTAAGAAGAGTTCAACTAATCAACGTAGAAATGGATACGTAAGTACTAATAATTGATACCATGAAATGATACAAATTTAAAAGAGTTTGCTTGATTGATAACTGAACTGTTCTATGATTTCGTTAACTAATTCAACCATTTCTAATGACGCAGTCAATATTTTATCTAATGAATGAACAGTATTTAATAGCAATGAAGATGTCATCGAATACATTTACCAAATTTCATTTACTATTATGCTGAATATCAAGTGTGAACAAATAGTTTAATTTCTATGATGGAGGAAATCAGTAATCATCTGTGGAGGTCAAGCGGATTGATTTTATTAACTGGATGCAGAAAATAACCACCAGTTAAGGGTTCTTCCCTGCACGAGGTGGCATTTTAAATAAATAGGTTCACTCTGTCTCTTGCAAAAGAGAACGTGTTTTCATCTAGAGCTAAACATGACGTGAATGTCGCCAGATATGAATGTTCCTTACTGAAGAATAACTTTCTACTTGATAAAATTTCTTCTTGTCATATTAGATATGCATCATTTGTTTTCATCACATTTGCAAATAACTTGAATTGATATATTTATTAGGAGATTTTGTGGATTTAAGATCTTTTACTTTTTTAGTACTAATGTGATAATGGACTTAATCTAAAAATTGTAGATTTGTCTAGATGTAACAGCCTAATCATTGAGGTCTTTCATGTAAGTCACATCACTGTCCACAGCAACTCATCGCATCTAAACAACCTCCAAAATATGATAGAGAACAAACTTGGGCTAGAGATAGAAGAATATATTTAATATGAATTAAAAATTATGTTATAACACTTAGGAGTGAACAGGCGTGCTAGGCCGAGCCATGTCACACGATCAATGTGAATTAAGTCAACTTCATTATAGCGCTTTCTTCATCGTTCCGTTTATCTTCAAGTTGGGTGTTGGAAATACATTTTCTTAGTTATTTCGTGTACATCTTTGAGGATTTTGTGGTTGGAACCAAATAACACCACACTACGCTTAAAATAGAATCAAAGTTATGTTTGAGTCGCCTTCCGAGTACTACAACGGAGCCTGCACAGGCCACATAGGAACCGAAGTGTTCCAGTCAATCAGAACATGATGTAGCACGCTAAAATATAAACATGGCAAGCTACTATTGTTCAGTAGCAGATAGGTCAAAATAAAATGTTGGTTCAACAAGTGCTAATATCTCTAAATGAACGCGATTTTTGTACACTTTAATTCTTACCAAATGAGCATTTCTACAGCATTTCTCGTTCCTTCTGATTTGCGAAGGTGAATTTAAATATTTGGGTCTCATAGTCGTAAACCGTTTGCCGCAAAATTCAGAGATACCGAATTGGACGAGATTGTTGCTTGCCGAAATTTAGAAAGAATAACAAGAATCACAATATTAATCAAACTAGAAACATACAGGTTAACCCGTGGCTTTTTTATGTTGTAACTTCCTTCACGTGGTTATATTTTTTCTACCTAATATTTTTCCCATTTCACTTCGTTTCTGATGTCGTTCTAATAATTTGACCCATATATTAGATTCGTTTATTTTCAAGCTTCCAAGACTTTCCGTTCATTAAAGTTATTATATCAGCTATTAACAAGTATTGAATTTGATCCTACTATAACACTTTACACATCTGCTGATATATGAAAGTTACAGTTCATTTATTACAATAACTTATATTTACATTTCTTTCAATATTGTCCATAACATCTGTAAAAGCACACAAAGTGACTACCCAGAAGACCCTTGCAACATGACTGTATGCGACAAATTAAACTCAAACAATGTTGATATAAATTCCAAAAATCTCACAGCTGGTAGTCTAATAAGAGATAGCCTCACCGAAACTATTCAAGACACATCACCGTACTAATATTTAACCAGTGTTCCAGAAAATCACAAAAATTCAGTAAACCTCAAAATTATTCATGAGATACTGAAAATATAATTGACAATATATCATTTGAAGTGTCGAAATGACTACAGTGTATGAAGAATGTCATTGTGCATAACATACCTGATAATGATGAAAATATGATGATGGAATCACTATGTATTCACCATGTCGGCGAAATGATGTGAATTGGCCTTCAACGCAGCTGAACATTTACCAGAAACAAAGATTTGTTTGGCATATTCCTCAATGAAAGATGAATTGAAAATGTATCTATATTTCAGTGTTGGAAAACTTTCACCGGTATCCATGATCAGAAGATTTTATTAAGTGAAGTTATTCGAGAAAACCGTAAATGAGGTGTGAAAATCTTTGATTCAATCAACTTACGACATTATATATCACTCCAAAAACAAATAAAATCAACCTTATTACAGCAAATCCACAACAAATCGCGAAAAAAATATATTCCAATTTTTTCTTGAACCTTGTAATTTATGTACAGGAAAATTCCTATTACGAAGAGCATGATAACCATAGACAGAGAAATAAATTGTTCGTACAATATTCCAACTGACATTAGTAATGCAACACCGATAATTATAAAGACCATCTGAATAAGAAAAACGTTGTGTGAAAATACTAGCATTTCAGAAACTGAACCGGTCAACAACTGGTAAAATAATGAAAAAATTATCTTCACTGTCCTGCATTCGATTAAAAAGCTTTAAAATGAGTAATAATAGATACAAGCACATATCGAGGAATGCTTATTCAAGTCCATCATAATGACAAACATGAAATAGTTTCGAAGTTATTTACTCATCCAGTATAAATCACCATGTTATGTGAGATTGATTACTTGAATGGAGTGAGTTATATCAACTTGAGTAAAGGAACAACTACGACAGTTAGTAATATCTGCGAATCAAAGCACCAAATGATGACTTGTGTATCGTAGAACACAACTTCAGTGATAAACAAATTGTGTGGATGTCTATACAAATTAAAATGACAGAAATCTTATTTCTTTAGTTATTCTGTGTTTACAACCAATTTCACATCTTGCAAATGGTTATAACAACAAACGTGGGTGAGAGTACAATGTGTAACCATATCTTCTTATTTCTGAATTGTCCATAACATGGACAGATTCCTTTTAACGTTATAATATTTTCACCAGTTATCAGTTAATTATTTGCTCATCAATAACCGCATCTTAAATTAAATCAGTGAAACTACAGAAACTGAATCTTTTAAAATTCAACATTGTAATTTATCTGTTCAACTCAACATTCAAGCGTTCTTTTATCTCAATCGCGTCTATCAAACAAGCATGACAACATTTTTATTAATCAACAAAAAACGTCACTATAAATTCAATCAATGGTTGGATACAAATACCATAAATGTAATTTTAAACAATATTTAACTGACGTTTATCGCGATGAAGATAGTGTACTCTACTAAAAAAACCTACAAGCGAGAGATATATTTTCAAATGTTTGCTACCCATACCATGCATATTCTCCATCCTATACACCTTCTAGGAAAATGAGGAAAAAATAAACGATATTCTATAATATTCTCTTCCGTGTTTGTAAAAGTGACTCGTGAGAATCATTTGTGCTTGAATTTCTTAATTAGACTTATATTAGAACATTAAACTCACCCGTTGTTATTGATACTCATAATAGAACTAATGAACGAATCAAAACTCATGCTTAATCCATACAATTTGATAGAAATTAAAAAAACTCACATGAAATTATTCTGACGTTCACTTTGAAAATGATTCAAAAGCACTACACAAATTTATAGTGAAATTCACCAATTACTTTGAATCAACTTGGTTGACGTAAGAGAGTTTATTTTTTTCATTGAACTTTGGTTGAGCTTTCTTTGTATGGATATCATTATCTTCGCTTATCAACCAAACTGTTTCGATAACATTTAACTATTCTGATTCAATCTTTTATATTGTCTGACAAAAGTGTGTTTTATTTTTCGCTCAGTAAGTCAGTTAAATTTATTTATGAACAACACGATATGAACTGAGCAATTAATAGAAAAGCAAACAATTAAACAATCAACATTATCCATACAGTTTCTATATTATAAATATTAATGTTTCATTTATAATTTTGTCATATAACAATAATGAATGGACCCATTAACGATGTATTAATAACAAGTAAGCTCCGATTCATATATTACCAAGGGATTACTCTGTTGAATATAAAAGTTTTTCACGATTTATATGACTAATTGATTAAAGCTAAACGTCAGTTGAAATACTGTTAATATAATAATATATTATTGTGTTAGCATACAATCGTGGAGCGTATATCCACAAAATTCAGACTTGCGTGTGAACGCATGGATTCCTAACCAATGTTGGAAGTGGTAACTGCTAGGAATTATTGATGCATCGTTATATTTGTATTCTAGTGGTATATATATTGAGTAAGAATGTTAAGTGTACATAATCAAATCTTTTTTGGTACAAGCTTCTATTTGACCTGTTGGTTACTATTATATGATTTACAATTCCCAATTCATTTCCAGTTTATTAGTAACAGTCTCTTACGATCAAAACCATATTTAAGTTGAACTTATATAATTATTGTTTTCCGTTATGTTATGATGTGTTCTTGTTCGTTTGTGTTAGTGAAATATATGATTTATATTGCGTAGTCTGATACTGTCATTCTAGACGTAATGGACTGAGTTAAAAAAGCGAATATTATCGAGATAGCCAAAAATGGAGTGTTAGCTGATCGTATTGGTTTGTGAGTCATTGTACCTATCATATAAGTTGGGGTCTCTATTAAACAATCATATCAAATTAAATAATCAATGGAAAATATAGACATAATACCCAATACTATACACAGTTGACGTCTAACTTCAGTCATCTCGCGTTTTTGCTCAGTCATCTTCCATAAAAGCCTACTCTTGATATGGTTGATCTCCGTTAATAATTACTAATCAAAAATCCTCAATAATCACACTTCAAATAATTCATTCGGCTAGTTCTAATTCTGTGTCGAGAACTCACTTTGATGAGCATGTCACACGAAACGATCTATGCCGATCTGTATTATATTATATATATTGAATTTAAAGGAGAATTTCCTGTATAGACGTTCAGTGCTTAATCATTTCTTATAATTTATTCAAAGTATAATTAGCTTTTTTTATATTGTCTATAAATTTTCACTGCACTTCTTACTTCAGTAGGAGGTTACCATGAACTTTAAATCACATGATCGAACGAAAATGAATATTGATTACTCTTCCGGACATAAAAATCAACATCTCAATCTAATATATTTGGTAAACCATTGAAACGATTGAACGCATAATATCAGTCTGTGTAAGTAGAAGGCTAGTACTGGTAGAAATTAGATTGCCTAGACAGTTTTTCTAAGTATGAAGTCCTTGACTGTTTCCAGTGCTGAACATCAACATTTTAAACATTTGCAATGAAGTTATGCTTGACGATCACGCAGTCTACGTAACCCGCCCTATCGAATACTATATTCTATTGCACAATGGACAAACATTTTATGTGAAAATTGATCGCCGTAATGATCTCTCTAAGTCTACCGCAAATTGAGCGTTATTGTAAAGGTATGTCTATCATACCTAAAAGACAGAAAGTGATTACAGTAGGTACATGTGTGTTCAACAGCATCACTTCACGTTCAAACACACATATTGTGTTAGTAAAATGAGAAAGCTATTTGTAGAGTTTAATTTGACCTTATATTGAGTAGTTTTGTATGATGTTAACGCTTCGTTTTAGTTGTGTATCTTTCTATGGATTGACATATAGATCACTTCATATGCTTGTCAATCATCCAGTTATACTTTCATAGAAATGTCACATATCAATAAATCAGTCACAGTATGACTTCTTTTTATAATACTGTAACTGTGGATTGAAAACACTTGTTAAGTATGGAAAATGAATGATTTTTCTAGTTCGATAAATTATTTTATTTTAGTTTTCATCGTCTTATTGGTGTTCATCATTTTGATGTACTGACATTCGTTTTATGATCATTTTGTATAAGAATGATTAAACATCAGTAAGTATCACGTTATTATATGACGGTATAACTGTGCTTGGTTTCCTTGTTCTTTGGAATATTCTAGTAATTTCATGTGAAATACAGCCGTTCCCTGACACAATCGTCTATAAATTTTACCTTGGTAACTGATACAGTCGATCAGGTAGACTATTAATTGGTTAGCTCATCAATTGATGGTTATTTGTTTTATTTGAGGATCACAAATAATTCTTGACTGTTGAGAAAACGGGAAAAACCTTGCCAAACTTCTAAACACCAATCATGAAATTCATTTGCACTATTTTAATCGAAACTTTAATTTAATAAGCTTTCTAATGTTTCCATAATCCACGACAGTTTCAAGAAACAGGTACCTCAAATTACATCATAGCTACGACTTATCTTCAGAACTTCACTTATAATTAAATGGGAAGTATGTAATCAAAGATAATGTCTATTTTCAGATCAGTATTCAGTTATTGTCATCCTCAGTCAAACGACATCTCGAAAATGATGTGACATTATTGATGTGCATTGGATTATCAGAATAAGATAATCCTCAGTCATATGTCATATGATGAAACTGAAAAAAATGAAAGACTTCACAACTATAAGCACTTTTCGTGTTCACACGTTTGCATCTTTTATAAATGGTTAATGGTTTTCGTTAACTTTGTTTAAGGATACGCAACTCAATTTTTTTTTAAATAACACAAAATATTAGTGTCAATTTCAAATGAATAATTGGTTGACTTTGAAATGTTACTTGACTAATCAATGGTCAAGTACTTGAAACTTTGTGAAAACGAAAAACGTAAACAAAAAATAACATTTTTTGGGATTTTGTTGTGCTTGTTCTTAATTGATGAGATCAAAGATTTCGGTGAAATTGGGACATAAATGGAAATACAATGAACATTCATTCATCACTGTATTTTAGTTTGAGGTAGGAAGAAGAGGAAGTTTACACTTTTATTATGGACTTCAATCTGAACCTTCTGTTATTGAATAACTATTCAATGTAATAAATTGAAAAAGACAAAACAATTGTCATTTCAACTCATGTTAAATATCCATCATAATAAGTCGTATCATAGTTTTAATCTATAAACGTATTGATCACAGTTATATATACATACAATGTTTTTATTGATATCTTCTTTAGAACGAAATGTAATACACAATTACGGGCACATATTCTATTCTGGCTTCCGGATAGGCCAATCCATTCATTCTTATGTCACATATTGACAGTGACAACAATTCTCTCATCAACCTTGACTTGTCTACACGAGCGTGTGTGCGTGCATGTATTATCCTACTGATCAAATCTCTGCACTTTATATTTGTCCGGCTTTAAATACAGAATAAAGGTTCATTATTCAAATAAATGTCATGGAAAGGTTAATATGTTATAGGAATCACTTTAATTGTAGCGGTCCTACTAAATACACACAAGTGAGTATAAATAGTTGCCTTAACTGAGTATTTCAAGCTGAACTATTTCTTGTCCTTAAAAAAATTGAGTGTTTAGGGAAGTGTATTTTGTTATCTGAAGGATAAAGAACTCAGTTAGTTAGTCAGGAGTTCGAACCACTGTTGTGTGATTTGATGGATACTAGCATTATCGCTGACAATACTCGATTGGCTCAAATGTAAGTGTTCGAACCTAAATTCGGTAAAAAAAACTAAGCTGAAATACATCGCACGATTAAATATAGATCGGTATTTGTTTGATTGTTTTCTTTATTCGTGAATGAGAGAACGTCCACGTTCAAAGTTCTCTGAATACATTTCTAGTGCTTAAGAATAATGACGTCAGATGAAATACATAAAATGCCTTTAATGAGCTTGGTTACCGAAACAATACATAGGTTTGTTAGAGTAGGCGGTTCATTAATTATTGACACGTCTAAGGCTATGAGCGTGCTGTTGTGTTTTGTATCAAAAATGATTGTCCGTGAACCTTCAGAAATCTAGAAATTATCGTACGACTTGATCTTCAATTTCATTTCTTTAAGTAACAACAAAAACATTCATCACGTATCTGAAACCATACCTTACGCCTTCTGATACTGTGAAACGAGATATTTGAGAAATCGATCAAGAATTTATTTTGCCCATAAGATGAGTTGTATTTCATACACCTGGAAACATTACAATTTGCATACGTACGAGTAACTTAACCTGGTTTTAGTTAAAAGAAAAGAGCTTGTATTTCTCCACGCTTTAATATCCACAGTTACCATCAATTACCTTGTGATGCTTCAGACCAATCAAATTGAAGCTGTGAAACAAGACAGAATGAAGTACAATAATCATCAACAATTCAGGTATATGTATATCCAAAAACACACCGAAAAAAAATATCACAGTGTATAAAAAATTAAAACAGGGCATCGATATATCAAACCACAAAACGGTGCAGACAGACAGTTTGTAATTTGGTGTATCAGATCACGTCGAGCTCACTCATGAAGATGTCACAGGTATTTGGAGTTGGACAACACATAACCATTAACACTTTCTAGTATAACTGGTATCCATAAAGTGAAATCAAAAGAAAGAAACGAATAGTCTTGAAAATGTATTTGATGAATGATCGATATATGGAGATCGTCTGATCTATTCTGATTAGCCACTATATTAGATGTTTAGCACGGCATTCCGATTAATGATCTGGTGCGGATGCATGATCGAGCACCTTCAGCTAGATGAGTTCAACAAAACTAATCTGGTCAGCATCCAATATCAAAGACTTACAGAGCTATTTATTTAGCGCTACAGAACTGGTGGAGAACAAGCAAATGCTGCTGAACGTGTTTATTAAAGCAATTTATTAAGTCCTTAATGAAAGAAGGTATAGGTACATTACAAAATGTTGTTGAAATTTTGAACAAGAAGTGTCTGGCGTGAATACTTATAAGATTCATAATGTGCAATGGATGAGTTCAAACTATATTTAAAGAATGAAATTTGAAAAGATGAACTCTTGTGGAAAGATAAATTATCATTTCTATTTCCACTAGTGAGTTACAAATCATGAATTTTGTCGGCAATAATTTATACTCTAACAACAGATATTTTTATTCCTAAAAGAGTATCTTTCGTCGATACATTAACTGTTTCAGTGTTACATTCACGAATAGTAACACCACCTATTTCGCTGTAGACTCAAATGATGGCATCATTCACTGGTTTGTTAGATATATAGTGGAAGCTACAGTTCAGTGTTCACAAAGGGATGAAATCGATCAGTAATTTATTTTGCTCATAAGATGAATTGTATTTCATACATCGTGGGTAACGTTTTATTTAGTTTTGCGTTCAAAGAACTGAATGTTATCGAATGGACCAAGCTCTTTTTGTGTAGTCGGTCAATTAAAAATAACATTCGATTTAGGATATATATCCATTGGTTCATGTCGAAACACCATATCAGCACAACGAATTGAAATTATCAAATCAAATACTTACAATAGTAAAAATACTAGCAATGAGAATGATGATAAAGAAGATTGCACATACACAATGTGGTTCCAGTAGGAATAAGTGAGGTAAGTTATATAAACACTTAAGACACAAATGTCAACTAACGCTTCCTGGTCATTCCTCAGTCTTTTCACTGGTTGGTGTATAGAAGGTGAACATGTTAACTGAATGAGACGGACGTAGATTATCGCAACAATCTTTCTTTGTTAATTGAATTGTTCAAAGAATGCAAACCGTTCGATGTGAAACTAGTCATCTACACTGCCATTCCTAAATGTTCTTATTTTCAAAGATTGTCGAGTTACCGATGCGACAGCTCGAACTAGAAAACTGTGTAACGAACTTCGATTTTCAATGTCGCTTTGGTTGATATCGGTCCTTGAATGATCACTAGTTTTAACGTCTAGGTTTGTTGTCGAGGTTGAGATTAATAAAGCACGTTAGTTTATTATTGAGATGACGTTTTCATATGATGAAGTTTGCAGTCCCATTTAAACGCACAATTTATAGAGTGACGTTTTATTAAATTGTACGAGTGTTTAATTGACTATTTACCTCTCAATTTAAGTAATGTAAAGTAAATAAATTACTTATCCTCTCCTACTTTCATCTGCCGAAGACACAGAAGCATGCCGAAGTATGTATTAGGTATCCTGGTGATCGACAAACTCTTTCAACATTCACAAAATGAAGTCATTGTGTGTCAGAAGTTTCAACAAATCTTTATCAACTACGTGTATGTAAACCAGGTTATCAAAACTATCCACATTTAGAAATTAAACTAGACGGATATGGTCTTATCAAACAGTATGAATCGAATAAAATGGAACAATCAGAGAATACACAAACATATACTTGGTCAGAAGGCAAAGCGATACACTGAAGTACATGGAACAGATCACGAGAAGCTAGTCAATTGTATGATGTATAAATAATTCTGATAATTAGGTTGACTTCATAAGAATAAGCATAGTTGCTTTTCAGATTTGTTTTTTTTAATTAAACATATCATTAAGTAAATGAATCTGTTGAAAGCTAACAAACCTTATTTAAATAACTAGGACGATAGTGTTATAATAATACAAGGATCAGATCGGCACATATAAGAGAATGATGTAATAAACTCAGGAAGCAAGAACAAAAGTTTAAAAATTTGAGTTTGAGGCAGACGTTTACTGTGAATGGTGGTGATGAAATTCCTGTTTCCCAAAACTATTTAACAGTGGACCGGCTGAAAATAGAGTGCTTCATTGAACCGATGGCAGGTTATGGGACATACACAAGTACGGTGTTGTTTGCTAAATCAAGAGGACAAAAACCTAATATCCAACGATTTACACGGATTGCTGGATATGCAAGATGTAGATATACCGGTCAGTACAAGAAGACGTCTTCAAAGACAGTATACTCAATTCCACAACTAAGATGACTTTTCCTCTTTAATAACGATGACGGAAATACTTGTCCGAACAGGAGCAATTAGTAACCAAAAAGCAATCACGCAAGAAAACGTGCAATTTAACCTATTTATAACTCCTCATCACTCACCATACTACTCCAAAATAAACTTAAACGCTATAAATCGAGAGGAAGTATATTCATTAAAGGCAAACAAATATACGAAGATCCCAAACTTGCCACAGAATTATTTAGTGAACATTTTTGTTTCTCACTAACTAACGAAAAATCATTTAGTGATTCAGAAACAATCCCAGTAACTCCCTGTGAAATTACTAATATACAATTCAATGTACAAAATATCTCCAAGGCAATCAGTACATTGAAACACTCCTACACTGATGGACCAGATGGTATTCCATCCAGCATGCTTAAATGTGAAGTTGATGATGTGAGTGTTTAGTTTCTCAAACTATTCGCGATATCACTCTCTTCAGCGTGTTGCGCTACTGCCTGTAAAACTACATATATCATTCAAAAAATTAAATCAGGACCTGAAGTAAACGTTAAAACTTACCGGCCTATAAATATAACTTCAGTGGTATACAAAGTGATGGAAAAAGTATTTAAAGCGGGTGCAGTCCAACATCTACTAACTAATAATCTCGTCTCGACCTCCAAGTATGGATTTCTTAGGTCCAGATCATGCGATACATGCCTAGTAGATTACATGAATGATATCACTCTGAAACGACACAGCGGACTACTTGTATGTGTACGGCTCTCTCTTGAATACTGCTCTTTTGTCTTTTCTGATATGATTATCACAGGTAAGATAAGAGTAGATGTTCAAAGACGTTTCACACGTCAACTGCCAGGATGTATTTCGAATCTTGATTACACAGATAGATGTAAGCATCTACCTTCAGAACATTTATGGCACCTTAGGCTAAAGAATAAATCCTATCTAACCTCCAGCCCGACTATCACCCATGACCCAGCTTATAGACTAAGAAACAAGGCATATACACTACTTACCATGAAATACCAAAAACAAATGCGTTGTAAGTTCTTTACAATACGGTATAGTTTTTTGTGGAACAGGCTGCCAATGCCTATCCGTAACTGTGATACGTTTACCAGATTCAAAAACTAGTAACCCTATTTCTAGACTCCAAAGAGCTTCAACATTTCCTTGAAATCCCGCTCACCAATGAGGCACTTCATTACGGACCGCCTAGTATCTAGAAAGAACAAAATTATAACAAGTTCGACTGTTACTAATATAAATATAACCAAATCACAGAATATATGGCTTATCCTTTCTTAATATTCATTGTTTATTAATCATAGCCTTATGCTCCTAACCCTAGCTTTCAGTTCTCAAATCTCTACAGGGTAAATGTATATTATTCTTCCTAAAAGTCATGCTTTTTTTTTCTACTGCAAGTAGACATATAGCTCAATCTTATGGATGCTGATCTACTATGGCCGATTAAACAAAGCTCAAAATTTGACCACAAAGTCTTGTTAGTTTCTCAATGCTTAATTTGTCTTACACTGAAATCTTTTTTTCTTTCTACACTTTAATACCCTCTCATATCTTTTGATTTGCTATTAGTCCTTACTTCTTTAAATCTTCAGTTATTTTCATAGAAGTGTGAAATACTATATGGACACCTAACGCATAAAATAGAATTTTCAACTGATTTGCTTGTAACATGGACCAAGTAGAGACAGTGTATTCAAACCTTGGGCTTTGATTAAAGCAGTATTCATACTTTCCGCAAACGTAAAAGAGCCTAATATCACAAAAGGAGGGAGGGTGGCGTTGCTGACCAGCAAAGATGATGGTGTGGAGATAACTTCAATCTACCTATGTCTGTGGAGCAGAACATTTTGTTTAATTACGGCTCCTTATGGTTTAGTGAGATTGCACGAACTTAAGGTTTTATTGCTAATTTGTCGTGCAAAATTCCTCATTAAATCGTGTTACGAAAATTGAATCGATTTCACTTCCTACCCAGAAATCCTATTACAAAGCCTTGGACATTCCAAAGCGACCTAAGTTTGCGAATTCTAGAGGCTTCCACCTTCAATAGACCTATCCTTGACCAATAGCTGCACATTCGCATCGCAACTTTCATAAAGCGCGCCAACTGTGGTACTGAATGAAACTATGTACATTCACGTCTTATAAATAATCAATCCATCTATGTAATTTACTACAGTGGATATTGTATCATCTGTAACAATCTGATCTTGCTTATAAACTGGTATGTCTCATGCAACAAAGTGTTATTTGAAAATAAATTTTTATTATTACAATATTGTTATAACCAAAGTTATTCGTATTATTACTGATACATGAATAATATTGATTAAAATGTTAATATTTTGTAAATTAAAAATTAACTCTTTGCATAAATACAAGACTCAGTAGTTAAGTGGATAACATGAGGCCGCAGATATGTACTGTTGACGAATCTCAAAATACACAAAACATTCGTCCTGCATTCCACTGCTAGCCATTATCCATCTTCGTTTATAATAAATATAATAAGATAGTGTTCTAATTTCAAACACTTTCATTTTGTTATGAAATCAATCATCAATTGTCAGTTCGATAGAGAAAAGCAACCAGAGTTTGTTTTCTTTTTTGTATCACAATGATAGAAGGACTACTCAGTTTTAACCATGTTGTTTACATATACTTTAAACAACATATAAACTGCTACAATCATATACCTCGTTCTACTTTCGTTTGTGATTGAGTAAACGTTAACTAGTGATGTTTCTGAACCATGCAAAGCACTGAAACGATCAACCTTTCAACGCAGTGACCAAACCGATAGACAAAGAATGGACTAAATCCTAAATAATATCGACCTGCAAAAGAGTTCTGCAATAGACATGTTGCAAAGGATGAGAAAGGTTTTCGGAAAAAGAACCTTCGATGTTGGCCTATTCACACAAATTTCCCTGTGCAAACTCCCCCACCATGTGTAAGTTGTATCTTTTACGTTTCAAAACAACACCGCAGACGAGCTGGCTGCATCTGCTGACCGCATCTGAGAAATCACAACGTCTGATGCTGAGAAGTTTCTAGTTAAAGAAATGCGTCAAACGACCCAAAATGTAATAACAGAGTTATGCCATAGAATGACGCATAATCTTTAAATTCGTAACGACCGTAAACCTTCACACATCACTCGAAGAAGCACTGCAAGTAGGCTTGTATCATAACCAGTATAAAAATTCTTCCACAAATTGCAGGTAAAACTACATTTCCCCTGATTCAAAATTGACCGACACGAAAAGAAATTGGAGTCCACACGCGTTAACGACAACCTTAGCCCGAGAACAAAGCTGTTTGTTATACTTTAGAGATTTGACAACGAGTATTCGCTGCCTCACCAACACTGGCGAAGATGTTAGCGTTCTCCTGGCAAATTCCAGAGACTGTCTTCACGAATCGGTTTAAAATCTTTTGGGAGCAAACTGGTCAAAAGCACTTTTACTTTAGAAAAGGTTCACACAAACGCATACACTGGATTTTCATTGTTGCAGATGCTTCTGTGTCAACCATTGGTATAGACCTCCTTTACCATCACAATTTAACCACCGATACCGACTTGTATACGTACAGACTAATTTTTCTGTTTGCGTGACTTCTTTTTCTGGTTTCAGTTTATCTCCAGTCACAATCAAGTTTATGATAGATCCATTCTATCAACCACTACTCGACAAGTATTCTGGGATAAACCAGTCGCAATCAAAAGTACCGTGTGCAACCAGCAACGTTACACATCACATCATGACTACACAACCACCTGTATTCTCGAAAGCACTCCGACTGTCTCCCAAAAAGTTAAGGTTCGAGAAAAATGACATCATTATAAACTTGAGTATCATGAGATCGTTAAACAGCATATGAGCATCTCCGTTGCACATGGTTCCTAAAACGAACATCAACGGTTAGCGTCCAACTGTTGACTATCGGCGATTGAATGTGAAAATTATTCTCGATCGTTACCCGTTGACCTACATTCACGATTTGACAGCTACCGTGAAAAGCGCAACGGTCTCTTAGAAAATCGATTTGGCTAAAGCGTTTAACCAAATACCTATGGCTACAAGCGATATACCAAAAAGAGCTATCATTACTCTCATTGGTCTCTATGAATTTATGTGAATGATTTCGTTTAAGAAAGGCTGCCCAAGCTTCCCAAAGTTTCATAGACGGCTTTTCTATGGGTATCAACTTGGTACAAGTGTATGTTGATGACTGTTGAAAAGCAAGTTAGGACAAAGAATCTCATCTCCAATATTTAAATCTTATTTTCGACCGACTACAAAATAATGGCATTACTGTAATCATTCAAAAATGGCATATCGGAATCGTTTTGTTAGAATTCCTAGTACAAACTATAGATGCTGAAGGAATTCGACTCCTTAGAACCAAAGCGTCGATCATTCTGGATTACTCAGAACCGACCACCATCAAGTAGTTACGCGCGTTTAAGGGACTGCTTTGTTTTTGTAGACGTTTCATACCGAAATGCGCACCATTTGTGATACCTCTTACCGTCCAAATTCGTGGAAATGAGAATTTCATCGATCTAGATGACACCGCACGAAATGGATTTTCCACAATTAAGGAACTTTTTGCGAAAACAAAAATGCTTGCTCATCAATTCACTGAAGCACCAATTAGCATCGCGGTAGACGCATCGGACTCAGCAATCAGAGTAGTCTTAAAAAAAAGGTTAACTATTCCTGGCAAACTTTGACATTTTACTCTGGACGGTTGCTAGACACTGAATACAGCAGGAGAAAAACAATGGTTGAGTTTGATGTTAAAGACTAACAGCAATAGAGGACTATTATAATACTTGACAATGTAGGAGACCGATCATATTTTGTTCACATTTGTTCACGTTTTAGCTGCGCCAAATGGACGACAAATATTTCATAGTTAAAGAAATCGCTTAATGTGGTCGCATCATGCTTCTATTGAGTATTATTTATTGAGATGAGTGTTAATTAACTTCACTGGAGTGAGCGGACCAACCACCATATTCAGTGAGCAACTAACATGAATCTTATGATACCAATTTTCATCGACTTTCAATCTTCGTTATTCAAATAGCGAAGATTATACAACAAACTAATCAGATGAAATTCTGATTCTGTCCATGAATTCAGACTTGTTCAAATTCAATGAAAAAGAAAAGGGATACGAATGTAAACTAATATTTTAGGGTTTGTTGTGATCCACGTAATTGTTTATCTACATAACTGTATTGTGAATCCTTGCTTATTTCAGTTGATATTTGAATTACTGATAATAGAAGGTAAATTTTTAAAAATGAATTGTTCGAAACACTTCACTGAAGTTACTTTAAAGATGTCGAGATTCGCATTTGATTATGTGTCATTATTAACTAGTGTATATAAAAATCATTGCATGTAATATATTTATCATTTCGTTTCACGGAGTCAGCTTCCTGTGGCTTTTTATTGCGTCAGCCTGTCAGAAACATTTTACACTATGGTAATACATTAATCATTCCGTTTGAATACTGAGCTTTAGTTATCATACAGATCAATTTGTTCTCAATGGTCTCATTTCATCGTAAGTAATATATGATTTAAATATAAGTATTACTCGAAAATCTTCACGACAATTTTCCTTGTAACACTATTTCGATTTATTCATTGAACTGAAAAATCTACTATGACGAGAAATTCGATCCGTGCTTGACAAGAATATTATGATTGAGGAAGTGCACGGCATTGAAATTCTGTGTTCCATCACATCCCAAGAAAATGATCATAATGAAGTGTATTTGTAAATTTATTTCAACATAAGAATATTAGCAAATGGAAATCGCACATATATGGGTCACACAAGTCAAGAAGGAGAACGCGTTATCATTGACCTCGGCCAAATAAGGGCATTTTGGGGATAAAATAAGTTATTTAAGACGACCACTCACTAAGTATTCCACTCATGGATTGTTTTGACACGTTTAAAAAACATAATAGATTATTTAACTGAGATGTTGGGGAACTTTTTCAACCATTTCATGCCTACAGATTATGTATAACACTGGATGCACATCACCATGGTCCAATGTATCAAAAATTTTAGTATGCTTATTGAGAAGCTACATTCTTAATCTACAAGGAACATTTTCTTCATCGTAATAACTGTCAGCCCAATGTAGATTTAAAATCATATTCTTGATAGTTTCATTCTACTATTGATTGAATTTAGTCTAGTTTTCTTTGTTGAATAATAAAAATGTTATCATTTTAGTTTGATAACGGATATCAAGATGAAATTTGACTTTACTTTCGTCTACGTTGTTATAACAATCGGAATGTGATGTACAAATAAATGAACTGAACAAATTAAATGGCTGTCATTTTAATTTGTGTAATCATCCACAAATTTTGTCTATCACCAAACTTGTATTCTATGATACACAGGTCATCATTCAATTCTTCAAATTGCAGACGTAAATAGCTATGAAGTTTTTGAAATACCCGAGAAAGTGTTATTCACACCATCTCACAAAACTTGGTGATGTATACTGGATGAGTGAATTAGCTTTGAAACTATTAGATGTTTGTCATTATGATGAACTTGGATGAGCGTTCTTGTTTATGTGCTCGTATCTAAAAATACTCATTTTAAAGTATTTCAGTCGAATGCATGAGAGTAAAGATTATTCTTCTATCATTTGTCTATTTGTTGACTGGTTGAACGTGTGCACTTAAGGTGATTGTAAGCTAATTTTTTCTTTTGAGGTGATTATTATGAGTTGTTGTTTTTTTTTACAAATTTCATGTATAAAGTTGTATGAACGTTTAATTTCTCTACCTTCGGCTACCGGGTTCACCATCTTAGACATTTTCGTAGGTTAAATGCTACAAGATTTAAAAACGAATTTCAAGACTATCTTGTTGTTGATATTTTGTGTATTTATCGGAATTGAATTAATTCTCTTGTTTATCCGGTTGAACATAAAAGACTTAGGTTGATCTAATCATGGTATTCTACACACTGGTAGTGACTGTTGATTATTATTAATTTGCTCATGGTTTTATCGAATAGCTTAAATATTCTTAATAAAATCCGCGGGTCACGAAAACGGTGGAATATTTCCTACGCTGCAATAGAAATACATTTGCAATTCATATTTCATTGAGGAATATTGCAAACAAATATTTGTTTTCTAATACATGTTCAGCTGTATGAAAATTTATTCGCATAATTTTGTGGGGATTCTAAATACAGAGATGATGTTGTTATGATGTTGGTATCGCGTAGAAATTGCAAAATGAAATCACTTTCCTTTACACATGGATTGAAGCCGGAGAACGTCTGCAATCTTTTGTGAAGTTTAAACTGTTTGCTGCTTGTTAAAAGCATCAGGAAATTATGTTTTCATTAGAGAAATTGATTGTCAGTACTATTTATATATTATGATTGTGTCATCAAATGGTATTACAGCAAAACCAGTAAAACACCTCTCGAAGCAACGGTTTAACAATCCTGGAGTCGGTAGCTTGAATTTTATATGATGCCGTCTTTGAAAAAACGTGTTCTTTGTCTAGAAACATTTTCAGCACGAGACGGGATGTGTAAATGATATCGAAATTCGGAATAACAAATTGATGAGCACTTACGTGAAGTGGTACATATTACATTAAAATCAATAGAGTTAACCAGTTGAGTAATGCTGTATCTTCAATGATACTTATTTAGATTCATGATGAATTGAGGTGAATTGTTTTCTTTGTCTTACTTTAGAATGTTTCACAAAGTTAAGCATGGAATTATTGGTGCTGCGTAATGTTTATTGTATTTTCTGAATAAATATAAAAAAATGTTCTACAAATAACCGTCAACTGGTTATCATAGATCTAAAGACAGCGTTCTATAAAATTGAGATGTTTGATCCCTCGTGTTTTTCGTTCACAGCACTCACAGCTATTATTCATGAGATATTTTGAAGAAAATATTATTAGACGTGTAGCTGAATGGCTGAGAGGTAAGTGTTGAGCGATTCAAAGGTTCAATTTACATGATGCGCAATTTACAAAATTGATCATCTGTCAATAATTGACAGATCAAAATACAAGGCACTTGCTGTCCATTTGTTATGTGTGAACGTTGAAAAATTACTAAAATTGTAACGCTAGATCTGTAAAAATGTATCACTTTTTTGATACATCTGTTGATATGAATGCATCAATAATGAAGTAATCATCTGCGTTTTCATAATTACGGGTTATTATATTCACAACGCATTATCTGCATATATACCGTGAAAAATATTCTTAATTCTACATTATTTTTGTGTCGTTTTATGAATATATCTTGCTCAACATCACTTCAGAGTTTTATGTTAATTTGCTCATGGACTGTAATTGGACCCATGTGAACAACTCAATGGAGCTCAAACTGCAGCTGAATAAAATAATAATTAGACACGATGAATAGATGCTATTTCATTGAATGTTTTAATTAGTTAACAGATATTTTTGAGAAATATCTTCAAGATAATTGCAAACTACTTTGTTATGTGTAACAGATGTTCTGATAAATAGACGTTTGCCTGTTTGATTAAATTTTTGGATTGCGGATATTCTTCTGAAATGCAAACAGACAACGAAAAACGTTTTCAATGTATTTGAGATTCAACCAAACGAAATCGATTGGAATGACTTGTTCAATTATCTTATTTTTCAACAACCCACCTTTCGTGACTATGACACCGCGTATAATTTGAGAACTTGAACACTAGAACCAAGTTGGAATGAGAAAACGAAAGACAAGTGAAAAAAAGTTATTTCAGACAGTGTCGACGACTCTTGTCAAAAATACACTCACTAGTAGATTGATTGTAAACAGAATTTGAATTATAATTAGGATGAAATCAATCATATAAAAATAGTCAGTAATAACGAATCACATACAGAGCATAGTCTATATTCATTGAATAGAAGAATATCGTATATTATACAAAATGAAATATCATACGAGGAAGGAGAAGAAATAATACACTGAGTGGTCATCATACTGAATGAGAAATGAAGTGACGTTGAACAAAGCTCATATTCATTAGTTCAATCAAATTTCCACTTTAATTTCCATCATATCACGTTGGTTTTGTTAGTCTGATACCGTTTGTGCTGGATGGCTTTCATTGGTTCTCTAGACACATCAAGGGCCGTCATTCCAGCTAGAAATATGTAAATATAATCTATTCGCTTATAAATAGCATAAAGCAGCTTTGTACTGTCTCTTCAAGTAAACCGTGAGTCAAAATTTAGTGCATCACGTTGAACATGATTATTGCATGAAAATTGAAGTCATTTGGTTGATAAAAACCTATATTTCAAAAAAGAATAATTCACTGTGTTTTTGAATGTAATTGTTTTATTAAACGTTCGAACGTGTTTGTTTGTGTCATTATTTTCGGACAGTATCGTGGTTTCTTTGTTTTTTGTTTGTTATACGAGAGTTTTTGCTCTGTGAACCTACAATATTGGTACCTAATTTAAAGTGTTTGTTTCTACTATAATTATTTGGATTCGCAATTTGTAAATATATCGAGTCCGTGCTTCAATAAATGAAACAGGCAAAAACTCAAATATGGACGTGACAATGATGTTTAGATCTCAAAATTTCTCAAAATCAGAAATGAGCGAACAATTTTAATCTCACTGTGTTCAGCTGGATTTATTGTTATCAATGCGCGTGCACATGATCTATTGAATGTTGAGGATGCTTTTGATCACATATTCGATAATATGGTACTTGACTGTCTGTGATAAGCTGTCATGTGATAAAACATTTTCCAAACCTCATAATACTTCATTCTTTCATCGTGAACTTTAATTAGCCAGATACATTAGTATGAAATTGGCTAATCAGAAAACGTATGTGCGAAAACACAAAAGAAATGGTAAATTGCATGGTGTTTTGCAACTATGCAAACAATACATGATATCCTGGTGACTAGTCTCTCTCGTTTTCATTCCCATTTTCAAAATACGAATAATACAAATTAACGACTTATTTAAGTATGAATTAGTGTTGGGAAGATTACTGAGTGTTTTGGTTGAGAGATTTACCGATAGTTGTTAGACTATCATTAAAAACCTGGAAGCACTGTACAGGCGTTTTGTTCTATTATGTGATTAATCAACAGTGCGCTATGACCGTCCAGTGCCGTCAGGTTTCTACCGAAGGTTTAGTGCCAATGAGTTAATAATCGCGATCAAAAATATTTTCGTCTGGATGGTTCTTCAGCTTGCAGAAATATCCTGTCACCCATAAGTAAGAAGGAAGAAAAAAAATTCACGTCACTGTTGGAAGTAGTGTCTAGTCACACATCTTCACGAGTTCAGAGATAGTGAGCCGAGATGAGTTATTTCAGAGAGGAAAGCGGGATTAAATTTATGTTTCTGTATACGCTGGAATATTTAGAACTAATCCTTAAGTCATCTAATGTGGATAATACACCAGTCAAATTCGGTGTCACACTAGCCCTCATCACAGAACGTTTTTGGACAAATGAAAACAATTACTCTATGAATGTTTGAGTGCTTGCTTATTTCAACAGATCACCAAATAAACTGCTGAGGAATTGTCGAAGATCTTGTTAATACTCAGAGAATTAATTGCGTAGTATGCATGACATTTGCTTTTGTTTGTCTGAATAGAGGAAACTTCAGTCGGCATTTTTGGCAGTAGAAGGCTAAAGATGCTGATAGATCAGAGAAGAAAATTCTCACTGTTGTCTGAGGCACGCGATATGCGTCTATCGAGTAATAAACGTGGAACAACGGTGATAATGAGAATGATGATAAAGCACTCCGCAACGTTTTTGTTCGTGAGGATCTCAAGTCTTCGTTTACATTACCTTTACGATGAAGATGTAAATCACGAGGATGTTCTTCAGTAAGATTGTTTTTAGTTGTTAGCGTCATCGCTTCAATAATGAAAATCACGAGAGACTTGTGTAGTTTCAAAATTATTTTCACTGTGAGAATACAAAATTGAATTTCAGGAGGTTGGTTTTTGATCTATTCTCGCGATGTGCTTTCGCCTACTGTGACCAGACATTCGTTCTAATAGTCGTTGTTTTAGAAGTTAATCTACGCTATGTCAGGACCGTTGTATTAATGAATCAACGTGTAGTAATTGTGGAGTTGAAGGATTTTCATGGTATTGTTGGTTCAGGACTAATTCAACTAATCCATGTCTGTTTTCGACAGAATAACTCAATGAGGCTGAAAATCGCTGCAAAAAATGAATGGACCAAACAAAGAGTAGACAATGTTCAGGGAAGAATAGTCAAGCTATGATAACTCAAACAAACCTCTTTTGCTCAGGTACTTAATAAACAAATGCATTGTAATACGCTGACGAAAATACGTGTGAACACGTTATTAGTGGATAAGAAACTGTATAAAAGAAGGTGGTTCAGAAAAAAAGCTGAAAAAATGCATTAAAGTGTAGTCACAAAATATAGTGCTAAAAACAGTATTCCCAAACGCAAGCGTCTGTCTCCTTTTTATGTCGAATATATTTGAGCTAATTTTGTGGATTTTCTAGTGTCCTCAGTGAGCTTCGTATTTAATGAATTGTCTCGTAAGCTTGTTCCAAGATTATTTGGCAATAATTGAAACCAATTTATTCTACAAAACGCGATTCAAAGCGGTATTTGCACAATAAATTAGCATCAGTAATATTGGTTCGTGACGTTCTACTAGACAATAAGTAGCCGTGATTAAACAAAATGTTCTTCCCCACAGAAACGGGTGGATTGAAGTTATCACTTAACCATGGTGTTCGCTGATCAGCAATGCCGCCGTCACTCGTTTTGTGATTATTAACTCTTCTTCGTTTGCGGTGAATACGAAAATCGCTTGAATCAAAGCCTATGGTTGGAATACACTATCGCTACCAAATACATGTTACAAGCAGATTGTATGACTGAAGCATTCGTATGATGGGTAAGACATACACGAGTTTTATCACACTGATATGAAGATAACTAATGTTATAAGCTTTAAGAGAATGACGAGATAATATGTGGTTAAGAGATAATAAAAAAGACATTACAAATCAAAGCATATGAAAGTTTATATGATTGTAAATTTTAGTACAAGCAAAATAAAACATTGAGCAACTCACACGAACTTAGGACATTTTGAGCTTCTTATGATCGGCCTGAGTCGATCGGCATCCATTATATTATTAAGTAATTTGTCTAATCGAAGTGCAATAAAAAGGACTCGACACATAATAACAAAAACACAATTATAACCGTTAGAGAGATTTTGAATCTGTAGTAGGAGCATAAGAAAATAATCAATAATCAATCAGTAACGTGAGAGGTTAAATCATGGTCTCTATCATTCGGTCATATTTATATTATGGACTGATGTAGTCCGTTATATTCACGATCGATCTAAATATTAGGCGGTTTGTAGTGACCCACTTTTATCAAGGGAATGCAATTTGTTTGATGGCAACAATGATTATTATAACCAATTTTACCAGCCGTTTTTAACAGTACTTGTAATATTCTTCCATTCTTCTTTCCGTTGGTTGTGTTCTTGCACGAACTTACGTTTGCTCAATGAATCCGCTTATGCTTCTTTATTATGATCCCGGTATTCTTTTGATACCACGAGATCATAAACAAATATACTTCGCTACAACTCTGCCTTCTAGTATTTGGTAGGCAACTATCTTGTAGTGGTTATCATAGTGAATCATAACTCAACGCCACTCTACAGGTCCATGATAAAAATCCTCATTGATGGAAGTAAGTTCAAGGAATAGTTTATGAAGCTCTTTAGTGTCGAATAAAATTGTTATTAATCTTTGAAACTTGGTGATAGTGTTAAAGTTGAGGATAGGTGATGGCAACCTGTTTCATAATAAAACATACCGTACCGTTAAAAACCGAAAGCGCAATGTTTTTCGGTAGATTACTTTAGACAGTTTATGTAGACTGTATCATGAATCGTGATTGTGCAAGACGATAAAAATGTGAGTCTCTAAATAGCGTTTTAGAGAAATAATGAATTGCTCCTAAACCTGTGATACCAAACACATTTTATCTGCGTAGCAGTCGTGGTGTTAAGCGTATTTAAACATCTTTCATTCTTATCTTGTTTGTGGTATTCATATTTCAGAAGATCATAGAGCAGTATTCCATAGATAGGTGCACGGATATTTTGTGTAGAGTAGCCTTTGCCTGTGTTGTGTAGATATATTTCGCTATGAAGCCATTTAGCCGTTCAGTTTTAAATATGATAAAGGAGGCATGTTCATCAAATTTTATACTTTCTGTGTAAGTAACACTTAGGTAATGCATTGATATAAGTGGTTGATCTCTGCTTATTTATACTCTGCTAAGTTTATGGTTCATAAGGTTGTGTTCGCAAAATTGTGGTGTCGTTTAATTCTTACCACACAATCTTAAAATCTGAACGCGAGACAGTTTTTGAAATAGATATTCAACATTAAACATGGTAAAAAACACGACGACAAAGAAGGCAGGTAGAACAAACTCAAATAATTGGGATTGCTTGGATAACTCTGCTTGAAGCCCCCTCTGAGGTTAATGCCGCTCCCGAACTCAGGTATAGGAGAAAGGTTGATCTTAAGGCTAGTAATATCCATCCCGTAGAAAACCGACGCGCTAACAAGACGGGAACCGGAAAAAATGGTTTCAAACCGCTTGATATCTGCTCTATGACCTGAACGGTCTTCATTCGGAAGTGTTACGACACCCCATGGTGGAGGAAGAGTTACTTTGGAAGTCAATAGACATAAGTCTCTTCTAAAAACCTGAGCAAAAATTTTTATGGGTATATGGAATGTACGGTCAATGTTGTACCGGAAACATCAGACGACTAGCAACGGAATTAAAGAGATATTATGGGGCAACATGAACTGGGAGAGAGAAACAAAAATGAGAAATATTTGCAAATCTGTGTGCATTCAAGAAGTTGGTGATATGAAGCACAATATTTCCACACAACGGTATACACAAGGCTACATGGATCTCATCGGACCACACTACAGAGAATCAAGTAGATCATATTTGCACCAACCAAAAATTTCGATGGTCAATGGAAAATGTGAGAACCAGTAGAAGAGCTGACACAGCTACTAATCATCACATAGTTGTAGCCAATTTAAAACTGAAGCTAATAAAGAACTGGACTGCTGAACAAACAGCGATACTAAGGTTCAATACAGCCTCCTTGTGAGATGCTGACAAACTCAATAAATTAAAGAAAGCTCTCAACAAAAGTTTTCAAGCCTCATAAGATCTACTGAAGAAAGAAGAAACTACTATGAAGGACCACTGGAATCGTACAATCATAAGGAGTGGATATCTATAAAAACTCTTGACAAGATCATAGAAAAAAAGGATCAAGAGGGCAGCAATTAACAACAGCTGAACACAAGCAGAGAAAGTCCAAGCACAACCTGAATACACAGAAGCAAACAAGCAAGTGGAGAGGAGCAATAGAACCGACTAGAAGAAAGACGTGGAAGAAGTAGCAACGACAGCAGAAAAAGCTGCGAGAAAAAACATGAAACAGCTCTACGATAAAACGAAAAATGCTAGCAGGAGAATATAGTAAACCAGAAAGACCGGTCAACGACAATGGAGACGGGTTTGAATAGACAAGCTCCAATAAATCCACCAGATATCGAGGCAGCACACACAGCTCGTCCCATAAATTTCAATCCATCAACAAAAGAAGAAGTCAGAATTTTCATCAGCCGATACACAGAAGTCAAACATTGAAGCAGCTTCAAACAAGCTTTACCTTCTTTCCAAGCCGATTTGGGAGAATTAACATGTGTCGATAGACGGAAGATCTGAGTTAATGTGAAAACTACAATTTCATCAAACTACAGTCAGTACCAGCGAAAGTCTCCAACAGAGTGTTGCTGAACCGGATGAAAGACTCAGTAGACCTGCAGCTTCGAAGTCAAAGAGCTGGATTCCGTAATGATCGGTCGTGTACAGACCAAAATGCGACACTATGGATCATAGTCGAACAATCATTTGAATGTAACTCATCGTTATACATCCACTTCATTGACTAAGGAAAAGCGTTTCGCCGTGTACACAGGATAACTTTGTGGAAAGTTCTTCGACAGTATGAAGTTCCTGGGAAAATTGTCAACATTATCCTGAACACATACGATGGATCGCAGTGCAAATTCGTGCATGGACGACAGCTGACAAGTGAGGACCGAAGTCGGACAGGGCTGTTTGCTCTCCCTTTACCTCATTCTTCTGGTGATTGGCTGGATTATGAAGACCTTGACATCTAGGGGAAAACACGGCGTACAGTAGACAGCTATGAACCGATTAGACGATTGGAACTTTTCAGATTTCCTAGCCCTGTATCAGTTGGCCTCAAAATTCACAAAGGAAACACCTTGATCCTGAAAATCAAACCGGAGAACAATAAACCAATCACACTTCATGGCAGAACTCTGGAAGATATTGAGTTCTTCACAAACCTGGCAAACATCATCGACGAACAAAAGGTATCGGATGCAGATTTAAAGGCGTGAAACAGAAAAACAATTGTCGCATTCCTACAAGTGTAGAACATATAGAAATCAATAGAACTTTCAACCAATATGAAAATCTGAATCTCTGGTACAAACGTCAAGACAGTTCTACAAAATGTTGCTACAACTTGCAGAACTAACACAACCATCATCGAGAACATTCATGTATTTGAAAACAGTTTTCTTCGCAACATACTGAACATGCATTGGCCGGATACCATGAGCCACATATATTTGTAGGAGAGAACAAACCTGCTTCCAGCTGAGGAGAAAATCAGGAAAAGACATTCGAAATGGATAGAGGAGTATATAGTAACTGAGCTGGTGAACGTGATTGCTTCAAAAGAGGTGCTACTAGGGGTCGTACTCCGATAAGTATAGTAGGTTGATTGTGAAGTGTGCCGTTACATGCAAAATATTCTTGATAGTTAACCTTGTAGACTCGGTCATGGCCACTTGCGTTCGTGTTGACGTAAGAAGATTCTGCTGCACGTAACTTGAATTACTTACGACTGTTAGTATACATGTGGTACATTTTCATGTGATGGGTTGATACTGAAGAATGTGGAAAATTTCTCTTCTGAATGCAAATACAGTTGAAATACTGCGTAATAGAAGTGAGAAGTGTGGTGAGAAACTCATTACTAAATGTATAGTTGAGGGTTTTTCCCTTTGGGTGGGGGGTGGAATGATCTCTTCGCTGGCAGTTTTGTTAGTTTGAGTGTACGAAGGTTTGTTACCTTCAAGCATGACATCAGAAGTAATATGAAATCAGCGGAAGAACCTGAGTAAACAGTCAGGATTATAAATGTTGTTATGCCTTTTGGTGATAGTTGTAATCCTTATACTATTTAAAGGTTTGTGGTCTGCAGACTCATTTAGATCTACACAGTGATCTGCCGTTTTTGGTGTTGGATCTAGCAACGTTGCATAAAGCAAAGTTAAACAAGTGGAAGCAAGGTGACCTATTCGATGTTTTTTCGTTGTAAAATACTTGAAACTTCACGTTCAGTAGACCGCGTGCTACAGGGCGAATACCACTTGACTTAGTTTTGTGTGATCAGTAATATTGTGTGCGACTGCATTGTAGGAAGATGTCAGTCATTTCATCACTTCTTCAGCCACAAATTTTAAAACGCACTTCATTATTGTGAGTTTTTTAAGGTTTTATTGAGTAATAATGTCTCATATGTGTGTGAGGAGGGCTCATTGGTTAAATCCATCGTCGCAAGTAATAATGTTAAATTTGAACGTGTGGATGAACAGAAACGAGTGCTTTTCTCCATAGATTTAGATACATAGAAAGCTTGCATCAATACACTTAGTTTAGGCATGAAATATCACAAACATAGGTGCTGATTTTTAAGCACTTACATTTAGCGAACATCGAGCTCAGTATATTGTCGACATTATATACATTTATTTATTATTATCTATAACAAATATGATATTTTTCGTACAAAGTGTTTGAACGACTGTCGGTTTTTATTTTTGATCGATAATGAAGATAAATGTTGAATGATCTCCAGATAGATATGAGTATATCTAACGTCAACTTCTAAATTATATTCCATCTTCCAATGCATATTGCTAGACATCATGATGCATCCGACTGTAAATTTTTGTAATTTTACAGCGAAAGGTTGAAAACGTATGCCACACGCACTTGTATAGTTTATGCAATCATTCGACATAATGATCTGTAAGAACAACCAGATAGTCTGTTAAAATAGCTAGGTAGTGAGTAAATGTAGACTAAATATTGAAGGACGTCTAGACTGTACACGTTCTGTAGAGTACATTTATAGGACAAAGCGCTGAACATGACAATATCATTTTGTATCGTGTCTTTCATTTTGAAATAGCGCAAAGTCACATGAGTAGGTTCTTTATGAGGTATGTGTATCAGGAATTCTTTGCAATATTGCATGTACCGCACATCTGTGGCAGACTGAATGTAAATTATGCTCATATACGCAATTTACACGGCACGGATCAGAAATAATGTTGATCGTTTGCTGCAATAGTGTTCAGACACTTGTTTGTTTTTAGTAATCGATGATTTTAAGCATAAAAAGAAACATCGTTTATATGACGGTTCCGCCCGACAAACTAACGATGAATCATATTGTCATCAGTCGTCATTGAAGAAGCTAATAGAAGGTTTTCACTCCTTCTGGAATACATTTTTGGACTCCATTCATGCTCTCATACGACCACGTATTTGATTGTGCCTCAATGAAGGCAGAAAAGTCACACTAAGAAGACTCAATACAATTGAACTCAGTGATAAGAAAGCGAAAAGTAGATTCCAGGATAAACTGAGGTCGCGGTCCTGTAGCTCTGCAAACGAGGCTAGCCAAGTTGTTGCGTGGGAAAACATACGATGAGCTGTGGAATCAACAGTGATGTCTATTAGTGATTTCAGATAACGACAATAATTTATTCTCAAACAAACGTTTGTTACAAGAGGTATGTCAATTTACAGGCCAGATCAAATTGTTATAATTAATACAATATTAACTGTAGTAAATTACTCAGCTGGGTTGATAATTTATAACACATGAATTTAAATTTTGAGCTTTGTATAATCAGCGTGAGTAGATGAGCATCCATAAGATTAGTAAGTTACCTGTCTAATTGCAATAGAAAGAAAAGGCATGAGATCACGAAGAATAATGTCCATTTAACCTGTGAAGAGATTAAAGGACTAAAAGTTAAGGTTTACAGCATAAGGTCATGATTAATAAACAATGAATAATAAGAAGGGATAAGCCATATATTCTGTGATTTGGTTATATTTATATTAGTAACAGTCAAACTTGTTATAATTTTGTTCTTTCTAGATACTAGGCGGTCTGTACTGACGTGCGGGAGTTGGTGGGCGGGAGTTCAGGGAAATGTTGAAGCTCTTTGGAGTCTAGAAATAGGGTTACTAGTTTTTGAATCTGGTAAACGTATCACAGTTACGGATAGGCATTGGCAGCCTGTTCCACAAAAAACTATACCGTATTGTAAAGAACTTACAACGCATTTGTTTTTGGTATTTCATGGTAAGTAGTGTATATGCCTTGTTTCTTAGTCTATAAGCTGGGTCATGGGTGATAGTCGGGCTGGAGGTTAGATAGGATTTATTCTTTAGCCTAAGGTGCCATAAATGTTCTGAAGGTAGATGCTTACATCTATCTGTGTAATCAAGATTCGAAATACATCCTGGCAGTTGACGTGTGAAACGTCTTTGAACATCTACTCTTATCTTACCTGTGATAATCATATCAGAAAAGACAAAAGAGCAGTATTCAAGAGAGCGCCGTACACATATTTTGTAAAGGGTAAGTTTACTTTCTGTTGCGAAAACATTCTCTATATGAAAACACGTAGACGTCTAGATTTAGAAATAATAGAGGAGGCATTTTCTTCATAGTTCAGGCTTCCTGTGTAATTAGTTCCTAAATCGTGTACTGATTCGAGTCTTTGGACTCTACTTTCATTGAAATGAAGTTGCGGTTTATAGGGACGCTTTTCAAAGTGCGTAATACCGCACTTGTTGAGGTTAAATGGTAATTGCCGTTTTTCACTAAATATAGTTAAGTAATTGAGGTCCTTTTGAATCTGGGATACACTTTGCCTTAGTGTTTCAGGCTTAAAGCTGTATACTATGTTGAGAACATCAGCATATATGTGTGATTTTCCGCTTTCTATGGTGTTACATAGTGTTACATTTTTTAAATACATAAGAAACAAAGTTGACCTAACGCGCTTCCTTTGATGACTCCACAGGTTATTTGTCTAGGTGACTAGAGTTAGTCGTTGTACTTTACAATCTGTTTACGTTCTGTTAAGAATGAAGCGAAGCATGACTGCAATGGGTTGTTTATTCTGAAGGACTTTAGTTGGACGAGTAGCCTTTTGTGTGGGAGCTTATAAAGGCTTTCTCGAAGTCTAAGAATAGGACTGATACACGGAGTCCGCTGTCTCCTTTCAGTGTTCACTAAATAATTTTGTGACAAGTTTGGGATATTCGTATACTTGTTTGTCCTCAATGAATATACTTCTTCTCGATTAATAACGTTTAGAAAAATTGGCAGAATTGTTTTAGAGAATAGTTTGGCTGACTTCCAGCTACTCTTCGTCTATCCAACATTCCCAGACAGTCTGAATGGAACATTGATGTAGGTCCTATTACTCTTCCCTGAAGTTTAAAAGACTATAGTTAATCTTAAACGAGGATGAGCAGTTAGTCAAGATGGATCATCTCCAGAGGTCTTCAAGGATGGTGGTCTAAATTAAGCGATTGAGTTGAATAAAATCTTGGCTAAATACTGTGAGTCGAATGTAATCTCATCTGACTGAACGCAATCGTTGTGTCCCAATATATAAGACGGAGTCAAAATCAACTTGAAATAAGCAAAGAGGTATTATTTGGACTAAAATGTCATATACAGTAATAGCTTCAATACTAATTGCACGTATAACGAAGACCAGTGAACTGCAAACACGAAAAAATTGGGCAGGCTTCATAGTTCGCTTCGGCTGTTTCGTCTGCACATTCACTATTCGTCAGATTCTAGAAGGTAGGCACACAAACTGACGTCCGTCAATGACGATACTTCTAAAGCAGTATCTGACTCTGCATAGCGCGAGATTCTGTGGCAGTGTCTGTCATTGAACGTCGTACATCAAAAGTAAAGAAACCTTGTGAAGGCTCTTTACTCTAACACTACAAATCCAGTCGGAGCGTACGGCGAACTGTCATCTGCTTTCGCAGCCTTACGCGGTGTCATTCAAGGCTGTTCACTTTCTCCCTTTTTGTTTAACATCAGTATGAATATCCAGATGAAAATAACATTTTCATAGGTTGTATTTTTGGGGATTGATCTCTCACAAAGAGGTCCACTTATCGACTTGGAACACGTAGATGATATAATCATTTTTGGTGAAGACGTTGATAAAATTTAAAGTCTTCTGATAGCCTTGAGCAACAATGCCAAAATGTCTAGTATGTACTTCTCTCTCTCTAAATTCGAGACGTTGATTTAGTACTGGCATGTTTCAATATATGAACTAAGGTTAAATATTGATGCAGTATAACACGTTGACAACTCCACACATTTTGAAATTGTGATCAGCCGAAATGAATTGGATTGTGACAAAATCTCAGTAAGGATTTTGGATGCTCCTTAGCCATGTGCCGACCTACATGACCTATCCATCTACCAATAGGGGGACCAGTATATTGTGTGGGAGTTCATTCTGTTCTTTTTAATGGCTGTGAAACGTGGCCATTAGGACTGTACACACTTTTCATTTTTATTAAATCGTGGAATTAAAATGACTTTATACTTTTGGTTATGCGTACGAATTCTTTCTTCATGCACTTTATACTTATACGCAATCTTTCTTTCATATATCATCACCACTTAAACGACTGCTTCTATGAATCCGGTGTTCATTTTGTTGTGTTTATGACGTATGGGAATTTGAGGCGATGCATTTATATGCCTGGTTATACACTGCAATTGATTGACTGACTGAGGCCTAAATTATCGTATCACGTATGTATTAAACGGTGTTCGCGGTGTTGTTCTTCTTGCAGCTGATGTTTTTAGGTTACTGAGAACCTTTTTTATTTCATCTAGTCACTTTCTTTTTTAAAATAGCAACATCATCTGTGTAGTACTATCCAGTCAATTACTTCTCTTTGATGAGAACATGACAATTCGTGTAGGTTAAAGTACATTGTATTGATGCAAAGTTTTTACGGAGTAGATGATTAGATTATAAAGATTCACTAAGATTGACAGATCCTGAACATCAGTGACCATCCACCCAGAAATGTATGATTTTATATATTAATAGGATGGTTTTAATTAACATTCATCAATTCATCCAACATTCTATTCCCCATCAAAAGTTATTGCTATTCAATTTCTGAATACATGGGTTATGATAGCTGTATATAGTCAACTGAATGAACAAGCTAACATTGTGTGCCCTGTCTGACGTCAATACTCTGTAGAGACTCTCATTATTCATTGAGATTATTGGAGCAACACAATCATTCATCTTTTTCATTTTCATGGGCTATCGCGTATTCGTTCAATATGAACCATGAGTTCAATCCGTTTGTTTTATTTCTAAGGGAATGACTTATTTTTTTTGTTCTGTTAAAAGTTAACTTAACCAAAGTTCAGTGAAAAAACAAATACTCATAAATTAATGAAGTTGGTCCAAAGTATGTTGTGATGTTTGATATAAGTTTGTGTAATTAAACTGAATCATTTTTACATTGAGCATCAGAATCATTCCATGTGAGTTTGATCATTTCTATCAAATGGTATGAATTAAGACTGAGGTAAGATTTGTTGATACGTCGTTTTCTAAGAAGCAATAACATTGGTTTCGTTCGATGCTATAGACTAACAACAATACAGAACAATGAGCACAAATACTTTCTGTGAATTTCTGTGACAAACATGAGAAAGATTCCTACGTGCTTGTTGCCTCATTCTTCTAGGGTATGTTGAAGGTGAGGTATATGAATGCATTTTGACGGTAAATTTATTTTTTAATGATCTCGAAAGATTCACCACAACATACTGCCTTCAGCATTCTCCACAATGTGGCATAGTATTTTTGAAAAATCATTGACAATAGTGTAGAACGTTATTCAATAGCAGTTAATGCACCAAAATCAACAAGTAATCAACGTAAATGTCAAGCAATGAAAAATTTATTTGGTCTCTCTGCATACAGGTCGGATGAAATATTTTCCTTTGTTTCTGTAGCACAGGAGATGATGGACGGATATTAAAGGAGACTTTTAAACCACGATAGATGACGTTTGATACCATTTTCATTACGGAAGAGTACAAACGTCATGGTATTACAACGTGGTGCTTCAGTGTTGTTCATGTTTCAACCTAAAGTTTTCAGTTTGGTCTTCAATGGGATTAGGTTCGAGTCAGATAAAAACAGACAACCGTTCACTGAGATACAAAATTTCATTCGTTTTAAAAGACTATGAATAGATATAAATCCTCATTCCTAATATACACATCAGGATTATCGGTTCACTTAACAAAGTGTTTTCCACAGTATATGGGAGTGCGATCGTGCTTAGATTGTATGACATTCACTTTTAAACCAAAAATATTTCATAGTGAAAGACATAGCTTTACGTAAGAAACAACACACTTGCATTGAATATTATTTATAGAGATGAAAGAATTCGTCAGTGTTAATTATCTTCATTGATGACCTTAAACCACGTATTCAGTGACCAGCTAAATTCGATCTAATGAGATCAATTTTCGTCGGCATTCAATCTTCGTTATAAAACTCGTAATGATTAAAAAGATGAAATTTTGATTCTGTCAGTGAATCCAGGTTTCTTGAAATGCGGTGAAAAAGGAGAGAAATATTCGTGTGCATGAATATTTAAGGGTTTATGTAAACCATGGAAATGAATATCTCCATAAGTGTACTGTGAATTCTTATTTATTTCAGTTCAAATTGGAATTAGAGCTAGTGAAAAGTGAATTTTCAAAGGCGAATCGTTCACAAATATCCATCTCAGATAGTTCAGCGACGATGAAATTTGCATTTGATTCTGTGTCAAACATAACCTGCCTGAACAATTCAAATTGCATGTAAGACATATATCATTCCAATTGACAGACGCAGATATGATAAGCTTGACGATCCATTTGTTCTCAGTGGTCTCATAGTAACGTAAGTAACATACGTTTTAAATACGGGTTGCATCACACCATAGCATGTGACCATACTGAAAGGTAATTTTATGTTTGTTTCAATACAAGAATATTGGTAAAAGCGGAAATCGAATACATATGCGCCACAGAAGTCACTTGATTTGTGGCAGATTTGATGCTGCCCGTGCTTCCAGACTGAAACAGGTGGTTTTCTTAGAGTGTTTTTACCTGAATCCCTTGAACTACACGTTTGATTCACAAGACAGTAGAGCAACGTAATGAAATGCAGTCACATGTTAGCCGGTGATCAATAATTGACAAATACGACAATTGGTCTTTCGGGATCCTGAAACCCATGTGCACAATCGGATTGAAATCTGTGTCCACTAACCCTATTCAAGCCCAGGTATACGCTCTCATTTTTGCAAACAAGTCTCCCACGACGAGAGAGCAGTGAGTAGGACGTCTCTTGCAGTGGCTGTATACGCGTGTCCAAGTGAAATCATTCCGAAAGGAAGAGCGCATTTTTCCATAATTCAGCCAAACCAGGGCATTTTTGGGATGAAATAAGATATTAAAGACATGCAGTCACGAATTTTTTCGACACGTTTTACAAACCTTACAGGATATTAAACTGAGAAGTCGAGAAACGTATACAATCATTTCATGCATATACATTATGCAGAACATTTGATGTACATTGTTATGTTCTAATGTATCTCTGATTTTACTATGCTGTATATTTCTTTCTTTTCTTTTTCAGACTGATCGGTTTTGTTCTTGCTTTTATAATAATAAACATTAGAAAACTGCGTTCTACATCTACGTTGAGCAGTATCATCATCGTTGTAACCGTCAGTTAAAAATGGTTTTAGTATTCATTTCATGATAATTTCGTCTAATCATTGATTGAATTAAGTTTAGTTTTCTTTGTTGAAAAATAAAAATGCTGTCATGTCATTTTGACAACAGATATCAAGATAAAAAATCCTTGAAGTTTGAAGTGTACGTAGATGTTAATAGTTACGGTACATTTTACTCTTATCTACGTTTGTTGTTATAACAATTTGTAAGATAAGGAATGTGATGTACACACGAAACAAATTAGAATTCTGTCATTTTAATTTCTGCGAACATCAACACACTTTGTTTATCACAGAATTTTTGTTTCATGAAACACAAGTCACCATTTAGTGCTTCGAGTAGCAGATATTACTGGCCATTGTAGTTTTTGAATTACCTGAGTATAATCCACACCATTTAGGTGAAAAATGTCATATAACGTCTTAATGTATACTGGATGAGCGAATTAGTTTTCAAATTATTTCCATTTTTTCTCAAAATGGTGGATTTGGATAAGGATTCTATTTTATGTGCTTGTATTCATGAATATTCATTTCAAAGGATTTCAATCGAACGAAGAAGAGTAAAGATTGCCATTTTTAATTTGTTAAGTTCAAACTTCTAAACAAGTGGAAAGTTAAATTTAACATTTTCCTTTTCAGATGATAATTATGATTGCCGGTTTTATATTACTGGTTTCACGTACAAACTGGTGTGAAGTACTCATTTCTCTACCTGCGGCTACCGGGTTCACCATCTTAGCCATTCTAATGGGTATCAAGCTAAAAGATTTAGAAAAGAAATTTATCACAATCTTGTTCCAGACATTTTGTGTATTTGCAGTAATTGGAGCAATTCTTTATGTTATCGGGTCAATATTAAAAGACGTTAGTTGATTCCATAATGGTTTTTGACAAACTAGTAGTGATTAATCATTATTATCGACTTCCTAATGATTTTTCGAATAACGTAGGTCTTCCTAATGAAATCCACTGACCACAAAGACAGTGAAAAGTTTTCTACATTAAAATCGAAATACATCTGCGATTCATATTAAATTGAGGAACATCACAAACCAGTCTTTGTTTTCTAATACATCTTCAGCTCTTCTAAATGTTTACTCGCAACACTTTGCATTCATTCTGAATACAACGGTATTCTACGCCATGATTTTGTCATCACGCACAAATTGCAAAATGAAACCAGTTTGCTTTACACATGGATTGAAACTGGAGAACGTCTACAGTCTGTTGTGGAGTTAACACTGTGTGTCGTTGGTGAAGGCATCATAAAGTAATGGTATCATTTGAGAAATTCATTCCCAGTGCTATATGTATAAATTATGATTGTGTTACAAAATCGTAATTACAGTAAACCCAGAATAGTACATCTTCGAGCAACGATTTCACATTCGTGGGACCGATAGCTAGAATGTTTCTTGACAGAGTCCTTTAAGAAAACTGTTCGTTGTCTAGATAGATTTTAAGCATATGAAAAAACGTGTGAAGGATATTGAAATAACAAAATGATGAACTCGTACACGAAGTGGTACATATTAGCTTAAAATTGGTAGAGTTATCTAGTTGAGTAATATTGTTTCTTCACTGATACTTATGTGGATTCATGATGAATTAAGGTGAATTCTTCTCTTCTTCACATTCTAGCGTGTTTTACGAGGTGATGCATGGATTTGTTGGTGCTTTGCAACGTTTAATGTATGTTCCGTATAAACATATTTTTGTTATTACAAATAACCGTCCATTCATTATTATTAATTTAAAAATAGCATCCTATAGAATTAAAAATTTGATGCATTGGTGTTTTCTGTTCAGAGCATTCACAGAAATTTCATCATGAAATATTTCAAAGAAAATATTATGTTATGTGTAGCCGAATAGCTGAAAGGGAGACTTTCAATGGTTCAATGGCTCAAAAGAACGATCATCTCTCAATATTTGACAGATCATTTGTCATGTATGAATGTTGAAAAACTATTAAGTTATTGAACCTATATCTGTATTATTTTACTGATACCTATATTGATACGAATGCATCAATAATGAAGTATTCATCTACGTTTTCATAATTACAGATGATTATATTCACAACAGATTATCTGCGGATAAACCGTGAACTGTTTTCTAAGATGTACATTATCTTCGTATTATCTTACCAATATTTCGTGCTTAGCATCAATTCAGAGTTTTTTTTAAATTCAGTTTTCGTTTGTAATCGGACTGGTGGTAACAATTCAAGGAGACAATGATCATAAACGGTGAAAGGATGCTATTTCATTGAATGTTCTAGTTGATTTACAGATATTCATGTGAAATATCTTGAACATTATTGTAAACTATGTGTTATCTATAATAGATGCTCTCTTAAACAGACTGTTGCCTGTTCGATCCAAGTTTTGGATTGTTACTTACTTAAGCCTGTAACTTCTCGTGAAAGAACGAAGGCCGATCTCCAGCATTCTCCATCCACCCCTGTCCTGGGCAATATTTTCCAGCTCCTTTCAGTTGTTATTTATCTTTTTCATATCTGCTTCTATTATCCGACGTAATGTGTTTTGAGGCCTTCCACTTTTCCGCTTCCCTTCAGGATTCCACATTCGTATTAAAGATTCTCACTATGATACTGTTAGAAAGTTGTTTTGAGTTCCATATGTTCTTCAACTGTAAGAATGCTCTCTTTTCTTTGAAATCTTGACGAGGTGCGCTTCTTTCCAGTCCATCTGATGAGATCCATGTAGTCTTGTTCAAACGCTTGTGTGGAAATATTGTGCTTCCTATGACCGATTTCTTTAGTGCACACAGATTTGCAAATCTTCCTCATTTTTGTTTCTCTCTCCCAGTCCATGTCGTCCCATTGTATATTCATATCCGGTGTTGTCCGTTCCAAACTTGGCGTTGAAATCTCTCATCAGAATGGTGAGGATCTTTCTTGAGTATTTCTCTATGATTGACCGCAGTCGCTCGTAGAATTGATCTTTACTGTCGTCGTTGCTGTCATTGGTGAATGCGTAACATTGGATAGTATTCATTAAAATCCCTTCTTCTTTGTTTTGAACGATGATTTGGTGATTCTGGATACGAGAGATTCCCATCCTACAAGTGCATTTCGTGCTACTTTGTACAGCATTAGGGCGACTCTCTGAGTGCGTGGATATGAAGACATCATGGGACGACATGGACTGGGAGAAAGAAACGAAAATGATGAGAGATTTGCGAACCTATGTGCCTTCAATAAACTGGTCATAGGCGGCACCATATTCGCACACAAACGCATTCACAAAACCACATGGACTTCACCGGAACACACCACACAAAACCAAATCGACCACATTTGCAACAACAAAACGTTCAGGAGGACTATATAGGACGTGAGAACTAAGAGAGGAGCCGATATAGCATCAGATCATCAATTGCTGGTCGCCAAGATGAAATTGAAACTCAAGAAGCACTGGACAATGGGGCGGACAATATCACAAAAGTTCAATACATCCTTTCTTCAGGATACTAACAAACTCAACAAATTCAAGATAGTCCTCAGCAATAAGTTCCAGGTCTTTCATGATCTACTTAATGGAGAAGGAGCTCCTGTGGAGAGCAACTGGAAGGGGATACAAGAGGCAATCACTTCAACATGTCATGAGATCATGGGTCACTAGAAGCACCATCATAAGGAATGGATCACTGTTGATAATCTGGATAAGATTTAAGAAAAGAGAAATAGGAAGGCAGCAATCAATACCAGTCGAACAAGAGAAGAAAAAGCCAAGGCACAAGGTGAATACGCATTAGTAAACAAACAAGTGAAGAGGAGCATCAGAACCGACAAATGAAAATATGTGGAAGATCTAGCAAAGACGGCGAAAAATGCTGCAAGAGAAGGTAACATTAGACAACTGTATGACATAACAAATAAACTCTCTGAAAATCGCCGCAAACCAGAACAACCAGCGAAAAGCAAGGAAGGCGAGGTAATCACTAACATTGAAGAGCAACAAAACAGGTTGGTAGAACACTTCAAAGAACTCCTGAATCGACCAGCTTCACTGAACACACCCAACATCGAAGCAGCACCCACGGACTTCCCGATCAACGTTGGCCCACCAACAATTGTAGAAATCAGCATGGACATCAGACAAATCAAGAAAGGCAAAGCAGCAGGACCAGACATTAATCCAGCAGAGACCCTAAAAGCAGACGTAGCGGCAACTGCAAGGATACTCAACATTCTCTTCCATAAGATTTGGGATGAGTAACAAGTAACAAAAGACTGGAAAGAAGGACTTCTGATCAGAATACCGAAGAAAGGCGATCTCAGAAAGTGTGATAACTATAGGGTTATCACTCTTCTTTCAATATCGGGAAACGTCTTCAACAGAGTATTGTTAAACAGGATGAAGGACTGCGTAGACGTCCAACTTCGTGACCAACAGGCAGGATTCCGTAAGGATAGATCGTGTACAGACCAAACCGCAACTCTACGGATCATTGTGGAACAATCAATTGAATGGAATTCATCACTCTACATCAACTTCATTGACTACGAAAAGGCATTTGATAGCGTGGACAGAACAACAATATGGATACTTCTTCGACACTACGGCGTGCCTCAGAAGATAGTCAATATCATACAGAACTTATATGATGGATCAAACGGCAAAATTGTGCATGGAGGACAGTAGACAAAGTCCTTCAAAATAAAGAACGGTGTCTGATAAGGTTGCCTACTCTCACCCTTTCTCTTTTTCCAGGTGATCATGAAGACGTCAACACCTGATGGTATGCACAGGATACAGTGGACATCTAGGATGCAGTTGGACGTTCTAGACTTCGCAGATGATCTGGCCCTTCTATCCCAAACGTAACAACAATTGCAGGATATGACAAACAGTGCAGCAGCAGCCTCAACAGCATTAGGTTTCAATATACGCAAAGGGAAAAGCAAAGTTCTTTGATTTGGGCAGCATCATTGATGAACAGGGTGGATCTGATGCAGATGTAAAGGTAAAGATCGGCAAAGCAAGAGCAGCATATTTACAACTGAGGAACATCTGGAACTCAAAACAACTGTCAACCAACACCAAGGTCAGGATTTCCAATAGAAATGTCAAGACAGTTCGACTGTATGGGGCGGAAACCTGGAGAACTACGAAAGCCATCATCCAGAAGATACAGGTGTTTATTAACAGTTGTCTACGCAAAGTACTTCAGATCCGTTGGCCGGACACAACTAGTAACAACGGTTTGTGGAAGTGAACAAACCAGATCCCAGCGGAAGAAATCAGGAAGAAGCGATGGAAGTGGATAGGACACACATTAAGGAAAGCATCTAAATGCGTCACAAGACAAGCCCTGACATGAAATCATCAAGGCCAAATGAAAAGTGAAAGACCATAGAACACATTACGCTGAGAAGTGGAAATAGACATGAAAAAGATGAACAAGGATTGGATGGAATTAGAAAAGGAGGCCCAGGACAGAATGGGTTGGAGAATGCTGGTCGACGGCCTATGCTCCATTGGGAGTAGCAAGCGTAATTAAGTACGTAAGTTGGGTCTAGTGGATTTCGAATACTTCCAGTACTGCCAAATTGTATCTCCTCATTTCCGTTACTATTTGACTGGTCTTCCCGGTCTCCCACATTGTTCGGACGTTTCATGTACGTACAAAATATTTTGCTCTGGTTGTGAGAAGGGGCATCGGCCTCGTGGCTTCCGAAGGATCTTGACATTCACCATGAACCGTCATAATTATTCTAGATGAAGGCCTTCTGACTCTCAGGGAAGATTTAAAATGATTTGAATTATTTTTTCTGTTAAGCGTTTTTTTAAGCGAGTTAGTTTTGTACGGGATAGGTACGGTAACTTCATAACCAACCCCCCTCCTTTACCCTGCCTTGGGACTAGTAGTAACTCTAGAAAAGCTACAGGCGGAGTTGGATATTCTTTTCAAATGCAAACAGACAACGATAAACATTTCGAATGTAATTTACATTCAAACAAAGCAAAACCGTCTGTAAGTATGAAGGAAGAACAAAATTTGACGTCAGTGTCGGAGTTAGTGTCTAGTGGCAAATCTTCACGATTTCAGGGATAGTGAGCCGAGTTGAGTTTTTTCAGAGAGGAAAGCGAGATTAAATTTATGTTTCTGTATACGGTGGAATTGTTAGAACTAATTCTCAAGTCTTCTAATGTGGATATGACACAATTCATCTCCGGTGTCACACGAGCTCTCATCACAGAACAACTTTGCATAGATAATAAAAATTACTGTATGAACCGAGAAAGTGAGTATATGTTAATTACAGGAGATCACTACCTAAACCTGGATCTTGTTGAAACTGACACATTCATATGCGTAGGATGCATGAGATTGTGTATTGTCTGCCCAATAAAAAACAAAATTCTGGAGGTCGTTTTTTGATCGTAGTTATTACAATGCCGTTTAGCATAATGTGTCCAGACATTTGCCGCCATAGTTGTTATTTAGGTAGTTTTCCTTTACATCATGTCAATACTGTTGTAATGATGAATTCATATGTTCTAATTGTTGAGTAGATGGATTCTTTCGCCATTGTTTGTCCAGTGATTTTCGTTAGGCTGCTCAAAATGGTTAATTTTATTGTATTTCCTTCTCTATTAATACGCTGAAATTCCGTTCATCGGAAGTATTGTCAAAATAAAGCATTCACACTGATATTGAAGATTGATTTGCCGTAAACTGTTGACAGAATGCAATAATGTGCACATGGCTTCTGATTGATAATAAGAGGTAATTAAAAAATAAATATGTCAGCACTGCAACGTCAAGTGTGTGCTATAAATTAGAGAAGTGCAAAATTTTGCTTATCGAATTCTCTAAAATACATTTTATAGACTACCTTTCAACGAATCTTAAGTCAAATTGAGAAATATCAGTAAATAAGTAAACAGTCAGTATATAGTAAACATTTATTATTCAAAACCAACGTAATAAAGTAGATACACTTCATAGAGGTTCAAAGACCTTCAAATTGTCATGCATGCACAAGTTGAAATCATCTGTATGGCAATAAAATAGTCCAAATCTAGGAACATGATAAAGTCACAAAAACTCTTTCAGCCTGGGACATGTAGCTTCAATATTGTTTGTATGCACTGCTGTTGTCAAGTAAATAAAATGCCACTTGTGTTTAACGACACGATGCACACAATCAATTATATGTAGGAGACACTAGGCTCTCCAACAATCCGTATATATTGTACCACGTGGCTGTAGTCAACGTTACTGGTGCCCTTATTATGCACTTCGCAATAGTTGTCATAATGCCACGATTAAATTCAGGGTTTTCATCATGAACTGACATCAGCTCTAATACGAGAAACGTATTAGGTCAAACGAATGGGAGATTGTCGCGAAAAAATCCGAAATCTGTTATCTCAGACCTGATTGATTAGTCCACAAATTATAGTCTCGCGTTTTATTTTTTATAGTCGCTCAGTTATCACGTCTTGTACAAACTTTTCTGTGTAAAGAGCGGACGTTAACATGGTTAACTTGAGAGCAGGAGCAATCCGAAACACAGGACTCAGTCAGAAGTGTTAAATGCCACTGAAGCAAGAATACGGAATAGTGGAACAACAGATAAGTATTTAAAAATCGGAAAACGCGCTTCCAACACAAAAAAAGGAACCTTTTACAAATTGTGTTAGTTCATTGTTCTGCAGGTTCAGCTTGCATAGAGCTTTTTTTCTTTTAATCCATTAACTTGCGAGGAGGAAAACAAACTCACATAATTAACGGCAAATGTAATGTAATTTAATACCGATAATGCATTATTTACTGAACTTGGCGCCGTGATCTTAGAATCCGTCAGACGCTTCTGACTGGCTCGTCCAGAAACTAGAGACTTGCCATTATTTTTTAGAAATTAATTGCTGATCAATTTTGACAACAAACATTCGGTGATCGCCAGTTAGACTTGAGCATATCAAACGTCGACATCTGAATTATATTCATTATTTTCAATACATATTACCAGCCATCATGTTGCATCGGACTATACATCTTCGTCATTCTACCGCAAACATATTTGTATAGTTTATGCAATTATTCGACATAATGATCTGTTTAATCAAACAAGTAAACAGACAACTTGTTGAAATACTGCGGGGAAGTGTAGTTTTAATATTGAAGTAAGCCAGGACTCTTCATTTCTTGTGTAATGCACTTACGGTACAAGAGCCATGATATTCCTATTCCCTGTAGTGATTGATGGCTTGTTGTCTGGGACAGGAATAACTAATTTGGGTGCCTGTGAACATGATAACATCATTTAGTGTCAGACCTGTTTTTTTGAAAAAGTTAAAAGTCACAAAATTAGACTTGTTAATGAGCTAAGTGTGGCAGGATTTCTTTCACATATAGTAAATAAGTTGTTTGATTTCATGGACTGCAACTGTATATCTGACGAGCAAGTCTTCAATATTATATGTTGGAGTGGGTTATACATTATGCACCTGTCGCCGATTAGCCAGCTATTATAGATTTTACAGTGATTAGGCTAAGCTTTACCTGATTTGCTTGTCAGTTATATTGAATCTATAAGAGGTTTATGTTCACTGGTATTCACTTTCAGAACAGCAATATCCGTCAACATTTGTGTGAGAGCAAGAACAATTACTGGAGATTCAGTGACATTTATGTGCGAATATTTTCATTCACAAGTAGTCTGTGAATTGATAAGTGTATATCTGGTTTGACTTTGACTCTGAAAAACGTTTCTCCTTGGCATTGTCTAGTTAACACTAAAACTAATGGTCTAATGGTTGCTTATTCTTCGTAAGTTGTAGTTGTCGAATCCAACAGTAATTTTGAGTAGTGCTCGGAAGTCGTATGCACTGTGATCCGTTAGAAAAGTTTCAATATCAAAATTTAGGCCATTGATGAATTCGAATTATATCTTTCTAACAAATTAGAATTCAAATCATCTCACGCAACGTGATAATGAGACAGTGCAAAACACACGTTCTTCAACAGAAGACTCATGGATATTCTTAAGAACAAAACGCTAAGGATCTCGATTTCGAATGTCACATTCACCTTTATGCACGTGTTTCCAAGAATCAAGGAAGAGATTGTGACATTAGTTTTCTGAATAGTTTTTTTGGAACAATTGGAATTTTTTGCATTTCTTAGCAACCTGTCCCTTATTATTTTATTATGGTTAATCGGATTGAATGTGACTGTCACATATTAGTATTGTTCTATAGTTTTCAGTAAATCAATAAAAATTCAGATGTAGTAAATCCTTTGAGCCTGATTTATAAGCTGTCATTTGAATTATTTATTTTCACGTGATTTATTTACATTGCTTAGAGCGCTCTGTTTTCAAGTACCATTTCAAAGTCAACTTATAATCCATTTGAAATTCATATAAACATTTTGTGCTGTTTGAAAATTTTATATTTCGTCTCAATGAACAAGGTCATCGAAAACTAATAACCATTTATAAAAGTTGTGTGTCAATATATTAGATGCTTATTATTGTAAACTGTTTCAATGTATTTGTTTTATAATAATTTCAAGTTCACATTAAACTATTAGACCTTTATCATCTCTTCATTGACTAAAACGAGTACTACTTCTTATATACTTTAATGTTAAATGCATATGCGAACATTATATAGAACTAATACCTTTCAGTTGATGAGCTAGCCGATCAACAAACTACCTGATCAACTCTATTGGTTACCAGGTTAGGATTCATGAACGATTGTGTCAGAAAAAGTTTGCGTTACTCAGGAAATTAGTAGAACAAACCAAAGAACAGTGAAATCAATCAACGTGATGTTGCGTTATGATCACGTAATACTTACTCGTATTCAATCATCCATACACAAAATGATCATAAAACGAATGCCAGTACATCAGATTGATAAACAGTAATAAGACGATGAAGACCAATACAAAAAAATTTATAAAAACGAAAAAAATCTGTTTTCTTCTATAATGAGTCTGCTCATATCAATGAAACGAGTAATATAACTGTTATCAATCGACGTTTACAGTAATATTGAAAGAAAACATACTGTGTCATTTTTATAGCAATCTAACTGGATGAACCTTTGCATGAATAAGTTGCCTGTTATAGTATCTAAAATACTAGCCTCAGTAATTGTCGGACGCCTAACAATATCTTTTGAAATGCAAACATAAGAAAATCGGTCTGGATTCAGATCTGAATGTCGCTGCATCAACTACATATTCACCAAGCGTCACATAACGAAAAACAGACTTCCTTATTGGTGTTTGACTATGTTGGTCTTTCTTGACATTAGAGAAACATTTGACTCTGTAGACAAAGAGGACATGTAGCAGTTTCTATCATTGAAAGGCCTACTTTGAAAGTACATGAACATTGTGAAGGTTCTTAACTCGAACACTGAAAATCAAATTAGAGCATATGGCGAACTGTCATCTACTTTGTCAACCTCAAGTGGTGTCCTTCAAGGCTGTCTACTTTATTTACTTTTTTTAAATTCATCATAGATATCCTGATGGAAGTTATACTCTAGAGGATTGTATTTTCGGGCACTGACCTCTCACAAGTTGGTTTACGTATTGATTCAGAATACTTAGATAATATACATATGTTTGGTGAAGACGCTGTTAAAATTAGGATTCTTCTGATAGTATCGAACAACAATGCCAGAACACTTGATATGAGCTTCTCACTTCTAAATACAAGACGCTGCTTCAGGAGTGGCCTGTGTCAACATTTGAACTAAGGATAAAATCTAAGGCAGTGTAACGCGTTGACAACTTCATTGACCTTGGAATTCTGATCATTTCAAAAGGGTTGGTGTCTGTGGACATCTCCGCACGCATTGGAAAATCTTGTTCGGCTTTTGCTAACTGACGTCATCTATGGCAATGTCGAGATATCGTCTATAAATTAAAAGATGGGTTTATTGCAAGGCTGTAGGTTCTGTTCTATTTTGTGTCTGCGAAACGTTGTCATTAAGAGTAATAGATACTCGTAAGTTAGTAGTATTTGACTAGAGATGCCTTGAAAATATTGCTCGCGTCTTTAGGAGTCACTGGGTAAGTAATAATGAGGTTAAACATTGAGAAACTACTTAATTGGGGTTCACGCGACTATCGTAACCAATGGTTGCAGACTCTGACTTTCATGGCTCAGGATGGATCACAAACCGTAAGTGTATACACTATCTGTCTTCCTTATATCGTGAAATTAACATGACGTCATACTTTTGTTTCTAGTTACTAATTATTTCTTCCCACATTATATCCTTAAATGCAATCTTTCTGTCATACATTACCACCGTTGTATAAACTGCTACTAAAAAATCTGATGTTCATTTTGTTGTGCTTATGATATATGGCAACTTTAACCGATGCCTGGTCCTACATTGTACTTGATTGACTGACTCAGGCCTTCAGTATCGTATCAAGTATGTATTAAACGGTGTTTGCAGTGTTTATTAAGAAATTCATTATTCCATTTAGTCACATGCTCTTTTGAAAAAACAACATCATCGGTGTAGTTTTGTCCAGTCACTCAGTGTTCATTGATGAGAACACGACAAGTCATGCAGGTTAAATTACATTTTATTAATATAAAGCTTTACATAGTAGATGATGCGATTATAATAATTTACTGATATTATTTTATCCTGAACATCAGTTACCACAAACCCGGAGATATAGGATTTAATATATATTACCAGGATGGTTTGTTTTATCTCTAATCGACTCATTTATTCAGTGTTTTTAAACGAAGTCAGGTCAACTAAATTTCAATGAAAAATCATTGACTCAAAGTTTAATGAACTTAATTCAAAGCTTTTTTTCTAATCGAATCATTCATCCCGTTGTTTCGAACAAAGTCAGATTACCCACGCTCAATGAATGAACAACCATCATACGTTAATAAAGTTGATTCGAATCGATTGGGGAATTTCTTTATAATTTGTTGTACTTTTACTGAATCATTTTGACTGTGAACAGAATCATTCCATGCGAGTTTGTTAATTTCTTTGAGTGGTATGAATTAGTCATGAGTTTAGATTTTTTGATACGTCGTACTCTTAGTAACTATAATAATAGTTGTGTTCGATGTTATGGACTTGGTGCAATATAATAATCTTAGCAAAAATGATTCTAATGAGTTTATTTTACAAACACGATAGATTGTTATGGGTTCTCATGTATTAGTGCATCGTTCTTCTAGAGTTTGTTGAAGGTGAGAGATATGGATGAAACTACTGGTGAATATTCGGTAAGATATCACTTTGTCGGCATTTTTCAAATTTTTCAACGTCTATCCTCAACTATGTTTATAAGGATCTCAGAAGATTAACCACACAACCTACATACTGCCTTCAGCACTCTCCACAATGCGACATAATGTTTCCGGAAAATTATTGAAAAAATGTGGAGAACGTTATTAAATATACGAATATATGTAATATATGAAAATCAACAAATCATCCCTGCATAAAATGTTGAATGGAAAGTTCTCCTTCATTTCAACAGCACAGAAGAAGATGATTAGAAATTAAATCATAATCCTAATCCACGACATTTGACGTTCGATATCATTTTCATTACGAAATTTTTAATTCAACGAACTTACCAAAGTATTTACCATAGAAGATGAGAGTAAGATCATGCGTCAATTGTCTGAAATTCACTTATTAACCAGAAATATTTCATAGTGAAAGAAATAGCTTCACGTAAGAAACAGCATAGTTCTATCGAGTATAATTTATTAAGATGAATGAATTTTTGAGTGTTAATTTTCTTCACTGGATTGGGAGGAACTCCGCGTGCAGTAACTCCGAGGGCTACTGCCGGTTCTAAGCCTGGACAAAAGTGGAGTGTTGAGCATGAGGTTGGCGACACCATCCTGTAGAAAACTAACTCGCTAAAAAAACTGTAACCAAAAAAATATTCGAGCATTTTAAACTCTGCATTTGGTATCAAATGGTCTTCAATTAGAAAAACGTTGACGCCCCATGATAAAAGTCGAGTTCGATCGGAAGTAACGAGACCGATGGCACTTCTGTTGACCAGAGCAACCATTCAATTTAGGTACATGTAAAGTTCATACAGTGTGGGACACCGGGAGAGCCTTCCGAATCGCTGAAGAAATGAGGAAATGCGACTTAGAGGTGCATGAGCCCAGTGATACACATTGGACGCAAGTTCGACAGCTACGACTCACTTCGAGAGAGCTTCTGTTACACTCCAAACATGAAGAAGAAAATCCACCACATACACAAGGAGTTGAACTGATGCTGTTCAAACGAGCACAAAATGCACTTAAAGAATTAGAATCTCATGGACCAAGAATCATCAAAGCCTCCTACAAAACGAAGACAGAGGGCATTTCGATGAACATCATCCAATGCTATGCGTCTACCAACGACTACAATGAAGACGCTAAAGATCGATTCTACGATAAGCTGCAGTAAATCATTGAGAAGTGCTCAACAAAGGGCCTGACCATTCTGATGTGAGATTTCAATGCTTAGGTTGTAACGGACAACACTGAATATGGAAACATTATTGGACGACACGGAAAATGAGAAAGGAACAAAACGGTTAGGGATTTGCAGACCTATGTGCTTTCAATAAACTGGTCATAGGCGGCACCATATTCCTACATAAACGCATTCAGAAAATCCCATGAAGTTCACTGGATCACTGTACACAAAACCAAGGCGACAATATCTGCATCAACAAGACACTCAGGCGGACGATGGAGGACGTGCGAAACAAGAGAGGAGCTGATATAGCCTCATATCATTACTTGATGGTCGTCATGATGAAATTGAAACTCAAGAAGCACTGGAAAACATTGTGGATTATATAAAAAATGTTCAGTACGGACTTTCTTCAGGATACTGACAAACTCAACATATTCAAGATAATTCTGAGCAAGAAGATGCAGGATGCTCATGATCTACTCAGTGGAGTAGGGGCTACTATGGAGAACAACTGAAGAAGGATCAAAGAAACAATCGCTTCAACATGTCTGGAGGATCTGGGGCAATAAAAGCCCCATCATAAGGAATGGATCACTGTTGTCAGACTAGGTAACATTCAGGAAAGGAGGATTAAGATAGCAGAGATTATTGGCAGTCGAACAAAATCCGAAAAAGCCAAGGCACAATACGAATACACAGAAATAAACAAACAAATGAAGAGGAGCATCAGAACCGACAAAAGTTTAGATGTGGAAAAGTTAGCAGCAATCTTTGTTCAGTGAAATTATGATCTCAATGTGCACATTAGTATGGGGATTTCTACCTCTCGTGTACTCAAACACTCTGTTGTAATACAATAAATTTTGTACCTTTGTTTATCTGTAGTGAAGATAATCTCAAATGAAACTTGTCGTATTGCAAGTTTTTGTAAATCACTCTCCCTACCGTCATGTGTTAGTGATATCAAGTTAAGTTTACATCCGACTATTTACATAAATGAAATGTGCTGCATGTAGCATTACTGGATATTCACATTTACAACTTGTTCATTCTTACATATTGCGTACTATTCAAAACAGTTCTCCAATATGCTTTCCGCTGATTTTCAGAAAATATTTCGCCGTACTGGGGAAAGTACGGGAGGCAATTTGTATGATGTGTAGTGATCCTTTAATGTCATGACAAATATGGCTGTTGGTTCACATTGTAAATATTGCAAATTGCAGACAAGTGATATCTTTTCATGTGTGTTGATGTGCTTACTGGTTGAGTAAATTTACTACAGATTAATAACGTCGGGTGGGACACCATCAAAACACCAGTGATGATCACTTACTTCCTTTTTTTATAACATTGTGATCAGTTTCCCTGGTGAAAATGGAAACATGTACACCACGAATACATGCGCATATATATAATGCAATTGTTGAAGAAAATTGTGTTGGGTACCTTACCCGGTCTTCGTATCGATACAGCATCGTCAGTAACATTATTGTGTAAACTTGAAATATGTAATGCTTTCGATTACGCGTCTAGCAGCATCACATTAATAGACGTTGTCACTGAACAATTTGCTCTATTCCTCCCTATGTATATAAGCTGAACTAATGTATCTGAAATTGCTTTATGTCAACATTTGAGGTTTTCTGTTGTTTGCTTGGCTTGTTTGATTACTTATGCTTACTCACGGAAACAGTTGATCAAACAGTTGGATTTCTACAGTTGAGGAAATCAATTACTTCTGTAAGTCATGTTAATTGAATTTAACAACTGGATGTGGAAGATAAACATCAATTAATGACTACTTCGTGCAACACTTGGTATTTAAAATGAAAAGGTTTACTTTCTATTAAAAAAGCAAATCAGTTTGTCATCTAGAATTAAGCGAGACGTAAATATCACCAGAAATGAATGTTCTAAATTTAAGAATAATTTTCCAATTGATAAACCTTCTTCTTGTCATATTTGTTACGCATCATTTGTATCTATCAAATGTGAGAAATACTCGAGTTCATGTAAACCAAAGAAAGTTCATTCAATCCTTTATAAATAATCAAAATGAACACACAGAATTCATGTCACACAGATAATTAAAATCGTTTGAACAGTCAGTATTTTAAAAGAATTTGTTGTGACGGCGGCTTGCTAATATGTTGAGGCCAATGTCCTCAATATCTGATTCCAAAAATAATATCCCTTAAAATGAGTACTTAAGGTAGGCTTAATCTCAAAGTGGAATTACGGATTTACTCGACATTATTCAGAAGCCTGAACACCAGTTGTAGAGATAATTTATTGTTAATAATAATAATAATCCGTAAGCGTACAGCGAGCAAGCACACGGTGAATTCAAGTAAAAATGACACGCATGGAAGATGGCTGGGAAGCCAACTCCATTTCAAACCAGGCATTATTCAATATTTATAGGCAGACAAAATAAACAACAGACATGTGATGAGTCATGGGACATGAAGTGTACACACATATACGCTCATATAGAAACAGACAAGACTGATAAGCGAATAATTGACAAGGTCAAAATATGGCTCGAGTAAAATGAATGAAATAGGATGTCCGAAAGTTACAATAAGGTATATGGGCTTGCCATAATAACTGACACTATAAATTCCTATTAACTAATAGGAAAGCATCATAAATACTTCAAATGAAACATTTCATAGATCTTAACAAGCTGTGGCAGAATGTCATTGTGATCAGATGATATGATAACTTTCTTTACATCCTTCAGAAATAGTTATATGAAATGTTGTATGAATCAAGTGTAACATTAATTTCACTTGATTTTGTTTCTTTTAACATTCGTATTCTTGTGTTTGGACTTCTGTTGATCAGGATTTCAATGGCATATGTGCATACTGTGAGTATTGTCTCGATATAACCTTGAGTAACAAGCATTATAAGCAAAGATGTATGGTGACTGGAATTGGTATGGAGAAAGTGCGTTTCATCCTATTTCGGACTCGTCAGTTAGATGTACCTATTATTCAGAATTGAGGTTGACTCCGGGACTGAAACGCAATGCCGTTCGCATCAAATGCCAATACGATATCCACTAAGCTGGGTAATTGATTGTAGGTATTTGTCATACAACATTTCGTATAACATGATGACAAAGACATTATTGGAGAAATCACAGTTTTTCTCCAGTTGAAGCCTGTTTTTGTCGAATCAAGAAGCACACTTCACTCATATGATTTTATGATATTAGAGAAGACTTGTAGCTCAAGTGAAAGATTACTATGGTGTTTTTTCTCGAAACTGAGTAGTTGTGTGATGGAGATTCCATCGTTGTTTTGAATGACTTCATCAGCGCAACGGTCTAGGTGAACGCTCCATCAAAAGTTTTCTTACACCCACCGAAATAACGTTAATCGATCGTGAACATTGTTAAATATATATTCATAACTAAGAAACCAAGTCGTTGTTTAAATGTCCAACACATCGATGTGATGTGATGTGTCTGAAATCCATTCCTGTTGCACGCGACCTGTCAATTAATAGACACTAGTCTTCTGCTAATTGAATGTGACTTATTTTGTAATTCATTTCGATAAGACACTAGACTGATCGGTATGTTATGCATTTCATGACGATAATCCTTCAAATCATTATCGTTCTAATCGAACTGTTCTTTGTTAAATTTAGAGTCAGATACAATTTTCAAGCCAAGTTATCTTTGTTCTGACCATTGGATAATTCACATAGATTCTGGAATTGTCAGTTTCTTATTTACAGTTCTATTACGATATCTTTAGCACAAAAGGACAGGACTATAATTAATGGACGAATCCATCAGGTGTAAGGTAACAGGTCTTAGATTTCGGAGCGACATTCAGTCATCTTTTTGTCATTATTGCCGACGACAGTTTGTAATGAAAGCTACAAATGTAGTTACTCACCCTGACTATGAACTGTAAATTATAATTGTGACTCCACACACAGATTTATAACCCCGATTTCGTCCTAGTTATTAGGTTGACATTCTTAACATTACTATAGTGTCGATCACAGGTCGTCCATAAATTACAGTCTTATGGACAAATTAAAGTGTTGAAACACCCTGGAATATTAACATTTCCAAGTTATTAGTAAACATAACGATATGAATCCTAAAGTTATTATACGAATGAGATGTTATTCGAATTGATATAATGCAATATGTCTGGTGAATGACAGTGCCGACTTACAGCTTTGTTTTAAAAAGAATCAGCTTGTTTGGAATTTAGCTAACAGCATGTTCAACATTAATAATAAAACCAAAATAATTCCTCTTCAAAATGATATTCCTTAATTATCACCTTCAATGTTATACCTACATATTTAAGCCTGTTACTCCTCTTGAAGGAGCACATATTTCTGTTTCCTAACTATATATGTTTTTTGTCCTTCCTCCTTTACGCTTCGTTTTAGGATTTCAAGTTAAAGCTTTGCGTATTGTATGTCATATTTACATCCATCGTGATTTCCTAATTTCCTATTCAGTTTGAATATGGTTTGTTCTCTCCCACAAAAGGCTTTTGCTGATGTATCCAGCAAATATATTTTAAGTATCCTGTGGAGACAGCTATTTTTAAATACTTGTACCTTCTTGATGGTGGTTGCTGTCGTTCTCTAAGTTTCATCACCGTACAGAAGAACTGCCTTGACACTGATATTAGAGATGTTGACTTTGATATTTGTTGAAGGGTACTTTGAGTTATATATGCATTTCAAATGTAGGTATACTGTCATTTCTTTGCCAGTCCTCGAGTTCATGTCTGCATCTGAACCTCCTATTTCGTCAATTATGCTTCTCAGGTATGTGAAGTATTGTACATCGTCCAGAGTTTGACCATCGACAATGAGTGCATTGCTGGTATCCGCGTTGTATTTCAAGCCTGCTGATGCATAAAATGGTGCTACATTGGTTGTGTTTATTTGCATTTGTTCGTACGTATGCGACAGGAAGTGTAAGTCATCTGCTATGTCAGAAACATCTAATGTGTTCTGTATTTTCACTCAGACGTCGATTTCTTCATATTCTAGTGAACCACCAGAAGAAAGAGGAAAGCAAAGAGTAGACAGCTTTATTTTACTCAGGTCGTCTTTTGGAATGCATTTATCAGCTGTCCTCCGTGGACTAAGATGCACCACGAACTATCTAATCTGTTTCGGATTATGTTGACAATCGTTTCAGGAAATTCTTAGTGTCGATACATCCATACGCAATCCAGCTTGCTGATCTCGCAGGTTGGCTACCACTGCGTCATACATCCAGTTCAGAAAAATACTGTTGAAAAGTTTTCCCGGAGCTGACTGTAGTGCGAACCTCCAGTTTTCTTCACATTATACGTTAAGCGCTTCTTGAGCATCCACTATATTTCTTGTTTTTTAAATACGTTTTCATGATTGTTGCAAATAAAATAAAATAGGTATACTTAATCATTATAACTGGTAGTAAAGCGGGCATTTCTTGATAGCATGAAATATAACAATTCGCAATTAATAAGAGAAGACATTTTTTTGCACACTTCTTTGTGAAAAGAAGATTTTAAATGTTGTCTAGTCAAGCGAAGGAAACCATCGAACTCAAATGGTGTGAGAGAAACAAACCGATCAATGAAAAATAAGTCAATTGTCAAAGTCACGTCATATGTGTAGTAGAAAAACATGTTCGTTGAACAAATCATAACAGTGGATTCGGTCGATGTATTATCGAGTACAATTGAAATGTGCTTTAATGTCTGTCTGCATTCTTAAAGCGTATTTCTAATCCAGAGATTTACGCAAAACGTTTAGACCAATGACAAGTGTGATATGTACATACATCAACAAAAGAATACAGTAGAGTGTAGAAAACTGTTCCGCTTTGCGGTAAATTTCCAAGTAATGTATTGTGCAAGTGATCACCTCTAGTTACAAAAACTTCATTACCGATGCATTCATATCTACATATGTATCAGTGATACAGTGGACATCTACAGATATAGGGTTTAAGATTTAGTAGTTTCTTGACATTCGTAGTGAGTGCCTTGTATTTTGATCTTACAAATATCGACATATGTTTGTTTGAATAAAAGAGCGTCATATAAATTGAGCGATTCGGTTTAGGAGACAATTTGAGTGATACGTACGTCATCGATAAATTTCTACTTGTTAGACATTGAGCTTTTAATACTGCAATGTTTCCATCGAAATTTTTAATGACGCGTGCATGTGAATATTGTGAATACAAAACAGTGACGCTTCAAAGTTCAATATTCCACAGAAGGATATATTTGGATGCATGATGAACAAGGAACAGTTATCTGTATATACACAGTATTATTTATTCAGAAATTACAATACACTTTTCACATCACCAACGAAACAAGTTTGCAACTAGTAATTCTCTATTAAATAAAGAAAAAAAATCACTTCAATTCATTATGGATCCATATTCTTATCGGTGAAGAAACAGCATTACTCTACTAATTAACTCTATCGATTTTGAAGTAATATGTAGCTTACTGACTGATTTCACGGAAGATTTCAATCAGACTGTTATTTGGAATTTAGTCATCATATAAACATTATGTCTCATGCTTGACAGTTTTGAGAATGAAGAATTAGATTCATCAACGACTGTATCCTGTTACATTCAAATTACCATTTTCACGAATGCGAAATCGTTGCTTAAAATGTATTGTTCTGGTTGAGCTGTACCTATCATTGATGCACGAATGAACTTTTCAACACCGAGAATCGATTTCTGAAATGATAACGTTATTTTCTGATGCAAACACCACAACGGAATGCAGACGTTATCCAAGTTCTATCATTGTGTAAAGGAAGCTGGTTCCATTATAAAATTTATGCTTGATTAAAGCGTCATGTTGTTCGGACTATTTTGCAAATGATATAAGTGTAGAATCCAAACTGCGGTTTGGATTGATGAATAGCCGTCTAGGTACGTTAGACACGCGCCCTTGCCCGTCAAAATCAAAACAAGTAATCGGGTAAATAGCGGTTCTATAATTCATCATAAATTTAAATGTAAATCGTTACCTAAACAAATATTACCACCCGGCTACTCAACCAATAATTGTTCAATCAATCAAATCTAAACTACATAAAATAAATTTGATAAAAGATGTGAGAAAATTACCAGTCACAACAAATAAACTCTATTCTATCCTGACTGGATAGATCACACACAAAAGGAGGAGCAAATCAATATGGCTGCCGCCAAGAACAAGTGTCAAGTTAAACAACATGGATACAGTTCGGGAGGAAGCACAAAAACTTAGTGAAGGTGTAATAAAAGATAAAAACTATGATAAAATACAAATATTAACAATCCAAACGTAATCAAAAAACTAACAATGTACAAATAAAGGAATCAATAGGAACAAAGTGCAAGTATATACATGGAGGGATTTTCACAAACACACGAGGCATTCAAAACAGATCTTACACCGGCCCCCAAAATCCCTCCATATCACACAAGCTACCTTGATGCCTATGGTCATGGTTCATTATGTAGCATATGACACTAGAAGAACGAGTAGGACTTACAGCAGTACGCCTACTCGACCTACTTACATTGACATGGGAGAAATTAATTCGACCCTTCAAGGAGACATAATCTACGTATATCTCTTCTGACTAATCCGCCGTTCGTACGAACAACTACCGTTCTAACTCTTCCGTCGTCATCTATTTCACAATCTTCAACTACTCCTGAGGGCCACTTTCCACGGGTCGATATGTCAGAAGCCACGATTACTACATCTCCTTTCTGAAAATTACGGTGTTCAACTAACCATTTCTGACGTTTTTGTAGGGACGGTAAATACTCTCTCAACCATCTTTTCCAAAACACATTAGCAAGATGATTAACCTGTTTCCAACGTTTGTTGTATTTATCTCTGATGCTGCCTTCTTCAACTATTCCATCACATTCTCTCAATAATAACAGACTATTCGGCGACAAGGCTAGTTTATCGTTAGCATCTTGGACGACCGCAGTTAAGGGACGATCGTTCAATATCCTTTCAATTTCAATCAAATAAGTGCTTAAGGCCTCATCGGTTAAAGTCTGCTCTCTAGTTATCAACAATAACAGTCGGCGTAAAGACCTAATCCTTCTTTCCCAGACTCCATCCCTGTGGCTGGAGGAGGGGAGGTTAAAATGCCACTGAATCTGCCTCGCTGACAGTTCTTTGTCTATTTTCTGTTGATTCAACTGTTGCACAAATCTCCTTAATTCAGAGACCGCACCCACGAAATTTGACCCATTGTCATTGTAAATTTCGGCAGGTTTCCCTCTTCTTCCAATAAAACGTAACAGTGCCATTATAAACGAATCAGTATTCAAACTATATGCCAGTTCAATATGTACTGCTCGGGTTTGAAAGCAAGTGAATATACATCCATATCTTTTTTCTAATGATCTTCCTCTCTTGACAACAAAGGGTCCAAAGTAGTCTACTCCCACGGCTGAGAAGCTATAACATCCTGGTTGAACTCTACAAGCTGGAAGCGGCGCCATCAATTGCCGTCCTGTATTCATCGTAAACCGCCGGCATGTCAAGCACTTTCCTATCACTCTCTTAACCGTGCTGGTTGCCTTCATTATCCAATACCATTTTCGAATTATAGCCAATACTTGGGACTTTCCTGTGTGCCCTTGTTCTAGTTGTTTTTGTAAGCCTTCTAAAGATATTCCATTGATGACATCTACTGGATCGACTGAATTACCCAAAGATTTACTCATTTTTTTGCCATGAGCATCACGAACCATAGCATGTAAATAGACCGTATGAAATGGTAATTGTCCCATTAATTTCAAACCAATCATAACCATACGTGCAACCGAGAAAAATATAATATCATGCCCAGTTTCTAATAAACTACCAGGATAATAAGCCTTTAAATCTGGTATTTGTTCAGGACAACCAAATCCAGATAATAGAAATAATTGTGAAGAGAAGCACGTATCTAATACATCATTATCTTGGTTTAAAGTTAAGTTATCTGGTGAACAATGGAAATTATCACAGGCCTTTTGAAGTGCTTCTTTGATTGTATGACCAACTACCCATGAACTATGATCTTTACGATCTAAAAATTCTAAATTATCTACGCCGGGACGTCGAATCGAAACATGATAAGCAGGAATATGATGTCCCCACCATAATTGTCGAGAAATACACCAATCCTGACAATCTTTAAGCCAATTATTCCATGTACGAATATGGAAACTATGAATAATACGTGAGCGGCCTTCAGATACCTCCTTCATTGCCGCATTAGCCATGTCCTTACAACGTAGGTACCATTGAGCTTTCAACAATGGTTCAACAATATCTTTGCTTTGAGGACACATCGGTACAACCACAGGATTATCTTTCTCACCTCTATACACGCCTAATTCCACAAGAGCTTTCTGAACAACATCTCGAGCGACGAATCTTTGAAGTCCTGCAAATCTGGGACCTGTTTGACGCATAAAGTTTACCCATTTTGGCCACGCGGACTTGTATGGCTCGTTGAGAGGCTGATCCCAGCCTATTCGGGACTTACATAATTTTTGCAAGAGGACCTTGGCAGGAAGACAGACTGGAGCAATTAAACCCAAAGGATCGAACAGAGAAGAAACTATAAATAGAATCCCTTTCATAGTCAGAGGCCTTTCAATACCATTTGTATACTTGATATACAGAATGTCATCTTTCAACAATCTACGCTTCAAACTCTGTAGTCTACTGTTTGCCACTTCATAATTCCCTCCTCCCATATTTGGGTGCACTTTCCATGGTGTAGGGACTCCAAAATGACCATTTACGAAGCGTGTGCCACCTTTCACAATCCTTATAGCCGTCTTGTCGTCTACTGATAATGATTTATCATTTGAATAAGCGTCGGAAAACTCTGAGTCATAAAACTTACGTATCTCGTTCTCTAATGTCTGTATCTTACTAGTATGATTAACAATTCTTTTCCTATATTCCGAAATTTAGTAAATCCACAGCAATTCTGGGTTTCAGACTTATTTACATCGTTGCTTGCCGTGTTAGTGTGCAGCAGAGTGTGATGTTTCTTCTCACAACTGTCAACGTTACAGGGCCTTGATATCTTGCAGTCATTGACCTTATGTCCTTGTCGAAGACAGACAAAACAGATACCCTTGCTTTTAGCATGGGACCATCGTTCTTGAACTGTAAGCGCTAAGAACTGTGGACACTTATAAATAGCGTGGTCGTAGGAACACATATTGCATTTAGTTTTCGCTGTCGAACTACTCCCCTGCTCTGATTGCACGTGACGATTCGTCTTTACGTTTTGTCCTTTTCTTGAACGATTCGCTAACCGTCCAAATCTACTACAAGCTACTCTAGCACGCGAAGCGATAAACTGAGTGACTTCGTGAAACGTCGGCTCCCTCTCATCTTCTGTCAATTTATCCACCCAGTCCGCCCATTGGGCTTGCATAGGTTGAGGCAAGAGTCTCACTATTCTTTCCAAAGTAACTAAAGAATTTAGATCAGAGGTATAATTCATCTGTTCCAAGACCATAGCACAGTTTTCCATTTTAATAGCCAAGTTTGATAATTCCTCCGCGTCAGTATAGTCAAAATTTACAGCATTGAATAAGTCTTCTAATGTTTCCCGAGCGATTACATGAGACTGTCCAAACAAACGTTTTAAGATTTCCCTTGCTCTCTTGTAACCCGAAGATGCTTCCATCATGACACAACCCTCAATAGCTGCTTTCGCCTTGCCCTTACAGTAGTGAATTAAATAGAGCAAACGTTGGCTATCATCAGTGACTCTTGATGCTACATAGGTCTCGAATTGCCTTATAAACTTCCAATACCCTCTTGCCTGACCATCGAAATAACTCAATTCAACCTTTGGTAGTTCTAGACCAACAACAGGCGTTATGGGCAAAACGCTCTTTCCTGTTAATTCATGCCCTTGCTTCTCCTTTAAACTAAGATTTTTTACGTCATCTGTCATCGAACTAAGACTAGAGTCACTTCCATGATAATCAACCCTATTCGAGTCTGAACCATGACACTTAAGGACATCAAAAGGTACTTGCTTGATAATAAGGGATTCTTCATTAACGTCAACGAACTTTGAGTTTGATTTCCTTCGACGATTAGTTGGCATCATAAGCGAAATGACCAGATATTTCCAGAAACGATAATCGAAATCCGCGAACGATTGCCAAACGACTTCGACCAATTAATATTTGTTTGGAACTGTAGAATCCAAACTGCGGTTTGGATTGATGAATAGCCGTCTAGGTACGTTAGACACGCGCCCTTGCCCGTCAAAATCAAAACAAGTAATCGGGTAAATAGCGGTTCTATAATTCATCATAAATTTAAATGTAAATCGTTACCTAAACAAATATTACCACCCGGCTACTCAACCAATAATTGTTCAATCAATCAAATCTAAACTACATAAAATAAATTTGATAAAAGATGTGAGAAAATTACCAGTCACAACAAATAAACTCTATTCTATCCTGACTGGATAGATCACACACAAAAGGAGGAGCAAATCAATATGGCTGCCGCCAAGAACAAGTGTCAAGTAAAACAACATGGATACAGTTCGGGAGGAAGCACAAAAACTTAGTGAAGGTGTAATAAAAGATAAAAACTATGATAAAATACAAATATTAACAATCCAAACGTAATCAAAAAACTAACAATGTACAAATAAAGGAATCAATAGGAACAAAGTGCAAGTATATACATGGAGGGATTTTCACAAACACACGAGGCATTCAAAACAGATCTTACAATAAGTAATGCAAAGCCGTCAATTATAAAGATCATGTGAATAAGGAAAACGTAGTGCAAAATTACTCTCAGACCAGAAATTGCAATGATCAACAACTGGACCACAATGTTCTGCATTTGATGTAAACGCTTTAAAGTAAATATTTATAGATACAAGCACGTTTATTCAAGAATGTCATAATGACAAACATGAAGTAATTTTAAATTTAGTTCGCTCTTCCAGTAAACATGTCCATGTTACCTGAAGAGAGTGGATAATGCCAATCCAGTCAAAAAACCAACTACGACAGTTAGTAATGTCTGCGACTTGAAGCACTAAATGATGACTTGTGTATCATAGAAAACAAGTTCAGTGATATGCAAAGTGTGTGGATGAATATACAAATTAAAACGACAAAGATGCGATGTGCTTATTTAATTTGTGTTTACAACCAATTCCATAACTTGCAAATGGTAATTACAACGATCGTAGATAACAGCAAAATGTTCAGGTCTGAAATGGTTGAACAAATTACTCAACTCATTAGTTCGACATTTTTGAAAGTATGTGAAACCTGTCAAAATAAACGACAAGTCCAGTACTTATTGAGTGGTCGTCTTGAATATATCAGTCATCCCCAATATGCCCCAATGTTGTCGAGATTGTTCGTTGAGGATGGTCGTCATCTCGATTTTTTTCTCATATGGACAAACCTTTACAGTCAATGCAAGAGTAGTACTACTTAGTGCCTTCTCAGGGAGGGTTTTGTTTGCGAAACTGAGAGAATGAAAAGCGAATGTTTGGAGTCCCAACTTGTTGAGTGGACACGGAGAGTCCACTGTGAGGTGTTGGAAAACAGAGCTTCTAAACCAATGCTGAACATTTCCAGGGGATACTGAAGAAAGATATGGCATGTCAGCCAACTGTTGGTCACCGGCTATCATGAGACTGCATCTTCTGACATTGATCCACTGACATGTGAATCTAATAAGTAGTTTGAAGGCGCCAGGTAATATCACACTGCACACATAAATGAAGAAACTGGTGTGGCGTAAATGTGTGCAATTCCGCTTTTATCAATATTCGCGTGTTGAAATAAACTCATAAATACTTTTCACTATGTTCATTAGTTGTAATTAGATGTAACACATAATGAGTTTTTTGTACTGGAAAACAAACGAACTAATTTTCTGTTCCTCAATTATTATATTCTTGTCAAACTTAGATCAAATGTTTAGATTAGCGCATTATTCATTTTATTGAATGAATTATTACAGAAATATGCAAAACTTGACATTATGATTTCTGATGAATAACTGTATTTAAACCATATATTACGTACGTGAAAACTAGACTACTTACAACGACTGGATCTGTAAGGCTTTTAAAGCTGAATCTGTCAAAAGAAATGAAAAATGTCTTACATACAACCAGAATTTCTCTGACAGATTTCATTTGACGCATTATCAAATGTGAATTTCATCGTCGTTGAACTATCTGCATTTCAATTTTGAAAATTCACTTTCCAGAATCATAAATTTCAAATTAAACTGAAATAAGTAGAAATTCACAATAGAGCAATGGAAATATTCTGTTTCTTGGCTTGCGCGAAACCTTGAATTTTCATATGTATGCATATTCCTTTCCTTTTTCATCGTATTTCTACAGCTATGAACTCGTGGACAGAATTTGAATTTCATCTGACTAGGTTGTTGTATAATCATTGTGAGATTAAAAACAAGGATGTACAGCCAAAGAAAATCGATCTCATCAAATTTCTGTTATCTGTCTCACCGCATAGTGTCTTAAATTCATTACATTTATCTTGCTCAATCTACTGAAGATGGTTAGCAATGAGCAATTTATTCATATCTATAGATAATAGCCATATGAAGGAGGTTTTTCTCCATTATTCTATTTTGCGATCGGGTATTGACTATCCTACCGTTTTCTAAGGAAAACACCTTGTATTCAGATTGTATTCTTACAAGCATTTATCATCTATTTAATTCATATCTTTCACCTTCACACTTATATGGAACAACGAGGCACTACTACATGAGAATCCATCAGAATCTCTTTACTGTTTGTAAAATAAACTCGTTGGAATCATTTTTGCTCGAAGTTCTATATTGTAGTAAGCATTTATCATTATTGCTATTCACAATAATGTTTATCAAAAAACCTAAACTCAGGCCTAATTCATAATATTTGATAAAAAATAACAGATAACCAAGGAATGATGCTGATGTTCACTGGAAATGATTCAATAATAATACATACATTTATAATGGAATTCACAAATTACTTTGAACCGCGTTTATTACATTTTGAGTGTTTATTTTTTCATTCAACTTTGGTTAAGTTAACTTTGTACAGAACGAAAGAATCAGTGATTCGTTAATAATCAAGGTAAGTCATTTGACTGTTACTTCATTGTGAGTTTCTACAGAGTGATGGCGTAAGGTGAGACAATGTCAAAACAGTATGATTAGTTTCTGTGGTCGGAATTGACACATCTACACAATCAGTATATACGTATTTATGTAATGTGGTTGTTGAAGTACGTCGCTGAGCAAACCTGAACCTAGGTTTCCCGTGAATACTCCGTCATGAAAAGCTATAACTGTAGTCTTCAGTAAAGTGATGCTTCCAATTCCGTGTCTACTAACATGACAATTGGAGAAGTTGCCACTGATATTTAATGAATGTTGATGAAATTATCTTGTTCATACGGTTTCATTGCCAATTTTCCCTTTAATTATTTATGGTTGTTATCAAATTCCCATTTTGATAAAATATTCTGTCTAATACAGTCACTTCATTAGTTTATATTTCCATATTTATTTGATTGCTTTCAATGTACGATCCGTAGCTTCAATATCATGTGGATCAGTCCTTAATGTCAAAGATTCCGAGTCTGACCTCCTAAGGAGCTCACCTGAGCACTCGGGTAGTATCACAGCTGACATGCAAATCAAGAGACATCTGTGGTGTTTATTTTCCCTCCTTACCAGTATCCATGTATTCAAACAAATAAAAATTAATGAATGCATTATATCTTGACTAAATATCCAAATTCGTTACACAAATATGAACATGAATTTGTCATCTCTCAGCTGCTACTAACGAATGTCACGACTCATAGCTATTAAGTGTTAAATCCTTTTTATTTCATTGTAAAATTTATGGACAATAAAATTGAAATACTATGTACTTACTCGAAGATATTGTTATTATTACTCACGGAATACTTTATTCGCATAATCACAATCAATGTAGCCACTGACTGTGTATTCATAATAACGAGAGTAGAATTCACATAATTTTAAGGGTTATTATATAATAAATGTCAAAGATTTTTCACGACTTATATGACTAATTGATTATAGCTACACCTCAGTTGAAATACTGTTATTATTCTAAAATCGTTTCGTGTAAGCGTACAACACTGGACCGTATATCACAAACGTCAGACTAGCATGTAAATGCCTTCATTTTGAACCAATGGTACAATGTTGTATCCGTTTGAGTCTTAATGAATGGTAAATGCTAAGGATTATTTGTGCACCGTTATATGTGTATTCTTATTGTATACCTATCGGGTAACTGTGTTAAGTGTAAATTTTCGAACATTCATAGGCAAAAGCTTTTATTCGATCTGTTGATTTCTATTATATGAATTGAAATTCTTATTCAGTCTCAGTTTATCGATAACTGTCTCTTACAGTCACAATGAATTTTGGATTGGTCTCCTTTGTCTGTATGTCTGAAATATATGATTTGTAATGCGGAATCTGTGACTAGCATCCAAGACTCCTCCGGCTGAATAACGAAAAAAAAATTTTCCAGGTAGACAAATTAGAAATATTCGCTACTCATATATGTTTTTGAGTCATTGTCCGTATCATATAACTCGATGTCATAAAGTCGCGATCATATCACTTGGTATAATCAATCAAACATTTAAACATAACATCCACTATTGTACACAGTTAACGTGTAACTTCAGTCATCTCACGACTTTGCACAGATAGAATTCTAAAGTTTGTGCTGATGATGTCGTTCAGAAGAACGATGAAAGCTCCACGACCAAACTATCCAGCTCAGAGAACAAAACTCCACCACAATTATACATCGTTAGGTTTACGGTCACACGTTTTCAGGTTCTTACAACCTCAATGTATCATAATAACACCATCGTCTACTCTGTAATGTTTTACATTATTACAATGTATTTCAACTTGGCTGACTTGTCATGTTCTCATCTATGAACAATGAACGTTTTGAAAGCCCTACACAGATAGTGCTGTTATTTCATTATAGGAAGTGACTGGATGAAACAACTTTTTATTAGTTAATACATGAACATCAACTGTGGGAAGGAAACACCATAATCCTTATGCTCTGCCGGAAATTAACGCCTGAATTCTGAATGGGACAATAATTATCATCCAGTCCGCCACACACGTGTTGTATTTTTCAAGTCAAATTTTTTTTAATCCTTTGCGTCATTCAAAATGACCATTTCATTCACATAATCCAGTAGACCGTAAGATCGTTTTGTTTACTGTTATTTATCTCATTGTCCCAATTCCCTCTCTTACATTACCAGAAGTTATTACATGGGAGTATAATAGCTTAAATTGAAAGAATAATTTTACGTGTTGTTTCTCTCGTTTATTTGATATGAAAATGTATGTCAAATCACGATAAAATTCATAATATCCAAGCATATTTAGTAGGTTTGTATTTGTGCATGCAAAATCACAATCTACAGTTTGGTTTGACTGTCAACTTTTATTTAATGATACACAAACAAGATTCCTGAACACTAAAACATATCGTTAGAATATTCAAACTATGATATGATGTTAGTTCCAAACAGCTCAGCAAAAATAGTTCAAAGGACAGTCGTCATAAGTTTCAAATAATTTGTCCGGTTAGTTCTAGTTCTGTGTTATGAATTCAATTTAATTAGCACGTCAATCAGAACGTTCTATGCTGAACTGTTTTAAATTTTATATATTGAGATTGAGGGGAAATTCCCTTACAGATGTTTAATGTTTTAGCGCACGTCCGCAAGCGCTGAACGTTACTTTCAGGTCGAGGTTTTTAGTTTTATTTTTCTAGGATTCTCACAGAGCTGAATGAATTATTTTTTCTTGGAATTATAGAAGACAGCTCTATTCTTACCTATTAACATATAAACTGTGAATTACATGCCATATGATAAGTTCTGAGTTTAACTTACAGTATTTATGATCACATTCATATAATGATTCATAATCATATAATTACATATATTCATTTTGACTATACGATCAAACTATATTCTGTCACTTGGAAACCATATGAAATCATATTTGAGGAAGATTTGCATTTCTTATCTGTATTCTATTCCTTGAGGAATATATGGTTATGTCGTATTTGAATGCATTAACCCACGTACTTTATGTATCTACAGGATGTATTCAAACCCCTACCTAATATCAACAAATATATATAACCGTGTATGTTAAAGGACTGTATTCACTATTTTATGAACTACCATTTAAATCGTGTTTGGATACTATAAATTATTTAATTTTTGAAATTACATGCCCAATTCGGTGAGTCTGTCATAATTTGTTTTTGACAGCATTTTCTTTCCAATAAGCTGTTTCATATATTTGTTCAAGAAGCAACACAATAATATCAAACGGTAATAATCTTCTAAACTACTTTTCTCTGCACCTCCCGATTTTCACTAATACGGACTTTCAGTTTATATATGTATCACGTACCGTACTTTTTTGATTGTTTGATACAAATTATCGACATTTCTAAATTACTTTACTATATAAGGCTATCTTTCATGTCATATGTGTTAAAATTTATACAACTTGCTCCTTTATATTCTATTTTGCCTCCACAAAGATACTGACATAAACACTTCATCTCCACTACCATCTTCCTGCCATCGTCATCTTCTGTTTATAACACCACTAACCTCACAATACATTGAATGTTGGTTAAAACATAGATTTTGATTTTTAGACTAATTTGAGCCCATGGAATTGATTTTTGTCACCCCACTTGCTATACGTCATTTTCTTATTATGCCACAAAATAAAATGAAGACCCCTGCTTCTAGGCGTTCAGCCAAACGTAGGAAAACGACACAATTTATCACCACTACTGACACGATTTCCAACAGTTTCAACGAGACGAGCCACTCCGTTCATCCGGAAGCAGACAAGCTTTTACCAGTTGTCTCCATTACAGACATGTTGAAAACTCTGATGGTAAACAGTGATGACAACCGCAACTGCAACCATATGGATGCTATAAAAAAGTTGCGAGTAGACATGATCATTCTCAATCCGCTTAAATATTTCATCAAACCTAACCTCACATATACTCCAGATCAAATGAATGACATAAATATTTTCCTAGATCGTGTTGCATCAGAGGTATTTGAAAGAATAAGACGATCTAGTACTGCAATTGTGTTTAATATACAGGATATACATGTCCTTAAAAATATTAAATCTAGTCTGCTTAGAGCCAGCAATATGACACACGTACCATGTGTATGCACAAGATTAAAAAGAAGTCATCCTAGTATGCACTCACCGATCTTGTTCAAATTCAACTCATCTGCGGACGCCAGTGAATTTTTAAATTCCTCCAATTCATTGAGACAGAAACAGATTTTCAAGGATAATAAGACTCTTCCGGATAAAACAGTATGACAGTGAAAATCAGGAAGAGATAACTACAGATCACCAGCGTCAAACTCTCAAACGCATCATAACCCTGATGGTTGCAAAGTTAAGTCTGATTCTAGGAGGACGCCTAGCTTTACAAGTTTGCTGCCACCGAAAAACTCTTCTGTATCTCATCAAGTTCAAAACCCAGAGGAAAGTAATCCCGATGTAGGTGTTGTCCATCCTCCTAAGAATGTTGATTTGGATTCAACCCGAAGTAATTGTGCTGATGGAGAATGGGTTAACACAATCCAAACCCCATGTTAGTGCAATACCCAGTTACAGTAACTTTGCAACGGATAACTGGAAAACTAATCATAACATTCATATAACTGACCACGTACTTAACGTTGATATATTCGAACCTCGCAAACCATCGCAAGTATGTTTAACAGTACACAATCCTCTCCAACATGTGAAGAAGCCGAAATCAACCACAAACCTTGGAAATAAACGTCTTAAACACGTTACCCATACGTCTGGTATAAAACGTTATCTGAATTGTAATTGGCCACTTGGTCAAAACCATAGACCTGATAGCCTTCTTGGTCCGGCTCCCAATATGTACACTATGCTTTTTATCAGATGTTATATCCAATAGCAATGAGAAAAATTTTTTTGTAAATCCGCCGGCTTTCCTGCCGGCAACGGTAAACATATTTCACATGATGACAAAGTGGTTGAATCTATTTCCCCGCGCAACACGACTCTTACCTTAGCTAATCCTATGAGTATTCATGGAACTAGCAATTGCGATTTATACTCTAACCTTCTTCACTATGAGTACTCTGAGTTTCTTATTCTTTCGTTCAATGCCCGCTCTCTGTCTAACAAAATTATTCATCTTAAAAGTCTTTTATTCCTTGTAAATCCAACCATTGTACTTATTACGGAAACGTGGTGTAATTCATCTATATCCGATCATTCCTTGAATGTAAATAACTACGTTTTCTTTAGAACCGATAGATGTTATGGAATAGGAGGCGGTACAATTATCTATGTCCGTTCAGACATTCAAGCGTGCAAATTTGATGATAAATCCCTTGATGCTCTAGAAGACTCCACTTGGGTTACTGTAAACTGTGTATCCCAAAATTATTTACTGGTGGGATGCATATATAGACCACTCCATGCGGATACTAAGTTTGACAGATTACTAATAAACATATTTTCCATTGCTTCGCATCAACCGCATACTTTTTAAACCATCGGAGGTGATGGGTTCAACAGGTCCGAAAACCAACTAGGGTGAATGATACACTTGATTTAATGTTCACAATCAACATAGACTCTATCTCAGTGCATACCAGTCATGAGTTTTTTATGAGCGACCATAGAGTTGTATTGAGTATTATTCACTCTTTAAACGCCATACAATTGAACTCTAAAGCTTCAATGACGTACCAGAGCAGATATTTTGATCAACAAACATGGAAACGCACTGAAACTCTCATTCAATGTTTACCATGGGAAACTTATTTTACCACAAATAATGTTGACATTGGACTTTCCAATCTATATCACAACCTGATATATTGGTTTGACTGCACTGCTCCAGTTATTGGCCGAGTGGCTTATAATGCTAATAGGGGCCAAAATACTTTTAAAAGAAAGCTGAGAACATTAAAATACCGCTACTATGAGCAGAATGATGTGTATGCACTTCAGAGTATACTTTAATTAATCGAGAGAAATACTTCATCTAAACGTAAGTATTTCATGAATAAAGAAAATAAAGATCTACGTAGTAAAAGCCCAGAATTTTCAATACTTCGACTTTTCGAATCCCGTGGAAAGTCAAATTCTTTTGGCACGACCAAAATCTTCATAGTTAACGGAAGCATTGTTAACGACCCGAATACTATATGCGAACAATTCAGCAAGCACTTCTCGCAGTGCTACAAAACTGGAACTGAAAGCTCAATCATTACATTTCCAATGCTAACATCCAGACATCTGTCGAAAATTGATTTCACACCCTCCGCCATCAAGCAGGCCATAACTGCCCTGAAAAAGTCTTATGATGGTGGACCTGACGGGATACCTAGATCATTTGTGAAATATGGAAGTAGAGAATTTCCACTATTTTGTTTGAAATTTTTCAATCTATCAATGGAATATGGGACCAGTTCATCTGTATGGAAAACATCCCTTATCACCCCTAGATTCAAAACAGGACCACGTAGTGATATTATTAATTATAAGCCAATTAATTTGACATCCGTGCTCCAAGAACCATGAAAAAAATCATCCACAAACAACTATTATTATTTTTAGTACGATCAGCCCATCCTAATACTGGTTTATAACTAAACGCTCATGTTTCATATCGCACCTGGAGTTTTTTAATCAAATTACCCACAGAAGAGATGATGATCAGTCAGTGATAATTCTCTACTTCGATTTTAGTAAGGCTTTCGACAGTGTCTTACACAAACTTATTCTTTTAAAACTCTCTTCATTTGGCATTCAGAATCCCCTTTTTTCTTGGCTCAAATCTTTTTTAGAAGAACGTAGCCAAATCGTTCGCTTTGGATCTTGCTAGTCTAAACCTGTAAATGTAACCAGTGGGGTTTTACAAGAAAGTGTAGTTGATCAAAAACTCTTTCTCCTTTTTATCAATGATGTGTGTTCCCTCTTTCAGTATGGTAAGTCTTCAATTTTTGCTGATGACCTGAAAGTAGTTTGTTAATTCTTTTCTCCCACGAAAAAGAACTATATTTCAGCGGTAATTCAGGGGGAAATAAACAAGTTGTACGAATGGACTATTTCGTGGAATATGCCACTTAATGTTGACAAAAGTGGATTTATTCACATTGGTCGCTGTCTTAACTTAAATCTGACTGTACAGACACATACACTCAAACCTCTCAACACTGTTCGTGACCTGGGTTTAAGATATAGCGTCAGTCTGAACTTTTCTGAAAACATTATATCTCAAGTTACCAAAGCTAGAAAGCTCATCGGATTGATAATGATAAACTTCAATAATATCGAATCGAGATTGTTACTATACAGGAAATGTTTCTTAACCATTCTTGAATATGGTATTTTAGTTTACAGTCATTGTAGACATAATGATCTGATTAGAATTGAAAGTGTTCAAAGAAAGTTCACCAAAGCTGTTCTGGGGTATTCCGATAACAAAGACTATCACCAAAGATGTCAACAACTCAACTTAGAACCTCTTTGGATCAGGCGTATCATATTAAATCTTGTTTTCATCTACCGGCTCATTAACGGTATTTCCTACTCATCGGTATCCACCCCATCATACCTTATAATATCATCCTACAATCTATGCAATAAGGAGAACATTCTAGCGATTGCAAGAACCACACAAACTGACGTCAGAATTTTTTTCCTTATTCGCTACTCAACCATGTGGAACAGACTGCCAGTGAACCTCCGTTGCAGTGAAACTACATCACGGTTCAAACGTCTCCTTGACGATTTTCTTTCCGAAAGTGTATTATCTCACCTATTGAATATCAATGTATTCAATAATAATTTATTCATGCAAGGTCCGTCATCCATTTAATTGCCTAAAAAAAAAGATAAAACCTTTCAATGTTTTCACGTTTATTTTGTTTTATTTCTATTTATCTTAATATATGAAGTCTGCTGATGTTCGTGTTCATGATTATTACCGTTATTAATATCATGATTGATTCCCCGACACATTAAGTATTCTTTTTATCTCTTCTTATCCTTCTAAACATATTTAACTCCAGATTGTCCTTTGAAATCAACTTTGACTTTCATAGCATCATTCTTAATTATTACTGCACAAACATTTATACTAAAATCCGGTTTCATTCTGTATACTATTACATAAATCTAAATGTATTCATCCGAGTGCTCTAAAGGATTTTTTAAAATTTTTTTTCAACTGCTGGTTTTCTTTCTGAGGTTGATATTCATTACACAATTATTATTCTTATCATGGATGAACCTTTTCAGTAGGTGTATACTTCTTTTCTCTCTTCTTTCCCTCTGAATAAATATGATTCTTAAGATTACGAAGTTTGTAACTAAGACAATAACTTGTGTTACATTTAAATTAACTTCTCATATTCGTTTTATCTTCACTATGCATATATGACTCACATATAGTGATATTATCTTATGCTTTTAACTTAATTGTGACTTTCATAGCATCACTCTAAACTATAACTGCACAAACATTTATTCTAACGTCATATCTTACTACAATGATTAATTATTTTTTGTTACTAATTTAACGATACACACATAGTCGTTTATTCTTGTTCTGTGTTTATAAACACGCCTATTACACTGTTAGCGTATTTCACGTCAACTTTATTTCTATTCCCTTATTTTCTCCATTTACTTCTTTAAACTCAATTCAATATTCTTTTTAATTACAAAGACCTGATTTATTATTATTAATACTCTACTATTATTATTTCAAGTTGCTTTTTAAATATTGCAAGTATAACGCTGACATTATTGAAAATTGTGCATGATTGCATTTTTTGAAGAAACCCGAATTGATTTCTTCACAACACTTATGTGAATAATAATAATATTAAATATATCATCTATTATTTGATTCAACGTATAATTAGTCATTTAGTTTATGAATGCATTTTCACTGTACTCAATACTTCATTATAATGTAGCATTCAACTAACAACTTTTTACCTTGATCAGTTCGCCAAACGGTTTTTGTAATTAGCAATAAACGTATGATTGATCTCAAAAGAATATTGAACATTTTTGTGTGAGTAATCGATTGCAGTAATAGTTGCTTAAAGTCAGCTAGAAAATGCACCTATTTTACATTTGATCTAATGACGAATAGTAAAATATATACATTGAACGTCAACAAAGCCAATTTCATACAAAATGGATTTGTACAAACGTGTAATGTACTGCGATCACAAGATAACTTGGTTTAAATGAACTAGAAAACCGTTATTCATTTGTATTAAATTAATACGAACTTCAAATTAATTAGCTCTCAGATGTTTCCATAATCCGCGATAGTTTCAAGAAACATGTATTATAAATAACATCACAGCCCCTGCTTATCATCAAAATTTATAATTATATAGGTGAATGTTCCGGAGTAAATTTTGGATTGAAGGATAATTGACTAAGTGGGTTAGATACGCGCCCTTGCCTGTTTGAAACTAAAACGAAGTAATTGGGCAAAATGACGGTTCTATAATTCATCATAAATATAAATGTACATTAAAATCTAAATAAATATGACCACTCAGCTATCCAAAAAATAATTGTTCAATTGATCAAATCTAAGTCACGATAAATACGGAAGTTGATAAAGGATGCAAGAAAATTAATAATCACAACAAATAAATGTTTTTCTATCCTGTCTAGATAGACCGCTCACGGGTTCGATCAAAAGATAATATTTGGTCGTTTTATAACACAGAGTGTTTCCAATTCTGAAAGAGTGCCTTAATTCACAACCAAAAATGCACTATTCCAGTTAGCACAGGTAAGGCAATCAACAGGTGGAACAAACCAATATGGACGCCAAGACTAAGTATAAAGTAAAACAACATAAGTGCGGTTCAGGAAGAAACATCGAGACTTAGTGAAGGCGTAATATAAATAAAAAATATAATAAAATACAAATATTAAATTCAAACGTAACCAAGTAATTAACAACGTGCAAATAAGGGGATCAATAAGACCAATGTGCATGTATATCCATGTGGAGATTTTCACACACACACAAAACATTTCAAACGGGTTTTACAATACGAAGTATGTAGACTAAGATATTTGCCGCTGTTCGACTTGATTTAAATGGAAAGGTAAGGGAAAACTTTTAAACAATCTAATAAAAAAAGAATTATTGCAACAACAAATCTCTTGATGCTTATGTTCTTCCAGTCGCACGTGTGGATCTTGCATAACTCTATGCCAATATCGCAGCTGATTGATTCAGAGACTTTTGCTGCGTAATACAAAAAAAGGAGTGAAATTAACGGAATGAAAACGAACTGACAAATTTTATGTTTGACAAATGTTTTCCGAATGTTCCCAAAACGACCAGTGACTTGTGAATTGTTGAGTGTAAAAACGTTGCACATAAATGAGAACGAATAATTAATCTACAGAATGTAAACAGAAATGTAATAGTTACATATTGGATTGACTCGGTACACGTCGGAGACGTAAGTCTGAATCTCCTAGAAGATGGTAGGAATAACGTTCACCATTCACTTTAACTGAAAGCATGATTAAATGGTGAAAGAGAATGACACTAAGAAACATTTGCCACTGATACGTGACAGCAGTCATTTTGCAAAAATCTCAAGTAGAAATAGTATAAACCGGTCAGCAATAATGACAGATATCAATATTGCTTCTGTTGGACGTTTTCACTAAAGCTCTACTTCAAACATAAAATAACAACATCACTCATGGTTCTACGAGCGATCAGTGTGACAACAACAGATGTGTTGTGACTGAAAAATATAAAGCTGAAACGATTAACCAATTGCAGTGGTGTCAAATGTACAACTATAACTCGTTTGATAGCTTCCAGTAATTTTGATCAATCTCGTTTGTAGAACTAATGGGCTGCAAAACGTTTAATCTGTCCAAATTCAGTCATCTTCGAAGGGGCCTGTCTACATTTTTACTTTGTGGAAAACCCATGTTGCTTCACTTAAACATCTGTTTCAAACAGCATATATCATACTTGTATGACATATCTGTTTATATTTTAAATTACTTGTAAAATCAATGTTTGAATGTTCTACAGTTTTTGATTAGTAAGAAAATAATTTTCATTTTCTACAATAATGACTGATCTTGGTTCGACAACTACTGAACGATAGGAAGCATTCGAAGTTCGTTTCGCTTTATTATGAGACTCCATGGAAGTACTTGTATTGAATCCCGCTGAGATCGAATGTTAGAATGTCGTGTTTGTATAGCTTCTTTCCGTAGTAAAATCCATGCTCGATGGCTTGTATGGAAGTCAGACTAAGTTATATATATATATATATATATATAAATATATATATATATATATATATATATATATATATATATATATGCACAAGTGAATAGCGACTCACGTGCAAATAAGTTAAGTTTAGTCCTTCTCATTTGTTGACTTTTTTAATGGACAAAGTTATTACAAATATTTGAACTGTTATTATTATTGTGCTTGTGTGAAACACATATGCTTGAACATTTTTTGGTGCATACGCATATATTCATTATGCCAGCTTCATTATTAGCTGTTTAATCTATTCGATGACCTATTCATTTCCCTATATATATATATATATATATATATATATATATATATATATATATATATATATATATATATATATCATACTTGTATAACATATCTGTTTATAGTTTAAATTTCTTGTAAAATCAATGTTTTAATGTTCTACAGTTATTGATTTGTAAGAAAATAATTTTCATTTTCTCTCCTTGAAAGTTCTAGTATTGAATCCCGCTGAGACCAAATGTTGGAATGTCGTGTTTGTATAACTTTTTCCCCTGGTTAACTCCATGGTCGCTGGCTTGTATGGAAGTCAGACTATGTATATATAAGTGTACAAGTGTATAGCTACTCACGTGAAATTGAGTTAAGGTTAGTCAATGTTTTTTGTTGACCTATTTAATGGACAAAGTCATTCATGCTATAACAACTTGTTGTACTGTTATTATTATAATGCTTGTATGAAATCAATATGCTTGAACATTGTTAAGCGCCTACGCATGTATTCATTCTGCGAGGTTCATTATATTATATTATATATATATATATATATATATATATATATATATATATATATATATATATATATTTACACTACTATCACTACTACTGCTACAATCGTATTTCGCTTGCTCATCCATTTTTGCCTCTCTGCTCTGTAATCCGAATTATCTGCCATATAAATTGCAGTAGCCCTATGATCTCAAACACTGTTGAATATTGTACGATAACGGTTTGAGGGTGATACGTAATCGAAGCACAGTCAATCCAAGTGTAAACTTCCTTTTCTTTCTACTCTAAAATAACGTACGTTCATGAATGAATTTTCATCCTATTCTAGCTCATTTATGTCTGACCTTCAGCAAAGTCATTCATCTCATCAAATAAAAACAAACACAACAAAATCCTAGATATTGTAACCTTTTGTCTTTGTTTTCAAAAAGTTTCAAGTGTTTGAACATTGAACAGTCAAGCATTATTTCAAAGTCAATTTATAATCCATTTGAAATTCTTTTTATTGTTTTGCGTTGCTTCAAGACTTTATTCTTCGTATCATCGAATAATGTTTATTAAAACTGTTACCATTTATAAAAGTTTTAAATGTCTGAACATGATTGATGGTTATAGTCATAAAATATTTCAATTTTCGTTTTATCATGGTTTCATGACTTTTAGCCATATTATTGTGGTATTTCATAATCTGATGATCATCATCATTTTCGAGCTTTAAATGATGATTCTGTTGGATAATTAATCGAAGCAGCTTTGTGAGCAGTCTTATAGCTCACGGTCATTTCTGGCTTCCACACGTCATAAGTGTGTGTAGCATTTTAAAGACTATTACCTCATTCATAGTACCATGGGATTCCGCAAAACAGTATGTGTGAACCAAATCTGTCATGCATGACGCTTTCAATTATCATTTATTTCCTTGATATCTGCTCCGATTTCCACCACAACTGCCGTCTTCAGGTTTTCAGTTCGCATGTGATGGAGTTAATTGATTTCAACAATGTAAGTACGATCTACCTCCAACATGTTTTTCTATTCATTCATAAGTTTGTACGTTCTCTGTTACAATAGGCATAGTTGCACGCTTTTTGTTCATTTTATTTCGTGTTTTTTCTTCGGATGTCTAGTTCTTTATAAATCAGTCGACTACGAGAAGAATGAGAGAGAAGGGAGAATATATAGTTTTGCTGACACCAGTATTCGCTTGGAACGACCTGTAAACAGTTGTCTGTTCATAACGATGTAGCTTAGCTCGTAACACAAACCTTGTCTGATGTTCACGATTTTCTTAGTAACATCATACTATAGAAGACTGTTCGTTGAGCTGACACTATCTACTCTTTCAATCGCTTTTTCATCGTCAAAGACGTTTATGTATAGCAACTAGTTACTTTCCATTGATTGCTAAACATTGGTTCGCATTGTTCTGATTTTTAACTTACAATCGATCCTTATATAATCAAGCGCCTTGATATTGAAGGGAGACAGTAAGCGAACTTATCTGATAAATATGTTCGATTCAATTGTAATTATACCTTTTTAACCTCGGATCATAGAACTTCTAGGTTCAATGTTCGTATGGAAGATTTTCACTTCGATATTAGTTAACAGTTATGTTTTGTTGTATATGTTCTCCAACTGTGAGAATGCGAGCTCAATGTTATCATATAACAGACCCTAACGCCCTCTTCAAACGTCGAAATCTAACCACACATAATCTCATGCATTCAGAGATCACTTATTGATTGACTTATCCACACATACTGCGGTTCACATAAAGCCTAGACCCTCCGCTAATTAACCCATCAGAAATGGTTGTTTGATAATATCTCACTCTGTATAAATGGCGACACCAATCAGATTTCAGGTTATGTCTATGATAATTTGGCGCGACATTTACTGACTCATTCGGATAAATCGACTTTCTTTCATTTTAGCTGATGTAAGTAATCAACTTCATGGACATATCCATCAACCATAAATGAAAACTCAAATTAGGGACACTAGTTTCTAACAATCAATAAATATTTTTATTTAGTTAAACAGACTTAAAGTCATTGTAGAAGGCTTATAAGAAGAACTAAACATTTTACGATGAGCTATCCAATCAAACAATAAATGAAAAATAAAGTCGAACAATTGAGAAATAAAGAAGAAAATGCACGGAAAAATAGAATGAAGTAATAAGTAAAAGCATCAAAATGCCCTCTCTTTCGCCTGTTCATGGGAAATAATATGGATATTCCCCTTTTTGTCGCCCAATGTTTCAAACGTCCTTTAATTTGTAGTGGCATTGGATCATTAACACAAACGTCTGAAAGCTGAACACGAGACAACTGGGAAAACAGACATTCAATATTTAACGCAGAGGGAAACCCAACGAATGTGAAAGCGAGGAAAATGAATTGGATGAGATTAAACGGATCGGACGGCGTAACTCGATCATGCAGACGTTGTCATTATTGAGTGTTAACATAAACCTTTTACTCGTATTAAAACTTTTATTATGATGCAATGATTTGTTGTAAACAATGATGTGGCTCACACGTAAGACGTCATCAATTAGGCAATTACGTAGTGACAAATCTAGAATTCAAGGATGATGTTTATTAACAGAGCGGTAGTAATATTAAAGTAGACCATAACTCAACGACTTGTCTATTTTAAAGAGCTGTATCGTACAGCGATTAACGTTCTGTCTTGCAAATCAGAAAAATGAATTAAACTGATACTAACCATTTGATTCATTCATATCTCTAACATCGTCTCGAATATATCATATATAAGTTCACATCGATTGACGTTATCCTTCCTTTATGTGTGGATCATACTAAATGAAATGTAATTTTGCACTTGATCGTTACTCTCTTGCCTTATAACTGAACACCTTGTATCTGAAATACATTATCATACTCATTATCACTAACTGATACACAAAACAACCTCTCTATCTTTTCGTACAGTATACCAACATTAGACTGGTTGACATAAAATGTACAATCATTGAGTGCAGTTATGATGCAACACAGTTTAACGGACAGTATGTTTTACTAAGACACAAATCCGAAATTTCATATACCACAGAGTCTAATATTTTATCCTACACAGATGAATATACTGATCAACATACTGCTGATATACGTTTATTATAAAACTCTCCAGTCAAAATTACCGATAAACTTAACCAATGAATATACCTCACACACAAATGAGGATTTGATGTTGATTAAATTTTTAAACAACTCACTAAGGCTTAGCACATTTTAGAGTTTATTGCTGAAGAATCGCCGAACCGAGCTATGTCTTCCTGCGATGCAGTTTCATATTATTTCCCTGACTGCATATATCCTAAATAGTTGAAGCGAATTCGCAACAGAGCATGGGGTATGCTGAACGATGAAAGTCAGGTCATCCGCCATGGACAAACGTCGAATAGATCAACATCTTCCATCCCATTTAACTTTAGATGTTGTCACCATGCTGAACAATATAGTGATTGGATGAATATTTAAGCTTATTATTTCCATACAAGAGCATAAACGTCATTCCAAATCCAACGCCCTGTCAAGGTCGTGAAAGCAGACGAAGCAATAGGTTTGCATGACAGTTGATTACTCGTTGAATAGTTTGAAGCGCATGAGCAACAAGCATTATTTCAATTCACAAATAGCAGATTTAGTTGGATCTGAGGATCAGAAAGCCTTCAATGAAATTCGGATTACATTTTCCAACCAAAAATAAACAACTTTCCACCAGTCACTATTCAGTAATTCTTGTTATTCTGATAATACATACTGATTGAAATATCGATGCAACTGTCATAACACAATCGACAACGTACACTGACCTTACATTTCATGATTACTATAGATTGCAGATTAGTAACTAATATCACCTGTCAATGCAAATATCATTTCAAACCTTGAATGTTTTCATTCTTCTAAAGGAAACTCTACGTATTTAAATCCAAATCCAATCATCGCTACTCGACTCTAATTACCCCACTTCAGCTCATCAAAACATATTCATGTGTCATTATTCTGTCAGCAATACTGAATATTTTTCTGTTATATTCTACTCAAATTATTTTCATGATTTATTTTATTGTCATGCTTACAAACGATTAGTTATTGTTTTCACTACATTTTGAATTGTTCATACGAACGTGTTATTTTACCATTCAAACAGTCAGAAACATAACTGCATGTAAACGTTTTATACGTTTATGATTTGTTCATAATCGCTTGTTAACATTTCAAATTTTGTCCGCGGTTATACTATATTCATGTGTCCTTTTATATAAAAAAAACACTTTCTATAACACACTCATCCCTCATGTGACACTTTATTGAGTGTAGCACCGCTTTTACACTACGTATTGTTAACGTTAACTATATAACCCTTTAAAATTATTTTCTGAAACAGACATTTTTTTCAAATGTGCTATTTTTTACAAGAGATTTATATAATGAGGCTTATTATAATAAGCCCAAATATATTATTCTAGCTTTTTACAGGCCAATCAATTCATTCTACATAAGCCATGTTTTGACCTGGATAAGTAATCGCTCAATAATCTAGACTTTTTTGCATGAGCTTATGTGTGTGCACGTTTCTTATCTTATTCATGTGTGACCATAAATATTGGTTGACACTTGATTAAATGGAGTTGGCATATTTGACAACTCCAATGTGCGTTGTTTCATGTTGCTCTACTACTGATATACAAAGTATATGTATTTGAAAGTGTATTCTCGTTACTCGAATCATTCGATCTCGCTCCATTTTCAACGCGGATTAGGTTAGGAAACATGTAACAGAATATTATCCGGAAATATATTTCGAAAACAAACATCAGAATCATCTAATTGGAGTCAGATCTCGTGCTGTGTGAAAACATTTGATATGATCAACATACATTTCCAAATATCACCTAAAAACCAAGACTATGAATCCAATTACAAACATTACACCAGACATCGGAAACAATAATGTCTCCAATTTATTTTTTGAACCATGTGGTTTTTTGCCAAATGAAATGACTTAGATGACGAAATCTGTATCCACAAATCCAAACATCATTCATCTATGTCAGTTTGTGCATAAAATTAGTAATGAAAACCCAACAATCATAATGATCATCTGAATAGGAAAAGGTAATTTTCAAATTTTCATTATGTAATTTCTATTAATTGAAACGATCAACAACTGAGCAAATAAAAGAATAATAATCCTCATTGTCCTACATTCGATTGAATTGCTTACAAATGTATATATATGGATACAAAAACACGACATGACATCCATATGTAAGTCTATTATAATGACAAACTCGAAATATTTTCACAGCTTATACGCTCATCCATAACACATAATCATTTCATGTGAGGTTTATCACTTAAACAGTGTAAAGTACACTAACTTGGGTAAACCAACAACTACGACAACTATAAGTTCCCTCGACTTGAAGCACCAAACGATAACCTGTGTATCATAGAACACACGTCCACTGAAATACAAAGCGTGTGGATAATTATACAAATTAAATTGACAGGGACTCAATTCGTTCAGTTATTCTGTGTTTACAACATCTAACAAATATTCAAAACAACAAACATATATGAGGGTGAAATATAATGGTGTTATGTGTATTTACGTCTACGTATTTCTCATTTGTCCATCACATTGACCGATATCGTTTTATGTTCTATATGATTCTCATCACATAACGAGGAATATTCATTGCTCAACATACAAAAGGATCATTGATGAGCTGAGTTATATGTGTCGACGGTTTCATGAAATCAGTGGAACTATTGAAGCTGGATCGCTAAACATAATGATATCTCAAAATATAACCTCAGAAATCATCTGTTCAAGTCAGTCTCCAAATATTCTATATCTCCAATGCAGTTATCAAACGAACATGACCACACTTTTATTGTTCAACAAACAAATATACACTAAATTTAATAGAGAGTAGGATGGCGATTTCATGAATTTTATTTTAAAAACTACATTCAACTGATGGTTATCACAATGAAGATACTGTTCTTTGTAGATGTAGGATGTAGTATTTTATCAAATATTATTATTAATCCAAGAACTAAATCGATGAATCTGAATGACAGATGAAAACAATGCACAGTATCATATTCTGACAGATATAATAGATCATAGTGATGTGCATCAACTGTTACACGTAATCTGTATGCATAAAATGGCTGATCATGTTTTTGTTAACTCCTCAGTTTAACAATCTGTAAAGTTAGTGAAATTCGTCAAAACAATATATCAATGGAATACTCATGATTGATCATCCTGAATATCTGGTTTCATGCATTTCACTGTGATTATTTATTATGATGTGATATAACACGAAATGATAATGGTTTGTACTGAAAAAGAAATATAATATGTTTCTCTTCCTTGATCATAATATTCTTGTCAAGTATGGATCGGATTTCAACATGAACTGCTTACGTCAAACAAGACTAGTGAGATCAACTGGATCAACAAATATTTTAAAGCTTGATCTGTTAAATGGAATGGTTAATGCATTACATGCAAATAGAATGTTTCTGACTGATAACAGTTGTTAAATTAGCAGATGGCAACTTCAACATCGTTTAACCATTTGCAATAAAGATTTGTGAACAGCACATTTTGCACAATCAATTATTCAAAATTTAACTGAAATAAGCATCAATTCACTATGTATAATGGAAATACTCAATTACATTTATTACAAAACCCCATACATATTCATTTGCAGACATATTTCTTTCCTTTTTCATTGCATTTCGACAATTTTGGATTCATGGACAGAATCAGAATTTCATCTGACTAGTTTGCTGTACCATCTTGGCGAGATTATTAACAAAGATCGAAAGTCGATAAAAATTGATCTCATTAGATTCTTGTTAGCTGCTCACAGCTCACACACAAATGAATTAAATTGTGTGTATTCACTGACGTCTTTTCTACTAATATTTATGAATTGAAATAAATACACAAATACATTACAGTATAATTGTTTGTTGAGGTGTCATGTAACATAAAATGAGTATGGTTTAATCACGATTAATTATCGTTTCGATTTTTGTGCAATACCAGTATTTATAACATAAATTACTCACGTTAATATGAGACCACTGAGAATAACTGGTTCTGTATACTGAGTAAGGCGGATTCTGTCAAAAGGAATGATAAATATTTATCATGCAACTAGAATTGTCCTAACTGGTTTCGTTTGGCACATCATGTGATGCGATTTTCATCATCGATGAACTATCTACAATGGAGATTTGGGAGCACTTCATCATAGAAAATTCATCTTTCACAATCACCGATTTCAAATTTGACTAAAGTCATCAAGAACTCACAATACAGTGATGAATATATTCAAATTCATGGATTATATGAAACTATAAAAATTCATTCACATGCCTATTTCTTTTGCTCATTCATTGCTTTTCCACAAGTTTTAATTGATTGAAAAATTCAGATTTTCATTTAACTAGTTTGCAGTATCTTATTGACGTGATGAATTACAAGCACCAAATGCTGATGAATATCGACTTTATGAGATTACTGTTAGCTGCTCATTTCATAAACAAATGTTTAAACAGTGGAGCGCAGATGAAGAATTGAAAATCCCTTAGAACAAAGTGTGTGTTTCTTTGTATGCACATGAAAAACCATCATTAACATACAAATAACAAGCAAGAGACTCGATTGAATCAGAGGAAGAAACCGCTAAACGAGTCTATCAAACCAATCCATTAAGTTTTCAACGAAGAAAGGAATAAGTACATAACAAAATGTTGTTGAAATCTGAGACTTGTGGTGACTGGCATGAATACATATAAACTTCACAATGTGCAATGAACGGGTTCCATTAGTATCTATAGAATGTCATGTGAGATGATTTACAATTACAAAAGAATAAATTATCATTGACTTTTCCACTAAGCTGTTAGAAATCATGCATCTTGTCGAAAATAATTATTACTATGACAACAGATAATTTCATTCGTAAACGAGTGTCTTTCGTTGATACAACATCTGTTTAAGTGTGACACTCACGATACGTAAAAGTCTCTGTATCGCTGTAGACTCACATGACGGTATAATACATTGGTTTATTGAACATATAGAGGAAGCCAAAGTTCAATGTTCACAAACAGATGAAACCTGTCATTAATTTATCTTGCCCATAAGATAGATTTTATTTCATACATCTGCAAACATTACAATTTGCATACTTAGAGGTGAATCAGCCTTATTTATGTCAAGAGAAAAGACCTTGTATTGCTCCACGATTTAATGTTTACAATAACCATCAAATACCTTGTGATGCTTCAGATGAATTAAAAGGAATCTGTGAAACAAAGAGGAATGAAGTCCACTAGTATTCAACCTGGCTGTTGTCGTGCAGTCCGTTAACATGGAATGTGGGGTATAGATTCATTGGTTCAAGTATACACACCATATGAGCACAACGAGTTGAAGTTTTAAAAGCGAATGTTTTAGTTTATACTTCTATGTCTGATGACGACATTTAGATCATTATGTTTCGAGTAGGTTGTTTTTTGAGACGACGTTTTCATACGATTATGTAAGCATTCTAAATTAAACATACAAATTATCTGATCACAGTTTATTGAAATGTTTCAGTTTCTATATGACTTTCTAAATCTCAGTTTCAGCAATGAAAAATATCAAACTGAAATTATATAGTTTCCTTAAAATCTCCTACTTTTATCTGCCGAAAATATAGCTACAAGCAAGATTATGTATCAAGTAACCTAATAAGTCAGAAACTCGCAAAATCAAGTCATTGTGTGTCAGAGGCCGTCTTATAAAGCCATTTGTTTGGTTACGAGCATCCATGCAGCACACACATGTCAGATGACGTGTAAGGCGGATATGTATTCAATCCCTTTTTTGTGTTATAATGTTTGTGAATTGAAGTCAACAAATAAATATAGTCTTATCAGGTAGTATTTTATTATCAAACTCATCAAAAGTATACAACACGAGCTTGAATAAAAACTGAGCGAATTATCCAATGTGAATAGATCACTGAGAGAGAAAACGTTCTAATGACAGGTTATGAACCAAGATAAGAGGATTTACGGCATCTGAGATTGTTTTGACTTACTGAGTAGGATAACAGAATACTAATATGTTTATAGACATAAAAAAGACAAACATAAATTTTACGGTTAACTTTGATCCAATTATCCTGATTAAATAAAGCAAGAAAAAATATTGGTGCAGAATAGTATGAATACATATTATTTCGAAGTTTCTCGTCAGCTGCTTACAAACCAAAAATGTGATAGAATTTTTACATTAAGATAGAGTGAAAACAATTGACATATATGAGTGTAAACAAATGGTGACAATATATATATATATATGCCAGAACAGGTCAGAGGTCTGAATGAATTAATTCAGGTTGGGTGGTGTAATAATGTAATTGAATAATCATAAGATAGGTTACGCAATAATGATGTAATAGAATTTGCAAGGTTCAGATAATTTAAGAGGATCAGGTGGTGAAAATGTTTGAATAATAATGTGGTTTAAGAATTATGTAATAAGGGAAGAGTATAAATATCTTAAAATGAATGAAAAAAAGGTTACCAGGGTAGTGATAAGTTTATTAAAGTCCCTTTTTGAATGCATTAGTCCAGTTTATGTTTTGTGATCGCAATGGCAAAACGGAGAGTGGTCGTATTTCTTTATCTATTGATTATTTTGAAAGCATGTGGAATGTCGATGGTGTGTCCGGTGTCAAGTAGATGTCAAGCTATTGCTCTGTTGAAGGCTTCAGTCTTTTGCAGCCTCAGGTGTTTTCGAACGTGCTTAAAAAAGGGGACATGCACGCTTCTCTCAGTTATTTCAAAGTATGTGCTTTGGCACACACATGTGAATTGATAGATACAGTTGAAGCTACTAAGAAAAGACGGCTTGTCGATTTTGGTTAGTTGAAGTGAGAAGTTCGTTTGCCATACTGTCGTAAGTTTTGCTGCTGGGTAGGTCACTTTCAACACAGCGTCTATTCCGTGATTATTGATTCCAGAAATTTCATCACATTTGAATCGTAATTGTAAGAAGCAGGATTTCTTTTCAACTCCATCGTATGTTGAACGAGAATTGGTTTTCGCATATTTTTTCTGGTTTAATTTCAATGTGTATTCATTATCACGTAGAACAATAGTAATCAGATTAATTTCATCATCAAGGTATTCCTTTGAACCAATATATTGAGCGCGGTCAAAAAGAGTTCTTACAATACCCTTTTTGTAACTCATTGGGCAGAAACTGTGGTAATTGAGATATAGACCATTCCAGGTATTTTTATGATAAATATGTCTATGTAATTTACCTTCAGATGTTCGTTGGATACCGAAATCAAGAAAATGGAATTTGTCTTCAGCTTCTTGTTCCAAAGTAAACTCTTTGTCCTAGTGTGCTTTATTAAATAGATCGAATAGCTTAGTGGCGTGTTCCTGATTTGTGCAGATGAGGTAAGTGTCATCATTATATCTGCAATAAAGCTTGGTACCATCGATTACACGCCTAACCTAATTTTGTTTAAGGTCTCCCATATATATATATATATATATATATATATATATATATATATATATATGGCAACTCCATCGATTTTGCGGTAAAGGATATTATTGAATTGAAATTGTAATTTTTTCGTACACAAAAAGAGGAGATGTTCAAAATCATGGATTGGAAATTGGTAGAATTTCGGGATATTCACATATAATCTCTGACGTTTCTTCCAAGGGGATGTTTGTGAAGAGCAAATAGAGGTCAAATGAAACCATAAATTTATCGGAAACATTTAGGTTGTCGAGTTTTTGTACAAATTCAAGACTGTAAGGTGATAGTTTCTTTCGGATTGGTTCAAGGCACTTTGTCAGCCAGCGGACGACTTTATGGAAAGGCAAATTAGCCATGGATAATATTGGTTTAATCGGGATATCAGGCTTGTGAGTTTTGGGTAGGCCGTATAAGTACGGTAATTGTGATACTTTTCTGCACCAATATTTGTTCTTGCTCTATTTAAATCATAATAGAAACCAATTGCAAGAAATATCCTGATTAAAATAATATTGGATAGGGTGCTGAGAATGCGAGAAATTCCAATTGTTCAAACAGACCTATTCAAAAAATTATTCTCAAAATATCTTCTTTGATTATTCGATACATGTACATAAAGCTGATTTTGACACATTGAAACCGAGATACTTAGCGTTTTATCCTTAGAAATATTTACGAATCTTCTCTCAAAGAACGTGTTTTTTTAGACTGTTTCATTATCACATATGATTGCAAGAAGTTAGTTTAGATTGTCTTATCAGTTGTTAGAGATGAGGTAAATCCTTATCTTTGGAGGAAGTATAATACGACGTCGCCAATGGTTTATTTTGTAATATTCAAGCTGTACTTATAGGTCGCAACACATAAAACTTCTGGACAATACTCGAAGCTACTGGTGGATTATATTAAGCTGATTTTATGAAAGGAAAACACAAAAGAATGTGAAGATATACAGAGAGTGTTAAATAGAGAAGACCAAATATTTTGACGCCAGATAAATAGAAATAATAATTACAATTAGGAAGATCATTGTTTCAACAAACGTGGTTGTCATATGTGCTACATTTGACTCATAGCAGCCCTATTTAACGTACAAAACGTATTGGGATAGATGTGGATTGAAGAAAATGTAAAACAACCAAGACCGAATGTGAAAATGATCCAAGATCTAATTCATCGATCACTGGAGCAATATTTAGTGTTTCTAGTTAGAGCCCATGCACATTCTATGAATACATATCAGTGGTGAAATAAATAAATGAAAAACTAATATATTTAGTTTGCATCATTTTATTCATTTCCTAATTGTTGCAATAACAATCCTACTGTCACGTTTTGTTGTTGCTGAGATCTCTATATTAATTTAATACTCTCAATCACTACTGGCTTTTATGTCTAGCATTGATTTATTAGCGCAAGATGTTTCGCAATCATATTTTAGATAATGATCACATACCTTTATACGTCAAACGTTACAAAATCATACAGCTTACATCAACAATAACATTCAAATGTCACATCGGAGGGTTTTTGATTTAAGAGAGTCGTTGACGACCATGACTATTTTATTATATGTACCTAGAGTTCCAGCAAGACCACTACTAAAATAAAAACAATGCAAATACAGGCCTCTATCTCAATCGGGAGATTGCTTTTCTAACCTAATCTCACAGTAAGTTGTCAATCAGAGGAAACCATTTCAAATTGATGAGTTATCAATTCACTCCCCTGCTGTGAAACAAACCAAATTAATTTATCGTTGCGTGAAATTAAAAACGATAAGTTATTATTCAGAGATTGTCATAACTTTGTGCTATTCTTGATAATCACCATCTAAATGAAAGGATTCCTAACAGTTAAACTAATGCTTCTTTCAGGTTGAAAGGCTGAGTGACTAAATATCTCAAAATAGATAGTTGTTCTGCTACGTTATATGACTTGACTATACAATTATGCACAGTGACAATACAGTGTGTGAGGCTTTTGAAATTTTGTAGGCCTTGATCCTCTGCTGTAAATGACTGAAGAAACAAAAATGCGTACCATTTAGAATGAGCATATAATCATCATCGAAATTTGACTCACACTATATGGAAGGTAGCTAATACATTACAACCAAACATATAAAACGGATTGTTTTCTCACATGAGAAGAATACTTCAAAATAGATTAAACTCGCCAACATCATATGAAAATCGGGTGATTGAATAGAATAATTCGACTTCATCGAGGTTTTAAGCGTAAAACGCTTGTTGTGAATTATGATCTTGGAAGAACAGGCACGTATAGTATTTTATAGATGTCAGAATTTCCATTGTTCTGACCTCAAAGAATGATCTTTAAAATAAAGCGAAACCGAAAAGCAAAACGTCACTCAGGCAGAGATGTTGCAGGTGTTTTTTTCGAGTGATAAACCTATGCATACATAGTTGAGTAGTGAGTAGTGTATATGTACATAATTGAGCTGAGTATTGTAAACAGGCTTGCATGCACTCCGTGTGTCGCTTCACGAGATGGATGATTTTGAATTTGTTGAATGTTCGAAGTGAACCGCGCTGTCTTATTACTGCTAACAACACGTGATACACTTGGGTGGGCACCAAATGGTGTCAGCGAAAAAACGCAATTTGACTACTCTCGTTTATATCTACATGTGAGATGTATATATATATATATATATATATATATATATATATATATATATATATAATGTCTTAGAACATGCTGCACGTTGAGTGAACCTGTAGGAAGATCAAAGTAGGATGCAGGCTGATCATTGTGTTAATAAAGCATCCAATAATTCGTTTTTGTGACAGATTTAGAATTTTTGTATGTGCTATAGGCTATATGAGTGATTTTGTTTTTTCAGATATTCGAATTAATGGAAATAATAAGCATTCTTATCAGTAAACGATGACTTTTATAACTTAACTTAGCAGATGTTTCAATTTCTATGGTGAGATGTGATCCAATATTTGTTAACAGCACATATATAAAATTCAATGAACGAAAATAGGTGGATAGCGTGTAAATAAGAAAGCATATTGTATGTTGTTGAATAACGAGTTGAGGTGACAAATTATTAGAACAACATCAGAAACGAAGTATTGTTCGCTAAAGAATGTTGTTAAGTGAGCAGCTAACATGAAACTGATGAAATCAATTTACATCAGCTTTCGCAGTTTGTAATTAGTTTCGTAAATAAGATACTGCAAACTAGTTAGATGGATTTCTGAATCAGGCAGTGAATCAAAACAATGGATGAGCAAACGAAATAGGTATGTGAATGAATATTTAAGGTTTCACATAATACATGAATCTGAATATATATTCAACACTCTAATGTGATTTCTTATTTATTTCAACTAAAGTTGGAATCGGTGATTTCAAAAGATGAATTTTGTAAGAAGAATTGACTCTAAATCTCCAATGAATATATATCCCACATTCCATGTTAACGGACTGCACGACAACAGCCAGGTTGAATACTAGTGGACTTCATTCCTCTTTGTTTCACAGATTCCTTTTAATTCATCTGAAGCATCACAAGGTATTTGATGGTTATTGTAAACATTAAATCGTGGAGCAATACAAGGTCTTTTCTCTTGACATAAATAAGGCTGATTCACCTCTAAGTATGCAAATTGTAATGTTTGCAGATGTATGAAATAAAATCTATCTTATGGGCAAGATAAATTAATGACAGGTTTCATCTGTTTGTGAACATTGAACTTTGGCTTCCTCTATATGTTCAATAAACCAATGTATTATACCGTCATGTGAGTCTACAGCGATACAGAGACTTTTACGTATCGTGAGTGTCACACTTAAACAGATGTTGTATCAACGAAAGACACTCGTTTACGAATGAAATTATCTGTTGTCATAGTAATAATTATTTTCGACAAGATGCATGATTTCTAACAGCTTAGTGGAAAAGTCAATGATAATTTATTCTTTTGTAATTGTAAATCATCTCACATGACATTCTATAGATACTAATGGAACCCGTTCATTGCACATTGTGAAGTTTATATGTATTCATGCCAGTCACCACAAGTCTCAGATTTCAACAACATTTTGTTATGTACTTATTCCTTTCTTCGTTGAAAATTTAATGGATTGGTTTGATAGACTCGTTTAGCGGTTTCTTCCTCTGATTCAATCGAGTCTCTTGCTTGTTATTTGTATGTTAATGATGGTTTTTCATGTGCATACAAAGAAACACACACTTTGTTCTAAGGGATTTTCAATTCTTCATCTGCGCTCCACTGTTTAAACATTTGTTTATGAAATGAGCAGCTAACAGTAATCTCATAAAGTCGATATTCATCAGCATTTGGTGCTTGTAATTCATCACGTCAATAAGATACTGCAAACTAGTTAAATGAAAATCTGAATTTTTCAATCAATTAAAACTTGTGGAAAAGCAATGAATGAGCAAAAGAAATAGGCATGTGAATGAATTTTTATAGTTTCATATAATCCATGAATTTGAATATATTCATCACTGTATTGTGAGTTCTTGATGACTTTAGTCAAATTTGAAATCGGTGATTGTGAAAGATGAATTTTCTATGATGAAGTGCTCCCAAATCTCCATTGTAGATAGTTCATCGATGATGAAAATCGCATCACATGATGTGCCAAACGAAACCAGTTAGGACAATTCTAGTTGCATGATAAATATTTATCATTCCTTTTGACAGAATCCGCCTTACTCAGTATACAGAACCAGTTATTCTCAGTGGTCTCATATTAACGTGAGTAATTTATGTTATAAATACTGGTATTGCACAAAAATCGAAACGATAATTAATCGTGATTAAACCATACTCATTTTATGTTACATGACACCTCAACAAACAATTATACTGTAATGTATTTGTGTATTTATTTCAATTCATAAATATTAGTAGAAAAGACGTCAGTGAATACACACAATTTAATTCATTTGTGTGTGAGCTGTGAGCAGCTAACAAGAATCTAATGAGATCAATTTTTATCGACTTTCGATCTTTGTTAATAATCTCGCCAAGATGGTACAGCAAACTAGTCAGATGAAATTCTGATTCTGTCCATGAATCCAAAATTGTCGAAATGCAATGAAAAAGGAAAGAAATATGTCTGCAAATGAATATGTATGGGGTTTTGTAATAAATGTAATTGAGTATTTCCATTATACATAGTGAATTGATGCTTATTTCAGTTAAATTTTGAATAATTGATTGTGCAAAATGTGCTGTTCACAAATCTTTATTGCAAATGGTTAAACGATGTTGAAGTTGCCATCTGCTAATTTAACAACTGTTATCAGTCAGAAACATTCTATTTGCATGTAATGCATTAACCATTCCATTTAACAGATCAAGCTTTAAAATATTTGTTGATCCAGTTGATCTCACTAGTCTTGTTTGACGTAAGCAGTTCATGTTGAAATCCGATCCATACTTGACAAGAATATTATGATCAAGGAAGAGAAACATATTATATTTCTTTTTCAGTACAAACCATTATCATTTCGTGTTATATCACATCATAATAAATAATCACAGTGAAATGCATGAAACCAGATATTCAGGATGATCAATCATGAGTATTCCATTGATATATTGTTTTGACGAATTTCACTAACTTTACAGATTGTTAAACTGAGGAGTTAACAAAAACATGATCAGCCATTTTATGCATACAGATTACGTGTAACAGTTGATGCACATCACTATGATCTATTATATCTGTCAGAATATGATACTGTGCATTGTTTTCATCTGTCATTCAGATTCATCGATTTAGTTCTTGGATTAATAATAATATTTGATAAAATACTACATCCTACATCTACAAAGAACAGTATCTTCATTGTGATAACCATCAGTTGAATGTAGTTTTTAAAATAAAATTCATGAAATCGCCATCCTACTCTCTATTAAATTTAGTGTATATTTGTTTGTTGAACAATAAAAGTGTGGTCATGTTCGTTTGATAACTGCATTGGAGATATAGAATATTTGGAGACTGACTTGAACAGATGATTTCTGAGGTTATATTTTGAGATATCATTATGTTTAGCGATCCAGCTTCAATAGTTCCACTGATTTCATGAAACCGTCGACACATATAACTCAGCTCATCAATGATCCTTTTGTATGTTGAGCAATGAATATTCCTCGTTATGTGATGAGAATCATATAGAACATAAAACGATATCGGTCAATGTGATGGACAAATGAGAAATACGTAGACGTAAATACACATAACACCATTATATTTCACCCTCATATATGTTTGTTGTTTTGAATATTTGTTAGATGTTGTAAACACAGAATAACTGAACGAATTGAGTCCCTGTCAATTTAATTTGTATAATTATCCACACGCTTTGTATTTCAGTGGACGTGTGTTCTATGATACACAGGTTATCGTTTGGTGCTTCAAGTCGAGGGAACTTATAGTTGTCGTAGTTGTTGGTTTACCCAAGTTAGTGTACTTTACACTGTTTAAGTGATAAACCTCACATGAAATGATTATGTGTTATGGATGAGCGTATAAGCTGTGAAAATATTTCGAGTTTGTCATTATAATAGACTTACATATGGATGTCATGTCGTGTTTTTGTATCCATATATATACATTTGTAAGCAATTCAATCGAATGTAGGACAATGAGGATTATTATTCTTTTATTTGCTCAGTTGTTGATCGTTTCAATTAATAGAAATTACATAATGAAAATTTGAAAATTACCTTTTCCTATTCAGATGATCATTATGATTGTTGGGTTTTCATTACTAATTTTATGCACAAACTGACATAGATGAATGATGTTTGGATTTGTGGATACAGATTTCGTCATCTAAGTCATTTCATTTGGCAAAAAACCACATGGTTCAAAAAATAAATTGGAGACATTATTGTTTCCGATGTCTGGTGTAATGTTTGTAATTGGATTCATAGTCTTGGTTTTTAGGTGATATTTGGAAATGTATGTTGATCATATCAAATGTTTTCACACAGCACGAGATCTGACTCCAATTAGATGATTCTGATGTTTGTTTTCGAAATATATTTCCGGATAATATTCTGTTACATGTTTCCTAACCTAATCCGCGTTGAAAATGGAGCGAGATCGAATGATTCGAGTAACGAGAATACACTTTCAAATACATATACTTTGTATATCAGTAGTATAGCAACGTGAAACAACGCGCGTTAGAGATGGCGAGCATGACAACTCCTTTAGGTGAGGTGTTAACCAATATTTATGGTCACACATGAATAAGATAAGAAAAGTGCACACACATGTGCTTAGAGTTTGCTCGAATTGTTTAGCATCGTTACAACATCCAATGTTAAAAATAAGGTGGATGTTGACCTACTCGATGTTTTTTCGAAACGGATGACTTGGCTATTAATGTTCAGTAAATTTGATTTTACTAATTGAGACATGAGCGGTCAGGAGATCCTAACAAACTGCATCACAGGAAGATATAACTCGATTCGCCGTTTAGTCAGCCATAAACTGTGAAATGTATTCAGTCTTAGAGAAGTCTTTAAAGTTTTAATCAATATTGAAGCCTCATTGTGTTACAGGTGCTGGTTGGTTACCTTTGTCGTTGCTTTGGTTCGGTGAGTTTTGTAAGCGACGGATGTTAGTACTCCGTTGATCAGTATTTTCATATGTGTAGAATAAAATAATAGAGTCTGTGGTTTATGAAATTTCGAATGTGACTTAGTAAAATATACTGTCTGGTAAACTGTGTTGCATTTAAACTGCACGTAATAATTCTGCATTTTATGTCAGCCAGTCTAACGGTGGCTTGCTGCACGAAGAGATATAGAGGATGATGCATTGAGGATCAGATAGTAATAATGATTATAATAATTAATTTCAGATATAAAACGTTCAGGTATGAGGCAAGAATAACCACGAATTGAATAATAATATTTGATTCAGTACGATCCACAGATAAGGACGTGACAATGTCAATCGCTGTGGAAACATAAATGATATATAGCGGACGAAGATAACACAATATCTCTACTACAGGACCACCCATTCGTGCCAGGGCGCGAGGACATCCTCAAAACAAGTGACAGTTCACTAAGAGAGAATTCGAACACATGATGCAACTTGGGATAATCAGACAATATAACAGTCGTTGGGCCTCGCCGTTGCATATAGTTCCCAAGAAAGATCAAGACTGGCGCCCATGTGGAGATTATCGCCGATTAAATAACCGGACTATCCCAAACAGTTATCCAATTCTTCATCTACATGATTTTTCTTTAAATTTACATCGAAAACAGATCTTTTCAAATCTAGATCTAGTCCGAGCACCTGAAGATATCCAAAAAAACAGCTGTTATCACACTTTTTGGCTTGTTTGAATTCTTGAGAATGCATTTCGGACTTAAAAACGCGGTTCAAACCTTTCAGAGATTTATGGATGAAGTAACTGAAGGTTTGGAATTTGTATTTGTCTATAACGACGATGTTTTAATCGCTAATTCTTCCACTGAAGAACATGTTCAGCATTTACACACGCTTTTTGAAGGTTTCAAAAGTTATGATGTTGTAATTAACCCTTCGATGTGTATATTTGGAGTCTCATCTGTGGAACTCCTAGGACACCACATTGATTCCCAAGGGATTAAACCGCTTGAAGAAAATGTCAAAGCTATCTCCAGCTTCCCAGAACCAACCTCAGTAAAATCACTGCGTCGTTTTCTGGGAACATGCAATTTTTATCGTCGAATTCCACCAAATTGTGCCGATGTACTACAGCCATTGACAGATTTAATGAAAAATGATAAATCAGGTACCAAGAAACAAAAATATTTAAGTTACCTTCCGATGCTAAAGTACCATTTGAAAACGCTAAATCCATGATTGCTAATGCTACCATGCTTCAAAATCTAAATACTGACCCCACAACACTGTTGTTCCTATGCACAGATGCTTCACAAAAAGCCGTCGTGGCAGTATTACAACAGCGAGTAAACAACACCATTACCCCAATTGCCCTTTTCTCCATAAGATTATCGCCAGCACAAGAACGTTATAGCACTTTTGGACGCGAACTCTTAGCTATGTATTTAGCAATAAAACATTTCAACTTTTTCCTACAGGGTCGTGATTTCATCATTATGACAGATCATAAACCCCTTTGCCATACTTTTGGCACATCGTATGACAAACACTCCCCATGAGAAGCACGACAACTTGATAATATCTCTCAATTTACTACAGACATCAGGTTTATCAAAGTCACTCAAACATTGTCGCTGATGTACTATCTACAAGGGATATAAATACGATGGTACTCAATCGTGACATCAGTTCTGAAACTTTGGCTAAACTTCAAGTAGACGATGCAGAATTGAAAGTATGCAAAAAAAAGTCTAGCTTAAATCTCAAACCTGTACCAATTCCTCTGTCAGATGCATTCATCAGCTCAACAGGCAACAATTGTCCGTTTGTCCCACACGCCTGTCGACGAATAATATTCCAGCACTTGCACGGTCTTTCACATCCAGGCATCAGAGCAACAACAAAGCTCATCATCGATCGTTTTGTGTGGCCGAAAATCAACTCGGATGTTAAGCGTTGGAAACGTAGTTGCCTCCAGTGCCAACGCAGCAAAATCCAAAAACATACTATCAGCCCGAGTGGAAAATTCATTTGCATTTAGTTGGGCCACTGCCTCCGTCCAATTTTTTAACCCACATTCTAACCGCAGTAGACAGATTCACAAGATGGGCCATAGCCTGCCCTATAAAAGACACTTCCGCAGAAACGATAGCCGGCGTATTTCTTGACCGTTGGATAGAAAATTACGGAGTACCTTCTATCGTCACTACCGATCGTGGTCCCCAGTTTCAGTCTATCTTATTTCAGGAATTCAAAAGACTTCTGGGCGTGAACCACATCAAACAACAGCCCATCAACCAGCAGCTAATGGTTTGGTCGAAAGATTTCACTGTTAATTAAAAAACTCAATGATGGCACAAGATGATACAACAAAATGGAGTGACGCATTACCACTTGTACTTCTAAGAATACGTTCAACCATGAAGGAAGATATAGGTCGTATGGCCGCCGAGTTAGTTTATGGTACAACCCTTACATTACCAGGTCAACTAGTAGACCCACGCACTTTAACACCAACGGATCCAAGTCATTTTGCTAGCCAACTGCTGCAAACCATGCAACGAATCAAAGCTATACCACCTGGTGAACATAACAATCGAATACAACTCGACAAAAACCTAGAAACATGCAAGTTTGTTTTCGTTCGAGTTGATGCGGTTAAAACGCCATTGAAACAATCCTACGAAGGACCATATCAAGTAATTAAAAGTACGACCAAACACTTCATTATCAACAAGTGTGGAAAGAAGGAGACTATCGCTATCGATAGAATAAAGCCTGCTTTCTACGAAGCTCAGCACGAAAAAGAACACACTACTGCACTGAACCAACCCCGTCCAGCAACAGTCACTACAGCAGACATGGAAGAAAAATCGAGTAACAAACCTACTTGTATAACGCGTTTAGGCAGAGCTGTAAAAAAACCCAAACGCTTTGTACATTTTGCCGAATTAAAAAGAAATCGAAACAAGCAATTATCGATGTAGTATACTATTAAATTCACCCGATATTTTCCAACAATATTTTTAAATATTTTTCTTAACAATGTACATAACTAATCACATTTTTCCACAATTACTCGTTTTGTCAGTTTTTTAAATAAAAAAAATTTTTTGTCACAATAATAAACGAGTAAACTCTGTTTAGTTATTCATTTATCGTACACAAACAAAAACAGTTCAAATTTCCTTTTTTGGGTCATTAGCAGTTTAACACATTATTATTATCATTGTTAGCCAACCAAGACGTTAAATGACAGTGTCTTCATTTTTTTTTGTGTGTGTTTATTAGGCTATGCTACATTTCTGCTACATGTCATACTCATCTCCACATGTCTGTTTTCTATAACTGTAAATATTATTTTTGTATATATGTGTATATCATATCCTTAAATTTTTTTATTATAACCAGTGTTACCTCCGGACACTATGGGGGGAGCTATGTGGAGATAGGCCTGACAACCTTATTTTGTAAATAGTTTTTAATATTATTTGTATTTATTTTGTCAATTTTTCACTGTAAGTACATTTATCATTAAATGACTGTACATGTTTTTTTAGTCAATGACCTTGAACACACTTTCCGTTGTGCTACTACATAGCGTGACATACCGTTGCTGGGTAACAAATACACTGCTTCTCACACATTCCTCGTTCTATTTTCATTTGTGATTGAGTTAAAGGAAGTCTAAATCTAATACTATATACATTTATAGACTGTAATCGGAATATATTACATCATACGTTGGACTATATCACTAGACAGTTCGCCAACCTGCTCTGAATCAGCAAACATTTATAATTGTGGATTGACAATACTAGATCTATTCATAACACGCAACGTTTGATCAATTTAAGTAACGTCTCTAATTTTTATTGTATTTGTAACAATTAAGTGTATATATTAATATTACTATTGATTTTTAATAACTTTGTTTATACCTTTCGTGTTCATATCTGTTTGGTCCACCACCGTTTCGTTGCGAATGTGTGACTGATAGTCAAGTATAGGTCCATCGAAGGTATAAGGTTCTATAAATCGCAACGTTATGTCCCTTTGGGATATCCAAGGCTTTAAGGATGGTGCAGGATGAAGTCGCCAGTTCCATATCTCAAGGGGGCAAAAAGAGGGAGCAAGTAAAAGAAAACACGAGAGGCAGAGTAGCCAATATTCACGGAGGAATGTTTAAGGTATGATAAGGTATGTTAAGATAGGGAATTTTAATAGGTTAAAGAGAATAAGTGTTGACAAGGTGTGAGTGAACATACAACTGGCAAATGGATGTGATTCGGAAAAGAGCTGAGAGTATAAGATTATGTGTGATTATAAAATAAAATATACTGCTAGAAACAGTTTTGTGATATACAATTGGCTGTCTTCCATTTATTATCGAAGCTATTAAATCCTATTTCGTTTTTTTAAATATTTTTCCCCAGTTATTATAGAGTCTTGAGTAAGCTTCGTATATTGGCGAATTGTCCAGTTTGCTTGTAATAGGATTTCTTGGTAGGAAGTGAAACCAATTCAACGTTTGTAACACGATTAAAAAAGGTATTTTGCGTGATAAATCAGCTTCAATACCATAAGTTCGTGACATCCCACTAAACCATAAGGAGCCGTACATAAATAACATGTTCTGCTCTACAGACATGGGTGGATTGAAGTTATCTCCCAACCTTCATGTTTGCTGGTCAGTAAGGCCACCCTCCCTCCTTTTGTGATGTTAGGCTCTCTTACGTTTGTCGTAAGTATGAATACTGCTTTAATCAAAGCTTATAGTTAGAATACAATGTCTCTACTAGGCCCATGTTACAAGCAAATCAGATAGTTGAAAAGTCTTTTATGGGTCAGATGTCCATATAGTATATCACACTGCTATGAAAATAATTAATGGTTTAAAGAATTGAGGACTAATAGCAAAACAAAAGATATGAGAAGGTATAAAATTGTAGAAAGAAAAAAAGATTTCAGTGTAAGACAAATAAAACATTGAGAAACACACAAGACTTTGTGACCAAATTTTGAGCTTTCAATGATCGGCCTTAGTAGATCAGCATTCATAAGATTGAGCTATCTGTCTAATTTAACCTGTAGATATTTGGGAACTGAAAGCTAGGGTTAGGAACATGAAGTCATGATTAATAAACAATGAATAATAGGAAAGGATAAGCCATATATTCTGTGATTCGGTTATATTCATATTAGTAACAGTCGAACTTGTTATAATTTTGTTCCTTCTAGATACTAGGCGGTCCGTAATAAAGTGCCTCATTGGTGGGCGGGAGTTCAAGGAAATGTTGAAGCTCTTTGGAGTCTAGAAATAGGGTTATTAGCTTTTTGAATCTGGTAAACGTATCACATTTACGGATAGGCATTGGCAGCCTGTTCTACAATAATCTATACCGTATTGTAAAAAACTTACAACGCATTTGTTTTTGGTGTTTTACGGTAAGTAGTTTATATGCGTTGTTTCTATGTCTATAGGCTGGGTCGTGGGTGATAATCGAGCAGAAGGTTAGAAAAGAGAGCCCATATATCACTTTGTAGAGAAATATTAAATTGTTCTTTAGCCTACGGTGCCATAAAGGTTCTAAAGATAGATGTTTACATCTGTCTGTGTAATCGAGATTCGTGTTACATTCTAGTAGTTGACGTGTGAAACGTCTTTGAACATCTACTCTTATCTTGTCTGTGATATTCATATTAGAGAATACAAAAGAGCAGTATTCAAGAGAGCGCCGTACACATATTTTGTAGAGAGTAAGTTTACCCTCTGTTGTGAAAACATTCTCTATATGAAAACACTTAGCCGTCTAGATTAAGAAATAATAGAGGAGGCATGTTCATCAAAGTCCAGGTTTCCTGTGTAATTAATTCCTATATCGTGTACTGATTCGAGTGTTTGGACTCTACTTTCATTTAAGTGAAGTTGCGGTTTATTGGGATGCTTTCCAAAGTGCATGATCCCGCACTTAAAGAGTGTAAATGGTAATTGCCATTTTTCACTCCATATAGTTAAGTTATTGAGGTCTTTTTGGATCTGGGATACAGTTTTGCTTAGTGACTCAAGCTTATTTCTGTATACTATTTTGAGATCATCAGAATATAAGTATGGTTTCTCAAATTCTATGGTGTTACATATATCGTTTATATACATAAGAAACAAAAGTGGACCTAATACGCTTCCCTGGATGATACCACTGGTGATTGGTCTAAGGGATGAGAGACAGTCATTGTACTTTATCATTTGTTTGGGGATGATATGTGTAGTTTTCCAGGCAGTGGGGTAACTCGCTGAAGAGAGTGATATCGCGGATAGTTTGAGAAGCAAAACACACATATCATGATCTCCACGTTTTAGCATGCTAGATGGAATACCATCATTGTATGAGTATTTCAATGTACTGATAGCCTTGGAGATAATTTGTACATTGAATTCTACATTAGTAATTTCACAGTTACTGAGATTGATTCTAAATAATTAAATGGTTTTTGCTTAATTAGTGAGAAACAAAAGTGTTCATTAAATAATTCTGTGACAAGTTTGGGATCTTCGTATACTTGTTTGCTTTTAATGAATATAATCCCTCTCGATTTAGAGTGTTTTAGTTTATTTTGGAGTAGTATGGTGAGTGCAGAGGAGTTATTATTAAGTTCAACTGCACGTTTTTCTTGTGTGATTGGTTTTTAGTTACTTATTGTCCCTGTTCATACAGATATTTCTTTCATCGTTACCAAAGAGGAAAAGTCATTTTATATGTGGAATCGAGTACAATGACTTTGAACATGTTTTCTTGTACTGACCGGTATACAGGGATCTTTGGAGAACGCTAGCTTACAGTATTGTAAAGGTGCGATGTTGTTGATGATACTTTTGATGTTGTGATAAAATATATTGGTTAATGTGTCGGTATTGTTTGAGGTAAAGAAAATTCTCCAATCAGTGCTTCATAGGTAATTGTGGAAGTTATTTCAATCAACCTTGCGATAGTTTCTACGAAGTGTTATGGTATTACTTCTCTCGGTTGTGGTTTAACATTAAGGCTGCATATGAAAATGCTATGAACTTTACCTGGGGACGTTTTTACAATAAACAATATATTGGGGATGAGGCCGCTGGCAAAGACTAAGTACAAGATATTTTGATGTCTGGTAGGGCTATCGACATGCTGAGTGCATTCTTCGAGCTCTAGACATTCATTAAATGAATCATAACGTCTTGACGCTTTGACTTGAAGTCAAAAAATTCCGGGCATATTGAAGCAAACACAAATGAGCTTGCCTGTGAATGAGAGGGATGATGCTAGCGTAAATACCTCCGATAATATTGCTATTTCATCTGTTGATGCGTTAGGTTGACGATAAACACAGCCGAGCAGTATGGTAACGGAATTCGATGGCTTTAATACAATCCACACCGAATCTTCCAGTTTGTTTAGTTCAGGCATATCACATAGTAGTGAGTTTAGGCTACAGTGAGCGTAAATAAGGCGTCCTCCGCCTCGTCCATCCAATCTGTCGCTTCTATATAGGAAATTGTTACCAAAAGATATACTTCGGTCGGAAATATTAGTCGATGTTTCAGATATCATAATAACTGATGGTTATTATATGACTACAAATAGGGCTATATCCGACTTTTTGTTGCAGACCTATCGAGCGTTGATAAGACATATATTTAGCAAGTGGCCAACTAAGTTAAATGGGTGGAGTTATCTCGGATAAAGTCATCGTAACCCTCGCGAGTGCGAAACGAGGTTGATATGAAGGATTGAATGTTCTTCATTAGCTTGGTATTTTGATAGCTATGCTTAGTGGGAGATGTATCAAACAACTTTATGGTTTTTATGTTGGTTGAAATAACCTGAGCTATATGCTTCAACAGAGGTGTCACTAGGGGTCTTATTCCAAAAAATCTTGTACAGGCTTACTGTGAAGTGTATGGTTATTTACAAAATAGTCTTGATGGTTAGACTCGTAGCCCCTGTTATGGCTATTTACGTTAACGTGAGAGGTGTCTGCTTCGCTTAATTGGGAGGAGTTGCGACTGTTATTATACATGGGAGCCGTTGTTATGTGACGGGTCAGTACTAAATAGTGTGAAACATTTTCTTTCTGAGAGTAATTATAGTTGCAATCCTTGGGAATGTAGGTAGAGTGTGGAGTGAGAAACCTAACAGTACCATTCTTATTTATGTTTCTAGGCTTCAGGGGGTGATTTAGGTGGGCAGTTCTCTGTTAGTTTTCGTTAGTCTGTGTGTAAGAAGGCTTGCTACGTTGAAGCTCACCACCCATTTCGTAACTTGGAGGTGTTGAAGGCAAGTTATACGATAGCAGCAGAGAGAACCTGTTCACTGTTCTTGGGATACCTATAGAGCAGTTAGGTTCAATCTTACGAGTTTCCCTATTCGGTATCATGAGTTTTGTCTTCCCACCCTTTATTTTCAGAACTGGATTCTTTCGTTGTCTTTGTGAGATCAACTTAAGTTTATTCAAGTCTAATTGTGGAATATCTTTAGTAGGACAAATTTTCAAGTGTATAGGTTTAGTTGAATGTGTGCTGTCAAACAACTCAATTTTAGTACATTACTGAGCGGACAGCTGGGATTAGTCATGTCTTTATGGTTTTTGGTGTCAGTTGGGGTCCGTATCTTATTCATAGGTTTCTGGTCTGTAGACTCATCTAGATCAACAGAGTGATCAGCCCTATATGGAGAGGTATCATGCTTATTGTCCTTGTGTTTTAAACTATTTGCTGTGTTGCAAACTGTCTCTGGCTGATAATCATCTGTAACACTCTCTTTCAATTCTATCGCCTCGCGCCTTCTTACACGACGTTGACATGGCGTAAGGTCTGGAGTGACTTTTATATTTCTCACAGGTTGTAATCATGAGTCCGTTGAAGCTAGACCACCACTGAAAACCTGGAATCACTGGGAGGCATTTTCGTCCTAATATGGGACTCCTCAGCAGTGCGCATCCACGATCCTGCACCACGCGGGGCTCGAACTCAGGACCTACTGGCTTCGCGCGTGAGCACTTAACCATTAGACCACTGAGCCGGCATCCAGCGGTGTTAATGTCTAACTTCAACCAATCCACGAAGTTGTGCCATCGAACACCACTGTCTTCAGTGAGCTGATATCTCATAACAGACCTGATTGAACTCCACTGGTGACGGCTTCTCACGAGAACTCCAGGAGGTTTTCCTGAAGTCAGTCACTAATGAGCAGTTGATTATTAGAATGAGTTTTGTGAAGAATTTTAGGAAATTTCACAGGTTGAAATCATGAGTCATTTGAAGCTAGACCACCATTGAAAACTTGGAAGCACTGGACGGCCGTGTCCTCTTAGTATGAGACTCCTCAGCAATGCGCATCCACTATCCCGCACTACGCGGGATAGAATAAGTGAACTAATATTTTTGTTCAAATCAGTAAACTGCTTAGCATCGTTACAACAGCCAAACATAAACAAGAGGTGGCAAGTTGATCCGTCTGACTTTTTTCTAGGGCGGATGATTTTGCAGTTAACGTTCGGCAAACCGCATGCTCTAAGGCAAATATCCCTTAACTTAAATGGGTGTGTGCGTTCAGAAAGGTTATAAACAACTGCATTGAAGGAGGACATCATTATCTTCGTCACTTCTTCAGCCACAAACTACAAAATACACTCAGTGGTGGACCATTGAACTCTTTCGTTTTTGAAAACTTAGATTTAGGCCTTGGTAGCACATATTGTCTAGTAGACTGTGCCGACTTTTCGATGCACTAAGGTATAGTGTCTTGTATGTCAACCAGTCTTACCGTTGTCATACTGCACGTAGAGATAGAGATGCTGCGACATGGAGAATCTGGTGACGATAGAAACATTTGTGTACAATACTTATATTTTTCAGTAGTTAAATGTTCGACATTGTCAAGCACTGAGTAGTCAGTTGCAGGTTTTACAGATTTGGGCCTTTTATTTGGCTTAGAAGTTAGTAAAATTTATCTTTTACTGGAGTTATTGGACATGATATGAAAATAAGTGAGCACAGTGCTCGTTAAATTAAATATGATATCTGAGTATTAATTGTTATTAAGTATTACCATGGTTAATACTAGGGTGAGAGATTATGAGTATATAATAAATTGCAGATCAATTGATGATTTAGGTCCGCAATAAGTACAATACAAACTAGTAATTGTCTGTCGAATAAAAATAACTTTTTTCCTTATTTTTCGCAGTAAGATGTACCTGATGTACAGGATAGGATGATAATTACAGTATCATACACCCTACAAAAAAGCAAGTCGAAGAATTCTTTAACCACGTGAAAAAATGTTTCCACTTTCAAAATTAAGTAGCTCACGAAAATAATGTACTTGTCAGAAGGAAAAATTGACGGACAAAAACAATGATAATAAAAAAATTGAACATTTTATAATACGGAACAGACTTACTAAATTATACCAATATACCGATTGTTTATGAATTATCGTTCTTTATTATGATTATAATCATCACGTTTAATTATGTTTGCGAAATAATGTAAGTGTAATTAAAATAGTAATATAAATCCACAGTTGTAATTATAGTTCATATGATAATCTGAATTGAGATTAGACTAGTCGGATTTTTGTAACTTTATTATTTCGTCAAAATTGCCTTCCCGTCCTCACGTCGGGATAACCAGTTTTGTAGTGGCTGTGATTCGATAACTTATCACCCTCGAACTATTATCGTACAATTTTCAACGGTGTTTGAGATCAGAAGGCAGAAGGAAGCAGCTAGTACAGTACATTCATGAACGTATGTTATTTTAGAGTAGAAAGAAAAGGAAGTTTACACTTCGATTGACTGTGCTTCGATTACGTATCACCCTCAAACCGTTATCGTACAATATTCAACAGTGTTTGAGATCATAGGGCTACTGCAATTTATATGGCAGATAATTCGGATTACAGAGCAGAGAGGCAAAAATGGATGAGCAAGCGAAATACGATTGTAGCAGTAGTAGTGATAGTAGTGTAAATATATATATATATATATATATATATATATATATATATATATATATATATATATAATATAATGAACCTCGCAGAATGAATACATGCGTAGGCGCTTAACAATGTTCAAGCATATTGATTTCATACAAGCATTATAATAATAACAGTACAACAAGTTGTTATAGCATGAATGACTTTGTCCATTAAATAGGTCAACAAAAAACATTGACTAACCTTAACTCAATTTCACGTGCGTAGCTATACACTTGTACACTTATATATACATAGTCTGACTTCCATACAAGCCAGCGACCATGGAGTTAACCAGGGGAAAAAGTTATACAAACACGACATTCCAACATTTGGTCTCAGCGGGATTCAATACTAGAACTTTCAAGGAGAGAAAATGAAAATTATTTTCTTACAAATCAATAACTGTAGAACATTAAAACATTGATTTTACAAGAAATTTAAACTATAAACAGATATGTTATACAAGTATGATATATATATATATATATATATATATATATATATATATATATATATATATATATAGGGAAATAAATAGGTCATCGAATAGATTAAACAGCTAATAATGAAGCTGGCATAATGAATATATGCGTATGCACCAAAAAATGTTCAAGCATATGTGTTTCACACAAGCACAATAATAATAACAGTTCAAATATTTGTTATAACTTTGTCCATTAAAAAAGTCAACAAATGAGAAGGACTAAACTTAACTTAGTTGCACGTGAGTCGCTATTCACTTGTGCATATATATATATATATATATATATATATATATATATATATATATATATATATATATTTAAATATATATATATAACTTAGTCTGACTTCCATACAAGCCATCGAGCATGGATTTTACTACGGAAAGAAGCTATACAAACACGACATTCTAACATTCGATCTCAGCGGGATTCAATACAAGTACTTCCATGGAGTCTCATAATAAAGCGAAACGAACTTCGAATGCTTCCTATCGTTCAGTAGTTGTCGAACCAAGATCAGTCATTATTGTAGAAAATGAAAATTATTTTCTTACTAATCAAAAACTGTAGGACATTCAAACATTGATTTTACAAGAAATTTAAACTATAAACAGATATGTTATACAAGTATGATATATATATATATATATATATATAGGGAAATGAATAGGTCATCGAATAGATTAAACAGCTAATAATGAAGCTGGCATAATGAATATATGCGTATGCACCAAAAAATGTTCAAGCATATGTGTTTCACACAAGCACAATAATAATAACTGTTCAAATATTTGTTATAACTTTGTCCATTAAAAAAGTCAACAAATGAGAAGGACTAAACTTAACTTATTTGCACGTGAGTCGCTATTCACTTGTGCATATATATATATATATATATATATATATATATATATATATATATTTATATATATATATATATATATAACTTAGTCTGACTTCCATACAAGCCATCGAGCATGGATTTTACTACGGAAAGAAGCTATACAAACACGACATTCTAACATTCGATCTCAGCGGGATTCAATACAAGTACTTCCATGGAGTCTCATAATAAAGCGAAACGAACTTCGAATGCTTCCTATCGTTCAGTAGTTGTCGAACCAAGATCAGTCATTATTGTAGAAAATGAAAATTATTTTCTTACTAATCAAAAACTGTAGAACATTCAAACATTGATTTTACAAGTAATTTAAAATATAAACAGATATGTCATACAAGTATGATATATGCTGTTTGAAACAGATGTTTAAGTGAAGCAACATGGGTTTTCCTCAAAGTAAAAATGTAGACAGGCCCCTTCGAAGATGACTGAATTTGGACAGATTAAACGTTTTGCAGCCCATTAGTTCTACAAACGAGATTGATCAAAATTACTGGAAGCTATCAAACGAGTTATAGTTGTACATTTGACACCACTGCAATTGGTTAATCGTTTCAGCTTTATATTTTTCAGTCACAACACATCTGTTGTTGTCACACTGATCGCTCGTAGAACCATGAGTGATGTTGTTATTTTATGTTTGAAGTAGAGCTTTAGTGAAAACGTCCAACAGAAGCAATATTGATATCTGTCATTATTGCTGACCGGTTTATACTATTTCTACTTGAGATTTTTGCAAAATGACTGCTGTCACGTATCAGTGGCAAATGTTTCTTAGTGTCATTCTCTTTCACCATTTAATCATGCTTAGAGTTAAAGTGAATGGTGAACGTTATTCCTACCATCTTTTATGAGCTTCAGACTTACGTCTCCGACGTGTACCGAGTCTTCCGTTAATTTCACTCCTTTTTTTGTATTACGCAGCAGAAGTCTCTGAATCAATCAGCTGCAAAATTGGCATAGAATTATGCAAGATCCACACGTGCGACTGGAAGAACATAAGCATCAAGAGATTTGTTGTAGCAATAATTCTTTTTTTATTAGATTGTTTAAAAGTTTTCTCTTACCTTTCCATTTAAATCAAGTCGAACAGCGGCAAATATAACTGAATAGTGACTTGATAATCAACATTATCTTGGTCTACATACTTCGTATTGTAAAACCCGTTTGAAATGTTTTGTGTGTGTGTGAAAATCCCTACATGGATATACATGCACTTGGTTCCTCTAGATCCCTTCTCTTGCACGTTGTTAGTTTTTTTATTACGTTTGTATTGGTAGAAATTGGTATTTTATTGCAATTTTTATTTCTATACGCCTTCATTAAGTCGTCATGTTTCTTACTGAAATGCACTCATGTTGTTTTACTTCATACTAAGTCTTGGCAGCAGCATATATTGGTTTGTTCCTCCTTTTGATTAATTTATTTGTGTTATTTTGTTATTTTGTGATCGCAGTACATTACACGTTTGTACAAATCCATTTTGTATGAAATTGGCTTTGTTGACGTTCAATGTATATATTTTACTATTCGTCATTAGATCAACTGTAAAATAGGTGCATTTTCTAGCTGACTTTAAGCAACTATTACTGCAATCGATTACTCACACTAAAATGTTCAATATTCTTTTGAGTTCAATCATACGTTTATTGCTAATTACAAAAACCGTTTGGCGAACTGATCAAAGTAAAAAGTTGTTAGTTGAATGCTACATTATAATGAAGTATTGAGTACAGTGAAAATGCATTTACAATCTAAATGACTATTGATACTTTGAATCAGTTATTAGATATGCAAAAGCATTAAACATGGAGTAATTTCCCCCTCAATCACAATTTATACAATATAAAACAGTTCAGCATAGAACGTTCTGATTGAGATGCTCATGAAAGTGAATTTTCGACACGGAATTAGAATTAACCGGACATATTCTTTGAAACATATGAAACATATGTCACTTGAACTCACTTTGCTGAGCTGTTTCGGACTAACATCATATCATGGTTAGAATATTCTAATGATATGTTTCAGTGTTCTGTATTCTTTGTTTGTGTATCATGAAATAAAAGTAAACAGCCAAACCAAACTTTAGATTGTGATTGTGTATGCACAATTACAAACGCACTAAATATGCTTGGATGTTATGAATTTTATCGTGGTTTGACATCTATTTTCATATCAAGTAAATGAGAGAAACAAGACGTATAATTATTCCTTCAATTTAAACTATTATACTCCGATGTAATAACTTCTGGTAATGTAAGACAGGGGATCGGGACAATATGATAAGTAACAGTAAACAAAACGATCTTACGGTCTACTGGATTATGTGAGTGAAATGATCATCTCGAATGACGCAAATGATTATAGAAAAATTCGACTTGAAAAATTCAACACATATGTGGCAAACTGGATGATATATATTGTCACATTCAGAATTCAGGTGTTAATTCCCGGCAGAGCATAGGTATAATGGTTTAAGCTTACCAAAGTTAACGTTCATGGGTTAATTAATAAATCGTTGTATCATCCAAACATTTCCAATTATGAAATAAAAACACTATCTGAGTAGGTCTTTCAAATCGTTCACTGTTCATGGATGAGGACACGACAAGTCAGGCAAATTGAAATGCATTGTATTAATGTAAAACTTTACAGAGTAGACGATGATGTTATTATGATTCACTGAAGTTAATAGACCCCGAACTCTTGTGACCGTAAACTTAAAGAAGTATAATTTTTTTATTTTTAGAGGTTGGTTTTGATTGACATTCAACAACTCACTCAACATTGTATTCTCCATAGGAATCATTTTTGACGATTCGGTAAACAAGATTGTCGATGATCATTATGTGTGAAATAGTTTACTATTTGTTTGTTGATTTTTAATGACGTCCTCCACAAACAAATAACTAACACATGAAACATGATTTGTTGATGTAGTCAATGGGTTAAATAATTGATTGACATTCAACAATTCACTCAACAACCTATTCTTGATAGGAATAATCATCAACGATTTGGTTAATCAAACTGCGTAAATATATATAGGTTTTTCGTTGATCGTCAACTAACGGAACTCATAGTGAATAATTCTGTGTTCCTAGTTGTATGACGTTAATGTATTTTGCTTCTATTATTAATATACGTGATTGATATTATTTGTGATCATTAACACACCACTAGTCTATAAGTGTTTGCTTTCAATATAAAAGTGTGACTGCTGGAGTTTTGTTGAATAATAATAAATAACGATGATTGAGAGTAAGCTTTTTTCAATGATTGCTATGCGAAATCGTGAGATGACTGGAGTTACACGTTACCTGTGTACAATATTGGCTTTTTTGTTTAAATGCTTGATTGATTATACCAAGTGATATGATCGCAAATTTAGGACAGTGAGTCAGATCATACGGACAATGACTCATAAACATAAATGAGTAGCGAACATTTCTCATTTGTCTACCTGGAAAATATTTTCTTTCGTTATTCAGCCGGATTAGACTTGGACGGCAGTATCAGCTTACGCAATAGAAATCATATATTTCAGACATAAGGACAAAGGAGATCAATCCGACAATGATTGTGACTAAGAGACTGTTATTGATAAAATGAGACTGAATAAAAATTTTAATTCATATAATAGAAACCAACAGATCGAATAGAAGCTTTTGCTTATAGACGTTTGAATATTTACACTGAAGAGAGTTATACAATAAGAATACATATATAACGGTGCACAAATAATCCTTAGCATTTACCACTCATTGAGTCTCTGTACGGATACAACATTTGACCAGTGGTTTAAAATCAAGGCGTTTGCATGCAAGTCTGACGTTTGTGATGTATGCTCCAGTGTTGTACGGTTACACGAAACGATCTTACAATATTAACAGTATTACAACTGAGGTGTAGCTATAATCAATTAGTCATATAAGTCGTGAAAACTGTTTGACATTTACAAGATAATACCGCTGAAAATATGTGAGTTGTAGTTCTATTACTATGAACACACAGTCAGTGACTTCATTGATTTTCATTATGTGAATAAAATATGAATGAAACCTTCATATCTCTAATTTATAAACTGTATAGATAATGTTGATTGTTTGTTTGTCTTTTGATTTGAAAGCTAAGTAGATAACGTGATGTTTTCAGATAAATTTAACGGAGTTACTGAGAGAGAGAAGACAACTCACTCTTGTCAGACAATATAAAGGATTGAATATGAATAGTTATATGGTATCACCCAACTGCACAAGAAAGTGGCTATCAGGATTCAGTAGCTCAGTGAACAATGCGATGCTGTTTGAGGCTAATTGTACTGAATTTGAGTCTCAGAGACTAAATCAAATCGGAGATGACGGTACATCCAGCCGACGAGTCCAAAATTAGACGAAACGCGCGTCTTGGATTCCACAGCTAGCCACTATTCTATCTTTGTTCATAATGATATCAAAACAGTTTGGCTGATGGGAAAATATAACAAAACCATATTTTTGAAGTCAGAATGAAGATTTGAAAATTTCTACTTCAATTACAAATACACGGTTCTCAAACTATTCAAACCATTATTGTGACGATTAAAGTGTAGTAAATTTCTACTTTAATCAATCATCTTTGTAACCGTTATTATAAGAAATCTCAACGATGTTTGAAATCGAGTTTCAATATGAATCGGATAGCACAACTCACAAAGCGACAAGCACGTCAAACGAATTTGAAGCACACAGGCGAATGTAATTATGCAAACGACTACCAAGAAAAATTTAATGTCTAATCGAATAATGTGAAGGTGGGCAAAACAAAGACTAACAATAGGATTTGAGCACATAGATACACGGAAAAATAATCACCAGGCAATATTGAAGCGTTCACAATTCCTATCTGGAATTTATCATATCGCCAAAAGTTCATTATTACTAACACAAGACCTGAATTTTCATTGTGATCCAGCTCGAATTGACGCATCATTGCTACCAGTGAAATCCCTTTTTTACTCCTGTTACTCCTTTTAGAGCATAGGCCGCTGACCAGTATTCTACAACTCGATAAATCCTAGGACATCCTTTCTAGTTTACCTTTCTCATATCTGCTTTAATTTCTTGATAGAATGTGTTATTTGATATTCATCCTCTCCTTTGGTATTGCCTTGATGGTTCCAGATAGATCTTGCCATGTGAAAAGTTTGAGTATTTTCCTGAATATCGCTTTTATCCACTTTCAGCGCCTCTCCCTGAAATCTCACTTTGTTAGGATCTGGTTTGTTGGCTTCCACAGTGGGTTGTTGTAAATATTGTCTGGCTGACGTGTACAAATTATTTTCCGTAGATAACCGATGAACACCTATATTTTCTGAATGATGGCTTTCGTAGTTCTCCAGGTTTCCGCCCTATACAATGGAACTGTCCAGACATTTGTATTAAAATGTTTGACCTTGTGTTTTTTGAAAGTTGGTTTGATTTTCAGATGTCGTTCAGTTTTAGATAAACTGTTCTTTATTCGCAGATCTGCGCCATCACATCTGCATCAGATCCACCGTTTTCTTCAATGATGCTGACCAGAAAAGTCAATAAAAGTGCTTAATTGAATTAGCAGTAAAATATTTTCACTAATGCTTTACAAAAGTGTTTTCAAATACCTTAAAAAATGTCCGTTAATAATAATAACAGCAATATCTTCAAACAAGAACATAGTAATTCAATTTTATTGTCAATATATTTTACAATGAAATAAAAGCTGTTTCACACTAAATAGCTATGAGTCGTGACATTCGTTAGTAGCAGCTGAGAGATGACAAATTCATGTTCATATTTGTGTGGTGAATTGGGATATTTAGTCAAGATGTAATGCATTCATGAATTATTATTTATTTGAACACATGGATACTGGTGCGGAGAGGGTATAAACACCACATAAGTCCCTTGATTTGCATGTCGGCTGTGATACTACACGGGTGTCCAGACCTAAGCAGGTGGGCTTCTTAGGAGGTCGGACTCGGAATCTCTGACCTAAAGGCCTGATGCACATGATATTGAAGCTACAGATCGTACATTGAAAGCAATCAAATAAATATGGAAATATAAACTTATGAAGTGACTTTATTTGACAGAATAGTTTATCAAAATGGGAAGTTGATAAGAACCATAAATATTGAAAGGGAAAATTGTCATTGAAACCGTATCAACAGAATAATTTCATCAACATTCATTAAATATCAGTGGCAACTTCTCCAATTGTCAGGTCAGTAGACACGGAATTTGAAGCATCCCTTTACTGAAGACTACAGTTATAGCTCTTCATGACGGAGTATTCACGGAGAATCTAGGTTCTGGTTTCCTCAACGATGTCCTTCAACAAACACATTACATAAATACGTATATACTGATTGTGTAGAAGATGTGTCAATTCCGACCACAGAAACTAATCATACTGTTTTGACGTTGTCTCACCTTACGCCATCACTCTGTAGAAACTCACAATGAAGTAACAGTCAAATGAATTAGCTTGATTTTTAACGAATCACTGATTCTTTTGTTCCGTACAAAGTTAACTTAACTAAAGTTCAATGAAAAAATAACCACTCAAAGTGTGATAAACGCGGTTCAAAGTAATTCGTGAATTCCATTATAAATGTATGTATTATTATTGAGTCATTTCCAGTAAACATCAGAATCATTACTTGTGAGTTTGTTAATTATTATCTACTAAAATGAATTAAGCCTGAGTTAAGATTTTTCGATAACTTTTATTGTGAATAGCAATAACGATATATGCTAACTACAATATAGAACTTTGAGCACAAATGATTCCAACGAGTTTATTTTACAATTACGAGAGAGATTCTGATTGATTCTCATGTATTGATGCCTTGTTGTTAAATATTAGTGTGAAGGTGAAAGATATGAATTAAATAGATGGTAAATGCTTGAAAGAATACAATCTGAATACAAGGTGTTTTCCTTAGAAAACGGGAGGGCAGTCACTACTCGATCACAAAATAGAATATTGGAGATAAACCTCCTTCCTTCGGCTATTATCAATTGATATGAATAAATTGCACAATGCTCACCATTTTCACCAGATTAAGCACAATAACGGTAATGAATTAAAGACACTATGCGGTGAGACAGATAACAGAAATTTGATGAAATCGATTTTTGTTGGCTGTACATCCTGGTTTTTATTCTCATAATGATGATACAGCAAACTAGTCAGATGAAATTCAAATTCTGTCCATGAGTTCATAGCTGTTGAAATACGATGAAAAAGGAAAGGAATATGCATACATATGAAAACTCAAGGTTTTGCGCAATCCAAGAAACAGAATATCTCTATTACTCTATTGTGAATTTCCACTTATTTTAGTTTAGGTTGGAATTGATGATTGAGAAAGGTGAATTGTTCACAAATCTTCATTGCAGATAGTTCAACGACGATGGGATTCACATTTGGTAATGCGTCAAATGAAACCTGCCAGAGAAATTCTAGTTGTAGGTAAGACATTTATCATTACTTTTGACAGACTCAGCTTTGAAAGCCTTACAGATCCAGTTGTTGTACGTGGTCTCGTTTTCACGTAAGTAATGTATAATAATAATAATTTATATTCTGAAAATAAGATTTACAGAATTCACGCCAGTTTACAGGCATGATCAGTTTGACATAAAGAGGAACATTAGATGTACAGAACAAACATGTGATAGAAGATCGTTTTAAGTATACTAGTTTAGTATTTGTTTAGGTAGTACATGTTTCACAGTGTTCCAATGCATCAGCCGCGAAATTTTAATATTTCCTAAATGGACAGCCTGTTGATTTATGAACGATGTAATTAAAGTCAATTCGTGTGCCAGATCAAATTAATGATAATTATCTACAACTAGAGAAATTAAAACGAAAAAAGAGCACGGAAAAACAAAGCAGTGATTACCAAAATATATGAATCAGGTCTACCTAGATGCGTGTGTCATGTGACACAGTGATATACTGTTGATGTTATTCAAATTAATTAAACTTGCTAGGGACGGTGTTAACATATTGACAGCAAATGGTTGGTTTTACTTAAGGGATTCACTAAAAAACATGGCTAATCATTTAAAGTTCCTAAAATATCACTTGTGGAATGAGATATACTTGCAGGTGCTAGATCATTCAATGCATTTTCAGAAGACTAGTATGCATCGATGCAGCGAACAAATAATGGGAGTGATTTTATCGTGCGGAGAGATTGTGGTAGGTTATTCCAGAGTCTAGAAAATTTACAGGTGAAGTAAGTCATATAGAGAGATGATTTAGAATGAGTTTGTTTCACTAGTGCCAAGGAATTACGGATGTAGTAATGAGAGGTTTCTGCATATTAAATCGCGTGATCGGATGTAAACGATAGTTTATGAAGTAGTTTGAAGAAAAAGATAAGATTTAGTTTGAGTCTCCTCCTCCTCCATAAAGGGTCTAGCCCAAGTTTATTACATCTGAAATTATAAGTTAAGGTACAATCAGCTCCAAGAATACGAAGTGTAAAACATCTCTATACTGATTCCTGCCTTAATTAATCCTTTATAAGCGTACTGCTGAGAATAAACGTGCAGTATTCTAGAAGAGGTCGAGCACAAACTTTGTACATTAGAATACGTGACTCAGTGTTGTAAAGATTTCGAGTTATGTAACCTATTAGACGTTGAGACTTAGAGGTCTGTTTTAATATATGTTCTGTAAACGACAGGTCTTGGGAATATCTAAGTCTTAAGTCTATTAATGTATGTAACCTAGATAACACTTCCCCATTTATGGTAACGTCTAGGTTGAGCGATGTAGCGCCGAAGCATATCCATCCACATTTAGCCATATTAAGCTCCAGTTGTCACTTTAAGCATCAATGTGTTACCTTGTTAATTTCTACGCTATTGCAATTTTGCATATTTTTCAAGTCATGTGGAGAAAATGAATATAATACTTTAAGATCATCTGCATATTAGAGAAGCTTACCGATACATAAACGTCCACAAATATCATTGATAAACTCTAAAAAGAGAAAAGGACCTAAGACACTACCTTGTTTTACTGCTCTTCTAACAGGGACAGCGTTAGACAATGAAGAGTTAATTTTGACTATTTGGTATCGATTGCTGAGAAAGGAATCAAGCCAAGCAAGCAAAGGATTTTAAACCTCATAAGATGCAAGCTTACCTATAAGAAATTGGTCGCTGACCATGTTAAAGGCTTTAGAAATGTTCAGATATAGCACTAAGACTAGATATGCTTGGCTACGTAGAGAATAAACTAAATTAAAGAAGTTCAAATGACATGTCATGAAAGATCGATTTTTAAGAAATCCATGTTGAGTATCATTGATAAATTTTCCAGCAAGTAAATAGTTGGAACGTTCATCCCTTATATTTTTTCATAATCCTAGAAATAACTGTAGTAATATTTATTGGCCGGTAATTGTTCATGTCCGTCTTATCTCCAGATTTGTAACGCGGTATGATGTATGCGATCTTGAAACGGTAAGGGTAAGAATCGGTTTCCATAGAGAGAGTAAACAGCTTTAGAAAAAGTGGACCACAATATTTGTAGAGAAATGATGAAATCCCGTCTACTCCATGACCTCTCGAAATCTTAAGGGTATTTATAGCCTTATTACTTTTCATGCATGTGAATGAGATAGATTTTATTGAGTTGCTAGTCACGCACATAGCTCTTGAAGCTTAGCCAATTACGTTTTCTACACCATTCGCGAATATACTACTAAAAAGGTCGGCCATGGTTTTAAAGTTGTATATAAAAGTGCTATTATGTTGGATGCACGGTATATCAACATTTTGAGTTGCTTTAGCGCGTTTAGTGAAAAGCAGAGTTAATTTTTGTACTTTCAAGTTAGTATTAAGGGATAACAGCTTCTCATTAATGACTTTTAACCTATGTTCTTCCTCAATTTGATTAAAAATTATTGTTATTTGTGCGACTGCTGTGAAGTCGTTTGACTTAAAATAACGATTCTGTAGGCGTTTTAGTTTATTAAGATATTTATAGCTGGTATATATTATTCGCATAGTTCATTAAACCTGTACTTTTTAAGATGTACACTGGAATCTAAACAAGAGTTAATGATCAGATAGAATTCGTCGATAGCATCCATGAGACTATTGCATGAAAAAGGTTGTGATAGTGTGAAAGTTTAATCAATGAATGCAGGAGGTCCCAGCCAGCATACTTATAGTCTCTATAGTGACAGCTTTTTTGAATGAGTTGGTTATAAGAGGGATAGATAGGGAGAGCGCGAACTACTATCTTATGGTCACTGCTTTCAAATTCATCGTATACTTTCACAAACAGTGGGATAACATCTCTACTAAATACTAGATCGAGTATAATATCGCCTCTAGTTGGGGAACGAACCCACTGTGACCAGCAGTGTATGTTAATGGTTGCCGAGAACTCATCATTACATGTCTGACAAATATCGGTACTCCAGTTGATCCCAGGATAATTGAAATCCCCAGTGATAACCTTAACATTAAAGTTTAGAGAAGATGCATGTATGAATGCATTGATAATAAGATCATTCCCATTATTCGAACTATCAGGAGCTCTGTATATACATCCAAGGAGTAGACCATTGTTCAGGGTGTTGACTGATGTCCAGACAGATTCTTTTAAACTATTCAGGACAGAGTCGATAATTCTGGATATTTAATTCTGAATCAGATACTGCTTGAGAGCACCATGTTTCTATGATAAATATGCAAGAAGGTTTGGCTAGAAAAGCTAATGTTCTCAAGGCTGAAATTTTGTTCAGAATTGATTGTGCATTGATAAATAATAAGTTTAAATAGGGAGTATGAAGTTTAAATAAGCTGAGAGCGTCCCTATTGATGTTTTGTATATTGAATTTGCATAGACTGTGATTTATTATGTTTGACTGATCATATGGGCTATCGTTTGAACAATCCGTAGTGCTAGTGGGACCAGGGAATTTGAAGGCCAAAAAATCATTATTTTGATAAAGTGGATTAATTAGTTGAACTTGACTAGGCGGACAGTTAACACAAGCACCTGCTAGTTACGTTTGGGTTGATGGTGAGTTACCTAGTAGTCCAATCTTGCCCAATTGGAAAGTATTGATAATAGTGACGTCTTACAGGTATGTTATTTAAAACGTTTGAGGATAACTGTAGGCTGCGTTGGCTCAATGTGGTCTGTCCAATATTATGCCTGCTTACGTAATGATTGCAGTGGCAATCTTGTGAGACATTTGAACCAAGTCTGCACTTATAACCTCTTCTACGATGCGTAAGGTAAAGCATGGTGTCGGGAAGTACAGTCTTATTTTTATTTAGTAGTTTCATCGTAGTATTTTTGATATTGAGTCTGCAACCAGAAGGTTCTGTGCTTACATTCTTCTTACGTGGCAATAGTATTTTATTCTTGACTGCGTTTTTAAGAGTTGTGGCATTAGAACTATGTGCTTGCTTATGGTCTTCCAATGGTAAACTGGGTTACATCGGATTAGTGACGTCATTAGACGTACTTTGACTACTAGATGTCACTACAGAAATAACAGGCAAATTAGCATTCTTTGTTAGTATATCAGCTTACTGGAGAACATGAGATAGGGTAACTACATTAGTGGATCCAGCAAGTCGTGCATCGTTGTTTGTTGTGGTCTCAACACCTTAATTTTCGCTCAAGGTTTGTTTTTGCATAAGCGTTTGTTTGGTGGTCTTATCTGAGACTATACGAGCGTTTCTAAATTTTGTAAGCGCACAGATTAGATGCTCGAATTCCTTAGTATTAGTGGGGATTCTGTCAGGTATTTTATAGACAATCACGTTATTGCGAGAGATTATTCACCTGGTAACTTCATTAGCGATAAAGTCGATAACATATTCTGCTTTTATGATATCAACAAGTTCCGCAGGAACGATATCTTTTTACAGAAGCAGCTTAAGGGGTGACATTGTCTTTATTTCTTGTTTCAAATCATCATGCTTTGATAAAGAGCTAGCAAGTGACTCAACTTTAGAACGCATGTCGGTTAGTTGTTTAAAGACAATGTTTACTTAACTCTTAATATTATCGATACACTTTGATCTTCATGTGGAAGTCATTATTAAATTAGAGACAGAGTCATCCAGCATCCGGTGTGGTGTGAGACCTATCCCAACATTATCAGCTTCAAAAGGAGTAGCAGAGCATGGGGAATAGGTAATAACAGAATTGTTGTTAACTGAAGTATTAGGTCTTTATCGGGCTCGTTTATTTGACAGTCGATCCATATTGGTCTAAGTATAGATTTTAAAGCTATTTATGAGTTATAAACTGCGATCTAACGATAGTTAAGCAATATAAATTAGATATCGTGTTATCGTAACGCAAACATCAAACTTTCCGCTATGAGGTGAACAAGGCTTAAGCTTAGAATGATAATGTATTCAATATTTTTAGGCCTTTTTTGACGCCCATTCTGCCGAAAATATAATCTTTATTTTGGTTTGGTTATTGCATAGCAAACAGTATTCTACACTGTGGTGTTCCGAATATCTCGATTTACAGATTCGGAAGGCGTTATGTTTTGTTTCAAATAATTGATGACTGACTTTGCAGTTATCTATGGAAATGGAATTAAATAAGATATCGTACGATAATTTCTACATTTCTGAAGGTTCATAGTCAAATCATTTTCGATACGAAACAGAACAGCATGCTTATAGCCCTAGAAATGTCAGCGGTTAATGGAACGCCCTCCCTGAAGATCTTGTGATTTGTTTCAGTTACAAAGTTCAATAAATGCATTTTATGTATCTCATCTCACGTCAGTATTCGTAAAACGTAGAAATGTTTCCCGAGAACTTTGAACGTTGAAGTTCTCTCATTCACAAATAAAGACAAAAACGTAGAAATATCAACCTACCTTGAATTGTGTGATGGATTCCACTTTTGTTTTCTTTACTCGATGTGCGTCCGTACATTCAAGTTTACGCCAATGCAGTTACACTAGCCATAATCATAATTTCCACCTGATCTCCCAACAGAGTAGTTCAAAACAGTGACTGACTAAATGAGTTCAGAATCCTTTAGATAACAAAATACACTTACTTGAACAATCAATTTGTTTAAATGGAAGAAAGAAATCAGCCAGACATTCTCAGTTATAACAACTATTTCATACTGACTTGTGTGTTTAGTATAACCAATACAGTTTAAGTTATTCCTTTAACCAATCGGTCTATGTATCACGTTCACTTGAATAATCTAGCGTGAATCTGTATTAATAGTCAGATAACTAAGAAGGGGCTGACAAGCAAATTTTCGGCACTGCGAATATATGGATTAGGAAGGATGTTTAGGTTAGCATATCCGAAAGCCAGAAAAGTATATGTGTATATAACTGTGTATTACATTTCGTCCTAGAGAATTTATCATAAAATCAGTGTATACATAACTGTAACCATTACGAAAATATATTATAACTGTTATACTACTTATTATGATGGTTATTTAAAATTAGTTGTAATGGGAGATCTGTTTTGTTTTTCGTTGATTACACTGAATAGTTATTCATTATTGGATGATTTAATTTGAAATCGATATAACATATGCAAACTCCCTTTTTTCCCTACTCCAAACTTAATTAGATTAATGAATGAATGAACAGCCTAAAAAACAAGGTCAGTTATAATAAATGGTTTTAATTCAGCGTGCTGGTGCACAGATTTCTCACGCCTACTACTACATTCTTGAGAGCATAGGATTCTGAAGCACATCTTACTTTAACCATCTCTGTATTGGGCTCTTCTTTCAATTGTTCAAAACGTTATTCATTATTTTGATTTCGATCTTCAACTCTTGACACAACTTGTTCATGTATCTTCCTCCAAACTGTTTCAATGTTTTGTTTTATCATGGTCATATGACTGCGAATTGCCATAATCTGACGATCCAATGCAGTAAACTGACACAATATTTTCGAGATGTCAATCATGATTCTAATGGATTGATAATCAGAGCAACTGTGTGGACAGTCTAAAATTGCAAAGTCATTGGTCATGACTGCTTTTGATTGATCGTTTTAGAGCACAGCTTTTATACACCGATCACACCGCTCAAAGGTGCATGGTAGTCTCTAAACTATGATATGTTTATTAACTCTGTCGTGTGTTCTCGTTTCATAAGTTTTCATATACCATTCATTCTTCTGATATCTACCTCCAGGATTTCAGTTCAGATATTTTGCTTTGTAATTGAGTTTGATGAATACCCCAACATACGTCCTTACAACCTCTAACATCTTTACTCAGTTACCTCTTCAGATATAAGTTTATTTGTTTCAATCTCATGAATCTCGCATGACGTTGACGAATTTCACAGTTATAGCACGGTGGAGGAGACGATTGCACAAGCTTCTTAGATGCATGCTGTCAAATTTTCACAGCGATGGAAGCTGATACATAGTCCATGGTTAATTTCCAGTGATTGCTCAATAATGGTCTGCACTTTCATGTTTTGATTTTAGTATGATCGATGCTAATATATAATCCGATCGTTTGATCTCGAACCTGAAAAATTACTAAATCCGCTATTTGTCTGTACAACACTGCTGAAAATATTTCCTAGTACAAAAAGTAGTGTGATGACTCCATAGCTCAGTTCATACACCATTTCAGGTCTCCATTCTTCATATCTTCATGAGATATCCTTCTCTTCAGTCCATATGTATTTGTTACTCATTCAAATCTTCCTGAATACAACACGAAGGAATTTCGCAGTTACGTTTGTGGGTGAATTCAGTACTTCAGATGATATGATGTCTGGTCCTACTACATTTCCTATTTTGATTTTCTTGACAGTCATGGCGATTTCTTAAACGAAGTGTGATATGATATCTACGAGGAGGTCTGTGTATGCTGTTTCGATGTGCGTTATCTGAAAATTCACTACTTGCTCAAGAGTGTTCTTTAACGCATCATGTATTTGTGAATTTTTAAATTGAGTTTTTGACACCCATGTTTATCAAATCAGATTGTGGGAAAACTACCCAAAACCATTCATTTAAACAAAGTCCAAGAACTTTGAATAAGAGTAGCAATAACTGAATGGTGATTTGAAAATCGACATTATCTTGGTATACGTACTTCCTTTATAATTAAAAGTTGTGATGTTATTTGTGATACTTGTACCTTGAAACTATAGTGGATTACGGACACATCTGAGAACTTATAAAATTGAAGTTCACATTATATTAAAACAAATGAAGAACATGTTTGACATTTGAGAGGTTAACTCTAAGAAAAAATACACCATAATTATTCTAAGCTATTTGGTTAGTCTCATCTTAAAATGAGGTTCAAGTGAATGTTCGATAGTATGGAATTTTGATCCAGCAAACCATACAAAAATGTTAACATTACCTTAGGTGACAAAATAAAACACACTCAAGTAGTGTAATTCAAAAATCGATTCACTAATATGAGGGACAAATGAAGAAAACCTGACAGTAAAATTAGTTATCTGCACACACATAATTGATAGAAGATCAAATTACACGTGTGTCATGATTTCGATGACTAAAACGAGTTCTTTTGTCCGTACAAATCAAATTCATTATTTACTTAATAGTAAAATGCATATCAATTTGATGACCTATCAGTTTAGATAGCTAGTTGGCATTTGATGTCTGAAACACGTTAAACAGGCATTACTAACGGGAATGACCAACTACCTATCAGTGAATACATTTTCACAGAAAAGCTGCAACAAAAACTCTACAAACGGATTGTTTTATGTATCAATGCATGAATTTTGAAATTAATTTCATCTTCGTAATCAGAAAGAAAATCACATCCGGTGATGCGTACAGAAGACCTAATTCACATGTGTCATAGTGTTTTTGAAATAAAATTTATTTGTGAGCATCATATAGAACAAATAACTAAAACTTGATAGGCTAACCGGTCTATCAACTACGTGATCAACTCTATTATTTAGCAGGTTACGATCCATTAACGAATGTGTCAGTGAACGGTTGTGTTTACAAAGGAATTATTGGAACAATGCGAAGAACAACGAATTCAAGCACAACTATGTCCACATGTGATCACGTGATACTTACTAAGATTTTATCATAAAAGTACAAAATAATCATAAAACGAATGTCAGTAAATCACAATGATGAACAGTAGTAACATGATGATGGAGACGTTCATAGAATAATTTTTGTAATAGGAAAATGCATCCTTCTTCTATAATGAGCCTGGCCATATAAATGAAATGGTTAATGGAAGTGCTTTCAATCCACAGTGGACGTATTAATGAACGAAATCATACTATGACTGAAACATTGAAGTCTGCCATTTCTATGGTTATCCAACTGGACGAGCGCCTAATGGATTTACAAGCATTCGACAGTTTCTTTGTGTCAACACAAAGAAAGACACACAACTAAAATGAAGTGTGAATCATCATACAACCTTAATCAATATAAGTTTTAATTGAAGTTTACAAATAGTTTTCTCATCATACTAACACAGTGTATGTATGAATGTGAAGTGATGGTGTCGAACATACGATTAACTACTATAATCACTTTCTTTCTTCTGGGTATAACAAATATGCATTGAAAATTATGTTTCATTTGCAGTAGACGTAAAGGAAGTATTACGGTTATCAATTTTCACATAAAATGTCTACCAATTTTGTAATAGAATCTAGTATTAGATAATACGAGTTATGTAGACCAGATAATCACCAAGCACTTCCTATTCGCAAATATTTCAAATGTCTATGCACATCACTTGAAACAATCAAGGATTTCATATCTAGGAAAACTATCTAGGCAATCTAATTATCTGAATTTCTTTCAGCTACTAACCTTCTACTCACACAGACCGATATTTTGCGTTCAATTGTTTGAATGAGTTATCAAATATATAAGAGTAAGATGTTGATGTTTATGTTAAGCCGATTATTCAATACTCATTTGAGTCAGATCATGTGCTTTAATACTCTTTACAAATACTATTTGGCGAACTGATCAAAACGAATAGTTGGTAGTTGAAGGCAACATCTTAGTGAAGAAGTAAGTGCAGTGAAATTGAGTAAATAATTTAAATGAATAATCATATTTTGAATAAATTATTAGATATGCAAAAGTATTTAAAGTCTATAAAAAATTTACTTTTCAATCTCAATATATGCAATTTGAAACAGTTCAGCTTAGAACGTCCCATTTGACATGATCACCAAAGAGAATTCTTGACACAGAATTAGAATTAGCTGGAAGCGTTTTTTAAATGATATGAATAATGTATGCCGAAATTACTTTACTGAACCGTTTCGAACTATTTCTACATCATGCTTTCAATATTCTAATTGTATGTTTCTTTGTTTCAGAAACTTGTTGTGTGTATCATGAAATAAATGTTAATGGTGAAATCAAACTGTAGATGATGAACGTGCGTGCCCATTTACATTGTGACATATTACGCTTGGATAAGGTCAAATTCGTCGTGATACAACATCCAGTTTCATATAATGTAAAATGAGAGAAACAACACTTATAATTACACTTCCATTCGTAGCTATTAAATTCCAATGTCATCAGTTTTGGTCATGTCAGAGAGGAAATGGGAATTATATGATAAATAAAATTAAACAAAACGATTCAACGGTCTTTAAGATTACGTGATTAAAATGTTGGTTTTGAATAAAGCAAGAACAAGTGATGTTGCAGAATAGTATGAATTCATATTATTTCGAGGTTTCTCGTCAGCTGCTTACAAACCAAAATTGTGATAGAATTTTTACATTGAGATATAGTGAAAACAATTGACATAGATGAGAGTAAATAACTGAGTTACAATAATAATTGTAAATATATATATATATATATGCTAGAACAGGTCAGAGGTCAAAAGGAATTCATTCGGGTTGGGTGGTGTAATAATGGAATTGAATAATTATAAGATAGGTTACGTAATAATAATAAAATAGAATTTGAAAAGTTAAGATAATTTAAAAGGGTCAGGTGGCGAAGATGTGTGAATGATAATGTGGTTTAAGAATTATGTAATAGGGGAGGAGTATAAATATTTTAAAATAAATAAATAAAATAAAAAATAAAAAGGGGTTATCAGGGTAGTGATAAGTTAATTAAAGTCTCTTTTTGGATGCATAAGTCGGGTTTGAGTTTTTTTGATCATGTTCCAAAAAACTTGAGGCTGCGAAGAAATAAGGCCTTCAAGAGCGCAATAGCTCGACATCTACTTGACACCGGGCACACCATCGAGATTCCACATGCTTTCAAAATTATCAATAGACAAAGAAGTACGACCACCCTCCGTTTTGCTGAAGCCATCATGATCAAAAATCTCAAACCCGACTTATGCATTCAAAAAGAGACTTTAATTAACTTATCACTACCCTGGTAACCCCTTTCTATTATTTATTTTATTTATTTATTTTAAAATATTTATACTCCTCCCCTATTACATAATTCTTAAACCACATTATCATTCACACATCTCCGTCACCTGACCCTTTTAAATTATCTTAACTTTTCAAATTCTATTTTATTATTATTACGTAACCTATCTTATAATTATTCAATTCCATTATTACACCACCCAACCCGAATGAATTCCTTTTGACCTCTGACCTGTTCTAGCATATATATATATATATATATTTACAATTATTATTGTAACTCAGTTATTTACTCTCATCTATGTCAGTTGTTTTCACTATATCTCAATGTAAAAATTCTATCACAATTTTGGTTTGTAAGCAGCTGACGAGAAACCTCGAAATAATATGAATTCATACTATTCTGCACCATTATTTGTTCTTGCTTTATTTAAATTCATAAAGGGAACCAATTGCATCAAATGTTGGTCTTGAATAATGCAAAGGATTAAAAGAATATGCGACTTGAATATTACCGCACATATGTGGCAGACTGAATGTTAATAGTAGTAGCATACATCATCGTATGAACTATGCAATTTACGGTGTTTGGACTAGTATGTTTCCAACAACTGATGTTCATCGGTTATTAATAAATCGGTATTTCATCCAGTCATTTCGTGTTTTGAAATAACAACCTTATATATGTAGGACTGTCAAATCATTCACTGTTTATGTATGATGACACGATAACCCATCCAATTTAAAATGTATTATATTCAAATGAAGATTTACAGAGTAGACGATTAGATGAATACTACTCATTGAGGTTGATAGACTCTGGACAACAGTGACCATAAACCTAATGATGGGTAGTTTTATACTTTGACAAGATGGTTTTGATTGACATTCAACAATTCACTTAACATTGTATTCTCCCTAGTAATTGTTCTTGACAACTAGGTTACCGGAACTGCGTAATCATATATAAGTTTGTCATTAGTTATGACGTGAGAAATGGTTTATATTTAGTTGTTTGTTTTTAAAGACGTAAGTTTCATGAAATTAACCAACAGATATAACCTTATATGTTTACGTATTCGATGAGACAAAGAAGATATAATTATGCGTTCCGTCTGATGTAGAGACTTCATTTACACACATGATCATTCATCTATTTCATTTTGATGCGCTATCACGTACTCGTTCAAGATGAACGAGTTAAAACAGTTGGGTTTTTTTCTAATCAAATCACTTATTTTATTGTTTAATACAAAGTCAGCTTCACCAAAGTTCAACGAAAAACAAAAACTCCCAAGTTAAAAATGTTGATTAAAAGCTTTATTTCTAACCGAATAAATTATCCCGTTGTTTTGATTGAAGTTAACGTAACCAAAAATCAATGAAAAAAATAACCACTAATAAGTGATCGGAGAATATCCAAAGACATTTTTGTATTCCGTTATAAATACGAGTAATTTTATTGAGTCATTTTTACAGTTAAAGTCAGATTCATTCCATGTGAGTTTGGTAATTTCTATCGAATAGTATAAATTAAGCATGGAATTTGATTTGTCCATAAGTTGTATTATGAGTAGCAATAACAACGAGTTAGTTTAATGTTCTAATATAAGTTTAATATAGAACTACAAGCACAAATGATTCTCAAGAGTTTCTCTTACAAACACAAAAGATATTCTTAAAGATTCTCGTGTACTGGTGCCTCATTCTCCGAGAAGATGTACAGGATGGAGTATATGCACGACATGGATTGTAAACATTTAAAAAAATATATCTCTTGTCTGCAGTTTGTAAGATTTTTAATATCAACCAACAATCAAGTTTGTAATGATATCAAAGAATGCACCATACATCATGCACACTGCCTCAAGCACTGTTCACAATACGACAAACAGTTAACTGAAAATCATCGGTAAGCGTAATGTAAAACAGTAGTTAATAGTAACTGTAAAAGTCGAGCGATGAGATATGCATTCAGCCTCTCTACGCAAAATGTCAAATCGAAAACGTTCCAATATAATAAGACCATATGAGAAGATGAAGTAAAAAAAGTAGAATTCTTACACCACGATAAGTGAGGATTGATCTTACTTTAATTACGAAATACTCAATGGTGTGAACTTCATTGTAACGTTAATGACATCAAGTCACCTTTTGCAGTGAGCAGCTAAAGTGAATCTAATGAGGTCAATTTTCATCGGCTGCCGATCTTGGTTATTACTCGCGTAATGATGATACAGAAAACTAGTCAAAAGAAATCCATACTTCTTGAAATACAATGAAAAAAGGAAGAAAATGAGCGTGTGAATGAATATTTGAGGTTTTACATAATCCATGACATTAAATATCTCCATTACTGTTGCTTATTTTAGTTAAAGTAGGAATTGTTGATTATGAAAGGTGAATTGTTTACAAATCTCAATTGCAAATAATTCAACGATGATGAAATTGGCACTTGATGATGCATCTACGGTAACCAGTCAGAACAATTCTAGTTGCATATAAGACATTTGTCATTTGATTTGGCAGATTCAGCTTTATTCATTACGAGGAACCAGTTGTTCTCAATTTTCTCATATTGACGTAAGTAATTTGTGTTTTAAATACATATATTGCACAAAAATCACAACGACAACTTACCACGTTTTACTATTAGGTATCATTCAACCAACTGTTTAATACATTGTGCTGAAATACGTGATCCCTATTTCAGAAGAACTTTATGATTGAGGTACGGAGAATTAGTTTGTTTCGTTTCAATTACAAACCATACTCATTTTGTGTTACATCACATCACAATAAATGATCATACGGAAATGTACTTATGTATTTATTTAAAGTAATAAATATTGTTATAAAAGGTTCAGCAAATACACATACGACACACAAGTTACTTCATTTGTGTGTTGGCTGTGATACTACTGGGGTGAACAGGTCAAACCAGATGGTTTTCTTACGGAGCTAATGTGGAGCATTCGAACAAAATTTTGGTGTACAAGGCATTGAAGAAACGTCAGTAGAAGCAGTCCAAGGATAGTCATTGACCATTAACTCTTTGAAACGTATCATTTGTTTGGAAGCAGGGTTTTACAACTTCCTTGAGTGAACTCCGGAGTACACTTATCAGGTTCTTTACGCGTGTCCATGTGAGAAAATTTCGAAATGGAGATAAATTCTCCTCAATCTCAGCCATACCTATCTATATTCGGGATGAAATCAGAATTTTAAGATGACCACTCATTAGGTTTTCTACTCGTCTATAATTTCGCCAAGTAACGTATGCTTTAAAAAATGTTGAACGGAGAAGTTGACAAACCTGTTCAACCATTTCATGCATACAGCTTGTGCAGCACATTTGATGCACGTTACTATGGTTTATTGTATCTGTGAGCTTAGTATATTGTACATTTCTTTCTTTTGTATTTCAGATTGATCGGTTTAATTCTTGAATTAATAATAATGCCTAATAAAAAACTACATATCACATCCACAAAGAATAGTTCATTCACGGTTATAACCGTCAATTGAATATGATTTAAATTGATATTCGTGGTATTTTCATCCAAACATCGATTTATTTTGCAGGAGATTCGTTTGTTAAATAATGTGAATGTTGTCATATTCGTTTGGTAACTGTTATCAAGATAATATACTGTTTGAAGGTTGACGTGAAAAGTTGAGTTTTGCAGTTGAACGTTAAGATCTCACTATGTTTTGAGATCCAGGTTTCATAGTTTTACTGATTTCTCTGGTGATTCGATTGTTTAGTAGCTATTACTTAACTGATAACAAGTGATAATAAAATAACATCAAAATTTATCCGTCCATGTTAATGGATAATTCAGAAATATGCAGATGTGGATATACATTATACCGGTACATTGTACTCTAATCTACGTTTGTTGTTATAACCATTTGCAAGATGAACATTTGGTTGTAAACACAAAATAACTAAACAAACTGGATTTCTGTCACCTTTTATTTGTATGATCATCCACACAATTTGTATATCTTTGAAATCGAGTTGATATAATTGACACCGTTTATGTGATGAATCTCACATAATATGGTCATTTGTACTGGGTGAGGGTATTAACTATGGAACTACTTCATGTTTTCATCATAATAGACTTTGTTAAGCATTTCTTGGTATGTGCTTGTATCCATCAATGTTCATTCTTAATCTTTTCAATCAAATGCAGGACAGTGAAGATTCTTCTTTTAGCTTCCGGACTAATAATAATTTGACACTATATTTTCCATATTCAGATGATATTTATAGATAACGGTGTTGCATAACTAATTTCATTTGCAAAGTGGTACGAACAAATTATTTCTGTAACTGTGGCTACCGCGATCCTCATCAAAGCCATTTTATTGGGTGTAAGGCTACATAGTTCAGAAAGGAAATGGATGATACTCTTTTCTGTGATGTGTGGTGTATTTGTGTTAACTGCAATCATTCTCATTGTTTTGTGGGCAATATTTAGAAATGTAAGTCTGTCTTATGATAGATTTCTGTTGAATAGTAGTAATTGCTATAGATTTGCCTATTGTTTACTCGTATAGTAACAATGTTTCTAATATTTATAAAGAAATATGATGAAATCACGTGAATGGTTCTTTATTGTTTTAAATAAATATTTAATAGTTGCAACTTCGGTTTGTTGGTGCGGCGCAATGTTCATTGTAAGTTCCGAATTAATAAGAACTCCAAATACAAATAACCGTCTTTTGATGATTATGCATTCAAACATAGCGTTCTGTATGAATTAGAACCTTGAAGCTATGGTGTTTTCTATTCACAACATACACAAGTATTTGTCACGAAATATTTTGAAGGAAACATTGAGAGATGCAAATCTCAATGTCTGAGTGGGAGAAACTGATTGATGAAGTATATATATCACTCAATTTCTCTCTTCGATTGCATCGCTCAATTTATATGATGCTCTGTTATATAAACGATCATCTGTCAATTATTAACAGATGAAAATACAAGACATTTACCGTTCATTTGTGCTGTAAGAATGTTGATAAACTACTACGTTGTTTTCCTTATAACTGTAGATGTCTATTATTTCACTGATGCGTTTGGTGATATGAATGCATTGATAGTGAAGTAATATTTTAATTTTTCCTAATTACAGGTGATTATAATCACAACATACTATCTGCGTACGCACAGTGAACAAGAACAGTTTTCTACATTCTACTGTGTTTTCCTACTGATGTATGGACATATCATCCGTGTCGTCAATTTACAATTATCTTTGAATACACTCATCGATTGTTATCCGAGAAATGAGACAATGAGTGGAAACGATTATTGGATCCTTTTTTAATGAGAGTTTCAAGTAGTTTAATGTCATTCAGAGAAACTTGGGTCGAATATTTTGATGATTATTGTAAACTGCTTTTCTGTTTATAATAGATATCCTATTAAATAGATCTTCGCTTGTTGATTTAAATTCCTAGATTTAAAATATCCGTTTGAAATAACAACACACTCAATTGACCGGAATAATTTGTTTAACAACCGTACTTCTCAAGTACACACGCGTCGTGAATTTGACTAGTGACTTAAATTTCAGTGATTGGTTTTGTTTTTCTGACACTGTTTGAGGTGGATAGTTTCCATTAGTTGAATAGGCAACAAATACCATCTTACTTCCATATAGAAGTAGGCAAAGAAAGTTTCTTCTCTTATAATTTGCATATAGTTTTTATTTGAACTACACAGTCATTGTTTTTCATCAGTCGTAACTGTTGATTTTCCGCTGTATAATGCTAACTTTTCTCAATGTAGCATTCCTTTTATAAAGTGTACTAACTACAGTAGGTTCAGTGACTGCTAACTGACCTCATTGCTAGTTTTCCCGAAATGCGCCACCTATTCTTGCACTTGATCTGTTTAACATGTCAAGAGGGTTTTGCGATACCCGTCAATGAAATTTGTCTGACCAAAAACACATGATGAAGAATTTAAAATTACTTGGAACATCCTTTGCATGTTTCTTTGTATGTACATCGATAGCCAGCATAAACATACAAATAACAAAAAAAGACTCGATTCAATTAAAGAAGACAAGTAAAAACTGCAAACGAGGATTTTAAAGCAACATATTAAGTACCTTACAAAGGAAGAGACAGGTACATCACAAAATAATGTTAAATTGTAAGATCAGACATGGCTGGCTTGAATACATATAACCTTCAACGTGTGCAATGGACGGGTTAAATCTCTATATAAATAATGGAAAGTGAAACGACTGATTATTGCGAAGGAACAAATTATTTTTTCATTTCTACTAATGATTTAAAAATTATGCATTTTGTCGTTAATAAATTATTTTATGACAACAGATAATGTCACTTTTCTAAGACACAATATCTGTTTAAGTGTTACATTCATGAATAATTACACACTATTTCGCGGTAGACTCACATGGCGTTATAATCCATTACTTTATTGAACACATGGAGCAAGCCAGAGTTCAATGTTCACAAAGGGATGAAATCGATAGGTCAATAATTTATTTTGATCATAAAGTGAGTTGTATTTCATACATCTGGTAACATTAGAATTTGCGTACTTACAGGTAAGTCAAACTGATTTTAGTCAAGAGAAATGACCTTGTATTGCTCCACGTTCCAATATCCATAATTAACAATAAAAATCTTGTGATTCTTAATATCAAACAAATGGAATCTGTGAAACAAGGCAGAATGATGTTACATGGCCACCAACAATTCGGATAATTTTTTGAACATTTTTTTTAGTCAGTCATCCACAACACAAAACCAGGCACTGTAGGTAATTAAAGTTTTCGAAAATGTTACATATTCGTTCACGTCCGCATTTTAAAGACAGTGTGATATTGAATTAACATAGCTGTTATTGTGGAGTTTGTCAGTTATATGTATTATAGAGTATATCTTATAGAAAAGCAATGGAGTGTTGTGATATATAGTACGTTCTTTTCAGTTTTGTGAGCTTAGACCAAGACATTTGGTTAATATAGAGAGTAATTGTTTTGCAAGCAATTTCATATGGCATAATAATGTCCAGTGCATATATGAAGGTAGCACTGAATATTTCTAATTCTCCGGGAAGGATATCACTAGTATAAAAACTGCGTCAGTGAAAGTGCACTACTGAAAATCAAAAGTCTTTCCAGTCGGCGTTTGTATAGTCTCTATATTGGAAAGGCCTACTTAGTGTCTTTAAGCTTTAGCATTTGAAAATAGTCGGAAGAGTGAAGTCAACCATTTTATTTTGGCTTTTGTGAGACTCTTCGCCAACCACGATTGTGCAACATTGTGACAAATATCAAATCAATTGTGTTGTGATTTCGTTTAGGCAGGATGACATCATGCTGCCAACCGTTTATGACTAAGGACCTAAGTATCCTTCCATAGCACAACGTGCTAGAATGTGTCTTCCAGTTCATAGTTGGAAAGTTCAAATCACTACAAACAATTTTTTAGGCGAAATCAGGCGAAGCAGCCTTGACAAATGACTCACTTATAATGGTGTTATTTGAAGTGGGTTAGTTATGAGCTCGATATACACATTCGATTAGTATTTAACATATTTGAGTGTGCAAAGTAAGCTATATCGAAGGATATGTTTCTGGAAAAATGTGGGTTCGCCTGATATTTAGGATAAGAGAAGTGTCCGTGTTGTGTGTGGTTGTGTTCTGGTTCCTGAATCTGTCAAGGTTCACACCAAATGGCATACTGGTATCACCTGTAGGTGTGGGTTTCTGTCGGGTCTAGAGTCACGTTAGTATGAGCGGTTTTTGACAGTCTAATTTGTTTGTTGTATGTCATTCAACTGCTTTGGAATGGTGCCTGTTGGAATGTTATGTTGCTGAAGTACTTTTGCATTTCTACAAAGAAATTAGATTTGTTTCGTATTGAGGTGTTTGAGCGGCTATATCTACTAAAGCAATTCCTGTGAGGATTATGTTTTCGGCTTTTTATTAAAGCCCCTGAGGCAATGATGTGTCACTAAAGAGTCAAAACTAGATTTGCGTTTTGTATTAACTGAGTATTTAAGCTTAAGATGAAAGTTTGCAGCTTCTTGATGTCCAGTTTTTTTCTTAGGGCTTGTAACAGTATGACGTCATTGTTGAGAGAGGTAGGGTACGGTGATTTTAGACTTGTGTATTGACTTTTGTTGTGACTGCCGCTACTACTTGGGCTGAGTTGATTTGTTTGCAATCCACCGAAGATTAGACGATGGATAGTGGTCTTGTCATGATTGTTTCTTATCTTTTTTAAATGTTGGAATGTGCCTTAGTAATAACTGCCTTTACGTATTGTTCCTGTTACTCATCAAGATTGCGACAAACCACATAATTTTAGTAGAGTAATTTTAGCAAACCTCAAGTTCGCATTATCAAATATGTTATGCACAATGACATTCTTCATACACTGTAGTCTTTTCAACACTTCACATGATATATGGTCAATTAAATTTTCAGTATCTCATAAATAATCTCGAAGTTTTCTAAATGTTTGTAATTTTCTGGAACACTGATTAAATATTTGTAAGTTGATAAGTCTTGAATAGTTTCCGTGAGGCTTACTCTTATCAGACAACCACCTGTGAGATTGTTGCAATTTATATCAACATTGTTAGGGTCTATATTGCCGCATACGTTCATGTTGCAAGTGTCTTCTGGGTGGTAACTTTGTACACACATAGTTGAGGAATTAAGTATATTATTGGGTGAGTAGTCGAGATCTACATCATTGGGCTGGTTATTGTAGATGGGATTACATGTACGCCGTGTGTAGCTACATTGATTAGTGGATTGTGGTTTCGCTGAATGCTTGTAGTCAACCGCACTGTCTTAATACTTTTCACAACACATGATATACCAGGTGGGTTCCGCATGATGTCAACTCAAGCGGTATAAGACTACTCTCATTTATATCTCCAAGCGAGATGAAAGAAAGTGGTATGGCCTGAACAAGTACATGTTGCACGTCTATTGTAGCTGTAAAAAGATCAGAGTGTGATACATACTGATTAGTGTGTTAGTAGAGCTTCACATTATTCGCTTTGGTTACTAATTTAGGTCCTTTGCATGTCCTATAGGCAACATGGGAGATTATATTATTTCTACAGATGTTATGGACAATATTAAAAGCAATGTAAATATAAGGTATTGTAATGAATGAACAGTAACTTTTATATATCGGCAGATGTGTAAATTTTTACGGCAGAATGAATGCAATATTTTTATTAGCTGATATAATAACTTGAATGAACAAAAAGTGGTGGAAGCTTGAAAATTATCGAACGTAATATATTGGTCGATTAATTAGAACAACATCCAAAACGAAGTATTTTTCGATAATGAATGTTGTTAAGTGAAATGAGAAAACTATTAAGAAGATTAAATATAACCACGTGAAGGAAGTTACAAGATTAAAAACCACCGGTTAACCTGTATGTTGCTAATTTGATTAATATTGTGATTTTTGTTATACTTTCTAAATTTTGGCATGCCACAATCTCGTACAACTCCGCCTGTAGCTCTTATAGGGTTACTGCCGGTCCCAAGCCCGGGTAAAGGAGGAGGGTTGGGCATGGGGTTAGTGTCCCCATCCCGTAAAAAACTAAATCGCTGAAAAACGCTTACCAGAAAAAATAATCCAAACCATTTAAACTCTGCCCTGGGAGTTAGAAGGTCTTCATTTAGAAGAATTATGAAGCTTCATGGTGATAGCCTAGTTTTTTCGGAAGACACGAGGCCGATGCACCATCTAACAACCGGAGCAAAAATTTTTATAGGTACATGGAACGTTCGAACAATGTGGGAAACCGGGAAGACCAGTCAAATAGCAATGGAAATGAGGAGATACAACTTAGCAGTACTGGGAATCAGCGAAACCCACTGAACCCAAGCTGGAGAGAAAAGACTAGCTACGATAGAGATGCTGCTATACTCCGGTCACGAAGAGGACAATGCTCCACACACTCAAGGAGTCGCTCTTATGCTGTTCAAAGTAGCACAAAATGCACTTGTAGAATGGGAATCTCACGGATCCAGAATCATCAAAGCATCATTCAAAACAAAGAGGGAGGGGATCTTAATGAAAATTATCCAATGTTATGCACCCACAAATGATAGAAACGACGACATTTAAGATCAGTTCTACGAGCGGCTGCAGTCAATCATTGAGAAATGCCCAAGAAAGGACCTAACTACTCTGATGGGAGATCTAAATGCCAAAGTCGAAATAGACAACACTGCATATGAAGATATTATGAAACGACATGGACTGAGAGAGAGAAACAAAAATGGAGAAAGATTTGCAAATCTATGTGCATTCAACAAATCGGTCATAGGAGGCAAAATATTTCCACACAAGCGTATACACAAGGCTACATAGATCTCACCGGACCAAATAGATCATTTTTACGTCAAAAAAAGTTCCGAAGGACAATGGAAGATGTGAGAACCAGAAGAGGTGCTGACGTAGCTTCAGATCACCACCTAGTTATAGCCAATTTAAAACTGAAGCTGAAGAACAACCGTACAACTGGACAAACAGCAATACAAAGGTTCAATACAGCCTTCCTTCGAAATACTGACAGAATCAATGAATTCAAGATAGCTCTCAACAACAGGTTCCAAGCCTAACAAGATCTACTGAAGGAAGAAGAAATAACTATGGTAGACAACTGAAAAGGCATCAAAGAAGCATTAACTTTAACGTGTCAAGAGGTTGTTGGCCTAAAGAAACACCATCATAAGGAGTGGATCTCTATAGAAACACTGGACAAGATCAAAGAAAGGAAGAACAAGAAGGAAGCAATTAACAACAGCCGAACACGAGCAGAGAAAGTTCAAGCACAAGTTGAATACATAGATGCATATAAGTAAGTGAAGAAAATCATTAGAGCTGACAAGAAGAAATACGTGGAAGAACTAGCGACGACGGAGGAAAAAGCTGCAATAGCAAGATATATGAAATATCTTTACGATACAACGAAGAAACTAGCAGGCAAATACAGTAAATAAGAGAGACCGGTCAAAGACAAAGAAGGCAAGCCAATCACCGAAATTCAACAACAGCGGAATAGATAGGTAGAATACTTCGAGGAACTCCTGAATTGGCCGGCTCAATTGAATTCAACGGACATCGAAGCAGCACACATAGATCTTCCTATATATGTCAATCCACCAACGAAGGAAGAAATCAGAATGGCCGTCAGACAAATTAAGAACGGAAAAGCGGCAGGACCCGACAACATACCAGCTGAAGCACTGAAGTTAGACATCGAAGCAACCATAAAGCATGCCTTACCTTCTATTCAAAAAGATTTAGGAGGAGGAACAAGTGACAAAGGACTGGAAAGAAGGACACCTCCTCAAGATTCCAAAGAAAGGGGATCTGAACAAATGTGAAAACTATAGAGGAATCACACTCCTGTCAATAACAGGGAAAGTATTCAACAGAGTGTCGCTGATCCGGATGAAGGATGCAGCAGACGCTCAACTTCGAGATCAACAAGCTGGATTCCGTAAGGATCGGTCGTGCACAGACCAAATTGCAACACTATGGATCATCGTCGAACAATAAGTTGAGTGGAACTCATCACTATACATCAACTTCATTGATTATGAAAAGGCATTCGAAAGTGTAGATAGGAGGACATTATGGAAACTTCTTCGACACTACGGAGTTCCTGAGAAGATTGTCAACATTATCCGGAACTCATACGACGGACTACAGTGCAAAGTCGTGCATGTAGGACAGCTGACAGATGCATTCCAAGAAAGGACCGGAGTCAGAAAAGGCTGTTTACTCTCTCCGTTCCTCTTTCATCTAGTGGTCGACTGGATTACGAAGACCTCGACGTCTGAAGGAAAACACAGAATAAAATGGACAGCTGAGAATCAATTAGACGATTTGGACTCCGCAGATGAACTAGCCCTCCTATCACGTACACACGAACAGATGCAGATAAAGACAGCTAGTGTAGCAGCAGTCTCTTTATCAGTAGGCCTCAGCATACACAAATGGAAAACCAAAGTCCTCAAATTCAAAGCGGAAAACAGCAATCCAATCACTCTTGATGGCGAAACTCTGGAAAATGTAGAATCCTTCACATACATTGGAAGCATCATCGATGAACAAGGAGTTTCAGATGCAGCCGTTAAGGCAAGGATTGGCAAAGCAAGGACAGCATTCCTACAGTTAAAGAACACATGGAACTCAAAACAACTATCAACCAATATCAAAGTGAGAATCTTCAATACCAACGTCAAGGCAGTTCTACTGTATGGAGCGGAAAATTGGAGAACTACAACAACCACAATCAAGAAAGTACAAGTATTTATAAATAGCTGTCTACGCAAGATACTCAACATATATTGGCCGGATACCATCAGCAATAGCCTTCTGTGGGAGAGAACAAACCAACTTCCAGCTGAAGAAGAAATTAGGTAAAGACGATGGATATACATACATTACGCAAATCGTCAAACTGCATCACGAGGCAAGCGCTAACTTGGAATCCTGAAGGGAAGCGAAAAAGTGGAAGGTCAGAGAACACATTGCGTCGGATATGAGAAGCAGATATTAAAAGGATGAATAGTAACTGGACGGAGCTAGAAAGGATTGCCCAGGACAGAGTTGGATGGAGAATGCTGATGAGCGGCCTATGCTCATTCACGAGAAGTATCAGGCGTAAGTAAGTGAATTGACAATCTCGTACAATTCGGTATCTCTGAATTTCGCAGCACACAGTTTACGACTACGACAACATTGAAATTCGCCGTCGCAAATCAGAAAAAACGAGAAAAGCTGTGGCAATTCTCATTTGGTAAGAATTAAAGTGTAAAAAAAATCACGTTTATTAATAGATATCAGAACTTGGTAAGCCAACATTATATATTGACCTATCCGCTTCTGAACAATAGTAACTTGCCACGTTCATATTCTAGAGTGCTACATCATGTTCTGATTGGCTAAAATATAGCAAAAAGAAGGTTTTTCAAGTAAAAAGATATTCTTCAGTACGGAACATTCATATCTGGTGGTATTCACGTCATGTTTAATTCTAGATGAAAATCCTTTTTCTTTTGCAAGAGACAAAGTAAACTCAGTTATCTAAAATGCTACTTCGTGAAGGGAAGAACCCTTCACTGGTGGTTATGTTTGGCGTCCAGTTATTACACTCAATCCACTGTACCTCCACAGATGATTACTGATTTACTCCATCATAAAAATCGAACTATTCGTTCACACTTGTTATTGAGCATATGAACGAGTCGAATTGAGCGAAAGGATTCGATGCCATAAACATCATTAATACCAACCAGCATATCAGGGCGAGAAAAACATCTTCACTTTGGGGTGTTATGACTCATTTGTGCACAATCAACTAACAGTTAAATCATTTTGCTTTATTACTCATCGAATCACTGATTCCATTGTTCTGTACAAAATCAACTTAACGAAAAATCAAAACACGAAGTAAACAGTCATAATTTAATAAAAATGATTTAAAAGAATTTGTGAATTCCGTAATAAATTTGTGTATTTATATAAAGTCATTTTTACTGATTATTAAAAGCATTCCATGTGAGTTTGTTAATTCTATCGAATGTCATGAGTTAAGCATCAGTGTAAATTTCTTGACAAGTCGTATTATAAGTAGCCATCACAACGATTTCGATCAATGCTATAGGCTAACTACAATATAGAAATCTTAGCAGAAATGATTTCGATGATCTTCACAATACACCCTCATCATTGCCTTCAGCAACGGAAAGCATAATGGAGAACAGTAATGAATTGTAAATAATATGCGTGAATCAACATATCATCAATCTAAATGTCGAGAAATGACATAATCATGTAGCCTCTCCATATAAAATACTGGATGGAAAGCATTCCTCGATATCAGAAGCACAAAAATAGATGAAGGACAATTATTGGTAAATTCTGTAACACAAAACTCGGTATCGCTTTCATTACGGAAAGTCCAATAACATAATGTCATGGTATCACAATGGCTAAAGTTAGGAATATGATGTTCTGAAGGATTATGTGGGACAATTATTAACAGACTATTTTTCATTGAAATAGAAAGACTCAATCATTTCAAGAAGATAGTAAAAAAGAGGTAGAAATACTCGCTTCTTTTGCTTACATCGTGGTAATCAGAATGATAAGCAAAGTATTTTCCTTAGGCGATCACTGTTCGACAATGAATTTATAATCACGAACAAACAACGAATAATTTATCATAGACAAATGAGTTGGTTTATTTAACAAAATACTTCTATGAAGAATTATTTATTTGGATGAATGCATTAGTCATCGTTAATTATCTTCACTGAATTGAGTGCGATAACGTTAACGAATTTAAGTCACCTTATGAAGTGAGCAGCTAACATGAATCTGATGAAATCAATTTTCATCAGCTTTCGGTATTTGTAATTCATCTCGTCAATAAGATAATGCAAACTAGTTAGATGAATCCCTAAATCTGTCAATGAATCAAAACTTGTGGAAAAACAATGAATGAGCAAAAGAAATAGGTATGTTGATGAATATTTAAGGTTTCACATAATCCATGAATTTGAATATATATTCATCACTGTATTGTGAGTTCTTATATATTTCACTCGAAGTTCAAATCGGTGATTGTATGAGATGAATTTTCAAAGATGAATTGTTCATAAATATCTATTGCAGATATTTCATTGATGATAAAAATCGCATTACATGATGTGTCAAATGAAACCAATCAGGACAATTCTAGTTGCATAATAGATATTTATCATTACGTTTGACAGATGTCGACTTACTCAGTATACAGAATCAGTTGTTCTCAGTGGTCTCATATTAACGCAAGTAATTTATCTTATAAATAAACGTATTGCACAAAAATCAAAACAACAATTTATCATGTATTACTATTTTGTATCATTCATTGAACAGATTAGTACACTTTGATGAGAAATTCAATCCACGTTTGACACGAATATTGTAAACGAGGACAAAAACAATAATTTGATGCGTTTCCTGAATAAACCATACTCATTTTGTGTCACATGACACCTCAATAAACAATTATACTGCAATGTATTTGTGCATTTACTTCAATTCATAAATATTGGTAGAAAACGTGTTCGCGAATACATATGCGTTACACAAGTCACTTCATTTGTGTGTGGGCTGTGAGCAGCTAACGTGAATTTAATGAGATCAATTTTTATCGACTTTTGATCTTTGTTAATAATCTCGTCAAGATGGTACAGCAAACTGATCAGATGAAATTCTGATTCTGTCCATGAATCCGGAATATGCGATATGCAATGAAAGAGGAAAGAAATATGTGTGCGAATGAATATGTATTGGTTTATGTAATAAATGTAATTGAGTATTACCATAATACAATGTGAATTGCTTCTTATTTCAGTTAAATTTTGAGTAATTGATTGTGGAAAATGAACTGTTCACAAATCTTCATTACAAATGGTGAAACGATGATAAAGTTGGCATCTAGTAATATGACAACTGTTATCAGAAAGAAAAAGCTTTAAAATATTTGGAGATCCAGAACATCTCACTAGTTTTGTTTAACGTTAGAAGTTCATGTTGAAATCAGATCCATACTTGACAAGAACATTATAATCAACGAAGAGAAACATATTGTTTTTCTTTTTCAGTACAAACCAGTATCATTTCGTGTTATATCACATCATAATAAACAATCACAGTGAAATGCATGAAACGAGATATTCAGGACGATCATTCATGAGTATTCCATTATTCTATTGTTTTAACGAACTTCATAAACTTTACAAATTGTTAAACTGAGGAGTTGAGGAACATGATCAGCCATTTTATGTATACAGATTATGTGTAACAGTTGATGCACATCACTATGGTCTATTTTATCTGTCAGATTATGATATTGTGCATTGTTTTCATCTGTTATTTAGATTGATCGATTTAATTCTCGGAATAATAATAATGCTTGATGAAAAGCCACATTCTGCATCTACAAAGAAAACTTTTCCGTAGAAGAACTCGACAACCTAAATGTTTTAGTTAAATTTATGGTTTCATTTGACGGTCCGACGCCTTTCAAAAACATCCCTTTGAAAGAAACGTCTAAGATCATATGTGAATATCCCGAACTTCTACTCCTGCCAATCCATGATTTTAAACATCTTCTCTTTTTGTGTACGAAGAACATACATTCTTCATCTTTAAAGAACAGTTTTTCTGTTGTGATAACCGTCAGTTTAGTGTGGTTTTAAAATGAAATTCATGAAATTCCCGTCCTACTCTCCTTTAAATTTAGTGTATATTTGTTTGCTGAACAATAAAGATGTGGTCTTGTTTGTTTGATAAGTGCATTGAAGATAAAAAATCCTTGGAGACTGACTTGAACAGATGATTGTCGAGTTTGTATTTTGAGATATCATAATGTTTAGCGATCCAGCTTCAAAAGTTCTACTGATTTCATGAAACTGTTAACATATATAACTCTGCTCATAAATGATCCCTTTGTATGTTGAGCTATGAGTATTCCTCGTTATGTGATGAAAATAATATAAAACATAAAAAGATATTTGGTGGACAAATCAGAAATAAGTCGTCGAAGTTGTTGGTTTAACCATGTTAGTATACTTTACACAATTTAGGTGATAAACCTCGCATGAAGTGATTATGTGTCATGGATGAGCAAATAAGCTGTGAAAATATTACGAGTTTTTCATTATAATAGACTTACATAAGGATGCCATGTCATGTATTTGTATCCATATATATAAATGTGTAAGCAAATCAATCGAATGTAGGACATTGGGGATTATTAGTTGTTAAGTTGTTGATCGTTTCAACTAATCGTAATTACATAATGGAAATTTGAAACTTACCTTTTCCTATTCAGATGATGATTATGATTGTTGGTTTTTCAATACTAATTTCATGCACAAACTTGCATAAATGTATGATGTCTGGATTTGTGGCTACAGTGTTCTTCATCTTAACCATTTCATTTGGCGAAAAGATACATTGTTCAGAAAGGAAATGGGAGACACTCTTCTTTCCGATGTCTAGTGTAATGCTTGTAACTGGATTCATAGTCTTGATTTTTAGGTGATATTTGGAAACGTATGTTGATCAGAACAAATGTTTCCACACAGCACGAGATCTGACTTCAATTACATAATAATGATATTTGTTGTCAAAATATATTTCCGGATAATATTATTTTACATGTTTCCTGACTTAATCCGCGTTGAAAGTCAAGCGAAATCCAATGATTCGAATAACGAGAATAGACTTTTAAATACATATACTTAGTATATCAGGTGAATGAAATAGAGCAACGAGAAACAACGCGCAATGGCGATTGCGAGTATGCCAATTCCATTTTGTGAAGCGTTACCCAGTATTTAAAGTCACACATGAATAAGATAAGAAAAGTGCACACACATACGCTCATGCAAAAAAGTCAATATTGATAAGCAAATACTTATCAAGTTCAAAACATAGCTTATGTAGAATGAATAGATTGGCCTGCGAAAAAGCTAGAATAATATATTTAGGCTTGACAAAAATGCGACACTATATGGCCCTCTTGTAAAAAATTGTACATTTGAAAAAATGTCTGTTTCAGAAAATAATTTTAAAGGGTTATATGGTTAACCTTAACAATACGTAGTGAAAAAGTGGTGCTAAACTCAATAAAGTGTCATATGAGGGATGATTGTGTTATAAAAAGTGTTATGCTTATGTTAAAGGACACATGAATATAGTATAGCCGCGGAGAAAAATGGAAATGTTAACATGTGATTATGAACAAATCATAAACGTACAAAAGGTTATCATGCAGTTATGTTTCTGACTGTTTGAATGGTAAAATATCACGTTCGTAAGAACAATTCAAAATGTAATGAAAACAGTAACTAAACGTTTGTAAGCAAGACGGCAAAATAATTCGTGAAAATAAATTGTGTGGAATATGATAGAAAGTGGTCAGTAATGCTGACAGATTAGTGACACAGTATTATGTTTTGATGAGCTGAAGTATAGTAAGTAGCGTCGAATCGCGATGATTGTATTCGGATTTAAATACGTATGGTTTCCTTTATGAAGAATCAAAATATTCATGTGTTGAAACGGTATTTACAGTGACGGGTTGTATTCGTTACTGCTCTGCAATCGATGATAATCATGAAATGTAAAGTCATTGAAACTTATCATTTGTGTTATGACAGTTGCATCGAGATATCAATAAGTATGTTTTATCAGACTGACAGGGAGTACTCAATAGTGACTGATGAAAAGTCGTTTCTTTTTTGTTGGAAGGTTGAATCTGAATTTCATTGAAAACTTTCTGATCTTCAGACTCAACTAGATCTGCTTTTTGTGGATTGAAATGATGCTTGTTGCTCATGCGCTTGAAACAACTCAACGAGTAATAAACTGTCATTCAATATTATCGCTCCGTCTACTTACACGACGTTGACAAGCCGTTATATCTGGAATGACTTTTACGCTTTTGTATGAGTATAATGAGCTTACAGTTTGCTCGAATCAATAAAATGTTAAGCATCGTTAAAACATCCAAGGCGGATGACTTGGCTATTATCGTTCAGCAAATTTGCCTTAACTAATTGAGACATGAGAAGTCAGGAGATTCTAAAAACTGCATCACAGGAAGATATCACTCGATACGCTGTTTCGTCAGCCATAAACTGTGTAATATATTCAGTCTTAGAGAATTCTTAAAAGTGTTAATCAATAATGGAGCCCCGTTGTGTGACGGGTGCTGATTGGTTACCATTGTCATTGCTTTCATTTGGTGAGTTTTATAACCGACGGATGTTAGTACTACACTGATCAGTATTTTCATATGTGTAGGATAAAATAATATAGTCTATTGTCTTTGAAATTTCGAATGTGACTTAGTAAAATATACTGTCTGGTAAACTGTGTCGCATTTGAACTGCACGTAATAATCCTGCATTTTATGTCAGCCAATCTAACGGTGACATGCTGCACGAAGAGATAGAGAGGTTGATGCACTGAGGATGAGATAGTGATAATGAGTATAATAATTAATTTCAGATATTAAACGTTCAGTTATGAGGCAAGAGTAACCACGAATTGAATAATAATATTTAATTCAGTACGATCCACAGATAAGGGCTTGACAATGTCAATCGCTGTGGATTCATATATGATATATAGGAGACCAAGATAAAGATATGTATGATATAATTGATAACTGTCCGCCAAAGTTATTTTCATAGGGTAAAGTGTAATCGATGTACAAGATAAAACAATAATCGCAGTATGATACAGCCTACAAAATATCGAGTCGAAGAGTTCCCATTCATTGTGTAAAGAATGATTTCACATTATTATTTCTTTATTTATTATTTGAACACATATATATTGGTACAGGACTGCGCCAAATATATTTGCGCAACACAAAACAATGAGAATCTAAGAAGAAAAAAGTGAGGAACGTAAAAAATAATTAGTAATTATAATAATTGAAAAAAACGAAGAGATTGGTGTAGGGTAGTGTAGTAATAATAATAGCAATAGTAGAGGGGAAGAAAAGTTCAATCAGAAGAAATCATTCAGTTAAAGAAGGAAACAACCTTTTTTTACGAAGAAAAACAGAAGGTTACAGCAGGATCGTCATTGGCTTCTATTCTGCGCTATTTCTGATAATGTCTCTAGCCAATGTGCAGCAACATTTCTCGTACCCCAACCAGGGAGTCCTGAAGGACCAACACAAGCCAGTCATTTGCAGCTTTCTCGCATATCACGACGCCATGTCATATACTGCTCACCTCTCCTTTTTATCAAGCAGTCCCAGAGTCGGCAAAGAATGCACGACGTGGAATTCTCTGGGACGACATTCGTAGAACATGTTCAAGTTACCGAAGTCGGTGTTTCAAGATGGTGAAACCAATTGCATTATCGTCTCTGTGCCCGAACACACGATGCCGAACCTCTGCATTACAAACATGGTGTTGCCACTGGATTTCAGCAATCCTTCGTAAACAACGATGATCGAACACGGAGGGTCGTCTAAAATCCTCAACTCGGAGAGGCCTGGTTTCACAAGCATTAAGCAAAACTGATCTCACCGACGCGTTTCAAATCCGACATTTTACAGCCTGACTGACATCACGTAGAAGCCAAAGATCTCCTAGATTGGCATAAGGCGCTCTGGCTTTCACAATACGTGTATTGATCTAATCACTCACACTTCCACCAGCATTTATGCAGCTACGCAGATACACGTAATTCTCAACAACTTCTATCTGCTCAGCATCCAGAGTGAGTACAGGGTTAGAATCCTGCCAGTCTTGTAGAAGTACTTTGCACTTCTAGGCCAAGTGATTTCCATTGCTTCAAGAGTTGGAGTTCCTTGCGGACTTCCGCCTCATTTGGTGGATAAGTAGTCACCGGCCACGGAGGGCAGGACAGTCTGATCGATGTAAGTGCTAGCCGGAAACAGGTAGTGGTCTGTGCACAGTTGCAGTAGACGGTCACCGTTTTCTGACCTGAGACTAATAAGTTACATTTGGCCACCTAAACGACACTTCTGTGTCTAAGACGCCCGACCTGAGCATCCAAGTCTCCGGCAAGTATTACAATATCTGTAGAACGCAGTTACTGGAGAAGAACAGAAAACTGGCGATAAAACTCATCCTTGATTGCATCCGTGATGCAATCTCGGAGTGTCGGCGGAGATGACGAAAAGACATCGTTTCTCACTCTGATTTCTCGTCACTTAGATGGAACTCTCCAATCTGACAGCATATTAACGAGTGTTAATGGGGATCCAATCAATTAGTGCTGGCTCAGATGTAGTGCTTGGTGCGACACCAACGCCAGCAAGACCAGATAAAGATGCTACAGGGTCTTCGAATGGACAGCTAATATCAATATTAAAACTTTTCAAAGACATAGCCAACTTTATCGTTGTCCGACCTGCATAAATGTGCGTACGTTGGGAGCAGCCAGTTTGAATGTTGCACGTGGTTTCAGAAAAACTGCTTCAGTACTCATATTTGGTGATAATATACAATTTTCAACCGGACAGTGACTCCAGAACGTTTAGATAAAGTCGAGTTTCCACCATAGATAGGCCGCTGTATAAGTAAAAAAATAAGGATACACAGAGTGGGATTAAAAGAGGGTGAATAATGACGTAGTAAATGATAATAATAATAATAATGGTGCGAGTCACTTGATTGTTATTTGGAGCGAGAGGAATATTTTTCATAAGTAGATAGTTTATCATGTTTTTGTGTGCGGGCTGATATACTGCCCAGGTGCTCAAACCGAAGCAGGTGGTTTCCTTAGGGGGCCACACCCCGAGCCATTGACCTAAAAGTCTAACCAACAAGGCAGTGGAGCATCGTGAATAGATGCAGTCCCATGGTAGCCGGTGACCAAGGAATTGGTTCATACGCCATTTGTTCCCGCAAGATACTAGGGCCTATGTGCACCATTGAATTGGAATCCGGTTTAAGCGCCGGATATTTACTTTTTGTCTTCTCATTTTCGTAAACAACATCCTTGCCACGAGAAGGCAGTGAGCAGGATATCCTTGGTAGAGGCTGTATACGCGTGGCCATGTGAGAGTATTTCGAGAGAGAGGGAGAACCCACCCCGCCCTCGGCCATATCAGGACATTTGTGAGTTGGCTATAGAAGCAGCCATAACATCTGACGCAAGAGGTTTTGCGCATCAAAATCACAACATTTTGTGACAAGAAATGTCATTGACATTAAGAAAGTGGATGAACGGCAACAAGTGTTTCGGTCAATTGATTCAGAAACATAGCTAACTTTCATCAAAGCAATAAATTAAGGCATGAAATATCACAAACCGAAATTATGATGTTTAACTAGTTACCTTCGGTGAATTCGAAACTCAGTTGGGTTTCAATAGTATGTATTTCCGAGACTCTACACGGTTTGTAGAGTACATTTACAGAAAAAGAGTCACGATATTCCCTTCTGACTGTAGGGCATGACGTTTTTGCGACTACTACTGAAAGAACACGTTTTGTGAACTCATAACATGGGAACACCACACATTTTTAGACCTGCCATTTTGAAACGTAGACGATTCGACATGTATTTAGGCGAAAAGTAGACAGTTTGAAGAATTTTATTTTACTATGATATTACTACTGCTCTGCTCATGGACCAAATCTTTGAATTTTAGATTTAGCAAGAACTGCTTAATTTATGACGTCTAAGGTGAAAGCCACATCATCGTTTACACCAACTCATAGAATTTTAATAATCGTCAAAATATATTCGAGAACAAACTTGGGCCAGAGATAGGAAAGTATATTTACTACAAGTAAAAGTAACTTAACTCGATCTGAAGTACTACCGGGTCTACCACCGGTTGGAATCTCGGATAAAAGAGGAGTGTTGGGCAAGGGGTTAGCGACACCATCCCGTAGAAAACTAACTAGCTAAAAAAAGCTGACCAGAAAAAAATATTCGAATATTTTTAACTCTGCATTGGTATCAAAAATTCTTCAATTAGAAGAACTATGACGCCTCATGATGAAAGCCGAGTTCTTTCGAAATTTACGAGGCTCACGTCACTTCTGACAACCAGAGCAATCATTTATTTAGGTACGTGAATGTTTGTACAATGTGGGACACCGAAAAAGCCTTCTGAAACACTGCAGAAATGAGAAAATACAACTTGGAGGTGCATAGGATCAGTGAAACACAATGGACGCAGGTTAGACGACAACGACCCACTTCAAGAGAGCTTCTGTTACACGCCGACCATGAAGAACAAAATGCATCAAATAACCAAGGAGTTGAATTGATGCTGTTCAAACGAGCACAAAATGCACTTAGAGGATAGAAATCTCATGGAACGAGGATCGTCAAAGCCTCTTCAAAAAATATGAGGGCATTCCAATGAACATCAGTCAGTGCTATACCAAAGATAACGATGAAGACGCTAAAGATCAATTCTACAATAGACTGTAGTCAAACATTGAGAAACTTTCAACAAATGATCTGACTATTCTGATGGAAGACTTCAATGCCAAGTTAGGAACGGACAAAATTGGATATGAATACATCATAGTACGACACGTACGAGTCATAGACGGCACCATACTTCCACACAAACACATTCACAAAACAACATGGACTTCAAAGGATCACTGTACACAAAATCAAATCGACCATATTTGCAACAACAAAACGTTCAGGAGGACGTCCTAAACAAGAGAAAAGCTGATATAGTGTCAGATCATCACTTGTTGGTCGCCAAAATGAAATTGAAACTCAAGAAGCACTAGACAATGGGGCGGATAATATCACAAATTTTCAATACGGCTTTCTTTCAGGATAGTAACAAACTCAACAAGTTCAAGTTAATTCTGAGCAATAAGATGCAGGACTTTCATGATCTATTCAATGGAGAAGGAGCTACTATGGAGAGCAACTGCAAAAGGATCAAAGAGACAATCACTTCAACATGTCAGGAGGTCCCGGGCCACAAGAAGCACCTTCACATGGAATAGATCACAGTTGATACACTGGATAAGATTCAGGAAAAGAGTAACAAGAAAGCAGCGATCAATACCAGCCGAACAAGAGCCGAAAAAGTCAAGGCTCAAGGTAATACACAGATGTAAACAAACAAGTTAAGGGGAGTGTCAGAACCAACAAAGGTCAATATGTGGAAGATCTAGAAAAGACGGCGGAAAAGGCTGCAAGAGAAGGAAATATGAGAAAACTGTACGACATAACAAAAAGGCTCTCTGGATGTCGCTACGAACAAGAACGATCAGTGAAAAGCAAGGAAGGCGAGGTAATCATGAACATTGAAGAGCACCGAATCAGGTGGGTAGAACACTTCAAAGAACTCTTGAATTGACCAGCTTCACTGAACTCACCAAACATCGAAGCAGCACACACGGACTTCCCGATCAATGTTCGTTCACCAACCATTGAAGAACTCGGCGTGGCTATCAGACAAATGAAGAGTGACAAAGCAGTAGGACCAGAAAACATTCCAGCAGAGGCAACGAAACCAGACGTAGCGGCAACTGTAATGATACTCTACATACTCTTCAATAGGATTTGAGATGAGGAACAAGTACCAAAAACAGGAAAGAAGGACTTCTGATCAAAATACCGAAGAAAGGCGACCCCAGCAACTGTGGTAACTACAGGGGCAACAATCTTCTCTCAATAAAGCGAAAAGTCTCCAACAGGGTACTGTTCAACAGAATGAAGGACTGCGTAGACGCCCAGCTTCGTGACCAACAAGCAAGATTCCGTAAGGATAGATCGTGTTCAAACTAAATCGCAACACTACGGATTATTGTGGAACAATCGATTGAATGGAATAAATCACTCTACGTCAGTTTCATTGACTAGGAAACGGCATTTGATAACGTAGACAGAACAACACTATGGAAGCTTCTTTGACACTACGGCGTGCCTCAGAATATAGTCAATATCATACAGGATTCATATGATGGATCAAACTGCAAAATCGTGCATAGAGAACAGTTGACAAAGTCCTTCGAAATAACTACCGGTGTCAGGCAAGGTTGCTTACTTCCACCCTTTCTCTTTCTCCTGGTGGTCATGAAGACGTTAACATCTGAAGGTATGCACAGGATACAGTGGACATCTAGGATGCAATTAGACGATCTAGACATCGCAAATGATCTGGCCGTTCTATCGCAAAGCAACAACAAATGCAGGATAAGACGATGAGTATAGCAGCAGCCTCAACAGCAGTAGGTTTCAATATACACAAAAGGAAAATCAATATTCTCCGATACAGCACAGCATGCACCAATCCAATCACAATTGAAGAAGATGATTTGGAAGACGTAAAAACCTTTTCCTATCTGGGAAGTATCATTGATGAACATGGTGGATCTGATGCAGATGAGAAGGCGCGGATCGGTAAAGCAAGAGCGGCATATTTACAACTGAGGAACGTCTGGAACTCAAAGCAACTGTCAACCAACACCATGGTTATGATTTTCAAATGTCATGACAGTTCTACTTTAAGGGGAAGAGACCTGGAGAACAACAAAAGCCGTCATCTGGAAAATACAAGTGTTTATTGAAAGTTGTCTACGCAAAATACTTCTGGCCCGACGCTAATCCATGCTCAACCCTGCACTTTCATCCGGGCTTGGGACCGGCAGTAGCCCTTCTAGGGACTCCAGGCGAAGTTAAATACAACACTAGTGATAATTCTTAGTCAATTTGCTGACCGGTTTTGTTAATAGTTTCATGAATTTTATCAATCATTTTACGTGGATATCAAGTCATGACAATGCTTTAAGATGATATCCTGAAACTATTAAGTTGAACTAGTTAGTGTTGATCGAGGATTAGTCAGTGGAAAAATAGGTATTGTTGCTTTGTGAATCACAATAATCAGAAATTTATAACGTTGTAGAATCAGAGACGCCTAATTGTATTATAAATTTCAATTCACAAATATTCGTTTAGTGTTAATTCTAGTAGGCTACGGAGTTTTGATTTTAAACGTTTGTTCAGCCAACAGCTACCTGAGGCTCAGTTATTTTACTAATGCAGTTGATAGTATTTAAATTTGATATATTATTATCCAAACTGTGTCCGCATTTAAGGATGCCAATATGATAAACCAATCAATAAACCTAAATACGATTAGCAACAACGACTATGGTGGATTTATTGATAAATGTTAAAAGCGATTCAGATGATTTCTAAATTTAGAAGACATGAAGAGATAGTGTAACTAATGTACGGGCCAGGTTAACATGCCGGTTGTTGACGTATATGATAATTTAAAAATAATGAACGTGACCAGACTGCTTATGAAACTTCAGGCAGGAATATGACGCGTTATAAAAATTCCATATGTTACTGCAATTAGCTTAGGCACACTCACAAATACGTGACATAAGCAACTGGAAAATATATACATGTTAAGTAAAAAAAAAATCATCTAGTAAAATAGTTGAACTCGCCTGGATTATTTTTCAAAATAAGATTACTTAGTGGACGACATTTATAACGCCATTTGTGAGTAGTAATTATCCAAAAGCATTCAGAATAATACATGCAGTATGACAATTAATTCTTGGGTGCTCGATTCTGTTGATGTTTTTGCCACTCGATTTGATCAGAACAACTGAATGAATCCAGATAATTGTGTGGTTGCCATTGAACGAGCCACCTAAAACGAATTTATGATTGCAGAAAACTCATAGCTTAAACTCACTGTGTTTCTGGAGTAATGTCATACTGGTTGTTTGTCAATGAAACTCGGAAACATGTAACTAAGCAAGCAGTGGTCTGAAGAAACGGTATTACAGGATACTGCACAGTTTGAAACAGGATGAGGTGTTAAGTGAAGGAGCACTAAGAATTAGATCCCGATAACTATTTAGTCCATGCTTACGTTGCCAGTCAATGTATATTTACCTTATTTAGAGGTTACTCACCAGCAAACATGAAAGTGAGGAGATAAGTTCAATTCACCCATGTCTGTAGAGCAGAACATTTTGTTTAATTACGGCTCCTTATGGTTCAGTGTGATGTCACAAACGTATGGTATTAAAGCTGAATTATCACGCAAAATACCTTTTTAAATCGTGTTACAAACGTTGAATTGGTTTCACTTCCCACCCAGAAATCCTATTACAAGCAAACTAGACAATTCGCTAATATACGAAACCTACTCAAGACCCTATAATAACTGCGGGGAAAATATTTTAAAAAACGAAAGGGGCTTCAATAGCTTCGATAATAAATGGAAGACAGCCAATTGTATATCACAATACTGTCTCTAGCACTATATTTTATTTTATAATCACACATAATCTTATACTCTCAGCTCTTTTCCGAATCACATCCATTTGCCAGTTGTATGTTCACTCACACCTTGTCAACACTTATTCTCTTTAACCTATTAAAATTCCCTATCTTAACATACCTTATCATACCTTAAACATTCCTCCGTGAATATTGGCTACTCTGCCTCTCGTGTTTTCTTTTACTTGCTCCCTCTTTCAGCCCCTTTGAGATATGGAACTGGCGACTTCATCCTGCACCATCCTTAAAGCCTTGGATATCCCAAAGGGACATAAGGTTGCGATTTCTTAAAGCTCATACCTTCAATGGACTTATCCTTGGCCATCAGTCGCACATTGGCAACGCAACTTTCTGGAAGCGCGCCAACTTTGGTACTGATTCAAACCATCTACATTCATATCTTATAAATTATCAACCCAGCTATGTAATTTATTACAGTGTATATTGTATCATTTGTATCAATTTGATCTTGCCTTTAAACTGGTATGCCTCATGTAACAAACTGTTAATTGAGAATAAATTATTATTATTATCATTATTATTATATAAGCTAGAGCTTGATGTTTAAACAAGACTGTAGCTGAAGTATTTTAATGCTAATAAAGCTTTTTAATGAACCATCGAAGCCAATAAGTTAATATAGACGACCACGTTTTACTATCGATTGAGCTAGTATCTTATGAGAACTAAACAATATAACATTACGATCATACATGTGGGTATTTTTCTCAGCACCATTAGAATAACGAGTTTAAACAAATAAAAATCGATTGGGACGGTTAAGGTAGAAATAAGGATTAACATTATTGTGTTGCGTCTATTTATTTGGGCTCACCAGTGTAGACTTATGGTCTACTATAATATTATTACTGCTCTAGTAATAGACCTAATCCTAATATTGTAGATTTGTCATGATATATCTTCCTAATCTATAAGATCTCACGTGGAAGTTACAACATGAACTACACCAACTCACTGTATCGTATCAATTACCAATACATGATGTAGAACAAGGTTGAGCTGGAGAAAGTACAATATATTTATTATGAATAGAAGAGAGACCACGCCTGCATGGCCGGGCCATGCCATCCGAATAACTCCAATTCATTCTTCCCGCCCTCCCCATCCTTAGGTATTTCTCCGCGTTAAATATTGAATGTCTATTTTCCGAGTTGTCTCGTGTTCAGCTTTGAGGATTGTGTGGTTATGGTTCAACGCCACTGCAAAAGCATCTAATCGTTTCACAAGACATGCCCTCACATGGAATCCTGAAGGCCAAAGAAATACAGGAAGACCAAAGAACACATTACGCCGGAAAATGGAAATAGACATGAGAAAAATGAACAAAAATCAGATGGAACTAGAAAAGAATGCTCAGGACAGGGTGGGTTGAAGAATGCTGGTCATCAGCACATGCTCCATCAGGAGTGACAGGCATATGTAAGTAAGTAAAATTAACCTTGCCAAAGTGTTTTCCTTTTTGTTTGCCTTTATTTCCACTTTAGTTTGATTGGCTAACTCGTTGTCACATAGTTAGATTTTTTTATAAGCCAAATGAATCAGCATTTCATTCCAATATGGCACTTATTACAAATGAAGGTGAGTCTATGGTCCAAGGAGTAAACGTTGGCGCTGCCGGAGTGACTTTGATAGTGTCAATCAAGAAAATAGGACTTAGTTAGTTTTAGAAACCAGAGTGAAGATTAGAAATTATGAGTCACAGGTGATCTTCAGTGTCAGGAAGTTAATTACTTACATCATCTCTAATGCCAAATGTCGATGGATCAGGGAAGTTTACACCGAATTTTCAGATTCGTTACCTTATACCTGATTGGTCTTGCCAGTTATACAGAATGTGATATCAGTTAATAGCCATTTCTGATGGATTTCACAGTGGTGGGTCCAGGCTGAATGTGAAATACAGTTTCGGATGATTTTGATTCACCTGTGTGCTGATAAATCGATTGACAAGTGATCTCTGAATGCAAGCTAGTATGTCTTGTTTGGTTTTGACGTTTGAAGAAAACATTAACTTTTGTTATAAGATAAAACTGAACCAACTTTCGCACAGTTGGAGAACATATATAACAAAACTTACCTGTCATACGATATCAAAGTGAGTATCTTCAATAAGGACATTGAACGTAGATGTTCTGTTATTCGTGGTTAAAGAGGAATAGTTCAAATTTATTCTAACATAATAATCAGATAAGGTTGCAGACTGCCTGTGTTCGGGCTCAAGGGTTTGGATTCCATAAGAATGTTTCGTACGTAAATCAAATCAGAACAATGCCGTCCATTGTCGTGCAATCAAAAGAAAGTAACTCGTTGAATGCATCAACGTTTTCGACTGTAAGAAAGCGTTTGACAAAGTGAATAGTGTCAGTTCAAGGAATAGATTTCTACAGAATGATGTAACTAAGAAAAACGTAAACTACAGTCGACGTTTATGTTACGAGCTAAGCTACATGATCATGAACGGACAACTTCTTACAGGTCGTTGCAAGCGAATAATGGTGTCAGACAAGCCTACCTTTTCTCCCTTCTCTCTCATTCTTCTCGTAGTGACCCTTATGTTGGAACACAATGAACGTCATCACATGACAATCCACGACCAGGAATCTTGAAGGTGGAAAGAAAAGTAAGAGATACAAGAACAGTTTTCAGGGAATCGAAGGCAGATATCAAGAAAATAAATGATGTTTGAACATGCTACAAAGGAAGAAACTATAACAGTGTTGGTTAATATATCCTGTTCGTGATAATCCACAGCTCATATGCATTGGAACATCAGATTATGAAAACCCTCAGTCTTATGCCTAAACATGATGAAACCGTGACGAAAGTCTTCGGTGAAGGTAAAACATAAATGCGTTAGAACACGACGTATATTCATTCATCACAGCATTTTAGTTTGGAGTAGGATGGAAAGGAAGATCATACTTTTACAATTATATACACATGACTTATTCTGGCTTCCGAAGAAGTCAATTTATTCACGCCTCCTGAGTAATATTTTGACAATGCCGACTATTCACTTATCAACCTTCACTGTGTTTAAGCGATCTCTTCCCACTGCGTGAAATTTTGCTTCTGTGTTCCATTATTTCGATCAACGGTCGTGTGTAATATAAGTATTTGTTCCTGAATTAGGTTGATTATTATATACGATGATGGGAGACGAGTGATAAATCAAAAGATTATTGTCTACAACCAGCATGATTGGTGGAACACGTAATAGATATAAATGAACGAAAGAGGAAAGAACTAGGTTTATATGTTCATCTACTGCAAACACATTCCGCAGCAAAAACGTACGTCTGTTGGCTTCTACATTCAATGATAATGAGTGTGCTGTTTTTTGTTGATGACATTCGTGAAAATCTGTCTCGTTTTGATTTATTCAATTGATTTTGCTCTTTATGCTTCTTAGTGGTAGGTGTGGTAGTATTTCTGGGTATTTTGAATGAAGCAGAACTAAATGTCTTGTCGTTTGGGCTGAAGATTTTGATTTTAGTATTGGTTGATGGTTGTCTAGAGTTGAATAAAATTTTTAGCTACAGGAATGCTGTCCTAGCTTTGTGTACCGTGCCTCCACATCTACATGAGGCTCTTTGCGCTCATTGATGATGATGCTGAACAAGTACATGGATGTTTTCACCTCTTCGGGAAGTTCTCTTCATGTATGATTGGCTGGGTTGATGTTCTTGTTTATTTCGATGTCAATATTTCAGTTTATTGATTACAGAATCTCTGCTACGTAATGCGTAAAAAAGGAGTAGAATGAAGCAAATGAAAAAGAACTGACAAATTTCATGTTTGACAAATGTTTAATTATTGTGAACGATTTTCAGATGTTTCCAAGCCGATCAGTGACTTGTGAATTGTTGAGTATAAAAAAGTGCACGTATATGAGAACAAAAACTTACTTTACAGAATGTAGACAGAAGTGTAACAATTACATAATTGTTGGCCTCGGTAGACGTCGTTAAGTGAACGTCTGTAGCTCAAAGAAGTTTGTGGGAATAACGTTCGCCACTTCCTTGAAACGAAACCAAAATATATTAGTGCAACAGAATAACACAATGAAACATTTGCCACAGATACGTGACTAAAATCAATTTGCAACAATTTTGATTGTATAAAGCGATCAGCAATAATGACATATATCAGTATTGCTTCTGTTGAATATTTTCACTAAAGCTCTTATTAAACCATAAAATAAAAACACCACACACGGTTCTATGAACGATCAATGTGAAAACAACAGATGTGTTGTAAATGAACAATATAAACCTGGAACGATTAAACAAATGCAATGATGTTCACTGTATCACTGTATTTCGTTTGACAGGTTTCAGTAATTTTGATCAATCTCGTTTCAAATAATTCAAGGAACGTGAAGCGTTCAATTTTTTAAATTCAGCGATCTTCGAATGAGAACGAAATCAATTTTGTTTTCAGAAAAACTTATGCCGTCTCACGTAAACGTCTGTTTCAAACAATGTATATCATACTTGCATAATGAATTTAGAAAGTGATCTGTTTTTGTACAAACCGGTCAGGTAATTCACATGTTTTGATTCTCATCATCAAACGTATGATGTGATATGGTTTTTGGATCTAAAATCCTCAAAAATAAAACTATAACGATGTAAATAAAAATTGTAAGGTACCGCACAAACAAGTCACGTTCAGGTGGAAGGCGAATTATCTATGAAGTATACTTACCTAATCCTTAGTTTTTCGTTCATTTATATCTTCAATGAAATGCGTCATTCATGCTAGTTGTAGACTATCTTCCACTGGATAATTTCGATTTTTTTATGCAACTTTGAAATCAAAAGCTTGTACACTTTGCAGAAACGCAGCAGAATACGTTTTGTCATTATTGAACATAATAATATATTAAAAAAAAACAAGAGTAGACAACTTGTTGAAATATCTAGATGGCTGGAACAAGTAGCCCAGATGCTCAAGCAGGCTGCCGATCAGTTTTCGATTTTCGTATATAATGATCAACCTTATTCGGATTGGTGAATAACCGACTCAACGAGTCCATATACGAGAAAGAATTTACATCTCGAATATTACATACGATCGTTGATCAAAGCGAAAGAACACAGATTTAAAATTACACGCAGTGAGGAAAGCGCTTGAATCAACTCATTTTAATCAACCGTTAAATTATACATTTGCAAAATCAAAATAATCTACAGAGGTGTGATGAGTAGAATAAGCGATGCGAGCACATACACACTACCAAACATAGTAAAGGTTAGTGAGTGAATAGTACTCACTGTCAAAATGTTAATCAGGAAGAATGAATAAATTGGCATGCTCGGAAGCCAGAATCAGTCATGTGTATATAATTGCACATGTGTACACGTCCTCTCCTACCTATCAAAAACTAATATATAATGATGAATGAATGTTCAACATATTCTAACAGATTTATGTCTCACCTTCACCGAAGACTTTGGACTCGTGAAATAAAAACACGGACAACGAAAATGTCAATATTGTTATGTATTTTTTTGGATTTTATGAAGTTTCAAGTGCTTGACCATTGATATATGAAGTAACAGTTCTAAGTCTACTTAGTGTCCGTTTGAAGTTCATATTATTGTTTTGTTTTTGGACTTTGAGATTAGTATCCGCGAACAAAGTAAACGAAACCTATTACAGTTTAAAAAATTGAAAATGTGTGAATAATACAGTTGTTTATTATTATAAACTATTTCAGTTTTTCATTAAAAAATGGTTTCACGAGGTCTAGTCAAACGACTGTGGGTTGTAATAATCTGATGATCCAATATATTGAACTGACATATCCGTTCGGAGATGTCGATCTTGATTCTGATGGATTATTGTTCGTACAATGTGATTGTGTATAGGTCACTTATTCACATTCACTCATATCTGTTTCCTATAATACCTTGTTAAGGTATCTTTCTTCTCTTTTTTTGGCACTTGTTCCTCTCATTAAATTTTCTTGAAAGGAAAAAGTAGCAATTTTGCAGATACCTTTGTGTTTGACTTCAGTAATTCTGATGTTTGTTTTGTTGTCATAGTGCATTTCACTCTAGATTTTTTTGACGTTCATAGTAACTTTTTAAAAGAAATGTGATGTTCTCTATTTAAGAAAGTCTCTGGATTCTGTTTCGATATGGGTTTTCTGTAAATGCACTACTTGCTGAAGAGTGTTCTTTATTGCATCACGTATTTGAAAAAATTCAATTAATTTTTTTGCACTAATCATTGTTATATTAGATTGTTTAAAGGTTTACCTAAACCATCTAGTTATAAAAAGTACAAGAAGTTTGTGTAACAATGACTGAAAAGTGACTTGAAGATCGACATTTTTTGGTTTACTTGATTTATAATTAAAGTTCTAAAGATAAGTAGAAGCTGTGATGTTATTGGTGATACTTGATTCTTGAAACTATCCTGGATTGTAGAAACATGTGAGAGCTTAATAAGTTCACTTTAAACCACATCAAATGAATAGCATGCATAGCGATTAGGAGGCTAACGTCATGAAAAGCTTCTTCTTGTTTTCCCAAATCTTGAGATCGCTATTCATTACACTTTTGTATCAATCCATTTTGTATGAAATGGTTTATGTTGACGTTCATAAGAAAATATGATTTATTATTAGACTTATCATTTCTAAACACTTATAATTACTCATTGACACACTTTTTTATTTCAAATTTGAAGAAATATAAAGTGTATACAATCTATTGTATCAGAATTAGATAAGAGCAATATTTTAGCTTCAATTGTTTCGAATCAAATGTGAACATTAGAATTATTAAGGTAAGGTACTTCAAATGTGTCATGGTGTTTTTAATACAAATCAAAGAACTATTTGTTGGCGTCACATATAAACAATAATCATCATTCGATGACTTAACCGATCAACAAACCACAATTACGGAAAAAGAACGTGCACTATCCACAAAGCTTTAAATGTTATAACGAGACATTAATTTGAGAATTCTAGAAGCTCTCACCTTCAAATGACCTATCCTTAACTATCAGATGCACTTTCATATCGCAACTTTCATGAAGCTCTTCAACTCTTATACTGACTAAAACCATCTACATTCATATCTTATAAATTATCAACTCAGCTATGTAATTTACTACAGTGGATATTGTATCATTTGCATCGATTTGATCTTGCCTGTAAACTGACATGCCTCATGTAACAAACTGTTATTTGAGAATGAATTATTATTATGATTATTGGAACTAAATTCCTCAACAATATAACTATAACGATGTAAATAAAAGTTGTAAGGTACCGAACGTACAAGTAAAGTTCAAATGGAAGGCAAGTTATCTCTAAAATACATATACCTAATCCTGAGTTCTTCGTTCATTTGTATCTTTATTGTATTCTGCCTATCATGCTGGTTGTAGACTATCTTTAGTTGTATATTGCCAACAACCACACAATATTTTTAATATGAACAGACCATATACGGTAAAATCTCAGAGGGACCATATCTGCATGGTCTAGTCATTCCATCGGATCAACTCCCATTCATTCAATATAAGATAATAGAAAATATAACGCCTATGCAAAATAAGGAACTGAATGAATACTTGACATATACTGTTTTGGTATATGCTCTTAACCAACCAACCTATGCTGTTGCAGGTTCACGGATTATCTTAATATGACAAAATTATAAATGAAACATGTATATTTATAATATATAAAATGTATAGATAATTTAGACTGCTTGCTTTTTGTATTGAATGCTGTTTCCATATACTGATGTTCTAAGATAAATTTAACTGAGTTACCGAGAGAGAGAAGAAACATGTCAACTGTGTTTGAAATCAGAAATTCATAAAAAACGGTGACTACAGTTTATTGTCGGATGGTAGAAGTCAATGGAACACAAACAGATACAGTCTATCATATGACCAAGCGTACACGTTTGCATGGACAAGTGAGTGATCCTGAAACTGCTGATAGTTATGAGATTTCCTACTGTTCAAATAACATTATCTGTCAAAAAGACTTGAATGCATTTGCTTAGTCACCTACGTCTTGTAATTCTAATAGAGCATAAACCTCGACCAGCATTCTCCTACCTAATCTGTCCTGGAACATCGCTTCTAGTAACTTTCCTCATGTCTATCTCCATTTCTCAATGTAATGCTTTATTTTTCTTCCTCTTTTCCTTTGTCTTGCTTGATGGTTCCAGATGAGGTGTTGCCATGTGACTCAGTTGAGCGCCTAACCAAAATTGCATTTAATCGAAGTTATCAGTAGTATAGTTTGTTGTTTTGACAGTTGCAAAAAGGACGTAAATAATTCTTAAAACTAGCCGTAAATAATAATTATATCTTCACTTAAGAATACAGCATTTCATTTACTGTTGTGAACGGGGAATTAAGAAGCCCAGAGAATTACGAAAGCTACTTTCTTAAGACGTTATTGCATTTCATTCAAACTCTGTGAAACACTTATATTTATTTTTGTCTTTATCTTATTCTACATAACACGAGCTTTCGTTCTATGTATCATTCACTACCATTCACTTTTTTTGTTCCGAAAATATTGTAATTTAAAGATACTATTTTGCACTGTATTTTCTACCCTAAATTCCCTGTTTCGGGCATAACTAAATTTTTCCAAATTATTGTACGTCGTAGTCAAGATATTCACTTATTTATTCATGTATATTTTCGTACTAATCCGAATTCAGATAATTCACAGTTCAGTGTTCCAACTGTCTTGTCTTCTCTCACTTGCGTGCTTGCCAACCAATCAGTCTCTAGAATAGTTATCCCTCTACCCCATCTCGAAATCACGCGTGATAGAATTCAAGGTTAAGCCGCTCATCCTATCGCGTCAAGGTCATAGTTAAATCTAGACAGATCAAGTTGAAGTCATGACAAGTATCACGGGGTAAAGCGATTCAAGGTCATAACAATTACCTTGTTAATAAATTTTCCAATGAAATAAAGACAAATTCATACTAAATAGCAATGATTACTAACATTTAATTGTGACAGCTTAGATATAACAAATTCAAGTACCTATTTGTGTGTTGAATTTCGATATTTATTCAAGATATAATGCATCTATTTATTGTTATTTATTTCAACATATAAATACTGGTGCGGAGTGGAGGGTGGTAACAAATACATATGTGCCACACTAGTCACTTACTACCCGGATGCTCAGATAGAAGCAGGTGAATTTCGTATTAAGCCACACTAGGAGCGTTCAACCTAAAGTCCTGATCAACAAGGCAGTGAAACTATGTATTGATCATTGAAAGCGTGTAAATAATTATATAAATATGAACTTCGTAATTGACCTTATAGGACAGAATAATTTATCAAAATATGAGGATGATAACAACAAAGAATAATCAAAATGGAAATCGCTGATGAAACCGTATCAACAAGATAATTTATTTAAGACGAATTACATTTCAGTGAACACGTCACCAATTGTCAGGCTGTTAGACACGTAAGTGTAAGTATAACTCTACTCAAGGCTACAGTTGAAGCTTTCTCAAGACCACGTAGTCACATGAAACCTAGGTATAGGTTTCCTCAGCGACTTACTTCAAAAATCACATAACACAAATACGTATATCCTGATGGTGTAGAAGATGTATCGATTCCGACAACGTATATTATTCATTGTGTTTAAAAGAACTTGTGACAATTATTATTGTTTTGATGGTGTCTCACCCGACGTCATTATTCTGTAGAAACTTCATTCAATCATTCAGTGCATCAAGGCGACCGATTTATTCTCACTCCGAGGTGGAATCACTCATTCACAAATAGTGAACTAACAGTCAGGTGAGTTTGCTTAATTTCTAACGAATCACGTTTTCTATTATTTTATACAAAGTTGACTTAACCAAACTTCAATGATAGCAATAAGCACTCATGAGTGAAGAAAGACTATTCAAAATAATTAAAGTATTTCGTTATATATATGTACAATTTTATTGTATTACTTTTATTGCGAACATCATTCCATGTGAGTTTGTTAATTTCTATCAAAAGGTATAATTTAAGAATGAGTTTCGATTTGTTGATAAGTTAAATTATGAGTAGCAATAAAAACAGTTCAATTTAATGTTATAGACTAACTTCAATACAGAACACTCAACACAAATGATTCCAACGAATGTCTTATACAAATAGAAAAGGGAGATTCTTATTGAAATCGAAAGATAATGAAGAATTGGATAGCACAAATTTTGGAAGAAATAAATTTTTGGCGGTTTGCGAGATTTTCAATGACTTGCAAAATGCGGAATTGTAATAATCTCAAAAGAATAACTGTACAACCTACTCACTGCCTTCAGTACACCTTACAATTCAAAAAAATGTTTTCGGAAAATCACAGGAGAGAATAATGGAGAGAAAATCATACTTTCGTTGAGTATCATTTATGAGGATGATTAGATTTTTGAACGGTTAATTGTAATTATTGAAGTGATTACATCAACGCCGAAATCATCTAATGTGAATCTAATGATATCAATTTTCATCGACTTTCGAGCTTTGTACTTATTTTCGTAAAGATGATAATGAGAACTATCGAGATGAAATTCTGGTCATGTCCGTAAATCCAAACATGTGTGAAAATAATTAATGAGGAACGAAATAGTCATGTGAATGAATATTTAAGGTCTTATGTAATTCATGAAATTGAATATCTCCACCTCGTGAATTTTTAATTATTTCAGAATAAATTTATATTGTTGTTTGTGAAAGCTGAAATTTCAAAGGCGAATCGTTCACAAATCTTCACTGAGTTTACATTAATGAAGTCGGACAAGGATTGTAATTATACAAATGGAAAAGTTAATTATTACTGCATGTAAGACAATTATTATTCCATTTGACAGATTCAGCATCCAAAGGCTTTTTAAATATTCAGGGTGTCTGAATATTTCTGATAACAAGTAAGACATTTGTCATTCCATTTGACAAAATCAGCTTAACCATTTTTGATATTATATCAAACCAAAATGCTCACGAAAAATGTAGTTACACGTAAGACTTTGATCATTCCATTTGAAAGATTCAGCACTATTTGTTTTCCAGATCCAATTGCTCTCAGTGGTCTCATAATAACGTAAGTAATATATGTCTGAAATACAGTCATTGCATAAAAATCACAACGACAATTTTAGTGTATCACTATCCAATGAAGTGAATTGTACACTGAAATAAGACAACTGATCCATGTTTCACAAGAATAATTTGACTGAGGAAAAGAAAAATTGTTGATTTCTTCTGAGTACAAACCATTAAAATTTCGTGTTACATCACATTATAACAAATGATCAGTATGAAATGAGATAAACAGGACAATCACTCATCAGGTAATCCACTCATCGATTATTCCGACAAGTTTGACAAACGTACGAAAATGTCAAACTGAGACACTGAAGAATTTGTTCAACCATTTCATGCATTCAGATTATGTAGAACATTAGATACACATTACTATGGTTTATTGTATCTATGAGATTATGATAATGTAAATTGTTTTCTGTTGTATTTCAGATTGATCGGAATAGTCCTTGGATTTATAATAATTATAAATAGACAACTATTCACCGCACCCAGAAAGAACAATAAATTCATCGTGATAACCGTCAGTTGAATATTGTTTAAAGTGATATTCATGATATTTTCATTTAACCATCCAAATAATTGAGTTAGTAATTTTGTTTGTTGAATAATAAAAATGTTGTTATGTTTGTCTCATAACGGATATCATCATTGAAAAAACTTTTGAGTGTTGAATTTAACAGATGATATTCGATGTTGTATTTGAGGATAACAATAAGTTTAGTGATCCAGTTTCTATAGTTTCAACGATTTTATGATACTGTTAATGTATACAGCTCAGATCACCAATGATTCTGTTGTATCGTGAGCTACAAGTGTTCCTCGTTATGTGAGCAAAATCATATAAAAATAAATGACATCAGTCACTGTCATGGATAATTCAGAAATATATAGACGTGTATGCGCATCAATTTGGTAAATTTTACTCTAACCTATGTTCGTTGTAATGAATATTTTTTAAACGTGGAGTTGCTTGTAAACAGAGAACAAATAAACAAATCGAATTTCTGTCGTTTTAATTTGTTTCATCATCCACACACTTTGTCTATCACTGGACGTGTGTTCTATGATACGCAACTCACCATTCAATGCCTCGAGTCGCAGATATTACTAGCTGTTGAAGTTGTTTATTTACACAAGTAGTATATTTGACTCTGTTTAGGTGATAGACCTCACATAGTTAGATCATATTTTGAACATGAAAGAAATCGGTTTGAAATTATTCTGCGTTTGTCACTAGGACACACTTGGATAAGCATTCCTTGTTATGTGCATGTATCCATGGATATTCATTTTCATGCATTTTAATAGAAAGCAATTCAGTGATGTTTAGTCTTTCATTATTTTTTCAGTTGTTGAACGATTCAACTTCTGAACATATAGTAATTTTAAACTACTTTTTCCTTATGCAGTTGATCATTATAAATTTCGGTGCTACATTTCTAATATTTACCGCAGAATGGTACGAACAATTTATTTCTATATCTACGGCTACCTTGCTCCTCATCATAGACAATTTCTTGGTTGAAAAGCCTGGTGGTTCCGAAAGGAAATGGAAGATACTCTTGTATGCAATGTGTGGTGGATTCCTTTACGCTGGATTTATTCTCATGGTTTTGTGGCTGATTCTAAAATACGTGAGTGTGTCTAGTCAAAAATTTACAGAAACTAGAAATGATTAAGGATTACTAGTTATTTACCGGTGATTCGCTCGAATAGTAGAAGAGTTCTTAATAATTGTAAAGATTTATGATGAATTGAGTTTAATTGTTTTATTTCCATTATTTTAGACTGGCCTACAAGTTGCAATCATGGTTTGTTGGTGTGGCGCAATGTTCATTGTAAGTTCTGAAAAAATAAACAATTGAAATTACACGTAGTCCATCGATTATTATGCTGCCAAATATATATGCTTCTGTAGAATTTAGAACTAAGAAGCATTATTGACCATCTGTCTATAATTGACAGATCAAAATACAAATTTTATACTACTCATTTTTTATGTATGAATGTTGAGAAACTACGAAATTCCTAACCCTATATCTGTATATGTCTATTATTTCACTGATGCATATACTGATAACGATGCTCCAATGATGAAATAACTATCTACGTTTTCATAATCACAGGTGATGACATTCACAAAATATTATCTGGAGAAATACTATGAACGAGAACAGATTTCAAAACTCTACAGTATTTTTGTATTATAGTATGAAAATATCATACTTGTAATCACTCTACAAGTTAACTTAAATGTAATCATCGATTGTCATTTATAAAATGGGAGAATGATTGGACACAATAACTCAAAGTTTTCGCATTGACTGTTTTAATCAGTTCACAGATATTCATATGTGTTCATGATGAATAGTTTGAAGATAATTGTAAAGTGTACTGTCATTTATAATAGATGTTGTGTTAAACAGATCTACGTTTGCTGGTATTAATTTCTGTAATAAAGGCATTTTGATTATACTTGAACTTACAACGATCCGAATCGGTTGAAATGATTCGTTCAACAACCGTAATTCTCAAGTAAACGCTTAACGTGACTTTGAGATATGGCTTATTATTCATTGATTGTTTTGTTAGTGTGATACTGTTGGAGATTAATTAGTTGTATTGGTTATCCAGACAACATCAAACATTTTACTTTCACATATAAGTAGGCAAAGAAACTTTCTTCTCTTAAACGTTTCGTTTAGCGTCTCTCAAACTTCACATTCACCGTGATTGTTGTTTTCCCTTCTTTCTTATTCTGACCTGTCCCGATGAAGCCTTTGTTTAATGATATATTTCAATTCCGGAGTGTTCAGTGACTGCGAATCGACCTGATTGCCAGCTTTTCGAAAATATGATAGCTGTTATTGTATCTAATATGTTTAAATTACCAAAATACTCTGACAAAATTGGTCATATTGACCGTCGTTTATCAAGGATCACACAGACTTTGAAAGTATTAAGAGACGTTCTGCCGCCTGATAGTCAACTGATATTTGAGTTACAACCCTTTTGTTTGTGTTGCATTTATTCTTAAATATTTGCGCTTGTATCGAAAAAAATTTATTCAAAATTACGCCAAGATATCTCGGTAACTGACGTTATAATAAAATGAAACATCTATCTCACCTCCAGTTATGATGAATAAGTATACGTATTTCAATAAGTATGTGAACACGCTCATCGTCATTTGCGTCTATCTTGAAAGCATACTTTAAAAATTGAAACAAAGAAGGTGATTACTCCAGCGGTTAGCACGTTAAGTCTTAACATTGTTAGCTAGCATTTGTTTCTGTCTAATAACAGTAGTTTCTTTCTTAAATCAGCCAATTTACAACTAGGCCGCCAGTTTTAGGCTCTGTGATAGAAATCATATATTTCAGTTATACAAACGAACAATATCGCATCATACCATAATTGAAAATACTAATTATATAACATCAATCCAAAAGCGATTTTGATTTTAAGAGACAGGTACCTGTAAAGTAGGAATGAATAAAAAATTGTAAATCATTTAATAGTAATCAACAGGTCGAATAGAAGCATGTGCCGAAAGGAATTTGAATATGTAAAAATAAGCCAGTTGCCTCATAGTTATACAATAAGAATACATATATGACGGTCCATGAATAATCTCCAGCACTTATTAAATAAAGTGTATCTGTTGGGATATAACAATGGACAAATTGTTGCGGCTCCATCCTAGTCTAAATTTGAAGGATGTATGCTCGAGTGCTGTGTGCCATAATAAAGCGATCTTTCATTATTTAATGTATTTCAACTGGCGTTTTCCTTTGATCAATTAGTCATATGAATCGTGAAAAATCTTTATTATTAACTACAAAATTTCCCTAGATATATGTAAATTTTAGTTAATTTAATCTGAATACATATTCATAGGGTCTGTAAAATTATGGTCTGCTATGATATTAGTACTGCTTTAATAACAGACCTAATCCTAAAATTGTAGATTCGTCATGATATAACTGCCTAATCTATAGGATTTTACGTGGAAGTCACATATTCGTCTACAACAACTCACTGTATCGTAACAATTACAAATACATGATGAAAAACAGGCTTTGACTTGAGAAAGAACACTATATTTATTATGAAAAGAAGATAGAAAGTAACATCTCAGAGAGATCACATCTGCATGGTCTAGTCATGCATTCGGATCAACTCCCATTCATTCAATATAAGATAATAGAAAATATAACGTTTATGCAAAATAAGGAACTGAATGAATACTTGACATATACTGTTTTGGCATATGCTCTTAACCAACCAAAGTATGCTGTTGCATTGAATGCTGTTTCCATATACTGATGTTCTAAGATAAATTTAACTGAGATACCGAGAGAGAGAAGAAACAAAACAATTTTGTCTGACAATATAAAAGATTAAATGTGAATACTTAAATGGTATCAAAACAGTTTGGTTGATAGTAAAAGACAATGATACCTTATTTGACACGTAATAAGAGGATTGAAAAAGACATATTGTAATTAGAAATGCATAGTTCGCAAACCATTCAAACTATTATCGTGACTATTAAAGTGTAGTGGTTTGACTTCGTTAATGAACAATCTTTGTTACGTTTAATTTGAAACATGTCAACGGTGTTTGAAATCAGAAATTCATAAGAAACGGTGGCTACAGTTTATTGTCGGATGGTAGAAGTCAATGGAACACAAACTATTTGCTACGAGTACCTGAGATTTGTGCTGATGATGATCTTCGGAAGTACAATAAAAGCTCCACGAGCAAACCATCCATTTCAAAGAACAAAACTCCATTGAAACAATTCACCTGTGTTACAAACCTTCAATATTAAAAAAGTAACAAATACCTAATATTCTTCAACAGTTGTATTATCAGCGAATAACTGCTTCTCAGTGTTCTATAACCTTCCCATTTTCATCCTTCAATTTTATTTGAAAATGTTGTATTCGAAAAGTTGATGTTTATGTCGTCAATAGAGTTTATCACTTCTGCATTTCATTATATCGATCTATAACATACGACCCCGAAATAACACAATAAAATAAGAAGTACGGCAGTTGAAACTCTGTATGTAGCCTACCCGGTTTCGCTGTTGTTCTTTTGCCCTGGTGAAAAACGGAAGTCGAACATCGGGTAAGCCACCCATTCTGCAGAAAAACTGATTCGCTTAAAAATCGTTAATTAGAATAAATAATTCAAGCCATTTGAACTCAGCCTTTTGAGTTAGAAGATCTTCATTAGGAAGAACTATAAGAGTTCATGGTGAAGACGAATTTCTTTGGAACCGTGAGGCTGATGCCCCTTTCTACTAACTAGAGCAACTATTTTTAAAGGTACATGGAACGTCCTAACAATATGGAAAGCCATGACGACGAGTAAAATAGCAACGAAAACGAGGAGATACAACTTGACAGTACTAGGAATCAGCGAAACACATAAAGTGTTAGATGTGATGCTGCTATACGTTGGACAAGATGAACTCAGTGAGTTGCTGTAATGCCGTCTAAAGAAGCACGGAATGCACATGTACGATGAGAATTTTACAGATCCACGATCATCAAAGCATCTTTCAAAACAAAGGGGGATCACTGTTTATATTATGAAATGTGACGCCCTCACCAATGATAGCAATGATGATAACGAAGTCAATCATAATAAGGTGTCCGGGAAAGAACCTCAGCATTCTCATGAGTGATCTAAACTCCAAAGCTGGAATAGACAAAACAGGATATGAAGAAATCATGAGACGACATTGAGTGAGAGAAAGAAACGACAATATTTGCAAATGTATGTGCATTCATCAAATTGGTCAATAATTTTCGCACAAACGTTTACTCACAAAGCTGCATTGATCTCATCAGTCCACACCACAGAGGAGCAAATAGATCATATTTGCATCGACATAAATTTTCGAAGCACAACAGAAGAATTAAGAACCAGGAATGGAGCAGATATAGGCTTCCGATCATCATCTGTTGGTATCATAACACAGCCTTCATTCGAAATACTGAAAAACTCAACAAATTCAAGATAGCTGTCAACAACAAGTTCTAATATTTACAGGATCAAATGAAGCAAGAAGAATCTACTATGGTGGACTACTTTAAATGTATCAAAGAAGCGTTTACTCATACGTCTCAAGTGGATTTCGATTTGAATAAACATCATCGTATGAAATGGGTCACTACAGAAACCGTGGACAAAATCAGGTAAAGAAGAAACAAGAAGACAGAAATTAACAACAGGCGATCGACTGAGGAGAAATTCAAAGCAGAAGCTGAGTACATAGAAGTAAACAAGCAAGTGAAGAAGAGCATTGAAGCCGACATGCAGAAATGAGTAGTGAGAGCAGCAACGACTGTGGAAAACTGCAAGAGAAGGAATAATGAAACAGTTTTACGAAACAACGAAAAACTAGAAAAGAATTACTGTAAGCCAGAGAGACTGATCAAGGACAAAGAAAATAGGCCATGAATTATTTCTATTCTATTACCATTGTTGAACATGATTCTCTTTAGAACAACGTTTTGACTCAATAATTATATCATTTATTTATAACTTGTATGTGCGTATTTAATGGTGGTATTCTGGGCTGTTTCTGTGATGGACGACGTTTGATTGACACTATAGTGATATTGAGAGTGTCTAACTAATAATTAGCACCAAATCAGTTGTATAAACCTGTGTATAAAATTGCGTTTATGACTTGCAGTTTATGGTTAGGGTTAGCAATTACATAAAGTGTTTTCATCACAAACTAACAATAGCTATAGTGCCAAACGTACGACTGAATTTCGCACCGAAATTCAAGACCTGTTATCTAACACCTGATTGACTCGTCCACAAATTATAATCTTGTCGTTTTATTTTTAAAGATATTCTTTTAGAACTCTAAATTTGATAATGTCATCTCCGGAATCTATGTGAATGTATGTAAAACCATAATCAGAACAAAGAAAATTGAGCTTGAAAATTGAATCTGTTTGTCAACTTCACATTAACAATTCGATTATTACAACAATAATTTAAGGGATTATTGTCATTAAGTGAAGCATACAAAACAATCCGATCTGTGTTGCGTGTCTTATCAAAATGAATAGAGAAAATTTTGAGACACATTAACATAAGATAATAATGTTTTTCATTTGACAGGTCACGTGCAACAGGGATAGACTTCAGATAAGTCAGACCACATCAATCTGATTTACGCTAGTTAGTTATGAATATAATTAACAATGTTCACTGTCAATTAACGGTTTTTCAGTGTCTATAAAAAATAAAAATTTTGAGAGCGCTTTCAGCGCTTGAAATTGAGTGCGATGAGAGTTGTGATTGCATGCGTGAAAATCTGTTCCGTTCTATTAAATAAGAAGATTTTATGCTAAACGTTTTTGATGATGTTAGTGTTAGTTCTGAACGTTTCACCCAGTATGTAAGCTAATTATGATCAATGACACTGCACTTTTTTACTTTCCGCACAGTTGTTCTGTTCAACAATACATTAGAATCATGATCGATATCTCGACATTCATATATCAGTTCGGTGCATTGGATCATCAGTCTATGATAACACTTAGTCATATGTCTAAACGTCATGAAACCATGATAAAACAAAAAATTGAAACAGTTTATAATTATAAGAATACATCATGTTCGTACACTTTTAACTTACATAAGTGGCATTAGTTTTTGTAAATTTTGTTCATTGATTCGAAGCACAAATTCTCCATGCAATACAAAACAAATAAAAGAATTTCAAATCGATTATAAGTTGATTTTCAATTGTTACTTCACCTACCAATGATCAACCACTCGAAACTTTGTGAAAACCCGAAAACAAAAACACAGGGTTATAAAATCGAAAATACCATTGTTTTTATTTGATGAGTCCAATGTCTTCGGTGAAAATTAAATATAAATGAGTTAGAATGCGATGAACATTTAAAATCACTGTATATTAGTTTGGAGTAGGTAGTAAGGAAGTTTACACTTGCAAAATTGTATACAAGTAACATAATCCGCATTCCGATCAAGCCAATTAATTCACCTTTCCTGAGCAACAATTTGACAGTGAGTTGATGGAGAAGATGTGTAGCTCAGGTGGATGATTTTAGTGGAGTTTTGTTCTCTTAGCTGGAGATTTCATCGTTCTTCTGAACGACATCATCAGCACAAACATTAACATCATTTAGCAGTCAAACGGCATTATATCTCCTTGTAGTGGGATTGGACCATAACCACACAATCCTCAAAGCTGAATACGAGATTACTCGGAAACTAGATATTCAATATTTAACGCGAAGAAATATTTAACGATGGAGAAGGCGCGAATAATGATTTGAATAGACTAGAGTTAATCAAATGGCATGGCTTGGCCATGCAGGGGTGGTCCCTCTGAATGTTATCTTATATCTTCTATTCATATTAAATATATTGTTCTTTCTCTAGCCTAACCTTGTTCTACATCATGTATTGGTAATCGATACGATACAGTGAGTTGGTGTAGTCGATGGTGTGACTTCCACGTAAGATCTTATAGATTAGGCAGTGATATCATAACAAATCTACAAATTTAGGATAAGGTCTATTATTAGAGCAGTACTAATATCATACTAGACCATAACTTCTACATTGGTGAGCTCAACTAAAGAAACGCAACTTATTACTGTTAATCCTTATTTCCACCTTAACCTTCTCAATCGGTATTTATTTTTGTAAACCCAGTATTCGTATAGTCCTTTGAATAATGGTCACATATATTATCGTAATGTTATATCTTTTAGTTCACATAACTTACTAGCTCGATCGATAATAAAAGTTGATCATCTATATCAACTTATTAGCTTTGATGATTCGTTAACAAGCTTTATTAGCATTTACATGCTTCAGCGACATAGACTTGTTTAAACATCAAGCTCTAGCAAATATGACCTGTAAATAGCGTAAATATACATTGACTAACAATGCGATCTAGGACTAAATAGTTATCTGGGTCTTATTCTCAGTGTTCCTTCACTTAACACCTCATCCTGTTTCTAAACTGCACTATCCTGTAATATCTTTTCTTCCGACGACTGCCTGCCTAATTTCATATTCTCGAGTTCCATTGCCAAACAACAAGGATGACACTTTTCCTCAAACATACGGTGAGTTGCAGCCATAAGTTTCCTGCAATCATAACGTCATTTTAGATGGCTCGTTCAATGGCTGACACAGTTATCTGGATTCATTCAATTGTTTTGATCCGAGCGAGTGTGCAAAAATATCAACAGCATCAAGCACCCTGGAATCAATTGCCATACTGCATGTTTTATTGTGGATACTTTTGGATCATTACTCCCCACGAATGGCGTTATATATGTCGTCCACTGATTAATCTAATTTTCAGAATTAACCCAGGCGAGTTCAACCATTTCACTTAATGATTTTTCGTGCTTAACATGTATACGTTTCCTAGCTGCTTTTGTCATATATTTGTAAGTATCCCTAGGCTAAATGCAGTAACATCATATGGAATGTTCATAACGCGTCATATTCCTGCCTGAAGTTTCACAAGCAGTCTTAACTTTAAAATTACTTGTCTGGTCATGTTCATTATTTTTAATTTTTCATATACGTCAACAAGCTGCATGTTCACCTGGCCCGTATGTACGTTTTACTATATCTTCATGTCTTTTGAATTCAGAAATCATCTGAATCGCCTTTAACATTTATCAATAAACCCATCATAGCCTTTGTTGCTTATCGTATTTGGGTTTATGGATTGTTTTATCATATTAGCAGCATGAAATACGGACATAGTTTAAAAAATAAAATTACAAATTTAGAGACTATCAACTGCACTTGTAAAATAACAAAAATCCCAGGTAGTTTTTGGCTATATAGATGTTTAACATCAGAACTTCCGAGCCTACTAAAATTAACGGTAGACGAATATTCTCGAATTGAAATTCATAATATAATAAGGTAGCTTTGGTTCTTTAACGCTACAAATTTCTGATAATTTTGAGTCACCTGAAGCAACAATGCCTATTTTTCCACTGGCCAATCTTCAATCAACACTATAAGTAATTAAACATAATAGTTTCAGGATATGTTCATAAAGCATTGTCATGACTTGACAATCACGTAATATGATTGATAAAATTAATTAAACTATTAACAAAATAGGTCAGCAAATTGACTTGTGATTATCACTAGTGTTGATTTTCTTTTATCTTCATTCACTACAGATGATTACAGTATGTTTCTCTATCAGTTGCTCATTCAGTAAATATCTCAAAACCTTGTCAGTCTAGTTGATGGTTTAGCGACACAATCATGCATGCAAATAATCAGTATAAGCAGTCGAGCAAATCTCCTGCAAACTGAAAACAATCTCGAATTCACCTCAACACTGACTAAGGTTCAAGCCATTATCATAGACATGAGTTGGGAGTGTACTCCCCTTGGTTACAACTTATTTTTCTCCCTGATAATCACATGGGCATCACTCACTATTAATCATCTTGCAAAAACTTATATGGCCAAATACATCTTGCAGCAGCACATCACCTAGTAATATGACACATCCTCACTTATATCATTACACGAGGATATCTACCGACACTCATTCGATTGGAAAAATGTGGAAGTCTTAGACACAAGTAACTCCAAAACCAACAGAGAATTTTTGGAAGTCTGACACTCAGGTCCATCAGTAATTAACAAGCACATTAAAATCAATCCAACTTATCAATCAATCAGAAAAATCATGCACAAAAATAGGAACAAAATTCAAAATAAAAGAGATACAACTGAAACCAAGAAATAAACAATGATAAATTGTAGGTCAATAAAAACCAATCAACATCGAGGTGCACAGAACAAGCTTTGAAACACACATGAAGAAATCCAAGCGCTTCACTTTTATCTAAAGTTTGAGCCGATGATGTCGTTCAGAAGAACGATGAAAGCTTCACTACTAAACCATCCAGCTCAGAGAACAAATCTCCATCAAAATATTTGACAGTGAGCACTATTCACTCATCGGTCATGAATGAGTATATGTGAGCCTATGTGCTAGCATTGCTTATTCTGCTCATCACATGTCTGTAGTTTATTTTTATTTGCCAAAATATAGATTAACGCTTGTATAAACTGAGTTGGCTAAAACACTTTCTCCACTGCGTTAAATTTCGCTTCAGTCGTAGATGTGGTAGTAATCCAGAATATTGCGAATATAATTTTTTATGCTGGATGTTTTTGATTACGGTAGTGTCATTTCTTGAAGTATCCGCTACGTACAGTAGGACAAAGTGTTTTGTCGTCCGTACAAAATATTGTGATGTCGATATTGTTTGGTAGTTATTTAGGCTTGAATATGTACTTTAACTATAGGTATGCTGTCCTGACTTTCTCAATCCATGTTACCACAACTTCATGAGACCCTCTCTATCTATCGATGATGATGATGAACAGGTACCTAAAAATTTACACCTCCTCTGGAATGTCTATTTAAGTTGGATCGGCTTGATTGGTGTTCTTCTTGTTGCTAATGTAGATCATCCTTATTTCGGATTCAATATCGAGGCCCATTGATTCAGGGACATCTGCTACAAAAATATTTGGCAAGTGCTTGTAAATGTTGAACGTTTTTCAAATGTTTCCAAAACGATGAGTGATTTGCGTTACGATAACACGGTATCTATTTTATATTGTTTGAATACCTTTGAATCCCAGTGTAAGATCTGTTTTGAATGCCTTGTGTGTTTGTGAAAATCCCTCCATGTATTTACTAGCACTTTGTTCCCATTGATCACCTCAGTTTTACATTGTTAGTTTTTTGATTACGTTTGGATTGTTAATATTTGTATTTTATCATAGTTTTTATTTTTATTACACCTTCACTAAGTTTTTGTGCTTCCTCCCGAACTGTTTCCATGTTGTTTTACTTGACACTTGTTCCTGGCGTCAGACATATTGATTTTCTCCTCCTTCTGTGTGTGATCTATCCAGTCAGGATAGAATAGCGTTTATTTGTTGTGACTGGTAATATTCTTTTATCAACTTTATTTTATGTAGTTTGGTTGAATAGCCGGGTGGTAATATTTGTTTAGGTAACTATTCAGCATCATCATCGATGGACAGAGAGGATCTCATGAAGATGTGGTAGCACGGATTGAGAAAGTTAGGACAGCATACCTATGGTTAAAGAACATATTCAAGCCTAAATAACTACCAAACAATATCGACATCACAATATTTTGTACGGACGACAAAACACTTTGTCCTACTGTACGTAGCGGATACTTCAAGCAATGACACTACCGTAATCAAAAACGTCTAGCATAAAAAATTATATTCGCAATATTCTGGATTACTACCACATCTACGACTGAAGCGAAATTTAACGCAGTGGAGAAAGTGTTTTAGCCAACGCAGTTTAATCAAGCATTAATCTATATATCATTCCACATGTAATATTTTAGGAACATTAAATGTTTAGCCATCTTTATTAGTGAATTCCCATAGAAAAACCACCCGCTTGCTGTCAATATGTAAACACCGCTCCTAGCAAGTTTAACTAATTCGAATAAGATTAACAGTATATCACTGTGTTACATGACACACGCATCTGGGTAGACCTGTCTGATATATTTTGATAATTACTGCTTTGTTTTTCCGTGCTCTATGTTTTTGTTTTAATTTCTCTAGTTGTAGATTGTTATCATTATTTTGATCTGGCACACGAATTGACCTTAATTACACCGTTCATAAATCAGCAGTCTGTCTATTTAAGAAATGTTAAAAATTCCCGGATGATGTTTTGGATCGCTGTTATATATGTACTACATAAACATCTGATGAACGTGTTTACTTAAAACTTTCTTTTATCACATGTTTGTTCTGCATGTCTAACGTTATTACTTATATCAAATTGATCATGCCTGTTAACTGGAGTGAATTCTGTAATTATTATTTTTTTTCAGAATATAAATTATTATTATACTTCACTCATGTAAGAGACACATGTAATCGATAAACATCAAACACATTACGTAACGAACCATAAAATGTGCAACTCAGTAGTAAGATGTAAATTGTACTATTAGTGTGACGAATGAGAAACCTGATAATTCGAGGAACAAATGTTTCAACAGTAAAACAAAGATGAAGAATTAAAAATCACTTGAAAGAAGTGTGTATGTTTCTTTGTCTGTACATCTATAACTAGCATAAACGCAACAAAGAAGAAACTCGATTGAATTAGAGGAAGACAGGTGAAACTGTTAAACGTGTTTATTAAAGCAATATATTAAGTCTTTTACAAAGGAAGAGATAGGTACATTACAAAATGTTGTTGAATTCTGAAACGAGATATGAATGTCGTTAATGCTCAAAGCATTCACAATGTGCTGTAGATAGGTTCAAACTCTATCTAAAGAATGAAATGTGAAAAGATGGACTGTTGCGAAACGATAAATTTTCATTCTAATTTTTTCTAATCAGTTAGAAATGATACATTTTGTCGGCAATAACTTTTTTCTATGGTAATAGATATTGTTATTCGTAAACCAGTATTTATCATCGATACAGTTGCTATTTTAAAGTAACATACATGAATAGTAACACTCTATTTCGTTGTGGACTCACATAGCCGTATAATGCATTGATTTATTGGACATATAAAAGAAGTCGCAGTTCAATGTTTATAATGGGATGAGATCGGTCATTATATATTTTAACCATAATGTGAATCGTATATCATTAATCTGAAAACATTACAATTTGCATAGTTACAGGTAAATCAGCCCAATTCTAGTCAAGAGAAAAGACCTTGTATCGCTCCGCGGTTCGATATGCGCGGTTACTATCAAATACCTTGTGATGCTTCAGACTAATCAAATAGAATCTGTGAAAACAAGCAGAATGAATTTCATTGGCCATCACCGATTCAGTTAGTCGCTTGGATACTTGTTACTTTGGTCGGTGATCTAAAACACAGGACCACGCACATTCGATTATTAAACTTTTCAAAGATGTTGAAGAAACACTGTGTACTTATTTGTTCAGTTTCGCATTCTATAAACTGTATGATACTTAATATACCTAGCTGTTGTTGTGAAGTCGGTCAGCTAAGAGTAACATAGAATCTGAGATGTGTATCCATGGGTTCAAATTGACATACAACGTATCAGCACAACGAAATGAAGTTATCGAAGCAAATGTTTATGACAGTAAACGTACTAACGATGCCGATGATGGTAGACATGATTGCGCATACATAATATAATTTGAGAAAGAAAGAATGAGGTGAAATATATAGATACTTAAGTCACACTTTAATTTAAAGCTAATTATCATATCATCTTTTTTCACTATATTAGCATGTTAACTGGACGAAACGGACAAAGATGGTCGCATCAATGTTTTACTGATAGTTGGATGGCGATAAAAATGAAGACTGTTCGATCTGAACTAAGTCATCTGCACCGATATCTTTGAACGTTCTTATTTATAACACTTTCTGGATCATTGATACGACAACCTGAAAAAAAATCTATACAATGAACTTCGATTTTCAATGTTGCTTCGGTTGATGTCAGCCCTTGAATAGACACTGTTCTCAATGTCTGTTTTTACTGTTCAGATTTAGATTGTTATAGAAAGCTATTTGATTATTGGAATGAAGTTTTCATGCGATTAACTTCACATTCCCATTTGAGAGTACAATTTATGGAATAGCAGTTTATTAAAATGTTGCAGTATTTATAAGAATATTCCCTTTCTAGTTTTAGAAGTCTAAAATGTCAAATTGAAATTAACTATTTTCCTTATCTCTTACTTTCATCTCTCGAAAAGACAAGAACAAGCAGTAAAATAGGTATGAGAGATCCTGGTTATTCAGAAAGTCGTTCGGCATTCACGAAACGAAGTCATCGAATAGCTTACGCTAACCAACAACAGTATATCATAATTCTCATTCCTGGCACTAGTCTAACACACTTATTTTTTCTAGTACTTGGGTCAATTTCACTTAAGGGGCTCTCAAAGGTCGTCCTTGAATTGCTGTCTCAACTGAATACCTGAAAATACAGAACATGAGGTCGACTGAAAATCGATCTTTTTAACCAAATTGATCACTAGGGAGGAAATAATTCCGGTGACAGTTTGTGAACCAGGCTCAGAGGACTCACTACATCTGAGTTTGTTTTGACCGAATTGGATAGCAGAACAACAAAATGTTTAGGGATATACACTAAGCCAAACAATACGTTATTGGTAACCTTCAATCTGATTATCCTATTAAAAATATTAACGGATCGATTGCTGAGAAATGCAAGAACCTCCAAACCTACAGTCGGAACTACGAAGAATAAACAACCATTAAATTAGTCATGTTAGATTGTTACGGTTTTTTTCAAAAAAACAAAGGAAAGGAAAATAAACTTAGAGTGTTTAATGGGGAGGATCAAACATTTCGTCACGAGATAATTGAAAATAATACCTTTGAATAATAAGATGATAGTTCCAACATAATTGCTTGTTTTATATGCTGCTTATGATTAATAGAAGCCGTATTTAAGGTATAATACGTATTGAAACATATCTGGATTGAGTAAAATCTAAAACAACGAAGTTAAGAGGTAAAATGTATCCATGACTTTATCCACTGATCGCTGGAGCTATATTTGGAGTTTCTAGTTAAAGCTCATGAACAGCCTAAGAATTCTCCCCAATGGTGAAGGACATTAATGAAAAACTAATTTATTTAGTCCACATTATAATTTATTTATTCCCATTCTGTCCTATTTACAAGCCTATTGTTACTTTTTGTTGTTGCTTAGATCTCTGTCCAATGTTTACTACTCTGATTCACTATTGTCTTTTATGTCAAACGGTCGAGTTATTAGCGTAAGACATTAATTTGGATTATGAACATATAACTTTGTAAGTCAATCTTTCCAGCATCATACAACCAGAATCTTCATCAACATTAAATGTCACATAGGAGGATTATCAATTGAACAGAGTCGGAGAAGATATAAAAACTGCGCAGACTCCGTTCGATGTACATTATGGACAGTTATCCGGGTCTATTTCATTGGATGCATCTACAATATCCACAAGATCACCATTATAATAAAAACAATATAAATAGAGGCCACTATCTTAATTGAGGGACTGTTATACCAACCTAATCTGACAATACGTTGACAACCAAAGTCAGATGTTTCAAAGTGAACAATTTTAAAGTGAAGTACTTTTTGTAAAACATGTCAAACTAAATCATCGTTACATGAAATTACAGGCAAAAATATAGTAGTCTCAAATTCGTAATGTTGTCAACAATATTGATCTTTAGAAAAGTATTCTTAATAGGTAAACTAATGCTTCATTGTGGTTGACAGGCATGAGTTACTACACAGCCTAAAATAGACAGCTAATCTGGAACGTGATATGACTTGGCCATACGAATACATACTGTGACATTAGAAATTGATAGATTTTTAGAATTTTCTAGGCTTCGAGTCGGATTGAACTCTACACCAATTGAAAAACCTGCTCACAGAGATTGGTCGTTTACATAGGGTGTTACTGTCTGAAAATTTATCCTCATAGTCTCATTCTATCACTATCGATGAACGTGCAATGGTTTTAAACGCATCACCATGAAGAGGAAGTTGAGAGGAGAAAACTAGACTTCGTATCAACGACGACATACACCTGTGCGGTTAAATGTTGATCAAATCAACTTATGAAACTCAACACCGAAGTAAAATATTGTCAACTCCAACGTCAAACTACGTGAAGACGAATATGATGCTCATCGGAAACCAGCCAGTAGCCTTTTCATTAGTAAAATTATTGTTTCAATGGGCCATCGACAAGATACGGATTATCAGGGCGTTTTTAAAGGATCAAGTTAATCTTCAAAAGTTATGATTGGTGATGTCGCTTTCGATCGGCGAATCTGAAAAAGATTTTAAATGCTCGTGAAGATATAAATTTTGCTGTGACGTTATGTTACATGTCCCTGATAAATATCCTAGTATATTTCATGAAAACGTATGCCACAGAAATGTAAATGAAGAGGCATATGAGTAGGTGGAAGTTGTTAATTAAAGTAAACCCAGAGTTTTCTTCATAAAAGGTCTATACATGCTAGACGCACTACCTTGATTACTTGATAAGACTCTGAAAAATCCTAAACATTTGTGTGAAAATTTGGGCGTGCAAGTCCGATATTTTATTGTACACATGTGAAATTCTATGAGTTTTTTGATCATGTGATAAGAATTGTCAAGACTTTGAATCAATTTAATGAGGTTAATCTATATCAAACGTCGAAGGGCAATATAGTGTGGATTTAAGAGACAAATGTCTAGATATCTCTAAACATATTTAGCTTAGTTGAGTGCTCCGTTCCTTGCATACGTATGATCCGCATAACGATCAGACTTTCTATTTGAACTTAAATTCGATTGAGTCATGAGCACACTGGTGAAACTTGAGGAATACTATTCTTTATTGCATAGCTGACTGCAGACTTTTAAATTAAAAAAAAAAAATTACGGATTATTTGTTTTGATGTTGAACACAATACACGTTGATGAAATGACTCATCTTGGTGACTAACGAAATATATTTCTCATCAAGACTATTGTACTTGCTTTAATTAATTTTATTTCATGTAAATTAGTCAACTCAAGTAACGATGTTTCTGTAGAGAAATTTTTCATCCGTGCTTCAAGTGTACACTGTTGTTTTGCATTATTGAATAAATATTTGGATATTGTTTGAATGTAAAAGTGTTAAGGTCTTTTTGAAACTACTATAGTCGGATTTTGACATTGCCGTCAAGCGCATTTGCTTAAAAAAACAGAGAACAAACGTTTCTGGATCAATTCAAACCTAGTTAAGGCAGGAAGGCAAACTGTTTCCCTGTTGATGGTAAGACGCAATGTGATAACTGCAATTCGTGATATCACAATGTGTACAGTGGACTCAAAAAGACCGCATCTAAATGATGTTGCCAGACATTATCACGTTGGTTGTTGAAAACGTATTGTCCCTGTTGATTCTAGAGGCGATCGTTTGGATTACCACCTGGTTGATTGTCTTGAGAGACGAGCTGTAAAAGTAGAAATATATGTGTGCCTCAAAAAGACTGAAAGAAACCTCGTATTCAAGTGTTTTCAAACGATACACAATCAGCTGTGGATGGTGAGGGAAAGTTCTCGACAGAATTGAAAGTATGCTGCACAAATGTTTGCAACCTCATAAATAAAACTTCGGAGTTCAGGACAGCGACTGATAAAGAAAAACATTTTGTTATCGGTATCTCAGAAACGTTCGGTAATGAAATTGAATTCACTGGTTTTTTATCCAGTAAGCCTGATAGATTATTTCGTAGTAAAGACGGAGTTATCCTGTACACGAAATGTAACTCAATCATACGAGCATTCGAGAAACTGGCACACAATTCAAGAGCACGTGAAGTGTAGGCGGCGAGATTTCGAATTAGTTTTAGTATATCGCAGTACATAATATTTATTAAATGACTCTCTCTTAAGCAAACTTAAATCCTTGTGTATTAGCAGTAAAACCTTTATCGATGCAGATATGAGGGTAATAAACTCCATAGCATGGACGATACTGGTAAGTTGACTCATAAACATCAGTGCAAATGACATGAACTCAATTTAGGTAGTTATACAATCGGGTATCTCAACCCTGAATAGTCCAAAAAAAGATGAAGCACGGCCATCTGTTGATAGGCCGGGATATTCGACTTTTACCAAAAAGAAATCTTGAGATATTTTGCATAATATATCGCAGCCACGCTGAGTGTGATATTCCATATGTCATTTGATCAAGGTGTGTATCATATGGACTGAAACGATGCATTCGCCACTCCTATACGTAAAACAGAACCGAAAGAACTTCCATCGAACTGCAGAACTGTAAGCTTCACTTGTAGTAAAATGGTAAAAAGAAAAGTTAAACAGACCATTATGACATACGCGAAATCCAATAACCTATTTAACAGAGAACAACATTGCTTCGGAAAGCGTTCATCTTGCACAACGAACATCCTCATAGACAGAGAATATCAGATAAAGACGCTGGAGTTAGCTGTATTTAATAATGACGGAAAGTCGCCGCTAAGGGTATCAGAACCCTCTAAGCTTTAAATCGGACATTCAATAAGTAAGCTATCATCATGTTCAGTACAGTTTACACAAGCTCACTGAAAACAAAGCCAAGAAATGATTTTTAACATAACACTCGAAGCAGTGCTGTCAGCATCTTCAATTGACACATCGGAGAGAAGACTAGACACTCATAAAAGCATACTAGGGAAGCGTTAACATAAGCCGTAAGCCTTCTGTCCTGACTACAAAAATCCGAAATCGGATTGGCCTTGAGGTTCAGTTCACAGCACATGAGTATACAACGACAAATATATTTACCATTATATCCAGCAAATCAAATAGCTTATTTTTACTTGATTCCTGATGTTACAGTGGATTTCGTCCATATACTGTGGTATTATAATATAATATTTTTCTACAAGAGCAGGCACATGTCATTTTTACAAGGATCATCTACAAATACAAGATTCATTGGCTAACAGTATGGGTTGCAGTTAAAGTTATCAACTAAATATAATCAATATAAGTGCATATTAGTTCATTCGTGAAGATATCTTGAAGTATTATTGATTAAAATCACGTTTTAGTACTACACTTAGTATAGTCTACGAAATATTTTCAAAAGTAACACTGCGTCCACGTTACACACAAGAATCTTCTTCGACATATATATGTTTGAATTTTGGTTGTGCTAAGCATTTGTGCAATGCAACTTTTTAAGTAGTTGTAAGGTAGACTGTAGAGCGCTTGTTGTGAAATATGATCTTAGGAATCTACGCACGGATGCTTTATTACCGATGTCAGAAATACCATAGCTATGCCCCTGTCTGTAAATTGAAAAGGCGTATTAAATGTTTTTAATTTGTTGCACATGACAAGAATCGGAAGAGTGCAGAAGACTATTTTGTGATCGCTGTTGTGAAACTCTTCACCAACCACTTTTTATGTTGGTGTGATAATATGAAAAATATCAAGTCAAGAGTGTTTTGATTTCGTGTGGGCGGGTCTCCATTATGCTGCCAACCGTTTATTTCTATGGACCTATTTAAAGGTTCCTATCACAATGGGCCAGAATTTGTCTTCCAGGTGATGGTGAGAAGGTTAAAGTCACTACAAATCAAGCAAGGCAGTCTTGGCAAATGACTAACTTACAATAGTTTTAGTTGAATTGTGTATGTTTTGAGCTCGATTTACACATGCAATTAGTATTTTACATCCATGGGTGTGTGCAGCAAGCCAAAAGGAAGGTTGTAGGTTCCTGGAAAGGAATGTGAGGACGCTTGATATTTTTGACAAGGAGGGTGTCCGTGATGTGTGTGATTGTGTCCTGGTTCCTCAAGCTGGCAAGTTTCACATTATATGGCATTCTGATATCATCAGCAGGTGGTTTTTCTGTCGAGTGAAGCCTTACGTTCGTATGAGTGGGTGCTGACAATTCACTATGTTTGTTGTAGGTCATTCGACTGTTTTGAAATGATGGATAGGGTGCTGAAGTACTTAAGGGTTTCTAAACAGAATTTAGCGTTGTTTCGCATTGAGGTGTAGCTAATAGAGCAATTCCTGGGACGTTTATGTTTTATCCTTTTCATTGAAGCCGCTCGGGCAGTGATGTGTCACTATTGAGACATAAGTGGACTGACATTATGAAGTAACTGATGGTTTTTGCTTAGGATAAAAGTTTGCAGCTGCTTCATGTGCATGTCTGTTCCTGGGGCTTATAGAAGTATGATGCATTTATTTGATCAGTGGGGTATGGTATTGTTAGACTTGTGTACATTTTAATTTTCGTTACTACTCAAAATAATTTTAGCAAACTTTTAGATTGCATCATCAGATATATTATGCACAATGAGATTCTTCACACGCTGTAGTGTTTTTAACACTTCACATGATATACTGTCAATTAAATTTTCAGTATCTCACAAATAATTTCGAGGTTTTTTAAATTACTAGAATTTCCTAGAATACCGAATAAATATTTGTATGGCGATAAGTCTTGAATAGTTCGGGTGAGGCTAAGTTCTATTTGACCACCAGCTGTGAGATTGTTGGAATTTATATCAACACTTTTAGGGCTTATATAGTCGCATACAAACATGTTGCAAGTGTCTTTTGAAGGTTAACTTTGTGCATACATAGTTGAGGAATGGAGTATACATTTGGGTGTACAGTCGAGATGTAAATAATTGTGCTGGCTATTGTAGACAGTCTTACATGCATTCCATGTGCCACTACACGAGATGGTGGATTGTGGGTGTTTTTGATGATTGCAGTCAAGCAAACTGTTCTAATACCTTACTCAATATAACTTTTAATTGAAGTTTACAAATAGTTTTCTCATCGTACTAACACAGTGTATATATGAATGTGAAGTGATGGTGTCGAACATACGATTAACTACTATAATCACTTTCTTTCTTCTGGGTATAACAAATATGCATTGAAAATTATGTTTCATTTGCAGTAGACGTAAAGGAAGTATTACGGTTATCAATTTTCACATAAAATGTTTACCAATTTTGTAATAGAATCTAGTATTAGATAATACGAGTTATGTAGACCAGATAATCACCAAGCACTTCCTATTCGCAAATATTTCAAATGTCTATGCACATCACTTGAAACAATCAAGGATTTCATATCTAGGAAAACTATCTAGGCAATCTAATTATCTGAATTTCTTTCAGCTACTAACCTTCTACTCACACAGACCGATATTTTGCGTTCAATTGTTTGAATGAGTTATCAAATATATAAGAGTAAGATGTTGATGTTTATGTTAAGCCGATTATTCAATACTCATTTGAGTCAGATCATGTGCTTTAATACTCTTTACAAATACTATTTGGCGAACTGATCAAAACGAATAGTTGGTAGTTGAAGGCAACATCTTAGTGAAGAAGTAAGTGCAGTGAAATTGAGTAAATAATTTAAATGAATAATCATATTTTGAATAAATTATTAGATATGCAAAAGTATTTAAAGTCTATAAAAAATTTACTTTTCAATCTCAATATATGCAATTTGAAACAGTTCAGCTTAGAACGTCCCATTTGACATGATCACCAAAGAGAATTCTTGACACAGAATTAGAATTAGCTGGAAGCGTTTTTTAAATGATATGAATAATGTATGCCGAAATTACTTTACTGAACCGTTTCGAACTATTTCTACATCATGCTTTCAATATTCTAATTGTATGTTTCTTTGTTTCAGAAACTTGTTGTGTGTATCATGAAATAAATGTTAATGGTGAAATCAAACTGTAGATGATGAACGTGCGTGCCCATTTACATTGTGACATATTACGCTTGGATAAGGTCAAATTCGTCGTGATACAACATCCAGTTTCATATAATGTAAAATGAGAGAAACAACACTTATAATTACACTTCCATTCGTAGCTATTAAATCCCAATGTCATCAGTTTTGGTCATGTCAGAGAGGAAATGGGAATTATATGATAAGTAAAATTAAACAAAACGATCCAACGGTCTTTAAGATTACGTGATTAAATTGTTGATCTTGAATAATGCAAAGGATTAAAAGAATATGCGACGTGAATATTACCGCACATATGTGGTAGACTGAATGTTAATAGTAATTGCATACATCATCGTATGAACTATGCAATAGACGGTGTTCGGACTAGTATGTTTCCAACAACTGATGTTCATCGGTTATTAATAAATCGGTATTTCATCCAGTCAATTCGTGTTTTGAAATAACAACCTTATATATGTAGGACTGTCATATCATTCACTGTTTATGTATGATGACACGATAACCCATCCAATTTTAAATGTATTATATTCAAATGAAGATTTACAGAGTAGACGATTAGATGAATACTATTCATTGAGGTTGATAGACTCTGGACAACAGTGACCATAAACCTAATGATGGGTTGTTTTATATTTTGACAAGATGGTTTTGATTGACATTCAACAAATCACTTAACATTGTATTCTCCCTAATAATTGTTCTTGACAACTGGTTTACCGTAACTGCGTATTCATATAAACGTTGATGAAAATCATAGTTACATATATAATTCAAGCGTTAGTTTTGGAGTAGCTCAGAGTTAATAATAATCGTCTGCTGCAATTGTGTTCAGACGCTTGTTCATTTCTAGCAAACAATAAGAAGAGACATTGCACAACATGAAGACCCCTTTTGATTCAAACCAACGACGGAATTAATTCGACCATATTGTCATGAGTCATTTTTGAAGAGGCTCGACAGAAGACTATCACTCGTTCTGGAATAATTGTTTAGATTTCAATCATGCTCTAATAATAATCATTAGAAAACTACATTCTGCATCTGCGAAGAATAGTTTCTTTATTGTTATAACAGTCAGATGAATGTAGTTTCAAAATAACATTCATGATAGTTTCATCCAACTATCGATTGAATCTAATTTAGTTTTAAATAAAAATAATAATTATCAAATCAAACCTTGGTAATGACACTTATTTTAGTTTTATTCGTTGAGTAATAAACAGATTGTTATGTTAGTTTGATAACAGATATCAAGATAAAACAATTCTTTAAATTTGGATTGGACGTGAATGCACATAAAACCGGCACATTGTACTCTGACCTACGTTTGTTCTCATGACTGTTTCAAGATTTGGAATCGGTTGAAACACAGAATAACTAAACGAATTAGATTTCTGTTATTTTAATTTGTATAATGATCCGCACACTTTTTATATCACTAAACTTGTGTCCTTGGATACACAAGACATCATTTAGTGCTTCAATTCCCAGACATTAAGAGCTATCGTAGTTGTTCGTTTACCCGACTTGGTATAATTTACACCTGACAGGAGATAAATCTAATACAACATGGTCATTTGTACTGAATGAGCGAATTAACTTTAAAACTACTTCATGTTTGTCATTAAGATAGAACTGGTTAAGGACTCCTTGTTAAGTGTTGATATCTATTATGTTCATTTTAAAGCATTTCAATCGAATGCAGGAAAGTGAATATTATTCTTTCACTATTTGTCAAGTTCTTGACTGGTTCAACTCTCGAATTAGCGTTAATTTGAAGCTTTTTTCTTTTCAGATGATAATTATGATTGTTGGTTTTGCATTAGTAATTTCATGTGCAGAAGTGTATAAAATATTAATTTCTCTACCTGCGGCTACCAGATTCATCATCTTAGCTTTTTTCATGGGTATAAAGCTAAAAGATTTAAAAACGAAATTCATCACGATCATGTTCATTAAATTTTGTGTATCTACAGGAATCGGATTCATTCTCTTTGTTATCGGGATGATATTCGAAGATGTAAGTTGAACTAATCATGACTTTTCATAAAATGGTAGTGATCTATGATTAATATTGATTTGCTAATGGTTTTTTCGAGTAGCGTAAGTGTTCTTATAAAATTCACTTATCACAAATACGGTCAAAAGATTCCCACACCGCAAAAGAAATAATTTTGCAATTCATATGTCATTAACGAACATTCCAAACAATTCGGTGTTTTGTAATACATTTTCAGATGCCTTGAAATTTCATCCGCATCATAGTGTGGTCATTCTAAATACAAGAATGCGTTACACCATGATGTTGTGATCACGCACAAATTGCACAATGTAACCAGTTTCCTTTACACATGAATTGAAACCAAAGAACTTCTGCAATGTATTATGGAGTATAAACTGTATGTTGATGGCACAAAAATTCCGATTTCGCATCCGTGAAATCGGTAGCTCGACTGTTTCATCAAACAGTCCTTGAAGAAACTTGTTCAGTGTCAAGACAAACGTCAAGCATGAGACAGGATATGTACATGATATGAAAATTCAGAATAACAATTTGATGAACGCGTACATGAGGTGGTACGTATTAGTTTAAAATCGGTAGAGATTACTAGTTAAGTAATACTGTTTCTTCACTGATACTTATGTCGATTCATGATGAATTGAATTTAAGCATTTTTATTCTTTACTTTGTTATGTTTTACAAGGTGATGCTTGGATTGGTTGGGGTTGCGGAACGTTTGTTGTAAGTTCTGGATAAATATATAAATGGTAATACAAACCGTCCATTGATTATCATTTATCCAAGGAAAGCGTTCTATAAAATTTAGAAATTCTTAACATTGGCGTCTTTTGTCCACAGCATTAACCAGAAGGTTTTGTACTTACATTTTTCTTACGTGGCAAAGGTATTTTATTCTTGACTGCGTTTTTAAGAGTTGTAGCATAAGAACTAAGTACTTGCTTATGGGCTTCCAATGATAAACTGGGTTATATCGGATTAGTGACGTCATTAGTTGTACTTGAACTATTAGATGTCACTACAGAAATAACAGGCAAATTAGCATTCTTTGTTGGTATATCAGCTTACTGGAGAACATGAGATAGGGTAACTGCATTAGTGGATCCAGCAAGTCGTGCATCGTTGTTTGTTGTGGTCTCAACACCTTAATTTTCGTTCAAGGTTTGTTTTTGCATAAGCGTTTGTTTGGTGGTCTTATCTGAGACTATACGAGCGTTTCTAAATTTTGTAAGCGCACAGATTAGATGCTCAGATTCTTTTAACCGTTCAGCTAATATATGAGAGTCGAATCTGAACAAGACCGGGCACGAGTATTTCTGGTACTTTTTATTAAGTCGAATGCATTGGCATGGACTGTCTTGAAGGTTTGATGCTTTTAATATCGAATTCCTTAGTATTAGTGGGGATTCTGTCAGGTATTTTATAGACAATCACGTTATTGCGAGAGATTATTCGCCTGGTAACTTCATTAGCGACTCATTAGTGACTCAACTTTAGAACGCATGTCGGTTAGTTGTTTAAAGACAATGTTTACTTAACTCTTAATATTATCGATACTCTTTGATCTTCATGTGGAAGTCATTATTAAATTAGAGACAGAGTCATCCAGCATCCGGTGTGGTGTGAGACCTATCCCAACATTATCAGCTTCAAAAGGAGTAGCAGAGAATGGGGAATAGGTAATAACAGAATTGTTGTTAACTAAAGTATTACGTCTTTATCGGGCTCGTTTATTTGACAGTCGACCCATATTGGTTTAAGTATAGATTTTAAAGCTATTTATGAGTTATAAACTAGGATTCAACGATATTTAAACAATATACCGTGTTGTCGTAACGCAAACTTCAAACGTACCGCAACTGGATGCTGAATATCTAGTGTGATCGAGCAGTTCACTTTATCTAATGAAGGAAATTAGTGATCATCTGTGGAGGTTAAATCAATCGAGTTTCTTTACTGGTAATCCAAGCAGGCGAATTTAGTATCTCTACGTTTTTGGAATAGGGCTAATGCGATCAAGGTTCGTAATGGTTTTAACCGAATGACGTGATCGATTGCCTTACCTCCATGTTAAATCAGTTAATATACGGTGCATGAACGATGCTTATTATAAGGTGTTCACTGCTTTTACACAAGACTTTTAGATTGCCTTGGAGAAAGTCATCTACTATACATTCTGGAGTGTGATGAAATACAACTATTAAAAAACATTGCCTTCTATATTTCACATGTCATGTGCCAGTTTCTCAACTACTCGTGTGGTTGAAGTACATTTCGTGTACAGAATAAACTTGTCTTCCATACGGTTGAAACTATCAGTCTTACTGGATAAAATCCAGTCAAGTGAGTTTCATAATCAAACGTATCTAAGATTACTGTGTTTCTGAGATACCAATAACATACGGTCTTACTTTATACATCACTGTCTTGAGCTCCGACATTTTATTTAGTAGGCTGCAAGCATTTGTGTAGCACAACATCGATGCTGTGGAGAACTTTCGTTTACTATCCAGAGTAGTTTTTGGAACGGTTTAAAACGCTAAGACGCGATGTTTCTTTGACGGATTCGACCGCACTCATTTATTCCTACTTCTTTAGCTCGTTTTTTAGATTGATCAACCAGGCTGATATCCTCACAGACGTACGTTTTGCGTTCAACCAGTTTACCTGAGTTTTGTTGTGACATATTCATAAATCTTATGATCACCTGCTTACCTGATGACGTCCGCTACTATGGAATCATTTTAATCCACAAAAGGCTCATGATAAAATTTTCAATTTCTTCGAAAACGGACTTCTGTTCATCCAGTGCTTCCTGTTTATCAGACTGTATTTCTATAGCTATATTCAAAGACTCAATTACCTCTAGAATCAGCACGAACTTTGTTGAACAACATGCTTCGTACAATCAACGTATTATTGGCTCGCAGCACCATTTACAAGCAACCTTTTGAATTCGTTGTACACATTCTGATACCACGTATTGCAGTTACCACATTTCATCCTATCACTATCAGGGAAACAGCATTACGGCTTGCCAAAATTTTCTTTCAATTGTGCCATAGATTTGTATATTGTTTTATATAAAGTAATGTGCTTGACGATAATGAAAATTCGGACTTTTATAGTCACGAAAAGACTTTAACACTTGTACAGATAAACAAAATAAATACCAGTGCATTCAATTTTTGTATGTACACACGTAAATTACAGATTGTGAAATTCACTTGAAGAAAAAGCAGTAACTTTCGGGATTGATTAACCCAAAAGAAATCACTTGTGATAAGGAAAGTAACCTGGATAAGTTGAAAGTATACTGTATGTTTGAAAAGAACGACAGTGTGTCGCCTTCTGAAAATTTCGAGTGACTGCAAACAATACTTTTAAGGACAGTGAAACTGATTTTTTGAGACATCACTACAAACATTTGGGTAGAGGAAGAAACTGAAAGCAGTTAACGACGTCACAGAGAAATACATCTCGTAAGTATCCAACGTAATAATAATAATTTATTCACAAATAACAGTTTGTTACATGAGGCATGTCAGTTTACAGGCCAGATCAAATTGATACAAATGATACAATATCCACTGTAGTAAATTACATAGCTGAGTTGATAATTCATAAGATATAAATGTGAATGGTTTTATTCAGTATCACAGTTGTTGCGCTTAGTGAAAGTTGCGTTGCGAAAGTGCAACTGATAGTCAAGGATAGGTCCATTGAAGGTGAGAGTTTCTAGTTCATAATTTATACTAGACCGATCAAGGTCAAGTCATAACAAGTATCAACATGGTAAAAGCGATTCAAAGTCAAAACAATTAGTCAGTCCAATATTCTTTTCTTAAGATTTATGTTAAGAAAGAGCATTTTAATAGGTTAAAGAAAATAAGAGTTTACAAATGTATGAGTGTACATAAAACTGACAAATGAATGCGATTCAGAAAGGAGCTGAGAGTATGGGATTATGTGTTGTTTAAGAATAAATATAGTGCCAGAAACAGTATGGTGACATACAATTGGCAATCTTCCTTTTTTATCGAAGCTATTAGATCTCCTTTCATTTTTTTCCTATTTTGTTCCAGGTATCATAGGTTCTTGAGTGGGCTTCGTATATTAGCGAATTGTCCAAATCAATTCCTCAAAGTGCATTGTGTTCAACATACAAACCATTACTCTATATTTTTTTTATTAATATAGAATTAAGCAGTGAGCAATGCAATCAAGAATAGTATAGCCCAAGTTTCATCGATGTGCTCATAACCTAATCGAATGTACGTTCAAATAGAACGTCTTTTTCGTATGCAGATATTACGTATGGTAGAAGCGGAGCACCGAACGTTGATAAATAGATTTGGAGATGTCGTCATATTTGTCTCTTTATACACACTAATATGCCCTTGGATATTCGACATCGCTAGTCAGGTTAACCTCATTAATATTGGTTTAAATTCTTGACGGTTCTTATCGACTGACGAGAAATGAAAGATATAATATCTGACAGGCACGCTCAGTTCCCCAGGCAAACGTTTCAGGTAATTCAATGCCATGCCAAGTGATCATAGTAATGCTTCTAGCATGTATTAACCTTTGACGAACTAATCACTGTGCTTCTTTCAAGTCATGACTTCCATCCACTCTTATACCTTTTCATTTCGATATATTTAGCATAAGTTCCTCATACCAAGTACCAAAATTATTATCATGGTCATCATACTTGACTTCACAGCGAAATTCAGATCTAGTCATGAACGTTTCAAATCAATTTCATATTCGTCGGTGTAAACGAAAATCACCAATCATAGATTTTCGAGGATCACCATCATCGTTTATATGCGTCCTTGTAATCGGTATCTTTACAGTTGTCCTTTGAACGTAAGTAGAAAAAATATTTAAATAATAATTTTATTGATGAAAATTGTGCTCGCCGGTTTCCAAAATGTAACATAGTCATGTTCACATAATTTGGTGTTTCAGTTGACAAGATTGTACTTCGTTGTTGAGTTTAATGTGTTGACTAGATGGGAATTCAATCGCACTGGTTTATGTCGTCGTTCATCTGGAGTATAGATTTCTTCTCTCAAAGTCCCCCATATAGTGATGCGTTTAAAGTCACTGTCATGAATGTTCAAAGATAGTGAGATCACTAGCCTTTGAGGGTAGATTTTCAGATATTTACACTTTAGGGATACAATCTACCTCTGTGGGCAAGTTTTCAGTTGATGAGGTTTAACATGCGAAATCTGACAACAGTAGAGACATAATGCTTTGGTCTCGGTTAGATGTGGTCTTCTACTCGTCAAGGAACTTTATTCAGACGTTTTTTTTAAAGACTAAGCGTTTTGATTTAAAAGACTCCATAATGCTTAATCAGAAAATTACTGTGCTGATTCCTCCAACGCGTGTCAGCTTTGTAACGTATTATATCTCAAGAAAGTTCGCTTAAACAATTCATTACGCTTCCGACCTCGACCGAGTCCGATTCTTCTATTCAACCACCCGATTTCCTTAAGATGTTGGCGATTTTTAATCTATTTTGCAGTATTCTTCTCATGCAAGAAAACAAACCGTTTTATATGTTTAGTTGTAATGTATTGCCTGCCTTCCATATATTGTATGTCAAATTTTGATGATCATTATATGCTCATTCTAAATGGTAAGCATTTTTGTTTCTTCAGTCATTTACAACAGACGCTCATGGCCTACGGAATTTCAAAAGCCTCACACACTGTAATGTCACTGTGCTATATTGTATAGTCAAGTCATGTAACGTGAAAGAATGACTATCTATTTCACGTTCTTTAGTCACTCAGATTTTTCAACTTGAATGAAGCATTAGTTTAACTGTTAGGAATCCTTTCATTTACATGATTATTTTTGAGAGCAGTATAAAGTTATGACAATCTCTGAATAATCAATTATCGTTTGGAATTTCACGCAACGATAATTTAATTTGTTTTGTTCCACAAAAGGTGATTGAATTGATAATTCTTCAATTTGAAATGGTTTGCTCTGATTGTCAACCTACTGTCAGATTAGGTTAGTAAAGCAATCGCTCTATTGAGATTAAGGCCTATATTTGTGGTGTTTTTATCTTAGTAGTGATCTTTCTGAAACTCTAGATGCATTCAATAAAACAGTTACGGATAGCTGTCTATAGCATTCGTCGATCGAATAATGCGTAATTTGTGAACCGTTCACGACTCTCTTAAATAAAAACCTTCCAATGTGACATTTAAATGTTTTGTTTATTTTAGCTGTATGATTTTAAAACGTTTGCTGTACAAAGTTATGCGATCATTAACTAAAATATCATTGAGAATTATCTTGCGCTAATAACTCAACCGTTTAACATAAAAGCTAATAGTGAATGAGAGTACTAAAAGTAAAACAGGGATCTCAGCAACAAAAAAACGTAACAGTAGGCTTGTTATTAAAACATTTAGGGAATAAATAGAATGATGCAAACTGAATAAATTAAATTTTTATTCAATTACTTCACCACTGATACGGATTCATAGCATATGTATGTGCTCTAACTAGAAACACTAGATATTGCTCCAGTGATCGATGGATTAGGTCTTCGATCATTTTCACATTCAGTCTTAGTTGTTTTAGATTTTTCTCAATCCAGATCTATTCCAATACGTTTTGTACGTTAAATAGGGCTGCTATTGGTGATATGCATCATATATGACAACCACGTTTGTTGAAATAATGATCTTCCTAATTATAATTATTATTTTTATTTATCTGGAGTCAAAATATTTGATCTTCTCTATTTAACACTCTTTGTATATCTTCACATTCTTTTGTGTTTTTCTTTCATAAATTCATTATAACATATTGGTCTAATGTTTCTTTTTATTCGTAGGTTGTGGTCGTGGAATCTACCAGTAGCCTCGAGTATTGTCCAGAAGTGCTATGTATTGCGATCCATAAGTACAGCTTGAATATCACAAAATAAACCATTGGCCACTTCCTATTATATTTCTTCCAAAAGTAGGATTTACCTCATCTCTCACAACTGATAAGACAAGGTAAACTAAATTCTTACAATCATATGTGATAATGAAGCAGTGCAAAAACAAGTTTGTTGTTAGAAGATTCGTAAATATTTCTAAGACGAAAACGCTAAGGATCTCGGTTACAAAGCGTCACAATCAGCTTTGTGCACATGTATCGAATAGTCAAGGAAGATATTTTGAGATTAATTTTTTGAATAGTTCTGTTTGAACAATTGGAATTTCTCGCATTCTCAGCACCCTATTTGTTATTATTTTATTAAGGATATTTTATGCAATTGGTTCCTTTTATGAATTTTATAAAGCAAGAACATACATCGGTGGAGAATACTATGAATTCATATTATTTTTAGGTTCCTCGTCAGCTGCTGACAAACCGAAAATGTGATAGAATTTTTAATTTTTAATAGAGTGAAAACAATTGACATAGATGAGTGTAAATAACTGTTTACAATAAATTTATGGTTTCATTTGACGTTCCATCGCTCTTCACAAACATCTCCTTCGTGGAAACGTGAGAGATCATATGCGAATATCCTGAAATTCTTCCACTGTCAATCCATGATTTCAAGCAGCTCCACTTTTTGTGTACGAAAAACATACAATTTCAATTCAATAATTTCTTTAACGCCAAATCGATGGAGTTGCCATGGGTAGCCCATTTGGCCTAATTCTTGCCGGTTTATTTATGGGAAACCTTGAAAAAAAAGTTAAGCGTACAATCGATGATACAACGCTCTATTGCAGATATATTGATGACACATTCCTCATTCGCAAAAATCACGAACACGCCGCTAAGCAAAACGTATGACAGTATGGCCAACAAATATCTTACTTTAACGAACCAAAAACGCCAAGCCCCCATTTCTTAGTAGCTCCAACGGTATCTATCAATTAACGTGTAATAATAATAATAATAATAATAATAATAATGTATGTGCCAAAGCACATACTTTGGAAGAACTGAGAGAGGAGTGCATGTTCCATTTTTGATCACGTTCCAAAATACCTGAGTCTGCAGAACACTAAGGCTTTCAAAAGAGCAAAAACTTGAAATCTACTTGACACCGGGTACACCATCGACATTCCACATGCTTTCAAAATTATCAATGGACAAAGAAATACGACCACCGTCCGTTTCGCCATTGTGATAACAAAATTTAAACCGGATTTATGCACTCAAAAAGAGACTTTAATAAACTTATCTCTACCCTGATAATCTTTTTTTCATTCATTTTAAAATATTTATACTCCTCCCATATTACATAACTCATAAACCACATTATTACTCACACATTTTCACCACCTGATCCTCTTAAGTTATCTTAAGATTTCAAATTCTATCTAATCATTATTGCGTCACCTAACTTATGATTATTCAATTCCATTATTACACCACCCAACCCGAATTAATTGCTTTTGACCTCTGACCTGTTCTAGCATTTATATATAGTTATTATTGTAACCAGTTATTCACAATCATCAATGTATATTGTTTTCATTCTATCTCAATGTAAAAATTCTATCACATTTTTGATTTGAAATCAGCTTACGAGAAACTTCGAAATTATATGAATTCATACTATTCTGCACCAATACTCAGTAAGTCAAAACACACTCAGATGCAGTAAATCCTCTTAGCCTGGTTCATAACCTGACATCAGAACCTTTATCACTCCCAGTGATCTATTCACATTTGCTAGTCCGCTCAGTTTTCATTCGGACTCGTCTTGTATACTATTGATGAGTTTGGAAATAAAACACTACCTGATAAGTCTTTATTTATTTGTTGACTTGAACTCACAAATATTATAGCAAAAAAAGGACCGAATACATATCCGCCTCACACGTCATCCGACATGTGTGTGCTGTGTGGGTGCTCGTAACCAAACAGATGGTTTTATAAGACGGCCACATCAATAGCATTCGACCTTACGGTCTAATCCAGAAAGCAGTGACATGAATACAGGACGTGCAGTCTCATGGTAGCCGTGAGAAACGATAAGTTCATACGCCATTTGTTCCAATACGTACTGCTGGTTTGGAATCAAGGTTTCACAACTCCTTTAGATGGATAATGCATATCCAGCAACCTCTGTAAATCGTTGAACATTACATTTTGCACCACTGGATTTCGTAAACAACACTGTCAATGTGCATGTCTCCAAATATTTTGTTGTTTTGTTTTCCTATTCCGTAAGTCAAAACAAACTCAGCTGTAGTAGGTCCTCTAAGCCTGATCCATAACCAGTCATTGGAATGATTTCTCTCCCAGTGATTCAATAAAGCACCCGATTTTAAGTTGGCCTCCTGTTATATATTTTCCGGGAAACAGGAAACCTATCACTACACTTCACAGTATGGGTCAGTCTCATAATCAAATTTATAGACATATGTTCATGCTTTCTGAGTTGACTGAATTATTCCCTTATATTTGCCAATCTAATTCCTGTATTATTAGAACACTATTGTCCTACTTCGCTAATCGTCTTTGGCGTTTGCTTATTTTTGTTTAAAAAGGTTGTTTGCTTTAAACAGATTCATTTATTAAATGATTCGTTTAATCAAATTAACTAATCTGCAATGCTATAAGGCTTGTTTTTATGAAGGCAACAGAAATATCAGATTAATCTAAAACCATACTGTTGACTAGCTTATGGTAATCTGTTCCATGGACTTTTGTGTATATATTTGTCATCTGGTCAAGCATATGTTTGTTTGTACTCAGATAGTTTCATTTTATTCAATTCATACTGTTTGATAGGACCATATCCGTCTTCTTGAATTTTCAAATGTAGATAAATTTGATAGTTTGGTTCCCACACACGTATATAACCATGGTTTGTAAAAACTTCTGACACACAATGTCGAACGAGTTTCTAACTCACCAGGATACTTGTTACACATTCTTGCTTGTAGCGGTATTTTCCGGAGATTAAAGTAAGAGATTATAAGGAAAGTGGTTAATTTCAGCTTGATATTTTATACTACTAAATCTGAGAGGTAAGTAGTCATATAGAAACTGAAACATTTCGATAAACTGTCATCAAATAAATTGTATGCTTAAGTTGGTATGCTAAGTTATTCGTATGAAAACTTCATCTCAACAAACAACTCGCTTGAAATGTAATAATCTAAACGTTTTCATCAGACATAGAAGTATAAACTAAAATATTTACTTTGAAAACTCCAACTCGTTGTGCTAATATGAATATATATCCCAGATTCCATGTTAACCGACTGCACGACAACAGACAGGTTGAGTACCAGTGAACTTCACTCTTCTTTGTTTCGGAGATTCCGTTTAAATAATCTGAAGCATCACAAGGTATTTGATGGTAATTGTGAATATTATATCGTGGAGCAATACAAGGTCTTTTCTGGTGACAATAATAAGGCTGATTTACCTCTAAGTATGCGAGCTTTAATGCTTTCAGATGTATGAAGTACAATCTTTATTATGGGCAAGATAAAATAATGACAGGTTTCATCTGTTTGTGAACACTGAACTTTGGCTTCCTCTATATGTTCAATAAATCAATGTACTATACCATCATGTGAATCTACAGCGATATAGAGACTTTTACGTTTCGTGGGTGTCACACTTAAACAGATGTTGTATCAACGAAAGACACTCGTTTACGAATGAAATTATCTGTTGTCATAGTAATTATTATTGTCGACAAGATGCATGATTTTTAACAGCTTAGTGGAAAAGTATATGATAATTTATTCTTTTGCAATTGTCAATCATCTCACATGACATTCTTTAGATAGTCATTAAACACGTTCATTGCACATTGTGAAGGTTATATGTATTCATGACAGTCACTTCAAGTCCTTCCTTTGTTAAAGACTTAATAAATTGCTTGGATTGACTCGTTTAGCGGTTTCTTCCTCTGATTCAATCGAGCCTCTTGCTTGTTATTTGTATGGTAATGCTGCTTTTCCATGTGAATACAAAGAAACACACACATTGTTCCGAGAGATTTTCAATTCTTCATCTGCACTTCGCTGTTTAAACATTTGTTCATCAAATTACCAGGTTCTTCATTCTTAGCGCTACTAGTAGACATGACATTTTACTACCGATTTGTGCATTTCACGTTTTGTTACGCCATGGGTTTGACGTTTATCAATTAGATGTTCTTGTTACATCGGTAAACTCAGTTACAATGAAGTGAATAATGCCGGAGCTTATAATAATAAAACGTTCATTATTTTTGATCCTATCAAGACGCACACTATGCTGAAAACAAGTTCTTTAATTTGGTTGAATTAGTGACTTTATACAAGAATTCTACTTTTGAAAATTCACAATAGCACGATTTACATCATCGGAAGGCGTTGAGATAATTGATGACTGATTTTGCAGTCATCTATAAAAATGAAATCGAAGACGAATTTGGACGATAAGTATTAGATTTCTGAACGTTGACAGTTAAAACATTTTTGATACGAAACAGCCATAGAAATATCAGCATTTATTGGACGGAAACATTATATGCACGATAAATGTCATCACATGTCGTTATCCGTAAACAGTATAAGTGTATCCAGAGAACTTTTAACGTGGAACTTCTTTCATTGATGAAGAAACAGAAATTTAACAATTAATCAATATAAGTTCGTACATTTACACTTGAGCCAACCTAGTGTTGTCAGAGATAACGACAGAACCCATCTGATCAGACAACACAGTGGTTAGAACATCCGAATGACTAAATGAGTCACAAATCGTTCAGATAACAAAATAAAGTTTCCTACACAATCAATGGAGCTATATAAACACGGATTTCTAACATTTGATCTCAGCAATATTCAATACAAGCACTTCCAAGAAGTCAGAACTACTGAAAGCTGTCAATTGGTTTACAGTGTTACATTTGACACCTCTTCTTTTATTTGATCGTTTCAGGTTTATATTTTTCAGTTACAACACATCTGTTGTTGTCACATTGATCGTTCATAGAACCATGAGTGGTGTTGTTATTTTATGTTTGGAGTAGAGCTTTAGTGCAAATGTCCAACAGAAGTAATATTGACATCTGTCTTTATTGCTGACTGGTTCATGCAATTTCTACTTGACGTTGTTGCAAAATGTAGCAAACTTTTCATTGTGTTATTCTGTCTCACTACTAGATTTTGGTTTCAGTTAAAGTCGAAGCTTCAGAATTGGACTCTCCAACGTCCACCGAGGAAATCAAATAAGTAACAAATACTCTTCCGTCTACATTCTAAATAGAATTTATTTGTTCTCATTTATTTGCATAAATGTTTTTCACTCAACAATTTACAAGTCACTGATCGTTTTGAAAACATTTGAAAAACGTTCACAATACACAAGCGTTTGCCAAATATTTTGTAGCAGATGTCCCTGAATCAATAAGCTTCAATAATGACTCCGAAATAAGCATGATCCACACGAGCAAGAAGAAGAACAAGAATCAAGCCTATCCTACTTAAAGAGAAATTCTGGAGGATGTGGAAACTTTTAGGTACCTGTTCAGCACCATCATCAATGGACAAGCAGGGTCTCATGTATAGGTGGAAGCACGGATTTAGAAAGCTAGGACAGCATACCTATAGTAAAAGAACATACTCAAGCCAAGATAACTATCAACCAATATCGATATCAGAATATTTTGTACGGACGACAAAATACTTTGTCCTACTGAACATAGCGGATACTTCAAGAACTGACACTTTCATCATCAAAAACGTCCAGCATAAAAATATATTCTCAATACACTGGATTACTATCACATCTACGACTGAAGGGAAATTTAACGCAGTGGAGAAAGTGTTTGAGCCAACTCAGTTTATACAAGCGTTAATCTATATTTTGGCAAATAAAAATAAACTACAGACATGTGATGAGTAGAATAAGCAATGCTAGGACATAGGCTCACATAAACACAATCATGATTGATGAGTGAATAGAGCTCACTGTCAAATATTTTGATGGAGATTTGTTCTCTGAGCTGGATGGCTTGATCTTGGAGCTTTCATCGTTCTTCTGAACGACATCATCACAACTACATCAACATCATAATCAAGTAGAAGTGAATTGATGAATTTCTCCATATGTGTTTCAAAGCTTGTTGTTTGCACCTCGATGTTGATTGTCTCTTGTTGGCCTTAAATTTATCATTGGTTACTTCTTTGTTTTGGTTGTGTCTCCCATTGTTTTCATTTTTGTTCTAATTTTTTGCTTGATTTTGCTGATTGATTGATAAATTGGATTGATTTCAATGTGCTAGTTGATGGATTAATGGCCTGAATGCCAGGCTTCTAAGAATTCTCTGTTGTTTTTGTGGTTTCCTGTGTCAACGATTCACTTATCTTTCCAATCGAATGAGTGTCCGCAGTTGTCCACGTGTATTGATATAAGTGAGAAGATATCATGTCGTATGACAGCTTATTGATGTTCATGAAGGCGCAGGTGAAGGGGGCGACCGCTATGTCCAATGTAGCCAACTGCGAAAAACGCTTCATCGGACAAAGTGGACGTCCCCTCCTCCTACGCCTGCTTCAACATTAATTAGCAGTCGAACGTCAGGATATCTCCACACTTATGTCGATACACGTGGACAACTGCGGATTCTCATTTGATTAGGAAAATGTGAAAATGTTAGACAGAGGAAACTCCAAAAACATCAGAGAATTTTTAGTAGCTTGGCACTCAGGTCAATCATCAATCAACAAGCATATTAAAATCAATCTAATTTATCAACCAATAAGAAAAATAATGCACAAACATAAGGACAAAAATGAGAACACTGGGAGACAATCAAAACAAAGAAGTTAACAATGATAAATTTAAGGTCAATAAGAGCCAATCAACATCGAGTTGCACACAACAAGCTGTGAAACACAGATGGAGAAATTCAAACACTTTACCTCTATTTGAAGTTTGTGCTGATGATGTCGTTCAGAAGCACGACAAAAGCTACTCGATAAAAATATCCAGCTCAGAGAACAAAACTCCACCAAAATCATACACTTGTGCTAAAAATCTTCTTCACCAACTCACTGTCAAAATGTTGCTCGGGAAAGGTGAATAAATTGGCTTGATCGGAAGCCAGATTAAGTTATGTGTATATAATTGTGCAAGTGTAAACTTCCTTTCCTACTTACCCCAAACTAATTTACAGTGATGTATGAATGTTCATCGCATTCTAACTCATTTATATCTCATCTTCACCGAAGACATTGGACTCATGAAATAAAAACAAACAACGATATTTTCCATTTTGTAACCCTTTGTTTTTGTATTCGGGTTTTCACAAAGTTTTGAGTGGTTGATCATTGGTAAGTCAAGTAACAATTGAAATACAACTTATAATCGATTTGAAATTTTGTTTTTTGTTTTGTGTTGCATGACGACTTTGTGCTTCGTATCAATGCACAAAGGTAACCAAAACTAATGCCACCTATGAAAGTTGTAAATGTGTAAACATGGTGGATTTACATAAAGTGTTTCAATTTTTTGTTTTATCATGGTTTCATTACATTCAGACATATGACTGAGGGTTATCATAGTCTGATGATCGAATGCACTGAACTGACATATGAGTTTCGAGACATCGATCATGATTCCGATGTATTGTTAAACAGAACAACTGTGCGCACAGTTAAAACGTGCAATGTTATTGACCATAATTGGCTTTCATACAGTGTGAAAATTTCAGAACTAATACTACGTCTAGCATAAAAACGTCTTATGTAATAGAACGGAACAGATTTTCACGCATGCAATCAACAATGTCATTGCACTCAATATCAGGTGCTGAAAGCGCTCTCAAAATGTCATTTTTTACACCCACTGAAATACCGGTAATCGACAGTGAACATTGTTATTTATATTCATAACTAACTAATCAAATCAGTGCCTAAGCGTAAACCACATCAATGTGGTCTGACTTGTCTGAAGTCTATCCCTGTTTCACGTGACCTGTCAAATATATATATTAATGTGCCTCAAACGTTTCTCTATATATTTCGATAAGACACTCAAAACTGATCACAAGATTTTGTGGTTGTTACGTCCAAGTTTTGCTCGTTCTAGTTATTGAAGTACGGACTATCGATCTACTTGCGAATTACGAACCCAAATTAACAACAGAGCCAAGCTCCAATTTAGATACCAAATATATTCGTAATTCACAAATAATCGACCAAATGTCGTTCTAACAACAATAATTATAATAATTGCAAAACAAACCTTCAATTTTGTAGGTTCCCAGAGCAAAACTCCCAAATAACAAACCAAAGATAAAGAGAGCACCAAATTACCAAACCAAAGACAAACCAAAATGTCCGAAAAAATGATATAAACGAACAAGTTCGAAAGTTAAGTAAAACAATTACATCCAAAAACACAGTAAATTAATAATGTACAATAAAAAGGTTTTAATTTGCCAAATGTCTTCAGTTCCCCCGTAACAGTATGTCTAACTTAATAAGCATAATCCCTTAAATTATTATTGTACTGATCGAATCGTTAATTTGAAGTTAAGAAACAGATTCAATATCCAAACCCAAGGTTTTTACAGCTGATTTGGTTCTAGATATACGTCGGACACACTCAACATCACTATAGTGTCAATCAAAAGTCGTCCATAATTAAAAGTTTCACCGTCAAAATAAATCGCAGAGACAGCCCGAGATACCATCATTGAATATGCTAATTCAAGTAATAAATAAACAACGCCTTGCGAAGCGAAACATTATTGTCAGATTGAGATGATATTTAAAATGATATAGTGCAAAGTGTTTAATAAATAAAATTATTGTGTCAAAACATTGTTCTAAAGAGAATCATGTTCAACAATGGTAATACTCTCTGCACTAGACCCATGGGCCATTTGTTTTTCTCGGAGAACTCGGAACATATCATTACTAAGTCACCCTTTCGCATGTTCCTCTCTAGTTGGGTCCACTTTTATCTACGCTGCACCAACGTCTCCAAAATACGTGTGCCAAGTAATTCGCTTTCTTCCATCTCTTAGAATACCTGTCATTAGATCGGACGTTAGTGAGTTCGGCGACGTTCTCTCTCAATAGTAATAGTTTCGCTGGTGTTATTGCATCGAGATCATTAGAGTCGTCCGTAACCGGAACCAAAAGTCGATTAATAATTATACGCTCAGCCTCTATCATGAAAGTTTCAAGGCATTCATCTGTTAAAGATTGTTCCATTACAAGAGCACCCAATACTCTACGTACAGAGCGAATTATGCGCTCCCAATCTCCTCCCCAATGACTAGCAGCCGGAGGACTGAAATGCCAGTCAATCCCTTTTCTTAGCAAATCAGAGTGTATACGCTCCTGCACCCAATCCTGAAGACATTTTCTTAGCTCACGTTCAGCCCCCACCAGATTTGATCCATTATCACTGTATATCCCTTTTGGATAGCCTCTCCTGCCGATAAACCGCATCAATGTCATGATAAATGAGTCTGTGGTAAAACTATATGCAACTTCCAGATGCACAGCTCTCAACCTTAAACATGTGAATACACAACCATATCTCTTCTCGGTACGTCTAACATGTTTAACTGATAAGAATGGATACTCACGATCTTCTATTCTGCTCGTAGGTAGTGGTGCCATCAGTTGTTGGATGAGGCAGGCTTTCCTCCTTTTACAATAAACACAATCATTAATCACTCTCCTCATGGTCAATCCACCCCTCAGCACTCAAAATCTTTCTCGAACTGTTGCCATTACCTGTGTGGTTCCAACATGCCCTTCCAAAATATGATAATACTGTAGAATCAAATTTGTAATTCTTTGCTTTGATGGTAATATTATAGGATGCTTCCTCGACTCGGGTCAGTAACTAATTTGAAGTCGGCTACCAACACATAATAATCCGTTTAACATTATTGGATTTAAGATCCGTAATGGTGAATTTTTTATTTTCGCCTTGCTAATGGTATCAGACGACAATATTTCAATCTCTCTCCGAAATACTCTCCGTTGAACATATTGAATTAAATCTAAATAGGCTAAATTTAATTCATCAACTCTGAGCATACCCACCTGTAGAGACTGATCTGTTCTACCAGAGCGCATGATCAATGGATATCGCTTGAATCGGGTTAACCATGCAACAGCCTTAGGTAATTTAGTCCAATCTGAATAGTAGTTATTAGGTAAATCGACGGAGGATTTTTCAACTAATACATGCATGGACATAGCTTTCTTTAATTCCAAGAGATGGGGATCGGGACCTCGTATATCAGCAGCAGGCCAACAGTCCTTTGGCTTCCTCAAAAAATGTGGACCCTCCTCCCATATCTTGACGTCATTGATGTTGAACTTGAGACCTCTGGAAGTGAAGTCTGCTATGTTTTCATTAGAAGGCACGAATCTCCATCGGTCCACTTTAGTAAGACTATGAATAGTCGAAATCCGGTTTGCTATGAATGTTTTAAACTGGCTTTTTTCATTTCTAATATAATGTAAGACAATCATAGAATCCGTCCAAAATCTAACCTCTGCAAACTTAACATCTAACTCGAACTGCAGATGGGACCCCATGCGAGCTACTAACACTGCAGCCGTAAGTTCCAAACGCGGTATAGTTTGAACTTTAAAAGGGGTTACTCTTGACTTAGCCATAAAAAGACGAGAACATACTTCAGTGTGATGCATGTGAGAGCGGAAGTATGTCACTGCACCATATCCAGTTTCCGAGGCATCGCTGAAAATGTGAAGTTCCGGGAGCGAGCGACCTGACTGCATAAGCAATACGCAACGTGGAAAACTAACGTTCTCAACCCCCTGGAATTCACTTAAAATCCGTAATCAATGTCTGCTTTCCTCATTTGGAATCTCTTCGTCCCATGCTAGTCTCAATTTACCTAAACTTTGGAGTAACTGCTTCATTGGAAGTAAATTGGTGCTAACAATCCCAAGGGATCGTAAAGTGAGTCTACGCTCGACAATATACCTCGCCTAGTGAGGGGACGTTTTGGTATGCGATCTTTAAATTCAAACGAATCAACCATAGTATTCCAGAATAATCTCAATGTGCGTTCCGTAGGAAGCCTTTCAATGTCAATCTCTCTTTTGGCTTCTGCCCTCTCGTCTGGATAAATTGATTCGAGAACTTGTAAACAGTTTTTTATCCACTTCGTAAGTCTAAACCCACCTTTTCTGAGGAGTAAAGCAAGGGTTTTTGCTAGCCCAATTGCATCCCGCACGTTGTCAATGGAGGCTAAATAGTCGTCGACACAGAAACTCTTATCTACGACGTCCTGGATATCTTCATTAAATTCCTTACCGAATATATCTACCGTCTTCTTAAGAGCAAAATTAGCGCAAAAAGGGGAGGACACGGCTCCAAACGGATGAACTTTTAAACAATATTCCTTAGGCTTCCGTCTTATATCACCGTCTTCCCACCACAATAGACGAAACGCTTCCCTGTCTTGTCTTTGGATCTTTACTTGAAGAAACATCTCTTCAATATCGGCAGCTAATGCTACGTTACCTAATCTAAGTGGTAGAAGTACACCAATAAAACTATTTACAGTATTTGGTCCTCTCAAAAGCTGGTCATTAAGAGAACAACCTTGATAGACAGCCGCACAATCAAAAACAATTCTCAATTTTACAGGCTTTTTAGGGTTGATAACAGGATGATGAGGAATATACCAACAAACAGCATCATGGTCGAATTCCTCTCTACTAGCTTCAGTGATGTAGCTCTTACTTAAATGTTTATTCATCACAACTCGATATTTCTCCAAAAGACTGTTATCTTTCATAAACCTCCTTCTTAAGCATTCTAGTCTGCGTTCAGCTAGTTCCAAATTTTTCGGTAGCCTTGAGTTATCATACTTCCATGTTAGACCAACTTGGAAATGACCACCCTCCAATTTAAACGAATTGCTAACTATTTCTAGAGCCTTTTTATCCTCGACAGAATATCCATTACGAAATGTATATGTATCCTCAAACTCATGATCATATAATCTTTCTAAATCTCGCAAAATATCATAAGCGGAACAATGACACCACTGAACTTGATGTAGAGACCTTGATACTCCCTTAGGACCTATAATCATCCAACCGAGATGATTACGCACAACAAACGGATGCTTCCTGTTCCCCAGACGTTGTTCCAAGACCCAATATGCATCCGGAGCATCACAGCCAATCAATATTCCTACAAAAATACTTCGCAACCTCGAGAGGGTTATGTCCTTTCGGTGTTTCCACCGCTTCAGTTGGAGTTCGTTTAAAGGTGCTGCATGATCGATCGGAAGTTTCTTGGTCGTGTAAACTTTGTTGATCTTTATAGAACCCCGTTCATCTAATGAAAATACCTCTAAATATACCTTCAGACATTCACAATCGGTAAACCAGTTTACAGTCGCCACCTTTATCGAAGTCTCTTTACATTCAATACCCAACTGAATAATTAATTCTTCACATACAAGAGAAGTGTCCGAACCACTATTTAGAAGTGCATACGTTTCCAAACATCCTTTGGGACCGTACAGTCTGACTGGAACGATACCCAAACAAACCTTTGAGGAGTTCCAATCCTTAGCTAAATTCAGACATACCACAAACAGCTTTAGGAAATTTACCATCCATTTCGTCATTTTGCTTCAGCCTTTTGCTCCGTGTTTCCATCGTATTTGTTGTTCTAAATAATTAATTGCCAAAACAAATCTGAATTAATCCAAACGAAGTCGACCAATAAGAACAGGAAATTGAATCCAAATATCCAGGCAATCCAAGGTATAAACACAGAACCAATAATTGGAGAACTTTAAGTTACGTCCAAGTTTTGCTCGTTCTAGTTATTGAAGTACGGACTATCGATCTACTTGCGAATTACGAACCCAAATTAACAACAGAGCCAAGCTCCAATTTAGATACCAAATATATTCGTAATTCACAAATAATCGACCAAATGTCGTTCTAACAACAATAATTATAATAATTGCAAAACAAACCTTCAATTTTGTAGGTTCCCAGAGCAAAACTCCCAAATAACAAACCAAAGATAAAGAGAGCACCAAATTACCAAACCAAAGACAAACCAAAATGTCCGAAAAAATGATATAAACGAACAAGTTCGAAAGTTAAGTAAAACAATTACATCCAAAAACACAGTAAATTAATAATGTACAATAAAAAGGTTTTAATTTGCCAAATGTCTTCAGTTCCCCCGTAACAGTATGTCTAACTTAATAAGCATAATCCCTTAAATTATTATTGTACTGATCGAATCGTTAATTTGAAGTTAAGAAACAGATTCAATATCCAAACCCAAGGTTTTTACAGCTGATTTGGTTCTAGATATACGTCGGACACACTCAACATCACTATAGTGTCAATCAAAAGTCGTCCATAATTAAAAGTTTCACCGTCAAAATAAATCGCAGAGACAGCCCGAGATACCATCATTGAATATGCTAATTCAAGTAATAAATAAACAACGCCTTGCGAAGCGAAACATTATTGTCAGATTGAGATGATATTTAAAATGATATAGTGCAAAGTGTTTAATAAATAAAATTATTGTGTCAAAACATTGTTCTAAAGAGAATCATGTTCAACAATGGTAATAGAATAGAAATAATTCATGGCCTATTTTCTTTGTCCTTGATCAGTCTCTTCGCCTTACTACATTTCTCCTCTAGTTTGTCGTTGTTTCGTAAAACTGTTTCATAATTCTTTCTGTTGCACTTTTTCCGCCGTCGTTGCTGCTTTCACTACTCATTTCTGCATGTCGGCTTCAATGCTCTTCTTCACTTGCTTGTTTACTTCTATGTACTCAGCTTCTGCTTTGAATTTCTCCTCAGTCGATCGCCTGTTGTTAATTTCTGTCTTCTTGTTTCTTCTTTACCTGATTTTGTCCACGGTTTCTGTAGTGACCCATTTCATACGATGATGTTTATTCAAATCGAAATCCACTTGAGACGTATGAGTAAACGCTTCTTTGATACATTTAAAGTAGTCCACCATAGTAGATTCTTCTTGCTTCATTTGATCCTGTAAATATTAGAACTTGTTGTTGACAGCTATCTTGAATTTGTTGAGTTTTTCAGTATTTCGAATGAAGGCTGTGTTATGATACCAACAGATGATGATCGGAAGCCTATATCTGCTCCATTCCTGGTTCTTAATTCTTCTGTTGTGCTTCGAAAATTTATGTCGATGCAAATATGATCTATTTGCTCCTCTGTGGTGTGGACTGATGAGATCAATGCAGCTTTGTGAGTAAACGTTTGTGCGAAAATTATTGACCAATTTGATGAATGCACATACATTTGCAAATATTGTCGTTTCTTTCTCTCACTCAATGTCGTCTCATGATTTCTTCATATCCTGTTTTGTCTATTCCAGCTTTGGAGTTTAGATCACTCATGAGAATGCTGAGGTTCTTTCCCGGACACCTTATTATGATTGACTTCGTTATCATCATTGCTATCATTGGTGAGGGCGTCACATTTCATAATATAAACAGTGATCCCCCTTTGCTTTGAAAGATGCTTTGATGATCGTGGATCTGTAAAATTCTCATCGTACATGTGCATTCCGTGCTTCTTTAGACGGCATTACAGCAACTCACTGAGTTCATCTTGTCCAACGTATAGCAGCACCACATCTAACACTTTATGTGTTTCGTTGAATCGTCCAACAACTGAAAAAACAGTGAAAGACTAAACATCACTGAATTGCTTTCTATTGAAATGCATGAAAATGAATATCCATGGATACAAGCACATAACAAGGAATGCTTATCCATCTCTGTCATAGTGACAAACGCGAAATGATTTCAAACAGAATTCCCTCATCTTCAAAATATGACCGAAATATGTGAGGTTTATCACCTAATCAAAGTCAAATATACTACTTGGGTAAAGAAACTTCTTCAACAGCTAGTATTATCTGCAACTCGAGGCATTGAATGGTGAGTTGGGTATCATAGAACACACGTTCAGTGATAGACAAAGTGTGTGGATGATAGAACAAATTGAAATGACAGAAATTTGATTTGTTAATTTGTTCTCTGTTTACAAGCAGTTCCACGTCTTAAAAATGCTCATAACAACGAATATAGATTAGGGTAAAATTTACCAGTGTGATGCGCATACACGTCTATATATTTCTGAATTATCCATGACATTGACTGATGCCATTTAATGTTATATGATTTTGCTCACATAACGAGGAACACTTATGGCTCACGATACAACGGAATTATTGGTGATCTGGGTTCTATACATTGACAGATTTATAAAATCCTTGAAACTGGATCGGTAAACGTATTGTTATTCTTAAATAAAACATCGAATGTTGTTACGTCCAAGTTTTGCTCGTTCCAGTTATTGAAGTACGGAGTATCGATCTACTTGCAAATTACGAACTCAAATTATCAACAGAACCAAGCTACAATTTATATATCAAATTTAATCGTAATTCACAAATAATCTTCCAAATATCGTTCTTCAATTTTGTAGGTTCCCGGAGCAATGCTCTCAAATACCAAACCAAAGATAAAGAGAGCACCAAATTGCCAAACCGAAAACAAACCAAAATGTCCGAAATAATGATATAAACAAACAAGTTCAAAAGTTAAGTAAAACAATTACATCCAAAAACACTGTACATTATTAATGTACAATAAAAGGTTTTAATCCACCAAATGTATTCAGTTCTCACGTAACAAATAACATGTGATCAGTTGAACATTCAGGGTTTCTTTAACGTTGATATCCATAATCAGACAAACATAACAACATTTTTATTATTCAACAAACAAAATTACTAACTCAATTATTTGGATGGTTAAATGAAAATATCATGAATATCACTTTAAACAATATTCAACTGACGGTTATCACGATGAATTTATTGTTCTTTCTGGGTGCGGTGAATAGTTGTCTATTTATAATTATTATAAATCCAAGGACTATTCCGATCAATCTGAAATACAACAGAAAACAATTTACATTATCATAATCTCATAGATACAATAAACCATAGTAATGTGTATCTAATGTTCTACATAATCTGAATGCATAAAATGGTTGAACAAATTCTTCAGTGTCTCAGTTTGACATTTTCGTACGTTTGTCAAACTTGTCGGAATAATCGATGAGTGGATTACCTGATGAGTGATTGTCCTGTTTATCTCATTTCATACTGATCATTTGTTATAATGTGATGTAACACGAAATTTTAATGGTTTGTACTCAGAAGAAATCAACAATTTTTCTTTTCCTCAGTCAAATTATTCTTGTGAAACATGGATCAGTTGTCTTATTTCAGTGTACAATTCACTTCATTGGATAGTGATACACTAAAATTGTCGTTGTGATTTTTATGCAATGACTGTATTTCAGACATATATTACTTACGTTATTATGAGACCACTGAGAGCAATTGGATCTGGAAAACAAATAGTGCTGAATCTTTCAAATGGAATGATCAAAGTCTTACGTGTAACTACATTTTTCGTGAGCATTTTGGTTTGATATAATATCAAAAATGGTTAAGCTGATTTTGTCAAATGGAATGACAAATGTCTTACTTGTTATCAGAAATATTCAGACACCCTGAATATTTAAAAAGCCTTTGGATGCTGAATCTGTCAAATGGAATAATAATTGTCTTACATGCAGTAATAATTAACTTTTCCATTTGTATAATTACAATCCTTGTCCGACTTCATTAATGTAAACTCAGTGAAGACTTGTGAACGATTCGCCTTTGAAATTTCAGCTTTCACAAACAACAATATAAATTTATTCTGAAATAATTAAAAATTCACGAGGTGGAGATATTCAATTTCATGAATTACATAAGACCTTAAATATTCATTCACATGACTATTTCGTTCCTCATTATTTATTTTCACACAAGTTTGGATTTATGGACATGACCAGAATTTCATCTCGATAGTTCTCATTATCATCTTTACGAGAATAAATACAAAGCTCGAAAGTCGATGAAAATTGATCTCATTAGATTCACATTAGATGATTTCGGCATATGATGCTTTTTAGTGATCAACGTTGACGTAATCACTTCAGTAATTATAATTAACCGTTCTAAAATCTAATCATCCTCATAAATGATACTCAACGAAAGTATGATTTTCTCTCCATTATTCTCTCCTGTGATTTTTCGAAAGCATGTCGTACTATAAAGTAAGTCGTAGGCAATAAGTAGGTTGTATAGTTATTTTTTACGGGTTATTACAATAACGCATTTTGCAAGACATTGAAAATCTTGCAAACTGCATAAACTTGATTTCCTCCAAAATTTGTGTCATCCAATTGTTCATCATCTTTCGTCTTCAATAAGAATGTCTTTTTACATGTTTGTGTGGACATACATACATAGGGAGGAGTAATCGAACAATGCAATCAAGGGTCAATGAACATGTGCGCAGATGGCTTCAAAATCAGTGTGTGTCAAATGACCCGATCAATGTAGGAGGTAGAAAACCAAGTTCATCGATAGCAAAACACATAATTGAGACGGGGCACAAGATTGACATTAATTCCGCATTTAGAATGTTGTATAGAAATTGTCAAGGTCGAATTCTTAAGTTTATTGAAGACTTAGCTATTCGTAAATGTAAACCCCTTATGTGTACAAAAACAATTTGTCGTAACCTTGAATTTACCTTGGTAACCCTTAAGTCATTTTATGGCCTAGAATAACACGACAATTTCTTATTCTTTCTCTCCCCTTAGTTATTATAATTGTACTTTTATTCGTTTGACCTTTATTAATATTCATATAAAAATGAATTGACAAGTATATGTGTCACCAGATTGTTCGAAATGTATAGCGCAAATACATCACATTTTTCAGATCATCTCCGTCTTCTCATTGTTTTATCGAAATTTATAAAAGGGACTAATTGCTTTAAATATCTTTTCTGTTTGTAATAGAGATTCATTTGAATCATTCGTGTTGAGTGTTCTGTATTATAGTTAGCCTATAACATTTAACTGAACTGTTGTTATTGCTACTCATAATTTAACTTATCAACAAATCGAAACTCATTCTTAAATTATACCTTTTGATAGAAATTAACAAATTCACATGGAATGATGTTCACAATAAAAATAATACACTAAAACTGCACATATATATAACGGAAAACTCTTATTATTTTGAATCTTCTTTCTTCACTTATGAGTGCTCATTGATTTCATTGAACTTTGGTTAAGTTACCTTTGTACAGAATAATAGAAAACGTGATTCGTGAAAAATTAAGCAATATGATCTAACTGTTGGTTCACTATTTGTGAATGAGTGATTCTACTTCGTAGTGAGAATAATTCGGTCGCTTTGATGTGCTGAATGTTTGAATGAATGAATAATGACGTCAAGTATGACACCGTCAAAACAGTAATAATGGTCACACATTTTTTTAAACAGAATGAATTTTTTATGTTGTCGGAATTGATACATCTTCTACACCATCATCATATACGTATTTGTGTAATGGGATTGCTGAAAAACGTCACTGAGGACACCTGAACCTACGTTTCATGTGACTACGTCGTCGTGAGAGAGCTTCAACTGTAGCCTTGAGGAGAGTGATGCTTACACTTACGTGTCTAACAGCCTGACAATTGGTGACGTGGTCACTTAAATGTAATGAGTCTTGAATCAATTATCCTTTTGATACGTTTTCATCGCTGTTGTGCTTCGGAAAATTATATTGACGTAAACATGATCTATTTGCTCCTCTGTGGTGTGGCCTGGTGAGATCTATGCGGCTTTGTGAGTGAACGTTTGTGCGAAAATTATTGACCAATTTGATGAATGCACATACATTTGCAAATATTGTCGTTTCTTTCTCTCACTCAATGTCGTCTCATGATTTCTTCATATCCTGTTTTGTCTATTCCAGCTTTGGAGTTTAGATCACTCATGAGAATGCTGAGGTTCTTTCCCGGACACCTTATTATGATTGACTTCGTTATCATCATTGCTATCATTGGTGAGGGCGTCACATTTCATAATATAAACAGTGATCCCCCTTTGCTTTGAAAGATGCTTTGATGATCGTGGATCTGTAAAATTCTCATCGTACATGTGCATTCCGTGCTTCTTTAGACGGCATTACAGCAACTCACTGAGTTCATCTTGTCCAACGTATAGCAGCACCACATCTAACACTTTATGTGTTTCGCTGATTCCTAGTACTGTCAAGTTGTATCTCCTCGTTTTCGTTGCTATTTGACTCGTCGTCATGGCTTTCCATATTGTTAGGACGTTCCATGTACCTTTAAAAATAGTTGCTCTAGTTAGTAGAAAGGGGCATCAGCCTCACGGTTCCAAAGAAATTCGTCTTCACCATGAACTCTTATAGTTCTTCCTAATGAAGATCTTCTAACTCAAAAGGCTGAGTTCAAATGGCTTGAATTATTTATTCTAATTAACGATTTTTAAGCGAATCAGTTTTTCTGCAGAATGGGTGGCTTACCCGATGTTCGACTTCCGTTTTTCACCAGGGCAAAAGAACAACAGCGAAACCGGGTAGGCTACATACAGAGTTTCAACTGCCGTACTTCTTATTTTATTGTGTTATTTCGGGGTCGTATGTTATAGATCGATATAATGAAATGCAGAAGTGATAAACTCTATTGACGACATAAACATCAACTTTTCGAATACAACATTTTCAAATAAAATTGAAGGATGAAAATGGGAAGGTTATAGAACACTGAGAAGCAGTTATTCGCTGATAATACAACTGTTGAAGAATATTAGGTATTTGTTACTTTTTTAATATTGAAGGTTTGTAACACAGGTGAATTGTTTCAATGGAGTTTTGTTCTTTGAAATGGATGGTTTGCTCGTGGAGCTTTTATTGTACTTCCGAAGATCATCATCAGCACAAATCTCAGGTACTCGTAGCAAATAGTTTGTGTTCCATTGACTTCTACCATCCGACAATAAACTGTAGCCACCGTTTCTTATGAATTTCTGATTTCAAACACCGTTGACATGTTTCAAATTAAACGTAACAAAGATTGTTCATTAACGAAGTCAAACCACTGCACTTTAATAGTCACGATAATAGTTTGAATGGTTTGCGAACTATGCATTTCTAATTACAATATGTCTTTTTCAATCCTCATTATAACGTACCAAATAATGTATCATTGTCTTTTATTATCAACCAAACTGTTTTAATACCATTTAAGCATTCACATTCAATCTTTTATATTGTCAGACAAAATTGTTTTGTTTCTTCTCTCTCTCGGTAACTCAGTTAAATTAATCTTCAAACATCACTATATGGACTCAGCATTCAATACAAAGAACAATCGAACAAACAATCAACATTATCTATTAAGTTTCTTTATTATTGATATAAATGTTTCATTTCAATTTTTGTCATATAACAATAATCAATCGACCCATTGATTGGGTATTATTTAACAAACAAATTACAGTACGACTAATTCTCAAGAAATAATCTAGTCAATGATAAAGATATTCCACAATTCATATGACTAATTGACTATAGCTGAACCTCATTGTCCGTTTCATATAACTCAGTGTCTGTAATTGGCAATCATATCAACAGATTTAATCAGTCTAACGTATATTAAGAATTTATGTGAAAGTCATTTTAGTTATAGAACTAGTAACACAGCATTTTAAATTGGGAGTTAGATTAGTTGACTAACAATGTTAAGACTTCACGTGTTAGCCGCTGGAGTAATCAACTTCTTTGTTTCAATTTTTAAAGTATGCTTTCAAGATAGACGCAAATATAGATGAGCGTGGATACAATCTTATTGAAATACGTATAATTATTCATCATAGCTGGTGGCGACGTAGGTGTTTTCTTTTAGTATGACGCCGGTAACCGAGATATCGTGGTCTGATTTTGATTAAATGTTCTCGAATACAAGCGCAAAATTTTCAGAATAAATGCAGCATAAACTAAAGAGTTTTAACTCACAAAACAGCTGACTATCAGACAGTTCAACGTCTCTGAACATCTCTTAAATTTTGTGGGGTCCTTGATAAATGAAGGTCAATATGACTACTTGATGTCAGTGTATTTTGACATTTTAGTCAAATCAGATACAAGAACAACTATCATATCTTGGAAAAGCTGACAATCCGGTAGATTCGCAGTCACTGAGCTTACTGGAATTGAGATATATTATTAAAGAAAGTCTTCATCGAGACAGGCCAGAATAAAAAAGAACGGAAATCATCAATGACGGTGAATGTGAAGTTTGTGAGACGCTAAATGAAACGTTTAAGAGAAGAACGTTACTTTGCCCACTTATATGTAGAAGTAAGATGTCTGATGTTGCCTGAATAACCAATAGAATCCATTATTCTCAAACAGTATCACACTAACAAAACAATCACTGAATAATGAGCCATATGTCAAAGTCGCGATACGCGTTTACTTGAGAATTACGGTTGTTGAACGAATCATTTCAACCGATTCGGATCGTTGTAAGTTCAAGTTCAACCAAAATGTCTCTAATGCAGAAATTAATACCAACAATCGAAGATCTGTTTAGCAGAATATCTATTATAAATGTCAGTGCACTTTACAATTATCTTCAAACAGTTCATCATGAACACATATGAATATCTGTAAATTAATTAAAACAATCAATGGGAAAGCTTCGAGTTATTGTGTCCAATCATTTTGTCATTTTATGAATGACAATCGATGACTGCATTTAAAGAAAATAGTAAAGCGATTACAAGTATGATATTTTCATACACCAATACAAAAACACTGTATAGTGTTGAAATCTGTTCTCGTTCATGGCATTTCTCCAGATAATATTTTGTGAATGTCATCACCTGTGATTATGAAAACGTAGATGGTTATTTCATCATTGGAGCATTGTGATCAATATATGTATCAGTGAAATAATAGACATATACAGATAAAGGGTTAAGAATTTCGTAGTTTCTCAACATTCATACGTAGAAAATGAACAGTATGTTATCTGTATTTTGATCTGCCAATTATTGACAGATGGTCAATAATGCTTCTTAGTTCTAAATTCTAGAGAAGGATATATTTGACAGTATAATAATCGATGGACTATGTGTAATTGCAATTGTTTATTTTTTCAGAACTTACAATGAACGTTGCGCCGCACCAACAAACCATGAATGCAACTTGTAGGCCAGTCTATAATAATGGAAATAAAACAATTCAACTCAGTTCATCATATGTCTTTACAATTGCTAAAAACTTTTTATCAGTCGAGCAAATCATTGGTAAATAACTAGTAATCATTACACATTTCTAGTTTTTGTAAATCTCTGACTAGACGAACTCACGGTTTTTAGAATCAGCCACAAAACCACGAGAATAAAACCAGTGAAAACGAATCCACCACACATTGCAAATAAGAGTATCTTCCATTTCCTTTCTGAACCACCAAGATATTCACCCAAGAAAATGGCTACGATGAGAAGTAAGGTAGCCGTAGATATAGAAATAAATAGTTCGTACCATTGTGCGGTAAATATTAGAAATGCTGCACCGACATTTATAATGATCAACTGCATAAGGAAAAAGTAGTGTAAAATTACTATATGTTCAGAAGTTGAATGGTCCAACAACTGAAAAAATAATGAAAGACTAAACATCACTGAATTGCTTTCTATTGAAATGCATGAAAATGAATATCCATGGATACAAGCACATAACAAGGAATGCTTATCCAAGTGTGTCATAGTGACAAACGCGAAATGATTTCAAACAGAATTCCCTCATCTTCAAAATATGACCGAAATATGTGAGGTTTATCACCTAATCAAAGTCAAATATACTACTTGGGTAAAGAAACTTCTTCAACAGCTAGTATTATCTGCAACTCGAGGCATTGAATGGTGAGTTGGGTATCATAGAACACACGTTCAGTGATAGACAAAGTGTGTGGATGATAGAACAAATTGAAATGACAGAAATTTGATTTGTTAATTTGTTCTCTGTTTACAAGCAGTTCCACGTCTTAAAAATGCTCATAACAACGAATATAGATTAGGGTAAAATTTACCAGTGTGATGCGCATACACGTCTATATATTTCTGAATTATCCATGACATTGACTGATGCCATTTAATGTTATATGATTTTGCTCACATAACGAGGAACACTTATGGCTCACGATACAACGGAATTATTGGTGATCTGGGTTCTATACATTGACAGATTTATAAAATCCTTGAAACTGGATCGGTAAACGTATTGTTATTCTTAAATAAAACATCGAATGTTGTTACGTCCAAGTTTTGCTCGTTCCAGTTATTGAAGTACGGAGTACCGATCTACTTGCAAATTACGAACTCAAATTATCAACAGAACCAAGCTACAATTTATATATCAAATTTAATCGTAATTCACAAATAATCTTCCAAATATCGTTCTTCAATTTTGTAGGTTCCCGGAGCAATGCTCTCAAATACCAAACCAAAGATAAAGAGAGCACCAAATTGCCAAACCGAAAACAAACCAAAATGTCCGAAATAATGATATAAACAAACAAGTTCAAAAGTTAAGTAAAACAATTACATCCAAAAACACTGTACATTATTAATGTACAATAAAAGGTTTTAATCCACCAAATGTATTCAGTTCTCACGTAACAAATAACATGTGATCAGTTGAACATTCAGGGTTTCTTTAACGTTGATATCCATAATCAGACAAACATAACAACATTTTTATTATTCAACAAACAAAATTACTAACTCAATTATTTGGATGGTTAAATGAAAATATCATGAATATCACTTTAAACAATATTCAACTGACGGTTATCACGATGAATTTATTGTTCTTTCTGGGTGCGGTGAATAGTTGTCTATTTATAATTATTATAAATCCAAGGACTATTCCGATCAATCTGAAATACAACAGAAAACAATTTACATTATCATAATCTCATAGATACAATAAACCATAGTAATGTGTATCTAATGTTCTACATAATCTGAATGCATAAAATGGTTGAACAAATTCTTCAGTGTCTCAGTTTGACATTTTCGTACGTTTGTCAAACTTGTCGGAATAATCGATGAGTGGATTACCTGATGAGTGATTGTCCTGTTTATCTCATTTCATACTGATCATTTGTTATAATGTGATGTAACACGAAATTTTAATGGTTTGTACTCAGAAGAAATCAACAATTTTTCTTTTCCTCAGTCAAATTATTCTTGTGAAACATGGATCAGTTGTCTTATTTCAGTGTACAATTCACTTCATTGGATAGTGATACACTAAAATTGTCGTTGTGATTTTTATGCAATGACTGTATTTCAGACATATATTACTTACGTTATTATGAGACCACTGAGAGCAATTGGATCTGGAAAACAAATAGTGCTGAATCTTTCAAATGGAATGATCAAAGTCTTACGTGTAACTACATTTTTCGTGAGCATTTTGGTTTGATATAATATCAAAAATGGTTAAGCTGATTTTGTCAAATGGAATGACAAATGTCTTACTTGTTATCAGAAATATTCAGACACCCTGAATATTTAAAAAGCCTTTGGATGCTGAATCTGTCAAATGGAATAATAATTGTCTTACATGCAGTAATAATTAACTTTTCCATTTGTATAATTACAATCCTTGTCCGACTTCATTAATGTAAACTCAGTGAAGACTTGTGAACGATTCGCCTTTGAAATTTCAGCTTTCACAAACAACAATATAAATTTATTCTGAAATAATTAAAAATTCACGAGGTGGAGATATTCAATTTCATGAATTACATAAGACCTTAAATATTCATTCACATGACTATTTCGTTCCTCATTATTTATTTTCACACAAGTTTGGATTTATGGACATGACCAGAATTTCATCTCGATAGTTCTCATTATCATCTTTACGAGAATAAATACAAAGCTCGAAAGTCGATGAAAATTGATCTCATTAGATTCACATTAGATGATTTCGGCATATGATGCTTTTTAGTGATCAACGTTGACGTAATCACTTCAGTAATTATAATTAACCGTTCTAAAATCTAATCATCCTCATAAATGATACTCAACGAAAGTATGATTTTCTCTCCATTATTCTCTCCTGTGATTTTTCGAAAGCATGTCGTACTATAAAGTAAGTCGTAGGCAATAAGTAGGTTGTATAGTTATTTTTTACGGGTTATTACAATAACGCATTTTGCAAGACATTGAAAATCTTGCAAACTGCATAAACTTGATTTCCTCCAAAATTTGTGTCATCCAATTGTTCATCATCTTTCGTCTTCAATAAGAATGTCTTTTCTGTTTGTAAAAGAGATTCATTTGAATCATTCGTGTTGAGTGTTCTGTATTATAGTTAGCCTATAACATTTAACTGAACTGTTGTTATTGCTACTCATAATTTAACTTATCAACAAATCGAAACTCATTCTTAAATTATACCTTTTGATAGAAATTAACAAATTCACATGGAATGATGTTCACAATAAAAATAATACACTAAAACTGCACATATATATAACGGAAAACTCTTATTATTTTGAATCTTCTTTCTTCACTTATGAGTGCTCATTGATTTCATTGAACTTTGGTTAAGTTACCTTTGTACAGAATAATAGAAAACGTGATTCGTGAAAAATTAAGCAATATGATCTAACTGTTGGTTCACTATTTGTGAATGAGTGATTCTACTTCGTAGTGAGAATAATTCGGTCGCTTTGATGTGCTGAATGTTTGAATGAATGAATAATGACGTCAAGTATGACACCGTCAAAACAGTAATAATGGTCACACATTTTTTTAAACAGAATGAATTTTTTATGTTGTCGGAATTGATACATCTTCTACACCATCATCATATACGTATTTGTGTAATGGGATTGCTGAAAAACGTCACTGAGGACACCTGAACCTACGTTTCATGTGACTACGTCGTCGTGAGAGAGCTTCAACTGTAGCCTTGAGGAGAGTGATGCTTACACTTACGTGTCTAACAGCCTGACAATTGGTGACGTGGTCACTTAAATGTAATGAGTCTTGAATCAATTATCCTTTTGATACGTTTTCATCGCTGTTGTGCTTCGGAAAATTATATTGACGTAAACATGATCTATTTGCTCCTCTGTGGTGTGGCCTGGTGAGATCTATGCGGCTTTGTGAGTGAACGTTTGTGCGAAAATTATTGACCAATTTGATGAATGCACATACATTTGCAAATATTGTCGTTTCTTTCTCTCACTCAATGTCGTCTCATGATTTCTTCATATCCTGTTTTGTCTATTCTAGCTTTGGAGTTTAGATCACTCATGAGAATGCTGAGGTTCTTTCCCGGACACCTTATTATGATTGACTTCGTTATCATCATTGCTATCATTGGTGAGGGCGTCACATTTCATAATATAAACAGTGATCCCCCTTTGCTTTGAAAGATGCTTTGATGATCGTGGATCTGTAAAATTCTCATCGTACATGTGCATTCCGTGCTTCTTTAGACGGCATTACAGCAACTCACTGAGTTCATCTTGTCCAACGTATAGCAGCACCACATCTAACACTTTATGTGTTTCGCTGATTCCTAGTACTGTCAAGTTGTATCTCCTCGTTTTCGTTGCTATTTGACTCGTCGTCATGGCTTTCCATATTGTTAGGACGTTCCATGTACCTTTAAAAATAGTTGCTCTAGTTAGTAGAAAGGGGCATCAGCCTCACGGTTCCAAAGAAATTCGTCTTCACCATGAACTCTTATAGTTCTTCCTAATGAAGATCTTCTAACTCAAAAGGCTGAGTTCAAATGGCTTGAATTATTTATTCTAATTAACGATTTTTAAGCGAATCAGTTTTTCTGCAGAATGGGTGGCTTACCCGATGTTCGACTTCCGTTTTTCACCAGGGCAAAAGAACAACAGCGAAACCGGGTAGGCTACATACAGAGTTTCAACTGCCGTACTTCTTATTTTATTGTGTTATTTCGGGGTCGTATGTTATAGATCGATATAATGAAATGCAGAAGTGATAAACTCTATTGACGACATAAACATCAACTTTTCGAATACAACATTTTCAAATAAAATTGAAGGATGAAAATGGGAAGGTTATAGAACACTGAGAAGCAGTTATTCGCTGATAATACAACTGTTGAAGAATATTAGGTATTTGTTACTTTTTTAATATTGAAGGTTTGTAACACAGGTGAATTGTTTCAATGGAGTTTTGTTCTTTGAAATGGATGGTTTGCTCGTGGAGCTTTTATTGTACTTCCGAAGATCATCATCAGCACAAATCTCAGGTACTCGTAGCAAATAGTTTGTGTTCCATTGACTTCTACCATCCGACAATAAACTGTAGCCACCGTTTCTTATGAATTTCTGATTTCAAACACCGTTGACATGTTTCAAATTAAACGTAACAAAGATTGTTCATTAACGAAGTCAAACCACTGCACTTTAATAGTCACGATAATAGTTTGAATGGTTTGCGAACTATGCATTTCTAATTACAATATGTCTTTTTCAATCCTCATTATAACGTACCAAATAATGTATCATTGTCTTTTATTATCAACCAAACTGTTTTAATACCATTTAAGCATTCACATTCAATCTTTTATATTGTCAGACAAAATTGTTTTGTTTCTTCTCTCTCTCGGTAACTCAGTTAAATTAATCTTCAAACATCACTATATGGACTCAGCATTCAATACAAAGAACAATCGAACAAACAATCAACATTATCTATTAAGTTTCTTTATTATTGATATAAATGTTTCATTTCAATTTTTGTCATATAACAATAATCAATCGACCCATTGATTGGGTATTATTTAACAAACAAATTACAGTACGACTAATTCTCAAGAAATAATCTAGTCAATGATAAAGATATTCCACAATTCATATGACTAATTGACTGTTGCTGAACCTCAGTTGAATGTTGTAAGATCGTATTTTATTTGCGTACAACACTCACCTGATTGCGCTTTTTAGGCATTCTTGTATTTGTCACATGTTATCACTGTTTGTTTGAGAACTATAGCGACCTTACAGCCAATATTCGGTTGAATCAACGGACTCACGAACCCAAAATATATTTATTCATTCCCAGTTCAGTAGTAATTGTCTCATACAGTCATCATCACTTTTGTTTTGGTCTTATATTATTGTTGTTTTCCGTTACGGTATCATGTGGTGTTATTTGGTTGGTTGTCTGAAATACATGAGTTGAATCGCGGATGCTGATATCAGCGTCCTTGACGTATTTGACTGAGTTAAGAAACGAACTATTATCCAGATAGGCAAAGAGAAATTGTTAGCTGGTCGTATAGGTTTATGAGTTATCGTCCGTATCATATAACTCGGTATTTGTAATTGATGATCATATCAGTTGACATAATCAGTCTAACATAAAGTCATAACATCCAACATTGTATACAGTAAACGTCTAACTACAGTCATCTCACGATTATGTTGCCATCATTGACATTAGTTAAATAAACACTTCCAGAGTAGTCGCGTGTCAATGATCACATATAGTATTTGTAAGATCCATTTGGAATGCTTTGTGTGTTTGTGAAAATCCCTCCATGTATATACTTGCACTTTGTTCCTATTGATCCTCTTAGTTGTACATTGTTAACTTTTTGACTGCATTTGAAATGTTTTAATTTGTATTTCATTATTGTTTTCTTTTTTACTACACCTTTGCTCATTCCCTATGTTTCTTCCCGAACTGCACTTATGTTGTTTTACTTTATACTAAGTCTGGGCGGCAGCCATTTTGTTTTGTACCTGGTTTTGATTGCATGAACCGTGTTGACTGGAATTGTGCATTTTGGTTGTGAATTGAAGAACTCTTCCAGAATTTGAAAACACTTTGTGTTACAGAGCGACCAATTATTACCTTTTGAACAAATCTGTACGTGATCTTTCCAGACAGGATAGAATAAAATTTATTTGTGGTGATTGGTTATTTTCTTGCATCCTTTATCAACTTTCTTATTTATTGTAGTTTAGATTTGTTCAATTGAACAATTAAGGGTTGGATAGCTGAGTGGTCATTTTTGTTTAGGTAATAATGTACACTTAAAATTATGATAAATTATAGAACCGTCATTTTGCCCAATTACTTTGTTTTGGTTTAAAACGGGCGATCGCGTATCTAACTCATCCAGACAGCTGTCCGGCAGTCCAAACCATAGTTTGGATCTAACAGTAATAATCACATATAATAAGAATTTAAGAGAAAGTCATTTCAGTGATAGAACTAGTAACACAGCATTTTACATTGGGAGTTAGATTATTTGACTAACAATGTTGAGACTGGTATAATGAACTTTTTTGTTTCAATTTTTAAAGTATGCTTTCAAGATAGACGCAACTAACGATGAGCGTGTGCATAATCTTTTTCAAATACGTATAGTTATTCATCACAACTGGTGGTGACGTAGGTGTTTTCGTTTAGTATGACGCCGGTTACCGAGATAAAATTGCCCAAATTTTGTTAAGTGAATAATTTTTTTCATTGAGCAATTAGAAATCGATTAAACTTAATGTTAGATAGTTTATCTCCTTGACTACATAAACAAATCTTGTTTCAGGTGTTAGTTATTTGTTTGGGGAGGACGTCTTTGAAAATCAACAAACAAATAGTAAACTATTTCACACATAATGATCATCGACAATCTTATATAAAACTACGCATTTTTGCTTACCGAATCATCAAGAATCATTCCTATGGAGAATAGAATGTTGTGTGAGTTGCTGAATGTCAATCGAAACCATCCTGTTAAGATATGAAATTATACATCGTTAGGCTTGCGGTCACACGTTTTCAGGGTCCAACAAATTAAATGGATCATATTAACACCATCGTCTACTCAGTAGAGCCTTACATTTCAACTTGCCTGACTTCTTCTTCTATGAACAGTAAAACTTTGAAGGTCCATCACAGATAGTGTTCTCATTTCAAAATAGGAAATGACTGCATGAAATAACTATTTATTCTTTAACCCTTGAGAAAACAGTTTTCGGAAAGCACACTAGTCCAAACACCGTCTGATGCATATTTGAGACCACGATGCATATAACTACTGATAACATTCAGTCTACCACATGTGTGCGGTATTTTTTAAGTTACAGATTCTTTTTATCCTTCACATTATTGAAAAACACCATTTCACTCACATGGTCTTGTAGCGGCCCGTGATCTGACTCCTATTTAGGCCGTATAAATGTTTGTAATCGCCTATTCTCATATATCATCGTCGACTTAGATCGCGTTATCCAATAACGAATTTAAATAAGTCGAATAACTAGAATTGACTTGACAATACATATATTTCGTACACGGAGCGAATGAAACAGAGCCAAACAAAATGACGCACAGGGAAGATGGCTGGGAAGCCAACTCCATTTTAGTCAAGAGTTACTCTATATTTATAGGCAGACAGAATGAAGCTACAGACATGTGATTAATGCGTTAAGAAGGGCACACACATATACGCTCATATAAAAACAGTCAGGACTGATAAGCGAATAATTAACAAGGTCAAAATATGGCTCAAGTAAAATGAATTAAATAGGATGTCCACAAGATAGAATAAGGTAGATGGGCCTGCCATAATAACTGACGCTACATAGCCCCCTTGTAGAAAATAGCACGTTTAAAAAATGTCTGTTTTCGAAAATAACACTGAAGTGATATGAAGTTAACGTTAGCGACAAGTAGCGAAAAAAATTGTACAACACTCGACAAAGTACAGTAGTGTCACATGATGGGTGAGTGTATTATATGAAAATGTCATACTTATGTAAAAGAATACATGAATATCGAAAAGGCGAGGACAAAAATGGAAACGTTAGCATGCAAATATGAGCAAATTAATGAGCGCACAAAAAATTAACATGTGCTAATGTTATGATTGTCTGAACGATAAAATAGCACGTTTGTATAAGTGATTCAAAATAGCGTGAAAATAGTAATAAATTGTTCATGGGTATAACAGCGAAATAAATCGTCAAAATGAGTACAGTAGAATATGACAGTAATTAGTCTGTGGTGCTGACAAAATAGTGAAATATGTTAAATAGATGTTCTGTTGAGCCGCAGTAGAATAGGTAGCATCGACTAGTGATGAGTGAATTTGAATTTAAATGAGTAGTTCCCTATTCGTAGAATGACAATAGGCAAGTCGTGAAATGATATCTGCAACGACGGGTGATATTCGTTGCTGTACTGCAATTGATAATAATCACAAGATGTGAAGTCAGTGAACGTTGTCGTCTGCGTTATGACATGCATTGAGTTATCGTTAAATATGTGATGGTAGAATGACCAGAGGAACAGAATAGTGACTGAGTAGACGAAGTACGTAGAGTCGTATTCCTTTTCGGTCATGAAGCCTGGAGTGGTTTGTGTGGTTTGAGGGAGATGCGCTCGATCTCGTTTGTTACAAAACCGTACCAAGGCATGACAAAAATACCAATACATATGATTAGCGATGGCGACGTATGAGACTGACTTGGATGTGACGAACAAGAGTGTATCTATGAGAGACTACCTCTAAACTCTATGTTCTGATATACCGTGTGATGGGTATAGAATAGTAGTTGCAGTACTCGAATAATGTTTTTGGGTAATTAATGATGCGGCATGTGGTTATACATGTGGAAGAATAGATAAGATGAACTTAATGGTTACTAATCAGCTAGTTAGAGGCATCCACAGACATTATAGGAGGCGATTTTGAAATGAAGAATGTGTGTTATGATAACATAAATTAATGACCTCGACTAAGTGAATGAATGTAATGTTAGATCAAATGACATGAAAAAAATTGGAACGAAGTCACTTAAAGCAGGAAAATTTCACGTTTTGAATAGTAAAAATATTCCAATGAGTTTTGAATGTCATAAAGTCGAGTGTTCATAAAATGATAATCTGTTCGGTGAACAATATGATTGCGAAAATATCATAATTTAATGACAGCATGAACATGATTAATAATTCCACATTCGGTCATGATATTGAGAATCATGTAATAATAAGCATATAATGATAACTTCTATCGTGATGGAACAATCCGACAAATGTATCAATGAGGATAATTGACATGAGGACAAAGTAACAATAAGATAATACGACTTGAGCATGTCCATGTCATGTTGCACAGGCGTTGCTGGTTGCGTCGGATTGGAGATTGCCCTGGCATCGCTGAATTTGTTTGCCGAACGTATAGAGTGCAGAAGTTCCTTCATCGACGTAGCTTGCTGCGTTGCGTTCGTCGTCGGCGGGCTTACCATTTTAGTAGCCCAAGATCTGACTCCAATTCAGATTGTATGAGTGTTTGCTATCGCCTATTCTCATATATCATCGTCGACTTAGATCGCGTTATCCAATAACGAATTTAAATAAGTCGAATAACTAGAATTGACTTGACAATACATATATTTCGTACATGGAGCGAATGAAACAGAGCCAAACAAAATGACGCACAGGGAAGATGGCTGGGAAGCCAACTCCATTTTAGTCAAGAGTTACTCTATATTTATAGGCAGACAGAATGAAGCTACAGACATGTGATTAATGCGTTAAGAAGGGCACACACATATACGCTCATATAAAAACAGTCAGGACTGATAAGCGAATAATTAACAAGGTCAAAATATGGCTCAAGTAAAATGAATTAAATAGGATGTCCACAAGATAGAATAAGGTAGATGGGCCTGCCATAATAACTGACGCTACATAGCCCCCTTGTAGAAAATAGCACGTTTAAAAAATGTCTGTTTTCGAAAATAACACTGAAGTGATATGAAGTTAACGTTAGCGACAAGTAGCGAAAAAAATTGTACAACACTCGACAAAGTACAGTAGTGTCACATGATGGGTGAGTGTATTATATGAAAATGTCATACTTATGTAAAAGAATACATGAATATCGAAAAGGCGAGGACAAAAATGGAAACGTTAGCATGCAAATATGAGCAAATTAATGAGCGCACAAAAAATTAACATGTACTAATGCTATGACTGTCTGAACAATAAAATAACACGTTTGTATAAGCGATTCAAAATATCGTGAAAATATTAATAAATTGTTTGTGGGTATGACAGCGAAATAAATCGTCAAAATGAGTACAGTAGAATATGACAGTAATTAGTCTGTGGTGCTGACAAAATAGTGAAATATGTTAAATATATGTTCTGTTGAGCCGCAGTAGAATAGGTAGCATCGACTAGTGATGAGTGAATTTGAATTTAAATGAGTAGTTCCCTATTCGTAGAATGACAATAGGCAAGTCGTGAAATGATATCTGCAACGACGGGTGATATTCGTTGCTGTACTGCAATTGATAATAATCACAAGATGTGAAGTCAGTGAACGTTGTCGTCTGCGTTATGACATGCATTGAGTTATCGTTAAATATGTGATGGTAGAATGACCAGAGGAACAGAATAGTGACTGAGTAGACGAAGTACGTAGAGTCGTATTCCTTTTCGGTCATGAAGCCTGGAGTGGTTTGTGTGGTTTGAGGGAGATGCGCTCGATCTCGTTTGTTACAAAACCGTACCAAGGCATGACAAAAATACCAATACATATGATTAGCGATGGCGACGTATGAGACTGACTTGGATGTGACGAACAAGAGTGTATCTATGAGAGACTACCTCTAAACTCTATGTTCTGATATACCGTGTGATGGGTATAGAATAGTAGTTGCAGTACTCGAATAATGTTTTTGGGTAATTAATGATGCGGCATGTGGTTATACATGTGGAAGAATAGATAAGATGAACTTAATGGTTACTAATCAGCTAGTTAGAGGCATCCACAGACATTATAGGAGGCGATTTTGAAATGAAGAATGTGTGTTATGATAACATAAATTAATGACCTCGACTAAGTGAATGAATGTAATGTTAGATCAAATGACATGAAAAAAATTGGAACGAAGTCACTTAAAGCAGGAAAATTTCACGTTTTTGAATAGTAAAAATATTCCATTGAGTTTTGAATGTCATAAAGTGGAGTGTTCATAAAATGATAATTTGTTCGGTGAACAATATGATTACGAAAATGTCATAATTTAATGACAGCATGAACATGATTAATAATTCCACATTCGGTCATGATATTGAGAGTCATGTAATAATAAGCATATAATGATAATTTGTATCGTAATGGAACAATCCGACAATTGTATCAATGAGGATAATTGACATGAGGACAAAGTAACAATAAGATAATACGACTTGAGCATGTCCATGTCATGTTGCACAGGCGTTGCTGGTTGCGTCGGATTGGAGATTGCCCTGGCATCGCTGAATTTGTTTGCCGAACGTATAGAGTGCAGAAGTTCCTTCATCGACGTAGCTTGCTGCGTTGCGTTCGTCGTCGGCGGGCTTACCATTTTAGTAGCCCAAGATCTGACTCCAATTCAGATTGTATGAGTGTTTGCTATCGCCTATTCTCATATATCATCGTCGACTTAGATCGCGTTATCCAATAACGAATTTAAATAAGTCGAATAACTAGAATTGACTTGACAATACATATATTTCGTACATGGAGCGAATGAAACAGAGCCAAACAAAATGACGCACAGGGAAGATGGCTGGGAAGCCAACTCCATTTTAGTCAAGAGTTACTCTATATTTATAGGCAGACAGAATGAAGCTACAGACATGTGATTAATGCGTTAAGAAGGGCACACACATATACGCTCATATAAAAACAGTCAGGACTGATAAGCGAATAATTAACAAGGTCAAAATATGGCTCAAGTAAAATGAATTAAATAGGATGTCCACAAGATAGAATAAGGTAGATGGGCCTGCCATAATAACTGACGCTACATAGCCCCCTTGTAGAAAATAGCACGTTTAAAAAATGTCTGTTTTCGAAAATAACACTGAAGTGATATGAAGTTAACGTTAGCGACAAGTAGCGAAAAAAATTGTACAACACTCGACAAAGTACAGTAGTGTCACATGATGGGTGAGTGTATTATATGAAAATGTCATACTTATGTAAAAGAATACATGAATATAGAAAAGGCGCGGACAAAAATGGGAACGTTAACATGCGAATATGAGCAATTTAATGAGCGTACAAAAATTAACATGTGCTAATGTTATGATTGTCTGAACGATAAAATAGCACGTTTGTATAAGTGATTCAAAATAGCGTGAAAATAGTAATAAATTGTTCATGGGTATAACAGCGAAATAAATCGTCAAAATGAGTACAGTAGAATATGACAGTAATTAGTCTGTGGTGCTGACAAAATAGTGAGATATGTTAAATAGATGTTCTGTTGAGCCGCAGTAGAATAGGTAGCATCGACTAGCGATGAGTGGATTTGAATTTAAATGAGTAGTTCCCCATTCGTAGAATGACAATAGGCAAGTCGTGAAATGATAACTGCATTGACGGGTGATATTCGTTGCTGTACTGCAATTGATAATAATCATAAAATGTGAAGTCAGTGAATGTTGTCGTCTGCGTTATGACAGATGCATTGAGTTATCGTTAAATATGTGATGGTAGGATGACCAGAGGAACAGAATAGTGACTGAGTAGACGAAGTACGTAGAGTCTTATTCCTTTTTGGTCATGAAGCCTAGAGTGGTTTGTGTGGTTTGAGGGAGATGCGCTCGATCTCGTTTGTTACAAAACCGTACCAAGGCATGACAAAAATACCAATACATATGATTAGCGATGGCGACGTATGAGACTGACTTGGGTGTGACGAACAAGAGTGTATGTTTGAGAGACCAGCTGTAAACTTTATGTTCTGATAAACCGTGCGATGGGAAGAAAATAGTAGGTGCACTACTCGAATAATGTTTTTTCGGTAATTAATGATGTGGCATGTGAATATACATTTGCTCGAAGAAATAAGATGAACGTAATGGTTTCTAATCAGCTAGTTAGAGGCATCCACAGACATTATAGGAGGCGATTTTGAAATGAAGAATGTATGTTATGATAACATAAATTGCTGATCTCGACTAAGTGAATGTATGCAATACTAGATCAAATGACATGAAAAGAATTGGAACGAACTCACTTAAAGCAGGAAAATTTCATGTTTTGAATAGTAAAAATATTCCAGTGAGTTTTGAATGTCATAAAGTGGAGTGTTCATAAAATGATAATCTGTTCGGTGAACAATATGATTGCGAAAATATCGTAATTTAATGACAGCATGAACATGATTAATAATTCCACATTCGGTCATGATATTGAGAGTCATGTAATAATAAGCATATAATGATAATTTGTATCGTAATGGAACAATCCGACAATTGTATCAATGAGGATAATTGACATGAGGACAAAGTAACAATAAGATAATACGACTTGAGCATGTCCATGTCATGTTGCACAGGCGTTGCTGGTTGCGTCGGATTGGAGATTGCCCTGGCATCGCTGAATTTGTTTGCCGAACGTATAGAGTGCAGAAGTTCCTTCATCGACGTAGCTTGCTGCGTTGCGTTCGTCGTCGGCGGGCTTACCATTTTAGTAGCCCAAGATCTGACTCCAATTCAGATTGTATGAGTGTTTGCTATCGCCTATTCTCATATATCATCGTCGACTTAGATCGCGTTATCCAATAACGAATTTAAATAAGTCGAATAACTAGAATTGACTTGACAATACATATATTTCGTACACGGAGCAAATGAAACAGAGCCAAACAAAATGACGCACAGGGAAGATGGCTGGGAAGCCAACTCCATTTTAGTCAAGAGTTACTCTATATTTATAGGCAGACAGAATGAAGCTACAGACATGTGATTAATGCGTTAAGAAGGGCACACACATATACGCTCATATAAAAACAGTCAGGACTGATAAGCGAATAATTAACAAGGTCAAAATATGGCTCAAGTAAAATGAATTAAATAGGATATCCACAAGATAGAATAAGGTAGATGGGCTTGCCATAATAACTGACGCTACAGTCTAACCGACCGTTAGATCGTTTTTTTTACTATTACTAATCATATTATTCTAATTTTCCTCTTTTAAATTATCAAAAGTGATAACGTGAGAATGTTATAGTTACAAAGTGAAAGATAATTATACGTGTTTTTTCTCTCATTTACATGATATGAAACTGGATGTCACGTCAGCATATTGTTCTTCCGTAATTGTAGTTTGTTGATCGGTTAAGTCATCAAATGATGGTTAGTGCTTATATAAGACGCTAACAAATAGTTCTTTAATTCGTAATAAAAAAATTACTACACATTTGAAGTAGGTGTCCAGAAATCATTACCAAATATGATTTCATTCCCGATTATGAAGATTAGGGAACTAAAATGAATTTCAAATGTCACACATTGATGCATAAAATAATCCGTCTTTAAAATTCCTGCAGCAGAAGTCAGTTCATTTCTTGAAATCATGACACCAGTAGTTTGTTCGTCTATCAGTTCTGTGTGTGCAGATAACTAATTATTTTGTCAATTTTTCGAAGTTTGTTTCCCATACTTGTGAATCGATTTTTATTCTACACTGATTCAGTGTGTTTTATTATGTCACACAAGGTGAACTTGAACTTTTGTATGGTGTACTGGAACGAAATTCTATTCTATCTAATTTTTCATTGATATCTCAGCAAAAGATACAATCAACCAAATGGCGTAGTATAATTAAGGTGTATATAACATAACACATACGTTTACCTTATTAATTTTAATGTTCACATTTGGTTCGAAACAATTGAAGCTAAAAAAATTTTATTATATACTTCTGATACAACAGTTTGTAAACACTTTACATTTCTTCAAATTATAAATAGAAAAGTGTGAACATGAGTAATTATAAGTGTTTCGAAATGAAACGTCTAGTAATAAATCATATTTTCTAATGAACGTCAACATAAACCATTTCATACAAAATGGATTGATACAAAAGTGTACTGAAAAGCGATCACAAGATTTGGGAAAACAAGAAAACGCTTTTCATGGAGTTAACCTACTAATCACCAATCATGATATTCATTTGATGCAGTTTATTGTGCACTTAATAAGGTCTTACATGTTCCCATAATCCAATATAGTTTCAAGAAACAAGTATCGCCGATAACATCTCAGCTTCTACTTACCATCAGAACTTTATTTGTAATTATAAATCAAGTAAGTAAACTAAGAAAATGTCGATTTTCAAGTCACTTTTCAGTCATTGTTACTCGTTTTTCTTGGACCTTATATAAATTGATGGTTAAGGTAAACCTTTAAACGATCTAATATAACCATGCTTTATGAAAACAAAAATAATTTAAAAATTTCGAAATACGTGATGCAATAAAGAACACCGTCGAGCAAGTAGTACATTTACAGAAAACCCACAACGAAACAGAATGCACGGACCTTCTTATATACAGAATATCACAGTTCGTTTAAAAAGTTACTATGAACGTCAAAAAATTATAGAGTGGGAATGCACTACGACAACAACACGAACAACATAATTACCTAAGTCAAACACAGATGTAACTGCGAAATTGCTACATGTTGCATTCAAAAAAATTTGATGAGGGGATGTAGTGCCAGAAAATGAATAGAATGATATGTAGGTGTCATTACCAAGGTTTGATTTGATAATTTCGAATAAATTGAGCATTGGGTTGATTGTTATAAATAAAAATAAAATATTTGTAATATCCCAATGAGTAGAAAATTGGATTTTCTACTCATTGAGATATGAACTTCAAATAGACACTAAGTAGACTTTGAAATGATTCTTGATATGTCAATGGTCAAGCAGAAGAATTTTCATGAAATGTGAAAACAAAAACAAACATATAACAAGATTGACAATTTTGTTATGTTTGTTTTTATTTGATGAGTTCAAAGTCTTACGTGAAGGTGAAACATAAATCAATTAGAATACGTTGAACATTCATTCATCATTGTATATTAGTTTGTGATAGGTAGGAGAGGACGTGTACACATTTACAATTATATTAACATAACTTATTCTGGTTTCCTAGCATGCGAATTTATTCACCCTTCCTGATTAACATTTTGACAGTGATTAATATTCACTCATCAACCATGACTGTGTTTGGAAGTGTGTATGTGCTCCAATTGCTTATTCTACTCATTACACGTCTGTTGATTAGTTTGATATTGCAAAAATATAATTTAACGCTCGAATAAACTGAGTCGATTCAAGCGCATTCCCCACTGCTTGTAATTTTGCTTCTGTGTTCGTTTGCTTCGATCAATGACCGTATGTAATATTCGAAATGTAAATTCTTTCTCGTATTTGGACTCGTTGATTCGGTTATTCACCAGTCCGAATTAGAATTATCGTTATATACGAGGATTAGACACTGATCGGTGGCCTGCTTGAGCATTTGGGCTACCTTTTTTAGTAATCTAGATATTTCAACAAATTGTCTACTCTTGTTTTTTAATATATCATTATGTTGAATAATCGCATAGCCTGTTCTGCTGCGTTCCTGAAACGTGTACAAACTTTCGTTTTAAAAGTTACAAAAAACTCAATAAGGGACAATGTGGTTGCTGGCAATATACAACGAAAATAATGTACAATAATCAGATGTTCACTTAATGAAATGCTAACATCTAACTGGCGATCACTCGATATTTATCTCCAGGACCGACTTAGAAGAAAAAACGGAAAATTGTTGAAATAATTTGCGCTGGGAATTCTGTATTGTATCGAAAATATAATATTGAATAAAGCTAATGTTAATAAAACAATCAAATAAATAGAAATTATTCAGTGGAAGATAGTCTGCAACCAGCACGACTGGCAGAATTCATTTAAGATATAAATGAACAAAAAACTAAGGACTAAGTGTATGTAGTTCATAGATAAATCACCTTCCATCTGAACTTGACTTGTTCTTGCGGTACCTAACAACTTTTTTTACATCGTTATAGTTATATTGTTGAGGATTTTAGATCCAATAAACATATCACATTATTTATTTGATGATGAGAAATTAAGCGCGTGAATTATCAGACCAGTTTTCACAAAAAGAATCACTTTCTAAATTCATCTCATAACGTCAACCAGCATGTATTTTAAGGATGAAAAACCTATAAAACATTGAGATTCAACATTCAGTACAAGCGCTTTCAAAGAGTCTCACACTCTAACGAAGCACAAGTCCAAAGCTTCATCTTCTTCATTGGTTGTCAAGTCAAAATCAGTCATCAATGTGGAATATGAAAACTGCTTTTTTAATAAGCATTAATTATAGTACATTCAGGAAAGTTGAAAAGTAAGCGGACACATTTTGCAAGTATGATATATATTGTTTGAAACGGACGTTTAAGTGAGACAGCATGAGGTTTTCTCTAAACAAAATTGATTTCGGTCTCATTCGAAGATCGCTGATTTAAAATAAATTGAACACATCACATTTCTTGAATTCTTTGAAACGAGATTGCTAAAAATGATTTTCGTCACGTATCAGTGGCAAACGTTTCATTGTGTTATTCTGTTTCACTATTATATTTTGATTTCTGTTTAAGCAAATGGCGATCGTTATTCTCACCATGTTCTATGAGCTACAGACGTTGACTTAACGATGTCTACCAGGGCCATCAATTATGTAATTGTTACACTTCTGTCTACATTCTGTAAAGTAAGTTTTTGTTCTCATATACGTGCACTTTTTTATACTCAACAATTCACAAGTCACTGATCGGCTTGGAAACATCTGAAAAACGTTCACAATAATTAAACACTTGTCAAACATGAAATTTGTCAGTTCTTTTTCATTTGCTTCATTCTACTCCTTTTTAACGCATTACGTAGCAGAGATTCTGTAATAAATAAGCTGAAATATTGACATCGAAATAAACAAGAACATCAACCGGGTCGATCATACATGAAGAGAACTTCCGGAGGAGGTGAAAACATCCATGTACTTGTTCAGTATCATCATCAATGAGCAAGGAGGGCCTCAAGTAGATGTGGAGGCATGGTTTGACAAAGATGGGACAGCATTCCTATAGCTAAAAATTATATTCAACTCTAAACAACTATCAACCAATATCAAAATCAGAATTTTTAGCACGAACGACAAGACACTTAGTTCTACTTCATTCACAATACTCAGAAATACTAATTCGGAAAAAAAGTACAAGAAAATATATTCATTACTTATATTACACACGACCATTGATCGAATTAATCGAACACGGAAGCGAAATTACACGCAGTGGGGAAAGGTCGCTTAAACACTGTGAAGGTTGATGAGTGAATAGTTGGCACTGTCAAAATATTACACAGGAAGCGTGAATAAATTGGCTGGTCCGGAAGGCAGAATAAGTCATGTGTATATAATTGTAAAAATATGAACTTCCTTTCCATCCTACTCCAAACTAAAATACAGTGATGAATGAATATTTATCATGTTCTAACGCATTTATGTCTTACCTTCACCGAAGACTTTGGACTTACCAAATAATAACAAACACAACGAAATTGTCAATATTGTTATATTTTTGTTTTTGTTTTCGGATTTCATGAAGTTTCAAGTGCTTGACCATTGATATTTGAAGTAACATTTCAAAGTGTTCTTATTGTAAATTTGAAGTTCATATTATTCATTTGTTTAAGGACTTGATGTTTCTTTTAAATGAAAAAAGTCAACGAAATGTATCATCATTTATTTAAGTTGTAAATATGTGAATATAATAGATTTGTAAAGGTACAAATTTTTCAATTTTTTAGTTTCATCACGGTTTCATGATGTTTTGGCATATGACTGATGGTTTTCATAATTTAATGTTCCGATGCAGTGAACTGACACATCATTTTCGAGACCTCGATCATGAATGTGATGGATTGTTTATCAGAGTTACTGTGCATTTTCTTACAGCGAAGGGTCATTGGTCATAGCCGGTTTTTATACAATGTGATTGTATATATCGTTTTCAAGCCTGTTACTTCACTCATATAAGCATTGGACTATCACAAACAGAATATATTAACAGACCCTGTTATAGTTTCTTCCTTGTAGCATTTTCAAACATCATTTATTTTCTTGATATCTGGATACCTAGACTCACCACTATGAAATCCATCAGAAATGGAAATTGATACCGCATTCTGTATAACTGGCAAGACTAACCAGATATAATGCAACGAATCTGAGAATTCGGTGCAAAATTCACTGATCCATTGACATTCGGCATTATAGCTGTTGTAAGTAGTCAACTTCCTCACACTGAACATCAACTGTGAATCATAATTCTAATTATCCAGTCTGCTTTGTAAAACTCACTATATACTATTTCTTAGATTGACGCTGCCAAGGTCACCCCGGAAACACCGAAGTGTTGTACTTGAACAATAGACGCACCCTTATTTGTAATAAAAGCCATATTGGATAGAAACGCTGATTCATTTGGCTTATAAAAATTCTTCCCATGTGACATCGAGTTATCCAACCAAATTAAAGTAGAAATAACGTCAAACAAAAGAAAAATAAACGGGAAAGTACTCTGGCAACGTTACTTTTACTTACTTACTGACAAGCGCCTGTTACTCCTCATGGAGCATTAGCCGGTGAGTTGGTGTAGACGATGGTGTGACTTACACGTGGGATCTTGTAGATTAGGCAGTTATATCTTGACGAATCTACAATTTTCGGAATAGTTCTATTATTAGAGCAGCAATAATTATATAGTAGACCATAACTCTACACTTTCCTCAGTGTGTGTTTTATCCACTTACAGCGCTTCTTCCTTTTTTCTTCCTCCGCTGAGATCTGATTTGTTCTCTCCCAAATTAGGTTGTTGCTTATAGTGTCCGGCCAACGAATCCGAATTATTTTGCGTAGAAAACTGTTAATAAACACCTGTATTTTCTGGATGATGGCTTTCGTAGCTCTCCAGGTTTTTGCCTCATACAGTAGAACTGTCTTGACATTTGTATGAAAAACCCTGACCTTGGTGTTCTTTGACAGTTGCTTTCAGTTCCAGATGTTCCTTAGTTGAGGGTATGCTGCTCTTGCTTTGCCGATTCGCGCCTTCACATCTGCATCAAATTCACCATCTTCATCAATAATATGTAGATCTCTTTAAATCTTCCAGATCTTCTCCGTCAATTGTGACTGCATTGGTGCTTGCTGGGTTTTATCGGAGAATTTCGCTTTTCCCTTTCTGTATATTGAAACCTACTGCTGCTATACTGGTCGTCTTCTCCTGCATTTGTTTTTGCTTCTGAGATTAAAGAGCCAGATCATCTGCGAAGTCTGAACCGTCCAACTGCATCCTAGATGTCCACTGTATTCTGTGCTAACCTTCAGATGTTGATGTCTTCATGATCCAGTGGATCACCACAAGAAAACGTAAGGGTGGAAGTAAGCAATCTTGAATGACACCGGTCTTTACTTCGAACGACTTTAACAACTGTCCTCCATGCACGATTTTTCAGTTTCATCCATCATATGAATTCTGTATGATATTGACTAAATTCTGAGGCACGCCGTAGTGTCGAAGATGCTTCCATACTGTTTTTCTGTCCACGCTGTCAAATGCTTTTTCGTAGTCAATGAAATTGATGATTAATTCCGTTCAACTGATTGTTCCTCAATGATCGGTAGTGTTGCGATTTGGTTTGTACACGATCTATCCTTACGGAATCCAGCTTGTTGGTAACGAAGTTGGACGTCTATGAAGTCCTTTAATGTGCTTAACAGTACCCTGTTGAAGACCTTTCGCTGTATTAAGAGAAGAGTGACGGCCGTGTAGTTATCAAATTGATAAGATCGCTTTTCTTCGGTATTTTCATTAGAAGTCCTTCTTTCTAGTTTTTTGGTGCTTGTTCCTCATCCCTAATGTTATTGAAGAGTATGTGGAGTATCCTTGCACTTGCCACTACGTCTGCTTTTATTGCCTCTGCTAGAATATTGTCTGGTCCTGCTGCTTTGCCACTCTTGATTTGTCTGATGACCATGCTAAATAATTCAATTGTTGGTGAGCCAACATCGATTGTGAGTTCGGTGGGTGCTGCTTCAATGTTGGCTTTGTTCAGTGGAGCTGGTCGATTCAAGAGTTCTGTGAAGTGTTCTGCCCACCTGTTTTGTTGCTCTTCAATGTTGGTGATTACCTCGCCTTTGATTTTCCTGCTCTTGTTCGACAACTATTGATTACTGCTTTCTTGTTCCTCCTTTCTTGAATCTTATACAGTGTATCAACAGTGATCCATTCTTTGTGATGGTGCTTCTTGTAACCCAGGACCTCATGACATGTTGAAGTGATTTCCTCTTTGATCCCTCCCAGTTGCTCTCCATAGTATTTCCTTCTCCAATGAGTAGATAATGGAAGGCCTGAAACTTAATGCTCAGAATTATCTTGAATTTGTTGAGTTTTCTTGGTATCCTGAAGAAGAGACGTATTGAACTTTTGTGATATTGTCCGCCCCGTTGTCCAGTGTTTCTTGAATTTCAATTTCATCTTGGCGACCAGCAAGTGATGATCTGAGGATATATCAGCTCCTCTCTTGGTTAGCACGTCCTCTATAGTCCTCCTGAACGTTTTGTTGATGCAAATATGGTCGATTTGGTTTTGCGTGGTGTGATCCGGTTTTGTGAATGCGTTTATGTAGGAATATGGTGCCGCCTATGACCAGTTTATTGAAGGCACATAGGTTTGCGAATCTCTCTCCAATTTTGTTCATTTCTCCCAGTCCTTGTCGTCCCATGATGTCTTCATATCCAGTGCTGTCCGTTCCAACCTTGGCATTAAAGTGTCTCATCAGAAACGTCAGATCCTTTGATGAGCACTTCTCGAAGATTGACTGCAGCCTATTGTAGAATTGATTTTAACGCCTTCATTGTAATCGTTGGTAGGCGCATAGCATTGGTTGATGTTCAATGAAATGCACTCTTTCTTTGTTTTGAATGAGGCTTTGATGATCCTTGGTCCATGAGATTCCAATCCTGTAAGCGCATTTTGTGCTTGTTTGAACAGCATCAATTCAACTCCTTGTGTATATGGAGCATTTTCTTCTTCATGGCTGGAGTATAACAGAAGCTCACTTGAATTGGGTCGTTGCAATCCAACTTGCGTTCAATGTATTTCACTGATCTCATGCACCTCTAGGTTGTACTTTTCTGAAGCGATTCTAAAATTAAAGGATTTGGTCCACGAGTAGAGCAGTAGTAATATTATAGTAGATTAAATTTCTAAAAATTTTCTACGTCTCGCATAAATACACGCCAAATTGTCTTCGTTTCAAAATGACAGGCCTAAAAATATGTGGAGCTTTCATGTCAAGAGTTCACAAAACGTGTTTATTCAGGATAAGTCGCCGAAACGTCATGCCCTACAGTCAGAAGGAATATCGTGGCTTTTTTCCTGTAAATGTAATCTACAGAGCATGAAGAGTCTTGGAAATTCATGCTATTGAAATTCAACTGAGTTTTGAATTCATCGAAGGTAACTAGCGAAACCTCATCATTTAGGTTTGTGATATTTCATGCCTAAATTTATTGTATTGATGAAAGATCGCTATGTTTCTCAATCAAAAGACACAAACACTTGTTGCCGTTCATCCACGTTTGTAATGTCAACAACATTCCTTGTAACAAAATGTGGTGATCTTGACGCGTAAAACCTTTTGCGTCAGATATTATGGCTGCTTCTATAGCCAGCACAAAATTTGAAAGTGAAACCATCCTTTACACAGGGAATGGGAATTCTTCGACTTGATATTTTTGTAGGTTGTATCATACTACGATTAAGGTTTTATCTTGTACATCGAGTACCTTTTACCCTATGAAAATAAATTTGACGGACAGTTATCAATTATATCATACATATCTTTATCTTGGTCCCCTATATATCATATATGAATCCACAGCGATTGACATTGTCAAGCCCTTATCTGTGGATCGTACTGAATCAAATATTATTATTCAATTCGTGGTTACTCTTGCCTCATAACTGAACGTTTAATATCTGAAATTAATTATTATACTCATTATCACTATCTCATCCTCAGTGCATCAACCTCTCTATCTCTTCGTGCAGCATGTCACCGTTAGATTGGCTGACATAAAATGCAGAATTATTACGTGCAGTCCAAATGCAACACAGTTTACCAGACAGTATATTTTACTAAGTCACATTCGAAATTTCAAAGACAATAGACTATATTATTTTATCCTACACATATGAAAATACTGATCAGTGTAGTACTAACATCCGTCGGTTATAAAACTCACCAAATGAAAGCAATGACAATGGTAACCAATCAGCACCCGTAACACAACGGGGCTCCATTATTGATTAACACTTTTAAGAATTCTGTAAGACTGAATATATTACACAGTTTATGGCTGACGAAACAGCGTATCGAGTGATATCTTCCTGTGATGCAGTTTTTAGAATCTCCTGACTTCTCATGTCTCAATTAGTTAAAGCAAATTTGCTGAACGATAATAGCCAAGTCATCCGCCTTGGATGTTTTAACGATGCTTAACATTTTATCGATTCGAGCAAACTGTAAGCTCATTGTACTCATACAAAAGCGTAAAAGTCAACGTCGTGTAAGTAGACGGAGCGATAATATTGAATGACAGTTTATTACTCGTTGAGTTGTTTCAAGCGCATGAGCAACAAGCATCATTTCAATCCACAAAAAACAGATCTAGTTGAGTCTGAAGATCAGAAAGTTTTCAATGAAATTCAGATTCAACCTTCCAACAAAAAAGAAACGACTTTTCATCAGTCACTATTGAGTACTCCTTGTCAGTCTGATAAAACATACTTATTGATATCTCGATGCAACTGTCATAACACAAATGATAAGTTTCAATGACTTTACATTTCATGATTATCATCGATTGCAGAACAATAACGAATACAACCCGTCACTGCAAATACCGTTCCAACACATGAATATTTTGATTCTTCATAAAGGAAACCATACGTATTTAAATCCGAATACAATCATCGCGACTCGACGCTACTTACTATACTTCAGTTCATCAAAACATAATACTGTGTCACTAATCTGTCAGCATTACTGACCGTTTTCTGTCATATTCTACTAAAATTATTTTCACGAATTATTTCGCTGTCATGCTTACAAACGTTTAGTGTTACTGTTTTCATTACATTTTGAATTGTTCTTACGAACGTGTTATTTTACCATTCAAACAGTCAGAAACATAACTGCATGATAACCTTTTGTACGTTTATGATTTGTTCATAATCGCATGTTAACATTTCCATTTTTGTCCGCGGCTATACTATATTCATGTGTCCTTTAACATAAGCATAACACTTTTTATAACACAATCATGCTTCATATGACAATTTATTGAGTGTAGCATTCTGTCCCTTTAAATTCAAGTGTTTGCTTCAGGACTGGCCAGCGTCAACACCTGAACTAAGGATAGCGAGTGAAGTGGTCGAACACGTCAACAACTTCATTTATCTTGGAAGCTTGATCAGCCCTAATGGGCTGGTATCGGACAAAATCTCAGCACTGATTCGAAAAGCTCGTTTGGTTGGAAGAGAATTAGGAGCGGCCAAACCAAAACGTGGCATCAGTGCTTGAAGACACTAACCTCTAGTCTGAGCCATGTTGGTAGATGCAGACTACTTGGTTTGGGTCCGCGTGACCTTCGTAACCGATGGTTGGTGACTCTTGGTGACATGGCTCAGAATCGATCGCAATAGCGTCGATGCACACACTTCCTGTCTTCCCTTAAAGTAAGAGATTAAAATCACCTCATTTCTTTCTTTCTACGAACTAATTCTTTATTCCGGTACTGTATCCTTATATGCAATCTTTCTCCTATATATTATCTTCTTTAACCTAACCACTCCTATGAATCCGGTGTTCATCTTGCTGTGCTAATGAGGTATGGTAACCTGGATCGATGCATATATGTGCCTGGTCGTAAGTTGTAGATGACTGACTGACTGACTGAGCACCACATTTTCGCTACGTATTGTAAACGTTAACCATATAATCCTTTAAAATTATTTTCATAAACAGACATTTTTCAAATGTGCTATTTTTTACAAGAGGGCCATGTAGTGTCGCTTATTATGTTAAGCTTAAATATCTTATCCTAAATTTTTAACAGGCCAATCTATTCGTTCTACATAAGCCATGTTTTGACCTTGATAAGTATTCGCTTATCAAGTTTGACGTTTTTGCATGAGCGTATGTGTGTGCACTTTTCTTATCTTTCTCATGTGTGACTATAAATATTGGTTAACGCTTCACTTAATGGAGTCAGGAAACATGTAAAAGAATATGATCCGGAAATATATTTTGTCAACAAACATCAATATTGTTTGATTGAAATCAGATCTCAGGCTGTGTGGAAACATTTGTTCTGATCAACATACGTTTCCAAATATCACCTAAAAACCAAGACTATGAATCCAATTACAAACATTACACTGGACATCGGAAACAAGAGTATCTCCCATTTCCTTTCTGAACCATGTAGCTTTTCGCCAAATGAAATGGCTACGATGACGAACATTGTAGCCACAAATTCAGACATAATTCCTTTATGACAGTTTGTGCATGAAATTAGTAATGAAAATCCAACAATCATAATCATCATATGAATAGGTAAAAGTAAGTTTCAAATTTCCATTATGCACTTACGATTAGTTAAAACGATCAATAACTGAGCAAATAAACAAATAATAATCCTCAATATCCCACATTCGATAGAATTGCTTACAAATGTATATATATGGATACAAATACATGACATGGCATCCTTATGTAAGTCTATTATAATGAAAAACTCGAAATATTTTCACAGCTTATTCGCTCATCCATGACACATAATCACTTCATGCGAGGTTTATCACCTAAACGGTATACTAGCTTGAGTAAACCAACAACTTCGACAACTAGTAGTTTCCTCGACTTGAAGCATCAAACGATCACTTGTGTATCGTAGAACACAAGTTCAGTTAAATAAAAAGTGTGTGGATGACTATAGAAATTAAAATGACAGAAATCCAATTTGTTCAGTTGTTCTGTGCTTACAACCAATTCCACATCTAACAAATATTCAAAACAACAAGCACAGATGAGGGTAAAAGATAATGGTGTTATGTGTATACACGTCTATTTATTTTTGATTTGTCCATCACATTGACCGATATTATTTTATGTTCTATATGATAGTCATCACATAACGAGGAATACTCATAGCTCAACATACACAAGGATCATTGATGAGGTGATTTATATATGTTGACAGTTTCATGAAATCAGTGAAACTGTTGAAGCCAGATCGCTAAACATTATGATATCTCAAAATACAACCTCGAAAATCATCAGTTCAAATCAGTCTCCAAGGATTCTTTATCTCGAATGCAGTTATCAAACGAACATGACCACATTTTTATTGTTCAACAAACAAATATACACTAAATTCAATAGAGAGTAGTATGGAAATTTCGTGAATTTTATTTTAAAACCACATTGAGCTGACGGTTATCACGATGAACAAACTGTTCTTTGTAGATGTAGATTGTAATTTTTTATCAGATATTATAATTAATCCAAGAACTAAATCGATCAATCTGAAGAACAGATGAAATCAACGCACAATATCATAATCCGACAGATATAATAGACAATAGTGATGTGCATCAACTGTTACACATAATCTGTATGCATAAAATGGCTGAGCATGTTCCTCAACTCCTCAGTTTACCAATCTGTAAAGTTTATGAAATTCGTCAAAACAATCGATCAATGAAATCCTCATGATTGATCGTCTTGAATATCTCGTTTCATGCATTTCACTGTGATTATTTATTATGATGTCTTATGACACGAAATGATAATGGTTTGTACTGAAAAAAAATGTTTCTCTTCCTTGGTCATAATATGCTTGTCAAGTATGGGTCTGATTTCAACATGAACTGCTTACGTTAAACAAGACTAGTGAAATCATCTGGATCTGCAAATATTTTAAAGCTTGATCTGTTGAGTGGATTGGTAAATGCATTACATGCAAATAGACTTTTTCTGACTGATAACAGTTGTCATATTAACAGATGCCAACTTCAACATCGTTTAACCATTTGCAATAAAGATTTGTGAACAAATCATTTTCCACAATCAATTATTCAAAATTTAACTGAAATAAGCAGCAATTCACAATGAATAATGGAAATATTCAATTACATGGATTACAAAACCCCATACATATTCATTCGCATACATATTTCTTTCCTTTATTATTGCATCTCGAAAATTCTGGATTCATGGTCAGAATTAGAAGTTCATCTGACTAGTTTGCTGTATCATCTTGACGAGATTAATAACAAAGATCGAAAGTCGATAAAAATTGATCTCATTAAATTCACGTTAGCTGCTCACAGCCCACACACAAATGAAGTGACTTGTTTGTCGTATATTCATTCGCTGACACTTTTTATACCAGTATTTATGAATTGAAATAAATACACAAATACATTACAGTATAATTGTTTATTGAGGTGTCATTTAACATAAAATGAGTTTGGTTTAATCTGGAAACTCAACAAACATACTTTCTGTTCCTTAATAACAATATTGCTGTCAAACGTGTACTAATCTGTTCACTGATAAATAGTGATACATGGTAAATTGTCGTTTTGGTTTTTGTGCAATAACTGTATTTAAATTACATATTACTTGCGTTATTAAGAGATCACTGAGAACAACTAGTTCTGTGTACTGAGTAAGGCGGAGTCTGTCAAAAGGAATGATAAATATCTACCATGCAACTAGAATTGTCCTGACTGGTTTCATTTGACACATCATGCAATGCAACTTTCATTCGACATAGAAATATGTTGCTCCTTAAGTCAACCTATCTGTCTTTGATATATTATTCGTTATTTGTTCGCGATTATAAAGTCATTGTCGAACAGTGTTCGCCTAAAAAATGCTCTGTTTATCATTCTGATTACCACGATGTAAGCAAAAGAAGCGTGTATTTCTACCTCTTCCTATCTTCTTGAAATGATTGAGTCTTTGTATTTCAATGAAGAATAGTATGTTATTGATTGACTCTTATAATCCTTCCGAATATCAAATTCTTAACTTTAGCCGTTGTGATACCATGACTTACCAATAATTGTTCTTTATCTTTTGTTGTGCTTCTGATATCGAGGAAAGCTTTCCATCCGGTATTTTATATGGTGAGGCTACATGATTATGTCGACATTTAGATTGATATGTTCATTCACGCATATTAACTAAAATTCCTTACCGTTCTCCATTATGCTTTCCGTTGATTTTCAAAAACGATTTTCTTCCATAGTCGAGAGTGCTGAAGGCAATGATTAGGGTGTATAGTGAAGATCATCGAAATCATTTCTGCTAAGATGTCTATATTGTAGTTAGCCTATAATATTGATCAAAATTGTTGTGATGGCTACTTATAATACGACTTTTCAAGAAATGTACACTCATGCTTAACTCATGACATTCGATAAAATTAACAACTCACATGAAATGCTGTTAATAATCAGCAAAAATGACTTAATAGAAATACACAAATTTATTACTTCATTCATTAAATCCTATGAATCATCCTCATTAATTAATGACTATTTACTCTGTTTATTGAATTGTGGTTAAGCTGAGTTTGTACAAAACAATGGAATCAGTGATTCGATGAGTAATAAAGCAAAATGATTTAACTGTTAGTTGATTGTGCACAAATGAGTCATAACACTCCAAAGTGAATATTTTTTTCTCGCCCTGATATGCTGGTTGGTTCTAATGATAAATATGTCAACAAATCCTTCCACTCAATTCCAGTCGTTCATATGCTCAATATCAAGTGTGATCGAACAGTTCGAGTTCTATGATCAAGGAAATCAGTTGATATGAGAAGGATGACGTTCGTATTGAGGACTCTCACTTTGATATTTGATGAAGGTTGTTTTGAGTTCAATATGTTTTTGAATTGTAAGAACGCGCCTTATTCATTTCTGATCTTCGCCTATTCGTCTACATCTGAACCTCCTTGTTCATCGATAATGCTTCCCAGGTATGCGAAGGATTCTACATCTTCCACAGTTTCGCCATGAAGATTGATTGGATTGCTCTTCTACGTTTTGAATTTGAGGATCTTGGCTTGCCATTTGTGTATGCTGAGGACTACTGATACATAGAGTGTTGGCTAACTTTATCCGATTTTTACTTGTCTATGCGATAGGAGTGCTAGATCATCTGCGAAGTCCGAATCGTCTAATGGATTCGGAGCTGTCCATTGTATGTCGTGTTTTCCCCTTCAGATGTCGCCGTTTTCATACTCTAGTCGAACACCAGAAGAAAGAGGAAGAAAGAGAGTAAACTGAATTGTCTGACTACAGTCCTTACGTGGTATGCATCTGTCCGCCATGCACGACCGTGCATTGTGGTTCGTCGTATGAGTTTCGGATAATATTGACGATCATCTCAGGGACTACTCAGTGCCGAAGACGTTTCTTTCCTTCTGACTTCGGTGCTTCAGCTAAAATATTTTCAGGTACTGCTACTTTTCCGTTCTTGGTTTTCCTGATTACCATTCTGATTTCTTCCGTCGCTGTTAGATTGGCACCTACAGAAAGATCTGTGTGTGCTTCTTCGATGTCCGGTGGATTGATTGGAAGTGGTCTATTCAGAAGTTCCTCAATGTATTCTACCCATCTGTATTTCAATGAAAAATAGTATAATAATAATAATATTTTATCCTCAAATGACAGTTCGTTACATGAGGCATGCCAGTATACAGGCAAGATCAAATTGAAACAAATGATAAAATATACACTGTAATAAATTACATAGCTGGGTTGATAATTTATAAGATATGAATAAAGATGGTTTGATTCAGTACCAAAGTTGGCGCGTTTCAAGAAAGTTGCGTTGCCAATGTGCGATTGATGGTCAAGGATAGGTCCATTGAAGGTATGAGCTTTTAGAAATCGCAACCTTATGTCCCTTTGGGATATCCAAGGCTTTAAGGATGGTGCAGGATGAAGTCGCCAGTTCAATATCTCAAGGGGGCTGAAAGAGGGAGCAAGTAAAAGAAAACACGAGAGGCAGAGTAGCCAATATTCATGGAGGAATGTTTAAGGTATGATTACTCAGTCTATTTTCCTTTTATTAAGGTATATGCTAAGAAAGAGCATTTTAATAGGTTAAAGAAAATAAGTGTTGACAAGGTGTGAGTGGACATACAACTGTCAAATGGGGGCAATTCGGAAAAGAGCTGAAAGTATAAGATTATGTGTAATTATAAAATAAAATATAGTGCTAGAAACAGTATTGTGATATACATTTTGCTGTCTTCCCTTTAAAATCGAAGCTATTAGAGCCCCTTTCGATTTTTAAAATATTTTCCCCGCAGTTATTATAGGGTCTTGAGTAGGTTTCGTATATTAGCAAATTGTCTAGTTTGCTTGTAATAGGATTTCTAGGTAGGAAGTGAAACCAATTCAACGTTCGTAACACGACTTAAAGAGGTATTTTGCGTGAATAAATCAGCTTCAATACCATAAGTTCGTGGCATCCCACTAAACCATAAGGAGCCGTAATTGAACAAAATGTTCTGCCCTACAGACATGGGTGGATTGAAGTTATCTCCCCACCTTCATGTTTGCTGGTCAGTAACGCCACCCTCCCTCCTTTTGTGATGTTGGGCTATTTAACGTTTGTGGTAAGTATGAATACTGCTTTAATCAAAGCCCATAGTTGGAATACACTGTCTCTACTAGGTCCATGTTACAAGCAAATCAGATAGTTGAAAAGTCTGTTTTATGGGTTAGATGTCCACATAGTATATCACACTGCCATGAAAATAACTAATGATTTAAAGAAGTAAGTAACAATAGCAAATCAAAAGATAAAGGAGGGTATAAAATTGTAGAAAAAAAAACATTTCATGATTAATAAACAATGAATAATAGGAAAGGATAAGCCATATGTTTTGTGATTTGGTTATGTTTATATTAGTAACAGTCAAAATTGTTATAATTTTGTTCTTTCTAGAAACAAGGCGGTCCGTAATAAAGTGCCTCATTGGTGGGCGGGAGTTCAAGGAAATTTTGAACTCTTCGGAGTCTAGAGATAGGGTTTTAAGCTTTTTGAATCTCGTAAACGTATCACAATTACGGATAGGCATTGGCAGCCTGTTCCACAATAAACTGTACCGTACAGTAAAGAACTTACAGCGCATTTATTTTGTGAAGAGCGATGGAACGTCAAATGAAATTATAAATTTATTGTAAACAGTTATTTACACTCATCTATGTCAATTGTTTTCACTCTATTAAAAATTAAAAAAATTCTATCACATTTTTGGTTTATCAGCAGCTGACGAGAAACCTCAAAATAATATGAATTCATAGTATTCTCCACCGATGTATGTTCTTGCTTTATAAAATTCATAAAAGGAACCAATTGCATAAAATATCCTTAATAAAATAATAACAAATAGGGTGCTGAGAATGCGAGAAATTCCAATTGTTCAAACAGAACTATTCAAAAAATTAATCTCAAAATATCTTCCTTGACTATTCGATACATGTGCACAAAGCTGATTGTGACGCTTTGTAACCGAGATCCTTAGCGTTTTCGTCTTAGAAATATTTACGAATCTTCTATCAACAAACTTGTTTTTGCACTGCTTCATTATCACATATGATTGTAAGAATTTAGTTTACCTTGTCTTATCAGTTGTTAGAGATGAGGTAAATCCTACTTTTGGAAGAAATATAATAGGAAGTGGCCAATGGTTTATTTTGTGATATTCAAGCTGTACTTATGGATCGCAATACATAGCACTTCTGGACAATACTCGAGGCTACTGGTAGATTCCACGACCACAACCTACGAATAAAAAGAAACATTAGACCAATATGTTATAATGAATTTATGAAAGAAAAACACAAAAGAATGTGAAGATATACAAAGAGTGTTAAATAGAGAAGATCAAATATTTTGACTCCAGATAAATAAAAATAATAATTACAATTAGGAAGATCATTATTTCAACAAACGTGGTTGTCATATATGATGCATATCACCAATAGCAGCCCTATTTAACGTACAAAACGTATTGGAATAGATCTGGATTGAGAAAAATCTAAAACAACTAAGACTGAATGTGAAAATGATCGAAGACCTAATCCATCGATCACTGGAGCAATATCTAGTGTTTCTAGTTAGAGCACATACATATGCTATGAATCCGTATCAGTGGTGAAGTAATTAAATAAAAATTTAATTTATTCAGTTTGCATCATTCTATTTATTCCCTAAATGTTTTAATAACAAGCCTACTGTTACGTCTTTTTGTTGCTGAGATCCCTGTTTTACTTTTAGTACTCTCATTCACTATTAGCTTTTATGTTAAACGGTTGAGTTATTAGCGCAAGATAATTCTCAATGATATTTTAGTTAATGACCGCATAACTTTGTACAGCAAACGTTTTAAAATCATACAGCTTAAATAAACAAAACATTTAAATGTCACATTGGAAGGTTTTTGATTTAAGAGAGTCGTGGACGGTTTACAAATTACGCATTATTCGATCGACGAATGCTATAGACAGCTATCCGTGACTGTTTTATTGAATGCATCTAGAGTTTCAGAAAGATCACTACTAAGATAAAAACACCACAAATATAGACCTTAATCTCAATAGAGAGATTGCTTTACTAACCTTATCTGACAGTAGGTTGACAATCAGAGCAAACCATTTCAAATTGAAGAATTATCAATTCAATCCCCTTTTGTGGAACAAAACAAATTAAATTATCGTTGCGTGAAATTCCAAACGATAATTGATTATTCAGAGATTGTCATAACTTTATACTGCTCTCAAAAATAATCATGTAAATGAAAGGATTCCTAACAGTTAAACTAATGCTTCATTCAAGTTGAAAAAACTGAGTGACTAAAGAACGTGGAATAGATAGTCATTCTTTCGCGTTACATGACTTGACTATACAATATAGCACAGTGACATTACAGTGTGTGAGGCTTTTGAAATTCCGTAGGCCATGAGCGTCTGTTGTAAATGACTGAAGAAACAAAAATGCTTACCATTTAGAATGAGCATATAATGATCATCAAAATTTGACATACAATATATGGAAGGCAGGCAATACATTACAACTAAACATATAAAACGGTTTGTTTTCTTGCATGAGAAGAATACTGCAAAATAGATTAAAAATCGCCAACATCTTAAGGAAATCGGGTGGTTGAATAGAAGAATCGGACTCGGTCGAGGTCGGAAGCGTAATGAATTGTTTAAGCGAACTTTCTTGAGATATAATACGTTACAAAGCTGACACGCGTTGGAGGAATCAGCACAGTAATTTTCTGATTAAGCATTATGGAGTCTTTTAAATCAAAACGCTTAGTCTTTAAAAAAAACGTCTGAATAAAGTTCCTTGACGAGTAGAAGACCACATCTAACCGAGACCAAAGCATTATGTCTCTACTGTTGTCAGATTTCGCATGTTAAACCTCATCAACTGAAAACTTGCCCACAGAGGTAGATTGTATCCCTAAAGTGTAAATATCTGAAAATCTACCCTCAAAGGCTAGTGATCTCACTATCTTTGAACATTCATGACAGTGACTTTAAACGCATCACTATATGGGGGACTTTGAGAGAAGAAATCTATACTCCAGATGAACGACGACATAAACCAGTGCGATTGAATTCCCATCTAGTCAACACATTAAACTCAACAACGAAGTACAATCTTGTCAACTGAGACACCAAATTATGTGAACATGACTATGTTACATTTTGGAAACCGGCGAGCACAATTTTCATCAATAAAATTATTATTTAAATATTTTTTCTACTTACGTTCAAAGGACAACTGTAAAGATACCGATTACAAGGACGCATATAAACGATGATGGTGATCCTCGAAAATCTATGATTGGTGATTTTCGTTTACACCGACGAATATGAAATTGATTTGAAACGTTCATGACTAGATCTGAATTTCGCTGTGAAGTCAAGTATGATGACCATGATAATAATTTTGGTACTTGGTATGAGGAACTTATGCTAAATATATCGAAATGAAAAGGTATAAGAGTGGATGGAAGTCATGAATTGAAAGAAGCACAGTGATTAGTTCGTCAAAGGTTAATACATGCTAGAAGCATTACTATGATCACTTGGCATGGCATTGAATTACCTGAAACGTTTGCCTGGGGAACTGAGCGTGCCTGTCAGATATTATATCTTTCATTTCTCGTCAGTCGATAAGAACCGTCAAGAATTTAAACCAATATTAATGAGGTTAACCTGACTAGCGATGTCGAATATCCAAGGGCATATTAGTGTGTATAAAGAGACAAATATGACGACATCTCCAAATCTATTTATCAACGTTCGGTGCTCCGCTTCTACCATACGTAATATCTGCATACGAAAAAGACGTTCTATTTGAACGTACATTCGATTAGGTTATGAGCACATCGATGAAACTTGGGCTATACTATTCTTGATTGCATTGCTCACTGCTTAATTCTATATTAATAAAAAAAATATAGAGTAATGGTTTGTATGTTGAACACAATGCACTTTGAGGAATTGATTTGGACAATTCGCTAATATACGAAGCCCACTCAAGAACCTATGATACCTGGAACAAAATAGGAAAAAAATGAAAGGAGATCTAATAGCTTCGATAAAAAAGGAAGATTGCCAATTGTATGTCACCATACTGTTTCTGGCACTATATTTATTCTTAAACAACACATAATCCCATACTCTCAGCTCCTTTCTGAATCGCCTTCATTTGTCAGTTTTATGTACACTCATACCTTTGTAAACTCTTATTTTCTTTAACCTATTAAAATGCTCTTTCTTAACATATATCTTAAGAAAAGAATATTGGACTGACTAATTGTTTAGACTTTGAATCGCTTTTACCATGTTGATACTTGTTATGACTTGACCTTGATCGGTCTAGTATAAATTATGAACTAGAAACTCTCACCTTCAATGGACCTATCCTTGACTATCAGTTGCACTTTCGCAACGCAACTTTCATTAAGCGCACCAACTGTGATACTGAATAAAACCATTCACATTTATTTCTTATGAATTATCAACTCAGCTATGTAATTTACTATAGTGGATATTGTATCATTTGTATCAATTTGATCTGGCCTGTAAACTGACATGCCTCATGTAACAAACTGTTATTTGTGAATAAATTATTATTATTACGTTGGATACTTACGAGATGTATTTCTCTGTGACGTCGTTAACTGCTTTCAGTTTCTTCCTCTACCCAAATGTTTGTAGTGATGTCTCAAAAAATCAGTTTCACTGTCCCTAAAAGTATTGTTTGCAGTCACTCGAAATTTTCAGAAGGCGACACACTGTCGTTCTTTTCAAACATACAGTATACTTTCAACTTATCCAGGTTACTTTCCTTATCACAAGTGATTTCTTTTGGGTTAATCAATCCCGAAAGTTACTGCTTTTTCTTCAAGTGAATTTCACCATCTGTAATTTACGTGTGTACATACAAAAATTGAATGCACTGGTATTTATTTTGTTTATCTGTACAAGTGTTAAAGTCTTTTCGTGACTATAAAAGTCCGAATTTTCATTATCGTCAAGCACATTACTTTATATAAAACAATATACAAATCTATGGCACAATTGAAAGAAAATTTTGGCAAGCCGTAATGCTGTTTCCCTGATAGTGATAGGATGAAATGTGGTAACTGCAATACGTGGTATCAGAATGTGTACAACGAATTCAAAAGGTTGCTTGTAAATGGTGCTGCAAGCCAATAATACGTTGATTGTACGAAGCATGTTGTTCAACAAAGTTCGTGCTGATTCTAGAGGTAATTGAGTCTTTGAATATAGCTATAGAAATACATTCTGATAAACAGGAAGCACTGGATGAACAGAAGTCCGTTTCAGCTCGATACAGTCGAACTGCTTTGACGTTGGTGTTGAAGATTCTGACTTTGATATTAGTCGAAATTTGTTTTGAGTTCTATATGTTCTTGAATTGTAGGAGTGCGAGCCTTGCTATGCCAATTCTGCTGCTACACTGACTGTCTTTGTCTGCATCTGTTGGTGTGTGCCTGATAAGAGGGCTAGGTCATCTCCGAAGTCCAAACCGTCTAATTGGATCTGAGCTGTCCATTGTATTCCGTGTTTTCCTTCAAATGTCAAGGTCCTCATAATACAGTCGAACACCAGAAGAAAAAGGAAGGAAGAGAGTAAGCAGCCTTGTCTTACTCCGGTCCATGCTTGGAATGGAACTGTCAGCTGTCCTCCATGCACGACTTTGCATTGTAGTCCAGCTTGTTGATCTCGAAGTAGGTCGCAAATTTTATCCGTTTAAGCAACACTCTGTTGAAGACGTTTTCTGGTATTGACAGTGTGATGCCTCTGTTGTTTTCAAAATTGCTCGGATCTTCTTTCTTTTAAATCTTGACGAGGTGACCTTCTTTCCCGTTCATCGGCAATTGTTTCTCCTCTAAAATCTTTTTGAATGGAAGGTAAAGCATGTTTGTAGTTGCATGGATGTCTGATTTCAGTGCTTCATTTGGTATGTTGTCCGGACCCGCTGCTTTCCCGTTCTTGATTTGTCTGACGGCCAATCTGATTTCTTTCTTCGTTGGTGAGTTGACGTCTATAGGAAGATCTGTGTGTGCTGCTTTGTCGTCCGGTGACATTCATTGGAGCTGGCGTATTCAGGGGTTCCTCGAAGTATTCTACCCATCTGTTCCGCTGTTGTTGAATTTTAGTGATTGGCTTGCCTTCGTTGTAAAAGAACGGTCTCTCTGGTTTAATGTATTTTCTTGATAGTTTCTTCGTTGTATCTTAAAGATGTTTCATATTTCCTTCTCTAGCAGCTTTTTGCGCCGTCGTTGCTAGTTCTTCCAAGTATTTCTTCTTGCCGGCGCTAATACTTTTCTTCACTTGCTCGTTTGCTTCTGTGTAATAAGCTTAGGCTTGGACGTTTTCTGCTCGTGTTCGGCTGTTGTTAATTGCTGCCTTCTTTTTCATCTTTTCTTTGATCTTGTCCAGAGTTTCTATAGAGATCCACTCCTTATGATGTTGTTTCTTTAGGCCCATAAAGAAAAATGGGAAAGATTTGCAAATCTGTGTGCATTCAACAAATCGGTCACAGGAAGCACAATATTTCCACAAAAGTATACAAAAAGCCACATGGATCCCACCGGACCACACTACAGAGAACCCGATAGATCATATTTGCATCAACCAAAAATTCTGAAGGATAATGGAAAATGTGAGAACCAGGAGGGGAGCTGACATAGCTTCAGATCACCACAGCTATACCAAAGTTCAATACAGGCTTCCTTCGAGATACTGACGAAGTCAATGAATTCAAGATAGCTCTCGACAACAGGTTCCAAGCCACATAAGATCTACAGAAGAAAGAAGAAACTACTATGGAAGACAACTGGAAGGCCATCAAAGAAGCATTTACTACAACGTGTCAATAGCTTCCTGACCTAAAGAAACACTATCTTAAGCAATGGTTCTCTATAGAAAAACTCAACACGATCAATGAAACGAAGAACACGAAGACAGCAACTAACAACAGCCAAACACGAACAGGGAACGTTCAAGCACAAGCTGAGTACATAGAAGCAAACAAGCAAGTGAAGAAGAGCGTTAGAGGCAACAAGAAGAAAACGTGGAAGAACTAGCAACGACGGAAGCAAAAGCTGCTAAGAAAAGAATTATGAAACGGCTATACGTTACAACAAGGAAACTAGCAGGGAAATAAAGTAAACCAGCAAGACTGGTCAATGACAAAGAAAGCAAGTCAATCACTAAAATTCAACAACAGCGGAACAGATGGGTAGAATACATTGAGGAACTTCTGAATAGACCACTTCCAATCAATCCACCGGACATCGAAGAAGCACACACAGATCTTTCTGTAGGTGCCAATCTAACAGCGACGGAAGAAATCAGAATGGTAATCAGGAAAACCAAGAACGGAAAAGTAGCAGTACCTGAAAATATTTTAGCTGAAGCACCGAAGTCAGAAGGAAAGAAACGTCTTCGGCACTGAGTAGTCCCTGAGATGATCGTCAATATTATCCGAAACTCATACGACGAACCACAATGCACGGTCGTGCATGGCGGACAGATGCATACCACGTAAGGACTGTAGTCAGACAATTCAGTTTACTCTCTTTCTTCCTCTTTCTTCTGGTGTTCGACTAGAGTATGAAAACGGCGACATCTGAAGGGGAAAACACGACATACAATGGACAGCTCCGAATCCATTAGACGATTCGGACTTCGCAGATGATCTAGCACTCCTATCGCATAGACAAGTAAAAATCGGATAAAGTTAGCCAACACTCTATGTATCAGTAGTCCTCAGCATACACAAATGGCAAGCCAAGATCCTCAAATTCAAAACGTAGAAGAGCAATCCAATCAATCTTCATGGCGAAACTGTGGAAGATGTAGAATCCTTCGCATACCTGGGAAGCATTATCGATGAACAAGGAGGTTCAGATGTAGACGAATAGGCGAAGATCAGAAATGAATAAGGCGCGTTCTTACAATTCAAAAACATATTGAACTCAAAACAACCTTCATCAAATATCAAAGTGAGAGTCCTCAATACGAACGTCATCCTTCTCATATCAACTGATTTCCTTGATCATAGAACTCGAACTGTTCGATCACACTTGATATTGAGCATATGAACGACTGGAATTGAGTGGAAGGATTTGTTGACATATTTATCATTAGAACCAACCAGCATATCAGGGCGAGAAAAAAAATATTCACTTTGGAGTGTTATGACTCATTTGTGCACAATCAACTAACAGTTAAATCATTTTGCTTTATTACTCATCGAATCACTGATTCCATTGTTTTGTACAAACTCAGCTTAACCACAATTCAATAAACAGAGTAAATAGTCATTAATTAATGAGGATGATTCATAGGATTTAATGAATGAAGTAATAAATTTGTGTATTTCTATTAAGTCATTTTTGCTGATTATTAACAGCATTTCATGTGAGTTGTTAATTTTATCGAATGTCATGAGTTAAGCATGAGTGTACATTTCTTGAAAAGTCGTATTATAAGTAGCCATCACAACAATTTTGATCAATATTATAGGCTAACTACAATATAGACATCTTAGCAGAAATGATTTCGATGATCTTCACTATACACCCTAATCATTGCCTTCAGCACTCTCGACTATGGAAGAAAATCGTTTTTGAAAATCAACGGAAAGCATAATGGAGAACGGTAAGGAATTTTAGTTAATATGCGTGAATGAACATATCAATCTAAATGTCGACATAATCATGTAGCCTCACCATATAAAATACCGGATGGAAAGCTTTCCTCGATATCAGAAGCACAACAAAAGATAAAGAACAATTATTGGTAAGTCATGGTATCACAACGGCTAAAGTTAAGAATTTGATATTCGGAAGGATTATAAGAGTCAATCAATAACATACTATTCTTCATTGAAATACAAAGACTCAATCATTTCAAGAAGATAGGAAGAGGTAGAAATACACGCTTCTTTTGCTTACATCGTGGTAATCAGAATGATAAACAGAGCATTTTTTAGGCGAACACTGTTCGACAATGACTTTATAATCGCGAACAAATAACGAATAATATATCAAAGACAGATAGGTTGACTTAAGGAGCAACATATTTCTATGTCGAATGAAAGTTGCATTGCATGATGTGTCAAATGAAACCAGTCAGGACAATTCTAGTTGCATGGTAGATATTTATCATTCCTTTTGACAGACTCCGCCTTACTCAGTACACAGAACTAGTTGTTCTCAGTGATCTCTTAATAACGCAAGTAATATGTAATTTAAATACAGTTATTGCACAAAAACCAAAACGACAATTTACCATGTATCACTATTTATCAGTGAACAGATTAGTACACGTTTGACAGCAATATTGTTATTAAGGAACAGAAAGTATGTTTGTTGAGTTTCCAGATTAAACCAAACTCATTTTATGTTAAATGACACCTCAATAAACAATTATACTGTAATGTATTTGTGTATTTATTTCAATTCATAAATACTGGTATAAAAAGTGTCAGCGAATGAATATACGACAAACAAGTCACTTCATTTGTGTGTGGGCTGTGAGCAGCTAACGTGAATTTAATGAGATCAATTTTTATCGACTTTCGATCTTTGTTATTAATCTCGTCAAGATGATACAGCAAACTAGTCAGATGAACTTCTAATTCTGACCATGAATCCAGAATTTTCGAGATGCAATAATAAAGGAAAGAAATATGTATGCGAATGAATATGTATGGGGTTTTGTAATCCATGTAATTGAATATTTCCATTATTCATTGTGAATTGCTGCTTATTTCAGTTAAATTTTGAATAATTGATTGTGGAAAATGATTTGTTCACAAATCTTTATTGCAAATGGTTAAACGATGTTGAAGTTGGCATCTGTTAATATGACAACTGTTATCAGTCAGAAAAAGTCTATTTGCATGTAATGCATTTACCAATCCACTCAACAGATCAAGCTTTAAAATATTTGCAGATCCAGATGATTTCACTAGTCTTGTTTAACGTAAGCAGTTCATGTTGAAATCAGACCCATACTTGACAAGCATATTATGACCAAGGAAGAGAAACATTTTTTTTCAGTACAAACCATTATCATTTCGTGTCATAAGACATCATAATAAATAATCACAGTGAAATGCATGAAACGAGATATTCAAGACGATCAATCATGAGGATTTCATTGATCGATTGTTTTGACGAATTTCATAAACTTTACAGATTGGTAAACTGAGGAGTTGAGGAACATGCTCAGCCATTTTATGCATACAGATTATGTGTAACAGTTGATGCACATCACTATTGTCTATTATATCTGTCGGATTATGATATTGTGCGTTGATTTCATCTGTTCTTCAGATTGATCGATTTAGTTCTTGGATTAATTATAATATCTGATAAAAAATTACAATCTACATCTACAAAGAACAGTTTGTTCATCGTGATAACCGTCAGCTCAATGTGGTTTTAAAATAAAATTCACGAAATTTCCATACTACTCTCTATTAAATTTAGTGTATATTTGTTTGTTGAACAATAAAAATGTGGTCATGTTCGTTTGATAACTGCATTGGAGATAAAGAATCCTTGGAGACTGATTTGAACTGATGATTTTCGAGGTTGTATTTTGAGATATCATAATGTTTAGCCGTAGTCATATTTGCCGTAGTCATAGAGTTCATTGTTTGTGTGTGGGCTGTGATACTGCCCGGGTGCCCAAACCGAAGCAGGTGGTTATCTTAGGAGGCCACACCCCGAGCCTTTGACCTAATGGTCTAACCCACAAGGCAGTGGAACATCGTGAGGAGATGCAATCCCATGGTAGCCGGTGACCAACGATTGGTTCATACGCCATTTGTTCCCGCAGGATACTGGAGCCCATGTGCACCATTGGTTTGTGATCCGGTTAAAGCGCCGGACGTTCGCTTTTCGTCCTCTCATTTTCGTAAACAACACCCCCGCCACGAGAAGGCAATGAGTAGGACTTCCCTGGCAGAGGCTGTATACGCGCGGCCGTGTGAGAGTATTTCGAGAGGGAGAGCGGACTCTCCCCACTCTCGGCCGTACCAGGGCGTTCGGGGGCGATCATGAGGTGATCTGGCTTCAACAGTTCCACTGATTTCATGAAACTGTCAACATATATAAATCACCTCATCAATGATCCTTGTGTATGTTGAGCTATGAGTATTCGTCGTTATGTGACGAATATCATATAGAACATAAAATAATATCGGTCAATGTGATGGACAAATCAAAAATAAATAGACGTGTATACACATAACACCATTATCTTTTACCCTCATCTGTGCTTGTTGTTTTGAATATTTGTTAGATGTGGAATTGGTTGTAAACACAGAACAACTGAACAAATTGGATTTCTGTCATTTTAATTTCTATAGTCATCCACACACTTTTTATTTAACTGAACTTGTGTTCTACGATACACAAGTGATCGTTTGATGCTTCAAGTCGAGGAAACTACTAGTTGTCGAAGTTGTTGGTTTACTCAAGCTAGTATACCGTTTAGGTGATAAACCTCGCATGAAGTGATTATGTGTCATGGATGAGCGAATAAGCTGTGAAAATATTTCGAGTTTTTCATTATAATAGACTTACATAAGGATGCCATGTCATGTATTTGTATCCATATATATACATTTGTAAGCAATTCTATCGAATGTGGGATATTGAGGATTATTATTTGTTTATTTGCTCAGTTATTGATCGTTTTAACTAATCGTAAGTGCATAATGGAAATTTGAAACTTACTTTTACCTATTCATATGATGATTATGATTGTTGGATTTTCATTACTAATTTCATGCACAAACTGTCATAAAGGAATTATGTCTGAATTTGTGGCTACAATGTTCGTCATCGTAGCCATTTCATTTGGCGAAAAGCTACATGGTTCAGAAAGGAAATGGGAGATACTCTTGTTTCCGATGTCCAGTGTAATGTTTGTAATTGGATTCATAGTCTTGGTTTTTAGGTGATATTTGGAAACGTATGTTGATCAGAACAAATGTTTCCACACAGCCTGAGATCTGATTTCAATCAAACAATATTGATGTTTGTTGACAAAATATATTTCCGGATCATATTCTTTTACATGTTTCCTGACTCCATTAAGTGAAGCGTTAACCAATATTTATAGTCACACATGAGAAAGATAAGAAAAGTGCACACACATACGCTCATGCAAAAACGTCAAACTTGATAAGCGAATACTTATCAAGGTCAAAACATGGCTTATGTAGAACGAATAGATTGGCCTGTTAAAAATTTAGGATAAGATATTTAAGCTTAACATAATAAGCGACACTACATGGCCCTCTTGTAAAAAATAGCACATTTGAAAAATGTCTGTTTATGAAAATAATTTTAAAGGATTATATGGTTAACGTTTACAATACGTAGCGAAAAAGTGGTGCTCAGTCAGTCAGTCAGTCATCTACAACTTACGACCAGGCACATATATGCATAGATCCAGGTTACCATACCTCATTAGCACAGCAAGATGAACACCGGATTCAAGATGATACAGCAAACTAGTCAGATGAACTTCTAATTCTGACCATGAATCCAGAATTTTCGAGATGCAATAATAAAGGAAAGAAATATGTATGCGAATGAATATGTATGGGGTTTTGTAATCCATGTAATTGAATATTTCCATTATTCATTGTGAATTGCTGCTTATTTCAGTTAAATTTTGAATAATTGATTGTGGAAAATGATTTGTTCACAAATCTTTATTGCAAATGGTTAAACGATGTTGAAGTTGGCATCTGTTAATATGACAACTGTTATCAGTCAGAAAAAGTCTATTTGCATGTAATGCATTTACCAATCCACTCAACAGATCAAGCTTTAAAATATTTGCAGATCCAGATGATTTCACTAGTCTTGTTTAACGTAAGCAGTTCATGTTGAAATCAGACCCATACTTGACAAGCATATTATGACCAAGGAAGAGAAACATTTTTTTTCAGTACAAACCATTATCATTTCGTGTCATAAGACATCATAATAAATAATCACAGTGAAATGCATGAAACGAGATATTCAAGACGATCAATCATGAGGATTTCATTGATCGATTGTTTTGACGAATTTCATAAACTTTACAGATTGGTAAACTGAGGAGTTGAGGAACATGCTCAGCCATTTTATGCATACAGATTATGTGTAACAGTTGATGCACATCACTATTGTCTATTATATCTGTCGGATTATGATATTGTGCGTTGATTTCATCTGTTCTTCAGATTGATCGATTTAGTTCTTGGATTAATTATAATATCTGATAAAAAATTACAATCTACATCTACAAAGAACAGTTTGTTCATCGTGATAACCGTCAGCTCAATGTGGTTTTAAAATAAAATTCACGAAATTTCCATACTACTCTCTATTAAATTTAGTGTATATTTGTTTGTTGAACAATAAAAATGTGGTCATGTTCGTTTGATAACTGCATTGGAGATAAAGAATCCTTGGAGACTGATTTGAACTGATGATTTTCGAGGTTGTATTTTGAGATATCATGATGTTTAGCGATACGGCTCCAACAGTTCCACTGATTTCATGAAACTGTCAACATATATAAATCACCTCATCAATGATCCTTGTGTATGTTGAGCTATGAGTATTTCGTGCCTTAGGTAACCCTCGTGTTATTGATAGAAGAAGCCTAGACGAAAATTGAATTAGTCTTTATTTCGATCTTAGCGCAGTCACAGTGGAGCGTGGGATTATCTGTTCAGACAAACAAAGGCTTTCAACATCCAATATAACATAATAAGTAATATAACGATTATACAAAATAAGGAAGTGAATGAATACTTGAACAATAGTGTTTTGGCATATGCTTGGTTGTTTGGGGTCAACTCTTAACCAACCAACCTATGCTGTTACATTAGCTTCCCCCTAGAATCGACTTCCGTAGGAACGTCGGTTTGATTAACCTATCTATCAAAAACACCTTAGTTCTATTTCTCATCCCAAGGGAAAATTATCAACTCACTCAATGTTTGATTTACAATCAGTGGCAACTAACGCTGTCAACGGTAGTCCATGTTGTTTCTTCATTTACTAGCTTGTCATCTTATTTTGTAGCATGTGATTTCTTCTACAACTATTGCTGACGGTTTGCTGCGTGCTTTCATGAGAAAGAGTGTTAGACTGTGGAATAGGAATATTTGAGGAAGTGCCGCGAGCGGGCTCTCCAACACCATGTTGGTGAGGTACGATTTTTCCATGCTCAGACCGGCTATCAGGTGTTTACTCACCTGCCTCTTGAATCGCCCTCAAGTAAAAAGTAAAGAAGAATCTACTTCAAAGGTAATAGTGAAAACAAATCAAACCTAAAGAATTGCTCCACTGCCTGCATCAAAATAATAAGATACAAAATGGAAATACATAAATATAATTGATAATTGTTCGGTTCCACGTAAATGATTGGCCTCCAGAACGGATTGGTATTCTGGAAGAAAATAGACATAGTGTAGCCATCTTGTATGAAACAAAAAAAAGTCTTTTTATAATGTATATATGTAAAAGTGTAAACTTGCTAGTTGGACTCATTGTCAAACCCGTTCATATGTGTGACCTTGGGATTGTGACAGCCGCCTTTTATAACCAGGTACGTAACCAAGAGCGCATAATTTTACTTCATAAAACGGAAGAGTATATACGATTAAAGAGGGGAGAAAATTGTGTAGAGTATGAGGATCAAGTACAGTTGTGTCGAATACTCTTTTCTGGTTTGATTTAAATATGTATGATATAATGAGGCAATATTTCGTCAATTCATCAAAGTAACGAATTTGTCTGCACCTTAGAAGTGTGTAAGTCCTATTACTCATTAGTATTATGAATGATTAATCGGTGAAAGTAAAGATTGCAGTCACCCCCTCGTGATCTGATGTGGCCTAATGGCTAGGCACGCGGTCTAGCATTCAGGAGGGCAGAGGTTCGAGTGCGTGTGGGTCATGCGTTTTTTGTTCATCGAAACCCCCTTCAATACGATGTTTGTTGGCCATAAGTTGCTCAGATATGAGAGAAGGATAACGTGAGGACTGATTGATATGTCAAAATGCCATATTGGATTACTAATAAGACTATAGAAAAAAAAATACAAGTTTTAAAATTTCCATTTTACGTTATACTTAAACCGAGAGAAAAAGTATATATATATATATATATATATATATATATATATATATATATATATATATATATATAAGTTACTGACATAACATGTCTTTTTTATAACGCTAGTGTTAAGTTCCAGGGTTTTGTCAGGACCACTAATAATAATTTGGTTTAACGTTAACATAGCTGTGATAGTCATGTCGTTAGTTCAATGTTATGATTACTTAATAGTTTCTTTATAAGTTGTGTTTAAAATTAGGTATGTGGAATCAATGCGGCTAACATAGTAACCTTACAGTAACGCACTGTACTATATTTCCACGGTTATTGATTCTTAAATGTCAGAATTTTAAAAAAATCTGAATATTGCCAATAAAGATGGGTTATATGATCACACTAAAAAGCATGCTGCAGGAAAACTGGTTAAGTCATTACATAAGTTTCCTAAACATGAAAAAAAATGATGAGAACTTTAATAAGTACTTGGCCATGGTTTAATCCAAAATGTTTTGTCTAGAAAACCACTTATTAATAGTAGTATTAATCGTATCAAGCTACTAAACATATCTTCGACCGAAAACTTTTAGAAGTAGTTCATATTGTATATATGTATTGCCAGTCTACGTGAAAAATGTATAAAGATATATAAGGAGTACAGCCAACATAGTTAATTAACAAGAAAAAGAAATTATAAAACTCGCCTGCGTTGCTTTTTGAATTCGTTGTGTTTGCCAGTGTTAGTTGTATGAGTTTGATTAAAATCCTCAGCCATCGTTTCGGAATACCTAGCTAATGTGTCCAGTATTAAAAAGAAATATTTAACATAACACTTATATATCAAAGGTAAAAGGTCTGGGGAGTTGTAGGTGAGTCGGAATGAGGGGAAAAAATTATTTTTAAGCAGATGCAGGGTTTGATCAGCTACATGGTTAGATTTTATCCTGCAGCCGAAACTGTCAACATCCTTGCCTTGGATGTGCCCAGCAAACCGTTTTATAAAGATTTAACATCTTTACATTTCGATTCCGTAATGGATTTGTCAGTTAAACGATCTAACAAGACGTATGGTGGTTCATGATCTAGATAAGCCGGCTTTAGCCTATCAATACTTACTGTGTCGACGTTTCCATGTTTTTCTATCACGAAATATTTAGATTTTCTTGAGACGACTTTGAAAGGACCTTCAAATGGAGGACTGAGTGGTGATTTTATTTTATCACATCTTATCCAGACGTGCGTGCAATTGCTTAGGTCTTTAGGTACATATACGGCGCGCGATTGTTCGCGAGTATTAATTGGTTTAAGTTTGGACATATGGTCCCGTAGTTGATCTACGTAATTTTCTAAATTAAGTTTTTGACTGTTAGTATTAGGGTTAATAAATTCACCTGGTAGTCTCAGAGTTGTTCCGAAAACCAGTTCCGCAGCTGAACATTGTGCGTCAGTTTTGACAGATGTTCGTATTCCCAACATAACTAATGGTAGGAATTCTGTCCACTGATTGGGGTTTGAGTGAGATATAAGGGCAGTTTTTAGCTGACGGTGAAAACGTTCTACCATCCCATTAGCCTGAGGATGATATGCAGTGCAGCGTATCCTATTAGAGCCTAGAAGTTTAGCCAAGTTATTAAATAGTTCGGATTCGAATTGCGCTCCTCTATCCGTCGTTATTGTTATGGGTGTACCAAAAATGGTTACCCAGTTCTGCATGAAAGCTTTGGCTACTGTTTCCGCTGTGATGTCCGCTATCGGGGTGGCTATAGGGAATCTGGTAAATCGATCTATGCATGTAAAAAGATAACTATACCATTTGAACGGGGTAAAGGACCTACCAAGTCGATCTGCACATGTGCAAAACGTGCATCTGGTTGCGAGAAAACACCTATGGGTGAATTTGTGTGACCATTAATCTTTGATTGTTGGCATGCTGAACACTCTCTAACCCATTTGTGTACATCCTTCTGTAAATTCGGCCATATATATCTAGCATTGATTAGTTTAGTTGAAGCTTTTGCGCCAGGATGAGACAAAGAATGAAAGTTATTATATATCAACTTTCGCATATTTTTGGGAACGAAAGGTCGCGGCATCGCCTTGGTCGTGTCACAGTAAATTAGAATACCATCGATAGGTGATGGGAACTGTTTTAAATTAAGACTTGAATTGTTTGTTTTGAGTAGGTTTTGTAATTCTAGGTCCTGCTCTTGTTCGTGTCTCAACGTCTCGAAGTTTAATGTAGACTGCTGTACCACGTTCATTTCTAGTCTGGATAAACCATCTGCCGCCTGATTGTCCTGACCTTTGACATGTCGGATATCGCTTGTGAACTGTGATATATAGTCAAGGTGTCGGACTTCTCGAGGTGAGTACTTATTGGCTCTCGCTTTTAATGCATTCGTCAGTGGTTTGTGATCCGTAAAGACTATAAATTCCCTACCTTCTAACATGTGTCGGAAGTGTTTAATAGTCAGGTAGATTGCAAGAAGTTCTCGCCCGAAGGTAGAATACCTTGTCTCAGCTGGAGCGGGTCTTTACGAGAAGAAAACAATTGGTTTCCAGGCGTTTTTAACCAGTTGGTTAAGGGTACCGCCTACTGCTTTATCTGAAGCATCCACCATCAAAGCAAGTGGGGAAAGAGAATTCGGATATATCAACGTAGTTGCTTGAGCCAGTTTATCTTTAAGCTTTTTAATAGCTTCGACGGCGTCAGAGGACAGTTTGAATTCTTTTGGTTTTCCTTTAAGTAAATCTGTTAAAGGTTGCATTAATTGTGCACAACCTGGTATGAATCTGCGATAAAAGTTAATTAGACCTAGAAAACTTCTCATTTGTGTTAGAGAGCTAGGTATCGGGTATTGTTTGATGGTATCCACTTCTTTTTTTATAGGTTTAATCCCTTCTGGGCTTATTGTGTGATCTAGAAATTCTAAAGTTTGAACACCGAAAACACACTTACTTTGATGTATGTTTATTCCATGTTCATTCAATCTTCTCAACACTGCTCGTACATGCTCTTCGTGTGATTGCAAATCGGGCTGGCAATTAACAAGTCGTCTATATACCCTGCGCAAATGGCATATCTCGAAGTAGGTTATCTATGAATCTTTGAAATGTCTGTGCCGCATTTCTCAGGCCGAATGGCATGCGTACAAACTCGAATAAGCCAAAGGTTGTTGTAATAGCTGTCTTAAAGATATCTTCATCAGCCACCGGGATATTGTGATATGCCCTGACTAAGTCAATTTTAGTGAATATCTTCATACCCTGTAAACCGTTTGTGAAATCTTGGATATGCGGTATTGGGTACCTATCTGATACGGTTTGACGGTTGCAGGCTCTGTAATCCCCGCACGGTCGCCAGTCACCTTCATTCTTCTTTGGGACCATATGCAAAGGGGATGCCCATTGACTATCAGAGGGACGGATAATACCCAGTTGTAGCATATAATCAAACTCGGCTCTAGCGATTTTGAGCTTATCTGGTGCTAGTCTCCTGGGTTTTGCAAACACCGGTGCACCTTTGGTTTTGATAGTGTGACTTACTTTTAGTTTGTCTTTGGAAGGCTGTGGGTTTGGTTTAGTTAAGTTTGGAAATTCCGCGAGTATATCTTGGAATTTCGCTGTTGTTACTGGAGGGGTTTGAATCAAGTTAAGAGAGCTGATGTGACTTTCTTTGCCTTTTGTGTAAAACGAAGTTTCTTTAAGTGTTAATCGCCGTTTCTTGGCGTCAACAAGAAATTCGTATCTCTCTAGAAATTCTATCCCCAGTATTGCCAGATCTAAGTCGGCTACCGTGAAAACCCAAGGGAATTGCCTTCTGAACCCCAAATCTAGGGTTAACGTTTTCTGCCCAAATGTCGCGATTGTAGTTTTATTTGCAGCTTGAAGTGTAATCGGGGATGTTTTTCGACTAATCTCAGTTTTATTTCGAGGGATGATGCTAAGAGCAGCGCCAGTGTCCACCAAGAAATTCAAGCCCGAGTTTCTGTCTCTGACATAAAACAAGCGACTGTTTAGGCGCCCCTCCTCAGTTGTCGCGACCTGGGGAGGGGTTACTCGTTTCTCGCTGTCTTGGAATTATGCTTAGGCCAGGCGCATGGTTGCCTGCACTTAGTTGAGTTGACACCAAACTTCCAGTGGTACCAACAAAACTGCCCAGATTGTCTGGACATTTGTGACCTATTTTGTGACTTGGATCGTGATCGTTGTGGTGACCTGCTCCTGTTTGTATGACCCATTTGCATTCTGGTGACAGCCTCAGTGAGACTCTTAACACTCGCAATGGGTCCTTCTATGACGGGGTCTTTTGCTGATTCTACTTTCTGTGTGTGATTTATTGTGCCTGATCCAGTTGGAGGACCTCTTTCCATTATTCTTTCAGCTATACGCGCTAAATGAGATAATGAGGTTTCAGGACCTTGTGCATCCAAACAGTGTTGGACGTAGCATGGGAGAGCTTGTATCCATCCTTGTTTTAGGACTGCTTCACCCACTGTGTTATCACCCACTAAGACTTGGAGGTGACGTAGAAACTGTGACGGCGACCGATCACCTAGTGTTTCACCTTGAAAAAGTCTTTGGATTCTTTGACTATCTGATAATGATAAACGGTTCATTATCTCTCGTCTTAAGATGGTGTACGGTTGTGGTGATGGTGGATCTAAAATCAAGTCACGGACTTCTTTGGCGACTGAAGGAGGAAGGATAGAAGACAAATCTCTATAGCGAATCCCTTCAGATTTGATATTGTGTCTCCTGAAATAATGCTCGAGTTGAGAAAACCACAACTCAGGATCACTACGATCAAATTCTGGAAGTCGAGATTTCGTAGTCATAACAGTGTCTATCTCCACTGGTGACAAATCCTTCAGATTATGGGTTTCTTTTAAGTCTGACATGAGGTATGTGACAAATATAGCAATAAAATTAGCACGAAAAAAAATGGTTTCTATGACACGAATAACTTAAGATAATAAAAAGAATAAACTATTTATATACCCAACTTAGTTTACAGATTATCAGGTCTAATCAAAAATAAATAGACGTGTATACACATAACAACATTATGTTTTACCCTCATCTATGCTTGTTGTTTTGAATATTTGTTAGATGTGGAATTGGTTGTAAACACAGAACAACTGAACAAATTGGATTTCTGTCATTTTAATTTCTATAGTCATCCAAACACTATTTATATAACTGAACTTGTGTTCTACGATACACAAGTGATCGTTTGGTGCTTCAAGTCGAGGAAACTACTAGTTGTCGAAGTTGTTGGTTTACTCAAGCTAGTATACCGTTTAGGTGATAAACCTCGCATGAAGTGATTATGTGTCATGGATGAGCGAATAAGCTGTAAACTGAGGAGTTGAGGAACATGCTCAGCCATTTTATGCATACAGATTATGTGTAACAGTTGATGCACATCACTATTGTCTATTATATCTGTCGGATTATGATATTGTGCGTTGATTTCATCTGTTCTTGAGATTGATCGATTTAGTTCTTGGATTAATTATAATATCTGATAAAAAATTACAATCTACATCTACAAAGAACAGTTTGTTCATCGTGATAACCGTCAGCTCAATGTGGTTTTAAAATAAAATTCACGAAATTTCCATACTACTCTCTATTAAATTTAGTGTATATTTGTTTGTTGAACAATAAAAATGTGGTCATGTTCGTTTGATAACTGCATTGGAGATAAAGAATCCTTGGAGACTGATTTGAACTGATGATTTTCGAGGTTGTATTTTGAGATATCATAATGTTTAGCCGTAGTCATATTTGCCGTAGTCATAGAGTTCATTGTTTGTGTGTGGGCTGTGATACTGCCCGGGTGCCCAAACCGAAGCAGGTGGTTATCTTAGGGGGCCACACCCCGAGCCTTTGACCTAATGGTCTAACCCACAAGGCAGTGGAACATCGTGAGGAGATGCAATCCCATGGTAGCCGGTGACCAACGATTGGTTCATACGCCATTTGTTCCCGCAGGATACTGGAGCTCATGTGCACCATTGGTTTGTGATCCGGTTAAAGCGCCGGACGTTCGCTTTTCGTCCTCTCATTTTCGTAAACAACACCCCCGCCACGAGAAGGCAATGAGTAGGACTTCCCTGGCAGAGGCTGTATACGCGCGGCCGTGTGAGAGTATTTCGAGAGGGAGAGCGGACTCTCCCCACTCTCGGCCGTACCAGGGCGTTCGGGGGCGATCATGAGGTGATCTGGCTTCAACAGTTCCACTGATTTCATGAAACTGTCAACATATATAAATCACCTCATCAATGATCCTTGTGTATGTTGAGCTATGAGTATTCGTCGTTATGTGACGAATATCATATAGAACATAAAATAATATCGGTCAATGTGATGGACAAATCAAAAATAAATAGACGTGTATACACATAACACCATTATCTTTTACCCTCATCTGTGCTTGTTGTTTTGAATATTTGTTAGATGTGGAATTGGTTGTAAACACAGAACAACTGAACAAATTGGATTTCTGTCATTTTAATTTCTATAGTCATCCACACACTTTTTATTTAACTGAACTTGTGTTCTACGATACACAAGTGATCGTTTGGTGCTTCAAGTCGAGGAAACTACTAGTTGTCGAAGTTGTTGGTTTACTCAAGCTAGTATACCGTTTAGGTGATAAACCTCGCATGAAGTGATTATGTGTCATGGATGAGCGAATAAGCTGTGAAAATATTTCGAGTTTTTCATTATAATAGACTTACATAAGGATGCCATGTCATGTATTTGTATCCATATATATACATTTGTAAGCAATTCTATCGAATGTGGGATATTGAGGATTATTATTTGTTTATTTGCTCAGTTATTGATCGTTTTAACTAATCGTAAGTGCATAATGGAAATTTGAAACTTACTTTTACCTATTCATATGATGATTATGATTGTTGGATTTTCATTACTAATTTCATGCACAAACTGTCATAAAGGAATTATGTCTGAATTTGTGGCTACAATGTTCGTCATCGTAGCCATTTCATTTGGCGAAAAGCTACATGGTTCAGAAAGGAAATGGGAGATACTCTTGTTTCCGATGTCCAGTGTAATGTTTGTAATTGGATTCATAGTCTTGGTTTTTAGGTGATATTTGGAAACGTATGTTGATCAGAACAAATGTTTCCACACAGCCTGAGATCTGATTTCAATCAAACAATATTGATGTTTGTTGACAAAATATATTTCCGGATCATATTCTTTTACATGTTTCCTGACTCCATTAAGTGAAGCGTTAACCAATATTTATAGTCACACATGAGAAAGATAAGAAAAGTGCACACACATACGCTCATGCAAAAACGTCAAGCTTGATAAGCGAATACTTATCAAGGTCAAAACATGGCTTATGTAGAACGAATAGATTGGCCTGTTAAAAATTTAGGATAAGATATTTAAGCTTAACATAATAAGCGACACTACATGGCCCTCTTGTAAAAAATAGCACATTTGAAAAATGTCTGTTTATGAAAATAATTTTAAAGGATTATATGGTTAACGTTTACAATACGTAGCGAAAATGTGGTGCTCAGTCAGTCAGTCAGTCATCTACAACTTACGACCAGGCACATATATGCATCGATCCAGGTTACCATACCTCATTAGCACAGCAAGATGAACACCGGATTCATAGGAGTGGTTAGGTTAAAGAAGATAATATATAGGAGAAAGATTGCATATAAGGATACAGTACCGGAATAAAGAATTAGTTCGTAGAAAGAAAGAAATGAGGTGATTTTAATCTCTTACTTTAAGGGAAGACAGGAAGTGTGTGCATCGACGCTATTGCGATCGATTCTGAGCCATGTCACCAAGAGTCACCAACCATCGGTTACGAAGGTCACGCGGACCCAAACCAAGTAGTCTGCATCTACCAACATGGCTCAGACTAGAGGTTAGTGTCTTCAAGCACTGATGCCACGTTTTGGTTTGGCCGCTCCTAATTCTCTTCCAACCAAACGAGCTTTTCGAATCAGTGCTGAGATTTTGTCCGATACCAGCCCATTAGGGCTGATCAAGCTTCCAAGATAAATGAAGTTGTTGACGTGTTCGACCACTTCACTCCCTATCCTCAGTTCAGGTGTTGACGCTGGCCAGTCCTGAAGCAAACACTTGAATTTAAAGGGACAGAATGCTACACTCAATAAATTGTCATATGAAGCATGATTGTGTTATAAAAAGTGTTATGCTTATGTTAAAGGACACATGAATATAGTATAGCCGCGGACAAAAATGGAAATGTTAACATGCGATTATGAACAAATCATAAACGTACAAAAGGTTATCATGCAGTTATGTTTCTGACTGTTTGAATGGTAAAATAACACGTTCGTAAGAACAATTCAAAATGTAATGAAAACAGTAACACTAAACGTTTGTAAGCATGACAGCGAAATAATTCGTGAAAATAATTTTAGTAGAATATGACAGAAAACGGTCAGTAATGCTGACAGATTGATATTATTAACTTATTGTCAAATAAATGTTTGTTACATGAGGCATGCTAGTTTAAAGGCAAGATCAAATTGATACAAATTATACAATATCCACTGTAGTAAATTACATAGCTGAGTTGATAATTTATAAGATATGAATTTAAATGATTTAATCAGTATCACAGTTGCCGCGCTTCAACAAAGTTGCGTTGCGAAAGTTCAACTGATAGTCAAAGATAGGTTCATTGAAGGTGAATGCTCCCAGAATTCCAAACTTTATATCCTTTTGGAACTTCTAAGACTTTGAGGATGGTGCAGGATGAAATCAGCCGTTCCGTATCACAAGGGGGCTGAAAGTGGGAGTGAGTCAAAGAAAGAACGAGAGGCAGAGTAGCCAAAATACATGAAGGAATGTTTAAGATATGATTAGTCAGTCTAATTTTCTTTTCTTATGATATTTGTAAAGAAAGAGTCATTTAATAGGTTAAAGAAAGTAAGTGTTAACAATGTATGGGTAGACATACAGCAGCTATGATTTAAGTCGAATTAAAATACGTAGAGTTTATTTTTAAAGAACGAAAATATTCAAGTCGTGAAATGATAACAGCATCGACGGGTGATATTCGTTGCCGTACTGAAATTGATAAATATCATGAAATGTAAAGTCAGTGTACGTTGTCGTTTGTGTGATGACAGATGCATTGCGGTGGACCAAAAAGTATAATAATCAAAAGTTAGTGATAAAGTTATTACCACCAAAAGTTATTGCAACAATAACAAGTTATAAATAAATAACACAAAACAAAAAATCAGGGACGTTACTTAAATCAGCTAGTTGTCGCATATTCCGTTGAGTTTTGGTACCAAAATCCACAATTATAAATGAGTAATAACTCCGATGAGGTAAATGTGACTCCAGTAAGTTTCCTTGACGTTGGACGTAATAGAAATGGCACGATAGTCTAAAATGTGGATAATATTCGATTCAGAATGCGATTGGCTCGATAACGCGTGAGAATAGAACAAGGAGCGTGTGTGTGTAGAGGTGTATTTGTGAGCAACCACAAGTGGGTCACGCTATGTCAGTATCACAACGGAAAGTGTGTTCAAGGTCATTAACTAAAAACAACACGTACAATCATTTAATGATAAAATGTACAGACAGTGAGAGATTTAGAAAATTAATACAAACAATGATAAAAACTATTTACAAAATAAGCTTGTCACGCCTATCTCGACATAGCTCCCCCCAGACTGTCCGGAGGTAACACTGGTTATAATAAAAACAACGAAAATGTAAGAATAGTGCATATACATGCATGAGATGATAATATTTAAAATAATAACCAACAAAGATTGTAGAGATGAGTATGACATGTACGTTAGTAATTTACAGTGTGTTGATGTGTGAAAAGAGCAGTGATGTAACATAGCATAATAAACACAAAGTAGTGAGAATACTGTCATTTAAAGTCTTGGTTTGCTAATAATGACAATGATGTGTAGAACTGTTACTAAACCCACAAGGAAAAACAACTGAACTGCTTATTATTTTGTGTGTACAATAGATGAATAATTAAAAAGCGTTTACTCGTTCATTATTGTAACAAATTAGACTAAATAGACAGTTTATGGAATTATGGTCTACTTTGATATGACTACCGCTCTGTTAATGAACATTATCCTTGCATTTTAGATTTGTCGAAACGCAACTGCTTACCGGTGAAGTCTTACGTGTGGGCTACATCATTGTTTACAACAAATCATTGCATCATAACACAATATTTAATACGAGTAAAAGGTATATGTTAACACTCGATAATGAAAACGCTTGCATGATCGAGTTACGCCGTACGATCCGTTTAAGTTCATCCAATTCATTCTCTTCGCTTTCATATTCGTTGAGTTTCCCTCTGCGGGAAAATATTGAATGTCTGTTTTCCCAGTTGTCTCGTGTTCCGCTTTCAGACGTGTGTTGTTAGGGTCCAATGCCATTATAAATTCAAGGACGTTTGAAACACAGTTCGACAAAAATAGGAATGTCCGTATTATTTCCCATGAACAGGCAAAAAAGAGGGCACTTTGGCGTCTTTACAAGTTATTTCACTTCTTTTCCGTGCATTTTCCTGTTCATTTCTTAATTGTTCGAGTTTATTTCCCGTTGACTGTTTGGTTGGGCAGCTCAGTGTTACAAAGTTAGTGCTTTTTATAAGCCAAATGTATTTGCATCTCTTTCCAATATGGCCTTTATTAAAAATGAGAGTGTGACTTTACTTCATGGACAACGTTTCAGCGCTGCTGGAATGACTGTCCAACTAAGTAAAAGGATTTATTGATTGTTAGAAACCAGAGTTTTCATTTATAGTTGACGGATATGTTCAGGAAGTTGATTACGTACATCAGCTTTAATGACAGAAGTCGAGTTATCCGAATGAATCAGTAAATTTTGCGCCAAATTATCATAGACATAACCTGAAATCTGATTGGTGTCGCCATTTATACAGAGTGAGATATTATCAAACAACCATTTCTGATGGATTAGTCGGCGGTGGGTCTAGGCTTTATCTGAACCGGAGTGTGTGTAGATAAATCGATCGACAAGTGATCTCTGAATGCATGACAGTAAGTCTGGGGACATTTTGACGTTTAAAGAGAGCGTTAATGTCTGTTATATGATAACATTGAACTCGCATTCTCACAGTTGGAAAACAGATACAACAAAAAATAACTGTTAACCAATATTGAAGTGAAAATCATCAATACGAACATTGAACGTAGAAGTTTTGTGATCCGAGGTTAAAAACGAATAATTCGAATTGAATCAAACATACTCATCAGATAAGTTTGCTTACTGTCTCCCCTCCATATCAAGGCGCTGGATTATATAAGGATCGATCGTACGTAGAAAAAATCAGAACAATGCGGACCAATTTTTAGCAATCAATGAAAAGTAACTCGTTGCTATGCATCAACGTTTTTGACGATGAGAAAGTGATTGAAAGAGTGGATAGTGTTAGCTCAAGGAACAGTCTTCTATACCATGATGTTACTAAGAAAATCGTAAACATCAGTCAAAATTTGTGTTACGAGCTAAGCTACATGGTTATGAACGGACAACTGTTTACAGGTCGTTCCAAGCGAATACTGTTGTCAGACATGACTATCTATTCTCCATTCTATCTCATTTGTCTCGTAGTCGACCGGTTTATAAAGAACTAAACGTCCAAAGAAGAAACACAAAACACAATGAACAAAAAGCGTGTAACTATGCCTATTTTACCAGAGAACGTACAAACTTATGAATGAAGAAAAAAACATGTTGCAGGTAGTCCGGACTTACATTGTTGAAATGAAATAACTCCATTAGATGTGAACTGAAATCCTGAAGACAGAAGTAAAAAAGGGAGATAAAAGGATAAGTTATGCCGAGAATCGGAGCAGATATCAAGGAAATAAATGATGCTTGAAAGCGCCGTGCGTGAGAGATTTTGTTTACACATCCTGTTTTGCAGTATCCCATGGTCCTATTATTGCGGTAACAGGCTTTAAACTGCTATACACACTTATGACGTGTGGAAGCCAGAAATGACCGTACGATTTATCAATGCCCACATAGCTGCTTCGATTAATTATCCAACAGAATCATGATTTAAATCTGGAAAAACATGATGATCATCAGATTATGACAACCCTCAGTAATATGTCTAAAAGTCATGAAAACAAGATAAAGCAAAAATTGAAATATTTTATGACTTATACATCTATCATGTTTACACATTTACAACTTTTATAAATGGTAACAGTTTTATTAAACATTATTCAACGATACGAAGAATAAAGACTTCCAGCAACACAAAACAATAGAACGAGTTTTAAATGGATTATTAATTGATTTTGAAATATTACTTGACTGATCAATGATCAAACACTTGAAACGTTTTGAAAACCTGGAAACAAAGACAAAAAATTACAATATCATGGATTTTGTTGTGTTTGTTTTTATTTGAAGAGATCGAAAACTTCTGTGAAGTTATGACATAAATGAGCTAGAATACGATGAAAATTCGTTAATGATCGTACGTTAGTTTGGAGTAGAAAGAAAAGGAAGTTTACACTTGTAACGGCTGTGCTTCGGTAACTAATCGCCCTCGAACCGTTATCGTACAATCTTCAATGGTGTTTGAGATCAAAAGGCTACTACAGTTTATTTAACAGATAATTCGGATTGGACAGCAGAGAGACAAAATTAATGAGCAAGCGAACCACGATTGTAGCAGTAATAGTGTTAATATATATATATAGGAAAATGGATGAGTCATCGAATAGATTAGGCGGATAATAATGAAGCTAGAAGTATAAATAAATGCGTAAGCGCTAAACAATGTGTAAGCATATGTATTTCATACATGCACAATAATAATAACAGTACAACAAGTTGTTATAACATGTATGACTTTGTCCATTATGTAGGTCAACAAAAGACCTTGACTGAACTTAACTCATTTGCACGTGAGTCGCTATACACTTGAACAATTATATATACATAACATATTCTGACTTTCATACAAGCCAGTGAGCATGGATTTTATTTGTGAATGATTCAATACAAGTACTTTCAAGGAGTATCATATTCGAACACAACGAATTTCATAAAACTTTCTATCGTTTAGTAGTTGTCAAACCAAGATCAGTAATTATTGTAGAAAATGAAAATTATTTTCTTACTAATCAATAACTGTAGGACATTTAAACATTGCTTTTACAAGAAATTTAAAAACTAAGAAAATATATTATGCAAGTATGATATATACAGTTTGAGACAGATGTTTAAGTGAGGCAAAATGGGTTTTCCTCAAAATAAAATTGAAGACAGGCCCCATCGAAGATGTTTGGATTTGAACAGATTAAACGCTTTGCATTCCATTAGTTCTTCAAACGAGATTGATAAAAAATTACTGGAAGCTATCAAACGAGTTACAGTTAAACATTTGACACCACTTTATTTGTTTAATCTTTTAAAATTTGTATTTTTCAGTTACGAGATATGGAATTGGTTGTAAACTCAAACTGAATAAACAAATCGCATCTTTGTCGTTTTAATATGTATAATCATCCACACACTTTGCATATCACTGAACTTGTTTTCTATGATACACAAGTCATCATTTAGTGCTTCGAGTCGCAGACATTACTAACTGCCGTAGTTGTTATTTTTGAATGCGTTGGCATTATTCACTCTCCTTAGGTAACATGGACATGTGTACTAGAAGAGCAAACTACCTTTAAAACTACTTCATGTTTGTCATTATGACATTTTTGAATAAGCATTCTTTGTACCGTGCTTGTATCTATAAATATTCAGCTTAAAGCGTTTACATCGAATGCAGAACATTATGGTCCAGTTGTTGATCGTTTCAATTTCTGATCTGATCGTAATTTCGCACTACTTCATAATTGACGGCTTTGCATTACTTATACCATTTGCTAAATGTAGTTCAAACTAATTATATCTGGTTTTATGACTACTGTGCTATTTATCATGGCGATTTTCCTGGATAAAAATTTACAAAATTTTAAAACAAAAAAAGATAATCTTGTTCACATTTTGTTGCGTATTTGCAGCAACTGGACTCGTTTACTTCGTTTTCCAACAGATTTTAGGAATTGTAAGTTGGTCTAATCAACGTTTTTCACAAAATAGTAGTGAATGATCGTTATAATTGATTCGCTAATGCTTTAGTCGAATAGCTCATTTTTCCTAATAAGATATACTTAACATAAATGTCGGTTAAATGTATTTTACACCGTAATAGAAATACATTTGCAATTCATATTTCATTGGGGAATGTTCCAAACAAATCTTTCTTTCTTATACATGTTCAGCTAATTTGAACGATTATTTGCATCGTTTTGTGATCATTCTAAACCAACAATCTTTTCCAACATGACGCTTTAATCAGGCATAAATTTTAAAATGAAAGCAGTTTCCTTTACACAATGATGGAAACTGAATAATGTCTGCATTCTGTTGTGGTGTTCGCATCAGAAAATAACGTTATCATTTCAGAAATCGATTCTCAGTGTTGAAAATTTCAATGATAGTTACAGCTCAACCAGAACAATACATCTTCAAGCAACGATTTTGCATTCGTGAAAATGGTAATTTGAATGTTACAGGATACAGTCGCTGATGAATCTAATGATTTATTCTCAGAACTGTCAAGCATGAGACATAATGTTTATATGATGACTAAATTTAAAATGACAGTCTGACTGAACTCTTACGTGAAGTCAGTCAGTCAGCTACATATTACATTAAAATCGGTTGAGTTAATAAGTAGAGTAATACTGTTTCTTTACCGATAAAAATATGGATTCATAATGAATTGAGGTGATTTTTCTTCTTTATTTAATAGAAAATTACTAGTTGAAACCTTGTTTTGTTGGTGTGGTGAAATGTGTATTGAAAGTTCTGAATAAATATGCTGTATATGCTGTATATACAAATAACTGTTCCTTGATTATCATGCATACAAATATATCCTTCTGTAGAATATTGAACTTTGAAGCGTCACTGTTTTCTATTCACAACATTCACAAGAACTCGTCACTAAACGTTTCGATGGAAAAATTGCAGTATGAAAAACTCAATGTCTAAAAAGGAGAAATTGATCGATGAAGTATATATCACTCAAATCGTCTTCTAAACCGAATCGCGCAATTTATATACTGCTCTGTTATTCGAACAAACATATGTCGATATTTGAAAGATCAAAATACAAGACACTCACTGTTTATTTTACATGTACGAATGTCAAGAAACTACTAATTCATTAACGCTATATCTGTAGATGTCCATTATATCACTGATACACATGTTGGTATGAATGCATCGATAATGAAGTTATCGTCTACGTTTTTGTAATTAAAGGTGATCACTTGCACAATACAATATCTGGAAATTTACATCAAAGCGGAACAGTTTTCTGCACTCTGCTGTGTTCTTTTGTTGATGTATGTACATATCACGCTTGTCATTAGTCTAAATGTTTTTTTTTAAATTCACCCTTCCATTGTATTTGAAACTACGAAGAACTGAATGAGACAGTGATTAAACACGATAAACAGGAGCTGTTATAAAATATTTTTATATAAGTTTCCTGATATTCGTGTGAAACATTATGATGATTATTGTAAAAGTCATTGATATTCAATGACACGTCTTTTCAATTAAACGTCGTATTCATTTAACAAGCCATTCTTGTAACTCGCAACCTCGAACTAAACAGCGATTTGAATACGAGAAAAAAAATCAAAGAATGCGAAAAATATATTTTTCAAAGGGTGTCTTAATATATTTTAAATGTCTCTCGGTTTTCTGAAGATTCCTTAATGCTAATAAACATATATGCAATAAAGTGATCATCCAATCAGAAACCCTACATGTGACGTTTCGCGTTCTCGATGTTTGTGGCTAAACTTCAAGTGAACGTTGATTTAACAAAATAATTTTTAGTGCTTTCCAGATCTTTGCTTGTCTCATGTGAGACGTTCTCTGGATCACCACAAAATTTATAAAGATATTCTATTAAATATATGTTCGCCTGTTTGTGTACACCTTTTGATTAGAAATACGCCTTTAGAATGCAGACAGACATTAAAGCGCATTTCGATTGAACTTGAAAATACATCGACCGAATCGACTGTAATGATTTGTTCAACGATCGTATATTTCCACTTCACACATGACGTGACTTTGACAGTTGACTTAATTTTCATTGATCGGTTTGTTTGTCTCACACCATTTGAGTTCGGTGGTTCCCTTTGCTTAACCACACGACATCTAACATCTTACTTCTACATAGAAGTGGGGAAACAAAATTTCTTCTATTGTGAATTGCGAATAGTTTTATGTCATACTATAATAAAATGCCTACTTTAATACAAGTTCGGATGATAAAGTATACCTACTTTGTTCAGATTCTGACCACACACATCCTTATTTGCAACAATCATGAAAACGTATTTCACAAAAAGAAAGATATTGGGTGCTCAAGAAGCCGTTAGCCCATAATGTGAAAACAACTGAAGGTTTGCACTACAGTCAGCCTCGGGAAAACGTTTCAACAGTATTTTTCTGAACTAGATGTAAGACGCAGTGGTAGCCAACCTGCGAGATCAGCAAGCTGGATTGTGTATGGATGTATTGACACTATGAAGTTACTGAAAACGCATGTCAACATTTTCCGAAACAGATAAGATAGATCGCAGTGCAACTTAGTCCACGAAGGACAGCTGATAAATGCATTCCAAGTGAGGACCTGAGTAAGATAAGGCTTCCTACGCTGTGCCTTCCTTTTTCTTCTGGCGGGTCACTGGACTTTGAAGAAATCGACATCTGAGGAAAAACACAGAACGCATTAGACGATTCGGACGTCGCAGATGACTTAGCCTTCCTATTGCATACGTACGAACAAATCCAGATAAACACAACCAGTGTAGCACCATTCTCTGCATCAGCAGGCCTGAAATACAACACGGGGACAAGCAATCCATTCACACTCGATGGTGAAACTCTGTACGATGTAGAACACTTCACACACTTGAAAAGTATAATCGAAGAACTAGGATGTTCAGATGCAGACATAAAGGCGAGGATTGGCAAAGAAATAACAGCATTCCTACATTTGAATTACATATATAATTCAAAATACTTTTCAACAAATATCAAAGTCAAAATCTCAAATATCAATGTCAAGGCAGTTCTTCTGTATGGTGCTGAAACTTAAAGAACTACGGCAACCACCATCAGGAAGGTACAAGTATTTTAAAATAGCTGTCTACGCAGGTACTCAAAATTTAATTGCTGGATACATCAGCAAAAGCCTTTTGTGGGAGAGAACACACCAGATTCAAGGTAAATAGGAAATTAGAAAACCACGATGGATGTAAATATGATAGACAATACGCAAAGCCCCAGCTTGAAATTCAAAAAAGAATAGACTAAATTAAAGAAGTCAAAATGACATGTCATGCAAGAAAAATTTTTAAGAAATCCATTTTCATTATCATTGATACGTTTTCCAGCAAATAAGTTGTTGGAAAGTTCATCACTTAAGACTTTTTCCATAATCCTAGAAATAACTAGAGTGATATTTATTAGCCGGTAGATGTTCATGTCAGTCTTATCTCCAGATTTGTAACGTGGTATGATGTACGCGGTTTTCAACAGTAATGGTAAGAACCAGTTTCCATAGAGAAAGTAAACAGCTTTAGAAGAAGAAGTGGAATATCTGGACCACCATATTTGTAGAGAAATGATGTAATCTCGTCTACTCCAAGACCTTCCGAAAGGTTAAGTATATTTATAGCCTTATAAATTTTCATACGTGTGATGGAGATAGATTTTATTGAGCTGCTAGCCAAGCACATAACTCTTGAAGCAGAGCCACTTATGATTTCTACATTATTCGCAAAAACACTACTGAAAAGTTTGACCATGGTTTTAGAGTCGTATATCGAAGTGCTATTATGCTGGATGCACGGTAATATCAACATTTTGAGTTGCTTTAGTGCGTTTATTGAAAACCGGAGTTAAGTTTTGTAATTTCGAGTTAGTATTAAGGGCTAACAGCTTCTCACATCTATGAGACTGTTTTACGAAAATGTTTTCCCAGTCTAAACGTTTAATCAGTGAATGCGGAACGTCCCAGTCAGCACGCTAATAGTCTCTATATTGACAGGTTTTTTGAATAGGTGGGTTATAAGAGAGATAGATGAGGAGAGAGCGAACAACTATGTTATGGTCACTGCTTTCAACTTCATCATATACTTTTACAGACAGTGGGATAACATCTCTCCTAAATATTAGATCGAGTATACTATCGCCTCTAGTTGGGACACGAACCCACTGTGACTAGCAGTGCATGTTAATGGTTGCAGAGAACTCATCATTACATGTCTGACAAATGCCGGTAATCCAGTTGTTTCCAGGATAATCGAAATCCCCAGTGATAACCTTAGCATTAAAGTTTAGAAAACATGCATGTATGAATGCATTAATAATAATATCTCTGTCATTATTCGAACTATCAGGAGCTCTGTATATACATTCATGGAGTAGACTATGATTCAGGGTAATGACTGATGTCCAGACTAATTATGGTAAATTATTCAGGACACTACCTTAAACTTTATTAGTTTTTAGGGTATCTGAAGCATATATAATACAACCACCTCCTCGCTTAGTTTCTCTTTCGCAGCCATAGAGTCTATAGTTCTGGATATTTAATTCTAAATTAGATACTGCTTGACAGCACCATGTTTCAGTGATAAGTATGAAAGAAGGTTTTGCTGGAAAAGCTAATAGTCTGAAGGATGAATGTTTGTTCGAAGTAAACGTGCATTGATAGGTGATATTTTAAAAAGAGAGTGTGGAGTGTAAAAAAACAAGAGTTTCCCTATTGATGTTATGTAGTTTGGATTTGCATAGACTTTAGTTTATTATGTTTGACTAATCGTATGGGCTATCGCTTGAACAAACTCTATTGCTAGTGGCCCCAGGGATTTCTGAAAGGCAAAAACTCATTATCTTGATAAAGTGGAATAATTTTTTTGCACTTGACCAGGCGGACAGTTAAGACAGGCACCTGCCATTTTGGGGTTGGGTTGATGGTAATCCATCTTGCCCAATGAAAAAGTGCTGAGAATAGTTACAGGTTTATTACTTAAAATGTTTGATGTTGAGTAAACTGGTAACTCATCTTGCCCAATGGGAAAGTGTTTAGAATAGTGAAGTCTTACAGGTATGCTATTTAAAACGTTTGAGGATAACTGTGGGGTGCGTTGGTTAATTGTGGTCTGTCCAATATTATGCCTGCTTACGTAATGATTGCAGTGGCCATCATGTGAAACATCTGAGTCAAGTCTGCGTAAGGTAAATCATGGTGTCGAAAAGTACAGTCTTGTTTTTATTTAGTGGGGTCATCGTAATATTTTTGATATTGGGTCTAGAACCTGAAGGTTCTGTACTTAAATTCTTCTTTCATGGCATAGAATTTTTAATTTTGACAGTGTTTTTAAAAGTTGTAGCATTAGAACTAAGTACCAGCTTATGGGCTTTTAATGGTAAACTGGGTAATATAGGATTAGTGACGTCATTAGACGTACATTGGCTATCAGATGTCACTACAGACATGACAGGCAAATTTACACTCTTCATTGGTATATTAGAGTATTGTTTAATTCACTCTTAATATTATCGATACATTTTGATCCTGAAGTCATCCAGCAGCAGGCGTGGTGCAAGACCACTACCAACATTATCAGCATCAAAATGAGTAGCAGAGCATGTGGAATAGGTTATGAGAGAATTGTTATTCTGTTAGATATTAGGTCTTTTCCGGCCCGTTTTTTTGACAGTCCACCCATACCACTTTAAGTATACATTTTAAAGCTATTTATGAATTATAAAATAGGATTCAAAAATATTAAAACAATATAAAATAGATACCGTGTTATCGAAACGCAAACTTCGAACGTATGGTTAAAGCACAATTATTCATCGGAAGTCATAACGTCAAGTTTTGCGTATTTCTATTACATATCATCTAATAAAATGAATAAAACACTAAGCTAAATATTTGATCTAATTTTGACAAGAATCTTATAATTGAGGAACAGAAAATTAGTTCGTTTGGTTACCAGTACAAAACACTCATTTTATGTTACAACATATTACAACAAATGACATTTATTTAGGGTTGAATATGTTCTTTAACTATAGGTATGCTGTCCTAGCTTTCTCAATCCGTGCTACCACATCTTCATGAGAAACTCCTTGTCCATCGATGATGATGCTGAACATGTACCTAAACGTTTCCACGTCCTCCAGAATTTCACTTTAGGTAGAATCGGCTTAATTGTTGTTCTTCTTGTTGCTCTTGTACATCATGCTTATTTCGGAGTCAATATTGAAGCTTATTGATTCATCTGCTACAAAAGATTTGAGAAATGTTTGTTTATTTTGAACGTTTTCTAAATGTTTCCAAATTGATCAGTGACTTTTTAATCGTTGAGTGAAAAAAGGTTTTGCATATAAATGAGAACAAATAAATTCTTTATAGAATGTAGACGATAGAGTATTTATTACTTATTTGACTGCCTCGGTAGACGTCGGAGAAACCAAGTCTGAAGCTTTAACTTTAACTGAAACCAAAATCTAATAGTGAGACAGAATAACATGATGAAAAGTTTGCTACATTTTGCAAAAACTTCAAGTACAAATTGTATAAGACATTAAGCAATAAAGACAGATATCAATATTACTTCTGTTGAACATTTTCACTAAAGGTCTACACTCAACAATTCACCAATATCGACATCACAATATTTTGTACGGACGACAAAACACTTTGTCTTACTGTACGTGGCGGATACTTCAAGAAATGACACTACCATAATCAAGAACTTCTATGATAAAAAATTACATTCGCAATATACTGTATTACTACCACAGCTACGAGTGAAGCGAAATTTAACGCATTGGAGAAAGTGTTTGAGCAAACTCAGTTTAAAAAAGCGTTATTCTATATTTTGGCAAATAAAAATAAACTACAGACATGAGATGAGTACCATTAACAATGCTAGCACATTGTCTCACATAAACACAATCATGATTGATGAGTGAATGGTGCTCACTGTCAAATGTTTTGATGAAGTTTTGTTCTTTGATCTGGATGGATTGGTCGTGAAGCTTTCATTGTTCTTCTGAACGACATCATCAGCACAAACTTTAAATAAAAGTGAAGCGCTTGGATTTCTCCATATGCATTTCAGAGCTTTTTCTTTACACCTCGATGTTGATTGGATCTTATTAACCTGAAATTTGTCATTGTTTAATTCTTTGTTTTTGTTGTGCCTCTTATTGTTTTGATTTTTGTTCTCATGTTCGTGCATGATTTTTCTGATTAGTATAATAGTTGGATTGATTTCAATGTGCTTGGAAAAGGCTGATGGACCTGAGTGTCGGACTTCCAAAAATTCTCAATTGTTTTTGGAATTTCCTGTATCTAAGATTTCCACATTTATCCAATCGAATGAGTGTCCGCAGTTGTCCTGGTGTATTGATATAGGTGAGGAGATATAATGCCGTTTGACTGCTAATTGATGTTCTTGTTTGTGCTGATGATGTCGTTCAGAAGCACGACAAAAGCTACTCGATAAAAATATCCAGCTCAGGGAACAAAACTCCACCAAAATCATACACTTGTGCTAAAAATCTTCTTCACCAACTCACTGTCAAAATGTTGCTCGGGAAAGGTGAATAAATTGGCTTGATCGGAAGCCAGATTAAGTTATGTGTATATAATTGTGCAAGTGTAAACTTCCTTTCCTACTTACCCCAAACTAATTTACAGTGATGTATGAATGTTCATCGCATTCTAACTCATTTATATCTCATCTTCACCGAAGACATTGGACTCATGAAATAAAAACAAACAACGATATTTTCCATTTTGTAACCCTTTGTTTTTGTATTCGGGTTTTCACAAAGTTTTGAGTGGTTGATCATTGGTAAGTCAAGTAACAATTGAAATACAACTTATAATCGATTTGAAATTTTGTTTTTTGTTTTGTGTTGCATGACGACTTTGTGCTTCGTATCAATGCACAAAGGTAACCAAAACTAATGCCACCTATGAAAGTTGTAAATGTGTAAACATGGTGGATTTACATAAAGTGTTTCAATTTTTTGTTTTATCATGGTTTCATTACATTCAGACATATGACTGAGGGTTATCATAGTCTGATGATCGAATGCACTGAACTGACATATGAGTTTCGAGACATCGATCATGATTCCGATGTATTGTTAAACAGAACAACTGTGCGCACAGTTAAAACGTGCAATGTTATTGACCATAATTGGCTTTCATACAGTGTGAAAATTTCAGAACTAATACTACGTCTAGCATAAAAACGTCTTATGTAATAGAACGGAACAGATTTTCACGCATGCAATCAACAATGTCATTGCACTCAATATCAGGTGCTGAAAGCGCTCTCAAAATGTCATTTTTTACACCCACTGAAATACCGGTAATCGACAGTGAACATTGTTATTTATATTCATAACTAACTAATCAAATCAGTGCCTAAGCGTAAACCACATCAATGTGGTCTGACTTGTCTGAAGTCTATCCCTGTTGCATGTGACCTGTCAAATATATATATTAATGTGTCTCAAACGTTTCTCTATACATTTTGATAAGACAATCAAAACTGATCAGAATGTTTTGCGGGTCTCACTTAATTAGCATAATCCTTTAAATTGCTGTTGTACTAATCGAATTATTATTATGAAGTTTACAAACTGATTCAATTATCAAGGTCACTTGTCTTTGTTCTGATTATGGATTCGCATATAATCACATAGATTCTGAAGATATCATTATCAAATTTACAGTTCTAAAAAAATATCTGTAGAACAAAACAACAAGACTAATTCATGGACGGCTCAATCAGGTGTAGGATAACAGATCTTGAATTTTGGCGCGAAATTCGGTTGTACGTTTGGCATTTTGCGATGAAAACTCTTTATATGATTAGTAACCTTGACCATTAAATGTAAGCCCAGAATACCACCATTAAAAACGCACTTTCGAGTAATAAATAAACAGCCTTGAGAAGCCAATCATAATTGGCAGACTGAGATGTTATATAAATTGATATAGTGCAAAGTGTCTAATGAATAAAATTATTGAGTCAAAACATTGTTCTAAAGAGAATCATGTTCAACAATGGTAATAGAATAGAAATAATTCATGACTTGCTCTCTTTGTCCTCGATCAGTCTCTCCGTTTTACAACATTTCTCCTCTAGTTTCTCGTTGTTTCGTAAAACTGTTTCATAATTCCTTCTCTTACACTTTTTCCGCAGTCGTTGCTCCCTTCACTACTAGTTTCTGCATGTCGGCTTCAATGCTCTTCTTCACTTGCTTGTTTGCTTATATGTACTCAGCTTCTGCTTTGAATTTCTCCTCAGTCGATCGCCTGTTGTTAATTTCTGTCTTCTTGTTTCTTCTTTACCTGATTTTGTCCACGGTTTCTGTAGTGACCCATTTCATACGATGATGTTTCTACAAATCGAGATCCTCTTCACACGTTTGAGTAAACGCTTCTTTGATACCTTCAAAGTAGTGCTCCATAGTATATTCTTCTTGCTTCATTTGATCCTGTAAATATTAGAACTTGTTGTTGACAGCTATCTTGAATTTGTTGAGTTTTTCAGTATTTCGAATGAAGGCTGTGTTAAGATACCAACAGATGATGATCTGAAGCCTATATCTGCTCCATTCCTGGTTCTTAATTCTTCTGTTGTGCTTCGGAAATTATCTCCTTTGTGATGTGACCTGGTTAGATCTATGCGGCTTTGTGAGTAAACGTTTGTGCGAAAATTATTGACCAATTCGATGAATGCACATACATTTGCAAATATTGTCGTTTCTTTCTCTCACTCAATGTCGTCTCATGATCTCTTCATATCCTGTTTTGTCTATTCCAGCTTTGGAGTTTAGATCACTCATGAGAATGCTGAGGTTCTTTCCCGGGCACCTCATTATGATTTACTTTGTTATCATCATTGCTATCATTGATGAGGGCAACACATTTCATTATATACATTGCGATCGCCCTTTGTTTTGAAAGTTGCATTGATGACTGTGGATCTGAAAAATTCTCATCCTACACGTGCATTTCTTGCTTCGATAGACGGCATTACAGCAACTCTCTGAGTGCGTGTAGCATTTTCCTTATCTTGTCCAAAGCATAGCAGCATCTCACATAACACTTTCTAATAAGCTTGAGACCAATGATTTTCGCTGACGCTTGGTACTGTGAAGTTGTTTCTATTCGTTTCCGCTGCTGTTTGACTGAACTGCACGGCCTCCCATATTGTTTGTACATTCCATGTTACTTTAAAAATGGTTGATCTAATTAGTAAAAAGAAGAATTAGCCTCACGGCTTCTAAAGAAATTTGACTTCATCAAAAAATGTTATAGTTCGTCTTAATGAAGACCTTCTAACTCAAAGGGCTTAGTTCAGATTGATTGAAATATTTTTAATAATTAGCTATTTTTAAGCAAATCAGTATTTTTGCACGATGGGTTGCTTAACTGATGATCGACGTTCGTTTTTTACCCGGGCATAACAACAACAGCAAAACCAGGAAAGCTACAGACGGATTTCCACTGCAGTACTTCTTATTTTATTGTGTTATTTCAGGTTTGTATGTTATAGATCGATATAATGAAATGGAGAAGTGATAAACTCTTTTGACAACATAAACATCAACTTTTCAAACACAACATTTTCAAATAAAATTGTGAGGTGAAAATGGGAAGGTTACAGAACACTGAGAAGCAGTTATTCGCTGATAATACAACCGTTGAAGAATATTAGGTATTTGTTACTTTTAAAATATTGATGGTTGGTAGCACAGGTGAATTGTTTCAATGGAGTTTTGTTCTTTGAAATGGATGGTTTGCTCGTGGAGCTTTTATTGTACTTCCGAAGATCATCATCAGCACAAATTTCAGGTACTCGTAGCAAATAGTTTGTGTTCCATTGACTTCTACCATCCGACAATAAACTGTAGCCACCGTTTCTTATGAATTTCTGATTTCAAACACCGTTGACATGTTTCAAAATGACGGTAACAAACCACTTCACATTATTCGTGACGATAATAGTTTAAATAGTTTGCGAACTATGCATTTCCAATCACAATATGACTTTCCTCATTATAACGTATCAAATAATGTATCATTGTCTTTTATTATCAACCAAACTGTTTTGATACCATTTAAGTATTCACATTTAATCTTTTATATTGTCTGACTAAAGTGTTCTGTTTCTTCTTCCTCTCTCTTGGTAACTCACTTACATTTATTTATGGACGCAGCATTCAATGCAAAACGCAAGCAGTAAAAATTATCTATACATTTTATATATTATAAATATACATGTTTCATTTATAATTTTGTCATATTAAGACAATCCGTGGACCTGTAACAGCATAGGTTGGTTGGTCAAGAGTTGACCTCAAACAACCAAGCAGATGCCAAAACAGTATAGGTCAAGTACTCATTCACTTCCTTATTTTGCATAGGCGTTATATTTTATATTATCTTATATTGAATGAATTGGAGTTGATCCGATGGCATGACTAGACCATGCATGTGTGGTCCCTCTGAAATGTTACTTTATATATTCTATTCATAATAAGTATAGTGTTCTTTCTCTAGCGTAAGCTTGTTCTTCATCATGTATTGGTAGTTATTACGATACAGTGAGTTGGTGTAGACGAAGATGTGACTTCTACGTTAGATCTTATAGATTAGGCAGTTATATCATGACGAATCTAAATTTTTAGGATTAGGTCTGTCATTAAAGCAGTAATAATATCACAGTAGACCATGAGTATACAGACTCATTGAATATGTATTCAAAACAAATGAACTACAATTCACATATTTCTAGTGGAATATTGTAGTAAATAATAAAGGTTTTTCACGATTCATATGACTAATTGATTAAAGCTAAACCTCAGTTAAAATAATTTAAATAATGAAAGATCGTTTTATAGTAGCGCATAACTATCGAACGTGTATTCGCCGAACTCAGACAGGGATGTAAACGCAAGGAGCCGCAACCATCTGTTCAGTGTTATATCCGAACAGAGACCTAATATGTGGTAAGTGCAACTGGCTTATTTGTACATATTCAAATTCCATCTATTCGTTCTGTTGATTATTATTATATGATTTACAATTCTTTATTCATTCCTATTATACAGGTACCTGTCTCTTACATTGGATTAATCTTATATAACTAGTATCTTCTGTTACGGTATGATGCAATATTGTTCGTTTGTATAAGTGAAATATATGATACTTATCGCGGAGGCTGATACTGGCGGCTTGGACGTCAGTTGGCTGATTTAAGAAAAAAACTATTATCCACGTAGACAGAAACAAATGCTAGCAAATAATGTTAAAACTTTACGTGAAAACCACTGTAGTAATCAACTTGATTGTTTCAAATTTAAAGTATGCTATCAAGATGGACGCAAATATAGATGAGCGTGGTCGCAACATTATTCAAATACGTTTACTTATTCATCATAACGGGAGGTGACGTAGGTGTTTTCTTTTAGTGTAACGTCAGTTACCGAGATATCGTGACGTGATTTTGAATAAATGTTCTGGAATACAAGCGCACAAGTTTCAGAATAAATGCAGCATAAACTAAAGGGTTTTAACTCACAAATCAGCTGACTATCAGGCAGGAGTACGTATCTAAATACCTTCAAATTTTGTGAGGTCCTTGATATACGATGGTCAATATGACCACTTGGTGTCAGTGTATTTTGACATTCAAAAGTAATCACATACAAGAAAACAAAGAACAACAGGAATTGAAATATATTATTAAAGAAAGTCTTCATCGAGACAGGCCAGAATAAAAAAGAACGGAAATCATCAATGACGGTGAATGTGAAGTTTGTGAGACGCTAAATGAAACGTTTAAGAGAAGAACGTTACTTTGCCCACTTATATGTAGAAGTAAGATGTCTGATGTTGCCTGAATTACCAATAGAATCCAATATTCTCAAACAGTATCACACTAACAAAACAATCACTGAATAATGAGCCATATGTCAAAGTCGCGATACGCGTTTACTTGAGAATTACGGTTGTTGAACGAATCATTTCAACCGATTCGGATCGTTGTAAGTTCAAGTTCAACCAAAATGTCTCTAATGCAGAAATTAATACCAACAATCGAAGATCTGTTTAGCAGAATATCTATTATAAATGTCAGTGCACTTTACAATTATCTTCAAACAGTTCATCATGAACACATATGAATATCTGTAAATTAATTAAAACAATCAATGGGAAAGCTTCGAGTTATTGTGTCCAATCATTTTGTCATTTTATGAATGACAATCGATGACTGCATTTAAAGAAAATAGTAAAGCGATTACAAGTATGATATTTTCATACACCAATACAAAAACACTGTATAGTGTTGAAATCTGTTCTCGTTCATGGCATTTCTCCAGATAATATTTTGTGAATGTCATCACCTGTGATTATGAAAACGTAGATGGTTATTTCATCATTGGAGCATTGTTATCAATATATGTATCAGTGAAATAATAGACATATACAGATAAAGGGTTAAGAATTTCGTAGTTTCTCAACATTCATACGTAGAAAATGAACAGTATGTAATCTGTATTTTGATCTGCCAATTATTGACAGATGGTCAATAATGCTTCTTAGTTCTAAATTCTAGAGAAGGATATATTTGACAGTATAATAATCGATGGACTATGTGTAATTGCAATTGTTTATTTTTTCAGAACTTACAATGAACGTTGCGCCGCACCAACAAACCATGAATGCAACTTGTAGGCCAGTCTATAATAATGGAAATAAAACAATTCAACTCAGTTCATCATATGTCTTTACAATTGCTAAAAACTTTTTATCAGTCGAGCAAATCATTGGTAAATAACTAGTAATCATTACACATTTCTAGTTTTTGTAAATCTCTGACTAGACGAACTCACGGTTTTTAGAATCAGCCACAAAACCACGAGAATAAAACCAGTGAAAACGAATCCACCACACATTGCAAATAAGAGTATCTTCCATTTCCTTTCTGAACCACCAAGATATTCACCCAAGAAAATGGCTACGATGAGAAGTAAGGTAGCCGTAGATATAGAAATAAATTGTTCGTACCATTGTGCGGTAAATATTAGAAATGCTGCACCGACATTTATAATGATCAATTGCATAAGGAAAAAGTAGTGTAAAATTACTATATGTTCAGAAGTTGAATGGTCCAACAACTGAAAAAATAATGAAAGACTAAACATCACTGAATTGCTTTCTATTGAAATGCATGAAAATGAATATCCATGGATACAAGCACATAACAAGGAATGCTTATCCAAGTGTGTCATAGTGACAAACGCGAAATGATTTCAAACAGAATTCCCTCATCTTCAAAATATGACCTAAATATGTGAGGTTTATCACCTAAACAAAGTCAAATATACTACTTGGGTAAAGAAACTTCTTCAACAGCTAGTATTATCTGCAACTCGAGGCATTGAATGGTGAGTTGCGTATCATAGAACACACGTTCAGTGATAGACAAAGTGTGTGGATGATAGAACAAATTGAAATGACAGAAATTTGATTTGTTAATTTGTTCTCTGTTTACAAGCAGTTCCACGTCTTAAAAATGCTCATAACATCGAATATAGATTAAGGTAAAATTTACCAGTGTGATGCGCGTACACGTCTATATATTTCTGAATTATCCATGACATTGACTGATGCCATTTAATGTTATATGATTTTGCTCACATAACGAGGAACACTTATGGCTCACGATACAACGGAATTATTGGTGATCTGGGTTCTATACATTGACAGTTTTATAAAATATTTGAAACTATAGAAACTGGATCACTAAACTTATTGTTATCCCCAAATACAACATCGAATTTCATGTGTTAAATTCAACATTCAAGGTTTCTTTAATGTTGATATCCTTTATCAGACAAACATAACAGCATTTTTATTATTCAACAAACAAAACTACAAACTAAACGTAATCGATGAGCAAATGAAAATTTAAAGAATATTATATAAAACAGTGTTCAACTGACGGTTATCACGATGAATGTATTGTTGAATATTATTATTCCAAGAACTAATCCGATCAATCTGAAATACAACAGAAAACAATGTACATTGTCATAATCTCACAGATACAATAAACCATAGTGATGTTTGTCTAATATTCGACATAATCTGAATGCATGAAATGGTTGAACAAATTCTTCATTGTCTCAGTTTGACATTTTTGAAAGTTTGTCAAACTTGTCGAAATAATCGATGAGTGGGTTACCTGATGGGTGTTAGTCCTGTTTATGTCATTTCATGATTATCATTTGTTATATTGTGATGTAACACGAAATGAGAATAGTTTGTACTGGGAAGTCATAATATTCTTGAGAAACATGGATAAGTTGTCTTATTTCAGTGTACAATATATTTCATTGAATAGTGATACACTGAAATTGAGGTTTAGAATTTTGTGCAATGCCGGTATTTAAATCATATATTACTGACGTCATTAGTAGATCACTGAGAGCAATTGGATCTAGAAGACAAACAATGCTTTCAAATGTCTTACATGCAGTAATGCCAAACTGTTTCATTTGCATAATTACAATCGTTATCCGACTTCATTAAAGTAACTCCATTGAAGATTTGTGAACGATTCGCCTTTGAAATTTCAGCTTTCACAATCAACAATATAAATTTATTCTGAAATAATTAAAAATTCACGAGGTGTAGATATTTAATTTCATGAATTACATAAGACCTTAAATGTTCATTAACATGGCTATTTTGTTCCTCATTCATTACTTTCACACAAAATTGGATTCATAGATAGCAACAGAATTTCATCTGGATAGTTCTCATTATCATCTTTACAAGAATAATAATAAAGCTCGAAATTCGATGAAAATTGATCTCATTAGATTCACATTAGATGATTTCCGCATATGACGCTTTTTAGTGATCAACGTTGACGTAATCACTTCAGTAATTACAATTAACCGTTAAAAAATTTAATCATTAACATAAACGATACTCAACGAAAGTATGATTTTCTCTCCCTTATTCTCTCCTATGATTTTTCGAAAACATCTTGTCGGATTTTAAGGTGTGCTGAAGGCAGTCAGTAGGGTGTATATTTATTCTTTTGAGATTATTACAATTTTGTAATAATTTGGAAGACTTTGAAAATCTTGCAAACTGCCGAACATTGATTTCTTTTGAAATGTGTGCAATCCAATTCTTCATTATCTTTCGCCTTCAATAAGAATATCTCTTCTGTTTGTAAAACAAATTCGTTGGAATCATCCGTGCTGAGTGTTTTGTATTGAAGTTAGCCTATAACATTAAACTCAACTGTGTTTATTGCTACTCGTAATACAAATCTTCATGGTTTCTTCGTCCGTGTGTTCTGGTTTATTCGCTTCAGCATTAGGTTGTTGCGAATAGTTTGTCGCCAACGAATCTGAAGTATTTTGCTCAGACAACCGTTATTAAAGCTTCTATCCTCTGATTGATTGCTCTCGTAATTCTACAAGTTTCCGCTCCATAGAAATGTATAACTGTCTTCGTATTTGTATTGAAAATTCTGACTGCGTTGTTCGTTGACAGTTGTTTTGAGTTCCAGATTATCTTCACTTGTAAATATGATGTTCTTGCTTTTTCTGATACGCGCTTTCACATCTACTTCAAATCCACCGTGTTAATCAATTATGCTGACCAGATAATTCAATAAAAATGTTTCATCACAATGAACGATGATCGAAAATGGCAGTAGTAAAGTTTTAATAACAGTTCAAAAAAGTATGAAAATAATTCCAACAAATGTCTGTGAGTAAAATTTGTAATATCTTCACATAATAATATAGCATTTTAAACTTATTGCTATTTGTTACTAGCAGGTTGAAGATGACAAATTCAGGTTCACTTTTCTTCAGTGAATTTCGTTGTAGAGTTCATTATTTATTTCTTGTAATATTTGGACACATAAATATTATTGCGCAAGAGCGACAAATTTATATGCGCAACACAGGTCACATGATTTTTATGTGGGCTGTGATACTGTAGAAGTATGACCTACTATAATATCAGTGCTGCTCTAGTAATAGACCTAATCCTAAATTTTAAGATTTGTCATGATATAACTGCCTAATATATAAGATCTTACGTGGAAGTGACACCATTGACTACGCCAACTCACTGTATCGTATCAATTACCAATACATGATGTAGAACAAGGTTAGGCTAGAGAAGGAACGATATATTTATTATGAATAGAGGATATAAGATAACATGCAGCAGAAACCACGCCTGCATGGCCGAGCCATGCCATTCGATCAACTCTGATTCCTTCAATTCATTATTCGCGCCTTCTTCATCGTTTGAAATTTCTTCGCGTTAAATATTAAATACCTATTTTCCGAGTAATCTCGTAATCAGCTATGAGGATATTGTGGTTATTGTCCAATGCCACTACAATACTACCCTGGTCCTCAAAATATAGCAGGTGAATTTCTCAAAAGGTCACACCCTGATTCTTCGACTTAAAGGTCTGATTCACAAGTCGATGAGGCTACGTATTGTTCATTGAAAGCAATTAGATAAAGATGGACAGAATATTTTATCAAAATATCTGGGTGATAACGCCAATAAATAATTAAAAAGGAAGTTGGCAATTAACGGTATCAAAAGGACAGTTTGTTTAGGATTCATTACATTTCACTGGCAACGTCTCCAATTATCAGGTTGTTAGACGAGGGATTAAAAGCATCACTCTTCTTGAGTTCACAGTTGAAGCTTTCCCACGACGGCGTAGTCACATGAAACCTAGGAACAGCTTTCCCCAACGAATAACTTGAACAATCACATTACACAATACGTATATGCAGATGGTGTAGAAAATGTGTCTATTACGACAACATTAATTGTTCATTCTGTTTAAAAAAACGTTTCACAATTATTATTGTTTTGATGGTGTATCGCCTGACGTCATTAATCTGTAGAGAATTCATCCAACCATTGAGCACACCAAAGCGACAAGAACATTCTCATTCGGAGATATCACTCACTCGCTCACAATGAACTAGCAGTCAAATCAGTGTGCTTAATTTCTAACGAAACACTTGTTCCATTGTTCTGTACAAAGATTACATAACCAAAGTTCAATGAAATAAATACACACTTATTAGTTAACCAAGTTGATCAAAAGTTATTGATGAATTCCTTTATAAGTTTTTTGTATTTCAATGAGTCAGTTTTACTGAACATCATTCCATGTGAGTTTGTTAATTTCTATCTAATGATATGAATTAAGCCTGAGTTTAGTTTGTTGATAAGTTGTATTATGAGTAGCAATAACAACGGTTGAGCTCAATGTTAAAGGCGGACCACAATATAGAACACCCAACACAAATGATTCCAACTACTTTCATTTACAAACACGAGAGAAATTTACATTGAAGGCGAAACATGTGGATGAAATAGAATGTAAATATTCGAAAAAAATCAATCATCGGAAACTTGCAAGATTTTCAAAAACTTTCAATATTCGTGTTTGTAATATTGACAAAAAATTTACTACAAACTCATTTCACTGCATTCAGCACACTTTAGAATACGACAAAATGTTTTCTGAAAACCACATAATTCAATTGAGTATCATTTATCGGAATGGTAAGGTTGGTCAATGTTATTATATTCAATAAAGTGAACACGTTACCAATGATCATTTTAAGCCATCGTATTAAGTAAATAGCTAACGTGAATCTAATAAGATCAATTTTCATCGGCTGTCGATCTTTGTTAATAATTGCCTAAAGATCATAAAGCAAACATGTCGAATGAAACTCTAGTTCTTTCCATGAATCCAAAATGTTAAAAACATTGATACAGGAAAAAAAATAGACAATTGAATGAATAATAAACGTTCTATATTATCCACGAAATTGATCATGTTTATTACTGTATTGTGAATTCTTACATATTAAAGTCAAAGTTTGAATTGATAATTATGAAAGCTTAATATTTTAAGGTAAACTGTTCAAAACTCTTCGTTGAAGTTACTTAGAAAATGTTGATATTCGCATTTGACGAGGTGTCAACAGAAAGCAGTCAGATAAATTCTACTTGCATGTAAAACATTTATCATTCCATTTGACAGATTCAGCTTTTTTCGTAGAATAAAACCAGTTGCTCTCAATGGTCTCATATTATCGTAAGTAGTTTATGTTTTAAATACAAATACTGCAAAATAATCACATCGACAATTTTAGTTTATCACCATTCAATTACCTGAATTGTACATCGAAATTAGACACTTGATCCATGTTCAACAGGAATATCATGATTAAGAAAAAGGAAAATTGTTGATTCCATCCCAGGACAAAATATTCTCATTTTTGTGTTATATCACATCATAACAAATGATCGTAATGAAATGCATGAAATGAGATTACCAGGACAATCACTCATTTGGTAATTCACTAATCGATTATTTCGACAAGTTAGACAGACTTTGGTAAATTTTGAAATGAAACAATGAGGATTTTGTTCAACTACTTCATGCATACAGATTATGTACAACATTAGATGCACATTACTATTGTTTACTGTATCTGTGAGATTATGATAATGTACGACTTTATCCGAGATATTCTCACGCATTTTTACTTAGTAGGCCACTTGCTTAATATATGTCTTATCAACGCTCGGTCGATCTGCAACAAAAAGACGGATTTAGCCATGTTTGTATCCATATATCAACCATCAGTTATTATGATATCTGAAGCATGAACTAACAGTAATATTTCCGACCAAAGTATATCTTTTGATAACTATTTCCTATGTAGAAGTGACAGATTGAATAGACGAGGCGGAGGATGCCTTATTTACGCTCACTCTAGCCTAAACTCACTACTATGTGATATGCCTGAACTAAACAAACTGAAGGATTCGGTGTGGATTGTATTAAAGCTGTCGAATTCCGTTACCTTACTGCTCGTCTGTGTTTATCGTTAACCTCACGCATCAATATATGATATAGCAGTATTATCGAAGGTATACACACTAGCATCATCCCTCTCATCCACAGGCAAGCTCATTTGTGGTGACTTCAATATGCCCGAAATTTCTTGGCTGCCAGTCAAAGCGACGAGACGTTATGAATCATTTACTGGATGTCCACAGCTTGGACAATGGACTCAGTATGTCGATAGCTCTACCAGACATCAACATATCTTGTACTTAGTCTTTACCAGTGGCCTCATCCCCAATACTTTGTATATTGGAAAAAAGTTTCAAGGTAGTGATCATAACATTGTCATATGCAGCCTTAATGTAAAAACCACAATCGATAGAAATAAAACCATAACACTTCGTAGAAACTATCGCAAGCTTGATTGGAATAACTTCCACAATTACCTAAGAAGCACTGATTGAAGAACTTTCTTTACTTCAAACAATACCGACACATTAACCAATATATTTTATCACAACATCAAAAGTATCATCAAAAACATCGCACCTTGAAAATACTGTAAACCTACGTTCTCCAAAGATCTCGATATACCGGTCAGCACTAGAAGACGACTTCAAAGACAATGTACTTGATTCCACAAATTAAATGAATTTTTCTCTTTAGTAAGGATGACAGAAATACTTGTCCAAACAGGAACAATAAGTAAAAAAAAGCAATCAATCAAGATAAACGTGCAGCTGAACTAAATAATAACTCCTCTGCACACACCATACTACTCCAAAATAAACTTAAACTCTCTTAACCGAGAGAGAGTATATTCATTAAAGGCAAACAAGTATACGAAGATCCTAAACTTGTCACAGAATTATTAAATGAACATTTTTGTTTCTCACTAACTAACGAAAAACCAATTGGTGATTCAGAACCAGTCCCAGTAACTCCCTGTGAAATTACTAATGTAGAATTCAATGTACAAAATACCTACAAGGCAACCAGTACACTGAATCCCTCCTACACTGATGGACCAGATGGTATTCCATCCAGCATGCTAAAACGTGGAGTTAATGATAGGTGTGTTTTGCTTCTCAAACTATTCGCCATATCACTCTGTTCAGCGTGTTTCGCTACTGCCTGGAAAAATACACATATCATTCATAAAATTAAAACAGGATCTGAAGCAAACGTTAAAAATTACCGGCCTATAAACGTAACTTCAGTGGTATCTAGAGTGATGTGAAATGTAGTTAATGCGGCTGAAGTCCAACATCGTCTAACTAATAATCTCATCTCGACATCCCAGCATGGATTTCTTAGGTCCAGATCATGCGATACATGCCTAATAGATTACCTGAATCATAAAACTCTGAAACGAGACAGCGGACTCCTTGTATAAGTCCTATTCTTAGACTTTAAGAAAGCTTTGATAAGGTCTCAAACAAAAGGCTACTCGTCAAACTAAAGTCCTTCTGAATAAACAAACCACTGTACTCATGCTTTGCTTTGTTCTTAACAGAACGTAAACAGATGGTAAAGTACAACGACTAGCTCTCGTCACTTAAAATAATCACCAGTGGAGTCATCCAGGCAAGCGTATTAGGTACACTTTTGTATCCTGTGTATATTAACGATATATGTTACACCATATAATTTGTGAAACCATACTTATATGCTGATGATATCAAAATAGTATACAGCTATAAGCCTGAGACCCTAAGTGAAAGTGTATCCTGAATCGAAAAGGACCTCAATAATATAATTATGTGGAGTGAAAAATGGCAATTACTAATCAACCTCAACAAGTGCGGGATCATGCACTTTGGAAAGCATCCCTATAAACCGCAACTTCACTTAAATGAAAGTAGAGTCCAAACACTCGAATCAGTACGCGATTTAGGAATTAATTACACAGGAAGCCTGAACTTTGAAAAACATGCCTCATTTATTATTTCTATATCTAGACGGCTAATTGGCTTTATAATGAAAAACTTTTTCACAACAGAGGGTAAACTTTCTCTCTACAAAATATGTGTACGACCCTCCCTTGAATACTGCTCTTCTGTATTCTCTAATATGAATATCACAGACAAGACAAGAGTAGAAGTTGTTTAAAGACGTTTCACACGTCAACTACTAGGATGCAACTCGAATCTCGATTACACAGACAGATGTAAGCATATATCTTTAGAACCTTTATGAAAACGAAGGCTAAAAAACAATTTAATATTTCTCTACAAAGCGATATATGGTCTCTCCTTTCTAATCTCCTGCCCGACTATTACCCACGACCCAGCCTATAGACTTAGAAACAACGCATATACACTACTTACCGTAAAACACCAAAAACAAATGCGTTGTAAGTTCTTTACTGTACGGTACAGTTTATTGTGGAACAGGCTGCCAATGCCTATCCGTAATTGTGATACCTTTATCAGATTCAAAAGGCTAATAACCCTATTTCTAGACTCCAAAGAGCTTCAACATTTCCTTGAACTCCCGCCCACCAATGAGGCACTTTATTACGGACCGCCTAGTATCTAGAAAGAACAAAATTATAACAAGTCCGACTGTTACTAATATGAATATAACCGAATCACAAAACATATGGCTTATCCTTTCTCATTATTCATTGTTTATTAATCATGACTTCATGCTCCTAACCCTAGCTTTCAGTTCCCAAATCTCTTCAGGTTTAATGTATATTATTCTTCCTAAAAGTCATGCCTTTTTTTTATTCCACTGCAAGAAGACAGATAGCTCAATCTTATGAATGTTGATCTACTAAGGCCGACCATTCAAAGTTCAAAATTTGGCCACCACGTCTTGTGAGTTTCTCAATGTTTTATTTGTCTTACCCTGAAATTTTTTTTCTCTACGATTTTATATCCTCACATATCTTTTGATTTGCTATTAGTCCTTACATCTTTAAACCATTAGTTATTTTCATAGCAGTGTGATAAACTATGTGGACATCTAACCCATAAAACAATTTTTTTTTTAACTATCTGATTTGCTTGTAACATGGACCTAGTAGAGACAGTGTATTCCAACTATGGGCTTTGATTAAAGCAGTATTCATACTTACCACAAACGTAAGAGAGCCTAACATCACAAAAGGAGGGAGGGTGACGTTACTGACCAGCAAACATGTAGGTGGAGAGATAACTTAAATCCACCCATGTCTGTAGGGCAGAACATTTTGTTCAATTACGGCTCCTTATGGTTTAGTGGGATGCCACGCACTTATGGTATTGAAGCTGATTAATTCACGCAAAATACCTCTTTAAGTCGTGTTACGAACGATGAATTGGTTTCACTTCCTACCCAGAAATCCTATTACAAGCAAACTAGACAATTTGCTAATATACGAAACCTACTCAAGACCCTATAATAACTGCGGGGAAAATATTTTAAAAATCGAAAGGGGCTCTAATAGCTTCGATTTTAAAGGGAAGACAGCAAAATGTATATCACAATACTGTTTCTAGCACTATATTTTATTTTATAATTACACATAATCTTATACTTTCAGCTTTTTTCCGAATCACATCCATTTGTCAGTTGTATGTCCACTCAAACCTTGTCAACACTTATTGTCTTTAACCTATTAAAATTCTCTATCTTAACATATCTTAACATACCTTAAAGATTCCTCCATAAATATTGGCTACTCTGCCTCTCGTGTTTTCTTTTACTTGCTCCCTCTTTCAGCCCTTTTGAGATATGGAACTGGTGACTTCACCCTGCACCATCCTTAAAGCCTTGGATATCCTAGAGGAAATAAGGTTGCGATTTCTAAAAGCTCATACCTTTAATGGACCTATCCTTGACCATCAGTCGCACATTGGCAACGCAACCTTCATGAGGCGCGCCAACTGTGGTACTGATTCAAACCATCTACATTCATATCTTATAAATTATCAATCCAGCTATGTAATTTATTACAGTATATATTGTATCATTTGTATCAATTTGATCTTGCCTGTAAACTGGCATGCCTCATGTAACAAACTGTTATTTGACAATAAATTATTATTATTATTACATCGTCTTCTTTTGTATTTCAGACTGATCGGTTTAATCACTGGATTTATGATAATAATCTATAGAAAAGTACATACCAAATTCACATAGAACAATAACTTCGTCGTGATAACTGTCAGTTGAATATTGTTTAAGAAGATATTCATGATATTTTCACTTATACATCGGATAAATTTAGTTGGTAGTTTTGTTCTTTGAATAATAAAAATCTTGTTATGTTTGTCTGATAATGGATATCAACATTTAAGAAAACTTGTATGTTGAACAGATGATTTTCGTTGTTGTAATTTAAGACATCAATAAGTTTAGACATCCAGTTTCTATAGTTTAACTGGTTTCATAAACATGTCAACGTATATAAATCAGATCACCAATGATTCTGTTGTATCGTGAAATGTAAAGATTCTTCGTTGCGTGGTCAAAGTAATATAATACTAAACGATATCAGTTAATGTCATGGATAATTCTGAAATATATAGACGTCAATAAAAATAATATTTTACCCTCAAATTTGTTAGTTCTCAGAAACACTTGCAAGATGTGGAATTCTTTATAAACATGGAACAACTAAACAAATAGGATTTCTGTCATTTTAGTTTGTATAATCATTCACACACTTTGTCTATCACTGAACTTGTGTTTAATGATAAAGCAGTTCGATTTGAAGCAACCACTAGCTGTTGTATTTTTTGGTTTACACAAGTTATTAAAAATCACAGCATTTAGGTGATAAACGTCACATTGTTCGGTTATGTGTTTTGGACGAGGGAATTTTGTTTGAATTCATTTCGCCTTTGTCATTACGACAAACTTGAATAAGGATCTTTCTTCTGATGTGCTTGGTTCAATAAATATCCATTTTTAGGCATTTCAGTCGAAGATAGGACAGTGAAGATTAGTATTTCATTATTTCTGCAGTTTATGACCGATTCAACTTCTGAATTTATGGTAATTTTACGCTACGTTTTCTTTGTTCAGTTGATCATTATAGATGTCGGTGTTGCATTACTTATGTCCATGGCAAAATATTAATAAATATTTAGTTCTATATTTACAGCTACTTTGCCCCCAATCATAGCCATTTTCTTGGCTGTAAAGCTAGATGATTCAGAAAACAAATAGCTGTTTCTCTTGTATGCGATGTGTGGTGGATTTATGTTAATTGGATTCATTCTAATAGTTTTGTGACTGAATCCTAAAAACCTTAAGTTTCTTCAATCAAAGATTTTCACAAGCTGGTGGTGATTGATGATCCCTAATTATTTACCAATGATTCGCTCGAACAGTAACAGTGTTTGTAATAATTTTATATGTATATGAAGAACTAAAATCGGTTGTTTTCTTTCCTTTGTTCAAGGACGTTTCAGTATATGCATTCTTAGTTTGTTGGTGCGGCACAATTTTCATTTTAAGTCCTGACTAAATAAGCGAATTCAAGTACCAATAACCGTTTATTGATTATGATGCATTCCAAGATATCTTTCTGTAGAAATTATAACTTTGAACCATTAGTGTTTTCTATCCACAACATTCACAAGTGTACTCACGAAATATTTCGAATGAAACATTGCGAGATGCAAACCTCAATGGCTGAATATGATAAACTGAATGATGAAGTATATATAATTCAAATCCTCTCCTTAACTAAATCGCTCAATTTATATGACGTTCTGTTATATCTGTGAATATTTGGCAGATCAAAATACAAGAGAATTATTGTTCATTTAATATGTCTAATACTTGCAATCTTGGTTTGTTGGTGCGGCAAAACGTTCATTGTAAGTTTTGAATAAATAAACAACTGCAATTACATGTAGTCCATCGATTATTATGCTGTCAAATATATCCTTCTCTAGAATTTAGAATTAAGAAGCATTATAGTTTTCCATCCACTGCATCCAACACAATTCATCATGAAATATATTGAAGAAAATATTGCGACATGAAAAGCTGAACGATATAAAGGGAGACATTGAATGGTGAAGTTTTTATCCTTTTTATCTTTTCTTTAGTTGAATGGTTCCATTTATATGATAGTCTGTTATACAAGCGAGCATTTGTCATTAATTGACAGATCGAAATAAAAAAACACTCACTGTTCATTAATTATGTATGAATGTTGAGAAATCACTATGTTCGTAACCCTTTATCTCCAAACGCCTATTACTGAATTGATACATTTATTGATAACAACGCATCGAAGATGAAGTAATCATCTAAGTTTTCATAATTACAGCTGATGATATTCACAAAATTTTATCTCGAGAAATGCGATGAACGAGAACAGGTTTCAACGCTCTACAGTGTTTTGTATTGGTGTATGTAAATAACATACTTCTAGTCGTTTTACAGTTTTCTTTTAATAAAATCATCGATTCATTCATCAAATGACAAAACGATTGAACACGAAAAGTAGGAGCTTTTCTATTGACCATTTTAATTAGTTTACAGATATCCATATGTGTTCATGATGAATAGTTTGAAGAGAATTCTAAACTGCATTATCATTTTAATAGATGTTCTGTTAAATAAACGTTTACTTGTTGAATAACAATTCTGGATTGCAAATATTTGTTTAAAATAAAAACAGACATTTAAGCACGTTTCAATTATACTTGAAATTACAATCAACCATATGGACGGTATTGATTTGTTCAACAACCTTACTTCTCAGGTACACACGTGTCAAGACTTTGAAATATGAAATAATAATTAAGTGATTTTTATGCTAGTCTCATACTGTTTGAGATCAATAGATTCCATTGATTATCTAGCTAAAATCAGACATCTTGCTTCAACATATAAGTAGGCAAATAAACTTTCTTATCTTATTAGTTGCATTAAGTGTCTCTCGAACATCACATTCATCGTCATTGTCGATTTTCCTTCTTTTTTATTCTGAACTGTCCAAATGTTGCTTACGTTTAATAATGTGAACCGAATTCAGTAATTTCAGTGACTGCGAATCGAAATGATCGCGAGCTATCCGAAAATCAACACACGTTTCTCAATTAAATTGAGACCATACTCATTCATATTTGCACCTATCTTGAAAGCAAACTTTAAAAAGAAGAACAAAAAAAGGTGATTACACCGGAGGTGACCACGTAAAACTCTTAACATTATTAGTCAACTAATTGAACTCTCAATGGTGAAAGCTATGTTGCTAGCTTTATAAATGCAATGAGTTTCAACTAAATTCTCAATATACGTGAGGATTACTATATGTGATCACTAACACGCAACTATACTAGTAATGTTTAATAAATTGCTATGAATGGGTGGTGTGTGTGATGACTGTAGTTACACATCAACTATATACGATATAAGGTGTTATGCTTTTATGTTAGACTGATTATATCAACTGATATGATCGCCCGTTACAGACACTGAGTTATATGATAAGAACAATGACTCATAAACCCATACGAGTAGCTCACAATCCTTTTTTGTCTATCTGGATTATCGTTTCTTTCTTAATTCATCCGGTTACGTTCATGTCATGGATTGAGACTACAGTGTTGTATGCTAACGAAAAATGATCTTACAATATTTACAGTATTTCAACTGAGGTTCAGCTATAATCAATTAGCCATACGAATCGAGAAAAATGGGTTCATTGTTTTTTGTTATATGCCAAAAGTATAAAGGAATCATTCATATTTATGATATAGAAGCTCAACAGATAATGTTGATTGTCCGTTTGATCTTTTTTTCGGAGAACAAAACTCACTCAAAGTCATTCATCGCTGCATTAAACCTTCTCCGCAATCTCAAAACTAACAAATATCTAATATTTTCCAATGGCTGTACAGTAATTTTAAGACTGCTTCCCAGTGCTTTTGGACTAACAGTTTTATATGAAAACGTTGTATTTGGAAAGCTGATCTTTATGTAGTTAATACAGTTTTTCACTAAGCTATATCATTCTACCTATCTATCAATAAAAAATCAGAAATAGAATAAGACGTTCAATATTAAAAGATACACGTGAAGATCCTCTAGACTTACTGCGGGTCTCATGCCTCGAAAAAAGAGAGGAGTCCATTATCAGGTAAGCTAAAAAACGCAAACAAGAAGAAATAATTCATGCCATTAAAACTCTGCCGTGTAATTTGAGAGGTATTCATTTAGAAGAACTAGGACACTTCTTGATGAAAGCCGAGTTCCTTCTAAAGCCACGAGGCCTGCGGAAGTAACTCACCATTCCGATGACAGATCTAAACTCCAAATTCGGATCGGCCAACACTGCATATGAAGATATCATGGGACTATGTGAACCGGAAAAAACAAACAAAATCGAAAAAAATATATGTAATCCTATAAGTATTCAACAAATTTATCATAGACACTACAATATTTTCACGCCAACGTACACACAAAAGTACATGGATCTCACCAAACTTTATCACAAAGGATAAATTAGATCGTTTTTGCATCAATATAAATTTCCGAATCACAATGAAAGAAGTGAAAACCAAGTGTGGAGCTGACGAAGGCTTCAGATCATCACCTGTTGGTAGTCTAACATAACTTTCATTCTCAATACTAACAAACTCAACAAATTCATCATAACTGTCAACAACAGGTTTAAGCCGTACGGGATCTAATTAAGCAAGATAAATACACTATGGAGGACAACTGGAAAGATATCAAAGAAGCATTAACTCCAACTTGTCAGAAGGTTCTGTGTTGTAAGAAACATCATCATAAGAAACAGGTCAACAGAGAAACAGTGAACAATATCAAGGAAAGAAAGAACATGAAGACAGAAATGAACAACGGACTATCACGTTAGAGGAAAATCAAAGCACAAGCTGAGTATATAGAAGCAAACAAGCAAGTGAAGAAAAGCATTCAAACCGACAAGCAGAAATGAGTAGTGGAAATAGCAACGAAGGCGGAAAAGCTGCAAGAGAAGGGAATATGAATTAGCTTTACGATACAACGAAGAAACAAGCAGAGCAATATAGTAAACCAGAGAGATTGATTAAGGACAGAAAAAGCAGACCATCAATTATTTTAATTCTGTTACCATTGTTGAGTATGATTCACTTTAAAACAAAACTTTTACTCAATAAATTCATTCATTAATCACTTTTGCACCATATCAATTTAAATAACATCTCATTCTGACAATAATGTTTGGCTTCTCATAGTTATATTTATTTATAATTTGGATATGCATATTCAAAGGTGGTATATCAGGATGTTTCTACGGTTTAGTTTGACGGTGAGACTATAATTTATTGGGGACGTTTGATTGACACTATAGTGATGTTGAGAGTGTCCACCTAATAACTAGTACAAAAACAGTTGTATTACCCTGTGTGTGAAATTACCTTTACGACTTATAGGTAATTGTCACGGTTGGCAATTACATTTAGAATTTTCATCACAACTGACATAACCTATAATGCCGAACGTATAGGTGAATTTCACGTCGAAAATTAAGACCTGTTATCTTACAACCGATAAACTCGTCCATGAATTATAGTCTTGTCATTTCATTCTACAGATATTCTAATATAACCGTAAATTTGTTAATGACATCTTGTCACACAAGCAAGCCGCTTTCATTTAAGTGGACAACGGATGGTCGTCTTATCCGAACGGTACGGTGTTACAGTCCTAGAGTCAACATCACTTCCGTTCATGCCAACATAGTTTATTCAAGCACTTATCTATAATTAAAGTTAGGTTAAAATAAATTAGAGAAGTGTGATGAATAGAATAAGTGATGGTGAATAATTTGGCTTGCTCAAAAGCCAGATTAATTTATATGTCTTTAATTGTACACATGTGAACTTCCATTTTTTCCTGTTTCAAACTAGTATACAGTGATGAATCAATGTTCGTGTATTCTAACTCATTTATGTCACCGAAGACTTTGAACTCATCAAATATAACAAACACAATGAAATCTTCAATATTGTTATACTTTCGTTTTTTTTTCGGATTTCTTGAAGTTTCAATTGCTAGACCATTGGTAAATGAAGTAACATTTCAAAGTCTACTTATTATCCATTTGAAGTTCATATTATTACTTTGTTTTGTTATAAAACTTTGTGACTCGTATCCGTGAACAAAGTATCACCATTTAAAAAAATGAAAATGGGTGAATAAGATTGATGCTGTAAGTAATAAACTGTTTTAATTTTTTCGTTTAAACATGGTTAAGACATATGACTGTGGGTTATACTAATCTGATGATACAAGATAGTGAACTGACATATCATTTTGGAGATGTCGACCATGATTGTAATGGATTATTGTTCGAAGCAGCTTTCATACAATGTGACTGTGTACAGGTTACTTATTCTCATTTCCTCATATCTGCTTTCTATAATACCTTGACAGGATATCTTTCAATTCATCTTTTGTCACTTGTTCCCCCAATCGAATCTTCTTGAAAAAAACATGTGGCAGTTTTGCAGTAACCTCTGTGTTTGACTTCAGTAATACTGATGTATGTTTTTTTTGACGTTCATAGTAACTTTTCAAACGAAATGTGGTGTTCTGTATTCAAAAAATAATCCGGAATAAAATCACATTTGGTATTGCTTTCTGGACACTTCAAATGTGTCATAGTGTTTTTAGTACAAATCAAAGAACTATTTATGTCTTCAAGAAAATAAAAATGAATAAACGTCTTACATCTTGACTGAATATCGAAATTCTGCGCACGAATAAGATTTTGAATTTGTCATCTTAAAGCTGCTACAAACAAATGTTACTATTCATAGCTATTTGGTATGCATTCGTCTTTCGTTCATTGTGAAATTTCATAACAATAAGATTGAAATGCTGTGTTTTTACGTAGAGATATTTTTTCACCATTCACAGACATTTGTTACAATTATTTACATTCTTTTCGACTCTCATAGCAACTGTCCTAATACCAACTTTGTTGATGGTTTATTTTGGTTAGACACATTTACTGACTTATCATTTCAACATAATTGATGAAGACCGTGGATCTGATGCAGATGTGAAGGCTCGGATCGGCAAAGCAAAAACAGCACTCTAACATTTGGAGAACATCTGTAACTTAAAACAACCGTCAGCCAACATCATTGCCTAGCTTTTCAATACACATATCAGGACATTTCTACTGTATGGTTCTGAAACCTGGAGAAACGCAAAACGGAAAATACTCCGGATCAATTCGCCAGACACTATTAGCGACAATCCACTTTGGAAGTGAACAAACCAGATACGAAAGCAGGAAGAAATGAAGAAGAGGAGCTGAAAGTGGATAGGACACACTTTTAGGAAAATACCCAAGTGATTCACATAGCAAGACCTCCCTGGAAACACCAAGGCAAAGTCAAAGTAAAAGATAAAGACCAAATAAAACATTACATCGAGAAATGTGAACAGACATGAAAACAATTACCAATAATTTTACCGGTTGAATTCACAAGTCAATTGAAGGTAGATAACCATGGGAAACAAGGTCTTTTCTTTGTAAACATGAGCGCTTGATGTTATGATAGACTAGTTAGTTCGCGACTTAAATGATTAAGTGATTATTGCGCAAACTCAGTTGAAATAGTGTTAATATTGTAAGATCGTTCCTTGTGCGCAATGCTCGTAATACATAAGGTAATGTCTCCAATCGGCGACCATATCACTTGATATGATCAATCGAACATATAGACATAACAACCAATATTGTACACAGCTAGCGTCTGACTTCAGTCATCTCACGATTTCGTCCGGCAATTATCCATGAAATCTTTCAATATGATTGATAGCTTCTAATCATTACTACTCAACAAAACACCAAGAGTTGCACTCTTATATTTAGGGAAATAGAACATTTTCTCTCTCTGTTAGATTACCATCACATCGATTTACAGAGGGTAAATAAATAGTTATCGAGTGGTCGCGTGTTAATGATCGCAAATATTATCAATCATTTATATTATGAATAGAAGCAGAATACTTTGATGTTATAGAACTAGTAACACAGCTTTAACCATTGTGAGTTCGATTAGGTGACCAAAAATATTAAGCAATATATGTGCTAACCGCTTATTGAGCACGTATAGCGAATCATCGTAATTGGTGAAGTAAATGTTTTGTTTACTATAATGTCAATTTACGAGATATCAGTGCCTGATATTCAATACATGGTTACTTTTTTCACTGAACATAAGAATAAATGTTCAAATTAGAAATAGAATAAACAGAATGTTAACTTCTTTATTTCGTTAAATACATGAACTTATCAAATTTCGTATGTTAGTTATTTGTAGGGGAATGACTGCTTTTGAAATCAACAAACAAATAGTAAACTATTTATCACCTCATGATCAATAACGAAGTAATATATCAATACGCAGCTTTGTTAACCAAATCGTAAACAAACATTTCTATGGAGAATAGAATGTTGAGTGAGTTGTTTAATATTAGTCAAAACCACGTTGTTCAAACATTAAATTAAACATGGTTAGGTACATGATCACAGGTGTTCAGGGTGTATCAACCTCAATGAATCATATAATTCTTAACGTGGACTCTGTACAGCTTCATTTTAATATAATATATTTTAAATTTCATTACCTGTTGTGTTCGCATGCATCAACAGTGAATGGTTTGACAGTCATAAACAGATAGTGTTATTGTTTCAAATTACGAATCGACTAGATGAAATAACAATTTACTCATTAATTCATGAACATGAGCTGTAGCAAGCACGCACCATTATCGGTTAGCTTTGTCGGGAATGAACTCCTGAATTCTGCATGTGACTATAATTTGCATACAGTCTGCCACATATAGGCAGTATCTTTCAAGTCATATACACTTAATCCTTTGGACTATTCAAGACCACCATTTCACTCACGTAATCTAACAGATCGTTGGATCATTTTCTTTACTATTACTTATCATGTTGTTATCATTTCTTCTCTAACATTACCAGAAGTTATAACAGTAGAATATAATAGTTATTAATTGGAAAGATATTTATACGTCTTGTAACTCTCATTTACATTGCATGAAACTGGATATCAAATCACGACAAAATTCATAACATTCAATCATATAAGGTCAGTCTGTAATTGTGTACAGTTCAGTTTCACTGTTAACCTTCATTTCATGAATAACACACCAAGTTTTCTAAAAATTGAAATATACAATTAGAATATTCAAACCATGATGTCATAAGAGTTCCAAACAGCTCAACAAAGTAAGTTCGATGAAAAAAGATCATATCATTTAAAGAATTCTTCCAGCTTATTCTAATTCCGTGTCAACAGTTCACTTTGATAAACATGTCAGTCGAAACGTTCTACGCTGAAAAACTTTAGATTGCATTTTTTGATACTGAAGAGGAAATAACTCTATAGACTTTCAATGTGTTAAGATATTTAATAATTTATTCAAAGCAAAATTGGTCATTTAAATTATAAATTCATCATTATTCCCAATGAACGCAAACATAGACAATTTTATAAAAATGGATTGATGGAAGCGATTAATGAACAGCGATCACATGATTACCTCGTATGGGAAAACAAGAAAAGCGTTGACTTGGAACTGACCTCCATATTGCCAATCATGCTATTCACTTGTATTGCTTTAATGCGAACTTTAATTTAATAAACACTCAGATGTTTCCATAATCGACTATAGTTCCAGAAATCAAGTATCACAAATAACATCACAGTTTCTAAATGTCTTCAGAATTTTACTTCTTTTCATATAAGAAGTGTGTAAATCGAGATAATGTCGATTTTTGTGTCACTGTTCTTCAGGTGCACTAGTAGTCCAACGTCATGAACTTTGTTTGATTTGATGGTTTGAGAAAACTAAAGACATTCTAATATAATATTGCTTAGTGTTAAATAATATATTTTACCGATTTTCGAATACCTGATGCAATAAAGAACACTCTTGAGCAAGTAGAGCATTTTTGGATAACGTCCACAGACCATCTTTCTAATGGCACCCCACATTCGTTTTAAGGAATCACCATGACCGTCAACCAAATATTGAGCAGGAAAGCAGTACAACAACAAGACTGTAACGGCGAACTTACTGCAAGTTCTCGACAAAAAGATTTGTTGAAAGGAAGGAGGGTAAATCAGCTGAATAGGAAGACAAGCGATCAAGTTAGCAAACAAGGCAGATAGGAGCAACTGCTAACGAGAAACCTATAAATAATCTTATTGTATAAAAGTCTGTTATGAAGGTTGATGTTGGGCTATTTGACTGCTTGCATAGGTGCTTCGATTATAATTCTATTAGAATCATAATTGACAACTGGAAAATGATGTATCAGTTGAATATAACCTTTAACTATGAAAATGCTGTCTAGCCTTGTCGATCCGTGCCCAAATGTAAATGAGATCCTCCATGTTCATCCATGATGATGCTGGACAGGCACGTGAAAGTTTCCACCGCCTCCCGAATTTCTCTTTTTGAATGATTGGCTTGTTTGGTGTTCTTCTTGTCGCACTTGTGCGTCTTGTTTATTTCTGTGTCAATATTGCAGCCTATTGTTTCAACCTCTTCTGCTAAGATTTATGAAAAAAAGGAGTAAAATGAAGTGGATGAATAATAATTATAAGATGCGACGGAACCTAATAGGTTCTTAGTTGAGTTGTGAACGTTTTTCGTGATAGTCTTTCTTGTCAGAATACCTCTTAACAGCTTTAGTGGAGACACTTTCAATACCTTTAATATTAATCAGTTCATTATGCCTAAAATTAATGCAGAACTAAATATAATATTAATGAACGGGTAAATAAAAATAATATATTTGTAATATCCCAATGACTAGAAAATTGGATTTTCTGACGTTTCGTGACTTAGTGTAAGTCACTTCTTCAGAGAACAAATAACCAAATTAAAATTCATCCAAATTTAAATAGTACATTGGAACAATGCAAGAATAATATTGGATCAATCAAAAACAAGTCTGAACAAGTTGATGTCATGTCATTTCTGTCAAGGTGATTCATAAGTGATATGTATGTAAATTTGTGTGTGTGTGTATGTGCATTGTTTAAGAATGAAAACTTGTGTGACCTTTATGGTAAGAAAGGATAGAGTTTAAATTTGTAATATGATAGTGTGAAATTGTAAATACGATCAAACTGAGTGGTTAGGATAAATGGTCCAAGTAGGATGTATAGTAAGACCTTCCTTTCTATCGAGAGAAGTAGGATTAAGCATTATATGGAACGCCTCAGCTACCCTCCTTTCTTTGTAGTTAGAAAAGCCTTTTTGCAATATTTTGATATTTTTAAAATCGATTTGGTGGTTGTTGAAAATGGCATGAACTGCTATTGCCGATTTAATTTGAAGTTGGTTCAATTCTACAGGATTGTTAGGAGGTTTCTTTGTGTACCTAATATGTTCTTTGGCTCTAGTCAAGATTTCGCTGGATGACTCTCCAATATAATAGGCATTACAATCGATACAACCTAATTTGTAGACGCAGTTCTGTGTGGACATGAAAGGGATTTTGTCTTTCAGGCGAACTAAATTATTACGTAGTGTGTCCGTTGTTCTGTAATACACTCTGATTTTGTGATGTTTTAAGATTCTTTGAATTTCTTCTGTTGTGCCATGACGGTATGGTAGAACTGCAGTACCAATCCATGGCATTTCATTCGAATCATTATTAGAATGTAATAAGCTGTTTTGTTTTAATATGCTTCTAATAATCTTCATAGGAAAATTATTAAATTGTAAGATGCTAACTATATTCGTTTGTTCTTTTTGTTTGTCTTCCTCTGATGTGATGATCTTGTTAGCTCTTCTAAAAAGATTTAAGGCTAGAGAGACCTTTGCACTGAAAGGATGTGCTGAATGGAAGTCAATATAACGATTTGAATGTGTCGGTTTTCGGTAAATGGAAATGTTTGGACTTCCATTTGGATTTCTTTTTACTAAGCAATCCAAGAATGGTAGCTCACCATGTACATTATCATTTTCATTCGTGAATTTGATGTGCGATGAAAGTGTGTTTATTCGTTTTGAAAAAGATCTTAGATGAGTCTTTTTTATAATAACAAATGTATCATCTACATATCTAAGCCAAATTCGTGGTATAATGTTGTGGGCAAAGATATTTGATTATATGTATGCCATAAAAAGGTTGGCTACAATCGGGGACACGAGTAATCCCATCGCTACACCGTTAGTTTGTTTAAATAACATACGGTTGAAAGTAAATAGCGTTGAATTTAAGCACAGTTTTAAGAATTTCATGATTAGACTGATGCTCAACGGACATCTGTCAGGAAGATTATTGTCGTTCTCAAGTAAACTACTAATGAATTCTAAGCATTTATCAATAGGGACACTTGTGTATAAAGAAACGACATCAAAGCTTACCGTAATTTCATTCTTCTCGATGAATAATCCGGATAATTTTGATTCAAAGTCATATATGTCTTTAATTATATTATGTAAGTTGAGTTGTAGTGGTTTTAATATGTTGCTTAAATATTTTGATAATGCATATGTTTGGGTATTTGTGAAGTCTACTATCGGTCTTAGAGGAATATCTGGTTTATGAATTTTTGGTAGGCCATAAAACCGTGAGACATTACACGATTTGCGATGCAACGCAAACCAAAGCGAGACCCCAATGAATGGTTTTAGCTCGTTCAGATGTTGATTTGTTTCTAATTTGACTTTTTTCTTAATCGTTAGAGAAGTATTTGGATTGATCTTTTCATATGGTCCTGTTGAGAGATGTTCAAGAGCTTTAATAATATAATCTGTTTTATTCATGATTACTGTTGTGTTACCTTTGTCAGCTTTTGTGATGATAATCGTTTTGTCTTTTTTAAGTGAATGCAGAACCTTCACTTCTTCTTTTGAAATGTTTGGTGTAATGTGTTTTTGTTTAGTCAGAATATGAGATGTCTTTTCACGTAGTAAATGCGACTCTTTTTCTGGTAGTTGTGCGATCATTGGTTCTATAATTGGAGCAATTTCAAGAGTAGTAAGTGGTTTTCTGTGTAAATTAGAATTTAATCTCCTCTCTAGTAGAGTGATTTCGTGACTGTTTAAGTTTCTGTTAGAGAGATTATGAACAGTTCTTCTTAGATCATTCGAATTTTATTTTGTTGTTGATGTTTTCGTATCATTCTTCTTTTCTTTGATGTTTTCGAATTTTTTAATTTGTCGGTGTTTCGATGAATTTAAATAGTGGCGTTCTCTTTCTATAAACAGGTTGGATATCGTGGTTTGTAATTCGGTCGGGATTAACAGCTTCAGTAAATCATCAAGGTTTTTGATTCGTTCACGATATTTTTCTAGTAAATGTGTGCATTTGTGGATGCGTTCTCGTAAGAATATTCAAGACGCGTGTTGTGAAGTCTGGATAGATCTCCAGGACCGTTCTGGAGGTTTTATAACAAGAGATTTAGGGATAATGTTGTCTTGTAAACATCGTTTATTAAATATTCTGTGATTGTAATAATTGCACTTACACTTGGATAATTTGATCCGGATATTAATGAGTTTGTAGGTGTCATTACCAAGGTTTGATTTGATAATTTCGAATAAATTGAGCATTAGGTTTATTTTTATAAATAAAAGTAATATAATTGTTATATCCCAATGAGTAGAAAATTGGATTTTCTGACGTTTCGTGACTTAGTGTAAGTCACTTCTTCAGAGAACAAATAACCAAATTAAAATTCATCCAAATTTAAATAGTACATTGGAACAATGCAAGAATAATATTGGATCAATCAAAAACAAGTCTGAACAAGTTGATGTCATGTCATTTCTGTCAAGGTGATTCATAAGTGATATGTATGTAAATTTGTGTGTGTGTGTATGTGCATTGTTTAAGAATGAAAACTTGTGTGACCTTTATGGTAAGAAAGGATAGAGTTTAAATTTGTAATATGATAGTGTGAAATTGTAAATACGATCAAACTGAGTGGTTAAGATAGATGGTTCAAGTAGGATGTATAGTAAGACCTTCCTTTCTATCGAGAGAAGTAGGATTAAGCATTATATGGAACGCCTCAGCTACCCTCCTTTCTTTGTAGTTAGAAAAGCCTTTTTGCAATATTTTGATATTTTTAAAATCGATTTGGTGGTTGTTGAAAATGGCATGAACTGCTATTGCCGATTTAATTTGAAGTTGGTTCAATTCTACAGGATTGTTAGGAGGTTTCTTTGTGTACCTAATATGTTCTTTGGCTCTAGTCAAGATTTCGCTGGATGACTCTCCAATATAATAGGCATTACAATCGATACAACCTAATTTGTAGACGCAGTTCTGTGTGGACATGAAAGGGATTTTGTCTTTCAGGCGAACTAAATTATTACGTAGTGTGTCCGTTGTTTTGTAATACACTTTGATTTTGTGATGTTTTAAGATTCTTTGAATTTCTTCTGTTGTGCCATGACGGTATGGTAGAACTGCAGTACCAATCCATGGCATTTCATTCGAATCATTATTAGAATGTAATAAGCTGTTTTGTTTTAATATGCTTCTAATAATCTTCATAGGAAAATTATTAAATTGTAAGATGCTAACTATATTCGTTTGTTCTTTTTGTTTGTCTTCCTCTGATGTGATGATCTTGTTAGCTCTTCTAAAAAGATTTAAGGCTAGAGAGACCTTTGCACTGAAAGGATGTGCTGAATGGAAGTCAATATAACGATTTGAATGTGTCGGTTTTCGGTAAATGGAAATGTTTGGACTTCCATTTGGATTTCTTTTTACTAAGCAATCCAAGAATGGTAGCTCACCATGTACATTATCATTTTCATTCGTGAATTTGATGTGCGATGAAAGTGTGTTTATTCGTTTTGAAAAAGATCTTAGATGAGTCTTTTTTATAATAACAAATGTATCATCTACATATCTAAGCCAAATTCGTGGTATAATGTTGTGGGCAAAGATATTTGATTATATGTATGCCATAAAAAGGTTGGCTACAATCGGGGACACGAGTAATCCCATCGCTACACCGTTAGTTTGTTTAAATAACATACGGTTGAAAGTAAATAGCGTTGAATTTAAGCACAGTTTTAAGAATTTCATGATTAGACTGATGCTCAACGGACATCTGTCAGGAAGATTATTGTCGTTCTCAAGTAAACTACTAATGAATTCTAAGCATTTATCAATAGGAACACTTGTGTATAAAGAAACGACATCAAAGCTTACCGTAATTTCATTCTTCTCGATGAATAATCCGGATAATTTTGATTCAAAGTCATATATGTCTTTAATTATATTATGTAAGTTGAGTTGTAGTGGTTTTAATATGTTGCTTAAATATTTTGATAATGCATATGTTTGGGTATTTGTGAAGTCTACTATCGGTCTTAGAGGAATATCTGGTTTATGAATTTTTGGTAGGCCATAAAACCGTGAGACATTACACGATTTGCGATGCAACGCAAACCAAAGCGAGACCCCAATGAATGGTTTTAGCTCGTTCAGATGTTGATTTGTTTCTAATTTGACTTTTTTCTTAATCGTTAGAGAAGTATTTGGATTGATCTTTTCATATGGTCCTGTTGAGAGATGTTCAAGAGCTTTAATAATATAATCTGTTTTATTCATGATTACTGTTGTGTTACCTTTGTCAGCTTTTGTGATGATAATCGTTTTGTCTTTTTTAAGTGAATGCAGAACCTTCACTTCTTCTTTTGAAATGTTTGGTGTAATGTGTTTTTGTTTAGTCAGAATATGAGATGTCTTTTCACGTAGTAAATGCGACTCTTTTTCTGGTAGTTGTGCGATCATTGGTTCTATAATTGGAGCAATTTCAAGAGTAGTAAGTGGTTTTCTGTGTAAATTAGAATTTAATCTCCTCTCTAGTAGAGTGATTTCGTGACTGTTTAAGTTTCTGTTAGAGAGATTATGAACAGTTCTTCTTAGATCATTCGAATTTTATTTTGTTGTTGATGTTTTCGTATCATTCTTCTTTTCTTTGATGTTTTCGAATTTTTTAATTTGTCGGTGTTTCGATGAATTTAAATAGTGGCGTTCTCTTTCTATAAACAGGTTGGATATCGTGGTTTGTAATTCGGTCGGGATTAACAGCTTCAGTAAATCATCAAGGTTTTTGATTCGTTCACGATATTTTTCTAGTAAATGTGTGCATTTGTGGATGCGTTCTCGTAAGAATATTCAAGACGCGTGTTGTGAAGTCTGGATAGATCTCCAGGACCGTTCTGGAGGTTTTATAACAAGAGATTTAGGGATAATGTTGTCTTGTAAACATCGTTTATTAAATATTCTGTGATTGTAATAATTGCACTTACACTTGGATAATTTGATCCGGATATTAATGAGTTTGTAGGTGTCATTACCTAGGTTTGATTTGATAATTTCGAATAAATTGAGCATTAGGTTTATTTTTATAAATAAAAGTAATATAATTGTTATATCCCAATGAGTAGAAAATTGGATTTTCTGACGTTTCGTGACTTAGTGTAAGTCACTTCTTCAGAGAACAAATAACCAAATTAAAATTCATCCAAATTTAAATAGTACATTGGAACAATGCAAGAATAATATTGGATCAATCAAAAACAAGTCTGAACAAGTTGATGTCATGTCATTTCTGTCAAGGTGATTCATAAGTGATATGTATGTAAATTTGTGTGTGTGTGTATGTGCATTGTTTAAGAATGAAAACTTGTGTGACCTTTATGGTAAGAAAGGATAGAGTTTAAATTTGTAATATGATAGTGTGAAATTGTAAATACGATCAAACTGAGTGGTTAAGATAGATGGTTCAAGTAGGATGTATAGTAAGACCTTCCTTTCTATCGAGAGAAGTAGGATTAAGCATTATATGGAACGCCTCAGCTACCCTCCTTTCTTTGTAGTTAGAAAAGCCTTTTTGCAATATTTTGATATTTTTAAAATCGATTTGGTGGTTGTTGAAAATGGCATGAACTGCTATTGCCGATTTAATTTGAAGTTGGTTCAATTCTACAGGATTGTTAGGAGGTTTCTTTGTGTACCTAATATGTTCTTTGGCTCTAGTCAAGATTTCGCTGGATGACTCTCCAATATAATAGGCATTACAATCGATACAACCTAATTTGTAGACGCAGTTCTGTGTGGACATGAAAGGGATTTTGTCTTTCAGGCGAACTAAATTATTACGTAGTGTGTCCGTTGTTTTGTAATACACTTTGATTTTGTGATGTTTTAAGATTCTTTGAATTTCTTCTGTTGTGCCATGACGGTATTGTAGAACTGCAGTACCAATCCATGGCATTTCATTCGAATCATTATTAGAATGTAATAAGCTGTTTTGTTTTAATATGCTTCTAATAATCTTCATAGGAAAATTATTAAATTGTAAGATGCTAACTATATTCGTTTGTTCTTTTTGTTTGTCTTCCTCTGATGTGATGATCTTGTTAGCTCTTCTAAAAAGATTTAAGGCTAGAGAGACCTTTGCACTGAAAGGATGTGCTGAATGGAAGTCAATATAACGATTTGAATGTGTCGGTTTTCGGTAAATGGAAATGTTTGGACTTCCATTTGGATTTCTTTTTACTAAGCAATCCAAGAATGGTAGCTCACCATGTACATTATCATTTTCATTCGTGAATTTGATGTGCGATGAAAGTGTGTTTATTCGTTTTGAAAAAGATCTTAGATGAGTCCTTTTTATAATAACAAATGTATCATCTACATATCTAAGCCAAATTCGTGGTATAATGTTGTGGGCAAAGATATTTGATTATATGTATGCCATAAAAAGGTTGGCTAAAATCGGGGACACGGGGATCACATCGCTTTGGTTTGCGTTGCATCGCAAATCATGTAATGTCTCACGGTTTTATGGCCTACCAAAAATTCATAAACCAGATATTCCTCTAAGACCGATAGTAGACTTCACAAATACCCAAACATATGCATTATCAAAATATTTAAGCAACATATTAAAACCACTACAACTCAACTTACATAATATAATTAAAGACATATATGACTTTGAATCAAAATTATCCGGATTAATCATCGAGAAGAATGAAATTACGGTAAGGTTTGATGTCGTTTCTTTATACACAAGTGTTCCTATTGATAAATGCTTAGAATTCATTAGTAGTTTACTTGAGAACGACAATAATCTTCCTGACAGATGTCCGTTGAGCATCAGTCTAATCATGAAATTCTTAAAACTGTGCTTAAATTCAACGCTATTTACTTTCAACCGTATGTTATTTAAACAAACTAACGGTGTAGCGATGGGATTACTCGTGTCCCCGATTGTAGCCAACCTTTTTATGGCATACATATAATCAAATATCTTTGCCCACAACATTATACCACGAATTTGGCTTAGATATGTAGATGATACATTTGTTATTATAAAAAAGACTCATCTAAGATCTTTTTCAAAACGAATAAACACACTTTCATCGCACATCAAATTCACGAATGAAAATGATAATGTACATGGTGAGCTACCATTCTTGGATTGCTTAGTAAAAAGAAATCCAAATGGAAGTCCAAACCTTTCCATTTACCGAAAACCGACACATTCAAACCGTTATATTGACTTCCATTCAGCACATCCTTTCAGTGCAAAGGTCTCTCTAGCCTTAAATCTTTTTAGAAGAGCTAACAAGATCATCACATCAGAGGAAGACAAACAAAAAGAACAAACGAATATAGTTAGCATCTTACAATTTAATAATTTTCCTATGAAGATTATTAGAAGCATATTAAAACAAGACAGCTTAATACATTCTAATAATGATTCGAATGAAATGCCATGGATTGGTACTGCAGTTCTACAATACCGTCATGGCACAACAGAAGAAATTCAAAGAATCTTAAAACATCACAAAATCAAAGTGTATTACAAAACAACGGACACACTACGTAATAATTTAGTTCGCCTGAAAGACAAAATCCCTTTCATGTCCACACAGAACTGCGTCTACAAATTAGGTTGTATCGATTGTAATGCCTATTATATTGGAGAGTCATCCAGCGAAATCTTGACTAGAGCCAAAGAACATATTAGGTACACAAAGAAACCTCCTAACAATCCTGTAGAATTGAACCAACTTCAAATTGAATCGGCAATAGCAGTTCATGCCATTTTCAACAACCACCAAATCGATTTTAAAAATATCAAAATATTGCAAAAAGGCTTTTCTAACTACAAAGAAAGGAGGGTAGCTGAGGCGTTCCATATAATGCTTAATCCTACTTCTCTCGATAGAAAGGAAGGTCTTACTATACATCCTACTTGAACCATCTATCTTAACCACTCAGTTTGATCGTATTTACAATTTCACACTATCATATTACAAATTTAAACTCTATCCTTTCTTACCATAAACGTCACACAAGTTTTCATTCTTAAACAATGCACATACACACACACACAAATTTACATACATATCACTTATGAATCACCTTGACAGAAATGACATGACATCAACTTGTTCAGACTTGTTTTTGATTGATCCAATATTATTCTTGCATTGTTCCAATGTACTATTTAAATTTAGATGAATTTTAATTTGGTTATTTGTTCTCTGAAGAAGTGATTTACACTAAGTCACGAAACGTCAGAAAATCCAATTTTCTACTCATTGGGATATAACAAGTATATTATTTTTATTTATAAAAATAAACCCAATGCTCAATTTATTCGAAATTATCAAATCAAACCTTGGTATTGATACCTACAAGAATGGTTAAGTTACATTTTCTTTATAATTACAATCTCTATTCGATATTATTGAGGTTTATCATTATCATTCCAATAACCTTTCAAGCTTTGGGTACTTGAGTTACAAAGTGCTCAGAAAATTCACATAAAATGCTAAGGGGTTTAAGTGTATGTTTGTGTATAGTCAGGTTTAGTGTTGGGCAGCGGCCAATGGGAATAAATCCACTTTTGTCAAGATGAAGTGGAAAATTCCACAAAAGAATCCATTAAAATAACTTGTTTATTTCCTCTTTAGTTAATGCTGAAACATAGCTTTCATTCGTGGGAGAATAGAAAAATTCAACTGCTTTCAAGTAATAGGCCAAAAGTAAAGGTTTCCCATACTGAAAAAGGGAACACACGTTACTGGTAAAAAATAGAAAGAACAAAGTTTCAATCACACTATCTTGTATAACCCCATGTTTACATTCATATGTTTAGACCAGCATGAACAAAGTGAATAATTTTGCTAAATATTTGAGCCATGTTAATAAAGAATCCTGTATGCGAAATGATGAGAGTTTTAAAAGAAAACGTTTGTGTGAGACATTATCGAAAGCCAATATTTAGCAATATCACTACGTGATACTGTTTTGAATTTAGAGGTGAGAAGGAGTGTTTTCCATACAGATGGATAGGTGCCATATTCCATAGATAGATTGAAATGTTTCACATTAAATGGTGGTAATTCTCTACTTCCATATTTCACAAATAATGAAGGTCTTCCGTCAGGTCCACCATCATAAGACGTTTTCAGGGCAGCTATGGCCTGCTTGATGTTGGAAGGTATAAAATCAAATTTTGATAGATGTCTGAAGTTCAGCCTTGGAAATGTGATGATAGAGCATTGCGAGAAGTTCTGACCGAATTATTGACAATTAGTATTCAGGTCGTCAACGATGTTTCCGTTAACTAGAAAGAATTTAATCATTCGAAGGGAAGGTGACTACACAAGGGATTTTAAAAGACGAATTACTGATAATTTTGAGTTTTCAATACATGGGCGTTTACTTTCTATATTCATAAAATACTTACATTTAGATGAAGCATTTCTGTTTGTTAATTTAGATATACTCTGAAATGCATACACGTCATTCTGTTCGAGGTAGCGGCATTTTAATTTCTCCAGCTTTCTTTTAAAAGTTTCCAAAGTATTCTTGCCCCTATTGGCATTGTAAGTCACACGGTCAATAACTGAAGCCGTGCAGTAAAAGCAATATTTCAAGTTGTGATATAGATTAAAAAGCGCAATTTTAACATTATTTGTGGTAAAGTAAGTTTCCCATGGTCAACATTAAATGAGTGTTTCAGTCCATTTCCAGTAACTCAGGTGGAGTCTTCTACAACATCAGGAGAGTTATCCTCATATTTTCACACTTGAATATCTGAACTGACAAAGCCAATGGTACCGCATGCTAATCCATACCATCTATCGGTCCTAAAGAAAACGTAGTTATCTACATTCATGGAATGATCGGATATAAATGAATTGCACCGCGTTTCCGTAACAAGTACAACGATTGAATTTACAAGGAAAGAAAGGGTTTTAAGATGGAGAAGTTTATTGAACAGAGAGTGAGCATTGAACGAAACAATAAGAAACTCATAGTTATTAAAGTGAAGCAGGTTAGAGTATCAATCGTATTTGGTAGTTCGATGAATACTCGTATGATTGGCTAGGGTAAAAGTTGTGTTGTGAGGTGAAATAGATTCAACCACTTTGTCATCATTTGAAATAGGTTCAACATTGACGGCAGAAAAGCCGGCGGAATTTCAATGAAATCTTTTCATTGCTATTGAATATAACATCTGATGAAGGAATAGTGTACATATTGGGGGCCCGACCAAGAAGGTCATTAGGTCTATGCGTGTGACCAAGTGGCCTATTACAATTCAGATTATTATTTGTAACTGACATACGGTTAATATTTTACTATTGTTTATTTCCTAGGTTTGTGATTAACTTCGGCTTCTTCATAATTTGGGGAGAATCGTGTGCTGTTAGACATACTTGCGATGGTTTGCGAGGTTCAATTATATCAACGTGGTCAGTTATATGAATATTGTGATTAGTTTTCCTGTTATCCGTTGCACAGTTACTGTAATTAGGTGTTGCACTAACAGGGGTTTGGACTGTGTTATCCTATTCGTCATCAGCACAACTACTTCGGGTTGAATCCAAGTCAAGATTCTTAAGAGGACGGACACCACACACATCGGAATTATTATCTTCTCAGTTTCGAACTTCAGGAGATTTAGAAGAGTGTTTCGGTGGTGGCATCATTGTAAAGCTAGTCGTCCTCATAGAATCTGACTTCATTTCACGACAATTAGGATTATGATGCGTTTGTGCGTTTGACGCTGGTGGTCTGTAGCTATCTCTCCCTGTTTTTGCTTGCATGATGTTTTAACTGCAAGGTTCTTATTATTCTTGAAAATCTGTTTTGTCCTAATGAATTGAAGGAAATTAAAAATTCACTGCCGTCTACAGATGAGTTGAATTTGAACAAGATCGGTAGTGCTCTAGGCAGATTAGATCTGATATTTTCAAGGGAATATGTATCCGGTTTATTAAGCACAGTTGCATTGCTAGATCGTCTTATTCTTTTAAATACCTCTGATACAACACGATCTAAGAGATTATTTATGTCATCCATTTGATCTACAGTCTCTGTGAGGTTGAGGTTGATGATATATTTCGGCGGAATGACAAAATTCATGTCTACTCGCAGCTTTTTTATTGCTTTTACATTGTTGCTGTTGCGATTTTCACCATTGTTTATCGGCACATATTTAAACATGTCTGGAATAGAGACAACTGGTAAAAGCTTGTATGTTTGCGGATGAATGAAGTGGCTCGTCTCGTTGAAACTCTCAGAAATCGTGTCAGTAGCGGTGCTATATTATTTCGTTTTCGTTCATTTGGTTGGACACTCAAAGCATTATTCTTCATTTTCTTATTCTTCGTACGTTCTTGTCGTGGAATCAACCAGTGGTTTTGAGTAGCGCCTTGAAGTATCATGTACTGAGATCCATAAGAACAGCTACAATATCACAAAATAGGTCGTTGGTGAATTCCTATTATATCTTCTTACAAATCAGTACTTAAGTCATCATCAGTAACTGATAAGACAAAGCAAAATAACTTTTCTCCAATCCCATGTGATAAAAAGAAAGTGCAAAATGCACGTTCGTCAACAGATTCGCGGATATTCTTGAGAAGAAGACGCTAAAGATCTCGATTTTTAAGCGTCACAATCAGATTTTCGAACATGTTTCTAAAAATGAAGGAAGAGATTTCGAGATTATTATTCTGAACAGTTCTGTTAGCAGTTTCTTTTATTTCTGGGCAATCTGTTTGTTATTGTTTAATTCAGGTTAATTGGATTGAGGGTAACCGTCAACGTTTGGTTTGTCTTATTGTCTGTCTTTAAAATATTACTATTCTGCTATCCTTTTTAGGGTTGATAAGCAAATATTTGGCAATGTCTATATGTGACTTAAGAAGAATGAATAGTTTTTCTTGTACGGAAAACAGAATGGAATATAAGTATATAATTTTGCATTGCATTTTATCCTAGAGAAGATATCGATAAAAACAGTGTGCGTGCATACATATCACTATGACCAATACGTAAATAGTATATAATTGTGATACTACTTAATATGATGGATATTTAAAATGAGTTGAAATGACAATTGCTTTTCGTTTTCAATTGATTACTTTGAATAGTTATTTAACATCGTAAGATTTAATGTAAAATTGATATTACAAGTGTAAACTTCCATTTTTTCTTACTCCAAACTAAAATACAGTGATGAATGTATGTTTTTTGTATTCTAAATGATTTATGTCTTACCTTAACAGAAGTACTTGTTTACATCAAATAGAAAGAAACACAACGAACTCCACAATATTGTTATTTTTTTGTTTATGTTTTCGGTTTTCATAAAGCTTCAACTGTTTGACCACTGATAAGGCAATTATCATTTCAAAGTACATTTGAAATTCATATTGGTATTTTTGGTTGTTTAAACACTTTGTGTTTCGTATCAAGGAACAACGTTAATAAAAACGTTTACCCTATATAAAATTTGTAAATGTGTGAACATGATAGATGCTTATAGTTTTGAAGTGTTCCAATTATTTTGTTTTATCATAATTCCATAACGTTTCCACGTATGACTGAGGATTATCATAATCTGGTGATCGAATGCAGTGAACTGACACATCATTTTTGAGACGTCGATCAGCAATAACTGAATTGTCACTTGAAAATTATTATTAACTTGGTTTACGTACTTCCTATATAATTAGTAGTAAATTTCTAATAATGAGTAGAAGTTGTGTTATTTGTGATAATGTTTCTCCAAAATAAATTGAAACATCTGAAAGCTTAATAAATCGTAGTTCACTTTAAACTAACTCAAATGAATAGCATGATTGGCATTTAGAAAATTAGCACCAAGAAAAAGGTTTTTCTTGTTTTTCCAAATAAGGTAATCTTGTAATCGCTGTTTATTACAGGTTTATACCAATCCATTTTGCATGAAATTGTTTATGTTTGCGTTCATTGTAAAATATGATTTGTTACCAGAAGAGTCGATACGAAAAAATAATATATATTGGTGTATATATTTTGCTACACAATGTGGTAATCAAAACAATTTTGAACTTCAATGGCTTCGAACCATTAGAATCAATAAGATAAGGTTATGTGTTATTACAAACACACCATAATTATTCTACGCTTTTTGGTTGGTTTCACCTTGTACTTCGATTTCAGTGGGATATTCGATGGAGTAGAATCTTATTCCAGGATAGTATAGAATTAGTAATCTGCACACACAGAATTGATCGAAGATCGAATAAGTCGTCCGTTATGATTTCAATAACTGAAACGTATTCTAGTCACAGTACAAATCAAATTCATTATGACATAATAGTTAAATGAATATCATTTTGATGATCTGTCTATGAAGATAAGCAGATGGTACCTGATTTCTAAAACACTTTAAACTTGCATTAACAATCAGTATAACCAAAAACTTAACAGTGAATGCTCTTTTCAGACGTTACAAAAATCCTTCAGACGGCTTGTTTTATGTATCAGTGTGTGACTTTTGAAATTCATTTCATTTGTGAACATCTATGGTGAGTAGGAGTGTTTGAATTACTAAGAAACACAGAATAAAGAAATACCAGTTAGGCGCGAATTAATGCACTGTAGTTGGCATTCCAGATCAAGCATTTCACAAGTACAAGGATTCATTAGTTCATTCAAACACCAAATCCGCCACAGCTTAAATTGGAGTATACGTGACTGTTATCGAGTGTATGTCTTTTTAAGTTCATCTTGGCCAATCGACATTGTATTGAATAAAAACTCTGTATTCTCCAGAATACACTGATTAATATTAGAATTACAAATAAAATCGGAACAGACTGACTGATTGTGTAATCAGGTTTTCAAGTCTGTACTGAAACCGCTGTTACCCAGAATTCCAATCACAGACCTTTAGAGTATCTCCTCCCAGGAAATAATGTTGAATTTTTATATCCCCAAGTTATGAATGATGTTGCTTAATGTAAAACATATTTTTCACACTGATTAGCTTAAAGATTAAAAGTGACTTTGTGATAAGGATAAACAGCTTTTGATATGAAATCATCTGAATCTTCTCAAATAGTTTCATTAAATTTATTACGAAGGTCATTGCAGAGTAAAGAATCATAGAAAAAATCAGCATCCATGAACGCCAAATCAGGTTTTCGATCACTACTAGGTTTATTCAACATATTTTCCTCAGAGTCAGAAATAAGTGAATCTTCATGAAAAACCATACCTGGTACAACAACATGAGAAATCTTATAAGTCGATTGATTGGAAACTGTTGTCAAGCAAGTATTGTGTGTTCCATTTAACTCTGAATTGCTATGTGACTGTACACTGACTTTTGTAATCGTTGGAATCATTGGTTTATTCAAACATCATAATATGGCATCTCAGACCGATGCTCATATGTGCCTGGACCTACAATGCAACTGACTGACCATCTAACAGATAAACGCAGTTTATTTTTTTAAAAAAGAATGATTTCTTTTGTAAATGCATATTCTAGTTGACAAAATTAGCTTTTAACATTAAATGTCATGCGTAACAAAGCAAATAAATCTATACTAAATGAACTGAACTTTCATGGACATCTGATCCCTCGCCTTTTAATTAATTAGAAAATTACAATTGATCAATCTAATAAAGATTATCGACAGAATGTCGATCAATGTCGATCATTCAAATGAATCATGGTTATTGAGGACAGCAATGGAAATTTAAGGATGAAATAATTTAGTTTAGAGTACAATATTAAGCAATTAAAACAAACCGTTGGATCGCTAATGATTAAAAATGAAGATTATCCGAAGAAGGAAATTTGGAACGTTAAATTTTTTAATTCACCTTGCTAATGATATCAGACAATTCAATTTCTTTCCGAAATACTATGCGTTGGATATATCTAATTAATTCTAAACAAGCCAATTTTAACTCATCAGCTCTGAGCATACCCACCTGTAGAGTCAGATCAGTTCTATCAGAACTCATTATCAATAAATATCGCCTAAATCGACTCAATCATGCAAAAGTCTTAAGTAATCTAGTCCAATTTGAATAATTACTCATAAGTAGATCGACTATGGATTCCTCAACCATCACATGCGTGGACATTGCCTTCTTTAATTCCAAGAGATGTGGTTCAGGTCCTTGTTTGTCAGCAGCAGGCCAACATTCCTTTGACTTCTTCAAAAAATGTGGAACCTCCTCCCATACTCTGACATCATCGATGTTGATTTCGACTCCCCTGGATGCAAAGTCTGCTATGTTTTCTTTAAAAGGCACGAATCTCCATTGGTTCACCTTAATAACACTATGAATAGTCGAAATCCTACTTGCTGTGATAGTTTTAAACGGGATTTTCTCATTTCTAATATAAAGCAAGACATTCATGTAATCCGTCCAAAATTTGACCTCCGCAAACTTAGTATATAATTCTGACTGCAGCTAGTATCCGACGCGAGCTGCCTAAATTTCTGCCGTAAGTTCCACGCGCATAATAATTTGGATCTTTATAAGGGCTACTCTTGATTTAGCCGTAACAAGACGAGAACAAATTTCAGTGTCAGAAATTTTATTATCGTTGTTTAGCCAACGGTGCCGTAAAGGTTCTCAAGAGAGCTGCATACACTTATCTGTGTAATCGGGATTCGAGTTACATCCTACCAGTTGACAAGTGAAACGACTTTGAACATCTACTCTTATCTCGCCTGTGACATTCATATTACAGAAGACAAAAGAGCAGTATTTAGAGGGTAAGCTTAGCCTCTGTTGTGAAAATATTCTCATTATGAAACCACGTAGCCGTTTAGATTTAGAAATAATAGAGTAGGCAAGTTTTTGAACCGTCAGACTTCGTATGTAATTAATTCCCAAATCGTGTGCTGATTTGAGTGTTTGAACTCTACTTTTATTTAATAATAATAATAATAATAATAATAATTTATTTTCTGAAAAAATAGTAATAATTACAGAATTCACGCCAGTTTACAGGCATGATCAATTTGATATAAATAATAGCATTAGATGAGCAGAACAAACATGTGATAAAAGAAAGTTTTAAGTATACTAGTTCAATAGTTGTTTAAGTAGTATATATATTACAGCGATCCTATGCATCAGCCGGGAATTTTTAATATTTCTTAAATCGACAGCCTGTTGATTTATGAACGGTGTAATTAAGGTCAATTCGTGTGCCAGATCGAAATAATGATAATTATCTACAACAAGAGAAATTAAAACGAAAACAGAGAGCACGGAACAACAAAAAAGTAATTACCAAATATATCAATCCGGTCTGCCTAAATGCGTGTGTCATGTGACACAGTGATATGCTGGTTATGTTATTCAAATTAGTTAAAGTTGCTAGGGGCGGTGTTAACATATTGACAGCAAGTGGGTGGTTTTACTTAAGGGATTCACTAATAAAGTTGGCTAAACATTTAAAGTTCCTAAAATATCACTTGTGGAATGAAATACACTTGCAGGTGCTAGACCATTCAATGCATTTTCAGAGGAGCAGTATGCATCGATGCAGCGAACAAATAATGGGAGTGATTTTATCGTGCGGATAGATTGTGGTAGGTTAGTCCAGAGTCTAGAAAATTTACAGGTGAAGTAATTCATATAAAGAGATGATTTAGAATGAGTTTGCTTCACTAGGAGTAACAGGCGTGAAGAAGTAAATATGTACTCAGGCTGAATATTTTGAAGATTGTTGCAAACCGTTTTGCCATTTATAATAGATATTCTGTGAAATTGATCTTCGTTTGTTGATTAAAATTTCCATTTAAAATAAAAAGAGACATTTTAGCAAATTATACTTGAAATAAAAACACATAAATTTGACTGGAATGATTTATTCAACAACCGTACTTCTCAAAAACATACGTGTCATGACTTTGACAAATGACTTATTTTTCAGTGATTGGTTTTGTTTTTCTGACACTGTTTAAGATGGATGGTTTCCATTAGTAGACCAGAAAACAACTTTTATCTTACTTCCACATAGAAGTAGTCAAGAAATTTTATTGTCTTAATAATTGCATATAGTGTCTTTCGAACTCCACAGTCGTTGTTTTTCATTAACCCTATTTGTTGATTTTCCGCTGTTTTATGCGAACCTGCCTCCATGTAGCTTTTGTTTTATAATGTGTACCTACATCAGTAGGTTCATTGACTGCTAATTGACCTGATTGCCAGCTTTCTCGAAATTCGCTACTTATTCTCGTACTTAATCTGTCTAACATGTAAACAGGGTTTTCCAACTCCCGTAAACTAAATCTCTTTGAACACTTACACACCTATAGCGCAGGACGTTCTTTTTTTGTCATCTCAGTTTTGTATGCAACACCATTGACAGGATAAGGCAGTGAGCTTGACTTCCCTGACAGTGGCTACAAACATGTGGAAGCATTTAGAAAAAGAGAGCTAACTCTTCTCACCCTCAGCCATATCAATGCAGTAAAGGGCCAAAACGTAATAAATAAAAAATGGCATTAGGATAAAGATAATTTTTCTTCAATATGACATTCTTTAATTATCGCCCCTCAATATTGTACTTCCATTTTTATAAGCGTTCTTATTTGATAAATCAATAGGATGAAGTGGTGAAGATATGAAGTATATTAGAGAAATAAAATTCAACCTACTAAATACAACTTTTTTTTAGAGAATTCTTGGTTGAAAATGAAAAGGTGACAGAATACTGGGAAGCAACCATACAGTGAGTATACAATCACCGAATAATATTAGGAATTGTCCATTGAAAGTGATCGAACAAATATGGAAATATAAAGTTATGAGGTGACTTTATAGGACTGAATATTTTATCAAAACACTGTAGTAATAACATGTTATGGACGTTAGATCCTCAGAAGTCACTAAGAAAAATACAAAATTTTGTAATTTTAATTAGTAAATTTGAATTTTTTTGTTTCCGCACCAAAGGGGTTATTGTCACCTTCACGTCGTATTTCCTACTGAGAAATACGTCAAATGCTATCGGTCCGTTGCATCTCCCCAAGGACGGTTTTGTACTGTATACATACTTTTTGCATTGTTTTTGTTGTTATCGTTGGTTTCTGGCTGTTTGCGGAATACACTTTCTTATTCCAAGCTTGGACTTCGCCCTCCAGTTAGAGGGGCTTGAACTTATCGATAGCTTACTTACTGGTCTTTGGTAACCGAGTCTTGTTTCTCGTTAGTATATTAAGTGAACTCCTGATAGCTTCAACCATAGCAAAATAAGAATAAATAATTAGGATGGAATTCGAGAATTAAATCAAAGCCACAGGATAATTTCTTAAGAATTCATTGCGTTTTGAATACTTCAATTCTAACTGAAGTCTATGCTGATGATATTGTTCAGGAGAACGATGAAAGCTCCACGACAAAGTATCCAGCTCGAAGGACGAAACTTCAAAATCAACCATCCAAGCTACAAATCTTCTTAACAATCTCCAAAGCAAATGAGCGAAGTATGCTTCTCGTTGTTCGAAAATCGGAGAATTTCGCCAAAAAACAGGCTTCCACACAAGAACAACTTAACTAAATCAATTTATTTTCTCCATGAGCGTCTTTGTTACTAAATTCTACCAGCAAGTGTATAGTACAGACCTCCAATCAACTGCTTAATTGAATGAAGCATAGTTGAGCAAAAAATAGCTATCACTCGCGTAATTCGTTGATTTACCAATCCGCAATTCTTCTTGTATTTATAGTTTTAACCTGGCAACCATTTCCGAAGCATCTATACGATCAACGTTCTTACAGTTAACATCAGAGCAAATGTTATTCTTTGTTCAACATTTCTGATAATAAAAATTAAAAAGATAACCTTTAAAATAAAGAAATGATTGTTTTAAGTAATATATGCTCAATATGTTTTCAAGCATTTACTGAACAAGCAAGTGACTATCATGACTTAGAAGCTAAGTGACGATGTTCGATAGACAATGTCGGATCGTGGATGAGCACAGATGAAGTAGCCCACATTGGCCTAATCGGCTGTTCAGTGATTCCGGGTTTTTTTATGGTAGTCTAGCTTTGATTTGCTTATGAACTCAAATAATAAAACTACAATATTACCCACAAAACCCCTCTGATATTTTGATTTGTTGAATTTCTATTTTAACCTTATTATTTAACAGTTGAATCTAAATCTCACAGTAAGGCATAATTTATATAACTAGAAGTTCACAATCTTCTCTCTCTTTTACACGTATGTTATGATAATACTTTAGTAAGATTATTCAAAATTTATCAGAACCAGTGTTCAAACCCCAAAAGTGAAAAACCAGATCAACATTATAGAATACTTTACTCCACACATTTGAAAGACGTCATACACAGTTAATTCAGAGTAGATTTTATTGATCAGAACGAAGATCGTATATTAAATACTCCGTAGATTGTGGATGTTTTTCCACGTTCATGCATTACTTTTATAACTAAACAAAATTAATAATGGTTAGTTTGATCGGACTGGTTAATTACTTAAAATAAACTTGTTGTTTGTTGCCGTAAATATCATATAATCGCTTGACGTTGGCGTTTTTCCCAACGATCCTTTAGTTGTATTGATGTGCTGCATTTAAGACTATATTTATTCTAAAAACAAGGATATAGACATTGTGACGACTGGACTGCCAATATTCAGTATAAATGAGGAACTGACGAACCAATTTTTTTTGCATTAGACCAGACTACGTTATTCTGTTAATCATACAAAGCGTTTTTGAGATAATCGTCATAAATTATACCAAGACAAATTCTGTCCTCGAAGTAAACCCTTCCAAAACGGTAAAACTTGCGCTATACAGACAATGGTTTTTCGTGCACAAATTAGCATGCTTAGAATTAATGAAAATGTTCTTAACAAGAAGGAATCAAAGATCCATCTCCAGGAATTTCAGCAGGTTTTCTAAGCAGAAAGTCAAAATTCAATAATCACACCACGTCGTGACATCGAGCTTAGTTGAAGAAGACCTAATGGTCAATAGTCCTGAAACATGCGACAAAAATATAAGTAACAAAGTGAAAATCTTTAACCAATGTAACATGATGAAAGCTCGGACGAAGAAGACTGAAGAACACAAAGTCGTGTTAAAAGTCATCTGAATAAAGGTTGAAATACATGACAGTACTCACTTAGTAATGTTTGGCTTGTATCTTCCCATTGAGGATTAATACTTCAATTGATCAGTCTGTTATTGACATATGTGCATACTGTGCGTACTCCTCGATATTGCTTTAATTCACAAGCTATTTGTAAGCAGTGATAGATAGCGGCTAGCAATGAATTTGAATTCATTCCACAGCGCAAGCCATTGGCTATCAAGACTCAGTAGCTGAGTGAATAAGACGATAGCGTTTGAAGCGTTTGGGCTTGAGTTCCAAAGTGAACATTAACTGTGTAATGCAGGTACATCCGGCCAACGAGTCTCAAATAGGAAGCAATGTGCGTCCTGTATTCCACTGCTGGCTACTATTCATCAAATGTCACTACTGTCCGATAAAATGCTTTGTAAGGATTTACAGCGTTTTGTCTCCGTTACTAAATTGCTGATCGAACACTTCAAAGAGCTATTGTTACGTTGTGCGATTAATCTCTAGTTTAGTTTCAACAATGAAGTACATAGAATAGACACGGGTTCACAGCGTGGTCTCCATCACGCCCAATGTTTACGTCTAAGCTGAAAATCAATCAATTTAGTTTCGTCATAAACCGATTCATTCTATGCTGAAGATTTACGGAAGACAGAGTTGTTCTTTGCGACAAAAATACATGCTGTTCTTTCGTGGTTTTCACTTGAAAGAATGAACCATATTGTTCATTATTTTTTGTCGACGTGTGTCTGGCAATTAGTGTGAATGATGTGTAGCCATAAATAATACTAAAAAATACATGATTCTGTTGGTCCCTGACACTGATGCTAGCCTCATGATTTTTACCGGGTACAACCAGCAGACGGCGCTCCACCAGGCAACCTCACCAGCTTACGATTGGATATGCCATGCTACGTATAAAGACGTTGTCAAACATCGAATATCTAGAGAATATTTGGATCATTGAGAAGTTCCATTCATAGAAAGAAGAATATTATTCAGTCCTTGTTTCACCAAAGGCATTAGAAATATAATACTGAGTGCATCCTACAAAAACAATTTGACAGAAAACCGCTAGCCAAGCCCCATCACAAAAAAGAAAGTGAATAGTAGTTAGGTAGAGGAACCTTTTAATTCTGTCCCAAGAAATTCTCTTTATTCGAACATAAAATTTCAAAATGACCAAAATTCATGTGTAACTAGAGAACGATTGACGACAATGATCAAAAAAAAGATGCAGCAAATCTGCGACCAACATACGGTTGTAGGAACTTATTTTCCGTGATCTTTAAGGATAAGCTTCCTCGTCAGGTCGCATTTATGTGCATTTACAAGTTCACCTACTTTTGTGGGACAAGTGTGAATCACCGGTGTGCATTGATTAGCGTAGAGTGATTGGAGGTCTACTCGAATTAAACGGGAATAGTATGATGAAGTTCGAAGTCATAAAATTTGATGTAACTAAGTACCATAGCTGCTTTAAAAACCGTATAACAGAAAATACGTTATTACGAAAATGTATTATCCAGAAAGAGTGCATTGAAAATAAATAAACCATCAACGCATGCGTTAGTCCATGGTATAAGGTTGACTGATAGAAGTTGGTTGTTCTTGCACTTGACAGGGATGGATGATCTGTTTGATATTCAGCAACCTAATTGCCAAGTGATTTGTCCAGGGCCCAATGACATTTCACTAGACCTACACAAGGTAAGAAAGCTATTCCTAGACACGAGAATATGTTCGAGTATGATTCCGCGATGGTAAGTAGAAAGTAATTAAAAGTTACATTCTGGAACATCTAAACGAATATAATCACTCCGCTGATCCACATGTTGTATTAGGGGATTTTAATACAATTCGTCAATATCTATCTCCTTTACTTTGTGTCTAACTTTTACAGGCAGAAGAAGGTCTTTTCATTCATGAAATGATGCAGAAACAGTGAGTACGAATGAAGTATGCCTTAAACTTATCGGTACCATGTCCTTAAACTATTATTACCACATTTCGCATTTGTAAATATCTCAGTTCCTCTTTAATTGTTCTCCAGATCATCAAACTTTGATATCACTCCATTTATTATAACCCCTCTATTACCTATATTTATTGTAACGAAAATGTTTTAATCAATTCACTACATTTATATTGCGATTCTCCGCTAACTCGATAATTTTACAATTCATTTTCTCTGTATGTAATATCTTTAATTTTTATTATATCCTCCACGCAATCTAGTTTAATAACTCTTTCATCAGATCATTATATTTATTTTTTTTCATACGTCCTCAAGCAGCTAACATTACTCATAAATGTGGTAATTTGTTTCCCGTTAAATTTGTCAATATGTATTTTTAAAAATAACGATAATATGTTTTGACAGAGTAGGTACAAATAATTTTTTTCGCTATACTATTAATAGTATACAATGTGGGTTCTTGTTATGAAGGGAGGTATCCAAAATTCAATACTGATAGATAACGTGCTACAAACTAACGTTTCTTTCAAATGACTACTTGAGCGAGAACAGAAGATTGGACGAGGAAATGTATTAGGTTACCTAATAAAGTGCACAAGTACTCTGTCACGTATATGCAAATCTACCCCTCAGGAAATCAGTCGATTTATCGGCCAGTGAAATGCACTTGACCTTCAGGTTACATCTGATTGTTATCGTTCGAACTTCTAATTTGCCTGCTTCTAATCGGCTTACCATATAGGTTATCAAATTAAGTACTCCTCTGTTTTTGCTATGTTTTGAAACGTACCGCAAGAGTAAACAACTAAAAACGCAAAAGCGCAGCTTAAAATTACTTCACATGATACGCCCACAGAGTTCGTCATGACTCAGTTGAGGAAATATTTTATACCGATGATAGTGTGAAAGGAAATTCGAAGTTGTCGCATATCGAGGGAACATAATCATTCCCAATAAGCAAACACGTAATAAATGTGATAGTTGTTAGTGAGAGAAAAATATAATTGGTCACTGAGCATGGACAAACAGTCACTTAGCCCACTGACTTAAAATCTGATTTCCTTTCCTCACATTTATTCTACTCCTGTCTCATCGTCTGTGATTGCTCGTAACTCTGTTGAATGAAATCTGATGTTATACTGCCTCTCCATTCTGAAAGGTGGAATCGTGAACTTACTATGACGCAATCAGCCTCACTAACCTTTCAACTTATTATCATAGTAAATCCGAGAAGAAAATACTTTAAACCACTCATTATATCACTTTCCAAACATCACATTAAAATCAACCTGATTTATTTTGTAGATCAGTGGCAACATATTCGGAAAATTAGCAAACAATGTACAAATAGAACTTGTTGATAGATCAAAGCTAAAGACAAATGGTGATGCCTGTGTTCGTTAAAATAAGATGGTTAACATAAGTAGAGCTTTTGAGATATTTTAAAGTAAATTTTCGGTGCTAGGTATTTTTATGTATTTGATGGTTCCTCTATAACCTAAGAAGATTAAGTCACGGGTAACTTCTGGAAAATACTTATTGACTGTTATTATGTATATTCTTATTGCAAAGTTGTTAAGTAACTATATTATACGTAGTTACATGTATTTTATTGGAAGCATTCGTTTGACTTGCTATTCCTTAGCCTGCATAGAAAACTATGAGCAACCTTGATAAAAGCAGTTCCGAGGAGGATAACAGAAAAAAGGCGAGCGGTGGTATAAAGTAGAAAGTCTTCGACGATATTGGTACTAATGGATCTACAAACAACACATACAAAAACATTATTGGGGGTGTAAGGCTACTTCTAAACTCGTATTACACGTTATAGTTTCTTCAAATGCAACTGCAATCACCTTAAACTGTGCTGCTGGCGACTGTACTTTGGTGAAAGGGGCTAAAATCGACCAAAAATTACTTTTGAAAATGCTCAAAAGCCAATGTCTAAGATCCTTCTGCCAGTCAGAGAAAAGTATGGAAATAGGGACTACTATTCAACTTCCGAACAGGAAAATCCCCAACATTATCTTACGCGAAAACCTTGGATACAAATCAATGCTCGTGATAATTCTTTGTAAACATGGACCGTGAAGGCTACTCTCACTTCGCTCCTAGTTTGCAATACGAAGAAGAAAGGATTCTGCTAAAACATCCGGATAGAAAGTGCACAATTCCAAACAACGGAGCCACCAACTGTCTCACAACTCATCCTGCTGAAACATGATGTGCGTGTGTGAAGAAACTGCCCGAGAGTCATCTCATCTACAAAAACCTAAAGTAATTTCGCGAGGCGTTATTTTGATAAAGCAATAACATCGTACATGAACACGTCCCCTAACAACGCCACTTCAAAAAATAGAAGTTGTTAAAGTAGCTCTTCAAACTAATGATATATTAGTAAAACGACTCAAACGATCAACTAAGATAGACAGATATTTTTGACCCTGTCCGGTTTATGTAACCTGCTCGTCCTTCTCAATCAGGGCTACCTTTCCTGAAGCATTTCGTAATGACAAATATTCCTGAGCCATTGAAATCCACATGGATGCGGAAAGGATGTATCATTCAATTCAATTTAATTCATTCTTCTCGCGTTTTACACAGATGACATTTCCTTTGAATATCTATTTTCCCAGTTATTTCGTGTTCAGCTTTGATGATTGTGTGGTTAGGAACACTGTCACCACAGGTACCCTGTTCACTCAAATAAAGCAAATTCAGAAAAATAGAAAGGGTACACATATGAATTTCAAACCAAAAGCACTGGCTGCTTATGTAAGAGCGCTGCGAGTTTACCGAACAAAATGGGTGAGTTGAGTGAACTAATAAATTTTAATAGTTTATAGTTTATAGAACATTCATCGGCTGAAAGTATTTGTTACTCAACTTCAGAAAAGTGGGATGCTGTACGAAAACGTCATGTACTACGATCCGCCTTCGTGGCACATTAGCTGTACACCCACTGGTTCATCAATCTTGATGAATCCGTATGGTAGTCAGTGAAACTGTCCAAAACCTTGGGATGTCTGATTGAAGTTTTCTACAAGAAGTCCACAGCTGACATTGAGTACGGCAATGGTATACTAAATGGATTATCACACCGCATTCATCAGAAATAAATTCATATCTCAATTTTAGGGGACTTATGACTCCGAAAATTGGACTTCACTGGATATCTGTACAATTAAGGTGAAAGCCTTATTTCTCAACTGTCTTATAGAATGTACTGGTGGCTACCAGAACTAAAATGTAAATCAGGTGGATGAGTTAGCTTGAGAGGACACCACACCATGAGCAGTGAAAAGTATACCCATAAATTTATTTCTACGGTCACTGGGATTTCTTGTAGCACAAAATCTTTTGTGCAACGACACAGTGTGTCTCACAAATGAGCCACTAAATCTATATGAGCCCACAGTCATATGGGGTAGCACTCTCTGAATGTCAAAAGATACTTCTCGAGTAGAAGGACGGCAGTATCGATAGCACGTGTAGACATCGAACAAGGAACAGATTCTCAAATGATCTCAGTGAAGATGGGCTTTAGTGTCAAACCAATTCATTTGGGAAATTGGTCTCTTGTATTGAAAGTTAATTTTGGTTTGCGATTTCTCTTCGACAAAAAAAAGACGGAGTTTTTAATGTTATATAATAACTGTTCAACCAACAGTGGTCATGAACTCATGGCAGAACCCTCGAGTACAACACATATTAATGCGAGCCTCACTTTCAACCGATCAGAAAGTTAAAAAATTAGCCTACATGCAAGATTGGTTTGTTTGAAACATCAAAATCACAACATGAACAGTACTCTTAGACCAAATATGGCTTACTTTGCCGCACAGAGAGAAACGACTCCACTCCTTGTGACACTATGTAGTATAATAATCCCATATTCTATAAGTCGAAACACAGACCCTGACAAACACTCGCTGACGCACACCATACTAGACTTTGCTGAACGACGATGCGATGAATCTTCAAGCTACCAGGCCTTATCACTTTTTTCAATCCCTTCAAATGTCGTAGAATCCTTGATATACGACAGTCTGAGTAACTAATTGTTATCCATAAAATAATTTTTATCCCAACAACATGTATTCAGTAAATGTCAGTGCTGTACAACCCATCTGCCGAGTGTGGTGGACAGAGGGACTACTACTATTGACTGCTAAGGGCTTGTTGATGTGAAATAGCTTGATTTCTCATAGCTTTTAACGAAGTTGAAGATGCCACAGGTATTCAGAGTTTGACAACGCCTTAGACAGTAACACCTTATAATATGAGTCATAATCACCAAGTGAAATCAAAAGACAGAAGCGAAGATATATTCCATAGGTTATCAACATATCGAGGATCCACCGATCTAATGTGGCTAGCGATAGCGGTGGTTGTTAAGCACGGCCTTCCCCAACATGATCTGTTGCAGATGCATAACCGAACACCTTAAGCTAGGTGAGTCCAATAAGACAAATGTGGTCAGCAACTAATGTCGAAAACTTACAGAGCTATTAATTTTGAGGTTTTATCAACCGCTACAAAGTCCATCATTCGCATGTATCAACGATAAACTCAAAACATCAGTTAACCATAAATAAAACTAAAAAATTTTAGATTCATAAAACACAAGAAACTACTAATTTAAATAAATGGTAATCTGGTTCTACAATAATAATAATCCACGAATCGCTGGGTTCTAATCAAACACTTCGTTTGAAATTATATGATAGTGACTTACAATTGACTGTGAAATAACAAAATTATCAATGCCATGACGACCAGTGCAAAGTGTTTACTTGGATAAGGCGAAATAAGTACGTCTAATATATAGTAGAAGGGATAACGACTCAATGTCAAATAAAGGCAAATATTTGGTCAGAAAGCACATGCTATGTGGAATGATTTGAGGTGCGTAAGAACTATTTAATAGGAGTGGGTACTAAATAAATTTTTTAAAGGTTTCGCAAGCATTATAACAATGAAAGCAGTGTACAGGATAGGTCTAGGCCGTGAATACTGAACAGTAAGGATGAAGATTTTTGTCCTACAGGAGATGCGCCGCCGCCCTGGTAGCTCATGATTACAAGTACACCTTGCTAACAAGTGTCAAGTAGTACAAAATCTTGGTTCAAGATTTCTTGTTGAGTACCTCGAAGCACAAAAATTATTCTAGTTACTCCATCATATATACAATTTTAGAGGTAAACGAATCCACAAAATAGAAAGTTCTGTAAGTTCTTGCAGTTGTTCTTGAACACATCAACCTTACTAAACAGAAACAAGCTGAAGGTTCTCGCTCATGCATCCACACCAAATTATCATCGGGTACACCCGTCCACCCATCCCAACCAAGAAGAAGCAGATTTAGATAAAATACTATGGGTGATATTAAACGCAAGTCAGTTTCGTAAATGTAGCATTCAAGTAAGGAACGAAACAGAATAAGGCGGGAATTATTATATCCGCCATCTTTGTACACAATGGCGGTCGGCTTTCTTCGTTCTGTGCTTTTTTCATCTATTTCTTTTGTGTAGCTACAGAATTTGATGTTTCAGTGTGCTAAAATAAAGAAGTTAATGTAATACTCTGAATGTGAGGGAAAATGTTTTTCTCATTTTGCTTTGTTTTCTGGGTTTCGGCTGCTGCTACTGAAGTCAATATACTTCTTCAGCCCAGCTGTCTAGTGTTATCGGATTTGTTTTGACTTTTTTTCTAGATATCCAAAGCTCGTTTTTTTGCTAAAATAATTATTGCTGCCGCCTGTGACTCTAGTTGTCCGCATGTTCGTTCCAAACTGTCCTTTATGATGTTATTGGCAAAATGAAAGGAAACAATCTCTGGTTTTAAAGTTTCTTCAGTACTATGAAAAACACTATCCCGCTAACATGTCAAACTAATACAGAGTGCCCAGCAGTAGTTGATATCAGTATTTTTTTCGAAATGACTCAGACGTCTGATAACCATAGATAAAGTCACAAATGCTATCAATCTATTTCAGAGTGTATTTTATGAAAAATATGCCATATAGCAGTAGTGAAGTGGTTGTACTCATTACGTCGTGCGTTAAATGAAGCCTAACATTTAAACGCCGGAAATCTGCTATCAGTGTGTAATGTATGTTTGCTGTTTTGGCCATTAAAAAAAGCCAAAGGGTCATGATCATGGAGTAAAAAGTAATCAACTGTTATTAAGCTCACTTTTTTATGGATCATATTTCACCACTTGCAAATTTGTATTCTTAACGGTATGATGTCAACCAGTAACTAATATGTTCAGCCTTACGATGGAAAGTACCTGCAGTTTTCACCTTTATATTAGAATCATTTTCAGACAACTGTTTTCCAGTTTGAGTGCTTCGCACGCCATGGGAGACTAGATTCCTACATTATTCGTAGTTCCAGTATAACTTCCTCACGCAGTAAATTCAAAGTAGACACTAGTCTTTCTAAATAAGCCTGTTAAGTTAATATCCGTTTTCTCTATTTCAGTTAGTCAATGAATTTATGCACCATGTGCATCTGCTGTCTACTGCCATTTTACTCCAAATATAAATGTTATATCTTACTTTTGAATAATAAAATTGCTATATGCAGCAAATACAGACTTATTTGTTTTGATGGAGATAGAGGGCTTCATAAGAGTGTCAGCAGAACTGTGGTAATATCATCACCAAAGAGATCGGAGAGTGCGTAGAACAATTTAAGGTACCATACAGAGTGCATTGGAGTTACTAGTGTTTCTACAGTGCGGTTAGGAGCATTACTTGCTTATCATATGGCATTTGAGTAAGAAGCTATGAGATTAAACGCAGGTATGGTTAGGATGTATAACGCGTGTCCATCCATCAGCTGCCGTGATAACTCATGGTGTTTAGAAATAGTTATGAGAGGACTGGAGTCTGTAGCTTTACCAAGAAAATGACGAAGATATGTACTAAAACACTTAAATTTACTACATATGAACTAGATGCAGAGTGGCTCCTATATCACAAGTTTCTCGCAAGAATTAGGTAGATGAAACAAAGTAGCATTCGATTTAAAAATTTATTCAGAATCTTTCATTAAGAATCGAATATCAGAATAAGGTTTAAACGAAGATCCCATCTTAAATTTGCAGTTGTAGTGTCAAGCTGCAGTCTTTGTTGTTCTTTTCCGAACGAAAAGCTAAAAGAAGTAACTCAAAAAATACTGAAAGTGGTTGTGAGACTAAAATAGACGTCCAGGATCTTTTTTCTCATCTGCTGTTAGTAAGGTCTCCCGTAAACAGTTCCAAAGGGCCATAATTCCAAGGGAGAAACAGTTTTGAGGATCTTTGAGACTCAGTCTTGTTGCGTTCTAACTGAAAAATATTAATGATTTCAGTCAGAAATTCGGATTTGACAAATCACATGTTTTTTAGCAAAGAATTTATGCAGTTGTGATATACTTCGATTTTGTAGTGACACGATTGGTTTATTGAAAACAATTATTATTATAACTAATTGTACCAGGGACTGTTTAATGTGCTCTTTGTTAAACTGTGCTAAAAGCATCCGTTATACACACTTTGATTGTGACCTCGCGCGAATTCGGTTACGTTCTGTAACCAAGCTTGTATCCTGGCACCATCTCGGTATCCTTTCGATACCACGAGATCGTCAACAAATAAATCTCGACTTGGTTCATTAACTGCCTTCTGATACTTGGCTTTTGGGGCGTTTTATGTATTTATTTGGCACGTTTTTCTCTGTAGCGATGTTCATAGTTTACCGCGACTGTACACCACGCTACAATTGCATGAATATTAGACCAGTTCAGCTACAAAGCAAAGCATAACATGGGCTGAGTACTGTATTGCAATGCTTTCATTATTTCGCCCACATTTAAGTGTTCCGATGCATCTGCGTCTAGTGTAACAGGAGGGTAAGTGTTTGATAAACTAAAAGTCCTAGTTGTCAAAAAGATTCTTAACATTTGTCCACAGCCAGCTGCATTTAATTGAGACACAGAACACTCATCTTCTAAGACTGCATACTGCTGTTTTGCGAGCAACCAAAAAGCTCAAACTCTTAGCTATCCTGCTAGTAATGTTATTGCTGAGGAAATTGTTTAATGACAGTTTTGATGAAATATGGTCAGCGATAGATGTAAAGTCCAGAAACAAACAGTAAACATAATTATCTCTATCTTATAATGAATGACAGAAACAGCATCAAAGGCAAGTTTTTTTCTATTTTTTAATCAGACTGATTTGAATCAGTATACTCATTGGGAACAGGGGACTCCAATGACACTTAAGTGTCATAATTATTGTTTCATTTGCACAGACATGTTGCTCAAAGTAGTTAAGTGGACTTACTTCAGCCCAAAATAAGAAAACACGAAATATAGGCTGATCGAACTTACCTAACAGAAGACAAAGTATATAAATTGCCTTCTCCCTGAAAACATCAGTTAGTTGTTATTAAAAAAATAGCTTACAGTACAACACACCTTTCTTCAGTAAATTATACACTAACGGTCTATCTGAAAACAATCATCTATGTGATCAAGCTCACTATTACTTGAGATATCATCCCAGCGTGCAATAAACGTAAAGTGTAACGCGTTCACCTTCCATCCATTTGGCTTAATAGATTTTTGTTATGATAACTGATGTAAGTTTGTAGTGAAAACCTTATATATAATTCTCAACTAAGGCAATTTACGACAATTATTGACAACTAAATAAAAAAAGCACCAGTAACACCGGCTTCAGCCCTGTGTTACAATATTGGAGATTGATTGGAGAGTGTACAGACTCCTTCATATGCTTGGTTTTTTGCATCGTGTCGGTATTCACAAGTGGCATTTTGTGTACTCAACAACCGGGGTGCACACAGGCAATGATAATGCTACGTGGTCGATGATGAAATAGTTTTTCAGACTTAATCATGTCACTAGAGTTAGAATATTCTGTAGCCATATGGATGAATTCCTCTTCTGCATGCATTACGATTTAAAGTCTCTGAACCTCTTTTTAGACCTGGAAAGCTTTTGAACGACGTATAAGAAGTGTATTCACTTTATTTCTTTGGTTTTGTACTATATTTTGACCCTACACTGACTATTCGCTTATTGACTAATATTTCTCACGATCACTTTAGATTCGTTAAAAGGTCGTCCATAAAATAGAATCTCGCCCACATGATTCCTGAGAACTTTAAATAGTAACAATAATATAACATCCGATAATGGAAATAATAATAAATGAATATATCATTGAAACTCCACTGGGTTTATAATTCGTTGAAGGTGACTTTATAATTTAGTTTTGTGATATGTCGTGATTAATTACTTGTATTCATGAAAGTCTGGCACGTTTTCGAATGTATGGAGAGAAGCACTTTTAGTAATTTCTCCCTACTTGTAATGTTATCTACATTCCTTTTAATAAAATTCGATGATTTTGATAAGCAAAACTTTGTGCACATGACGTTACGGCCACGTTTTATTTCCTCAGTTCCATTGCAATTTGACTGGTTCTCCTGGTCTCCCACATTGTCTGTAAGTTCCACTTACCTATACAAATTGTTGCTCTGGTTGTCAAAACAGGTATAAGCCACCTCATTTTCAAAGCAACTCGTCTTTCACCATGAGGCGTCATAACTCTTCTAAATGAAGACGTTAGAAATTCGAGGACAGATTTTTAATGTCTTGAATTATATTTTTCTGGTTACCATCTCATAAGGGCTTTCGTTTTCTACAGGATGTGATCGCTGGTCCTGTATCAAACCCTCCTCCTTTGCCCGAGTTCGAGACCGGCAGTGGTCGCAGAGGAGGCTCCGGGCGGAGTGAGCCGATCAGTTCAAATAATTCAGTTTGTTCTTCCAGCCTTTCCCTTCGATCGTTTTTCTCTTCACTAAACAACCGTCGCGTTTTCAACTTTGACGATCATGTTGTTAGGGCGCAGTGTCACTACACATTTGTGAATATATCCCTTTGCACTTTGAATTGAGCAGAATATAAATAATTAAAGTTCAAACACTCATATCAATGCATGATCTATGTTTTACTTACACTAGAAGCCTGAAGGTTGATGAATGTGTTCCCTTTATTATATCCCAAGCTAGACGGCGGATTGGTTTTATAGCGAAAATTTTCTTCAGAACAGAGGCATATGCTACTTGCCAAAAAATATGTTTACAACCCTCCATGAAATATTGCTATTTGATCTTCACGAATACGAATACCACAGACGAGATAAGAGTAGTTGTTTAAGGACGCTTCACACACTGACTGCTTGGATGTAACTCCACTCTTAGCTAACATTATGGCACCGTAGGCTAAAATTCATTCTATTATTTCTTTATAAAGCAGTAAAAACACCCACATTTCTCACGTCCTGCCCAACCACCATCTAGGACACAGTTTACAGACTCTGAAACAACATATATACATTGCTTTCAGTAAAACCCCGAAAACCATTGTGTTGTCAGTTTTTACATTGCGTTAAACTTTATTATAGAATACGTTTCCAATAACACTAATACCAACTTCAAAGTCTAATAACACTATTACTTGACACTAAAGAGCTTCATCAACTGTTCTCTGAACTTACGCCACCAATGTGGAACTTTATTATAGACCGCCTAATATATATACCGATCATGAATATAACGAACCACAACAGTCCTTAATATGCATATGACCGAACGATAGGGCACATAGTTTACTCTCTCCCATTACTCAATGATTATTGGTTATGCCCCTATGCTTCTACTTCAAAATTCCAGATTCACGATCTCGCTAGCGGTCATAATTGTATTTTTGTTATTATGTGTCGTGTCCTTTTTACTCCACTACGATTAGACAAATTACTGACTAATATCATAGATGCCGATCCACTAAGGCTGACCATAAGTAGCTCAAAATGTCCTAACTTCTTGTGCGTTGCTCAATGTTTTATTTTTCTCAAACTAAAAATTTACAATTTTATACACTTTCATATGCTTTGATTTGTAATAACTTTACCATCCCTCAACTATGTGTAATCTCATTATTCCCTTTAAGCTCATACGTTTTTCAGACTACTTGAGATATATTAAAGAAAACAGATATAGAACCGTTGAATTCGTCTTGCAACATCATCAAAGCCTAATATATTCCAGATAGATATAGCGTTGAGGTTTCTAGAAGCACCGAACGTTTCGTGGATCTATTCTGCATCATCAGTTGCACGTCGCAACGCAACCTCCAAAAAACGCGCTAAAACTCGCACTGACAAGATGAGTCTTACAAACATTAGTTGCATTCACATATCAGAATTGTTATTCGCCATAATACTTTAATCATTGGGTCCTTTAAAATATTATACTAATTGAGTGAACCAATACAATCAAGACGATTTACTTAAAGAAATAGATCATGCGTGTTGATTAGCACGCCTCATCTAGCATACTGTTATTTGAGAGTATATCTTATAATTATCATAGTCAAAATGTTTTATGTTTAACATACACCTGATGTCGCAATACTGATACATTTATGTATATTTAACTCTTATTATCATTCAGAAAACATACTAACGTTATTGAATTTCGCGAACAATTTACGTCAAATCAATGTTAAATATGAGTGTGAATATGTGATTTTGACACTGCTTTCGGTAGACGGAATGTCAGCGTCCTTATAAAGAAGGAAATACATTGAAATCAACAATTTTCAGCAGCATTACTGGAATCACTGAACAAACAGTAAGCCAAGAATCCTTCCACTCAACAATTACAACATAATAATTCACTAAAATAGCAGCCCTGACATGATGTAAATTCAAACTGCCAAAACAAATGTCTGGACAAAGAAAGCCAAACGCAATCGTAATAACTACGATCATCAACCGCCCCCCTGAAATTAGTATTTTTATTCGGGCAGACAATATACAATCTCATTCATCCCACGCAATTCAATCTGTGTGTTTTTACAACGCCTTTGATAATGTTTCGCACGTTTGAATAGTGATCTCCTGTAATTTGCAAACATTCACTTTCTCGGCTCATGTAGTAATGTTTTTTCAACTGTGTCAATTCGTTCTCGTGATACTGAAGATAACGAAGTAATATACACACAAGACGACTCAAGGACTGTTTCTGTCAATTCCTCAATATCCAGGAACTTACATTTATTGCTGATTACCCCTCTTGACAACTCACCTTGACTCAATATCTCTGTAATGGTGAAGGTGAGTTACTAGACACTACTTTCAACACTGACGTGAAATTCTGTTCATTCTTCATACTCAAAGTATTTCTGAAAGCTAGCGAACCATCAAAAAATAAATAATTTCGATCGCGATCATTAACCGATTGATGCTAAAACATCTTTAAAAACCTGAAGTCACCAGACGACCGTTGCGTACTGTCGAGGAGTCACAAAATAGGACCGACAGGACATACATAGATTCCACTTTTTACAGGATGATCCAACATAAATCGGTTTATGTCTCAATCAAAACATTCAATACTCTATAGAACCACTCTATGGACATAAATAATTTGTAACGTTATATGATTTGTATTTTGAAGATGTGAATGGTATCGAGAGACAATAGTGAAACCAATAGAGTTATCGACACTGTCTGGAAGTTAATTCTTTTATCAAGTCTTTTATATATTCATTTCAACTTGGTAGGGATCAAGCGTCCAAGGTGTCATAGTCACGAAATGTGTGTAGTTGGAAAATACGACCGTTCCAGTCAATTGAGTTTGTTTGAATTTCAAATACAATTGGAATGTGTTTCAGTGTCTACCAGCATTCTATTAGAATATTCGCAATCCAAAAGTTTAATCGATCAGGCAAACGTCTTATTAACAGAACATCTATTATAAATAAGATAGTAGTTTTCAATGATCTTCAACATATCTAGAAACTAATTAAGAAATTCACCCAAATAGTATCCGTTCATCATGTCTAATGATTGTTTTATTCAGTTGTTGTGGTTCGGGATTAAATGAATTGTTCACACTGGTCCAATTACAATCGAAGAGTAAACTAACAAAAAAATCTGAAGTGATGTTAAGCAAAAAACATTCATAAAACAATACGAATATAACGTACATTTTAGAAAACTGTCCACGGTGTATGTGCAGATAATCTGTTGCGAATATAATCCCCTGTAATTATGAAAACGTATATGATTACATTATTATTGATTCATTCATATAAGCATATGCACCAATGAAGTAATAAGTCTATAGAGATTTAGGGTTACCAGCCTATTTTTTTCAACATTCACAATTAAATAAAAATTAAGTGCTTTGCACTTCAATCTGTCAATTATTGACAGAATATCGTTTGCATAAATTGAGCCACTGAACATTTCATTGTCTCCCTTTCAACCATTCAGTTACATATCTCAAAATATTTTCTTCCAAATGTATCATGATGAATTTTTGTGGATGGTGTGTACACAAACCAACAATGCATCAATGTTCTAAGTTCTATAGAATGATATCTTTGGATGAATAATTATCAGTGGCGGTTATTTGTATCAACATTTATATATTTATTCTGAACTTACAATAAACACAACGCAGCACCAACAAATACAGGCATCACTTTGTAAAACACGCTAGAATGAAGGAATTGAAATAATAATACACCTCAATTCATTATGAATCTATATGAATATCAGTAAAGAAACAGTATTACTCAACTGGTCAACTCTACCGATTTTAAAGTAATATGAACCACTTCACGTAGAAGTTCTTCAGTTCGTCATTCCGAATTTCTTCATCATTTACGTGTTTTGTCACATGCTTGACATATGTCTACACAACGAACAAGTTTCTTCAACGATTGTATCACGAAACGATTAAGATCGTTGTTTGAAGATGTGTTGTTCTGGTGTCGCTGCAATTACCATTTGGTTACAAAATCATAATATATAGATAGAACTGAGAATCAACTTCTCAAATGATAAGTTTAATTCATGATGCTTTGCATCAACAACATGCAGTGTAAACTCCACATCAGATTGCAGACGTTCTCTGGTTTCAATCCATGTGTAAAATAAACTGGTTTCATTTTGCATTGTGTGCGTGATGACAAAATCATGGCGTTAAACAAATTTTTACTTAGAATGACCTCAAACTGATGCGAATAAACATTCAACGCAGTTGTACATGCATTAGAAACAGAGATTTGTTTGGAATATTCTTCATTGTAATATGAATTGCAAATGTATTTCTACTGCTGTGTAGGAAAAATTTATCCGTCTTCGTGATCAACGGGTTTATAAGGATGACTTAAGCTATTAGAAAAAACTATTAACTAGTCAAAAATAATCAATAATCACTACCAGTTTAGGAAACAAATATGAATACATCAACTTACGTCTTCAAATATCAACCCGATAAGAAAGAGAATCAATCCAATTACTGTAGCTACACAAAATATCATGAACAATATCATTCTGAATTTGTTTTCTATATTTTCTAGCCTTATCCACATAAAAATGGCTACGATGGTAAACCCGGTAGCCGCAGATAGAGAAATTATTAGTTCGTACCATTTTGCACATGAAATTGATAAACCTAAACCAACAATCATAATTATCATCTGAAAAGGAAGAAGTTAGTTTTAAATTACCGCTAGTTCAGACTTTAAACCGGTTAACAACTAGGCAAATAATGGAATAATAATTTTCACTGTTCTGTATTTCATTGAAATCCTGGGAAACTTAAATTTATGGATGCAAACACATAAAAAAAGACTCCCTTTTCAGTTCTATAAAAATGACGAACTTCATAGCTAATTCGCTCATCTAGTACACATGACCTCATTATGTGGGGTTTGTCACCTAAATGGTTTGAACTACACTAACTCGGGCTATTCAAGAACTAAAACAGCCAGTAATGTCTGCAACATGCTGCACTAGATGATAACTTGTGTATCATAGAACACACGTTCAGTGGTAGATAAATTGTTTGTATTGTTATACAAATTAATATGAGAGAAATCAAATGTGTTTATGTATTTTGTGTTTACAACTCGCTACGTATCTCACAAATTGTTATAACAACAAACCTAGATGAGAGTACAAGGATTGTTCTATCATGCTAGCCATTATCAAACTAATATGACAACATTTTCATGATTCAACAAAGAAAACCTTAGAGAATTCAATCAATAGTTAGATGAAACCATCATGATTATCATTCTAAGTAATATTCAACCCACGGTTATAACGATGAAGTTACTGTTTATTGTAGATGTAGACCGTAATTTTCTAATGATTATTATTAATAATCTAAAAAATAATCCAATAAATCTGGAAAAAAAAAGAAATATCCTTCTTACTAAAGCACAGTTACATTAGACCATACTAATGTGCATCCATGTACTACATATTCTGGTTGAAGATGTTCCTCAACTAGTCAGTTAAACAATCTGTAAATTATGTTAAAATTGTCGAAATACTTAATGAAAGGAATAATTGATGCCTGGTCGTCTTAGATATCTTATTTTATCCCTAAAACGACCTGGTTCGCTCGATGTTAGCGAGAATAGTCTGTTCCTCTCGAAATGCTTTCACAGAAACACGCACATGCTGCCACTGTCAGAGAAGTACTAAACACTGGACTCTCGTGGTGGGAGTTTTGTTTACGAAATCCACATGACGAAGAGCGAATAACTGGCACTTTAATCAGGTAAGCTGACGCGGAGAGTTAACATGCTTAGGTTATAAAATACTGATTCTAAACCAATGGTGAACATGGGTTCCAGGATCCCGAAAGAAGAATAGGCGTATGAATCCATTATCGGTCACTGACTAACATGGGACTGGATCTCACTACGTTGTCTCACTGCCTTGTGGATAAGACGTTTATTTTGAGGGCTTCGGGAGTAAAACTGCAAGAAATTCACCTGTTTCAGTGTGGACGTTCAGGAAGTGTCACAGATCACACAAATCAAGTAAATTGTGTGGCGCATATGTTTTCGATTCCCCATTTATCAATATTTGTGTGTTGAAATAAATATATAAATACACTTCAGTATGATCATTTGCTATGATGTGATGCAACACAGAATAACAATGCCGTGCACTATGAAGAAATGATTTATTTTCATTTTTCTCAATCATAATTTTCTAGTCAAACATGGATCACATTTCTTATCACAGTGTAATGATTAGTTCTTTGAATGATTTAAAATGGTAATACAAAAAAAATCAACTCTAGGATTTCCGGTGAATACATTTATATAAACATCTATTACTTACATTAAAACGAGACCAGTGAGAACAAGTGGATCATCCAGTACTTGAAAGTAACATCGGATGCGTTCAAAGCTGAGTCTATCAAATGCAATGACAAATGTCTTACATTCAACTAGGTTTTTTTAAACTGCTTTCCGTTGACGCAATATGAAATGAGAACTTCATCGTCGTTGAAATGTCTGCAATGAAGATTTGTGAATAATTCATATTTGGAAATTCACATACAAAAATCAGTAATTTTAATTTCGACTGAAATAAGAAGGAGTTTACAATACACTAATGACGATATACAATTTCATGGATTCACGAACCCTTTAATATCTATTCAAATGCCTATTCCTTTCCGTTTTCACTGCATTTCAGCAAGTCTGTATTCATGGACAGATTCAGAATTTCATCTGATTGGTTTGCTGTATCATTATTACGAGCTGAATAAAAAAGAAAAAGTCCAAAGAAAATTGATCTCATTAGATTCACTTTTATTGGTCACTGCATCTGGTGGTTTCAGGTCATCAACGTTATGTGCACTCACTCCAGTGAAGATATTTAACGCTGACAAAATCATTCATCGCAATAAATAATACTCCATGGTATTATTTTGTTTCTTATGTGTGGATATTTCGTTTTCGATGAAATATTTTTCGTTATTTGAGCTCAGGTAAAACGTGAATGTCATACAAACAAAACATAATCGACTTTCCATTTTGTTAAGTATTCTGATGATCACACTGTGTGCATTGGGACTGAGAATTACTATCTATTCATAATCTCTTGAAATGAATGAGCTTTTGTATTTCAGTGAACGATGCTATGTTTTTATTGGTCTCATACCTAAACCTATTAAAAAATCAAACGACATGCTTTAGCCTAAACCACGAATAACACTCAAACAATACGATGTAACACCATGAAGTTTGTACTATTGAAGATTCCGTAATGAAAATGATAGTAAACATCAGCTGTCGTGGTTTAAGATTCTCCTTTAATTTCTCTTCATCTTCTCCTGTGCTGTTGAAAGGGAGGAACGTTTTCCACCCGACCAAATTACTTTTGCATTGCTCGACATTTACATTGATGAGTTGTTGATTCTTGTATATTGCCTGCTACACAATAACGTTCTTCACTGCGAGTAGAAAGTGTGGTGAATCGTTTGAGATCATCACAAACATGGTTTTCAATAGACATTGAAAATCTTGCAAATTGCTGACAAGTAATATAATAACAAATATTTACCGTCAATTTAAATCATATCTCTCACGTTCAGTATACTCTCGAAGAATGAGTCACAAGAACATGGAAATCTCTATCCTGTTTGTGATAAAAACTCATTGAAGTCATTTGGATTGAGTGTTCTGTATTGTTGTTAGCCTAAAACGTCGAACGCAACCATCATTACTACTTGTAATACGACTTATCAACAAGTCTAAATTCATGTCTAATTCAGACTATTCGAAAGAAATGAAAAAAACTTATTTGGAATAGTTCTGATGTTCATAGTAAAAATGATGAAGTAAAATTACACAAATTTACAGTGGTATTCACCAGTTACTTTGAATCCACTTTTTCAAATTATGGGTATTTATTTTTTATTAAACTTTGGTTAAGCTCTTTTTATAATGAGCAGTATAATATGTCATTCAATTAGAAATAGAACAAACTGAATTAACTCATAGTTCATCTTGAACAAATACGTAATAGCACAACGATATTAAAATGATGAATGATCGTGTTGCTTTAATAAGCTCAATGTATAATGAAAGACTCTACAGAGTATTGACGTCGTACGGAACACACATTGTCAACTTGTTTAATCCGTTGACTACTTAAACATATTATGTTTTTTGTGTTGTTTATTTGTATGTGGATAACTTCTTTAAAAATCAATCAACAAATAAAAAACGATTTCTCCTCCAATGATCAATGACAGACTTATGTACAATTGCAGAATCGTCAAGAATGATTCTTTTTGAGGATAGAATGTTGAATGAGTTAATGAATGTCAATTAAAAACATTCTCTTAATATGTAAATTCATACGTCTCCGAGTTTATGGTCACTGCTGTTCAAAGTCTGTCAATTTCAGTGAATCGTTTTAATCTCATCATCTACTCTGTAAAGCTTTATATTAATATAATGTATTTTAACCTACATGCATTGTCGTGTTCTCATCAATGATTGAACAATACAACACAGATTCTGGTGTTATTTCGAACGAAGAAGTGACTAAATATAATATTGAATTCATCCTTAACCTGCAAACATCAATTGTAGGAAGCATAATACTGCAAATATTCTGGCGTTGTTGCTCAGTGCCACCAGCAGACTGTGCGTTTTTTCAGCGACTTCACCAATTATGAGTATATCATCTACGTATTCCATGTTGATAAGTGGACTTCCTTGTAGGACATCAATGCACAAAATTCAATCGACTAGAATATCATTTCATCAGGACGTACTTGATGAAGTTATTCAAGAGTGGAGAAAGCATGCAGCCTTGAAGGACATCAATTGAAGTTGCAAAAGGAGATGACAGTTCGCCATATGCCCTGACTCGACTATTAGTGTTCGAATAAAGAGCCTTGGCAATGTTTATGTGCTTCTAAGATAGGCCTTTCAATGCTAGATAGTGCCACAGAATCTCATGATTTACAGATTCAAATGTTGCTTTGAAATCAAGAAAAAACATCATTGTCGGACGTCTATAAGCATGCATTTGTCTTAGAATTTGACGAATGGTGATGGTGTGGTCGATACAGCCATAATAAAGTAAGAAGTCAGCCTGATTTTCTCGTGTTTACAGTTCACGAGTTTTCGTTATACGTCCGATGATTATTGAAACTAGTATTTCAGTTCCTTTGTTAGTCAAAATAATCCCTCTTTAAGTAAACAATAATATATCTGTAATATCCCGAAGAGTAGAAAATTAAGTTTTCTGACGTTTTGTGACTCAGTGTAAGTCAATACTTCAGAGAATAAATGACCAAATTAAAATTTATCCAAGGTTAAATAGTACAATGAAGCAATAAGAATGATATTTGACCTATCAAAAAAAGGTCTGAACAAGTTAATGTCATTTTATTTCCGTCAAGGTTATTTATAATTGATATATATGTAAATTTGTGTGTATGTATATGTGCACTGTTTAAGAGTAAAAAATTGTGTGACATTTATAACGAGGGAGGATGGAGTTTAATTTGTGAGATGATAGTATGTAGTGTAAATATGATCAGACTGAATGGTTGAGATAGATGGACCAAGTAGTATGTTTGGTAAGGCTTTCTATTCCATTGAGCAAAGTAGAATTAAGCATTATAGGGAACGCTTCAGCTGCTCCCCTTTTTTTGTAAGTGGAAAAGCCATTTTGCAATTTTTCGATGTTTTTAAAATCTATTTGGTGGTTGTTGAAAATGGCTTGAACTGCTATTGACGATTAAATTTGAAGTTGTTCCAATTCTACGGGACTGTTGGGAGATTTCTTTGTGTACCTTACATGTTCTTTGGCTACAGTCAAAATTTCTCCAGATGACTCCACAATACAAAAGGCATCACAATCTATACAACCAAATTTGTAAACGCAGTTCTTTGTGGACATGAACGAGATTTTTTCTTTTATGCGAACTAAAGTATGTTTTAGTGTGTTCGTTGTTTTGTATTATACATTATTTCTGAAGTTCTTCTGTTGTGCCATTACGGTATCGTAGAACTGCAGTACCAATCCATGGCATTTCATTCGAATCATTAATAAATCTTACTAAACTGTTTTGATTTAATATAATGCTAATAATCTTCATAGTAAAATTAATAAATTGCAGGATGCTTATTACATTCTTTTATTCGATTTGAGAAAGTTGATGATGATTTACAAACATCGCAGTCTCCGATTGAGATATCACTGTGGACAGCTATCCGGGCCTGTTTTAAAGAATGCATCAAACGATTCGAGGCGATCACCACTACAATAAAAATATAAACAAATATAGATTACTATCAAAATAGAAGTATTTCTTTATTAATTTAATCTGGTAGCAAGTTGACAATCAGAGCATACCGTTTCAAAATATACAATTTTAAAGTCAATCACCTGATGTAAAACTGATCAAAATATATTACGGTTACGTGAAATTGCAAACAAAACTGTCATAAATTGTCATAAATTCATACTGTTCTCAGGAATAATTAACTAGGCGAAATGATTCCCAACAGTTAAACTAAGGCCTCTATCGGGTTGACAAAACTGAGTAAACTTTCAGACGAAAGTAGGCAGTTAATCTGGGACGTGATATGACTTGGCTATACAATCACGTACAGTGATAGGACAGTGTGTAAACTTTCTTGTCGGACGTAAGTCTCTATAAAAAAAACCTGCTCACAGTGACAGGTATTATCCGTAGGGTGTAACTGTCTCAGCAAATCAGAATCTTGTCTACTCCGACTTCCAACTATTTGAACATAAATATGTTACTCATTGAAAACCGGCGAGCACTCTTTTCATCATTATCATTATTGTTTGAATGTCTTAATTAAATTATTTCAATGGACAACCGACAAGATAAAGATTAGCAGAATGCTTTCAAAGGATGATGTCAATCTTCGAAAAGCTATGTTTAATGATGTTCATTTGGATCGACGAATATGAAGGTGACTTGAAACGTTTATGACTAGATATAAATTGCCTTGTGACGTCATATACCATTGCCATGATAATTGTCCTAGTAGTTGTCATGAGAAACTTAAGCTACAGATATGGAAAAGAAGAGGCATAAGCGTGTGTAGAAGCCGTGAGTTGAAATGAACACAGTGGTTAATTCATCAAAGGTCAATACATGTTAGATGCATTATCATGATCACTTGACAGGAATATGAAATATCGTCAACTTTTGCCTGAAAAACTAGAAGTGCCTATTGGATATTCTATTGTATACATCTGAAATTCTGTGGAGTACGTCTTGTCAAGTGATAAACATTGCCAAGACTTTTAAACAATGTCAATGAAGTTAACCAGAACAACGATATCAAACACACAAAAGTGAATTAGTGTGGATTATTAGACTATTTTATTGACATCTTCAAAGCTATTTAGCCACGTTCATTACACTATTTCTCGGATAAGTGTGCTCTGTAAACTGATCAGACGTTCTATTTGAACGAACATTCGATCTGGTAATGAGCACATCGATGAATCATGAGGAATATTAATCTTAATTGCATAGCTGACTTCAAACTTCTAAATTCGGAAAAAAAACTATAAAGTAATAGTTTGGATGGTAAACACAATGCACTTTGAAGAATTGACTTATATTGAAAACTTACGAGATGTATTTTACTATGATGTCGTTAACTACTATCTCTTTCTCCTAACTATCTATATGTTCCAGGTACCGTCTTTAAAATTCAGGTTTACTGTCTTTTGAAATTTCAAGAGGCAGAAGACCCATCCGCTATTGAAAAACGACAGTATTTAATTGTATTCGTCATCAATCAACGTATTAGAACTATTGCTTTACCTTTGATTGAGTTTATTTCAGTTAAAGTAGTCACAAATAACGCCGCATTTTTATAGAGAATTTAGTCATCCAGACTTACCGTGTATGGATACAAAAATAACGCCGCTGGTATTTGTTCTTCATTGTTGAGTATGGATATCGTTTGTATGCATAAGTGCTAAGGTCTTTCTGCAACTACAAAAGTCGGCTTTTTTCATAGTCGTGAAGCACATTTTTTTATATGGAAAAATAAAATAAATCTATGGCACAATTGAAACCGTTTTGCGGTAATCTGAGATGCATTTCTCTCGTGATAATTGAAAAACATTTTATCATGATACGTAATGCGGTCTCAAACCGGGTGCATATAAATACTGTTGCAGGTCATAATTCCGCTGGTTGTGTAAAGTCTGTCAGGCAGTTGCGCCGGCCCATTTCAAAATATCCATGCTGATATGGAGGCAATCAACTTCGTAGCACAGTATAATGCTAGTAAAATGACGCAACGGCATCAGTAAAAAAGGCGTCAATTGATTTCAAGTAGTTATACAATCGTGTATCTGAGACCTGGATAGTCCAATAAAAGATGAAGCATGGCCATCTCTGGATAATTCGAGATATTTGACGTTTGATAATACAAAACAAATCTTGATTACTGTTATATCCGAGCGAAGATTAAATTACAGGTAACTCCCGAGGACTATTAGTGGACTAATATTCTATGAATATTCTTATTGTAAAACCATTCAATCATTAGATTATGTATATTTATATCTCTCTTATTATAAGCTTTATTTTGATCTATAATTTATTATTGTACGATTTACGGTTCTTAAACTATGTTCAGTCTATTAATTACTGTCCCCCTCGTTCACAGCCACTTTTTTGCTTATTTGTGTACATATGTTATTTCCTAATTGATGGTGTGTTGTGGTCTGTCTGTTTGATATATAAACCGAGTATGTTTGAAATAAACGATCTGCTCTGATTCGAAGCTGGTATTGTGTTCTGGACTCAAGTGCAAGGGCTCGTAGGACATGGGACCAATAAGGACGCTAGACTGCCCACACCGGTTGAACGTCTTTGGTTGGCCTAGTGTGAAGATTCGTATAAGTCGTATCCGGATTGGTCGATAGGTCGCGTGATAGCAAAACCAGACATACCCAAGGTCATAACAATTGGCGACGGGGATTTTGGCAACAACAAAATATATATATATACTACAAGTGGTGACTCAGATTTTGTAAATAAATTAGCTGTTACAATTGCTGATGATTCTTGGAGCTAATATTATTGGCAGTAAAAAAATATGTCGATTTCTTTAGAACAGTTGCGGTTAATATTACAGCACCAGCAGAAGATGTTGGCCTTGCAACAACAGCTATTTGAAACAGTTTTGGGCAGACTTTGCAATCAAGCAAAAAATGAGAAATCTATTTATCATGCAGATAATGGTGCAGTAATGGACATTTCAGAAGCATATCCTGTGCAGGATTCAAATCCCTTTATACCAGAAGGAGAATGTAATATTGGTAACGTGTCCAGCTCACAGCAAGAAAATATTGTGCTAAATGCACATGAAGTTGTGACGATACCAAATGATCAAGAGCCAGACCCTGTAGATGAAGCCCGGTGTCCAGAATTGAATGAAGCACTACTGGTCCTGTCTAGCTCTGAAAATGAATTTCAGCTAGAATAACATTATGGTCCACGTGATATTAGCCGAGAAAGCTATGGGGACTCGTATTCAGAAAATAACTGCAGTGACACGATGAACCCAATTATACCGAATGTTACTCAAAATCATTGTGAGACAGAAATTTATATTGAATCAGCTTATCCGATATCTAATGACAAGGTAGCAGATATGGGTTCTCAGAATAATGCATGTAATTTTGATGAAATTTTTTATTAAAATGAGAAAAAAATATCGGCTGAGTCAAATTATGGTCAAAAGTCTAATTTAATTTTGTTAGATGATGATTTCCGTAATGATCCATTATCCATTGATGAAATTCCTAATGGATTTGAATGTAATGCTTCAGAAGAATTAAACTTTGACCTCAAATCAAAGGTCGTCCATTATCATCTAGTCGTTTCTAGTGGATCCGACATTCAATGCGAGAAACGTCGTTTAAATAATGTCCTATTATTTGTAACTTGGAGATATAAGGACCAAACATTATTTCGAGGAGGAGGAGAATGTTGGAGAATTCAAAGTTACAAAAAAAATTCTTTTTAAAATCCGAATCTAAACTTGGAATCTTCGAAAAAAAGGGGAGGTGTTATATCCGAGCGAAGATTAAATTACAGGTAACTCCCGAGGACTATTAGTGGACTAATATTCTATAAATATTCTTTTTGTAAAACTATTCAAACATTAGATTATGTATATCTATATCCCTCTTATTATAAGCTTCATTTTGATCTATAATTTATTATTGTACGATTTACGGTTCTTAAACTATGTTCAGTCTATTAATTACTGGCAAACTTGTTGCTGAGGACTATCTTGAATTTGTTGAGTTTGTCAATATCCTGAAGAAAGGCCGAAATGAACTTTTGTGATATTGTCCGCCCCATTGTCCAGTGTCTCTTGAGTTTCACTTTCATCTTGACGACCAGCAAGTGAAGATCTGATGCTATGTCAGCTTCTCTCTTGGTTATCAGGTCCTCTATAGCCCTCCTGAACGTTCTGTTTCAGGACACCAGATATAATATATACTCGAGGAGTGCAAAGCCAACACTACAAACACAAACAGGTAGAATGTATTGCACTCACTGCTGCATCTGGAGATCAAAGCTAATGTCGTCACCATGCGAAAGAATATGAAAGAACGCACATCACAACATTCACTCTTTACTGCACGAGTGCATTGTTGCTATGCCGTTTCTTTTTTTCCCAGAATTTTTGTCTGAGGACACAGAGATGGAACTTACAACATCTGTAATAAAACATACTCGCGTTTTTTCTCAAGGTCATTATTCAGAACAAGCGATCCACCAGTCTAACTAACAAAAACTTAGAAGTTGCATTGCATAAATACATAGCACATCCAGGATTCTAAAACTATTATGCCGAGATTTGATCTGATGTGTCACGATTGAACTAATATTCACTCACTGATTATACTTATTTAACAACTGTAATTGCGGTGGATACTACCAGCCTATAAATGTTGTATTTTGTAGATGATTCCTGTATAGATTGCGTTCACCTGCTTCTGCAAGAGTATATATTATATCATACAACAACAAAATATGGACGAAAGTCTTTGTAACACCATGAATCAAACAAAAATGAACTTATAATTTGCAGAAGCTCATAGCAAATACATTGTTTTTTGAATACTTGTGTGCTGTGAATTGAAATTCAAGGCCCAGCAGATTTCAGGTTTGTTGAATAAGTACAGAAGTCTTACGGCCTATGTAATTCATTTTCTAGTGTGCAAATGTGAGAGTCCATTCTTCTTTTCAAAACGTCAATTAAAGTTATGGACTGCACTGCTTCAAGTAAAAGGTTTCAAATAATAATAAATTGGTGCAAAAACTTGTATGCCGCCAGTGTTTTGTTCGTTCTTGGCTTTTCAACTCACCTGTTTTATTCTATGAGATGTCCCGATCTAGTGGGAATATGAAGAAAGAATTTTGTAGGTTTACATTCATTTCTCAGAATTCTATACATCACAATTATATCTACACTTAGTCCACGATGAGACAGAGTAAATAGGTCAACATTTTTATGCCACTCTTTATATGGTAATCCCCGTGTTTCGTTGATCGCTCGTCCAGCTTCCTCTGTACTTTTTCGTCGATATTCGAGTCACCATTTAAACAGTGGCTTGCAGCCTGAACGCAATTCTCAAGCTTGGTTCTCAATAAGGTTGTGTATACTGTAGTTAACAAGGCAGTATCTAACTTAGTAAATGTCTGTTGTAAAACTCAGAGGGGGCTAAACGTTTTAGCTGCTACCTTTCGTCAATGGGCCATTGCCTTTGATCATGATTCATTTTCTACTCTAGTGTCTTTATACAATATTCCCTTGCTATAATGATGTTTGTTGTGCAAGATAAACGCTTTCTGAAGCCATGTTGTTGTATGTTTACCAGGTTATTGAATTCTTTATATGTCATTAAGGTCAGTTTGACTAGTATTTCCAATATTGTTAACTAAAACACTCGTAAGGTTTACAGGCCTGTAGTTTGATGGAAGTTAACTTGAGCGTGTGTTATGTATAAAGTTGATAAACGCAACGTTCCAGTCCATTAGATAACACACCGTGTTCATAGAACATATTGAATATCACAGTCACTGTGGCCGCGATATATTATGAAAAGTAATTGTTATGACCTTGGGTATGTCTGGTTTTGTTATCACGCGACCTATCGACGAATCCGGATACGAATCTTCACACTAGGCCAACCAATGACGTTCAACCGGTGTGGGCAGTCTATCGTCATTATTGGTCCTACGTGGTATGATGTACGCGGTTTTCCAACAGTAAGCGTAAGAACCGGTTTCCAGAGAGAGAGTGAACAGCTTTAGAAGAAGAAGTGGAATATCTGGACCACCATATTTGTAGAGAAATGATGAAATCCCGTCTACTCCACGACCTCTCGAAAGCCTAAGGGTATTTATAGCCTTGTTAATTTTCATGCATGTGAATGAGATAGATTTTATTGAGTTGCTAGCCACGCACATAACTCTTGAAGCAGAGCCATTTATGTTTTCTACACCATTCGCGAATAATACTGAAAAGGTCAGCCAAGGTTTTAGAGTCGTATATAAAAGTGCTATTATGCTGGATGCACGGTATATCAAAATTTCGAGTTGCTTTTACGCGTTTATTGAAAAGGAGAGTTAAGTTTTATACTTTGGAGTTAGTATTAAGGGCTCCTCAGTGATGGCTTTTAACCTATGTTCCTCTTTAATTTGATTAAAAACTATTGTTATTTGTGCGACTGCTGTGAAGTCGTTTGACTTAAAATAACGATTCTGTAGGCGTTTTAGTTTATTAAGATATTTAGGTGGTGTATATAATTCGTAAGGTTTACTAAACCTATAGGTTTTAAGAGGTACACAGGAATCTAAACAAGTGTTAATGATCAGATAGAAATCATCAATAGCATCCATGAGACTATTACTTGAAAAAAAGTTGTCCCAGTCTGAAAGTTTAATCAATGAATGCAGGAGGTTGCGCTTTATAGGTATGTTTTCCAAAGTGCATGATCCCGCACTTGTTGAGGTTAAATAGTAATTGCCATTTTTCACTCCACATAATTATATTATTGAGGTCCTTTTCGATTCAGGATACACTTTCGCTTAGGGTCTCAGGCTTATAGCTGTATACTATTTTGATATCATCAGCATATAAGTATGGTTTCACAAATTATATGGTGTAACATATATCGTTAATATACACAGGATACAAAAGTGTACCTAATAAGCTTGCCTGGATGACTCCACTGGTGATTATTTTAAGTGACGAGAGTTAGTCGTTGTACTTTACCATCTGTTTACGTTCTGTTAAGAACAAAGCAAAGCATGAGTACAGTGGTTTGTTTATTCAGAAGGACTTTAGTTTGACGAGTAGCCTTTTGTTTGAGACCTTATCAAAGCTTTCTTAAAGTCTAAGAATAGGACTTATACAAGGAGTCCGCTGTCTCGTTTCAGAGTTTTATGATTCAGGTAATCTATTAGGCATGTATCGCATGATCTGGACCTAAGAAATCCATGCTGGGATGTCGAGATGAGATTATTAGTTAGACGATGTTGGACTTCAGCCGCATTAACTACATTTCACATCACTCTAGATACCACTGAAGTTACGTTTATAGGCCGGTAATTTTTAACGTTTGCTTCAGATCCTGTTTTAATTTTATGAATGATATGTGTATTTTTCCAGGCAGTAGCGAAACACGCTGAACAGAGTGATATGGCGAATAGTTTGAGAAGCAAAACACACCTATCATTAACTCCACGTTTTAGCATGCTGGATGGAATACCATCTGGTCCATCAGTGTAGGAGGGATTCAGTGTACTGGTTGCCTTGTAGGTATTTTGTACATTGAATTCTACATTAGTAATTTCACAGGGAGTTACTGGGACTGGTTCTGAATCACCAATTGGTTTTTCGTTAGTTAGTGAGAAACAAAAATGTTCATTTAATAATTCTGTGACAAGTTTAGGATCTTCGTATACTTGTTTGCCTTTAATGAATATACTCTCTCTCGGTTAAGAGAGTTTAAGTTTATTTTGGAGTAGTATGGTGTGTGCAGAGGAGTTATTATTTAGTTCAGCTGCACGTTTATCTTGATTGATTGCTTTTTTTTACTTATTGTTCCTGTTTGGACAAGTATTTCTGTCATCCTTACTAAAGAGAAAAATTCATTTAATTTGTGGAATCAAGTACATTGTCTTTGAAGTCGTCTTCTAGTGCTGACCGGTATATCGAGATCTTTGGAGAACGTAGGTTTACAGTATTTTCAAGGTGCGATGTTTTTGATGATACTTTTGATGTTGTGATAAAATATATTGGTTAATGTGTCGGTATTGTTTGAAGTAAAGAAAGTTCTTCAATCAGTGCTTCTTAGGTAATTGTGGAAGTTATTCCAATCAAGCTTGCGATAGTTTCTACGAAGTGTTATGGTTTTATTTCTATCGATTGTGGTTTTTACATTAAGGCTGCATATGACAATGTTATGATCACTACCTTGAAACTTTTTTCCAATATACAAAGTATTGGGGATGAGGCCACTGGTAAAGACTAAGTACAAGATATGTTGATGTCTGGTAGAGCTATCGACATACTGAGTCCATTGTCCAAGCTGTGGACATCCAGTAAATGATTCATAACGTCTCGTCGCTTTGACTGGCAGCCAAGAAATTTCGGGCATATTGAAGTCACCACAAATATGCTTGCTTGTGAATGAGAGGGATGATGCTAATGTGTATACTTTCGATAATACTGCTATTTCATCTATTAATGCGTTAGGTTGACGATAAACGCAACCAAGCAGTAAGGTAAAGGAATTTGATGGCTCTTTTACAATCCACACCGAATCTTTCAGTTTGTTTATTTCAGGCATAAAGAGACTATACACGCGCTGACTGCGAAAAACTTCAAAATCTTATAGAGCACTCTGACTGGAACGGTTCCCTTAACAGTTTTATTCTTTCAGAAGCATCAGAAATATTCAATGATACCATGAAATCTGCACTGGACGCTACCATTTGATCTACAATTGCTTTCTAAACAATTACTCTCTATATCAACCAAAAGCCTTGGTATTAGCTGGGATAACTGAAAAAAACGTACTATTTATCTGTTTCAGGGCTTACTTACGCCTGTTACTCCCAATAGAGCATAGGCCGCCGACCAGCATTCTCCAACCCACTCTGTCCTGGGCCTCCTTTTTTAATTCCATCCAATTCTTGTTCATCAGTTTCATGTCTATTTCCATTTCTCGGCGTGATGTGTTCTTTAGTCTCCCTCTTTTCCTTTGGCCTTGAGGATTCCACGTGAAGGCCTGTCTTGTGACGCAGTTGGTTGCTTTCCACAATGTGTGTCCCATCCACTTCTAGCGATTCTTTCTGATTTCTTCCTCCGCTGGGATCTGGTTTGTTCTCTCCCACAGTACGTTGTTGCCAATAATGTCCGGCCAACGGATCTGAAGTATTTTGCGTAGACAACTGTTAATAAACACCTGTATTCTGGATGATGGCTTTTGTAGTTCTCCAGGTTTCCGCCTCATACAGTAGAACTGTCTTGACATTTGTATTGAAAATCCTGACCTTGGTGTTGGTTGACAGTTGTTTTGAGTTCCAGATGTTCCTCAGTTGTAAATATGCTGCTCTTGCTTTGCCGATCTGCGCCTTCATATCTGCATCAGATCCACCATGTTTATCAATGATGCTGCCAAAATATGTAAAGATATTTACATCTTCCAAATCTTCTCCGTCAATTGTGATTGGATTGGTGCATGCTGTGTTGTATCGGGGAACCTTGCTCTTCCCTTTGTGTATATTGAGACCTACTGCTGCTGAGGCTGCTGCTACAATGTTCATCTTCTCCTGCATTTGTTGTTGCGTTTGGAATAGAAGGGCCAGATCATCTGCGAAGTCCAGATCGTACAACTGTATCCTAGATGTTCCTTGTAACCCGTGCTTCCCTTCAGATGTTGACATCTTCAAGATCCAGTCGAACACCAGGAGAAAGAGAAAGTGTGAGAGTAAGCAACTTTGTCTAATACCGGTCTTCACTTCGAACGACTTTGTCAACTGTCCTCCATGCACGATTTTCCAGTATAATCCATCATATGAACTCTGTATGATATTGATTATCTTTTGAGGCACGCCGTAGTTTCGAAGAAGCTTCCATAGTGTTGTCCTGTCTACGCTATAAAATGCCATTTCGTAGTCAATGAAGTTGATGAAGAGTGATGAATTCCATTCAATTGATTGTTCAACAATGATCCGTAGAGTTGCGATCTCGTCTGTACACGATCTATCCTAACGGAATCCTGATTGTTGGTCACGAAGTTGGGCGTCTACGCAGTCCTTCATCCTGTTTAACAATACTCTGTTGAAGACTTTTCCCGGTATTGAGTGAATCCCTTAAGCAAAACCACCCAATTGCTGTCAATATGTTAACACCGCCCCTAGCAACTTTAACTTATTTGAATAACATAACCAGCATATCACTGTGTCACATGACACACGCATTTAGGCAGACCGGATTGATATATTTGGTAATTACTTTTTTGTTGTTCCGTGCTCTCTGTTTTCGTTTTAATTTCTCTTGTTGTAGATAATTATCATTATTTCGATCTGGCACACGAATTGACCTTAATTACACCGTTCATAAATCAACAGGCTGTCGATTTAAGAAATATTAAAAATTCCCGGCTGATGCATAGGATCGCTGTAATATATATACTACTTAAACAACTATTGAACTAGTATACTTAAAACTTTCTTTTATCACATGTTTGTTCTGCTCATCTAATGCTATTATTTATATCAAATTGATCATGCCTGTAAACTGGCGTCATTACATCCTATAAGGAATATATGCAGGTATTGACGTCATTACATCCTATAAGGAATATATGCAGGTATGAAATTCATGTACATATCACTATTATCTAGAAGCCTTTGGTTGTTGTTGCTTGTTCTTGGAGTATCAGTTGAAGTACTGTCATTACAACTGATTTCTCTCTTTATTTCTATCAATTTAATAAATGAATGGATAATGAATGGATATATCCAGCATTTGGCAACCGATCGCTACAGTCTATTTGAAGTTGGTGGTAGTAATGAGATGTTTACAAACACATTTATCACTTCAGATTGGTAAAATCTATATTGCAACTGATTCTACTATTATTAGGTTGTTTAGTAGAAGGGAAGGCATAACGACTCTTCATGCATGGACCACATATATCAATACCCTTGCTTTCATTTCTGTTCACACCTTACACCAATGACAAACAATCTCATTAAAAATCTCTCCTCACGCATGTGTTTAAACGTGTACAGTCTTTATTGAAAACTGTCCTGAACGCGTTATTAACTAACACGATTTCATTAAACATACAATTTCCCTTCCATTACCACGTTCACCTTTCTTACATTTTCGTTTGCTGCAAAATTCACTATTTCAATTTCCCAAGTCAGGGTACATGAAATGATTATGCAGATAATCTGATATTTATATTTACAAAATTCACACCAGTTTAAAAGCATCATCGACCTGGTAGAAATTGTAACATAGAACGTACATAATTAACATGTGATCGAAGATTGTTTTAAGCTTACTAGCTCAAACATTGTTTAGGTAGTACACCTACAAGATGTAATACAGCCATGCGATGCACTAGCCGGTGACATTTGATTTTTCATAAGTGCACAAACTGTTGATATATGAACGGTGAATTGAATGTCATTTTCTGTGCCACAACGAATTCATCATAATCATCTACAACTACAGAAACTAAAACGGAAACATGGGGCAGTGAAGCAAGTACTACGAAAATGTGTCAATCCGGTCAACCATATTGCACTTGCCATGTGACTCAGTGTTACGCAGTTCCTTTTAGACATTATTCAAGTTTTCTAGGGTAGCCAGAAACGGTGTTTACATGAAGAAACAGCGAGTAGGTGATTTTACTTTGTGAATTCAGTAGCAAGAATGGCTAGACATTTAAAATACACATACACATGCTGGAACATTCAATGCATTTTCAGAGGAGCAGTGTGCATCAATGCAGCGAACAGAGGATGAGAGTGATTCTGTATTACGGATAGATTGTGGTAGATTATTCTGCAGTCTGGAAAATTTACAGGTAAAATAATTTGAATGTCCTAGTTTTCGTGCCAAAGCCTTCTTTTCACCATCACGTCGTATTTTGCACTTTGTAGAATCTTTCAAGCTATTGGTCCGTCATGTGTTTTTGTATGCGATTTCGCAGTGCTTCCCAAGGACAGTTGTATGCTGTATATATATACATTTGATTTGTGTTTGTTGTTATCGGTCGTGCTTCTGACTTTTACGGACTAAACTTTCCCTTTTCAAAATTCGGCTTCTCTTTGGTTAGCGTGGCTGGGACACACTAGATATCTAGTTTATTGGTCTTGGTTGCAGTGTCCTTTTTTACATTCGCGGACTAAGTGAATTCGTAATAGCTCAAACCTAGCACTTTGTTACAACGGTTTCGAGGTATGCAACCCATAAGACGTTTCAACATGTGTTCTGTAAACGAAAAATCGTAGGAGTACCTCCAGTTGCCTTTTTAGACGCCAATCCTTCACATTGTCAGTCTTCATGCTGACGCGATTTTGCATATTGTTCAGCTCATCGGGAAGAAATGAATAAGATACTTTAGGATCATCTTCACACAGCATGGGGCCTACTCACGAATGGTCATTCAAATAGGGCAAAATGTTTAATTCACTACCTTGTATTACACCACTTCTAACAAGGATAGTGTTCGACAACAACTTGATGTGGGTTTCGAATGCAGAATATATAATTGGTTACTTTGAGAAAGGGCTGAATTTAGGAAGTCAAAGTGTACGACACACCATAGAGAGAGTAAAATCTTTAGAAGAAGAAATGGAACATCTGGAATACCATATTTGTAGCTAAGTGATGAAACTGGTTGTGCTTCATGATCACTGGAAACCTTAAGGGAATTTATAGTTTGAGTAAATTTCAAGCATGTGGAGGAGGTAGATTTATCTTCGTTTGTAGTCACGCGCATGACTTTGAAAACAGTGCCTTTTAGGAATTCCTTACCACTCGCAAAAATACCACTGAAAAGTTTTGCTATAGTTTGCGAGCCTTAAGTAAAATTGATGTTATGCAGGATGCGTGGTTAATCACATATTGAGCGCGTTTATAGAAAACGAAAATTAAATTTTCTAATGTTGTGCTTGTATTATGTGCTGCCAGCTCCTGATTATTAGCTTTCAATCTGTGCTTCTCTTTAATTTGATTTAAAATTACTGATTTTAGTGCGACCCTCGTGATGTGTCTCCACTTGAAATCACGTTGCTGTAGGCGTCTTAGTCTACCACGATTTTCAGCTGGTATATATAAATCGTAACGTTTAATAAACCTGTGCGTTTTAAGAGGTACACAGGAATCTAGAAAAGAGTTAACGATCAGATAGAAATTTTCGATGGCGTCCTCGAGATTAATACATGTGAAAACGTTGTACCAGTCCGAGAATTTGCACAGTGAGCGCTTGATTTTCAATTCATCCTGCTCACGGTCTGTATATTGACCGGTATTTTCATTGGTTGAGGATAAGTGAAATAGATAGGGAGAGCACAGAATACTATCCTATGTTCATTGTTTTCAGATTCACTGTATACTCGTACGTCTCATCAGAATCATACTTGCCATATAATATAATGTCAGTTCAACGTCTTTTGATTTCTCGATTTGCATTGCAATTACTTGTTACCTAACTGTGGCTAAGATGGATCTTTCTGTGTGCATTTCTTTCGCAAATGAATCAATGCTCATGACCGTTCTTCACCTTACATACTCAAACTAGAATTATTTCAACAACGACGTTTACGGTCGATTTATTGTTTCCACATCTACAATCTCTGACTTTCTCTAAGTCCCAAACGTTGAATGTATACCTACCGGATCATTGCATGTTCAGCTTCAAAAACTGTGTGCTTGACAACCATTATCACTACAACATCCTCTCTCCACTGTTAATAATGTCCATAACAAACCATTCAAATCGTTGTTTAGGAACCCACTATGTTGATCTGGTCTGATGTGTCTGTAAATTATCTCTGTTGTATGTGACCCACCAATTGAAGGACACTACTGTCCTATTTTATTGATGTGACTCATAATCTTATTCACCTCTATAAGACACGCAATGTTGGTCGGTATATTTGTGCGTTTCACGTAATAACCGTAATTTCCTTAACTGTTGTACTAATCTAGTTATTTATACGTTCAGAAACAGATATAGTTTAAAGCGATGTTGCTCTTGTTCTGACTAAAGCTTACACATGGACTCTGGGATAGCCATTATCGCGTCTGCGGTTCTAGTAGTATATATGTGAGACAAATTAAGTCTAACATATATTTTGCTAACCAATACATGTTCGACATCAAGTATCGTGTGGTTGAGATCCATTATCACTACAACACCTTCCCTCCAGAATCAACGCGATGTAGGTCTGAAGCAAAACCTAGTGAAATAATGATGCCTCGAAAGTTATCAAGAAGACATTAAGAATCGCCTGAGTACTGACTAACTGGAAGACAGGTTGAAAATAAGGCATCGATAACTGATCAGAAAATGCATGTGATAAAATCACGCTGTTCGGTCTCATTCCCAACTCCCGTTTGGTGAACATTCACGCACACATTTTTGAGAGATAGACAAATTGGAATTATGATAGTGCATAATGGTTCGGTGCAAAGGTATTCTAGCAAACTAGATCAAAGTGTATGTCCATCACTGATGTATAACGGCCTAACGTATGAACGGTGCAACTGTTCACTGCTTAGATTTTAATGATGAATTGAATGAGAATCAGTGTTGTGGTATATGTATATGAATGATCTACAATATATAATATGTAATCTCAGATGACAATGCGTTTCATTTGGCATACAAGCTTATGAGTAACATGAAGTCGTTACAAATGCTGCGAGTTTTACTTAGAAGAGTTATTTATTTACATTGATATATTCCAGGACACACTGACAATACAAACAGATGAAGAATTTTCATACATTGAGACTTGAATTTTAGTAGTCCAGTATATTTTGAATCGTGAGTAAAAACCTGACTGGCCTAAACCGAATTGAAACTCGTTTACATGAGAAACCAATTGAAAAGATCACACGAGTAAATACTGTCAAAGGTGTCATTATTAGATACTGTGACTCATTGTAATTACATTCTGATTGTAAATGTGACTCGACGGAACAATGTCCAACACTGTTTCTTACGATGAACTAATGATAGAAGTAACGGAAACTATTCCGATATGTCAGGTTGTAAGAGAACTGAGCGCAAATACAAATCATCTGAACAACATTTACCTTGAATATCGACAAACCACAACGAAGTATGCTCTTCTAAATGAAAGATAGAAGCAAATACACATTATTATTTACTCTGCCACTCAATTGACAAATGTATTTATAGAATTCTAATTGGAATGTTTGAACTATGAGAAATGTCTGAAAGACTAATGAACTGATCGATTTTGTGAGAGAAAGAAATGAATTTTCTTGCTAATAATCTTCAGATTGACGGACTGCTCTGCAAAATGAACTAATGGTTGTGCCGTTCTCGAGAATTTTATCAGTATTAGTAAATGTGTGTAATTTGATGGTAAAGTGTATATTGATTATTTCCTTAGTCAATATGATCTAATTGAACATTCATTGTACCTGTCTATTAAACTCTGTTCATCGGTAATGAGATGTAAATGTAAATAATAGTACACTGATATCGATTTGTGAATAACATTTTTGCATTGACCATGATTTTAGTTCCAGTGAATATGGGTGACGTGATGTGATGCAATCTGAGCACTAACTGATCACGTTCCCACTCAACCTAAACATTACCATAAAAGGAGAAGTGTTATCTAGTTTACATACAGTAGTAGACTTAGGACTTAGATATTCCCAAGACTTGTCGTTTACAGAACATATATTAAGACAGACCTCTAAGTCTCAAAGTCTAATAGGTTACATAACTCGAAATCTTTACAACACTGAGTCACGTATTCTAATGTACAAAGTTTGTGCTCGACCTCTTCAGGAATACTGCACGTTTATTCTTAGCAGTGCGCTCATAAAGGATAAATTAAGGCTGGAATCAGTACAGAGACGATTTACACTTCGTATTCTTGGAGCTGATTGTACCTTAACTTATAATTCCAGATGTAATAAACTTGAGCTAGACCCTTTATGGAGTAGGAGGAGACTCAAACTAAATCTTATCTTTTTCTTCAAACTATTTCATAAACTATCGTTTACATCCGATCATGCGATTCAATATGCAGATACCTCTCATTATGACATCCGTAATTCCTTAGCACTAGTGAAACAAATTCATTCTAAATCATCTCTTTATATGAATTACTTCACCTGTAAATTTTTTATACTCTGGAATAACCTACCACAACCTATCCGAACGATAAAATCACTTTCATTATTTGTTCGCTGCATCGATGCATACTGTTCTTCTGAAAATGCATTGAATGGTCTAGCGCCTCTATGTGTATCTCATTCCACAAGTGATATTTTAGGAACCTTAAATGTTTAGCCATCTTTATTAGTGAATTCTCTTAGTAAAACCACCCACTTGCTGTCAATATGTCAATACCGCCTCCAGCAACTTTAACTAATTTGAATAACACAAACAGTATATTACTGTGTCACATGACATACGCATTTAAGTAGACCCGATTGTTATATATTGGTAATTAATTTTTTGTTGTTCCGTGCTCTCTGTTTTCGTTTTAATTTCTCTAGTTGTTGATAATTATCATTATTTCGATCTGGCACACGAATGGACCTTAATTACACCGTTCATAAATCAACAGGCTGTCCATTTAAGAAATATTAAAAATTCCCGGATAATGCTTTGGATCGCAGTAATATATGTACTACCTAAACAACTACTGAACTAGTATACTTAAAACTTTCTTTTATCACATGTTTGTTCTGCACGTTTAACGTTATTACTTATATCAAATCGATCATGTCTTGACAATGATGTGTGTGACTTGATTTCTTGAAATGTATAGCTTGAATGCATCACATTTTGTTTTCAGATCAACTCCGTATTCTCATTATACAAACGAAATTTATGTCAAAGATTCATTATTATCATCACTTACTCCAACAAAGGATCAATGAAAAACATTGTCGAATTTTCGTGGTGCGGAAATGGATATAGTCAAGAAATATTCCGTTGTCAATCATATATATATCATGGCCTCCAATGTATAAGACTTAGTGGAGTAATTAATACTTCGCAAGTTTATGTGTTTCCGCAGATTTCTTAAACTGACTGCTGAGTATGTGTTGATAGATTGAATGAGTGTTCAGATAGTTATTGATGAGAATTCAAAATTACTGTCAAAATATTCACTATTTCTCAGTATTATTTGAGCTTACGTGATTCAGCACTTTAGCGTTTCTACCAAGTTATATTAATTTGTTTGCTACCCACATGGATCGAAGTCATAGATTGACAACATACGATGCCAGTTGATTAACTTAAGAATGATCCACTCATGATTGTATTGGAAAGATGTTTCCGGACTGTTAATGTTGATGGATGAAGTACACAGCAACTTGATAGCACAGATTGATATAATATAATCAAACGAATACTTTTAAAAAGACCAAATTACCGATCAATATTAGCATTAAACTGCAGGCCATTCCTAAACACTACAAGTCAGTTGTGAAATGTCGCTCGACAGAACAATGTCCAACACTGTTTCTTACGATGAACTAATGATAGAAGTAGCGGAAACTATTCCGATATGTCAGGTTGTAAGAGAACTGAGCGCAAATACAAATCATCTGAACAACATTCACCTTGAATATCGGCAAACTACAAAGAAGTATGCTCTTCTAAATGAAAGATAGAAGCAAATACACATTATTATTTACTCTGCCACTCAATTGACAAATGTATTTATAGAATTCTAATTGGAATGTTTGAACTATGAGAAATGTCTGAAAGACTAATGAACTGATCGATTTTGTGAGAGAAAGAAAAGAATTTTCTTGCTAATAATCTTCAGATTGACGGACTGCTCTGCAAAATGAACTAATGGTTGTGCCGTTCTCGAGAATTTTATCAGTATTAGTAAATGTGTGTAATTTGATGGTAAAGTGTATATTGATTATGGAATATCCATTGAACCTGTCTATTAAACTCTGTTCATCGGTAATGAGATGTAAATGTAAATAATAGTACACTGATATCGGTTTGTGAATAACATTTTTGCATTGACCATGATTTTAGTTCCAGTGAATATGGGTGACGTGATGTGATGCAATCTCAGCACTAACTGACCACGTTCCCACTGTGCATTGGAATGAAATGTCTCAGATCATTCGGTTCAAATTTGCTCGAAACGCTAAAGTGCTGAATCACGTAAGCTCAAATAATACTGAGAAATAGTGAATATTTTGACAGTAATTTTGAATTCTCATCAATAACTATCTGAACACTCATTCAATCTATCAACACATACTCAGCAGTCAGTTTAAGAAATCTGCGGAAACGCATAAACTTGCGAAGTATTAATTACTCCACTAAGTCTTATACATTGGAGGCCATGATATATATGATTGACAACGGAATATTTCTTGACTATATCCATTTCCGCACCACGAAAATTCGACAATGTTTTTCATTGATCCTTTGTTGAGTATGTGTTGATAATAATGAATCTTTGACATAAATTTCGTTTGTATAATGAGAATACGGAGTTGATCTGAAAACAAAATGTGATGCATTCAAGCTATACATTTCAAGAAATCAAGTCACACACATCATTGTCAAGACATGATCGATTTGATATAAGTAATAACGTTAAACGTGCAGAACAAACATGTGATAAAAGAAAGTTTTAAGTATACTAGTTCAGTAGTTGTTTAGGTAGTACATATATTACTGCAATCCAAAGCATTATCCGGGAATTTTTAATATTTCTTAAATGGACAGCCTGTTGATTTATGAACGGTGTAATTAAGGTCCATTCGTGTGCCAGATCGAAATAATGATAATTATCAACAACTAGAGAAATTAAAACGAAAACAGAGAGCACGGAACAACAAAAAATTAATTACCAATATATAACAATCGGGTCTACTTAAATGCGTATGTCATGTGACACAGTAATATACTGTTTGTGTTATTCAAATTAGTTAAAGTTGCTGGAGGCGGTATTGACATATTGACAGCAAGTGGGTGGTTTTACTAAGAGAATTCACTAATAAAGATGGCTAAACATTTAAGGTTCCTAAAATATCACTTGTGGAATGAGATACACATAGAGGCGCTAGACCATTCAATGCATTTTCAGAAGAACAGTATGCATCGATGCAGCGAACAAATAATGAAAGTGATTTAATCGTTCGGATAGGTTGTGGTAGGTTATTCCAGAGTATAAAAATTTACAGGTGAAGTAATTCATATAAAGAGATGATTTAGAATGAATTTGTTTCACTAGTGCTAAGGAATTACGTATGTCATAATGAGAGGTATCTGCATATTGAATCGCATGATCGGATGTAAACGATAGTTTATGAAATAGTTTGAAGAAAAAGATAAGATTTAGTTTGAGTCTCCTCCTACTCCATAAAGGGTCTAGCTCAAGTTTATTACATCTGGAATTATAAGTTAAGGTACAATCAGCTCCAAGAATACGAAGTGTAAATCGTCTCTGTACTGATTCCAGCCTTAATTTATCCTTTATGAGCGCACTGCTAAGAATAAACGTGCAGTATTCCTGAAGAGGTCGAGCACAAACTTTGTACATTAGAATACGTGACTCAGTGTTGTAAAGATTTCGAGTTATGTAACCTATTAGACTTTGAGACTTAGAGGTCTGTCTTAATATATGTTCTGTAAACGACAAGTCTTGGGAATATCTAAGTCCTAAGTCTACTACTGTATGTAAACTAGATAACACTTCTCCTTTTATGGTAATGTTTAGGTTGAGTGGGAACGTGATCAGTTAGTGCTCAGATTGCATCACATCACGTCACCCATATTCACTGGAACTAAAATCATGGTCAATGCAAAAATGTTATTCACAAATCGATATCAGTGTACTATTATTTACATTTACATCTCATTACCGATGAACAGAGTTTAATAGACAGGTACAATGAATGTTCAATTAGATCATATTGACTAAGGAAATAATCAATATACACTTTACCATCAAATTACACACATTTACTAATACTGATAAAATTCTCGAGAACGGCACAACCATTAGTTCATTTTGCAGAGCAGTCCGTCAATCTGAAGATTATTAGCAAGAAAATTCTTTCTTCTCTCACAAAATCGATCAGTTCATTAGTCTTTCAGACATTTCTCATAGTTCAAACATTCCAATTAGAATTCTATAAATACATTTGTCAATTGAGTGGCAGAGTAAATAATAATGTGTATTTGCTTCTATCTTTCATTTAGAAGAGCATACTTCGTTGTGGTTTGTCGATATTCAAGTAAATGTTGTTCAGATGATTTGTATTTGCGCTCAGTTCTCTTACAACCTGACATATCGGAATAGTTTCCGTTACTTCTATCATTAGTTCATCGTAAGAAACAGTGTTGGACATTGTTCCGTCGAGTCACATTTACAATCAGAATGTAATTACAATGAGTCACAGTATCTAATAATGACACCTTTGACAGTATTTACTCGTGTGATCTTTTCAATTGGTTTCTCATGTAAACGAGTTTCAATTCGGTTTAGGCCAGTCAGGTTTTTACTCACGATTCAAAATATACTGGACTACTAAAACTCAAGTCTCAATGTATGAAAATTCTTCATCTGTTTGTATTGTCAGTGTGTCCTGGAATATATCAATGTAAATAAATAACTCTTCTAAGTAAAACTCGCAGCATTTGTAACGACTTCATGTTACTCATAAGCTTGTATGCCAAATGAAACGCATTGTCATCTGAGATTACATATTATATATTGTAGATCATTCATATACATATACCACAACACTGATTCTCATTCAATTCATCATTATAAATCTAAGCAGTGAACAGTTGCACCGTTCATACGTTAGGCCGTTATACATCAGTGATGGACATACACTTTGATCTAGTTTGCTAGAATACCTTTGCACCGAACCATTATGCACTATCATAATTCCAATTTGTCTATCTCTCAAAAATGTGTGCGTGAATGTTCACCAAACGGGAGTTGGGAATGAGACCGAACAGCGTGATTTTATCACATGCATTTTCTGATCAGTTATCGATGCCTTATTTTCAACCTGTCTTCCAGTTAGTCAGTACTCAGGCGATTCTTAATGTCTTCTTGATAACTTTCGAGGCATCATTATTTCACTAGGTTTTGCTTCAGACCTACATCGCGTTGATTCTGGAGGGAAGGTGTTGTAGTGATAATGGATCTCAACCACACGATACTTGATGTCGAACATGTATTGGTTAGCAAAATATATGTTAGACTTAATTTGTCTCACAGATATACTACTAGAACCGCAGACGCGATAATGGCTATCCCAGAGTCCATGTGTATGCTATAGTCAGAACAAGAGCAACATCGCTTTAAACTATATCTGTTTCTGAACGTATAAATAACTAGATTAGTACAACAGTTAAGGAAATTACGGTTATTACGTGAAACGCACAAATATACCGACCAACATTGCGTGTCTTATAGAGGTGAATAAGATTATGAGTCACATCAATAAAATAGGACAGTAGTGTCCTTCAATTGGTGGGTCACATACAACAGAGATAATTTACAGACACATCAGACCAGATCAACATAGTGGGTTCCTAAACAACGATTTGAATGGTTTGTTATGGACATTATTAACAGTGGAGAGAGGATGTTGTAGTGATAATGGTTGTCAAGCACACAGTTTTTGAAGCTGAACATGCAATGATCCGGTAGGTATACATTCAACGTTTGGGACTTAGAGAAAGTCAGAGATTGTAGATGTGGAAACAATAAATCGACCGTAAACGTCGTTGTTGAAATAATTCTAGTTTGAGTATGTAAGGTGAAGAACGGTCATGAGCATTGATTCATTTGCGAAAGAAATGCACACAGAAAGATCCATCTTAGCCACAGTTAGGTAACAAGTAATTGCAATGCAAATCGAGAAATCAAAAGACGTTGAACTGACATTATATTATATGGCAGTAATGATGCTGATGAGACGTACGAGTATACAGTGAATCTGAAAACAATGAACATAGGATAGTATTCTGTGCTCTCCCTATCTATTTCACTTATCCTCAACCAATGAAAATACCGGTCAATATACAGACCGTGAGCAGGATGAATTGAAAATCAAGCGCTCACTGTGCAAATTCTCGGACTGGTACAACGTTTTCACATGTATTAATCTCGAGGACGCCATCGAAAATTTCTATCTGATCGTTAACTCTTTTCTAGATTCCTGTGTACCTCTTAAAACGCACAGGTTTATTATACGTTACGATTTATATATACCAGCTGAAAATCGTGGTAGACTAAGACGCCTACAGCAACGTGATTTCAAGTGGAGACACATCACGAGGGTCGCACTAAAATCAGTAATTTTAAATCAAATTAAAGAGAAGCACAGATCGAAAGCCAATAATCAGGAGCTGGCAGCACATAATACAAGCACAACATTAGAAAATTTAATTTTCGTTTTCTATAAACGCGCTCAATATGTCGATTAACCACGCATCCTGCATAACATCAATTTTACTTAAGGCTCGCAAACTATAGCAAAACTTTTCAGTGGTAATTTTGCGAGTGGTAAGGAATTCCTAAAAGGCACTGTTTTCAAAGTCATGCGCGTGACTACAAACGAAGATAAATCTACCTCCTCCACATGCTTGAAATTTACTCAAACTATAAATTCCCTTAAGGTTTCCAGTGATCATGAAGCACAACCAGTTTCATCACTTAGCTACAAATATGGTATTCCAGATGTTCCATTTCTTCTTCTAAAGAATTTTACTCTCTCTATGGTGTGTCGTACACTTTGACTTCCTAAATTCAGCCCTTTCTCAAAGTAACCAATTAAATATTCTGCATTCGAAACCCACATCAAGTTGTTGTCGAACACTATCCTTGTTAGAAGTGGTGTAATACAAGGTAGTGAATTAAACATTTTGCCCTATTTGAATGACCATTCGTGAGTAGGCCCCATGCTGTGTGAAGATGATCCTAAGT